>OZ035954.1:1168536-2433711 GCA_964034955.1 Orchesella flavescens
AGCACACAAGCCCAAAAGAGAGCCCTCATTTCTCCGTACTTCTTTTATTCCAATCTTTGACTCTCAATTATAATGAAAAGGATGCTGGTCGAGTGTTAAAATGACACTACAAGCAAAATACCACACGGACCCGGAGAAACGAAGCTCAATATCGATGTTGTTGTTGATATTTCTAAAGGAAATGGAGCCAAGTTGAGCGCTCAACAAAATGATAAACGAAGCACTTACATGAATGGAGGTAGAGAGCAAGTGTGAATGCTTTTGTATGCAAATTTCAACCGAAGAAACGACAGTCAGTCACTATGTATATATATTTTCTTGCTTGCTTGCCAAGTGATAAAGTTGGAAAGCGAGAGAACAGGAGTTGTACAATAAACGTGAGTGACCAATTATGTTGACAGTTGTTGAATAATGAAATGTAATATTTTTTCCTGGCTCTCTATCCGCCACAACAATAATGGATAGAGGAATAATACGTACTACTCTTTTTTTGGTATCATCATCACATCACCGTCTAACTCACTGAAACATCTTTGTTTTGGACTTATCACGTACGTACTCTCTAATCGCAATTTCTTCGGCAGCATGTCGTCCTCTCACTTGCTGCTCCACTTTATTCGCTTGTTTTTACTCACAAGCAAACAGCACAAAACAAGAGTAAATATTAAATTGATTAGGATCTGCTTCGAATAATGGTGATGATGATCGTAATACTTATTATTGAATCATAACTTAACAATTCAATAGGAACAAGTGTACCTATTTGAGCCACATGTCTATCTATAATTGTTGGGCTTGTTTTTATCCATTCGGTCTTCATGTTGTGGTGACTAGGCAATTTAGACAGTGGTATTATTTACGCTTTTCCTTCATCGATTTTAATGCTGTTTGTGATGAACTGACTGATTGTGAGTGTCAAGCGTAGTCACTTCTGCAATAAACACCCCATTGTTTCCTTTATGACCTTTTGTTTCTCAGTAACCTTAGCAGCTGGCCACTTTATATTTGGTTTGTGGCATAATGTGTTTGTATTTGGAGTAGAATGTTTGCTTCTCACCAAATGAATTTGATTTTATTGCCTACACAAAACATCTTCCGATATATTTTGTCAACCGTAGGTAAGGAGGGGCACAAGTTTCCCAGAGAATTGTTAAAATTCCACGTCTCACAAAATACCTATACTTTATGTAGTTAAGTATAGCAACATTTTTGTTCAAGCACGCAATGCGTAGAAAATGAGAAGGTGGTCTCGAATGGAAACATTGTTCTTCTTGCTACTGCATTTGATATTTTACAGATCACTTCCAATATCTAAAGGTTAATCTTGGTGATCGATTGCATCTTGATCTGCATTACAATATAAATCTGAAAGAAATTTCGAGTTGGGGAAAAAATGTGTGCGGACCAACATCAGAAAGTCGTGTGCACTGGATTCATGGCTTCCACAAAGTATGAGAACTGGGCGAGGTATTTACGTAAAGTTACATGCACATATATTAAATTCTTACTTGTATGCAAATACTTGTATCTGATATGCCGATATATGCTTGCAACTATATAGGGGATGAAGAACATAATATATCTTTAAACGATAGACTATTCGTTTTCACCTTCATGAATGCTCCTGAGCTTACGTGAATGACTCTTACAACCAACATTTTTTGGAAGTTCCCTGTAAAAAGAAAGGACTCAAAGGGAAATACGTTAGAAATAGCAACTTTTCGCAGAAAAGCGACACTACATATATCAATAAACCAAGCTATGTTGATTTTGATTAGTAAATAACTTACAAAAGTTCTATGAACATACTAGGAAAAGTTTCCAAGCACAAACAACTCGCTGTGCAATTGATTCATGATTGGATGAAGTTCTCTGTTGAATGTGACACTACATTAATGTCCATACAGACTAAGGGTAATACTAGGGTAGTGACAAGGACAAGGCATTCAATGCAAAACGAATTTATATGTAGCTGGAATGCTGAAATGTATAAAAATAAATTTATTTTTTATACATGGGCTTAAGGTCTAGCGACATTAACGCATCACTTCCCCCAGGTTGTCGCTTTCATCATCGTCAACACATCAGATCATCATCGTTATATCATCACCATCATCCAAAAAATGTGTGTTGTCATCAGCGACTTTGCTTATTCCTTCCTTATAAAAAAATCGGTGGTCGACCAGCTTGTGCATTTATTTATGGCTTACGTAACTTGGAACTTAACACATGTATAAATTACATATTTATATGTGGGTTGCATTTGGTTATCAACGTTAGCATAATAGTTATGTACATATACTGTTAAGCATCACACACAACACAACACAATGGATTACATAACGTCACATCATCATCATCAGTTACAACGTGAACAACAGCAGCAAGCTATTCTTTGATGCGCTGAGTGACACTGATCACGATAATAATGTGACAACAGAAAAGATGTGGCAGGAAGATGTAGGAATCTCATGTTTTATCTGCTGGACAAAGTAATCAAGTGAAGGCTTAAATTAAGTGAAAATGCTTCTTTCCTTCGTCCTATCTAACTATTTACGGTGAACGAGGTTGTGTACATGGTTGTAGCATATCAAGTTGTAGATAAATGGTCACCCTTTCCTTCTCCAAACAACATTGTATACAGAATTTCGTCTTTTTTGTAAACATTTAATCCGATTTTATACCTTAATCATCCCAAGAGTTGTAGCCTCAACTCGTAGTCAGCTTCACTCGACACTACAAACTTTTTCTCCGTAAGCCTTCATATCTCTCTTACACATGTCGTGTCAAGCAAAGTGTCACCTCAATCATTGGATAAAAATAAACTTCCACGATATTATAAAGATATCCAACGGAAATCACCATGATTTTTAAACATTTTAACTTTTTAATCCACCATTGATGATAATGCTATTCTTGGTGTCAGCTTGAAGTACATAAACATATATATTTATAGTTTGGCAGGCGTGTGCCTCGGATATGCCCATTTACTATTGGTTACCTTGCAACCATGCAATTATTTTTGGGCCTTGGCATCCTTGATATTAATAAGCTTTGTCTAGGTGGTGTTGAAGCATTATCAATCTTTCTGTTCACAACTAGTCACAGTCACCTTCATATCATTATTATCAAATTAGTATCTAATGTGTTCCTTCTCATCCTTCTCTCAGCTTGGCATTAGGTGCCAGTACAAATATATTTATTGGATTACGTCAACCTCATAGGAAATGCGTACAAGTAGGCACAAGGCAGGAATGATAAACTGAAAACTGTTTTTGGGTTCCTTCCCATATTTCTTTGAATATGAAGAAACCATACATCTTTTTATTTTCCCTTGGTATTCAACTTGTTCTCCGTTGGGATGACTCATCTTGGAGGTGGCAGGTTGATCTTGATCCTACGACCCAACCATGCATTGAACATTGCCTAAAACTGTGTTGGGAGGTATTTTTCATGAATAAGTTAAAAAACGACATCGGCTCGGCTTTAGCTCTTCACATTGAATCACACAAACACACACACACACACAAGTCGGGAATAAAATTATCAAATCTCTTACGATTAATATGAAAAAGTTAAAAGAATGTTTACTCTACCACTGCTGATATTGATTCAGCATGTTACCTCAGTCGGTTTCGTCTCAACAGGCTTTCAAGCTTGATGCCGGCCCCTTGGAAGCATCTAAACAAATATACATAATGATACTCACAAGCTGAAATAGTTATTGTTAGCTCCATTCCCTTTCATCTTTGTGGAATTGGATTTATTTTTAAAAGGTTGTTCTCTGCTGAGTTTGTATACACTAGTATTATTTTGTGGTCATATGTATGTTTTGATATATCTACATGCATTTTTTCGCTATCATGATCTCTTCTTCGTCTGCTGCGGTCAGCAAAAGTCAACACAAACTTGTGTGCTCTCTGCATGATATGAGCCCTAATAAAAATGTATTTCAGAGGGAGGCATGGGGATATCTTCTTATTTTGTATAGGATTTCATGGTGGCATCACGTCTTGACTTGGCACTTAACCTCAGGTAGGCAGAAACGATATATTATAAATGCACTCAACAACAAGAAATTCTCCTGCTCACAAATATACCACCTTCCATTCTTTTGACCATCATCAACATATCTCGTAAGAAGTTAAAGAGAGGCTCTGGCTCTACTAACTTGGCTCATCTTCATTCTTCAAAGCAGAAGAAAAACGTCGACAGCGTTGTGCACAGTGTGAGGCTAGGGCAGGATGCTTTTGTCTCTTTCTCTCCCTGGCCCTGACTCGGTGCAACACAAGCATTCCGGGAATGTTGTGTTGCGTCCCAATGAAAAAGAGATTGGTCTTGCATAAATCATAAGTCAAATTATCATTACAATTCCATTTTTATGGGCTCTTACTCCTCTAATTGCTTTAGCAGGGCGTTCCATTCTTACTACAGGGTAGTTATTAATTCATCTTTAATTACATGATGTTCGTGGATGATGGCTTCTTTTTTGTGAGCTCAGTTAATCACACAGTCTCTCTCTCAAAGGCCAGCAGAGGGTAAGGCAACTCGTATGTGTCGTTCATTGTCTTCTCAATTTATTCGACTCTGATCGATCTCTCACACTGTGAGTCGCTCTCTTGATGAAACAGTTTTGAAATTTTGGTTGGGTTGGAAGCATGCCAACTCTTTATACTGCACTTGAGGAGGATGTACCTCAGAAGGGAAGAATTGAGTGTGTTTCAAATCAAATCAAATGCATACCTCCTTTCATCCATACTTTGCTATGGCATTTAATCTCAAGAATGTGCTGATCTTGTGAGGCTTAATCACTATTGTTTGTGGTCCACAACTACTGGACACTGACTAATTAACTACTGTGCAACTAATTGGAATGCAATGAATATATTTTGAACAAGTCAACTTTGGCAGTTTTCTTTTCATATTATCTTAAAAACCTTCACATATCTTTCTCAGACTGGGACTGATAAAAAATAAAATCTCAAAACTTGTAGCTATCCACAGAGTCCCCGGGATTAAAAGCAAAATAAATGCATACATGCGTGTATTTGTCTACAATATTCATTGTCTGTAATATGTCGTTAAGTTTTATTTTATTAGCAGTTTCTTCTTCAAATAATCTTGTCCAATTTGCTTCAAAAGAAATTAAAGCAGTAAAAGAGGATTACGTTCCATTGATTATTCAAGTCTGTGGTTGTTGTCCCAGAGAGATGATTGTTATAGTTGACTTTGATACGGGAGAATATTTATTTACTTGCCCCTCTCCGAGTGGCCCGTCAGTAGCTTCTGATCTTGACTTGAACTTCTTTCTGCTGCTGATGATGATGACTGGAGGACAGGTGATGTGATGAGATGTCTCCTCGAGGAACTCATAATAACAGGCTGAGTAATTTCATCAAGCGATGGACATACCATCTTGATAGTAATATTCAGCAGTGGATTATTTGAATGGTGCTTGAAACAAGTGTTGTAAAACAGCAATATACAAAGTACTCTCTACAGCTCTTTATCACTTCTTAATATATATGAAAATGGTTTAAATGTTATTATAAGTTGCCAGTGTGCAACTGAGGGGAAAGAAAAACAGCTTTGAAATGGAGAGAAACATATGGAATTGATTGATATAGTGGTAGGTTTTTGTATGCATGAATTTTAACAAGTGAAATCAGGTAGCCACACCAAACAGCTTCTGTTCACTGGGGTATGAATTGTGTGGCTTCTTAGCTGTTTTGGCTCTTTGAGAAAAAGAGCCCTGCTCCACATTATGGCATGAACGTACTATTATCTAGTGAAGACAAGCAATCAGAGAATCACACCTTTTCAGCTAATATAATATGCAATATGCATTTAAATGAGTTAAGTCAAAAGTTCGTTTTCTCATCTTTTCCCATGCTACATTATTATTTGTTGCTGTGTGGGAGCCGCCGAATGAGTGTATCCAGCGTAGCAATCAATTACAATGGATATGTGGCCAGCATTCGTATATCTCCATCAGTATGTAATAATACAATTGTACGCAAGAAGAACATCAAATCGACGTTAGCACGAAAAAACGGTTGTATTTTTACTTTAGCTCTGGCCTGATTCCGTTCAATCTTTTGTATTGGACAAAAAAAATTTACATTCATAAACACTAACTTGCAAGAAATGTCTTATGCACAAACTTGGTCTTTTCTAATAAGTTTGGGTACGCATCACAACAGAAGAAAAAAATCAATTAAAATTGATCATACATTATAGACATGTAGACACAACACATAACTTACAATTGATGCAGATTTTTATATATTTTTTACATGAGATTGAATTTCATACATACGTTCACGTTCAGAGCGTCAATTAGAAACGTGTGCCTACTACTTCAAGACACCTTGCTCTGCCTTCTGTACAAATTATGGCCATAAAATGAAATTTGATGATATGAATGAACTCCTTTTCATTACAAAATACGCTACACTACGCACACACTCATATATATTATCGTATGGGAGATCAAGAAATAGTATTGATTTTGATTTGTGTGACGTTGTCTCCCTCAGCAACTCAAAGAATGGTAGAAAAGGCTCACTTGATTTTCAATTAACTTGGTTGTCAATGCATGAAATTAATTTTTTGCATTAAGCATTTCATTACAATCACATTTTGGAGTAGCTTATGAAAGCTTATCATCCTTTAGAGTAATATTATTCTCCATTAATTTATACTTTCATTCGCGTAGGTAGGCAGGAAGACTGCTGTTTGAAGTGTGTGAAAAATTATTAACGTATGTTTAACAAGACGTTTTTTGCTCCTAAGGTTAATCGAGAAGAACAAGAGCAGAAATTGTAGAATAGAGTTGGTGGTGGCAGTCAAATCAAATAAATGCTTGAGAAAAGGAGTGGCATTCTCGTATTCATTCAACCGTAATAAGACTTTTTTGTACCTTCTACTCATGCTTATACTTGTATGCTTCCTTATTGCAAGTCCAATTCGGTTGCAGACACAGAAAAAAACTTGCAGCCCAATTGATGGTGACATTGATGAGAAATTATTAGGTGAATCAAGAGGATCGAGTTTGTTAAAACTAATTGACGTGGCCATATATACAGAACTCACATGACGATAGAACAAGAAATAAATGAGATTAGTTTTTTTTATTGTAAACTCGCTACGCTGTTGATTAACAAGAGCGTTGTTGTTGGAGGTTAAGGGGCTGTTGCTACTGTTGAATTTAATGTTGGTGGTGTTGGAGATAGTGTTTTGGCTGATTATAAAAATGATATGCATTCACATGGGCATTTCAATGATTGTTTATGGAACTGTTGGCTCAAATAAATATTAACAACTAGGCAGGTATATCGATGCTGGGTAGAGAGTCGTCTTAGCACTATACATTGTAATGATATAATATATGCAATGTTTAATCTATATATAAAAAATTTCCTTGTTTATTTCCAGGTAAAAATCTGGTTTCAAAACCGGAGGGCCAAAGCAAAAAGACTTCAAGAGGCTGAAATTGAAAAGCTTCGACTAGCCGCAGCTAGACCGTTGTTACCACCGTCACTTGGAGGACTACTTCCCCCTGTAGGTCCTTACCCTGGCCATCCCAACTCATTACTAGCTAGAGCACCCCACCTTAATGCCGCATTTAGCTTGAATTCTCTCCTCAATCATAAAATGTAAAGCTGGCTAATCTTAAATTTATTTATTTTAAAAAAGTGTTTATTTACTGACGTCTCCGTGGGGTTCTCAAAATAATGTACACTCGACTGTTCGTTATCATCCGTACATTACATTACATCCATACATAAAAAACATAACATGCTTATACCAATATGATACTACTGCTACATATTATTTGACACTCCTCAAGACGCATGCTAATATGACACACGATGTATAAGTTTTAATTTGTTTTGTTGTTTTTGCAATTTTACTTGTTAAATGCATATTAAACGCAAGTGGTATCTCTCTCACTCTCTGGATCAAGTTATTTCTAGTAAGATAAATCTAAAAATACTTAATTTATGCATAAATGTAATATTATACACAGGAGTAGTAGCATACATACATCTAGGGTGTAATTATATCGTATTACCCACGTAATTCTTGCTGCCGTTTGTTTGTAGGATAGAGTTATATGTTATGAGTTAGTTCTGTCTCGTTTGTTGATACTACTTTGTACGTCTCATAGAGTAGTAATTATTGCAATTGCATCTTACAACCTACAACTTATGAAGACGGAAAATATCAAATGTCATGTATTTAAAGTTTACACTACACTACACTACATTACTTGCTATAAGGTTTCAAACGTGTGTCACTGTATGTGTAATGAAGATCCCATTGAAATACATACTACCAAACCGTATTATGTTACAGAGTAATATACATGTCATTTCATTCCTTGAGTACATACTTGGACGATCCTTCAAGCTGCGCCTTTTCCTTCAAGAACAAACAATACACATTGCGTAACTACATATTATATACATACAGACGAGGCAGTAAACCCCGCAGACTAGCGATGATTATGGTCATCGTATATCCGATCCAGATCCGAATTCCTTATGCATGTAACCATTAGCAGCTACCCATATTAGCTTTTGTGTGGTTTTTAATTTTTACTCATTTTTAAACATTCATCACGTGCCAGCGCAGGAGTTACTGATAGTGGGCAAATCAGCTCGATCTCATAGTGTAATGATTTCCATTACACACACCAAAAAGGATGAAAAAAGTGGGAAGGTCTCAAGCACGTATGTGAATATATCATCATCATCATCATCACCTTATTGCATTTAAATTGGTGGTATGTGGTAGTGGTGATGTTGTTAGTACTGAATTTTTACAAGTTGTTTCCTGGAATGCTCAGGTATTAAATTATTTTTTGTGTTAAGTATCATGTTCATTACCATCTAATGTAAACATGTTTTCAAAAATTTATTTGCGAAAAAGGATGAAACTAACGGATAAATTAGTACCTAAAACTGTCACCTGTATATATATCTTCCTTCAGGAATATGTAGGTATGAAGAAGGTTGCGAATTGCGAGGGCAAAGCACCCAAAAAAGTGTCAAATTAGAAATGCACATGAAAAGGTATATACGTTAATACGTGTTGGGCTGTCAACCATCATCCACTGAGTGTTTGCTTGTGCTTTCCTTTAACTCTGATTGCCAGTTGGTTATGATAAAGTTGAACCTTTCTGTGTGATGTGATGAGGATGTTGAGTTGAGAGAAATGTTCAAGAGAATTCAAGTAATACATCAAAGAAAGCACGTAATTATATATTCCTCTAATGTCCCAAACTAACATGACGACAACCGCCTTAAAACATGAAAATGTCATAATAATGTGCATACATAATGTTTTAATGGGCTACCATGTATCATCCCCCCATCATCAGAAAGTCAGCATTATTTATATATGCATGTTGTTGTTGGACATCATCATCATCATCATCATCATCATATATATATTTTGCTGCTCTACAGCTCTGGCAATAAGCAAGTGTGTACTTGAGTTGAGTACATCAATCGGGAACCATGTTATTATTATGATTATTTTCATGAATCATGATTAGTAATTGTTATATTATTACAAGCAAATTTCATAGTCGTACACACAGACAGGCATAAAACACTCCCATTTTTGCTTAATTCTCCTTATTCCTCTCAAAGAAATCAAGAAATCCACATACCTTTCCTTCCCTTGTTTCTCACATTATCAGTTGATTTTCGTCTTAAAACGTAAGGAATTTCCCCAAAAAGAACTCCAAGCAACGCCTCTCTCTCACTCTCTTCCCCGCATCATCACTACTTTAATGTGGTTTTTATGGTGATGTTTTATTTTTTTGCATCTCATTTAATCTCCTATCCGTTTTTACTGTAGAAAATAGTATTAAATTATTAATATTGCTTTATTACATCTGTGTCTAGCATCAGTTTACATACCCTCGCAAAATTTTTATGATGTTTTTTTTTCGTTCCTTTTCTTCTACATTATATTATATTGACCATACCTTAAAATGCCTCAGGTCTGTTGTAAATTGTAACCCATCTCTATTGTCTCTTGATTGACCAACCTACTCTACGGTTTGAAACAGGAAGGCTTTGAGCCAGCCAGCTAGTCCTTTATGTACGTATGGGGAGCTAATAAAATCTCATAAATCCAAATGAAGAGTCCTTATATGTTATAATAATCGCAAATTTATTCGACTTTGCTAAACAATGGATTTATGACTTTTACTTTGTTTGTATTGTTATTATCCTTCGGTAATTAAAACACAAAAAGGATGATTATCAGTATCAGTACTTATATACATACATACAAACATACATGAATATTTAAAATATATAAGCGTAAAAACTGTGAGTAGAGAAAAAGGAGTGAGTATGTACCGTTGTTGTTAACCTGTAATCAAACATTAGATGGTAGTAAATATTGTAATATTATTTAAAAGTATTTATATTTGTGATTACTAAAAAAAAGTCCCTTAATTTTTAAGGATGGTCATCACATCACTCATCGAGTAATCGTTGAACAAATCCTAATGCAAGTGTATAATCTAATAATAATAATAATATGATATAAATGCATAAAAATACATATTATATATATTATGGATACACCCATACATACTAAATACTTAAGGTAGAGGTACTCAACTTCACAAATGAAAAATGAAGCAAGAAACGTGCAAATGAGTGGATTGAAGCAAAAAGGAAGAATGAGAGTGAGTAATCAATGAGAGGTAAACAACGTTGATTGTTTATGTACTTGTTTAAAACGCTATAATTACGATCCTCAGCGGACAACGAGTGAGCATGTTGGTTTTACATACGGAAAGTGCAGGAATTTTTTTTAAAAGGGGGAAAAACATGGAATAAAGTTACGACATGATGATCAAAAAGTAACGATATATTTACTACATAAATTAAGATGGTTTGTGAAGCAGAAACAAAAAGTGAATAAAAACGTGAAAACTGCGTATTTAAATAACAAAGTATTTCCAACAATCATTTTATTTAATCAAGGGCTGACATGATGCCATACAGCATACGTTCATGAACAGACACATTAAGCATAATCGAATCAATAATCATCATATTCATAATTTTTCATGATGGATGTATTGACAATAGCAATTAACGCAATACAGTGCCTTTTTATAAACATGATTTCTAATGCATTTTTTAAATTTTTTTTCGTCTACCCTGTGTTGACAGTAAGCACAAGCACTCGCATAAATTGGGCGATCAACAAACAAAATCTAACTGGCGATTTCAGTTTTTAATGGACATAACATGAGGCATATTACAAATCTTTTGTTACCCCAATGTCAACGTATTTCTCTATAAAATCATTTATCAATTGATAGAAAAACAAGGTAGCCTTGTTACCCTCCGTTCAACAGTTGATCCCTCCCTGCATAATTTTTTTTAGACAAATACAACTCAGCATTAATTTAATCGTGGGTGCCTATTTATGCACAAGCAAACATTTATTATCCATGTGGTGGGTCAGTAACATGGGAATAGAAACCCAATTTACAACATACAGACGCAATGTTTGTGCAAAAGCAAACACACCAAGCCTAATCCCATCTATAAATCATGATTTAAATGCCGGAAGCAGACAATGTCAATAAGATTCTACTCTCACGGTTATCATGGGTGCCAAGCCCCTCGTTGAATTAGGTACCTATTTACGAATTAATAATTCAATATGAGCTAAGCAGATCATTAGACTTCTTTAAAGTATATTTACGTTTCAACGGATATTCATATAGCATCACATAATTACATTATGCATAATACTTCACCACGCTAAATAAGAGGTAACGTAATTTTGTGACTGATTGCGGCTTGCTCATCGTTAATTGTCCAAGTTACTCTTCATCGACCCTTCTCAAAGCAAACTTAAATAAATGGATCAAACCCATCAACGTTTAGGGGACACTTTCCTGCCCGTCAACTGTTTACTCAAAATGATGTAGTTGCCAACACTCCGACCAATACATACAAACTAAATTAAAAGGAATGAAAACGTTTCATTATCCTATTACTCTGTTGATTTTGCGACCCCAAATTTGAGAAGATTGGTTAGGTCAGGTTTTGATTGTCATATTATCATAAACATTATTACAGTTCAACTTCCTTAACAAGGAATAATCACAGGGATGAATAATAAATGAAGCATATATTCTGAAATTATCCCTTTGTATATCTGAAAAAGATGTCAATTACGTTTTGGCTATTAGAGAGGAACAGTTTTTTGTTTCCTTTGCCGGTACCCGTTTATGAAAATGGATGAAAATCACTTATTTAAATAAAAGGCTTTACCATTTTACGAGGTAATCATTGAAGCATATCCTGTGATCAAACTTTTGAAATGTAGGTCAGTTTTTCCGTCTGTTTACGTAACATACTCCCTTAAACTGACCAAACTGACTTCTTAATGGAAACTAAACCATAAAAGGTTTCCTTTATATCGTTTATCCCTTTCCATAGTCTTGATCTTTTGCAGGAAAATTGAATTTACGGGTGCACTTAGAGCCATGTTTATCAGTTTGTGGGAAATGCATCTGAAGAAAACATCAAAAGTCATATAATGTTTATCGGGCACCTGACACACAAAATATATTATACTGATAAGATACATTAATTAACTCAAAAACATATGTGGAGAGCTTCATTCAGCCGACAAATAACAAAAGCTCAACACGGGATACTTGTATATTTTAAGGGTAATTTAAATTTATTCATCGACCGACATTGCGCTCCACTCATGAATTCATTTATCATCCTAAACTAAGCAATAAGTATTTTGTGGCCCTAGTCCCAATAGCAGCGACGGGAAAGAAGCCCATTTTCTTTTGGAAGTTATGCAATCAAGTCAGCAGCCCAGCCATTAGTTCCAATAATGCTAGAATGTATGTACCAGGTTACTTGTCTCTTTTGTATCAAAGTCTTATCACAAAAGTAGAAACGTGGATATCGTTTCGAAACCACCAATCCAAACATTGCGTGATTGCTGATTCCAATTAAACTGGGAGTAAGTACAGAGGAAGGAACATTTTATTTGAGAAAACAGTTGTAGTTTTGGAGTAATGCAACCCAATACGATAAACAAAATGCTACCAATTCGTATAAAGTATAGGGCATACTTGCTTTACACAAGCACTGGCTCTTATTGCATTGCAAAGCTTGCTGCTAAATTTTCCTTTTTGCCTAGCCAAGGTAATGACTACATTTTCTTGCAGCGTATCGCATCGTATAAAACCTAAGACAGCCAGAACCAGAGTAGACGAAATGCAACGCTTGCAACTCAATTCAATAGAAAGCCCTACTATACCTAGCCTAATATTTTCTATTGCAAGAAGAGAGGGAAAATAAGTGAGTCAAGTGGAATTAAAATAATTGACAGTTTTGCTCATGCAAAGCACGCCGTATCATTAGGTTCTTAGCACTTTTTGGTTCCAATTTTCGTTCTACCATTTGATTTAATTCTCAACACCATCATGCCACACCACAATTACTGGTTAGGGTTCCACTTGGGTTGAAAAAAGGGTTTGTGTACGCGTTGTTGTTTATGTTATTTGGGGCTTTCGTCAAATAACTATATTCACTTAGACGGTGTAGACGGCAATTCGTTTTCACAAAAAAAATTGTCATCATCATCACTCACTGAATTTGTTTGAGAGAACCGTTTTACACTATAAAGTTTCAAAATGGGCCACCAATTTTATTCCCAGTGGTTTCCACACTCGTTTGTATAATAGCGACGACGGAAACAATTTTAAGAATTCATGATCATGGCAGGGATAATCGGAATGGTAATGAGTTGGAACTCACATTTGAGCATCAAAAAGATAATATGCATCCCTTTAAATTGCAAATAGATAGTTTTCCAATGTGTAAATTGTCCGTCATATTACCTCACAGTTGTAAAATAATGGGTTGAGGAATGGTTTTAACGATCAATCTTCAATTAAAAACTATCAAATGTAATAAACTTTATTGACAGTATGTGCTAAATAGACGACTGGGAGCTACGACTACCCGCACCGGTCATTACAAACTGTCCGCCTTCCAAAAAATTTCGTCCTAAATTGCATCAAATATTGAAATTCTGCAATAACCTGGAATTGTGTTCAATTGGATGACACTGCGGAAAAACTCAACTTAGTTTGCGTGTGAACCCGCCTTCTGCAAAGCATTTACGGTTACAGTTCACCAAGTTTAATTGTACGGTCCAATTGTCAGTTTATTTTGTGAGGGAGAAGAGAGAATAGCTAATTTGTTTACAACCGCTTCCGTTTTTATACACAAATATTCCCTTTGTTTTTCTCCTGTTATCGTCCAATTTGGCTAACACCTTTCTCGTGTGGCTGCTCTGCAACTAAAAATGTTTAATTTACTTAAAAAAAGGTAAGCTGGACGTATCATATCATGCTTTTGCTAAATATGCCAAATTGTTATTACCTTGCCATGCATGCAGCAACAGCATGTCGCATTCTTGCCAAATAACAACCATCAACAAATTCTTCAGGTAGTTGTCGATTGATACGAGTCTCGAAGAAAGATGACTCAATCGATAAGGAAACTCACTTCACTTCTCTCGCACCTACATTTCTTTTAATAATAAATAAATGCTTTGAAAATATACTCTTTCAACATTTCTTCAGCCCATATCAAATTTCATCGCACATGCATGACTGGATTTTTTTTTGCTTGTGGGTAAAACAAATGTTCTTTCACAAATTATATTTTCTGCTTCTTTTCTCAGACTGCGGCAGTTTTAGAGGAAGGGCAGTGGTACGATGGTGTAAGGAACAAATACAAACGCATTTCTGCAAAATCCCTAAGGATGAAATACAAAAAGGAGGTAAACAAAAAAAATAAACTGGCTCGTTGACCGTACACTTCAATACGTGTGTAACTCATACGTTTACATGTTCCATCATCATCCTAAACAGAAATATTTATAAAATTAGATGGTAGAGGAAAGGCAAGCCTTTTTGCCATTTCAGATAAAACTCAAGAAAAAATAGTACTGCGGGCTTGATCATCATCATTAGATTATGCATATAGTTACAATTGCCTTGCCTTGGAGAACCGTAAAAGCAGCCAGGGACGAGATAAGACAGGTAGCAATCGAGAAACAGCATCATCATAATGTAGAAATTTATTGCTGAGCAGACGATCAACTTCAGCACACAAAGTATTATATTTCATTGGGTAGCTCTATAAAAATGCAAGTAAAAACTGACTTTGGCTACTATTGTGCATATGCACGTCCATCATTTTGGACAGGAATAAAGCCATGATTAGTACTCGTCTACCTGCTTGTTTATTAGTGACCAGTTGAACGAAAGCCTTTATATAAATTTTTTATATACCACCATTGTCATGTTGCTGCTTTATGTCATATAAAATTCATATTTAACATTACCCCAGACGAGTAGTCTTGTTGTTTCATGTAGACATACGCTTAGCTTGCACTGTGAGAGTGGTAATATGGTAACAAGTCATAAAATAAGGCACTCGTATGTATCATTGCGAACCAAAAGTAATTCAGGTGTGTTGAGCAAACTCTTCTCTCTCTCTCTCTTTCAAGACAAGTAGAACCAGTAGCAGTGGAGCTTTTCATCTCCCTGATTTTTTTCCGAATTAAGTACTAGCTGGTTCCATTTGCTGAATGAGAGTAAGGACAAATGATGAAACGATATAGTTGAGTGTTTATTAAAAGTACAGATTAAAACTGCAATTTTATCTTTTGTTGTGTAACTACACTTTCCCTCCTTTTAGTGTGGGTATCGAGTACCCACGCAAAATTGCAAACAGGAGTCACTACTTACTATTATCGCTTCTGGATTATTCACATCTTGAACCTTTTTTCCTTGAGTAAATTTTGCCATCACACATAGAAAAACAACAATGCTGTCAAAGAAAAGATATAATGCGCAGCAGTTTATTGCCACATTAATTCATGCATTCAATTTTTTTTCTGACTTTTTTACGCATCATTTAAATTGAATGTATTTTTAATAAAGGAGGCTCACTCAACTCCTTTTGCATGAATATAAAAAGTAATACTAATGAGTTGAATTGGTAGATGTGAATGACTAACGGAGGAAATATATTGTTCTCGTTCAAAACTGACCGTCAAACAAAAAAAAAGAAGTCGGTCGGTACTTGCGGATATATACCATCAAAAGAAGTCCTTTTCAATGTACCCCTTGAAGCATTTTTTGTACAACAGTAGCTTCAAAAATTGCTTTCCAGTTTTAAGAACCTCATAAATATACATTACTCATGCATAAATTAACAGGCTCATCTTACGTAGTATTTTTGAATTTGACATTTCTAGCCTCCAAGGGGTACACGTCAGGAGAACGCAAGCTTGTGTTTTTATTATTGCATTCACTTCTGTTGTGGGGTTGGTTGCTTTGTGTCAATTGTGAGACAGACTAAAAAGAGGGTAATATTGTGGTTGCATGAAAATTAGTATAGCAAGTTTGCGGAGCAAATGAATCTTCAAAGTTTTGAGATAAAAAAAGGGGGAAAATTCATCGTAATTACTCTTCAAATTCCAAAATCCGAATTATGAGGTTTATCATTCAACTTGTTTGCATAAAACTTACAGGAATGGATTAGAACTGGTGATTAATTTAGAAAAACAAAAGGAAAAATATATTAGGTAATGACTTTCTTTTTAGTCGACAAGTTATTAACAAAGATCCACCTAAAAAAAATAATGTATGTATAACTTATATATGTACATGCTACCAAAATTTTGTGTCTGCGAAAATGAGTAGTAAAACTCATTAAATGGATAAGGGTTATGTTGTGTTTGCACCTCAGAAGATTAATTTAAAATTTCGTGCATCGTGTTACCTAATTGAAAAAAATTCTTATCAGTACACACAAGTACAACTTTGAAGCTGACGAATTCGTTGGAAAAAACAAAAGCAAAATTTCATACGTTTCCCATCCAACTACCTACGTCTGCATGCAAAAGTTGTGAGTCAATCAAAAAGTGCTCTCCTTGCTCGCATCATCCATTTCTCCAAGCTCATTTACACTAGCAGCTAAATAAAATCGACTCTGCATTATTGCAATGAAATGAATGTGTATGTGTGTTTTTCTTCACTTTTATGCTTATCCCCATGCATCCCAAATCGTCTTCAATTGCTACCAGCATACGCACACAGTAGCAAAAAGCTATTGTGTTGTGTAGTGAATAAAAGAAAGGAGACAAGGATGATATTAATATTATCAGAAAACCAGTTTGTTGAAAGGACATTCTTGTGTTGGATTTATTGCTTTTCGATTAACTAAACCAAATGTCTTGCAAAGATGCTACCTGAATTTGGAAGTTATCTCCTTCTGTCAGCCAAGTTTTTCGTCTCTTCTTCTCTTCTCTCTCTCTCTTCTCCCTCTTCATTCTACTTCTCAGCAAAATAACAGGAAAAATATATATAACCGGAGTAGCAAGCACATCATTTGATAAAAGGAAATACATATGTAAGTGTATAAAAACGAAGGAAGCCCTCCAGAAGGCTCATTTATTGTTACTTGTTAAGAAGATCTAAGAGCTACTTGAAGGTTATTAGTTAAACCCGTAAAAAGTATTTGGCTAGATGCATACCTAAAATTATATGTACATAATATACATTATATTAGTATATATGTATACTTATTTATTTCTAATAGATTAGCTCATCCTCATTCTAAATCGGCTACATACAAGTGATCTTTTCAGTTTTTGGTCGTCCGCTACGTTTAAGGCGATGAACTTATGTCTTATGTATTCACTGGCGCTTTATGCTGAGCCTTTGCACACAGGTAGTAATAATAATATTATTATTATTACTGTCTGTTTAAAATATATGGGCTCCGATTTGATTCAATACGTACTTATTTTATGCTAGTTGAGCTCTAGCTCGTTTCATACCCTCCACAGACAAACATTATACTATTAGAAGAGTAGCAAAAATATTATCATCAACTTACTGCTTTACTTTTACACAGCCCAGATGTTGATGTTGGATTGAAGCCTCCTTTAGAAGAACACGAAAGAACCATTTTTTCTTATTTCGTCCTTTTCTATCCGAGTCATAAAAATCAACCTAGCATTTGTCATTGTTGTTTTCTTGTTTTAACCTTTAATTACTGGTCAACACGTTTTCATTTACAAGTTTCAGTTTGGGTGGGTTTCTTTTTTGACGTTTCGTAATCCAGCCACTTTAAAATGTGTCATTGTGTCTGATTACTTTACTTTCTTAAAGGTCTTGATTTGATTTAACCTCTTAAAGGTCCTTTTGATGTGCTAAAATTGCATTAACACGTACCGTAATAAAAACAAACTTTAGCTAATCAACAATCGACAGTAAAAGCCTTTCCTTAATAGTCCAGAGGTGGATGATAGAGCATTTTGAATCGTGAGCAGTCTGGACGATAAAATTATGAAAACTCAAAATATTTCTAGTAACGTTTAAGATTAATTGTTCAAAGAAACTAGTAAACACCAGGACATCCTATTCATAAATTGATAGATGAAGCTGTAATATTTCACCTGATGAAAAAAAAGGAACAAAAACTGTTAATGAAACGACTGGTTTATTGCTTATTGCTCTCTCAGTGTCAATCCTATGCACAGGTAGTAGTTGTACGCACAGGTATGTAAATATCGTGTAGGCAAAAACCAGCCAAGGATAATATGCATATCACATAAAGTCGTTTTGTTTGTTTACAATATTTTGTAAGAAATAAACGTTTTGGTAGTTGATTGTATAATGTGGACATTTTTTATAACAAAGAAGAACCGTTTCGAAAGATTAGTTCTTGATATTAATTACATCCGGTATGTGTATACATACCTAAAGAGTATCATCATCATAATATGCATTTATGCCTATAGCATAACTTCAAGTACATTACTATTGATGGCCGCCTATGGAAGTTACAGTTTCTTAATGAGCATCGGATTCCTTTATCCCCCATCGATTAAATACCACTCTGCTGTTTTGAATGAAACAAGTTGAGATTATTTGCACTGCTAAAATATTCCCCTTTTACACTCTTCAGTCATTGATTTCAGATTACACAATTATTTATTACTGCCGAACGAAATGTCAATTGCTTCAAAACAGGATTTGACAATCAATGATCCCCTCCTACAAATTAACCGGCTTCAATTTTATTGTAACTTTGTAAGTTCATTGATGCTCAAAGGTATTGCCCTGGTTTATTAGGAGCCGTTCTAATGATCATCAGCCTTAAAAAAATTTCTTCCGTTGCTCCATTGCATTGTTAACACCACTGCCGTTTAAAGAATCCTTTTCAATTAAATATATTCTTTTTCATCAATATTTATTGTCAGTTGCTACTTTACGTTCGTTTACTATTACATTTTGTATAGACACGCCACCTGTAATATATTTTATATTAGTAAGCAATATGTTATATGGAACTGTAGAAATGTGATGGAATTGCGAAAGGTTCACCCAGCTCATTAGTATCGGTTTAATATTCCAACATTCTTTTTCATGTACATCAGTCAAGCCTTTTAGTTTTGAATCATTCATCCAGTGTGGCCATGATCGCCGAAGTAGATCGTCGCTTTATAAGGGAAAACCCCATTTGAATTGAAACGAGTTGATCGCATGAGAATGTGTATTTATTTTGAATTTAAGATCTAGACCTACCACCGCACCGGTTTATTCTATTCAAATGGAACTCTCCAAAAAGTTGTCCATTCTCTTTCTCTCTCTCTCATCTCATCTCCTCTCCCTCTTTTCATTCTTCAACAATTCCAATGAGATTGTTAAGTTGAAACAAATCGGAAAATTTTATTACTTACGAATACAACTTTCAATACCATTACCAATAGAATGGGATGAACCAGATTTATGCTTTATTACTGTCGTATAGAATCGTGTTCCTTTTATAAACACTCTATACTTATATACCGTTGTTGAAACTATAGAGAAACTGCAAGTGCCTATTATAAGAAAATAAAATATCATCTCACAGCTTCTGTTCTGTCCAATGTGCCTTCCTATGGAGTTAAAAGCTTGTTAACAGGTAACTTACAATGTTGATGGCCAATTCTATGCAAAATCTCGAGAGGAAAATTATAGTTGCACACAAATATATATATCTAATTTGCAAACATGTACCTATGTATAAAGTTGGATTATTGGCTGCATCTGCATAACCTCCTAATTAGCAAAACTTTAATGTTTGTACGAACCAGGACTCATTTGCCTTATCCACTAAACACAGTTTTAAGGGTTCAAGAGGTTATAAATTAAAATTTACTAAAGCACACAAATAAATAATTTGAGCATAAAGAATCCATGCAAGTATTCATTTTTTTAGAACTGCTCAACGCAACCCCCTAACGCTTTAACCATCAATACATTCAATAGATATATGATGTAGGTTGTGGTGAGTGGTTATGTTGAAGGATGACTTTTTTACTACATTTCGCACTATGGTGATTAAACAAATGAATAAAAAACATAGTGCACCAGTTTCCCCTTACCGACACGTTGGGGGTTGTACTTATTATGATTGTACCTGAATTAGCTCTCTTTCTATCTGTTACTAATTCCGTTGGACAATCTCCACCTTAAACGGGCGATAAATTGTAATTAGTTGTCATTCAATTAAAGGCTTTTATCTAGAGTGGGGTGTTTCGCGTTATGATTTATGATGCCAAATAAGCTACCTAAATACTGAAGCAAAGTTGCTGCTGGCTGGCTACTAGTTTGGTCCTCGTTCCGTGTATAAACAAAAACACCACTACCACCACCACTTTGTAAATACCATTTTTTTTTTTAAAAAAAAAGCTATAAGCCAGAAGGGGTATAATGCATTGACGGCAAAGTTAGTAGCAAGATCAAGCCGTTGGGTAAAAACAACAAATTATTATCATCACACGCTTGCATACCGTATTGAATAATGATCCATTGAGGATGATGGTTTGTGTAGTGAGTAGTTAGTAAAATACATCTTGAATGAATCGGGAGTCAGTAGGAAGGTAGCCTTTGGCTTTCAGTTCACACTTGCAATATATCATGCAAACAGTCAAGTCCAAGTCAAGTCGCTACTGAAAAAAGCTGCGCTACCAGAATGAGCTCCTTTAATGTACATACAATCCACTCTACCATACCACCATCACCACCACGTACAAGTGAGAGACGGGGTCAAACAAGAAAAACGAATTCAGCGATAAATTAGCATTTAGAAAAGTATTAATTGGATACAGCCAAAAGGACGTATTGACAATTACGCATTTTTTCTTCACTCAACTGACTGCTTCTGCCATTAACCCACACATTTTCATTGATTGATCTACTCCTTCTCCCTTTGTAGCAAACGCCATTACCGTGATGAACTCTCATATTTAGTCAAATTCAAGCTTGTTTGTGAGCGTGAGTGAGAAAAATCAAATTCGTCGAGCCGAGTCACCAATCAATTAGATTGTGTGATTGTACTCAAGAGTTTTGCTGAGGACTCCTCAATTATTAGTACAAATAAAAAAAAGAGCAAAACATGTCGTTGAGAATAATGAGAAGCAAATGATAGTATAATAGAAATGTAATCATTTCTTGTTTGTATAATGTTTTAAGAAACAAGAAATAATAAATAATATACATATGTACGAATGCTCATACCTGATGTGAATGTATTTAACCTTATTCTTTAGTTTGTTTATCCTTATAATTATATTGTAATATTGTGGGCAATTTACACGCCACAAGTTCAACTATTCGATTAACATTCATCATATAATGTAGATATAAAATGCATAATAAAAAAATGAAGCAAGTGGCTGAGAGTGCAAGGTACTAGTCAAATTCTAATAACTTGTGTTTTCTGTATTGTAAGCGGGGTTGCTGGTTGACACATCACAAATAACGACTACAACCATAAGACGTCGCTAATGATGAGAGGATCATGATACCGATGATGTTGTCCCCTTTGGTGATTGATTGACTGATTGAATTTGGCAGTTGAGGTGCGAGCTGTTTTATCTAGACGTTGGTGGCAACAAAGAAGCCACTTGATTAATATTTTATACTTGGCCACACTAGTCCTGTATAAACATAACCAAGTCGACGACATTTTCATATGCTCGTTGGACTTTTGATAACTTGTATGAATCTGCCTCACACTAAACATATCAGTAGTGGTGGACGTGCACCTCTGGAAACAACTTGAATCTACAGCAATCAGGGATTTATTTATTTATTTACATTTTTTTTACTTTACGATATAATTAAGAGATTACGCTAGATTGCTGCAGATTACTTCATTCTAGTCACTCTCCCTAGGCATGACTCAATTTGGTTACTTTGTTCAGTTTCATTTATCACAGTCAGTTATTGAAAACTAACAATCTAATTGTCAGTTTTCTTTTTACCTTTATGTTTGCACATACATACGCAGTAGGTACATATATAAGAAAAAGTTTTTATAATGTTCCCGTCGACCTTTGCTTTTTATCAGAGATGAGGAATGCCTCAGTGAAGAAAAACAATTAGAGAATGGACCAAGTTGTAGAATGCTGGAATTATTGTTGCATTAGAGTTGGTTGGTAGTCAAAACGAAGTAAAAAGCTACGACCACCACATCGCTGTCATCATCATGAATCATGACAGTTGTTGTTATCTACAGGGCACATCATCATTCCTCTAAAATCGAGAATACTGCTTAAGAAATTAAAAATATACATTAAACGACTGATGTCCACAGCACCCTAGGGATTGATAGGAGATGCTAATTATTAAGTAGGGAAAAAATATTTCTTCGACGTACAACATATTACAAGCTTGATTACTTGTTATAATATTGTTATAAATGGACAGTGTCATATATGTATGTAAATTACTTTTTGCATCGGAATGGAATGAAGTATTGAGATAATGCAAAAATCAACCAAATTCATTTTTTTAAATGAACAAATTAAACTGATGGTATATTGATTTCAGCTATTATAACGGAAATGCCACAGTAAAGAAATTTATTATGTTGTCAGCCTTTTATAAAATTCAAGATAATATTTAAACGGCGTCCAAATCCCACAAGACAGACAAACATTACATGCAATAAAGTAATTCAAGATTTGTATAGTTAAGGAAATGAGCAGCAAATTCTTTAATGTATTTACAATGTGTTATGTCTGAAGACATATAATATTTGTGTATTGCTGAGTGTATGTAGTTTGTAGGTATTGCATCTGTATTACTGAGGTTTGGTTAACACAAGACGAAAAAGAAGAAGCATAAAGAAAGATTCCAAGCTTAATTGCAAAATGATGTTGATCTAATTGAACCTGTTTTAAGATGGTGATAGAGGTAGCAGTAGCTCTACAAACAAAACAGAACACAACTGAGGTTTGTTGCACAAGTAGGGGTGGTAATGGTAATGCTCATTTATGATACTAAAAGCAAAGCTCAGCTACCTGCATTACGTATGAGTAGGTACCTTCAGCCAGTTAGCACTCCCAACTTTTTTTCTCCTTTTTTCTATCCCGAACTGGCTTTTTTTGTCTGCGGTAGAGGTGAGAATGGAATCCCTGATACAAAGATCAGCTTTTCCATTCATGAGTTGCGTGAAATCAATGTAAAATATTTCTTATGATTGATTATGTAAATTTATTGTACAGCGTTTGATGATTAATCTTTTGGAATATTAATGAAATTTTATCTCCAATGCATCTCACCATTCATTTATATCGGGATGGATACATGTACTAATGCTTCTCACCCCTAAAATAAACTATCAAATTTTTGTAAACTAAAGAAGCTCTTTCAGACGTTACAAGCAAATCAATGCAAATCACATGTGTATTTTGCAACAATGACATGTAACATCAAGAACAGTCATCATCATCAATCAGAAATCTCACAGGGATTTATTTTACAGTCGTACTCTTTATGTGAGCAAGCATGTTTTAAGCATAAAAATACACAATGAGTAGCAGCATCCTTTCATCGCTGAACCATTCACCATTCCTCTATCCGCTTATGGTCTCTTGCACTTTAACTTCCAGATTTATTTGCTCGGTGCCCAAGTCAATAGAAATTTGTGAGATAGTTCCGTATTAATGTTTGAAGTCTATCAGATTTTTACTATTACGGATGATTTATTCAATGAGATTTTTGTGATAAACTACGATACAAATTTTTGCTTAAACCGAATAATTTTTTTATTCATTTTAATCCAGTCAAACTGACTCCTTTCTAGCATTTATACGTGAACTTCTTTGTAAATTAATGCAGTTTTCTCTAATGCTTTCTATTTCGGATTCCTTGATCTAGTTTGTCTTAGCTAAAGTTTAGGAATAGTTCCTAATGGTAAGTGGTATTATCTTACGATATGATGCATTACAAGCTAGACAACCTGAGTGTTTCTTTCTGTTTCTTATTTTCGTGAAACTGTCTTCGTGTCATAATATTTTAGCTACATACATATATATTCGTTCCATTTACAACCAAATTGAGTTTGGTTCGTTTCGGACTGGCTACCAAAGAAAAAAAATAATCACCATCCCAAACAGACATCAAACATTACTGTCAACAATAAATAACCATGAATAAAAATGTATTAGGCCCCCACACCCTGGTTACGTTTTCATATGCTTTAAAAAGTTCGATTTGCATGATGAGCAGAGAGGTAGGCCAGTGATGTTGCTGTTGCCTAAATGCGTTTGTTGCTTTGTCGAGTGATGATGAGACTGCATAGGGGTTTAGCATTTAACACCACCAACTATTTAAGTTCTTTCATCCCTCTTCTTTTTTAGATTGTAGATTAACTATTTCCTTTTGTGAGTGTAACATAGAACATAAATTACCAGGTGTCAAAAAGTGATCTATCTTCAGCAAATAAAAATGCAAAATAATGGTAAAGCAGCTTGCTAGATAATATTATAGCGGAACATATCTAATGGAAGAATGTAATATACAATGGGTTAATCCAAGTACTACGTTTCTCCAAGTTTTAATTCTACTGGAAATAAAAAAAAAACAGCAATTTTTGTTGCATTTTTTGTTTTACTTTATGGTGGCAATCAAATACTGTAAAACTGCAAGCACAGGATTTCAAACGGGCAGTTATCCTTGAAAATAAAGTTTGGCTTCATATCAAATAAATTGTGGTTCCCCTGTTATAAAAACTGATCATGCCCGTAGAACTTTAATTACTTCAAAGCGTCAGAATAAGATAATGAGTCACAGCCTCATATATTTTATTGGTCTCCGGATGGAGACTATGGGGAAGTTTGCAATGCATATTGCCCCACGGTAATCATATTTTACAACGTTTTAAGTGCATACTCATGCCAATAGTTGATTTTTTTGAATAAATTATTGAGATGTACGTTAGTTACAACCATATAAATTTGCAAACAAGTATTAAAACTCCATTTACAATCCTGCCGGATAAGCCCGCATTTATGATTTAGCAGCAAGAGATTATATAAAATGTATAATCTCGTTTAGCTACTTAAGAATCAGATTACAGTTGATAGTTGTTAGCAGTGCTTCATGTGAAACATAAAAATGGTTAAAAAAAAGGTGTTTACCGAGACTAAAAAGTGAGCTATTGTTCAAATAAAAGGGAAGGTTGCTTCACCTGAGAAAGAAGCAACACACGACCAATGCGTCACCCGTTTCAGCAGATAGAGCAACAAGTTGAAGCTTAAGCCCTTTTTTTTTAAAAAAAAAAATGCGTACATGGACAATAATGAGTGAATCCTAACGATGTCACTTGACATCTTTCAATCGCTTTACCGTTTTGTTTGTTTGAGCACCTATTCTTCAATACTTGATATAGTAGCTACACGGTCTGATTCTTCAAATAGATCTAAGAAGAGAATGACCATCAACAGTTTTTCTTTTGTTGGGGTGAGTAATAGACAAGAAAAAGTGAAGAAAATAATGACCAAATGTTGAGGATTACAACAGGAGAATTATGCAAAGCCTTCAAACAAGAAAAGCAACTTGCTTCCCGTGTGTGTATGTGTGTGTGTGCCAGTTTGTTTAAAGCGAACATGTGCATATATGTAGTATACAGTGGGCACATAATAAGTATATGTGTATAGATGCCCAGATCATATAATAACGATTTTTTCTCTCTCTCTGTTTTCATCAGACAGACCAATAAAACAAGCTAATAAGCAAATCAACTCTTATGCGTATCTTCAAATTTTATGCAGCTTATTTTGCCACTGTGCTACGCTAATCATTATCAGAAAAACCATGCATACATTAAGAAGCTGAAAGAGTGCTCACAATATCTATCTTGACTTTTTCCGGTACTTAACTACTCAAGAGTTGCTGTTGGTGTGCTGACTTCGACTCACTTGTACCGTGTTCTTTTCGCTCTACATTAGACTCTGTTACTTAATACCTTGGGACGGGTTAGGCTCATTGAAAGTACAAAAACTCTTGCATACTGGTCGCATAATAATAATAACCGCAGCCACACCAGCACCAGTACAATTCTGTTGCTTCTCTCTTGTCTTCTCCGTCACAGGGTACGTTTTTTGGTATATAGACCATAATAAAATAATTACACATGCATAAGCAATTCTCGGACTTGTAGCTGAGCTAGTTTAACCAGAATGAATTGATCTTGAACAATTTACACAGTGAGTCAATTTATGTCGCCTGCAGTAACTAAATATACGTTAGCTACACATTTTTATACATGTATGGACACGTATACATACTCTCAAGTAAATTATGGCCCTTTCAACGAACTATGTAATATATTATGCAAGACTCAAATCGCTATATTGATCATCAAGCGCTACTCCCATTTCAGAGATTTTTTGCGTTGCTGATGATTACATTTACACGATTAACAAGCTACTTTTTGGCTACTGTGTTACCCCCTTACTTTCAGAGACGCTGGACTGGACTGCATTTGAAAACTTGCGAATACGTAGTAAGTATGAATGGGTATCAATACTCGACTTGCATTGATTGCGTAAATGGTATGGATGAAGTCAATTAGATTTTATTTCTTTTTGTCTAATACTTATTGCTTGTAGAAAAGAAGAGGACATTTAACTAACACATTTTCCACCTGACCATCCTTTTATAGCAGAAACTAGTTAGCATATCGGTTTAGTATATATTATTGCCTACCCGTATATAGACACGCCAGTGCTTTTCTTTTTTGCTTTCCTTAATACCATAATATTATAGATGAAATTCGTAATGACAGCACTAACAATAAGGAATAAGAACTTGCAAAAACATGAATCTCATGTTCTGTAAATGTCGGGTTTTTGGCATCATATTAGTACAATGATTATTGGTTGAGCTATAAGTTCCTTGAACAAACACGCTCTACAGTAATACAAGTAAGTACCTGTGTTCCTATGAACTTCTTCAACCCATGTAATACAAATCAGAGACTCTGCTTGGTTCCCATATTACTTATAATGCTTATTTTCTGACATTTTTATGTAAAGGAAAAGTGCAAGCTCGCTATGAAACGAACCATAAAACTAACAAGATGATCAAAAATTTGAAAACTAGTATAAATTACACATCAACTTTGAGAACAGAATAAATGGGAAAATAAAGCATGTAAATGTATCATTAAAGTGCTGCATACTGTATTATAGCTTCATGTTTTGCCAAAAGGTTAAGTATATACTCCAAAATTGAAGCGATAAAACATAACCTTTTCGTACAAATACAAAATAGTGCTAAACTAAAAAAAAGTGCATAACAAAAATTTGCCGGCTTCTCACCTAGTGGATGCAACTTTATGCAGTAATATGATACAACAAGTCTGAGGAAACTACTCATGAATAAAATTTAACTAGCTCTAAATTATATTTTTCCTGGTTTTTATTTTTACGATCCTGGATTTTTCCCTTGTTAACCACTCTCCAAGCCAACACCAACACCAAATCAAGTTTATTCAATTAATACTGTATCATCCTCGATTACAGATTTCGCATAATAGAGGTAAGCATAAAAATATTTACGTGGTTATATTTTTCATAAATTGTTTTAAGTTTAATGCAGTTTGTTTCAAATCCGCACAAATATCTTATGTGGCATTGTTTGCGATTTGGTTACCATACAATAAACAATTTTTACGATGGTAACTTGTGTGTACATATATATACTTATATATTGTATACAAACATGTAGTCCGAGAGTCTTATTAGCAGTTAATTATTTATTCTGTTGTGTGGTGAAACGTGATATCAGTCATCAATATGCTCCAACAAATGTCAGTTGCTGAAGATTTAAGGTGGGGTCGGGGCTCTTGAACGATTCCATTAGATTATGTTACGTTTTGATAATTTGATATTGAAAATCAACTACTACCACCACCACCATCACCATATGTTCAGCCCAGCTTCAGTTTTTTCCTACCCCTTTTTATTTTGTTTTATTGCAAGTTTTTTTTGTATTTGTTGCAAAGACCAGTAGCAGAGTGAATGTCATTGAAAAAAGGCAATGTTGTTGGTTTTAATACTCCAGCATTAAATATATATTCCCCTTGCCTATAAGATTCAAGAAATTGTATCCTCCCTATCCATATTTTTGTGATATACGACGCACTCGCTGAATCTACTAATGAAGATGATGATAAACAACTATTGCGGTCGGTTTTTATTCCTTTTTTACACGATCTGGTTTCCCATGGCTGTATATTCACTTTTTGAAATCATAAATGCATAAAAAAAACTGCACAAATACATAGTTGTAGACTTTCTCGGGAGTCATAATTTAATATTCTTGTTAGATTACATTAAAGTCTTAAATTTACAATGAAAAGGCACCATGAAACAAGATCGTGAAAACTCATCAACCTTAAAAATCATAGAGTCTGATCGTATGAACTCTAGATTATTGGTCGCTGACAAAATTTTGATTCGGGAATTTTATATGCAGATAAATACAGTTTTTAAAGGAGAAAAACAAAGCGTTTTTAGTTTTTTGAAATTTGCAGTTTTCACTTAAATATAGTAGTTTTTCAAATTTATGATGTAACATAAAATAATTATTTACATGAAAACTAAAAAGTATTAGACAACTTGGCTATTTCAAAATGTTATGAATACTATTGATAAACATGCCAAAAAATTGAAAATTTGAAATTTCCAAATTTTTGGCCGTTACCAATGTAAACTTCAACAAGTTTTAACGGCAAGTCGCCTGAAAATTTACTCCTTTTTATGATTGAATAAAATCCTTCAAGCCGTTAAGAACCCACTCAAAAAAAACTGAGGAGTAATTTTCAGGCGACCAGGAGTTATGAACAAAAGAAAATTGACATAAATTTCGAAAAAATGACGTCATGGGCTGTTCATTTTTATGTATTTTGCTTAGTTTTCAACAAAAACGAGAGATGGGCGATTCTCGGCGGAGTTGATATATTATTTAAAGACTAACTATCATTTTTAAAAAGTTGGACTGTCCACCCATGGTTAAGTCCTTTTCGATTTACCATAATTTTTGGACGGCCCATTGTTCAAAGATTTAGTTTACCGCCTATGATCACTGCTCAATGTTAGCATTGGGAAAGGTAAATCTTTCAGCGACTAATTTCCTAGAGTTCATCTGATCAGACTTCATACGCTTTCAGTGGTTTCTTCAAGTTTTATCTTTCCAGTTTGTTTTTCATACTTGCTCTCAATTTTTTATTACGCTAACTACGGAGGACACCAACCTTGATGATTACGTAGAAAGATATGGTTTTATTGAAATGGATAAAGGATTCCTGATGTCATTTTTGCAATTTGAAAACATCTTTCATTTTCCTTATGGAGGATGGACTTTTATGTTTTGATGTTCGTTGTATACCAGCATAGCAATGTTAACGTATTAGTTTTGAAACAGATGGATGCATCGTCTTTTTTACCTCACACCAAAAATAATCTATATTACCTTTGTGTTTTTGAGAATATACGAGGGAGGTCAAATGTTTTCAAATTTGCTGAAGTGGCAACATTATTTGCTAATTTTTTAATTCTAGTAATGTGAATCCATATCCAGTATTCCAAAGAATAAAAAAATTATATTGAACATGCAACATCATTACTGAAGCTAGCTCTACCAACCACATGCTCCATGTTTCACGAACAACATCAAGCTGCTATCACTCTATGCTAAGTATTCGTTTCTATTATGTTTTATTATATGAGAGAAACGATGTAATAATTCATTCATACGTAGTTTTCCACACTTTGTGGTTTCAACCTTCTTCTCGTCTGTAATGCAATAAAAATTATTCAACATATTCTTAGCGTGAAAATAATGAAAAGTGATGAAAAAATTGGAAAAATTGGCAAATTATATGTCTTTTGCAAATTTTCTACCACACTTACTAGCACACACACATTACAGCACAGAGCTAAAGGTAGATTTCTGGTGGTTTGCTCACACAGATACCCTCTTCGTGTGGTGGTGTTGGAGCATGCATTATTTCTGCATTATGAATGAGCCTGGCACTTTTTTCTTCGCACAAAACATTTCTGTTGAGATGGAAAACTGAAACCCTTGTGATTCACATTATGCATGTATGTATTAGTATAAGTTGTTGTTTCAGGTAACAAGACTCCCAAAGGTATATATTATGAAATATATAATTTGTACTTTTTTCTGTTGAGGAAAAAAATATGCATTATTATTAGTTATGTACGGAGAAGTACAATGCGATTTTGCAATTTTTAAGGCTGTTCTACTGGCAATAAGTGTGTAGTAGTACGAAAAGCGGATGGCACGATATGTCTGCGGTTGCTGAATGTATTTGCCAGGATGAAGCTCAAATTGTAAAACGTGCAAACAATTTTTATTCCATGTTAGCAAGATATTGTACATATTATGCTGAATATATTTATTTAATACACGCAACCTAACAGTCAGTGGCGTCAATATGAAGTCTATACCGTTTTGGATGACTTGAGATGCATAATATAGATATTGCAATTAAATGAATTTACTCATTATGACTGAGCCCGTAGACAAAGCAAAGAATGTTTAGATGATTAAAAAATAATCAAGCCCAATGCGAAAAACTAACAATTTGCATATTATTTCAGCTTTAGTTTCGTAATTTTTAATTGCATCGTCCAACTAAATTTATAAACCGTATATATAGTTAAACAAAAGTGGATGAAAAGAGACGGTTGCAACTTGCAACTACACAAATGTCAATCTTTCAGCTGGTCTCGTGACCACCGTATTTGTTCCGTGAGCTGAAGCCCCGTCTGTGGCTATCTGTCGAAAAGAAATTGGAGGATATGCTAATCACATGTATAAAAAGATAAAACCTTGACAGGAAGTGAAAAGTTGCAAGGCATATCATTTAAATTTTTAAATCCTTCTTGCCCGTATCACGCCAACTTGCATTTTGTTCAGCATGGACAAACGTGATCCTGCTCATAACGAGGCACCAAATGATCACGGCCTGTTGTTAAAATAAATGCACTAACAGGAGCCAGTCATAGTTTATTGTGTGAAATTATACTTTACAATTTTGTATCACTAATTGGATACTTGCTGCATTTTTACCTCGTCTGACTGCCATCCCAGCAGTATAACCACCAACACCACTCTACAGTTTTTGAACGGCAAGGATGGTGTCATCCAAACAGGGTTTGTGTAAAAATAACTCTTTAGCTTCAACGTAAAATGATGCTCCAGCAGATTTTTTTGGGCAAAAAAGAGGATCAAGTGTGGAACAATGTTTCTTTGAAAGTGTATATATAAAATTGTATATTTTCGAGCTCGTGCACATACGATTTATTAATCCGTTTCATGATGATTAATCCGTTTCCGTAGCATGATATTGAATCAACTTGTGCATTAACACCTACACAGTCACAAGATGGAAGGATTATGTTCTCGCTGGACTTTGAAAGCAAAATGGTGAAAGTTAATTGTAGTCCATCGTTAACGCCAAATGTTAGTGTATTCAAGACTACGTCAAGTATCCCATATTCGATTCAAGGATCACAGAAAATGCTTCGAAACATTATGGCCCAGCTTCAAAGGCGAAAACAGAATACTGAACATCAAGCAACGGCAGATGATGCCCTGAAATCTGCTACGGCTATAAGAAATCAACCAAGTGATGGGTTAATTCTAAAAGATGTCATTCCGGAAACCAACATTGAAACAAAAGTTGAGGAGACGCCAAGTGGTGCACCAAAACCTGTAGAAAACCCAGACCAATTCAAAGAAAATCAGTTTGTCGAGCCCGAGCCTCCTGTGAAGAGTGGTGATGGGTTGGGTTCAGTTAGTAATATTCTAAACGTTCCTGTATTTGACACCGGCGACAAGAAACAAGCTATCGTACCAGAGGGTTCTTTGGAGGAAAATGAGGATGAAATGTACCAAAAAGCTGTCTTTACTGACCCGGCTGTGATATGCACCGGGGCTAACCTTGATTTAAATGCAACAAAATTGCCAAGTGGAGTGATTTCCTATTCATTTACCGTAAGCATAAATAATCTATCCGTGATAAAAATTCACTTTTAGCATTGGTTTATATAAATGTATTTCAAATTTCCTCCTTTGCATGTTTTGTAGTTTGTCGTCTACATAGCAGGGGAGGACTGTGAAGGATATTACAATTTATACTTCCACAATTGTGTTGACGGTTATGACAGCAGAGTAACTTTAAATGTAAGAGTTTTACATGTATGATAAACTTAAATTAGCATGACCGTTTTACAAAATATTTTCAATATATATTCAGGTTAGTTTAGTGGAAGAGAATTTGAAGGGGAGTATGAAGAACAATCTCTCGGCTGGGGAAATGCCCCTTCCTGCATTGTATTTTATGATGTCTGTCCTTTTCTTTATCGCTGGTATCTTTTGGATGTTTATTTTGAGGAAGAGCAAGTAAGAAGCCACATTTATTGATTTCCATTTATACATGTTGTTAATTGACCTGGCTAAATTCTTAATTTGACTTGACATTGTATTGTAGAAAAATCAGTGATATTATACTCTACAAGTGCAAGTGTTAGGGTTGAAAGAACAATCTTATAATCTTGTTTTTTGCCCAGTGAGTTAAGAGATGCATATGTACATTTTGTATGGGTTACTTAACAACACATGCAAAATGTACATGCATCCTACGAACGTAGGATATGGAAACGTCTCACACCTGAAAAGCTTTGATGAGGCATAACTGGTCGAAGACTTCGTCCTACGCATTCGATGCCTTATAATAATCTGCGACCGATGGCGCAAGCATCCGGGCTTTAATTTGAAAATCGAAATCGGATAACTAATTTCGGTGCTAGAGCCATTTTAGTGGCGGGCATAAGGAATGCATGGGAACTAAACTTATATATATTATATATATATTTTATATATACTTATATAAATCTCTATATGTAATATATATATTATAGACTTATATATATATATATATATATATATATATATATATATATCTATATAAATAAAATCCTTAGCGACAAAACATGAATTGGTGTCGGTGGCCCTACTGACTTCGTTGTTTAAGTCGGGTGGTCACATTGTACATCATTTGAATCACAAAGAGTTGGTGTTTCATAATATTTCATTATCTTAATACTAATACGTTTGATGTTAAATAAACAGCCGCATGAAAATGGAAATTTTTGTAAAACAGGCACACTCCAATCCAAATGATACTAATGTAACTTTTGAAAGATTAAAATAAGAAACGGAACACGTTCCATAAATGCCCAGTGAGTTAGTGTGGCCTTCAAAGAACTAAATAAAATTAATTGCCCTTTAAAGTTAAAAATAAATAAAGTTGATGTGAGTGGTGGCTCCTTCACACTCACTGGGGCGCGCAGTTAATTAGTGTTGCATGAACGTGCTTTAGAGCAAGATTTAAGATGAAAATTTCATTTGTAATTGTGTTTTATGATTAAATATACGCGCCCCCAGTGAGTGTGAAGGAACCACCACTCACATCAACTTTATTTATTTTTAACTTTAAAGGGCAATTAATTTTATTTAGTTCTTTGAAGGCCACACTAACTCACTGGGCATTTATGGAACGTGTTCCGTTTCTTATATATAACAAATAAAATCTATCTATATCTATATTTACTCATCATGTTTCGTGTGAGCACACGTGAGTTAATCGAAATCGACAATATTAAAAAAAATTTGGGAACTCCTTGTAATTTATCTGTAAGAAGTAGCTGTAAAATATTAGGTGCGTCCTGCATCAGTAATATTTGTACTTGCAACGCTGGCCATGGCTTTATACTAGCAGGGGCAGTACCGAGTAGTAAAATATGAGCATATATCTTCATCTATGTGGTTGCCAAAATTCACTTAAAAATTATGTAATGCACCAAAGGAATTCACAGAGAAGCAACTAGCAAGTAAAGTGCCACTTTCCCAATTGCACACAGGATGGGATGAAGTCTAGTCAATCCAGGTCAAAATCCAGGGCAATGTTCACATTTCTAGCTGAAAGAAATGGTGATGGAAGCATATCTGAACATTACTCTCATCTCTCTTTCTCTCTCATATAGCAGCATAATTGAAGGTATTACTGTAAAAAGGCTTATTTACTATCATTCTCAATCAATCTAATCCCAATCCCACTGATTTTATTCCTGGCCTCAAATACTACAATTGAACAATTGCGTCTCTCTTTCTGGAGAATCGGATCCAACAAGAGGATCTGATCATAATCGTGGGCTCAAAAGCACATTCGGGAATACTGAGCATTATTAACTCATCGTAGAATGTGAAGATCTCGGGTACGTACCTCTTACCTGGAATCAAACCTGATAATGATACCGGACCAAAACCTGCGAGAAACTGGACTTTCTCCTGTTTTACGCTGAACTTCAATGGAAAAATCATAAATAGGAGGGAGGAAGCCAAAGCCAATCCAATTATCCATGTTTGCCTTTCTTCCCCTTTGAAAGAAGCAGAAAAAACTAGTCAGTCTTTGCTGCAGAAATACAATACTACCCAAATCCGATTTTAATACGAAAAGATAAAAACGCTTTTATCAGCTCCACAGCCACTCTTCATGGACGATACGGAAGCATTAGTTTGTAGCTGTAACAGTGATAATTGCAATGATGTCCCGATTTCTGGAGGAAATCAATTGTAAATGCATTTCCATCTAATTTTAGCCGCATTTTGCTCAATATTTTACGGAAAACTTTTGGTAATAAAGCTTTAACACAAATGGAATGTAATTCATAAATTTTTTTCAAGCCCCTGGACAGTTTCCAGGCATATTTGCCCCTTCAAACATGTTCTCAAATACGTCATAAGTAGGTACTTGATCTATGTATAAAAAATTAAGACATTTTAGAGCAACATTTTACGCCAAATTTTACAATGACCTCGTTCCATTTACAACCTCATTAAAGAGAAATCGATTTTTTACCTACGTCACGACAGAAAACAATGGAATTTTCTAATTTCAGCCTCGACATCTCTCCCAGAACAATAGAGAAATTTGATTGGAAAGTTAATTTTTTTCAGAGAAGCCCCTATAACCTAATCCAACAGCTACCTTCTTTTCATTTGTCATCCACCCGTCGTTTAGTTAACAAGCACTTTATAATCTTTCGTCATTTTAATATACTCAGCAATTAACAATTCAATTGAATGCATTCATACACGAATACATTTTTACCAAACATATTATTATTCATTGTGTGCACTTTAAGAGACATTTCAACACAAGTTTTCTTTTTATATGTAAGGTTGCAAAACACATCCTAAAATCCTGGAAAGGAGTAAAGGCTGCTGTTGAACAGGGTGCTATTTGCACACAAAAAGCTGCGTATCTTCCAGGGCCCATGTTTGCGCAAGAAGTCTGTCTCAATCTAAACGTTTAAGTTCCAATTTTGAACGCCACCCAAAGCTTGCCGACCATTGTGTGGATTCGTGGATGCGGCTTCATGTTTGGCGACGGCGCATCTTATGTAGGACCGAGACATTTAATGGACCACCCAGTATTTCTCTGCAGCATGAATTATAGGCTGGGTGTCTTTGGATTCCTCAGCACAGGGGATGGAGTAGTTCCAGGAAATAATGGATTAAAGGACCAGGTCCTCGCTTTAGAATGGATTCAAGAAAACATCGCCGAGTTTGGGGGAGATCCATTGAATATTACACTCCTTGGAGTGAGCGCGGGGGGAGCTTCAGTGCATTACCACATGTTGAGCCCATTATCAGTAGGGTTATTTCATAGAGCTATCGCTGAAAGTGCAAGTGCCTTATCTTTCTGGGCGAATCAAGGAGCTCCAGAAGAGACGGCTGTGGAGCTAGCAACTTATCTTAACTGCTCCAAAGCAGGAGGAAATAGTTCAGCAACCCAAATATCCTCTCAGGAAATATTGGGCTACTTCCATCCAATTCGTTCGAGGATATGGGTTTCCATTCCTTATTAGGATGAGTTCCCCAAGAATGTTTTGGCCTAGGTTGGTAGTACTGGTCCAGTACTCCCGACCTCGGCCCTTTTCCATTGCGGGATTGACCTTAAATGTTAATTCGGAGTTGACCAAAAGTAAAAATGTTATTTTATGCATTTTTCTGAAATAATTTATTACTGTTATAATATTTTAATTTTTTGCTTCTTTTACTTACAGACTCCTTTGAACAGCCGAGGTCTTTACTCTATTAGGCATTACCCTAGGTTTCAGAGATCGACTTACTGAGCAAGTGGTCCATAGCTAATGAATCGAGGTTGGACACGCAGATGAAACTCAGCACAGTTTTGATATGCCAGCATTTGGAGGAGCCAATCTTCTAAAGCGGGGCTCCGCTGATGAGAATGTTTCAAAAAAAAATTGTTCGTCTGTGGGCACCTTTCGCTATTAATGGGTACATTAATTATTTTTGTTTATTATTTTGTAAGTTGCAAAAACATATTAATTTGTTTCTTACATTAATGTAGCAAGCCAAAACATTCTTGGGGAACTCATCCTAGTAAGGAAAGGAAACCCATATCCTCGAACGAATTGGATGGAAGTAGCCCAGTATTTCCTGATAGGATATTTGGGTTGCTGAATTATTTTCTCCTATTTGGGAACAGTTAACAAAAGTTGCCAGCTCCACAGCGGTCTCCTTTGAAGCTCCTTGATTCGCCCAGAAAGATAAGGCACTTGCACTTTCAGCGATAGCTCTATGAAATAATCCTACTGATAATGGGCTCAACATGTGGTAATGCACTGAAGCTTCCCCCGCGCTCACCCCAAATAATGTAATATTCAATGGATCACCCCCAAACTCGGCGATATTTTCTTGAATCCATTCTAAAGCGAGGACCTGGTCCTTTAATCCATTATTTCCTGGAACTACTCCATCCCCTGTGCTGAGGAATCCAAAGACACCCAGCCTATAATTCATGCTGCAGAGAAATACTGGGTGGTCCATTAAATATCTCGGTCCTACATAAGATGCGCCGTCGCCAAACATGAAGCCGCATCCACGAATCCACAGAATGGTCGGCAAGCTTTGGGTGGCGTTCAAAATTGGAACTTAAACGTTTAGATTGAGACAGACTTCTTGCGCAAACATGGGCCCTGGAAGATACGCAGCTTTTTGTGTGCAAATAGCACCCTGTTCAACAGCAGCCTTTACTCCTTTCCAGGATTTTAGGATGCGTTTTGCAACCTTACATATAAAAAATAAAACGTGTTGAAATGTCTCTTAAAGTGCACACAAAGAATAATAATATGTTTGCTCAAAATGTATTACTGTATGAATGCATTGGATTTAATTGCTAATTGCTGAGTATATTAAAATGACGAAAGATTATAAATACGTTGCTTGAACTGCTCATATGAATTTGCGAATTATATCTAGTTAGTTTGGAATCAACGAATTGGCCTCTATTCCACTTACTTTTCATATCTATGTCCTTTTTAGCAAAAATAAAAACTTGTGGTTGTATTTACTGTCCCATTGACTCCAAAACATTTGAATTCTGCTTGGCGGTTCCGTATATCTCCGTTGTAACAGTCAGTCAGTCAATCTGAAATCAGAATTAAAAAAAGTTAGCCCGTTCAAAGTTTTCCTAGACTAACAAGCCCCGTGAAAGAGATTGACTGAGGATCCTCAGGATTACTGATAGTTGATGCCTCGGAGGAAGGAATTGGATATTCCAATTGGAGTTGGTTTATCACTGGCACGTCTGACCTATTCTCCACTCTACTGTCAAAGTTCTCTTTTTAAATATGGCAAACCAAAGGTAAATTATTTGTTCATTTTTTCATGAGATAGTGAGTTAAGGATAATGACAAAAAAATTCTAAAATTCTGACGCACCTGCATTTGTATTATTTTGGACAGCGATTATTAATAAATCCGAGGTTGTACGATCAGGCTGTGTCAGCATAACCTCAAGTGGCATGGAAAATTTCATCATTGTTTGGTAGATTTTCAAGGAACTCACTAACTTACAAAGTAGGTACATTGTTATTAGGTGTTTCATAGTGTAAGAAATCTTTACGTCGTCTCTAACTCATCTGACTACTTTCAATTAAGTCAGACGATTTTGCACTTTGCACGCTCTATTTTTTCTTGTTGTGGTTCAATACTACGGGTTCTTTTCCATATCTTTAGTTGAGTTTAAAAAACATGAAGCACCGAACTATAAAACTCTCGTAATTTGTGTGAGATAGCAACTTGTAAATAAAAGACATTATTCGTGTTAACTTTAGGTTTGCGTGCTTAGATTAATTACTTTTGGTCTTTAGCCAAGCATTTACATACGTACGTATATCCAAAATTCAAATTTTCATGCAACGGATAGATGAAATCTCATCACAACGTCCAAGCACATAATATGCATGAGACACTGAACACCTTCAAAAAAGAATATTGTTTTTGAAATGCCCATCAAGCTAGGTATCCACTAGTTTCAAGCCTTTTAATAACGAACAATTTCAATTAATTCAGAGGCCTTATTGCTCGCTTGTAGGTACCCATGGTTCCACTCAGTCACTTTTCAAAGTTCGAGTTTATACCTCTATTTATTTGTTGGATGGTGAATCATGAACAATAAGTTCTCTTAGAAGGCATTCTCTAATGTTTGACTTCGAAAATGTTTACATAATTACTTAGCTGCCCGAGTTCTGCCTATTCAAACACAGAAATGCAAAGTAAAGTTAAACAATTAACATTAAGATTTAATGTAGAAACCAAACTACATCAGTTTGGTTATTGATTTTCGAATCTACTCATTCATTGGCATATCTTGGTTTGGTTTCCAATACTGACTGATAACTTTATAACTTTTAAAATTCGTGAAACAAAACCTTAGCATAAATGCTCTGGTTTGGTTCTGGCACTTTAATTTCCAGATTTTAATGCTTCTATACGCATTTACAATACAAAGCATTTGTTTTCCCTCTTTTGATGCCTGCAATTGTTTTTGAAGTTCGAATAAACATGCATTCGGGGATGGGGTGAGTGTAAGAAATTCAAGTGCGCACTTCTCGTAAATGTACAAGCCAACTAACAATTGTCTATTTAAACACTGACAGCATGTACAGCAGAGACAAATTTGGCATAATCGATTACCAAACTTCATTTTAATATCTTTTAGGTTTTTTAATTTAATTTAATAACTCTTTTTGGACGACATGGGAAGCAGTCACTGCAGTGAGCATAATAGCAATAGACAGTGGCCTTTACGTCACATACACAACAAAAACTAATAAAACATGACTAGCATTCTACAATATGGCGTTTAAAACGGTCTTTTATGCACTCTGGGAAAATATTGGGACGACTCCTATCTCTAAACATTGTAAAAAAAGGAATGATGTTGACTCACCAATAGACAAAACCGATATGGAGTTACCCGGATCCCTTTTCTTGTTTTTGTAGAATCGGCAAGTTGATTTTTAGACTAGTGTATGCACCATTCTACGTATTACAGAGAATACAAAACGTCAGTAATACGTGGGATGGTGTAATACTAGTCCGAATAATAGTAATGGTGTGCATTTGAGTAAACATTTGGCATATCAAAATGAACGATTGAAAATGCATAGACAATCGAACATCAAGAAACGCTATTGTTCAATCAAATACTGATGAAATGCCCGGTATAATTGGTTGATTGTCGTAGATAGATACAGAGACATGTAGGCAACCCATTTAGCAATTAAATACGCAAAAGGGATTGCCTATATGGGGATGTAGGTTCCACCAAAAGAGGTTGGCGGGACACTGACTCAATTGCACTTCCGTCCACAAAGCAGTAAGACGTTCAACTAAGTAAGTTTCCCCCCCTCATCGATAATAATATATATACACACGGGGTTCTGGACAAAGAGATTCTTTCTAACTACGCCTTAACTGGTAGGTAGCTTTCCAATTCTACGTCTTTTGTGATCAGCACTAGGTCCTGTAGACTTCTTAATCTGCTCAGTGCAACGTATAGTTTTGCGTCGTAATTCAGACCGTACTCACTTAAATGAATACAAGCACGACTGAGTGTAGAACTTTGCACTTTGTGAATCGTTGTTGCACACGCTAACTGCATGTTATACATTTTAACATTGATATCCCTATCGAGATGGACACAATGCACTTTTTCTACTGCAGCAAACATTGGTATGATTGATTTTCCAGGTACTAGGGTCAAACCACGGTATGTTTTGATACACATTCGAGAACAATGAAGCAATGTTGAGATGTGGCGCTTCTACGCTTCTTGTAAACTATATGACGGATCGTTAATCGACTTCCATTGCACAATGCCAAGCGGCAATTAATATTTTTGGTTAGAATAATTTCCATATCCAAGCCTACGTATATTCCCTTGTAATTTTCCGCACATTCTGAGCATGAGGGAGAGAGCTCAGGTTTGTATATGTACCAATGGCTTGTTTTGTCTAATAGCATAACTATAATTGAATAAATGTACGCTCCTATTTGTAGTAAAGATATTCGCTGCGTGATTAAATCTTTCCAATTCCCCTTCATCAAGGTAAGTGTCTAAACGTGTCAATAGCAAGTCCATGTCATCACGTGATATGGCTTTTTTTCGAACGTTGGCAAGTATTGTTGAGTATGTGGTATCAGTATGAGCTCTCATGTTTTGTGTAAAAGTGAATTTAGTGCCAGCGTGGAATAATCTAGCACCTTCCTTGGCATACAAAACTACGTTTCAGTAGACTCACGTCACCTAAAAATATAAAAATAATATTTTTTTTATGAAAATTTACACTTAAACGTATCTGAGTATAATAAATATATAACGTACTTAACACAACTATAGGTAGCAGTTGTAAGAAATCGAGTAATAATAGCATTGTTAAGCTTCCAAAATCTTCGTTCCGTCCTGTGCACCTCTTGAATCTCTCCGATGTCGCTGCTAAAAGCCTTCAGCCTAAGAAAAGCATAAAACTGCGATTAAACTGTATACTACCTTGCTTCGCTTGCTCAAAATTCTTTGGATACTAACCCACCAAGGATATTTCGTCTAGAATAACTAGCTTTGTCTTTGAAAGGCGTTTCTTTGTTGCTGCATCTAGAGGAAGGCTGGGTATATTTTGCGTTTTAACTTTCGCTACCCTAACACCCATCAAGCTATATAGACTCTGTCCGTTTAATGCACTAGCTGCAATACCCAAATGACTGCTCGCTATATACTTTTGCTTCTAATAATTAGCAACCAAACCTGCCAGATATGATTTACCAAGCCCTGTTTATAATTGAAAAAATGTTATTAAATTGGTTTATCATGAAAATTTATCCAAAATCTTAGAGATACCTACCTACCTCAGCCTCTATAATTATGGTGTTGCCTGTCCTCGTCCAGTAATTTTGTTATCTGGTTATACACTTTCTGTTGTTTCTTTGTTGCAATCAAATAGTTGGCTCTAGTATGGAGTGTCTGGTCAAGTTCAGAGTTGCGTGTCTGTATCGGAATAAAATCTTTATAGTAGGATATGTTTCGGGGAAACAAAGCGGCCTCTGAGAATTCTCCTGCCATTTTGCTAGAGTAGTATAAAAGACAATGAGGATTTGAGTTCCGATCTTCGGTTTTTACAGCCGTATTCTGTTGTGCAAATGGCTGTTATCGGATATGCCATTTGGCAACCAATGGTTGTATTTACATCCCCCGGTATCTCACAATAGTTCAACCGGGTTATAAAACCCGGCCTCTCATCATAATATGAGAGTCGAGATAGATGAGCCATTATCAGGCAGTAATTTTTTTAGAACACGTCGTTTTAAAAATTTGAGGCGTATTGTTTTTTTAAAAAAAGTATGTATTTTCTTTGAGCGTACAAAACGTATTTTCTTTAAGCGTATTGTTTTACAAAACGTCTTTTCTTTAAGAGTATCTGTTTTAAAAAAAAGTATACTTTCTAAGCGTATTGATTTACAAAAACCTTTCCTTTAAGCGTGTCTGTTGATGATTATGATGACAGAATTTTTTCTTTAAAAGCTCGATATCTTAAATTTGAAAAAAAGGAAAATCTGTATAAATGCAGTTAATAATTCATTATTCCTTTTAGTACTAAACCATTCCTCCACAAAAAAATAGAATAGTACTTCAATTACATAAAAATAGAAAAATCATTTCCTTGCATGCTCAAAAAAATCTAAATGTTAAACATACGGGAACTTAACTGACATAAAATTAATTAATACATCACATCACTAAAAAAATGCATAAAATATATTGTACAGGCTATGATAATAGAGACATGGCTATTAGCCGCGGTACACGCTTAGCTGGGGGTATTATAATGCCCCGCGTTAGTATACTAATGCACTACGCATGGTAGACCGGCTGGTGTATATATCTTGCGCCGCACCAGATCTCACATCCTGCATACTATCATATATGAAAAGCTACACAGCCCTTCTCTGTGTATGCATATGCTCCTTTGGATTAACATGTATTGAGTGTAAAAGCATACTCACCTTGTATAAAATGTATCAAAATTGGACGGATCCGTTATTGACGGCAAATAAAACTTCCTTGTATTGTACGGATGATCACAACTTTCGACTTAAATTGTAGTGGTAGTGTTGGAGAGAAATGGTGTTTCATAACATTCAAAATTGTAGCTCAGTTACGTTCTCTTGCAAATCCACTAACATGTGCATAATGATGACACGAAGATAACTTCCAAACACTCAAACAGGTAATTTGTAGTATAAAAGTGGAGTAACTTCCACTATTACGGAGGGATTCTCTCAAACTTTTTTATGAGAAATAAAAAAGTTAAACTCGCATATTTTTAGCAAGGTAAAGCAAATAATCACTCTCCACAGCATTCTCAAACTTCAGTAATTAAGTGGAGTATTGAAGTTCAATTCCCAAACTCCAATTTTTTAGTTTAGTTCAGTTCATTCAAATTTTCTCAGGGGCAAAATAAACTTTCTTAAGAGTAATATTTAGTCAAGTCGTTAAAATGTCACAATTTTTTAGTAATTACTCGTCCAAACAACTGTCACATGCGAAATGATGAAATCCAATTCTCTCAAACGCATAAACTCTCAAAATTAAGTAAATGAACATTTAGTTTTCTCAAAAAAGGCACCACCACCTCCACGGAACTGAGTTGAAGGATGAATATTAACTTGAAGTTCTACAAACTTTACAATTATATACTGACATTGACTTATGTGGAATATATATACAGTTTACTTGGCTTCCACTCTCATCCAAATCCACCGGTAGTTCTAATAAAAAAGTTAAATTATCATATTTTGTTTGCAGTATTGTTACATTAATTTGCAGTTTTCCAAGTAGAGTATTGAGGTTAGTTCAATTCTCTCAAACTTTCTCAGAGACAGTATAAATAATCACTACTTCAATTCTCACAAACTCTCAAACTATCATGTAAATTCAAGTGGAGACTCCGTAAATAAATTTTACAGGCTTCCAATTCTCTTTTAGAGTTAAATAATGATCTAGTGGTCGTTAGACTGGTCGTGTGTGAGAAACGCATTTTCTGAAGAACTAAATAATACCAGAGAATGTATACTACAACACATGTGAGGAATAAAAGTCCCATGTATACAAAAACAAATGCATACAACCTCAAGTGATGTTGACCAAAGCTCACACGCGGACCTCTAATGCAGAATTTAGAAATTGTTAATATTAAAACTACCATGACGACTAAAACATATATTTAATATTCACCAGAGCTTTAATATGTGTGGGAGATTCAGGTTGAACTAAAATTTATTTAGCTAAGTAGTTCCGCAACTTTAATACACTATAAGGCATATTAAACCATAGGAACGCTATATATATAAAGATATATACATATTCAGGGCCAGGATAAGATGCATTATCAAAGCATGGTTGCAATATAAAAACTATGGAAATCATGGCCAACAAAAGTGGCATTAGAATCTGTGGTTCTTCCCGATAAGCTTGAATGCAAATTGCTTGCCAATTGCAATATAAATGTTCGGCCCATACTCGAATATGGGTCCTGCTTTAGTTTGATTTTATGTTCAGCGGACAGTATTTCTTGCTGTTCTAAGTTTAGCAAATATAAAATTCACAATTGTTTCATTCAGTTAAGTAATTTAGTTTAATTTCCTTCTTTTCAAATATTTTAGGTTAAGGCTAAGCCATGGTAGTTTATAATTAAACATTAACCATGAATTGAATTCAATTTTGGAATAAAAGAGTTTTATTTTAAACAACCAGTGTTCTTTATAGTAAAGCTTAATGCATTCCGTAATTAAAACGCAATATAAAATGAAGTTTTGCTTAAATTAAAATTGTTGCAATATTAGTAATAATCGTATATTGCCACGTGGTACCCAAAAATTGGTAATTACACCATAGAGCCATCATAAAAATCCAGCCAACAAGATAGAACCCTCCAAGGGAGGAGGATTAAAACACAACTGATTGGCACGAGTAACGAGGATCAATCATTAAATCAGGGAATCAATTATTGTTATTTTGTCAGTATTTTGTTTTGACCTAAATATGAAATGTTTAATTAATGGCTAATTATAACTTAAACCAGAGAAATTCATAACGTCTGCAAGCTCCTACAGGACACCATGGATATTTCAGCTAGCTTAAAAAATCGCTACTTATTACTTATTAAATGTAATATATTGAGTATTCACTCGTTTGTATTATTATAGCTAATATTAAAATTTAAAAGATAGCAGCACAAGATATAGAGCTCTTTTGTAATGTTTTTATCTTATGATTATATAATGATTTTTATTTAAGGGAAGCAACCAAGTTTACGTATCTCGACTTTACGACTCTTTAAAACTCCTCATCAGGAGAATAATCCGGTAGCAAAAAAAAATCTAGTCAAACCAACCAAGAAGTAAATAGGATAGTTGATGAAGTATACTAGGTAAAAAGTTTTCCGTACAATCTTTTTATGAGGACCAGAAGCATGAGAAGCGAGCGGATTTTAGTTTGTGCAAAACAGAATCTTCATTGCATTTTTGTTTGAGGAAATTCATTACAAAGCACAAATAATTACTAGTTGATTTATTGATTATTTCTCATTCCTTTAGCAGGAACTTTGCTTAGTCTGATCAGCCTTTTGAGAGAACTTAAGTTTTCTATGTTATTCAAAACAAATTAAAGAAGTTTGTAGTAGAGAAAAAATGTATTCAGGTGATCATGTCGGTCGTACAAGTTTTGCCACAGAAAAAAATGTTTAAGAGAAAGGCGTAATGTTTTAGTCGTTTCGATGTAACTTAGAATAAAATCTTCAAACAATTTATTATTCATAAACATCCTTTCGATTTGCTAAATCAGGCATACATTTTAGATATATAATAAAATAGTAATAAAAACTATTTTACTCTTAGGTAAATACAAATGCGGAATAAAGAAGTAAAATAATATGGGCTTTGAAATTGTGTAGAAAATAATATATAAATAATGCAAGTTAAAGGGAGATATAAAAGATTGCTTTCCTTTTATAGCGAACAATTTTACATTGAACAAGTTGATGAAAACTTGTTGTATTTTAATCGAGTAAGTAACAATATTGAATATAGTATAGTATGTAGATAAGCCGTAGTTGTAGTGGAAAAAACATGTGGGTAACTCATCCAGCAATGTATTCAATCATTATATCACCAGGTTTACCTTATTCATCATCATCATTTGAAATAACCAGTTGAATATTTTTAGAACCCAACATTTCCTCCACTTTTTTGCAGGGCTATTAAAAAAAGTGCAAAACCATTAGGAATTTTAGAAAATGAGATAATAATTTGTAATGTAGCCACATTTGAAAATAAAATTAAATATTACCTGAGCTAAAGCTGAGCAAGGCAACACCACTTTTTTTAAACTTTGGCACAGGAGAAGGCCATGAAGAATTGAGTTGTTGGTCAATTTTCCTTTGGTTGAGTCTGAGTTCCGACGGAAAGGCCGCAAAACGAACAATTCCAAATCTATGTTATGAATAGAGTAAATAATAATTTAAATTAAGTACAAAACAGGCAACAAATTTACTTATCATTTCCATTTGTAGGTACAACCAAATGCACAAGAAATATTTGAGCTAACCTTTTAAATCTGTTATATTCGGTTTGGAGTACATTTTCCTTCCCATCATCCCCACCATTCCACTTTCACTTACTTCATTTGAATCAATGTAAAGCTCTGTGAGCTTGGTCATAAATGTGCACATCATTGTAAATCCATCATTGCGCAAGCCAACACGCAGTTTCCTAAGGTTTGGCATGATTCTTGCCAGTGCTTTTACACGCTCCCTAGAGCACATCTCGTGTTCAATGAAAAATTCTTTCATCTGGGGAAGCACCAGGTTCCTCAACGGCTCATTAGAAAACCCAGTTTTTGCAATTATATTGACATTGACATCAGAGCTCCCTCCGCATTCCGACGATTGAAAAATATCCAGTTCCGTAAGATTTGGCGTATTTGCCAAGAAGTTTAGATTCTTGCAAATGGGCCCCCTAAACGTCAGCTTTTTCAAATTTGGAATTTGTACTCCGTATGGAAAACGTTGGGAAAAGGGAGCTACATCAGAACCTCGATAAACCTTCAATACTTCTAGAGAAGGGGAGTAGAGCTCCAATATTTGCCTGAATTCATTGACATTGGAATTAACACCAATATCAAAGGACAATGATGTCAAAGGGAAGTTCAGGTCACCGAGTATTGGCAGGATGTTAGATGGGAACAACTCAAGGAAACCCTCATGGTCATGGGCCAAGTCTAGTTCTTTGAGTTGGGAGAAATAGTGGGGCCCCATCTGTTGTCTCACAGCTCTCATGGAATGTAACAGGATGACAAGCTCCGAAAAATCTTCATTAGCAGCGAAATCCCCTAAGAGGGGTTCATGTAGATCCTCGATCGTCAACACCTAACAAAAAAGAAGGTCAGTTAGTTGTTAACATAACACTGGCTATGATTAAATAACATAAAATATTTCATGAATTAAGATTACAGCTTTACCTTGATATTGGGAAGGCGAGCAAAAACGTAATTCCAAGAGATAGGGAATTCAATAAAGAGCAGATTGATGCGTAGTTCTGTCAAATTCTGATGCACAGATGTAGCTAACAATGGTCTGACTCTTTCATCCCAATTCCCAATGAAAAATTCATCCGCTTCCATTTCCTTATTGAAGGGGAACGGCAACTGGTTATAGGAAGTTGAGAAGAATGAGTATGATAGTGAATAAATAGATACACTTCCAACTATTGTTTCTGTCAATTATCCGGCAACCGGTTTCGCTTTAATTACGCTTCATCAGGCCGAAAGTTCATGTTACAATTATGTTTGAAATAGAAATAAACAAATAAATATTTTATGTGCATGTAATGCACATAAAATATTTATTTGTTTATTTCTATTTCAAACATAATTGTAACATGAACTTTCGGCCTGATGAAGCGTAATTAAAGCGAAACCGGTTGCCGGATAATTGACAGAAACAATAGTTGGAAGTGTATCTATTTATTCACTATCATACTCATTCTTCACAAACTTGTCAAGTTGGGGGTCATTTCGAATAAGATCCTCGCAAAATCTTCTCCTGGTGACATTCTCGACTCCCAAATATTGAGATGTGTCATGAGTGGACCGATTTTGGTCCAAAATTCCAAACACCAGCGACCACGAAAGCACAAATTTAGTTGAAAAGAAATTTTGTACTTGCGGAAGTAGTTGTTGTTGTCCTCTCCAAGTAGTTGGAATGGATCATTTTCAAGCCTTGTCATCTTCAAAAATTGCTCAAGGGACAATGCCGCTCCATTTTCATCCTTTAAATTTAACCAGGCTTCTTTCCTCCAAACTAGTAAAGAGGCTTTGGCCCACTCCTTCGACACGAGCCGATAGTTCATAAATTCCTTGGAGTTGAAGGGAATAGTCTCAAAAAGATGCTTTAAAACCTAAATAAACATCGTAAATACATCAATTAATATAACAACCAAAACTCTGCTTTATTTTATTAAACAGTGAACAGTATGTTTTATTAAAATTCTAATGACTTACTGGAGGGAGTAGCAAGGGATTTGGACCTTCATTGACCTTGACCTCCTCTTCTCCATTCTCCTCTTCTACGGGTACACATTTGGTAGTACGTGCACGTTTCATTTTGAAAAAAAAACTAAAACAAATTGACTCTTAACTTTTTTTTCTACTTTGTCCTTGCGTTTTGTGGTTTGTCCTGCTAATAACTTTTCACATACGAACTTACTGTAAAATGAAACCAACAAATTGTTCGTTTTGTAAGTCACTCTCTTTGTGTCGATGCTTCACACTTGATAATAAACTAATTCAATGACGTTTTATAGCAAAACAGTCACTGCTTCAGATCATCTCAACTATTGCTTCATGTTGTTTGTATTGAAGATGCTCAGAAGCAACAAATAATAAGTTCACAACACAAATAGTTTGATTACAAATGATTATTATTATTCGTGATCAAAATACTATGGTCATTTAATTAAATAGTGTTTTTAATTTAATTTCCAGACTTGTCTGTATTTGTTTTGTTACTTTCCTCAGCTTCACCTGATTGAATTGTGCACAATGCAATGGAGAAGAAGAGGATATGATTCCACGTACTGAAAGCTATGCTTATGTATATTCCATGTGCTGGAAAATGCTTTTCATGCACTCGCTCCCCGAAAGTTTCCTATTGGTTGTTTGCAGAAGTAGGGACTGAAAATTGTGGGCATCAAGAGAACCAAACTATTCATGTTGCTTTTTTCAAGTCTTTCTCCCTAACGCTTTTTCATGTGGTTCTTAAAAAATGTGTATTTATGTACCTGGCATGCTGATTTCCTTTACAAGGCTCCCATTTATCCTCTTGGGTATGGTGAAATGAATTAAAAACACATTCAAAAATTTCATTAATGCTTTCACTTACCCAGACACGGAAAAGCTCATTTGGACAGGGACAAAATCAACAGAATTTGTGAACAAACCAAAGTTTGGAATTTACAGGTTTACCACCATTTTGTAACCTCGTCAACAGTGTCGGCTTACTTTCTCTGAAGCTTATGAAAAAATATTGAAAGAAATGGAAGGTTTTCTGACTGACCTGAATACTGAAAAGGCTCCTTCTCCCAATCCTTTTTCAGTTGCTACCAAGAAACTACAGACGATAGCTGTCGACCTCGGCCCATTTTTCAACAGCTTCTCCATCTCGACGGCTCTGAAATTCTGCGTTTGCCAAATATTTTTAGCTACTGAGCCCTTTAAATTTGACAACAGAACAACTCCACAACTTCATCACAAGCTAATTTGTTCATATTTAAAATTGCTGTCTAACTTGAGGTCACTTTGGTTAGAAATGTCAAAAAAATACAATTATGATTTGCACCTAAAGACGACCTCAATGGAACGTTGAAGGTCATGACAGGGGTTTAGTCATTTTCCTTAAGTTACAGACAAGGAATGAGCTGAGCGTGAGCTGCTTGATAAATATGCCAGAGAAGAGGAGCTGTAATTTGTAGTGTATATATTTCTTTTGGAATAGTTGTAGTAGTTCCGAATGCAATACAGAAAAGGAAAGGAGAGAGAGCTACCAAAAGCAACAGGCAAAGAAGAAATTTGCAACTGGACTCTCACATGTCTTCGTGATCTGTGCTGGTTTGAAAGTAACCTTGTGAATTATATGTAGGTATGGTATATTATGCAAGTATTTTGGTACTACAAACCCACATTTTTTCATGTTCCCGTCAACCCATCCCATCAATATCCAATCCTCGCTCGCTCATCTTGCTAGCCTCCTTCCTCACCCATAGTGTAATGTATGTAAGTCATTCAAAACGCAAGAAAAGGAAAACCACCATCTTTTGAAGAAGCAACAAGCAAAGAAAGTATTTTTATACGGGGAGTCGCATATGTATATATTATATAGTGGTTTGTACTTATAATATAACTACTATAACTTTTTTTTTGTATATACTACAAAAAATAAGACTTCAGCACGGGAGTGTAGTCTCAAATGTTGGTTATGAAGTGTGTAGCTACGCTTTGTCCGCAACTAGAAGAAATGGAGCTTTGAAGAGTGTAGATACTGTAGATTTGGCATGAGACACGACACGCGTTGCCTCACAAACACCTCACTAATACCTCACGTTTTTCTGAGCTGCCCTTTTCATATCTCACCCACACTCCGCCAGATACCTCCAAAAGGTTGATTCCGTTCCCAACAAGCTTGCTTGCTTGCTGTATATGATACCAAAGACCAAATCAAAGAAATCGCTTTTACATTTGTTGGTCTCCCTACGAACGCTTAATATCAAGCGTTAAATCAGGTTACCATGGCAACCCGCGTTTTTTTTCCTCTGGGGGGGGGGGCGACGATTGTTAAAACGATCTACTGATTGCAGATTCGTAATCTATGCCAAATCGGAGACCAAAAACTAGCGCGACCCTTCCGCCTTTTCTACTATCAGGCACTTTACTCTTTTTTGGCTTGGTTGGTTGGTCTTTGGTATCCGCCAGTGGGTCACGCCACGAAGCGGAGTGCCATAACGGGGATCAGAATCAACAGAAACCCGTTCTTGATGCAGAGATTTTGCAGCATTATTGATTTAGAATTTTCCACCGTCATCATTGTTCGTCCTTCCTCGTTTATGTTGATTCCGGTGGTGACGACTACAAATATGCTCACCGTGCACACGGGTCCCTGTAATTATAGTAATAAAATAATATATTACGTTGCACAGTTGAAATTAAAACTTTTATTATTACACTTGTTTGTCACTTAACACCATGAGCTTCCACCAGATACCAGGGAGAGAAGCTCCAACTAAAGCATTACCCTCTTGCATTCCATACATCTCGTCCATCTTCTCGTCTTGCTTTCAGAGAAATATTTTTGTGATCTAGAAATCCAACTCAACCTTAGCAATTGATTCACACAATCACAAAGATTGCATGATTGCAGAGTTATATCAAATGGACATATTAAAACTATTGTATTTTCTCAAATATAAACGTTTATTGTAATTTCATAATCAGTTATAGATAGACACTTTTCATACTTTTCATATGTGTTCAAGTTTACATGCTATAAATATTCTGGTCAAGAAGTTGATTACAGAAGCAAAATGAAAAATCAACATGATGATATTTAATTCTCATCTAATCTGCATGTTCCACAAATTTTCTCACCTTACAAGATTTCATCTCGAGCATTAAACTCTGAAATAATCTCTTCCAAAATTTCCGTAGATTGTTTAAATTTTTTCGTGTCAAAAGACAGAAAATAAAAATGACATCTTATTTTTATTTAGTTTTACACGTATTAACATGCAATGCATTTCTATTTGGTTTAGAACGACTTTCTTTTAGGCAATCATTTTAGGCATTTTAGAACTAACGGGTTTTGGTGTTTGGTTTGGTTGGCTTTTCTCCAGTTGCATTTTCATTCTATATCATGCTGAGCAGAACCTAAAAATATACTCTCCGTAACATATAAAGCTGACAGGTGCATGGCAAGATCCATCAATTTGGTTTTAATTGGCAAATGATTCATTAAACTTAGGAGAAACGTAAAGATTTGAGCCGTATGAATGAACCGTAATGAGTTGGCTATAACTATTATATAAGCTGTTACATTGCATAATATTATTATACGATTAAATTACCTTTCCGTATTATTGTTAACAAGTCAAACGTTTTAATGTGTTAAAATAAAAGGATTATAATTTTATGCAAAATTACTCTCAATATAAAGTTGTCTAAAGTTAATTTACAAGTATTAATAACTTATATTGGTTCAGCAATTTTTTGGCGAACTTAAATATCCATTGTTTTTATAAGAAATTAAATTATGGTAATTCGATCAATTATTTGGAATAGGGAGCGAAGAAAGTACGTAATAGCTGTCGGCTGGCACGTTTTTTAAATTGCTTTTTTGCCGGCCTTCTTAAGAAAATCAGATTTTTTGCCAATAAAAATATTAGCTTAGTATATTTGTATTTACACGAAATGTAAATGGAAATTTTAGAAAATAAATCTCAAGGGATTTATAAATTGTAGTTTTCTACATTTACATCAATGTAAGCAAAATTAGTTTTTGATTTGAAATAATTGAAAGAAAGTAAATTTGTGCTTTTGAGAGCATGTATTAACTTGGCCAATAGATAAGAAGGGTTAATTTATATGACGCCATCATAACAATGTTTTGATCGAGTTTTGATCGTTTTAAAGCAATATTTTAATTAGTTTTCCCATCTCTTCTTCATCAGCTTTGGGCTTCCGTATTGATTATTAAGCAATGAAATTGCTTTTTAAGAATGAAAATTTGGTCATTTGGGAGGCTTGAAGAGTATACGTGTCATCGCGTAGTGAAATTTTAAAAGACGAATCGATTTATCTGAAAGTCAGTATAACAGGTAATTTATTGCGGTGAATCAAGTCATTTTTCACTCACAAATCACAATTTCATTGCTTGTGCAGAACGTACTTTCACGGTTTATTTAATCTAATTCACAATTTATATGATTAAAAGTGATTTAGATAATTCCTAGCTTCCGTGCTTTTAATTAGTACGTCGAGTTCTGGACAGTGTTTGTCTTTCATTAGACTTCTTGCTACCAGGTTTCCTGTAATCTGAATATGTTGCTCTACATTTGAAAAAACACCGGAAAGGTTTTATGCTATGTTAGCAGTTTATTTAATATCGTGCTTCACTTAAATGTAATTGTATGGATGCCGTTGTAATTTAACCTACGCTATTTCAAAACGTTCATATATATTATTTATTTTCAAATGCAAAACCGGTAATATATTTTCCATTCCGTAAAAGTCCCTGAAGAAGTAGGACATTTGACTATTCAACATAACGCCAATTGGTTCATAATAAATTCAGTTCTCTTGACCATTACAACACATACGAAAACATTTTGTCATGATTCCATTTTCCCCAACTTCAGATATTCAAGCCGCCACAGCATCTTACTTGAAACTTGCCAACCGGTTTCATTGCCTCCCTTTTAAATGGGATAAAAACGAAACTCTTTTCATTGTAACCACAGCAGCTTAGAAGCTAAGGCTTGGTTCCAAAGTAATTATTCTTGTTTTTATCATTCTTGCTACGCTGATGACAGCAACTGCACATAAAGAACCGGATTCGAATCGTAGAACACAAATGTTTTTCTTTGGGTTTTCAATTTTGCTATCCGGAATCCTTTACCATCCAATTTTGAAGAAACACCAGAATATCACAAATACATGTAATGGCTTAATAAAGTTGGAAAGAGAGTTACGGTGGTGTCGCTTGTATAGACTGCCACCCGGGGTAGCCCCTATTATGTGGGTCTCTTTGGTAAAATAACTGTTGGGATTGAAAGCCTCATGTTTGGTAATTGGAGGGGCTGGATGGCTAAAACCGGATTATTTCCCAGCAAATGCCTTTCTGCCACTTGAGCGTCTACTACATACGGATAAACATTCAATAACCATAAATAATCACGTGAAATTTGTTTTAGCAATCAGAAATTATCAAGCATATTCTTCGCTAAAATATTATTTATTTAAAGTATTCATTGAAAGAAGGAAGACGTTATGCACATTATAAGAAAAATATAATGCGTAGCATAATGCTCTAGTAATCCAAAAGTTTTTAATTAATTTAAAGGCAAGCAAAATATTTAGTGAGTGATTAAGTCGAGTTGAATCTCAATTAATTCATTAAAAACTAATTTTTATTTTTAAAAAAGTATTTTGTCCTTGAAGTTTCAAGGGGTTAGTTTTTAATTTGATATATTAAGCATGGTGATTAAGACTTAATTTTAAATAAAGTAATTGGAGAAATAGAAATAATTTGCGATTATCTCATCAAAAAATTATGAACAAAGCAGCAAGCATATTTTTTTGTTCACACACAACCCTTGAAGTAATCATAATTGTATTGCAACTTAACATGCTCAGCTTGTTTATCATTTGTAATTGCTAACAATTTCATTCCATTTCCACGGCAGATATTCAGCACTTTCTTCAAAATTCAGTTCAATTAATTTTCGCTTTGGGTAAACTTCATAATTACAGCAGTTACTACGTTTGTAGTAAAGAAACAAATGATATTGTACCCTTGGTGTACTACTGTCAGTGAAGTAGTTTTTGCCGTCGACATTGCCAGGATCAATAAACCCGACAACAGGCGTAAAGAATCGGAACCTTGTGCAAATTAAGCTTGAATTTGAAAATTACCAATCGTTAAATATTAAGACATTTCGATAACGATCGTAGGTCACGCTGGGTTAATTGCTAAACTTTTAAAATAGCATGGTTGAATTCATCTCAGCAAATGGTGTCATTTCAATGTATGCCCCCTGAAAAATGAATGAAAACAAAATGTCGGCTGCGCAATATTTAGGTTTCTATTACATTACGCTAACGAGACAAAGGGTTTAACAGGGCCACTATGTGTCGGAGCCTGTTCCTAGCTATACAAGGCCAAATATCCAGATCAATAAAGATTTTCCGCTCCCAAGGTTGTGGACTTTCGGTTAAAATTGCAAGCACATAACATCAGATATATAAAGTGTCGTGGAGATTGCATCAGCTTTGAAATTTCATGTTGTTTTATGGGATATTTGATGTCATTTCCAAAAGGAACACTTCATGGGAACTATATGTTGGTAGTGTCCGCAAAGCTCCATTTTCGTGATACTTTTGTTGTCTTGAAACTTGAAACATACAATGGAATACAAATAAGTTCAAGTCAATACTTTTCATGTAACTCCCTTTAAAGTGACGCTAGTAAAAACATTGGAAGTTGGTTTCAGAAGTTTGCTTTAGGGTGGCTTCCAATTCTGCTCATATCAGTTCAATGTAATCTTTTTCCATTTTAAAATAATATTTGAGCATTCAGCAATCAACCACCTAAAATAAATATTTCCTTATTTCGAACGCTTTGGATTATTTGCACTCAACATTTCAGAGATAATTGATTATCTTATACAACCAGAAAAAACCACGCCTAGATCCATGTGAAAACAACCCAGCGAACGCCATGTCGTGCCAGACTTGTTCTTCGCTCACGCTACTCACGAGGAAACCACAAACCTAGTTAAGCTGCGATTTGGGTGGAAATACTTTATATGGGCTCTATTTGGGTAAAAATTGACGTATGCAAAATACTGGGTGCCAATGGTTACCCAGGTGGTTGTCGTGTGGAAAATTTTGTTTATAGAAAATAACCTGGGGAAAATCAAACTCGAGAAGGGGTACCGTTACGATTTTTTCAATAATCCAGTTTTTGTACAAACATCTTGTTTTTGCCCATCAATTCATGTAAATGACATGATTTTGGCTAAGGATGAAACGGGTATTCCTTATACGTGCCTTCAGAAAATGCATTTTTGCCCAAAAGTCAGTCAGAGCTCAGCGTGCCAATTAGCACTCCAAAACGAGCTAAGAGTGCGGATTAGCACTCCTTCGACGAGTGCTAATCAGCACTTTCAGCTGCTTTTGGAGTGCTAATTAGCACTTCATGTTAATGGGATACTAATTAGCACTCGTAAGGGTGCCGATTAGCACTCCTGCGATTTAAAATTGTTTCCAAAAATTAAAATTTGAATACAAACAATAAAAAATTCAACTCATGTGTAACATTTAATGAAAAATGTTGAATTCAATGAATACAAGAATGAATTTGAGTACAAATAAAGTTGACGCAATAGAAGGTCAAATGCATGAATCATGTAAGGTGTTGTTGTCTTTTCAAAAGAGAAACACTAATACATATGAAATTGAGTTTTTAAACCTGTTTAATCAGCTAATCAGCACTCCAAAAATAGCTAGGAGTGCTAATTAGCACGCTGAGCTCTGACTGAAAGTCGGATTTTTTAAAAAAGTGGTAACGGTCCCCCTTCTCGACCATGATTTTTCCCATGTTATTTCCCATAAACAAAAACCAAAATGTCTGAAATTTTTTTTCCATCTGACAAAAACCTGGGTAACCATTGGCACGCAGTATTTTGCATACATCAATTTTTACCCAAATGGAGCCTATATAAAGTATTCCCACCCGAATCGCAGCTTAACTAGGTTAGTGGTTCCCTCGTCAGTTGTTCTACCGTTGGCTAAATTTTGGTATGAAAAGAAACTACTTTTCTCTTTGCACTATCGTAGCCCAATGTCTAATGTTTAAACAATATTTCATGTCATGACTTAATACTGCTCTAAATTTCAGAGGGAGTAACTTTTCTTACACGCGAGCTTATAACAGAAAGAAAGCCACACCCAAATCGATACGAAGAAAGACAAGCACAATTTCTAGCCAAACTGGTTTTCAGGGCCAAGCTACGTGGATGTTCTGAAAAGTTCGCTTTTCTTTGCATTAGTCACAAGAGTAAAATCCGAGAGTTCAGCTTTATTCCAAACGGTTTTCACGTTCAACTTTATGTGAGAAACAGTTAAATTTTGAACGTACTGCCAATAAAATACCACAAATTAATCCTCAAAGCAGTAAAATTCGAAGTCGGGAGTCCCAAACTGACTTAAGCATCGATTTCAATCGATCTCACAATGTTTTCTAAATCAATACATGTAATAGTTTTATTTTTCGTTTTCCATGCTCAAAGCACTGTTGAAGATAATTTAGTTGTAGGCCTTGAAAAACTATTGACGGTGTTAAAAAATAGAGGAGTTTCCACAGACCCCCGTTTCTTCAGTTCAACAAAAAATGTCTTGCCCGCCCATATTAGCAACTTGAACAAGATACTTTCTCCGTTTCAAAATTGCATCGTTACTTTAACCAACTTCGAAGGAATAAATTTACTGCCGCCCAATGTTCCAATAATACTGAAAGAGCCTCAGGTGGCACTTCAAGTTAGGAAGGCAAAATCCTTTAAATATAAATTGATATGGACACCTAAAGAAGTGCACGCTCAGAAAAATTCAACCAATGTTTTCAAAACCTCGTGTAAGCCTTCGCATTTATTCCATAACGATGATTCATTATTAGAACACTGTATCAGGATAAAATTGGGGCAGTTTGTAATTGTTTCTAAGCCACAGTTATGCCAAGTCAACGTTGGCATATATCCACCAGAATTCCTCCTCAATGGTCATCCGTATTACACATTAGGGGAAAACTTAGTAAAGTTAGACTTTCCCCAATCGTTTGTGTATTATGAGGGCATCGAGGATTTAGCAATACGTCCTTCTGCAAGGCCAATTAATATTCTCATATTAGAAGACTCGTATCATAAAAACAATCAGAGGCAAACTAAAAAACGGACTTTTCGTTGGATTACTACTATCACGGATCGTCCCCTGTTTACTCTGTTGCCCGCAGCATCACAAGATTTGTTCATTCTAATAAAAACCATAAGCAACAAATTAAAAATGTATAATCCTTCTCGGATATCGACAGCCAGTGTGTTAACTATTGATTTTGAGATGGAGAAAAGAAATAAAAACTCTGTGAAACTCCATAGCTTAAAGAAAACATTTTGGGAGCTTTCCCTTGATGCCGTTTTGACTACCATACAACGTTACCATGAGAACCAAATGGTACAATGGTATCAAATATTAGATTCAATAAACTTTTATGAGGATAAGTTGGCAGGGAAGATAAAATCTGTATCATGCAAAAATAATCCATACTCTTTTCTTGCTCATTTTAGTAGGAAAACCAACTCGGCTGGTGACTACAGTAAAATGTTCAAAAACTTATTTCGTGAATTTGGTGTAAATACGGCACGAATGATAATTCCTAATTACACACTTGTGTATGAAGACGGCAGAGGTTCGTTTGAATGTGTAGATATTCCTTTTCGAGCAGAGCAAATTGACGACGAGTACACTCTTTTTGTATCCTTTCGGTTTTATCAACGTTCTAAGAGGAGATACGAAGCTTTGCCATTAAAAATGAATAATCCTCAACGAGCATATAAATTTATTAGCTGTGGTAAACCACCTCAGGAATCCGTTGGATTTGGTGAATTCGTTACGATATTCCGGTGGGACGTTTGGTTGGTCATATTTATTTTCATTATAGGATTGTTTCCAATTTTGTTCTACTTGGTAGAGGAAACAAGTAAGGCAAACCGATCCCGAAGTTTAACAAGGAAATTCACCAATAAATTCTCATCGAATTTATTTTTTCAACCTATTATCGTGTTACTAGAAGAAGAGGCCGCTTTTGCCAGCAATGATATTCAACTTCCTTCATTGCGATGCATGCTCGGTTCTCTTCTGGTTGCTGGAACAGTACTTTCAAATGCCTACAAGTACGACAACGTTTACAATATAATTGCACCCAAAAAGATAACATCGTATCGGGATTTTGAGCAGTTGACATCCCAAAATTTTACAACATACACGCCGCTTTCAATAGCATGGGATACGTTCTATAAAATACTAAGGGGTAGGCTTCCAATCGGAATTTTGAGACAGGTATCACCTCACGAATTTAGGGCACAAACAAAATATGGATCTCGCACTAAAAACCATTTTATTTACTCCGAGGTTCTTGGTCTACAACATACAACTCCTCACAAGAATCTTTCAAGTGATCTGTTACTTTTAAACACAAAGCTACATCCGGGTGTCCTTGAACTTTTTGAATATATTATAAACGAGACACGAGAAGTTTCCGAAGCGATGCCATTATTTGCTGAAAAGCAGTCGAGTCTTTTATTCGATGCAGTTCGAATTTGTAACAAATCGGCCGCATTACTTTCAGAATTTCAAGTTGTGAAAATGGCTCAAAGTCTACGAAAGGAAGCTGGCTTAAAATACGTATATGTTGGAAAGTCATTTTTACTTGCAGATTTCCTCCAACTATCTCCGGAAGGTTGGATCCCAAAAAGTATAGAGGGAAGGGTGGGTTCTCTGGAGTCCTCTGGGATTTGGCAATGGTGGACTAAAATTATTGGATCTCCAAGTGGTCGATTAAGAGAAGAATACTATAGTAACGCTGCAGAAATTGTGGTAGGGACGCCGACTATGGCGGGTAACGCTGCAATTATATTCTACGTGTTTGGTTTAATGTGCGGTGTCAGTATTTGTAGTTTTCTGATGGAGATACTTGTTGGTCCATCTTGGAAAGTTATTCGGTACACCTCACGTGTTTTGACACAAATCATAATACTATGTTACATACGGGTCAAGAATAGCTTTCAGTTGTGGTTAAAGGAGATTAAAAATATATGTAAGGCACGTAAGTTAAAAGCATTACGTTGGATGGAGCACAAACGAGTTAGGTTAGATTGTTATCTGAGTCACATTTGTAGCAAATAGGTGACCGATATTTATTCATAAACATTTCTCAATATTTACACAATATTAATTTTACCTAGTGTCTCAATTTAAAGCAACAGCAATTTTAATCACTATGAGATAGTATCGATTAATAAATTATGAAATATGGGGAAAAAAGTTAATTTGCAAGTTTTCATTTTCAAGCAACAACAAAACATAATGAAATTGAACGACTTAATTTTTTTAATTAAAGTGCTATTATTTTAAATCTTAAGCCATTGTCTAAAAAGCAAAACTTCAATTATTTTTTATGTGATGCTTTGCTTGCTGCATTTACTGGAAATTGCTGAAGAGTTGGATCTATTTCTTCGACATTTTGATTTGAAGCGTCATCAGAATAAATGATGTTCAGCAAACGTAAATTTCTTTCCTTGTGGGTTTTAGTGTTGGTAATCTTGTGGACTTAACATTTGAAACGTATCGTCGTTTTTGATGTTTCGATATCTCTGTAACTCCTCCTTAAGCCTTCAACTTATTACCAACTTGGGTACCAGAAACTGTTCAAACTTTTTGTATGGATAACTTGCCACAAGATAAGTACTTATTCGGAGTTTTAGCTGATTCGTCATACACTGGCGAAAGTTTTACGGCTTTCACTCTCAGAAAACCGAATTTGGTTTTCACGTCATAATTAAAAAAACTTATCCGATTTGCTTCATTTTTGCTTTAATGGAATGTAAATTGACAGCTTCGTTGAACCAACAGTATAAAGTAGACCAACTGTGAGCGAGTCAGGATAACAAGGAGGTTAATGAAAAACCTGACTTATCGCATAACCCAAGCGGATAAAAAAGTTCAAGGGCATATTTTGTGACAAAATGTGTTGCAGCAGTTCCGTTTAAAACCATTTTAAGTACACATTTCAAGAAATGCCATACACCAATTACGAATTCCAATCTTCTTTGATGTCTTGTCGTGTTCTCAATGTCGTGTAATTTAAATGGAATCAATTCGATTCGGTTGGACAATAGAAAGCCATTTTAAATGTCCTTTGTGACAATGTAATTGCTGAACCATTTATAAACTAAAGGGTCGTTTAAAGGGATATCTAAATGAAGTACCGCACAAATTTTCAGCTGTTGCAAATCAAGTTTAAATCATTGAACAGGTTTTGGCGACAGTAGAATGATAGAGCCAACTATGAATTATGTGGCAAAAAAGTTTCAAGAAAGTTTTATCTTGATGAACGTTTAAGAGTCTATTTGAAAGAGTTAGCCTACCAATACAACGTTTGTCTCAAAACATTTGGACTGCATACGATGTAAAAGTGCATAAATTACAAAATACATGCAAAAGAAAGGAAGTCAATTCCCAAGTTGGGCTTAACGATAGTTAAGCTGGGATTTCAAAGGTATAATTATAATACAATTCATTAAAATTGCAATTTTGAAATGTATCACATCCTACACAAAGTCATCATATAATATAGAAACAACTTAATTTAGATAAACAATTGCATATATTTAATTTAGAAATTCACTTGTATTTAGGATTATTGTTTTGCTACAATGCAAGTTTTAAAACATTTATTTGAAAAACCATTCCCTAAAACTAAACCATCATGATTGCACCGTCGTACATTATGACTCTCGTGCTCCAACAAAGCGTACGGATGAAATTCCAATAACTACGGAGTGATTAGAAAATTTATTGACGATAAATCAAGTTTCAAGTACATCGACATTGCATAAACTTGATTCTCGAGTTGATTTTCAAGATGAAGAGTAGCTATAGGGATAACCTTACGATATATACATGCCACATAAAATATATGCAAAAACAAGTAAAGTTTCATACTAGAAAAAATATCATTAGCTAGCTTTCTCTCGTCATTTCATTTATAATAATGTCGTTGAAAGCTATTACCCATTGTAATTATGCCGTAGTCGTAATTAGTTTTCAAGAAAACCTATTAGTTTGCCACGAGTTTGCTTTATAGAGTAATTATAATTTGTGAAAGACATAAGGCAACTTAAGATAAGAAGCACAGCATGACAGCCAAAAACAATCCGACGAAGAGGATGCGAATTCAATTACAAGCAGAAAACTATCCACCAAAGTTATTAAAATGTGGGGAATCCAACTAATTGTTTCTTTGTGAATCCTAATAAAAGACTTATTTCAATTCTTAGTTTCTTCTGGGAGCACAAATATATCCACTTTTGTCCATTTCATATTGTCCACCCTAACAGGGGTGGAAAATGGACAAAGGACGTAGTTTGATATATTTATACATATTTAAGGCATTTATCCATTTTTGCCATTAAATCCACCCGATTTCAGACATTAAAGACCGGTTTAAACCGGATTAAATTCACTAGCATTAGTATCCCCTTAACATGCCAGGGTAACACCAACTTAAATGCATGTTGAAGTACAGAAGTAGGGTGATGGGTAGATGGGTATGGGTATGGGTGCGGGTTATGGGGACGGGTCACCCACCGAACCAATAGGTATAGTTTGAACAAAGGATATCCCGCCTATGCACTAGGGGATAGTACATCACACTCTGTTAATAACGTGAAAATGACTAGCACTCCTTTGCATAGACGTATACATAGATAGTATACATGTCAGATTGAAGTGCTTAAATCGCGTGTTTGGATAATTACTCCAGCTTTTAAGCTTTCGCCTAGCATTTAGAATACATATATTCTACATCGTATGTATACGATGTTTGTTAAATCTCATTACAAGATCCAATCATGCACGAGGTTGGAAAAAAATCCTATTCGTTTTTTAAATTGCTCATCAAATATCAGCAGCTCATCAACAAGGAACCAAGCTATCTTATTTAAGTCGAGATCTACGTGTTTTAACGGCTTTCTAGACATGTTTACAACACTGGCAGCAGCACCAAGTTCTATCCGTTATAACATTCAGTTAGAATTCTGGTTTCAAGTTATACATATGTAGGAGGTATAATAATACATTAAAACTTCCAACAAAAAAAAATATTTTAGCTACGTAAAAACATTGAATTATACTTTTACTGGAATAGGCAAATAATTGAATATACTATACTTTCACCAGCATGCCTTGAGTAATTTTTAATCCTTCTTACAACGTTACAACTTAAAATGAAAGTTCTGCAATTGTTTTTGGAAACAACCGTTACAATAAAATTTGCATTTAATGTGTATTTGGAGTGCTGCATTGAAAAATCCTCAAATTGAAATATCTACACCAGAGTATTTCTATAAAGAGGGGGGATTTCTAATATTTGCAGGTTTGAAATTGGTTGTATCTTGCTTCAAGTTTAAAATGCGAGTGTTATGAATCGCTAATAATGGTACTTTTTGTTTTGAATACACCTTCTTTGTCACGGTGAAGTTCTGCCATAATGTGTATTATTGTGTACCTAAACCAATAACTAATTGTATGAGGTTGAATCTATCAAAAAGAACCAAGCTATTATACTTTAGTCGCGATCTACGTGTTCTTTCCATATTCCTTACAAAACCGGAAGCCCCAATTCCAATATCTTTTATAAAAGATACTACTTGTGTCTACTCATACACACGTTTTCTATTGGAAGGTTAAAGCTTTTCGAAGGAACCAAGTTATTTTACCTAAGTCCATACCTTCATGTACTTTTTCCATTTCTCTCTCGAATTTGCAAAACAGGATGTACTAAATTATTAAGCTGTTGTAAGGGGTATAAGAAAGGTATTTACACAAGACCAAAGCATGCATGAGATATTCAAAACAACCTAGTCGTTTTGAAGTTGCCCACCAAACAAGCAATCCACTGGTTAAAATAAATTGAAACTCGGAGGGTTTTCTTGTTAACACGCTAGTGTCTCACCATAGTTCAGCTCACTCGCCTTTTAAAACTCAAGTTTATACCTGTGTTCCTTTGGTGGATGGTGAATCAAGAAAATAAGTTCTGTGGTCTAAATTATCCTTCTGAATTCTTCAAAACAGTTTACAAAACGGATTGCCCAAGTTCCACTAATTTTTACATGCAAAGTGAAATTTAAAAACTAACAATAAGCTATAAATATAATGTAGCAAATAATATTTTCCTAACTTAGATAAATATTGACTTTTATGCTGGTGCAAGTTTATAACTTTTAAAATATGCAAAACAGAGTCATATCACTCCACTATTATTACGTACTCAATTAGATGAGCAGCTACTGATCACCGTCTAAAAATTTCATGTCCTAGAGTAGCAAGTATACATATCTGTTACGTAGGCTAATATCTGTGCGACGTATGCTTGATAGTAATTTGTATAGTATAGAATCTACCTGAAGGAACAAAGCGATCGTATTTTAGTCCCGATCCGTGTGTTCTTTACCAATTCCTCCGTCAGGTTTACAAAACAGGAAATCATAAATTCTATCGCTCTACATTTTAAAAGGTATAACGTAGCAATTAATACAAGACATTGTTCTTATCTACCTATACAATCGTATAGTAAGATTGTCAGAATCGTTTACATCGCGTGTTTGGATAAAATTACTTTGGGTTTTAAGCTTTCGCCTAGCATTTAGAATACATATATTCTACATTGTAAATTGAAGTGTATGTATACGACGTGTATTGAATCTCATTACAATATCCAAACATTCATTAGGTTAGAAACAATTCAACATTCAAAGCAATCTAGTTTTTTTAATTGCGCATCAAATTCCAACAACTCATCAACAAGTAACCAAGTTTTCGTTTTAAGGTGATCTACGTGTTTCTTTTGTGGCTTTCTAGACATGATTTTCCGGTTGTCTAGACAAGTTTACAAAACTGGCAGCAGTCCCGAATTCTATCTCTTATAACATACGTATGAGGCAGCAATGGAATGGAAACATCCAGTTGGATTTTAGGATTCAAGTTATACATACGTAGGAGCTATAATATCTTTAAACTTTCAACACAAAGAAATATTTCAATCACGAAGAAACACGGATTTATATTTTAATTGATTTGGAAAACGAAACTTGAATATACCTTACTTTCACCAGGATGCCTTAAGTATTTTTAATCGTGTTTTCAACGTTACCATTAAATTTGGTTGTATGTGTATCTATTGAAACCTACACTTTGAACCGTGAGTTCTAATTAACTTTTCATTTGGTTATTTATTCGAAGTTGGTGCTTCTCTTCTTTGACTTTTACATTTCCCGTTGCAACGTTTAATCTCGGAGCTCAACGCATTATAACCTTCAACACGCAATGTGCACGTTTAGACTTATGAATTATTGGGAATAAAAACAATCACAACTTAAAAATATGGTGTTGCAACCTTTTTTTGCAAATGACCGTTGCAATAAAATTTGAATTCAAAACTGAATTATAAAATGGATTCGCAATGTTACGACATCAAATGAACGTGGCAATTTTGTGGTTGCTACTAGCTGCCCCACTCATTCTAGAAACTACAAGTAACGATCCTGCATGCTTATCTCGACTGTTTCCTCACCTTAACAGCAATTGGGAACAATTTGTTGTTTACTTTTATTGGATTAATAGATTTCTCAGCGAGTGTTTCCAACCAAGTCCATTTTTGCATTCAAGGCTCGTTGCGATGAACAACACGAGACTACGCGATCGAGGGAATCATCGCTATTCAGATACATTCAACGTCGTTATTACTCAATTCCAAAAAAACTACGATTATACTCTCACTGAGTTTAGCGACACATTGGTACCGTCTCGATCCATGATTATATATATTTTGAGTGTCACAATGACAAATCTTGAGAGTGAAACATCTACACTTGAGAAATTGCAAACGAAAGGAAAGCTTCCAATATTTCCCGCTTTGAAATTGCTATTATCTTTGCCTCCAAGTTTAAAATGCGATGAAAATGAAACGCTAATAACGATATTATGTTTTGAATACTGTTCATCTACTTCAATGACGTTAACTAGCTTCGCCCAGCAATTTCAATTAAATGACATGTATTTAATGCACCGTAGCTTGTTTTGGAACGCTAATGGAAAAATGATACCTGGGATGGTAGAAGATTCTCAGAATTTTATCGGTAGTTTGGAACCTCAGTCACAACCTTTGGGACACGCTCTGACGTCTTCTTATTCCCAAGGATCTACCAAGCATAATCCAAGCTATCAGCAAATCAGTTGCCTAAACCAAAAAAGGCGAATAAGTTATTATTGCGAGACACAGATTGAAGCAATATTAACCTTCTCAACAAAGCACAATATGACTCCAAGCCTGCATGATTTCTCTCAAAAGAAAACATATCAAGTGTCTAAATGGTACAAAGGTATTGAGGTAATTGTTGGTCCGATGTATTCAGTGGAACCATGGTTGTACCCATCATTAGTGACTGCCCGTCGACCGTTTTATAAGTTTAACTCGGATAGCTTTTTCTATTGTCAAAAGAGAGCCAACAGTGATCAAGAATTGGAATTTAGTGTTTGGATGGAAGCGTTTCCATATGATGTTTGGATAAGCCTAGGATGTGTAATATCATTTGTGACTTTGTTCACTTACTTTTATCATCCTAGACTAGAATGTGTTGTACGTAAGCTTGTCAACTATATTTCTATTATATTTGGTCAGGACGGAGAAATCCATGCTAGAAATTTAATCATAATATCTTGTTTGCAAATCCTGGCTTTACAATTATACGGTAATGGTTTGACAAGTTTAGTAACCGTAATGCTCCAACCCAGAGGATTAAAAACAGTTAAGGAACTGGTTGACAAAAATTACACAATAATGCGTGGTGTATCACCTGGCTCAGTTTCATCTGAAGAGAGATACGGCGACGATTTCAAATCACTGGGTCTATCGATTTCAAATACCTTCCGTTCATATAATTACACAAATGTGCATGACTACGCGCAGATGATGATGGATAACCCACAGCTCGCTTACAAGCAACCTACATCCTTTAGGGGATTCGTGAATGGTTTATTGTCCTCAAGGTTTAGAAAAAGATTTGGGCCTTCTAGCCAATGTTTCGTTCTGGAGCAAACATTAGTGCACAGAATGTATAGTTGGACAATGAAAACCGAAAATCAGTTTTGGATTTATGCTACTTCCCAGCAAATTGTGGCATCTGGATTACACCACAAATGGGATGAGTGGGCGGATTGGCATATGATGCTGGATAACGAACTATTACGTTCAAAATACTCACCTGGTTCTGATACGATTGATTTTAGCAAATTTCTTGCTATATTTATCGTTTGGTTTTTTCAAATGACCATTTGGTTTGGGGTCTTCTGTGTAGAAATCAATATTTCTAAAGTGTTGTACGAAAAGTTCGCCCTTGTGTATCGTTACTTGCAGCGGGAGTTTCAGAGAAACAGCCAAACCGAAACTAGCGTTCTTGTCTATGATAGACGTTTTGTTAAACTAGAAGCCGACTTTAAAGAGCTTTATGCGAAATATGACCAGCTACACCGTGATTTTGAATCTCTTCAAAGGGATCGAGGAGCCTCACAAAGAGAGCTGAAGAAAAGTGATATAATTATACACGATTTGGAAGATGGAGAGTGAGTATCCTATGATATTCATCATTGCCCAAATCCATGATATGGATTTTTGTTAATCTCGAAGTAATGTCTTACAACTCTGACAGTAGTTATCATTCCTTGGATAAATAAAGTAAAGAAACCAACCTCAAGGTCAACGTTGGATGAACAGGAGCAGCAGGGACATCGCGTTATTACAAGCTGACGTTTGAGGAGGGTGTTAAATATAGATACTTATATAATGTGACAAGCGTCATCATAATATAATATGTAATGTTAGTTTTTGTTCATTTTCGCTTGTTCCGTAAGTAATTATGATGTACAAGTAAATGGTTCAACGGTCATACTTATTGTCGAATAATCATATAAATGTATGAATGGAGATGGCAATTTAAACCATGTAATAAATGGGAGTAATATCAGTTGGAGCTAAATCCCTAAAGTTAGCGAAAAATATAATTTGTCACCTTTGGCAGAAATGCTTGTATTTATCAGGAGAAGTAAGGGATTCAGTTCCGTTTTTTCACAGGGAAAGGTCAGCGTGAAAAAAAACCGTGGAACACAAAAAGTTTTGTGAAAAGTAAAAATTTCTCTCGTTAAAAAATAGGTTTCCATTACATGCTCATTTGTAGAAATGGCGAAATCTCCGTGGAAATTTCGACATCTGGGAAATTCCCCAGAAATGATCGTGAACTGAATACCGAATTGGGGAAAATCGGGAAGACATTCCACGATGACGTTTTCCCCGTGGATATGGCAACTGTATCCCAGGCTTAACTGCTTTAATGTGTTGGAGGTACATTCAATAAAACTCAAGACTTTTTTGCAAGCAGCGCAAACCAAGATTGCTTTACCATTACAACCAACATTTTTTCATGGAGCACAATCATGGATTTTGTACCGTACAGAAAAATAATAAAAACATCTAGCCTTTCTTTTGGCGAATCAGTCTTATACATAATAAATTTTCTCGTTAGTTTTTTCCTCATTATTTTTAACCTCAATCCAAAACGTAAAGAGTCAGTACAAATTTGTTTTGTGCATCTATCCTATCAGATTTGAGAGGAAGAATTGTTGAGTGTTTTATTTGTTTTTTATGCTTGAGCTAAATACTAAATTTTTATTCACAATTTTACATAATGAACAACATTATGGGTTATATACTTTTACATAAAGTGGCAGTCTGTGTCGTCAACCGAAGAAATCCTAATCAGTCCATATATTTCCCATTATTTATTGTGGAGGATGTACATTCTGTGGATATTGTCCTTCCACGTTCCCACTTGGTGAGTATCTTGCAGCAATAAAGGACTTGTACACGGGATAGTCTTTATTATAAGCATAACCATATCCGACATACTTAGTATCTTCCCAAGCAGTTGCGGTAAAGTGTCCAATTTTATGAAACAAATCATCATCGTTCCCTTTAAGTCCTCCTGAAGAATAGGGATAGTCTCTTATCTCCGTATACAAACCGTCGAAAGCGAGATACTCGTTGATTTCTGGTATATTTTCTCCTCCGCTTCCTGCAAGGGATTCACCAGTACTGTTGTTTGAGCTGCGGTGTCAAGATCTCCAACACATACATGCATGGGGGAAACTCCGTGTCTAGCTCTCCACTCGTTGTCTCTGTCGGAGGAGGACGGATTTCCAGTGTTTTCTTGATTTTGTGCGTTCGCTCTTCACGGCTTCGATGGCAGAGTCCCCATGAGTTTCCCTTAAAGTGGAGAGGAGACTTGAGGGTAGAAAATGTCTTGAAAGGATATGTATTTCCACCGTCGTTCAAAGTATCACTTTCATCTGAAGCGGGAGAGGCGTCAGCATCCAACAAGTATTTGCTGCATTTGGAACCGTATTTGGAAGGCAGCTTTCCCATCGCTGGTCATCGCTGTCCATTGACTTTTTGATGTAGTTGTTTTGAAATGAGGCTGCAGAGGAACATTGCATGTAATTTTTCGAGTCCGTTTTTTGAGAATTGCGTGAGGTTTTCATAGCAGCAAATAGCATCGTAGGCTGTTACTCACATGTCCCTTAAATAAAAAGAATATAAAACAAAATTTTGGCCGAACTTAATATTTTTTTAAAAAAGTTCTTGGTTTTGTAATGAAACAACTTAGATTCAAAATTCAGTGGGAGATGCAGCGCTTGCTCCTGCTACAAGTGTTTTTACGCAAAGTGCCATCGCCGCATGTACCCTTTTGCTTTGGTGATTTGCTTGGGGTTTTTTCTTTTGGTTGAGCGTTAGAAATTAAGATTTTTCTACAAGAGCGTACATTGAGTGACAGATATGATAATTCCAAGATTTTTTCGCCCTTTTTATATACGATTTAGAAAGTAATTTTCTAGGACTATCCAGCAAATTTGGAGACTTCCTAAAATCAGTTTTGTTAGTTGTTTCTCATGATAGTTTTAAGCTTGTCAGGCATTTACAGGTTTCCAGATTAAGGTATATCATCATCAACATCATGTTCTCCGATTCCAATCGAAATAGAATTGGGTAAGAATAAAATGATGGCTGGATATTAACATGAAATTAGCATGACTGCAGTAGCTTGAAATAACTACGTAATTTCTTCTTGTATTTACGTACTCGTAAAGTTAATTTGTTAGAGAAAAGTAGATTGTTCAGAATAATATTTTTGCTTCCTGGTTTAGATTTTTTAAATTTGGAAACGCGTAACGCGTAGTAGTTCGTGGCTGGATAAAAATAAAAGAGTCTATGTTGCAATACAAATTTGAACTCACGGTCTGGGGTGAGTATTTGGTAATATTAATGTAATTTAAGTTTTGCTTGTTCATGATGTTCGTTATTTATCCTGATTTGTCCTATGTTAGCTCTTAGCTCGATTACCAATTGAGTTTCCTCGCTCCCTTGTTGACACTTTAAAAAACCTTCCCTCCGTTTGGATTTATGCATGTTTTCGGCATTTAATTTTACAATACATAAGCATTTGTTATTTAGATTTGGTGCTATAATTTCATGACAAAATATGTGGCGTGAATTTTTATTAAAAATGAAGAATGATTTTATGTTTTGGAAATCAAATAAAAAGCATTTGGAAAGCGATCAATTTGTATTACAGGAGGGGAGACACACATACATTCAACATATTAATACCCATAAACAACTTACAAATCATCTTTCTTTGCATTATACTACTACACATATGAAAAATATATGGTATGAAAACTATGTATTATGGGGAAAAAATTGTGGCACGCGCCAATGCCAAAAAAATGTGATGATTTCATGGCAAAGTTCTTGAGGGGATATGTCATATAGCAAAGTTTTTGCTGGAGGATGATAGTTAAGGAATGTTCTTTGACATGAATTCGTTTGAGCGAAAATCATTCCCTCAAGGCTCAAACTAAGTCATCATGATTGCACCGTCGTACATTATGACTCTCGTGCTCCAGCAAAGCGTACGGATGAAATTCCAATGATTACGAACTGACTACAACATTTAGTGACTATAAATCAAGTTGCCAGAACATCTACATCGCATAACCTTGATTCTAGAGTTAATGTTCAAGATGAAGAGTAGCTATAGGGATAACCTTACGATATATACATGCCTCATAAAATATATGAAAAAAGTAAAGTTCCATAAGAGAAAAAATATCATTAGCTATATAGTTTTCTCTCGTCATTTCATTTAAAATAATTTCGTCGAAAGCTATTGCCCATTTTAATTATGCCGTAGTCATAATTAGTTTTCAAGAAAACCTATTAGGTTGCCACGATTTTACTTCAGAAAGTAATTATAATTTGTGAAAAACAAAAAGTAATTTACGATTAGAAGCCCAGCACGGCAACCAAAAACAATTTGACGGAGCGGATGCGAATTCAATTACAACCAGAAATCTATCCAACAAAGCTATTAAAATGTGGAGAATCCAACTACTTGTTTTTTTCCCTGAAGCCTAGTAAAAGACTTTTTTCAATTTTTAGTGTCTTCTGGAAGCTCAAATATATCCACGTCAGTTTAAGTGATGCTCAATGTGAGTACATTTAGTGAATCAAAAGTAAATCATTAAACTAATAAAAATTTTACATTAACAGTTCCACAAAATTTAGAGATCATTTCGTTAAAGTACAATTCATCATATTTCAAAACTAAAAAGTCTGCCTCCATAATTTCATTTCATAATTTTCCTTTCCTAGCCTTTTGATTTCCTAGCCACAAAAGTACGATATCCACCGGCAGCCTACCCATTTAAGAAATTCATCGGAAAAGAACAACAAGCTACAAGTATTATTTAGCAGAGTTTAGAAAACCACCCCAATTTCTACAGCTTACATTTCAAAAGGTATACCATAGCCATCAATACAAGACATCATTCTTATCTATTCATACAATCGTATTGTCAGATTGAGGGGCTTAAATCGCGTGTTTGGATACTTACTTTAGTTCTTGAGCTTTCGTTGAGCATTTAGAATACATATATTCTTCATCGTATATTGAAGCATATACGTATACGAGGTATATTGAATATCATTACAATATCCAAACGCGCTGGAGGTTGGAAACAAATTAGAAAACCTAGTTATTGTTTTAAAATTGCTCATCAAATTTTAAAAACTCATCAACAAGGAACCATATTATCTTATTTAGGTCAATATCTAAGTGTTTTTTGCCGCTGTTGATCTAAGTGTTTTTACGATTTTATAGACATGTTTGCAATACTGGCAGAAGCCCGGAATTCTATCCGTTATTATGTACCTTTAGGTATATATTGAAAAGACCTGGGGTGTCGTCTGTCTGTCTGTCCGCACGATAACTCAAAAACGGTTTGACTTTTTTGAATTCTGTTTTCACTAATCACTACATTAGGTCAAAAGTAAGGTCAAGTTCGAAGATGGGGCAAGTCAGGTCAGGTCAATTTTTTTGAATAGTGAGGTTCAGGTTGTGACATATCAAAATGAAGCTACTGCTGAGAGTAGATCAGTGATACTATTTTCGAAAGTTTTTGATAACTCCAGCGTGACCTGTGACCCTGATAAGATTAAAATATAGCAAGGTACGGGTTGTGACGTATCAAAATGAAGCTACTGGAGAAAACAGTTCATTAATGGGGCTTCCAAATTCTTAAGTAACCCCAGTGTGACCTTTGACCTTATTAAAATAAAATAAATTCTAGAGGTGGGGATCACTCAGAAGAGGAGGGGGAATTGGGAAATTTTAAAGGTACATCATTACATCTCGATCTGTCGGGTTTATTACGCTATGAATATGCTAAGCGTCTTTGTTATAACAAGTAAACGCGATAAAAATATATATTCTGCTGGTTATGTACCTTTAGGTATATATTGAAAAGACTCAGGATGTCGTCCGCCTGTCCACACGATAACTCAAAAACGGTTTCACTTTTTTGAATTTTGTTTTCACTAATGAATATCTTAGGTCAAACGAAAGATCGAGTTCAAAGATGGGTCAAATTGGTTCATGGGAACTACAAGGTCAAAGGTCAGGTCAATTTTTTTGAATAGTGAGGTTCAGGTTTTGACACATCAAAATGAAGGTACTGGTAAGACTAAATCAGTGATACTATTTTTGAAAGTTTTTGATAACCCCAACGTGACTTATGACCATGATAAGGTCAAATATTTTTTACATAGCAAGGTATGGATTGTGATGCATCACAATGAAGCTACTGGAAAGAACAACCGTAAGGTTTAATTCAGGTTTAATTTGTTTATCTCGTCGAAGTGATTGCTTCTCTTCTTTGACTTTCACATTTCTCGTTGCAACGTGTAATCTCGGAGCTCAACGTTGTTTAATAGATTGTAAACTTCGAAACGCAAAGTGCACGTTTATACTTTTGAATTATTGGAAACAAAAACAATCACAACTTAAAAATACAGTGTTGCAACATTTGTTTTTTGAAACGACCGTTACAATAAAATTTGCTTTCGAAATTGAATTATAAAAAAAGGATTCGCCATGTTACGGCACCAAATGAGCATAGCAATATTGGGGTTACTACTACTACTAGCTGCCACTCCCAGTATAGATACGACAATTCACGATCCTACATGCTTATTTAGACTGTTTCCTCACCTTAACAGCAATTGGGAACAATTCGTTATTTACTTCTATCGAACTAATGAGTTTCTCAACGGAAGTTTCCAACCAAGTCCATTTTTGCATTCGAGGTTCGTGGCGTTGAATAACATGAGCCTACCAAATCAAGGTAATTATCGATATTCCAATACGTTCAACGTCGTAATTACTCCTGTTAAAGCAAAATACACAAAGGCTCTCCGCGAGTTTGGTGATACATTGGTACCCTCTCGATCCATGATTATATTTATTTGGAGTGCTAAATTGACGAATCTTCAAAATGGAATAGCTAAATTCGAGAAATTGCAAACGAAAGGAAAGGTTCCAATCTTTCCAGCTTTGAAATTGTTATTATCTTTGCCTCGAAGTTTAAAATGCGAACCAAATGAAACTCTTATAATGGTATTTTGCTTTGGCTACTGTTCTTCTACTTCAATGACTTTAAAGAGCTTCGCCCAACAATTTCAGTTAAATGACATATATTCAATGCACCGGAGTTTGTTTTGGAACGCCAATGGAAAAATGATACCTGGGATGGTAGAAGATCCTCAGAATTTTATCGGTAGTTTGGAACTTCAGTTACAACTTTTGGAACACGCTTTAACGTCTTCTTATTCTCAAGGATCTACAAAGCATATTCCAAGCTATCAACAAATCAGTTGCCTAAACCAAAAACGGCGAATCAGCTATTATTGCGAAACCAGCATTGAAGCAATCCTCACCTTCTCAAGAAAGCACAATATGACTCCAAGTCTGCATGATCATTCTAAAAAGAAAACATATCGAGGATATAAATGGTACAGTGGTCCTGAGGTAATTATTGATATACTGTCTCTGGTGGAGCCATGGTTGAACCCACCATTCGTCACTGCTCGTCAACCGTTTTATGAGTTTAACTCGGATAGCTTTTTCTATTGTCAAAAGAAAGCTAACAGGGATCATGCATTGGCATTTGGTGTTTGGATGGAAGCGTTTCCATATGATGTTTGGCTAAGCCTATTCTGCGTCATAATATCTGTGACTTTGTTCACTTACTTTTATCGTCGTACATTGGAATACGTTGTACGTAAGCTAATCACGTATATTGCCATTATTTTTGGCAATATCAAAGTTTGTTCTCCCAATTTACTCATAATATCATGCTTGCAAATCCTGTGTTTACAATTATATGGTAATGGTTTAACAAGTTTAGTAACCATAATGCTCCAACCTAAAGGATTAAAATCTGTTAAGGAACTAGTTGACAAAAACTACACAATAATGTACACTGAAGCTACTGGCTCGTTTTCATTCGAAAAGAGATATGCTGACGATTTCGAATCACTGGGTATACCGATTTTAAATACCCTCCGTTCATGTGCATGACTACGTGCAGATGATGATGGATGACCTACAGCTCGCTTACGTCCAATCTACATCTAATAGGAAATTTGTGAATGAACTATTGTCCTCGCGTATTAGAAAAAGATTTGGGTCTACCGGCATGTGTTTCATCCTGGAACAAACATTAGTGCACAAAATGTATACATGGACAATGAAAACTGAAAATCAGTTTTGGATTTATGCTACTTTTCAGCAAATTGTAGCGTCCGGTTTACACTACAAATGGGATGAGTGGGCGAATTGGGATAGTATGCTGGTTAACAAAATACTAAATTCCAAATATTCCCCTGGTTCTGACACGATTGATTACAGCAAATTTTTGGCTTTATTTATCCTTTGGTTTTGTCTAATTGCCATTTGGTTTGTTGTCTTCTGTGTAGAAATCAATGTTTTCAAAATGTTTTACGAAAAGTGTGTCGTTGTGTATCGTTACTTACAGCGGATTTTTCAGAGTAGCCAAACCGAAAGTTGCGTTCGTAGCCATGATAAACTTGTTGTTAAACTAGAACCTAAAAATAAGGTGCTTTGTACCAAATATAACCGTCAGCACGTGAATTTGAATCTCTCCAGAAGGCCCCGGAAACCTCACAAAGAAAGCTGAATAAACGTAACTCAAATATACATGGTTTGGAAAGTAGGGAGAGAGAATCAAATGATAAGCTGCGAATACATGTCACAAACGATATATCGGACACTTGTGAAAGTGAAATGCAATTAGAAACAGAGCACCGCATGGACCAAATCTCCATCAATAAAACTAGAACACCACAAACTAAACTATTCTCACAAAGTGACCCTGAAATCATCATAATAACCGGTGATAAACTTACCGAATCTGAATTAAATTATGCAGAACTTTGCAAGAAGAAACATGAGAATGTAAATCGACAGCTTTGTTGAATGAACCGTATAAAGTAGACCAACTGGAGTCGAGTCAGAATACCAAGGAGGTTATCAAATAGCCTGACTTATCACAAACCCCAAAACAGAAAAGTTTTTTTTAGGAAGAGAGGAGATAAGTCTTCGCACAATGGTTGAAACCACCTAAAAGTGTTGCATTGTCCGTTTAATATTTTGTAGATACAGAATTGTCTGAAAAGCATTATGCAAAAAACTCCGTCCAAAAATATCAAGCCGTCTTCTAGCTATAAAATTATAACGATTTTACCTTCAACCGTGGGAAAATTTAGAAATAATATTTTGTAAAGTATTTGGTGCATATAAAAATTGATTGGGGTGGGTCTATAAGTTAGTATACGTGTAGGGCACCAAATGCAAAAAAATTACACCTTAAAAATTATAATTGATGGAGTTATTAGCGTTAATTGGTTTTTCTTAAATATTTTTTAAAAAATCAACCACATCGAAGTGGACTAAGTTATTAGTACTAGAGGACACCTTAGGACTCCATCTACAATTCCAAAAAAATCTTAGCCATAACTAGTAGGGAACCAGAGTTATGGGCATGTAAAGTTCACCAGGTAAAATCCAATTAACCTGTAATCAGGGATGCGTAATACCTAATGCTGGACTACTTGCACCAAAAAATGGTTTTAATCTGGCTCCCAAGTTGGAAAAAAAATCTTGATTTTGAATAGAGCTAGTCTGATAGAGTAAGAGTTTTTTTCCAATTTTCAGCGTCTATGTTTCAAGAATATACACGAGGTTTTACGTGATACTCTCATATTAGCTTTTTGGAATTTGTACTACAGAATAAAGGTACTTTAATGACCAGAATATAAGTCTTCTACGGTTATATGGGATGTATTTGATTTATGTAGGCTCCACAAAAATTTTCATAGCATGGCTGGATATAATTTAATGTGGAGAATAAAATGTGAAATTTAATACTGTTTGTGTTTTATTATGTTGGTGTAGTGACATAATTTTATTGAAGTCTAAAAATACATTCTATTAGATACATACATATATTACGTTGAGACAAAATCCTTTATAATCAATAAGGAATACCTTTTTTGGAATAGTTTTCCAACGTCAAATAGTTTGATTTTTAAATACCTAAGTTATGTTAAACACCTGAATTTATGTTAAAACGCATACCTAAAATACACGGAACTAATAAATAGGATATTTTTTATTACAATAAGAAAACTACTCGGTAATAATTCAAAATTTTACAAATAAATGTATATGCCGGAGTTGTTTATTTAGTTTAGCAAGAAAGTACTAATGATATCACAATAAGCAAAATAACTGTTTAAAGACAAATACTTTTGTTTATTGGACAGCAAGCATTACCAGCAGAGTACCTTCTGTTACGTTTCTGAAGAAATTCTTTCTATTCGGGCAAAAAGAAATTCTGTTGTAAAATGAACAATTTTGAACTTTATTTTCTCGTAAACTGCTCAACCAATTTGGATGATTTTTCTTTTAATGTATGTCTTATGAGTCAAATTAACTGCCTATGCGAAGAAATTTTGAAAATATGTTTTTAAAATAGTTGGCGTGAAATTTAAAAATCTTAACTGTCAATTTCGAAATTTGTTGGTGAAGTACTTTTAAAATGTGTAGATTACGATCCATATGTAATGAGTAATTGAAAAAAATATTTCAGATTTTGAAATTTGAAATCTCCCACTCAAAATTCGTATTTTAATAATTTGAGAAAACCCCCCTATGGGGAATTTAGTTAATATGTCCCATACCAAATTTCAATTGGTCAATGTACGTTGGAGTAAATCGCAATTCGTTGTCCCAATTTCAGGTAGCCCCAGTTCGGTTATCTCAACATACCCCGACTAGAAAAAAAATACGCATCTAACATTTTTTCAAGGTCTTTCAATATAGCTCATAAAAAGTTAGAAAAAAATCATAATGTTTTTTCGATTCCTATGGCTGCCGTTGGTACTCTTTAACAATTTACTAATCCAAACAGTAGAAGCTTTGGTTCATCAAAGAATGAAAGAAGCAGCAACTACTGACATTTTTTTGACACCGTACTACGATAAGTCATTAATTTATAACATCTTATGGTTTCCACAATTTTCTGCATAATATTTCATCCAGCTGAATAAAATTTTGACGAAGTATCAAGTATTACCACTAAATGATTGAGCTGGTATTTTCCTTTGTTTCAGGTCGTTGTGAGCATCGAAAGATATGATACATAATATAAGAAACGGAACACGTTCCATAAATGCCCAGTGAGTTAGTTTGGCCTTCAAAGAACTAAATAAAATTAATTGCCCTTTAAAGTTAAAAATAAATAAAGTTGATGTGAGTGGTGGCTCCTTCACACTCACTGGGGCGCGTATATTTATTCATAAAATACAATTACAAATGATATTTTCATCTTAAATCTTTAAAATCTCAAGACGGATGCTCTAAAGCACGTTCATGCAACACTAATTAACTGCGCGCCCCAGTGAGTGTGAAGGAGCCACCACTCACATCAACTTTATTTATTTTTAACTTTAAAGGGCAATTAATTTTATTTAGTTCTTTGAAGGCCAAACTAACTCACTGGGCATTTATGGAACGTGTTCCGTTTCTTATTTTAATCTTTCAAAATTTACATTAGTATCATTTGGATTGGAGTGTTCCTATTTTACAAAAATTTCCATTTTCATGCGGCTGTGTATTTAACATCAAACGTATTAGTATTAAGATAATGAAATATTATGAAGCACCAACTCTTTGTGATTCGAATGATGTCCAATGTGACCACCTGACTTAAACAACGAAGTCATTAGGGCCACCGATACCAATTCATTCTTTGTCGCTAAGGATTTTATTTATATAGATATATATATATATATAAGTCTATAGTATATATATTACATATAGATATATATATTTTATATAAGTATATATATTTTATATGCATAATATATGTAAGTTTAGTTCCCATGCATTCCTTATGTCCGACACTAAAATGGCTCTAGCACCGAAATTAGTGCTCCGATTTCGATTTTCAAATTAAAGCACACATCCTTGCAACCTCGGTCGCAGATTATTATAAAGACCCAGCTGCGTAGGACGAAGTCTTCGACCAGTTATGCCTCATCAAAGCTTTTGAGGTGGCATGCGTTTCCATATCCTACGTTCGTAGAATGCATGTACATTTTGCATGTGTTGTTAAGTAACCCATACAAAATGTACATATGCATCTTTTAACTCACTGGGCAAAAATAAATAAAAATTCCAGCATGTATGTTTTGAATGGGGGATTCCTTTTGTCGTTTCAGCAGTTTCAGGTGGAATCGAAATTAACCGTAAGTAACGGGGGTCATCATGCTATAATATACTTAATATTGATAAATAGTGTTTACTATGAAATATTTTGTTTAACCTTATCCATTTTAGATCCCACGCGAATTCTTCCTTTTTTCCAAACTATGCGATGAACTGTACCATTGGTGAATCCGCCCATTATGTGTATCTCTTCTATATTCAACTAGCTTTTCCAGTCCCCGGTTTATTTATCGGGGTTTTATCATTTTACGCGTTGTTCAATGCTCTTATGGAAACTGTTCTGGTAGCGGATAGTGGTACAAGACACACAAGATCAACGTCAATGCTTGTATGCGTATTTACTTTTAATTCAAGAGATAACTTGTAAATTTTATTTTTGTTATATAGTTTGCAACTACGCTTTAAACTTTTTGTGGTGCTGGGAATGAGCTGGGTGATTAATGTACTTCTCGTTTGGATTGTCATCCCTAATACTTACAGAGTAAAAAATGAAAAGTCACTCCTACTAAAGCTACTCATGTTGGTAATTGATTCATTAGGCACTGCTGTGCTAACATTTTGAGAAAATGTATCAAGAAGTCTATAGGTGCAAAACTAGAGCCTACGTATCCAGCTTTTCATGGTAAGTGTAAATAAATAAATAATAGCTGTTTAAATGGTTACTTTTTGCAGATCAGAAGCTTTAAAAAATTCACACTATTTGCAAATTGTGAAGAATGGAGCGGATTGTATTTTACTAGTATGTTAAAAAAGTTAGCAGTTGTCAGGATAATGTGGAAAGATAGATATAATCGCGGTTGTTATTACAGATTATTTCAAGGATAAAATATACAAAATCCTAGGTGTAATGTGACAACTTGAAGGAAATGTCATATTTTTAACGTACCAAAATGGTTTTTTGCCATTTATCAGTTTCCCGTTTATTGCCTCACTTTGTCCCTCTTGATTCTATTTTGGGTTCTCATTTGGGTAAATATAATAGATGCCAAAAGGTAAGCAAAGGTCCCAGATTCTTTACGAATAACACATTCCATGGACTTCCTTGATTTGAATTCCGGCGAACTGTTCGTTAACCATTTTTTATTTCACTTAACTTATTCTGAATGAGCAATGAGAACTCGCTCCCACACAAGGAACTCCATGTGGGGTTTTTAGGGCTTTTTGGGGTTTGGGTATCAGAATTTTAAAAACCTAACTGGGGTTTGGACTTTTTGTTACAAGAAACACATATAATTTCTGTAAAAAGGCAAAAACTTAACGACATAAAAACTCCAAAATCCCAATTAATGGGGTGTTTTCAAAATGTTTTTAAAAACCCCACCCAGAAGACGAATCTTGCTCCAACAACACTTCAGGTGCATCCTCCTCTTCTAATATAATTTCTAATGCATTTTGAATGTTCAGTTTATCTTTTAGTCACAAGAATTCCTTTCGCTTTGTCTTTCTCACTCGAAACATGTTTGCAAGGAACACTTTCTAAGTCACATGTCACGCAGTTTTATGTAAAGATTATGTAAAGATACTAAGGATAGCTGAATTAATGTTAATTTAAGGTGATCTTAGACATTATTTATTACACATTGGCCCCTATTGACGAAACTTCAGTTACATAATATATTAATTTTAATGAGGTTAATAAATTCATTTTTAAGGTGGCTACCAAAAAACTATCAACTTCTCCATCGAGGCATTAGAATTTGGGTATAACGTGATTATTAGTTTTTAAAAATATGGAATAAGCCCCACCGCACCAGCGCAGTTTCAAAAAGTCAATTGTTAATTATACATAAAACCAAAGTATGACTGCAACTGGCAAATTCAATCGAAGTAAATATTACGTCGATAGAAGCAACAGCTTGTCATTAGCGAGAAATATCCCTCAGTCGGTCGATATTACGTGTTTTTGTCTGGCCACGAAAATTACATAATGCAATTTACAGAAAGATCATGAAAATCTTAATGGTTACCGATTTAATTACCTGTAGGTTGAAAGGACATAAATTTGTTCAGCAGATAGATTCTATCTAGAATTCAGAAAGAATACTGAATATCAGTTCACTTGAACCTGAACAAGCACCAGAGTCGGACCATCAAATACATCCAGCCCACAGTTTAAGAATTTTGTACTCTCCCAGATCATCATGATTTTCAACTCAAACCTAGTTGTGCATAAACTACTAGTAAGTTTGGTATTGATTCAGTACCTTTTTGCTCCTATTTCATCTCAATGGGAGGACTATGACGATGGTAGCAAAAATATCACATTAAATAAATATGAAATTTATAAGACTCTTATTATAATTTGTAATTGCAGATGTATTTGCTGCTGCTGCTGCTAAGGGTGTCAAGTTTTGGCATTCAGGAAGTACTGTTCATTTCTATTGTGTCATTTTAACAACAATAAATATTCTATTTTTCAACTTACAAACTCCCTAATTTTATTTTTAAGGAGCAAAACCCCGACCACCTCCACCTTCATCATGGGATGACTACGATGATGGTAGCAAAAATATCCCATTAAATCAATCAAAAAATTAAATGTGTAAGACTCTTATGGATTTTTGTAATTCGTAATGCCAGATGTTTTTGCTGTTGCTGCTGCTAGTGGTGTCAGATTTTGGCATTCAGGAAGTACTGTTCATTTCTATTATAGCATTTCAACAACAATAAATACTTTAGTTTTTAGCTTGCAAACTTCCTAACTTTATTTTTAAGGAGCGTAATCCCCACCACCACCTACATCCTGGGATGAATATGACGATGGTAATAAAAATATCCCATTTAATCAATGAAAAATTAACTGTGTACGGCTTTTAGAATTTTTTGTAATTCGTAATGCCAGATCTGTTTGCTGCTTCTTCTGGAGCCTTTAGATGGCATTCAGGAAGTACGGTTCATTTCGATTAAAACATTTTATTCCTTATACTTTGACCAACTCATTACCAAGCTTACTAATTCACTAATTTTAATTTTCACTTTTTTCAAGGGAGCCGGGGTTTTCAACACGGCATCTTCGGAGGAAACGCTATCATTCTTGCAACCACTCCGTGCGCCATTTCTGGGGAAGAAATCTCACCACCATGGTGGAATGACTGGAAGAAGCTCTGACAACAAGGCTACTCCTTCATACAAGAAATATTGTGAATGTTCGTGTACTTCTCTTCTACTATGCCCGCTTCAAATCTGAAGTGCGTAAGAAAACCAGAAAATCAAGTTAAACAACGAGTATTATCCATGGAAAATTATACCAAGGAAACGGCTAAACTAATATTAAACATTTTTAAACTAAAAATTCTGTCATTTCTTTCAAGTTAAAATTTCAAACCCAATTTTGGGAAGGGAAGTGTGAATAAAAAGGATGATAAATATTTCTAAAATGTAAGCTTAGTTTGAAAAAAGTTCTAAGGCCGGATTACAATGTAAAAGAAGGTGAACATAAATACATATATGTGGTATAAATCGTGACAATTACGTACAAGCTGTTAATAAAATACAATTAAAATGAATAATTTAATGTCGACCTATTTAATTTTTTATTAGCAATAATTGATAATGAAATTATTTTTAACTTGACAAAGTGATGTAAATCTGAGAGTTACGTAATACAAGTTATAATGCCCCAACCTCCAACTGAGATATCTACACAAAATATGCTCATTAATAACTCATGAAAGGAACCTGTCCAGCTTTCTCCACTAGTTTTTTTCTTTTCGCTGCTATCAATCGCCGCATCCAGCTCATTCCCGAACAAGTCTACAACACAAATGCAGCTAATCCGACGAATATTTTTCCAACTGACAATCTCAATAAATTCATTGAATACTGTGTCGTAGGTGGAGACCATCAGGACGACTACCTCTGCAAAGAGAAAAATGAGCTGAATACCCTGATGAGTGTCGATCAGTTAAATGGCGTCAGTTGGCTTCAGATTCTGAGGGGCACAAGGGATTTAATTTGGCCTTTAATTGATTAAATAAAAGAAATGTTTCTATTATGACATTAAAACCTTTTCAGTTCCTTGCAAGAGCAGGGTTGCGTTGAAAAACTGTGGGACGTACACGCAATAATTGAACATGCAGGTTGCAGTTGCCAATCCCTTTTTTTTTGTTCATCTGATGAATAATATTTGAAGTAGAAATCTATTTATGTGTGTGTGTTTACCAAACCAAATACAGTCAAATAATAATTACCATTCATTTCATATTTCATCAAAGTTGGGAACAAAAAACCACCTAGGATTATTGGAGTCAGATTCGTAAGTATCAACGGGATGTGAAGGCCCTTTTCCATAAACTCTGAATGCAATCCAGAGGTAGTAGAAAAGGAGAAGTATGGACATGCACACCATCAAAAAATTAATTGCCTTGAATAAAGTAAAAAATAATTTATGAGGGAGAGCTTAGAGGATTTGATCAAATGCTTTCTCTTAAACTTGCATACATCGCGTGAGCAATGAGCCGTGCTCGTCCCCTCGCCTTTTCTAGTGTGGGTGTCGTCGCCGTCATTTGACACTTGCAGTCAGTGAGAAGGTGTTGAATGAAAATTTTATCTTCACTCTGATCAAAACGCTACTCGTTTGCATCGAGTTGAAGAAGGCGTAAAAAAATGGGAGAGGAAAAATGAGCATGGGAAATGTGAAGTTCATCCCTTAAAAAATAGTTCACTTTATTGTTCATCATGTTCGGAGAAGGTTTGTGAGGAGTGCGTGAAACAACACGAGGGTCACTCCATTTTTAACATTGAGGAAGCCTATGACAAGGTAGCTGCTACTGTGGCAGCTGCAAGATGATCCAACCAAACATAATCATACAGTCTAGATAGAAAATAAAAGCACATGCGTACATGTTCAATAGCGAATGTGTGGAAGATTAATGAATGATAAATGGATAATGCCTCATGGACTGACTTTAAATAATATTATACTGAATTTAAAGCAAAGTGTTCAACTGTGCATGATGAGATGTAAAAGAAGAAGGTGGAACTCAAGGCTGATTGGTTTACTGTCATGAAGAATTTGAACGAAGCTTTCGCCGAGTACGAAAACAAATAAATAGTTCAGATTCCTTCTGAATTTATTGTCAATGACATTCGATATTATATGGGTTATTTACCAATAATATCTCCTTTCTACTTACAATAAGTAAAATAGTTTTACATTGATTTTCTAACAAAAATGATTCGGAACAGGGGAAAAGTCTAAAATAATTTTGTTGAGGACAATGGCAATACTATCACTGTGTTAAAATAATTTGAATTTTTGATAATTGATTTTTTGTTGAAAGGACCATCGAAACTATGCGGGAGCGTGAAGCCCAGCTGAAATTGGAAGCAAGAGATAAGTTTATGAAGAAAACGATCGACATTCAAGCTAAGCGAAAGAATCTCAAAGAATTAAAGGAACTGGCCACCAGAAATTATATCGCTAGTCGAGAAATAATCAACAACAAGGACAAAAGTGCTGCAGCCCACTTTCTCAGGTGAGAGCGCATGAGACATGAAAAGTGTATCATTCCATTTTTCATATCAATATCACCCACAACTTTTAATATTTATTCTGTTATTTTTTCCAGACATTATAAAGATGTACTAAATCAAACATCCACTCTTGGACAATCACTTGAACGTGATTTTGACAATTATGTGGAAAAAGACTTTCACTTTAGATTCACCACCGAAGAAAATAATACGACTGAGGATGTTATAAATGGTTTGTGCCTCTGATTATAATTTCTTTCTACATATATAAAGCATTGAAATTGAATCAACTTGTTACGTTGTTTTATTTTAACAGTTGTATCAACCTATGGCCAGATTGAGGATAGTTATACTGGTCGCAAGGCGGATCCAGCTTCAGAATTAGCTGCCCCAGTTTCCCCTACGATGAGGAGGAGCATCCTGCAAATCCGGCAAACGCTGAAGAACAACTTGATTGTGATACTTCAGAGTATGTTTTTAATTTATGACTTACATCCGCATCCACCTACTTGTTTACTTCTTATGGCGTGGTCGTTGTTTTTGAAGTTGACGATAACCGAAATATTTTATTTTAGTACCACTACTGAGCCGGCGGAATCCAGTGGTTCTGAGTAGACTTCGCAACTTCCTCAGCAGTGGACACTCGAAGATAATGATGCTGCTGGAAGTAGTTCCCGGTAACAAGGAATAAATCTTATATCAAATTCAATCATAAACTGTTGTCAAATATTATTTTCATTTTCTTGCTCTGTGTTAATTGCTAATCTGCATTTCAATGTAACTTAATTTATCTTTTAGAAAAACCCAACATTCTGCTGGTAATGCTGATGCCCTTCTGGATTCTTCCGTCTCCCCACAGGAGACTGCTAATACTTCTCAAGATGGACTTGGCAGACGTGAGCGAAAGAAGAAAGTTTTTCCAGACTATGTTATGGCTGATAATAAGAAAAAAGAGAGAAAATCGCATTCTCCCTTGGACCAAACTAAAAGAAAGCAGGGTAGACCCCTTGCGAGGACAAAACCATGTGTTTTTGGTAAGTGTCAATTGTAAATTAATTTAAACTAGAAAATGCTGAAAAATACGCTTTTGTTTATCAGTTATTTCTTTTTCTCCCAAAAACACCAGGCCTTCACTAATTGCTACTACTCTCATTGACGTTTTCACAGATTCCTTCCAAGAAGCTCCTGCTGACTCAACTGAGGAGCCCCCGGAACTTTGCGAGTATCCGGTTCAAGGAAAGGGGCAAATGAAGGTGACAAGTGATGATACCAGTGAAGACTATTGCTTCATTTGTCTCGACGGTGGAGAAGTAGTATGCTGCGATAAATGTACTAAGGCATTTCATGTGGACTGTCACGCACCCGTCCTGACAGATGTCGATACATCAGGAAACTGGCAGTGCTATCATTGCACCAGCTTGGTTACGTTGAAAGAGGAAGCCGCTTTATTTTCTCCAGATGAAGGAGCAGAAAATCGGGCTTTGGTTCCAGACAACAAGCGGCATTTTCCAATTGTCTGCAAGTTCGTTATTGAACTTTATAAGATTCCGGAAGTAGCAACTATCCGGTGGGTTTTCCCACGTGATTTACCGGCGAGTGGCATGGCCTCACAATTTGCTTCAAATATTTATTTCAATTTCATTTCAAACTTTTTAACACTAAATTTAGTTGTTTTTCATTGGTTTTATTTCACACAGAGCACTGGCATTGCAGGAAAGAAGGTTCCTTTCCACTTGAAGTACATCCGGGAAAGATTAACTAATGGTAAACCAGAACCGTTTTGCAGTGTTGACGAGTTTCCAGAGGCATTCTGGCAAATGTTTATTCTGGGGGTGGTCACGTCAGGTGTTATCGTGATTGTGTAAGTTATCAGCGTAAGGAACTAACTTGATGACGTGAGTGGTAAAAAAATCAATGCGTCGTTAAGGATGTTTCGTAACTTTATTCCTAATGCAACAAAATCTTACACAGATAACTGACCTTTTTTGTCCAGTTATCTGTGTAAGCTTCGTAACCAACCCTTGCCATAGTAAAATTTCGTAAATTTTAACGAAGGTTCGTAATTTTGTGTAAGTTATCTTACACAATCACGATAACAACGTTAACATCACTGACGTGACCAGCGCCTCTATAAGGTGTGTAAATCTAAATGTTTATGATTATTGTTAATTATTACAAACGGGAAATTAATGGTGATAATTCATGTTGCAGAAACACGAGGCAGCTAAGCAGAATCTTGGTCATGCGCGCAAATGCTTTCAAAAGTTTTTGAAGGTGGTGGATAAATTTTATCCTGAATGTCTTCCATTGTTTGAGGACGTTCACAAACTAACTGATTGAACTGTCCAGTTCTATGCTAGCCGGAGGATTTTGATGATTATTAGGATTATATTATTTTTATTGTAATTTTCCTTTAGTAACTGTCTCTATTAGATTCTGGTCTCTTGAAGATCTCAATCGGATATTTTTTATTATGATTTGTAGTGAGGGAAACAGTTATGTTACCAGAAGAAATCATAAAGAATTGTAGCTCATTTATATTCGGAAAGGCTCTTGCACTTGTGTAAATTGGAGGTGCATTGAGTAACTTTCTATCTGTTTGTTTTTAGCTGCATCTAACAATTTTAAAGCACAGTTTTGTGCCAAAAGAAAAAAATATGAAAACTTAGGGCGCTTGAAGATATTTTTCAAACAAAAATGTGAAGAAGGTGATGATGCTGATCAGAAAAGGGGTGGCAGCGATTGTGTCGAAATGAATGAGCAATGAGCTTATTACAATATTTCGAAAACGATTACGATTACTTTTTTGAGTAAATCATTCCATGCTTTTAGATCAAGTAAAAGCAAAAAATACACATTACAAAAAGCTGAATATCCACTAAAATTATATTTATGAAACGGATATATATATCATAAGTGAAAATCAGATAAAAGTATGCTTACAATAATCAATAATTATACATAGATGTTTGTTTGTATTTCAACACAAAATTGTGATCATGAAAATTTCAGGAATACTGTTGATGCGGTTGTAAGGTATACACGAAAATAAAAATACTTACGGACGCTTTAAAAGTAAAAAATTCAAAACATAATTTGCCGTTCATTTTCTGTAAGGATTGTTTGATTGAATAATATTTAATTTAAAATTAAAAAGGATGCTTTAATACGTTAGCAATGTCTAGCATAGTAAAGGGATTTACCTTTGGTGCAATTGTTATATTCACGACAAATAAAAAATACATATTGCAACAGTTTTACACAAGAAGTTCTCATTACCTACATAAACTCTTAAATTTTTAGTCGCTTCTGCAGTACATATATGATTGAATATTGGCAGACACAAAAAAAGCATTATATTTGGCTTAACGATAGTTTAGGATACAAGGAGCCCTATTGGGATATAAGAACGCCATAATCAGTTAACGGCAACCAAGTCAAGGTTAATTTTTATTAATAGCAAAGCACGTAGTTTGATACATCCGACGACGACATACATACATATATTTGATGCATATATTTAGCACTATAGTGGATATACCATATATTCTACGTTGCACAATGGCAAAGGAGCTACGCTCCGCCGTGCGTGTATATGGTATATCCACTATAGTGCTAAATATATGCATCAAATATATGTATGTATGTTGTCGTCGTTGTTGTTGTTGCCAGACCGGAGGTCGAACAAGCACCAAGTACGTTTATTTGGGCGATCGATATTAGGCCGGTCGATAAGTGGAACTAGAATGTACACAAGAACGAAATATTTGAGCATGTGTCAAACTATCCTGCTTTTACTTGGGGATTAGTTTCATTTCAACTATGGCTGTATCGTCAACTATAAACATTCCAGACTACGAGCTCGCAGATTGGAGAGACCAAATTTTACGAGGCACGCTAAGTGAAAGCAGGGAAAGACAGTTTTTTACGGAATTAGATTCCCGAGAAGTGCAGGAAACTGCTATTGATATTGATGATTCGGAGTATTCTCCGTTAATAACAAGTTCCGATATCAATGCAGGTGGTGCCACGGTTGGCTCTTCTAGCTCTGTTATTTCTTCTGTTAGTGCCGGTGCAGGTATTGTTGGAATTGGTGCGGAAGGTGCGGCAACTACTGCTTTGTATGCTCCGGCCATTGTTATTGGAGCTGTAGGAGCCGGGGTTGCTATAAAAGGCATTATTGATAGTAGACAAGCGCATTATCCAGGACACAATTATTTGGGACCAGGAACAAAGTTAGAAAAAGCGGAAGCGCCAGTTGATAGTGACGATAAAATAGCAAAAGTTCATGATATTGCGTATTCAAAAGCAAATACAAGACAGGATATTGTAGAAGCTGACAATCAGGCCGTGCATTCATTTCATTCCGATTTCATTTCCCGTGGAAATATACACTCTCTAATAGGAGAAGTTGGTATTCAAGCAAAACAAGCTACAGAGTATTACTTGGGACAATCGATATATCCTCATATAGACAGCCAAAGTTTTGTTGGTGCTAGTTACCTAGCAACGACAGTCACAACACAATCGTGGCCGCAAATAGAGGTTGGAAAAGAATCCTTGAACCATCATCGTCATCAGAGAGCGACGAGGAGAAAGACAAAACACAGCAACAGCAAGCGAACAAGCGTGGTAGACCAGAAGACAGTTCTGCTTCGGAAATACCTGAGGTGGTAGTAGAAATGAGTGGAACTGGTACTGCTGCAGTTGAAACACCAGTTACATCTGGTTCCAAGCGGGCTGCACCACCCGAAATAAAAAAGCTGAACAATGCTGCTGGGCTAGGTGGAGGTACTGTAATTGACGGAGTGTATAAAATAAAGCGTCCTTCAACATACTCCAACCATGTGGAAAGAACATGGGTAAAGCAACACAAGTTTTTAACTTATGGATATGCACCGTTTTATAAAAATAATTGGAGTGCTTCGAGCACAGAAATTCAACATGCACTTACTACTTCTTTATGTCAAGTTCCCGTGCACGATCTCGCCTTATATATGGATTATTCCGAGCTTGCTCAACTAAAACCGGGAGAGCATGCAAAAAGATGTCAAGTTACTGTTATTCAACGAAATGTGCGTGTCGCATTTGAAACAAACAGCACTTCAAGCGCCCTAGCAACTCTTAATAAAAATAAAAATGGAGTGTTTGCTATAGGACTATTGAACCAGCCCTGGGGCTGTAATGTGCAATACACCTCAGCCGCAGCAAAACCAATGGAACCAACTTCACTAAAGCGTCCAACAAAACATAAGGATTGGATGAAGTTATTTTATGGACATAAAGAGTGGAATGAAACCAATCCAACATTATTTTATCCACCACATCATATTGGTATACCTGTACAGCCACCAAATTACTACTCGCTATGCATGACAGATGTTATATTAACTTTAATTAGCAAGAGTCCAAACAAACCAAGAGTCGGCTGGCCACAACTAACATCTTTCCTAAACCAGTATGAAGCAAGCGATGCTGTTGGTTTACCCATTTGTAATTATACGTATGAGTTTGATAAAGCTCCTCTGCAGTCATCCAGTGCATACATTGAAACAACTCGCTATGTTGGAAATGGTCCAAGCGTAAAAGATGGGCCGAAAATGTATATTGGAAATAATTCCTGTGACACCGTTCTGCTTGAAGTAGAACAAAATACATCGGACTGGAAATTTGGAAAGGTTACACTGAAAAAGCAAGCCCATTATAATAAAACTCCTTTGGCTGGTTCAAGTACTGTTAATGTTGAGGGTATGCCCATTGAGAAATCCCAGTTTGCCACAAAAGGCTTGACTGGAACTGTTGGCTGTAGAGTACAACCTAGCCTGCATATTGGAGTTATGCCAGTTCCTTCTCTCAGCACAAATATTGCTGCCAACGTATCCAAATGGACGGATGTGCAATCGTATTTTGATCTGGAATGTGTGCTCGTAACTGGGTATGACGAACGAATTGAATTTAATTCGCAAGCCTCGTGCAGTGAAAAATTGCATGATGTATGGTACATGCCTGATGTTTCATCAAGTGACGAAAATAATATTGTTCCGGAATACAACTCTGGTTGTGTTGGTGGAATTCACCCCTACCTATATACTTCAGCTCCATATGCTGCTACTTGGTCAGATATTATGCAAGAAAGTGGTGATGATGATGATGAGGACCATGAAATGTATGTACATGTAGCAACACAAGCATTAAAAACATTGTAACAAGTGTGCAATAATAAATTTATTTGGTTCTGATAATTCACAGCATGCAACATTGTAATTACTTTTTCCAAACGGTACACAACACGCTATATACTCATTATACTCATTTTAAGGCATAGTTCAAAGAAAGCAAGTGGATGGCATTTTTTTTCATATTCTGCAAGAAGTGGACAATATCGCCACGTATGTACATAAATTCTATTAACAAATGTTGGATCATTCATAAGAGGCAAAGCCTCGTTTGATAATATTATTATAGGTGTACGGTGAACAACACAATCCCCTCTATTTAACACGAACAGGGCAGGTATCCCCACCAAGCAACATTTTTAACGTATCAGTCTCAGCACTATCATAGTTTGGCTCGTTCCATACTATTACTCTTCGGTTGACGCAATCCTGATATGCAAAATTGTTGTTTTTATTTGGGTTGCCCAAGTACCCAACATTTATCATTGCTGCTGTAATGGGATCAATAAAAAAGTTTTTTCCACTGCACTGCTCACCAACAATTATTAAAGTGTTGCGTTTTGGTTTGCTCATGTTGAGAACATCATAAAGCTGCTTGCAAAAATGGTAAACATGTTCATAATCACCAAGCTGAAATAAAAGTAGCTGTTTGTACACACTCATACTCTCTTCTATACTCATATAGTAGTCATCCCTATCTACTTTTACAGCGTGATATCTGGGTCTACAAGAGGTGCTAATATTTAAATTGTAAATTTGTTGAATAGTCATTAAATTTATTTCGGCCAAAACCAAATCTGCTGAATCTTGTACCGCAATATGCCTTTGACGTTTGTACATTACGTCTTTACGTTGTATATATTCCTTGCAATATACAACATCAATTAATGGGACTGGAAGCAACTGCTTCATTAACGCACAGATCGTGCTTTTGATTTTGTCTCCCTCTGATCTGTTGGAGGTAGACTCATGTGGATGAGATCTCTGAGTTTCTCCACATGATAATGGATTTGACTCCCTGTAGAATATGGTATCTGCACTCTGTAATCCCGCACTTTCCACCACGTGTCTTGATTCCTCGTCAGGATGTCCCTCCTCAGATACACTGTCATGTCCAAAGAGAAGTCGCCAATTGGTGCAGTCCACCTGGTACAATATTCCGTTCCGTCCGACACTGCTGAGATAGAACAAGACATTGTACCAGTCTGCGCTTGCGAATTCGCAGCACTTGCGTCGAGTCGCAATTGTTCGACGAAGGACATACGGGACTGTGATCCCGTTCCAAATGTAGGTGCATCGGCATGACCGGTTGGAGTACGCGCATGAATGGATGATGTGAACGTGTTCATCGTGTTGGCTGATGAACAAGAAGCTATCTGATCGTCCCTGTTGGTTCCTTGTAGAAATTTGCTGAGCGAGTTCTTGAGCCAAACTTTGATTGACGCAGATGGCCACGTCATGATAGTAGACGCGGCGTGATCCCACGTGAAGTCTTTCCAAGCGCTCGGCGAGGAGTCCAATGTCAATTGGTACTGGCTCACGATTTCCCAGTTGAAAATGATTCCTCGAATTACTGTTTTCACCGTTTCCATCGCTGGTACTTTCTCCACTTTCCATTCTTCATCTATTTTTATCCATGTGTCAAGTTGTTGTGCTTTCTCCTCAGGTAGCCACTGCAGAATATCGATTACTTGCACATGGGAAAGGCTAATAGCGTTGTTAGCACTCTCAACAACAGCGCGTTTGTTGGTAGCCTCGTCTTCTTCATGCTCCCGTTTTCCCTCTGACATTATATGACTCTGAGAGGAAAGAATATAATTCAAATTTGTTATTGTAAAGTGTTATGTAGTTCACGTATTCAGGATTTTCTTCGCGTGTTTTCTTTTGGAAAATCGATATTTATGATTCCGTATGCTTTTATAATTCCCTGTTTTCACAAGCTGTGCACAATATTCCTTCAGGTATACACTCCACAATGAAGGAGGCTCAAGCCAATGCGTTGTCCAATGTCCAACCACACAAAACTCTTTACATTCCACACAAATTGGAATTTTTGTTTTCCAATCTGAGTAATTTGTTGAAATGCACACTGTGCCAACATATGGAGTGTCAAAACGCAAAGGTTTGGGGTAAAATGGCACAAACAACTGTTTACTTCGTTTTTGAGAGTCTTTTACTTTTTTAATAGCACAAAATAAACAGATTAAATCATCCTTGTATGAAAGGAAATGTTCTCCAGCCGGTGATAATTGACTTGGAGTTTCTCCGTATAAAATAATATTTGTTAATGTTGTGATATCTCTATATGCGTTACATATCCAGTCCTTTTCAAATTTGTGGTATCTAATTTTTTGGGTCACATATTTTCCTTGATTTCCTTGGAATTTTTTAGCACCTGCTGCAAAATCTTCGGCAGCTTTGATATGTAAAGAACAAGTTGTTAATTTAGGTTCACAAATTTCTAACAGACAATGTTTCCGAACTGCTTTGTTACTACTTAAATGTTGATGTTTTTCAATATCAACATTAATCAGATTTCCTAACGTTTTACAGCTACACAAACTATCACAAGCAGCGCCGTTCACATTTATAAAAAACGTGTTGGTTGTTGATTCCTTAACACAGGAATGAGAGCATATGATCTGGCGATGATGTTTTGTTTTCACAAAATTTTCAGGTGAAGCAGCTCCGTTATCCAAAATTCTAAAACAACAGTACTTCACAAATGCTCCACACAAATTATTTTCCGGCTCGATGTTTTCTGTTGATAAAGCCCTTGTTAAAAACATTGTTTCCGAAAGCCAATGTAGCTACTGAATAATAAACGACACACGCACAGTAATTATATCATTCGTGCTTGCTCAGGAAAATATCGATCGCCCAAATAAACGTACTTGGTGCTTGTTCGACCTCCGGTCTGGCAACAACAACAACGACGACAACATACATACATATATTTGATGCATATATTTAGCACTATAGTGGATATACCATATACACGCACGGCGGAGCGTAGCTCCTTTGCCATTGTGCAACGTAGAATATATGGTATATCCACTATAGTGCTAAATATATGCATCAAATATATGTATGTATGTTGTCGTCGTTGTTGTTGTTGCCAGACCGGAGGATTTTAGCAATTATTTGAGCCAGATAAGGTAATCCCTACGGGACATATGAATTGATTTGTGTTCGACTACCGGCATATTGCATACATCTTGCATACACATGCACTAGGTTACCAGTCACCATTACTGTAAATGGGCCGTTCACTGCTATTCCGGTTCATTCTCAGACAAAAAATTTAGTTTTAGGATGCAAAGGTTCAATTAAAAAATAATATTAAGCTTTTATTGGATTTTCTTTACATTTGCTGGGTTTTTACTATTTTTTGCCCAGTGAGTTAAGAGATGCCTAATGGACATTTTGTATGGGTTACTTAACAACACATAAAAAATGTACATGCATCCTACGAACGTAGGATATGGAAACGTCACACACCTGAAAGGCTTTGATGAGGCATAACTGGTCGAAAACTTCGTCCTACGCAATCGGGTCCTCATAATAATCTGCGACCGAGGTCGCAAGCATCCGGGCTTTAATTTGAAAATCGAAATCGGAGTCCTAATTTCGGTGCTAGAGCCATTTTAGTGTCGGGCATAAGGAATACATGGGAACTAAACTTATATAGATTATATATATAATTAATGTATATAAATAATTATATATATACTATATACTTATATATATAATTTTTATATATATATATATAATGTATATACTATACTTATATATATATCTATATAAGTAAAATCCTTAGCGACAAAAAAATAATTGGTGTTGGTGGCCCTACTGACTTCGTTGTTTAAGTCGGGTGATCACATTGTACATCATTCGAATCACAAAGAGTGGGTGGTTCATAATATTCATTATCTTAATACTAATTCTAATACGTTTGATGTTAAATACATAGCCGCAAGAAAATGACATTTTTTGCAAAATAGGCAAACTCCAATCCATATGATAATAATATAACTTTTGAAAAATTAAAATAAAGAAAAGGAACACGTTCCATGAATGCCCAGTGAGTTGATGTGGCCTTCAAAGAAATAAATAAAGTTAATTGCCCTTTAAAGTTAAAAATAAATAAAGTTGATGTGAGTGGTGGCTCCTCACACTCACTGGGGCACGCGCAGCTAAATAGTGTTGCATGAAGGTGCTTTATAGCATCCTTCATGCATTTTGTAATTAAATAACCCAACGCAACAGGTCCTTTCTACTTATATGGGGAGAAACGAAGCACAAAAGCACAACTTCTAGCTACACACACTTCGAAGTTAGTGAACGAAAAGGACTTTAATTATTAGAGTTAATATGACAAGCGTTTTTCTTTTAACTCTTATACTCCGTCACCATAATCAAGGGGTTTTGTAATTTTTCGGGTCAAATAGGGACCGTTCTAAAACTACGTCATCGTTGGAGGGGCGGGGGTAAGTGTTTTAAAATTGGCGGAATTAGCGATGACGTCATTATTCAACGTTCCCATGTTGATTTCATTATGCAATATGTTTATACAATTTCATGATCAGTTGCGTCCGAGGGTTAATATTTATTGGGTTTAATTGATATTGTGTAATTGGATGCTAAAGATTATGCAATATTTCTATGCATTTTAAAATCAGTTACGTCCGAAAAGTTAATATTTATTGTGCTTAATTAATATTGTGTAATTGGCTCAATCAGGATTAGGCAATGCGTCTATACAAATTTGGAATCCGTTGCGTCCGAGGCATAATATTTATTGTGTTAAATTGATATTGTGTAATTGGCTCAATCAGGATTATGCAATGCGTCTATAAAATTATTTAGCTCCCTCTCTTCTGCAAACGAGCCAAAATTTTTGTCATAACGTTTTTTACTCTTGTACAGTTATTACCAGCAAACCTTCTTAAAACCCATTGCATCGCAATGATGATAATTAAAAAGATTGTGGTTATTATTGCAATTTTGCATTGTGTCCGGGGTCCTCGTTCCCACGACAGTGCATCTCCGGTCTACCAAGCGGTACCTGGGATCGAACCAGAGCTAGTAAGGCGTACAGAAGCTGTGTATGAGGCAACCTGCCCACATATTTCGTCATGGAAATGCCAAAGAGGTTTGCTTAATTCCACATGGAATCCTGTCCGAAAGTCAGCTTGGAGTGCTCGCTTCTAGAAAATTTTAAGGGTATCAATGAGGAGCGGGATAGCTATGAAAGTTCCATACAATACAATACAGGTGATGCTAACATCACGAAGCCAATCCAAAAAAACGTAAATTTCTTCTCACAGGAGCTCTGATTGGAGCTAAAATTGAACTGTATATAAGCTTATATGGTACATATTAGTTTATATTTTACATATCGCATGTACTAATAAAATAATCTGATGCACTAATGTGCTAAGTTAAATTGTTTGAAGATTTCATCAGATATGAAATTTTTGGTGGAACTGATTCATCGTCTGATACACACCCTCAAGGCTCGTGAACATGAGGTTGAAAAGACAGTTCTGCAACTAAATTCAGCTCTGGTGACTCAGGGCATAGATACTAAATTCGGGCAAACTGTCAACCTATGCAGAGGAGGCTACGTAAGTGACAAGGCAGTGAATCACAAATGACAAAAACTCTTAAACGGATCGCTAAAGTCATATGACCTCGGGGGTGGAAGCCCGCAGTGATGGCAGACACCGTTTCAACGTTGTATACTAAACGTATTCCCCGATACGTTCTCAGGGATACTAAAATATTAGTTAAGGTAGTAAGTACCAATTTTTCGAAATAACGTTACAATAGTTGTTAAGAAGGTACAGTGAATCCCATTTCCATATGAGCATCAACTATGCACCATAACCTTAGCCTAAAAAAATGGCTGTGTGATTTTGACTCAAAAGGGCTTTGTTGTGTAATTGCATTAGTTTAGAGTGACTACCTTGCAATTTAACTTTGATGGTACGGTAGACGAAATGAGAAAGTTTTGCAGTTTCACATGTAGAGCCACCTCACAACTTAGTGTTACTTGTCTGGGTGACAGAATACTATTAGCAAATGCAAAAACTATTAGTATATACTGTGAAGGCGAAGGTATTAGGTATTTAGATTATACACCTATTGGTGCATTAGAAATACGTACTGCAGATAATTGTCATGTTAAGGCTGATAAATCTATTATCTTACCACACTCATCTATTCCCAGCCAGTTAAAAAAACTAGGTGAGGTGGTTACACATGCCTTCCCCGTGGATGCACAATTTGAGTTAGCTTTTGGCATTTGGACTGCGATTTTACCATGAATCATTATCTATAGATCAGGAAATATTAGGAACCATTTGACTTAAAAGAACGACAGAAAGAAATAAACTTAATAAACGATCTTCTTGGCCAAGGCGGTCGTCGCATTTTGCCTTGCAATTATTTAGGCGATTATTTTATCTCATTTTTAGCCTCATCCAAACGTTCCCTAATATGCCCTGATCTATGGATAATGATTGATGCTAAATTGATTTACGTTTTTTTGGATTGGCTTCGTGATGTTAGCATCACCTGTATTGTATTGTACGGAACTTTCATAGCTATCCCGCTCCTCATTGATACCCTTAAAATTTTCTAGAAGCGAGCACTCCAAGCTGACTTTCGGACAGGATTCCATGTGGAATTAAGCAAACCTCTTTGGCATTTCCATGACGAAATATGTGGGCAGGTTGCCTCATACACAGCTTCTGTACGCCTTACTAGCTCTGGTTCGATCCCAGGTACCGCTTGGTAGACCGGAGATGCACTGTCGTGGGAACGAGGACCCCGGACACAATGCAAAATTGCAATAATAACCACAATCTTTTTAATTATCATCATTGCGATGCAATGGGTTTTAAGGTTTGCTGGTAATAACTGTACAAGAGTAAAAAACGTTATGACAAAAATTTTGGCTCGTTTGCAGAAGAGAGGGAGCTAAATAATTTTATAGACGCATTGCATAATCCTGATTGAGCCAATTACACAATATCAATTTAACACAATAAATATTATGCCTCGGACGCAACGGATTCCAAATTTGTATAGACGCATTGCCTAATCCTGATTGAGCCAATTACACAATATTAATTAAGCACAATAAATATTAACTTTTCGGACGTAACTGATTTTAAAATGCATAGAAATATTGCATAATCTTTAGCATCCAATTACACAATATCAATTAAACCCAATAAATATTAACCCTCGGACGCAACTGATCATGAAATTGTATAAACATATTGCATAATGAAATCAACATGGGAACGTTGAATAATGACGTCATCGCTAATTCCGCCAATTTTAAAACACTCATGTAACCTTTTACATAACGTCATTAATACATTTTAGATAGGACTAGGTAACTAAATACCCCCGCCCCTCCAGCGATGACACAATTATTATTGTAATTAGCGGTCCTTAATTGGCCAACAAGTATTACAAAAACCCTTTATAATGATGACGGAGTAGTCGTCATGTTAATGGGTTGTAGGAAGCGTTAAAGTTAAACGATACCTGTAATTGAAAATATAAATTATCACTGAATTAAATTTTCTTTCTGGTAAAAGTAAGCGTGAATTCATAAAATTCTTTTTTTAATTAAAAATAAATGAAGTAAAGAATATGTTGTTTATACTTCTCAAGAGAGGAGATAAGTTTATTTTACATAAATTAGGAAAATGACTTTATAACGTAAATGCTACTACTTTTTAGTCAATATAAAACCAATTTCAGCAATTCTTACAATAATTACATATTACTATAAAATTATAACTTCAACGTTGTCTCCCTTCTGCCCCATAATAGATGGTAGGCGTTGAACTTTATGTGTGAGTGTCAAGCCATGTAGCCCCCGATGAGTTTCAAAACGGTCCAATTGAGAGGTTTTGAATGGACACATGGGCAAATAAACATTGCAATGTCATCCAATGACGGCACCTCTTCGTCGGATGATGAAGATGAGGAGAATCCGTTACTGGACAATGAAGGGGTTGCGGTTGCGGGTTTTTTGATTATTACTCCACTTTTTGAGGAGGATCCACTTCCATGAGGATGACCATGCCGTTTTGACATGTGATTTGCCGTGCCATTTGTTTCTCAAGTTTCACCAGGCATCTGGACACTTGTAAAAATTTCAATTTCATGAACGGGAGCATGACTGTTCATCCTACTGTTGCAAGTGGTTGCAAATGGACACACTGGACATTTGTAAAAATATTTGTTGTGTTTGGAACCTGATGATGCTGGTTGTGATTGCGTATGATCAGAATCAGAATCTTGGTCATCAAGAAATAAGAATGGGGAGTTGTCGTTGTGCTTCTCGCACTCATCGTCTTCATCAAAAAACAAGGAAGAGGAATTGGTAATGTACTTCATGCATAAATTCCAACCAGAGTTAGAGTCAGAAACATCATATTCCTGATATTGGTCATCTGTTGATTCGCTCTTGTGGATCACAAACTTAAACTCTTCAATAAACAAAATTGAAATCGGTAGTTTGATCTAGCTCGTGACCAGAAGGACGGGTAGATGTCACGAGGAGGGTTGGGACTGCTCGAGCGAATGATTGTGTAACGGATCCTTTTCTGGCTGATTCAGGAGTGTAGGGTTGCACGGGAGGGGTAACGTGATCTGGGTTTGCATCACTGGCGTTCGTTTCAGTAGGGTTATTGCAAAAAGGATTACATATGTTCTGCAAGCATGCCATAGGAGATTAATACCGTCATGGGCTTGTGTGGGTACTTGAAGGCCTTGGGGCATACAAGCCCTTTGCCAGGATCTCATGAGTGGAACAATAGTGCTTCCTGAAATCCGACAATTTATTCACTTCACAGCTTGAAGTGAACTCTAATGCAACTGGGGGGATGAAGATTCTGGGTGGGACTGGGAAGAACTTATTGACCAATCAGTCAGCCTGTATAAGCGGAGCGTCCACCCGTCTTTGTAGTAGAGGATGATAAATGTGGTTTGTAGAGAGCTATGAAAGTAGTCACAAAACTATAGAACTGAATCCTACTGATAAGGGCTTAATAAATGACTGACATTAGCTTGAAAAACAAGTTGTTGTGGATTTGTGTGAAATAATAAACGGAAAAGGTTAAGAATTAAGTAAGCTAGTTGTTCAATTAGTGGAGAGATCGGAAGAAATGTTTATAGAGTGTAGGGTATGGAAGGATCAAAACAGCAACTGGTGTAGGATAATGTTGTTAAGTTGGAAGCGCGTTGTTGTGTAGCTGCTAGTTGCAGAAGGGTGGGGTTAACTTGGACGAACAGTATGAGCAGAAAGGAAAATGATTGGTTTTACCTTGCCATATTTACCTTATGGCGATATCTGAGAACCCCGTTGATATGGTGTTTTCTTAAACAAACGGGTTAAATTGGATGATTGAAGAGGAAAGGAAATAATGATGATAATGATGATGATGATGATGGTTGGTAAATTCCACCAACCATCTCAACCTGTAAAGGAAGAATGAAATTATTTAATAAATAAATTACTTCAATAGACGCAGTGTCAAAGACAGTGCCCTTTACTTCCCATACTCTTGTAAGCTTCATATTACCTAAGAGAAGAAGCCTCATAATAAAAATCCTCACATTTTAGTTCCTGGATCTCTTTGTTCATCGCAAACTTCATTTTCTCTCTTCTTTACGGGGGTATGGGGAGGGAAAGACCTCCTCCAAATTTAGCTTCGACGGTTACCAAGACTAGCCCAGCGTTAGAACTTCAAATAAAAAACCAAATACAAACCAAGAATGAAAAGTACTATCACTTCAATCAAAACACTACAGATTAAGACTTTTTAATAACCCACACATAAAAAACATTTAGTTGATTAAAAAATGAATTCCATTCCAGCTATTTCCTCCAAAAAAGCATATTAGAAATTAAAAAATCATACAATAATGTAGTAAATGAAATTGAATTTTGTAAAACAATATAACTTGCATTTGACGAGCTTCAAAGTCACCGTTAACAGGCAACAATAGCGTCCATGACCGTGTGCTAGGAAGTGAACTTTAATTGTTACCGGAAGAAAAAACATAGCCTTTTTGAAATACGGTTTGGTGTATATGTATGTTTAGAAAGAAAATAAAAATAACGATATCTTACCGAAGAAGTTTGTTTCAGGTAAGAAATATATAAATTTATAAGTTTTATTCGGGTGGGAAATGATGAGAAGTGGAAGTAGTAGTAGTAGTATACTATATACCAATGCAAATATCAATTCATAATGCAAAAAACAACCAGGGCTGAGTTTACATTACTTACAGCAGCTCAAACTATATCGCATAGTCTGGGTCTTATGAGACCACAGCCTTTCTTTGGTCTTTGGGTAGAATGTAGCATTGCTGATATGAGGAATAGATTAGTAATGCTGAAGATTATGTACATTTTCATGCGTAAGAAACAAGCAGCTGTCTAAGTATTTTTTCCAAAAACTGACAAGAAAATTAATGTGAATTTTCATTTCTAAGAAGCAAGCAGCCTTTTGGGTAAAAGGATATTTTTTTTGCATAAAACGGAAAGATACTATTACGTGCATTTTCAAACATAGTGATATTTGTGCAAAATGAGAAGACAATATGTAAAGACACATTTTTCATTTTTACGCCTGCTGCAGAACATGTAAAACGTTGATTCACGCCTCCAATGGTGTTTTACCAATTGTTTTCTGCAGAACATTTTCTCACGCTCTGGAAGATTCTGCAGCCGTGTGGTAGAGGTTTGCATATGGTCTTGGGAGCAAAAGTGCGCTTTTGGTTGTGACAGTCGAGGTGAGGTGAGAAGAAATTCGCTTTGCTTTCTGGGTATCAGTCTCTGTGAGATGTATTTGTAGGGTTGAGTATGTAAAGGCATCAGTGCAATGTTCCAAAAAAAAATTTGTTCAGTGGTGGGTTCATTTTACGTACTCATTGAGTGAAAGAGTGAAACACAAGGCTAGATCTGTCAATAAGACTATTGTTTATGCTCATTTTCTGCTTTTGTCAAAGTTATCCTTCATATATTTGAGTGAATATTCATGAAATAAATTCGTTTTTTAAATTAAAATATTGATTCAATGAATAAATTTTACATGAGTTGTTGATATTTTGTAAATTTTTAGTAGGCATGGTGTGAAGGAAACTTTGGATCGTAAGGGAATTTTATAATTTTAATGCGAAACTTGTATTTTCTTTTTCCCACTAGTTTTTCATTTTTTAGATGTGTTTTATGGAAGATTGGATAAATTCTGTCTTCAGCTGCTGATAATAGGAGAACCGCTGACTACGATAAATCCGAGCATTTTTATCGGGTTTGTAGTTCTACGATACTGGGAGCACAGTTTTGGGAATGGGCGTGAGAGCAACTCAGTTCATTAAATCTAGAACTGATGTTGTTGCGTATGTTGGATTGCAGGAGTTTGAGGAACCTGTTGACAAGACATATGTCGTGGGATACGCGAAGAACGTGATCGTGAATGCCAAGGAATTCGGCAATGTGTCCAGATGGATAAACCATCGTTGGCGAAATGCAAACTTGAGACTGGAAAAATCACCCAGCAACAGATATCTTAATTGTGTGCTATACATAGCAGGATATTCAGACCGATAGCGTTTTAAACTACGACTATGGATTCAAGATTAGTCATATTTATGGTTTTTTATATCATAACAGTTCTCTTACTGTCTTTGAGAAGATTGTGATGATTTTCATACGAAGGATTTACCAGTTGAGGAGAATGATTCTGATTCAGTAGGGAACACTGAAGGTGGTAGTGATTGTGAGTTTTTGCCAAACCAAAATGATAATAAAGAGAAATGCAAAGAATTCTCATCGAATCACTCGATGTACAACAGAAAATGTGAGTCAAAATTTATGTGAGCATTATTAGGATATTAAGGTTTTATTTATGCATAATGATTTTTTTAAATTAGATTTGTGTTACATTGAAATCTATAGATGACAGTCAGGAAATTGCTGCACTAATGGATACAGCTAACTATAATGGCATTCCGTCAACTTTGCCCACTCCAGAGCTTGTTCAAGCGCCATTGAAAATAAATACCCCAATTTTTATTAGCATCAGTGCAAAATGAACTCCATCTTGATCCAAGAGCTGCATTAGACCCAATCTCATCCACATCCAGGCAAAGATAGGCTTCTTTACGTTCCATGCATTATTTCCCCGAAGAAGTCTCTAGTCACGTGATGCTGATGCGCAGAAGTTTAAATTTTGAATCCATCGGTATTGTATTTTATATTTTTATATGATAAAGATGATCAAGAAAAACAGAGTACAAAAAAATCAACCGAAACGGTTAATCCATCGGGGAGATAAAAATTATTTTCTATTTGCCCTTGTAAATTTATAAAATATTTTTTTAAATAAGTTTTGTAACGTTTTTGCGTATTAATGCAATTATGTTTCTCTAGTTGTAGGGTATCTGTGAATCAGCATCACGGGACTAGAGACATCTTATGGGAAATAATACATAGAACGTAAAGAAGCCTATCTTTGCATCCAGGCATGCGTTAACTTCACAATCCACATCTGAATCAGGTAATGAAGACGATGAAAGTAATGCTGATGAAATATATGACCAGTAGAGCGAAGGAGAAACATACTAATTGGATTCTTGGATTAAAGTTAAGTCTGTAAAAGGAAAGTTTTCGGATTTTTTTCCGTCGTACGCGTTTGACAAGTAGCACAGGAAAAAACTGAAGGGTTTAGTTCAGTTGGCTCAATAAACAGACACATGTGAGTGATTATACACAAGCTCCAAATTGCTCTATTTTACTTAAATTGTTACGAAGTGTTACTATAAAAGTTTTATTTTTTGTTTTTTGATGCCGAAAGAACGTGCATGGTACAGTTTCCACCGGCATTCGAAAGAAAGGCTCACCTTCTCCACAATTTACATGCATTATTAGCGGGAGACATATTAAATGAAAATTTCCATTAGACAGACTTTACGTCACTCGATTGAAAAAGGGTAAATCCAGGCAGTCTTGTGTTTCAAGTCCTAAATAAAATTTCTGGTTGATTTTTTGTACATAACCTTAGTTAAAACTTGCTGCAAATTGCAAACGTGATCATTTTAGAAAATTTTTATATTAGTTTTTTACTCATGAGCCTTATTAAATATTTTTTGAAATAATGACATAAATGATGCAGGGTAAAATAAAAAAATCTTATTTAACTTATTTCAATTCATTTATTTCGCATTATACAGAGCATTTGATATTAGTTCCGAATGGAATTTATTACAAGTCAGCATATATTGGATATAATATGCTTTTTGTAGCTGAGCTTACGACATGAAGTCGTCAGCGCATAGTATTCCTTGTTCTTAAAATGAAATTTTTGCATTCTACAGTCGTAATTTACCTAAATGTTTATTTTGATGGCAAGCATATGATTGAATTTAATTGACATGGATACTGAAATTCTTGATGAGATTGATACTCTTTACACACACTAACATGTTTAACCATGAAACTTTTTCTTCTCTTGACCCTGTGCCTAATAGCGCATGCCTCGAAAAAATTTGTTCCAACTGTATCCAGATAAAAGGATTGGGATACGCAGCTATAAATTAATCGAATTTAGGACAGAGTCTACCTTTGTCGCAAGTGAAGAAAATTAAGACCAACGTGACAGCCAAGACCACAGTGCAATACAGATTTGCGGAATCAATTATAAAGAGTAAAATTATATTGACATTATTGTATTATACAAATATTTTTAGCCGTTGCATTAACGTATTAAAACGTAATTTAGTTGCTGAAGAACGCAGGCTTCCCAAAACAGAGCAATGGTATACAACACCTAGCTCAGTGATTATTGCATCACCTGCCTTGGTCCATAAGTTGATTGATGTCAAAATGCCAATTCCAAGTGAGAGAAGAATGGACACACAAATTCGGAGCAATGCTTCTCTAACCGCGACGTCAACAAACGAAGATATAGTTGAAACTACAACCATTTTACTCACGGAAAGATAAATGCGTAATCGTTCCTGCCTATTCATGAATGTTAATATACTGATTAGACAGAGTAGAAGGACCTTTAGGAGCAACGACTAAAATTGACAACTCTAAAACTTACATCATCTGAATGTCACGACTTATCATTTCATAAAATGCATCTATAACGCGAGTAAAGATTTCGACCCTGGCTGACGAAAATGGTAATAATTGTAGTCCGCCAAATGGTGATTTCAATAACATATATTTCATAAAAGTGGTGGACCTACAAGCAGAGGATCTAGGGGAAGTTGATCAACCTTTCATCGTATCATCATCACCATCCAAAAAGAAATGGATTGCTGCTGTGATGTTGATTCTGTTTTGCATTTCTGGAACTATTTTACTGGTAGTGTGGCAAGTCAACACTGTTGTGCCTGCGCCAACTCCCTGACCTGGACCAGCTCCTTTACCAACAGTTCGGATATGAGCAATTATCACGTACCAACACATTTTAAAGTATCCACCTAAAGCTCTCTACTCTATAATTACAGCCTCTTCCTAAAAATGCGTCAGATATGGTTGCGGGGAGTTTGTTTTACCTCAGAGTCCACCAACTTTTAAAGTCATGTTAGATTTAAAGTCCTTTACTGGTGAATGTAAGTCTTTTGGTAACTGATAATTAAATGCTTTTTTGGATGAGCTGATGATGTTGTGTATTTATTTCAGCAAACTTGAGGATTCACGCAAGGGTAGCAGTATCCAGACATGCTACTGAAAGCATGTTTGCGTAGAATTATGATGATTAAACTCCCGTTCCACCACCACCGCAAGCCTGTCAAATCATCTAATTATAAGTTTTTTGAAGATGATATCAAACTAAAAAAGAGAGTCGGTTCCCAGGAAATCTCAATGTAAAGTTGTGGAAACCCCTGTTTGTTGAGAAAAAAGTTCAACCACCTACTCCAAAAGAGAATGAAATGAAGTCTCATCATCAAAATTTATTAAAAGATATTCATGTATTCAACAATCAACATATCAGCTCCAGTTCAGCAATCAATATTAGATGACCTGCAATCTTCTTGTAAGGAGGAAATGGAATGGAGGGCTGAACCAACTGTTGCTTCGACTAGAGTCACTCAATCAACAACAGAAACAACTGATTATGAAGTTACTATTTTGTCAGTGCCCGAGCAACCTAAGCTGGAATTGGGGGAACCAACTTTAGAGTCGATTAGGCAAAATGAAGTCATTCAATTAACGACAGAAAGAAGTGATGCTGATGCTATTATTACTACTACTGCTACTACTACACCAGCACCCGAGTCATCCACACTGGAATGGAGATAATCAACGCTAGAGTCGGGGAGAGCAAACGAAAGCATTCAATTAACAGCGAAAGTGGATGATTCTGCCATTAAAACGATGAAAAGATGCTGCCCGTGTCACACGATTTATTTATCCCCCTTGCAATTGGAGATGTTACGATTATCAACAAGAATGAACAGTCGAGTGGAACATAAGCGATGCAACTATTCCAATATCAAGAGCACGAGCACGAGCACGAGCTCACTATCCCTTTCTTCGACTGCAGCGTGAGTATCATTTAAATAATATATTTCATTAATATATTTCATTAATGTAGACAGTTCAAATGTTAATGTTCACATTTTTATTTTATGCTTTTTTATGCAGAAGGAGAAATGACTCTTGAAGAGGATTGAGAATTCTCTATGTACGAGCTACCGCCTTCTGGAGCGCAGCCGTAAAAAGTGGACATTAGCGGAGTTCACTACAACGCTACAAGTTGCAGCTTTCTGAAGAGAGAAAAACTTTTTTACCAATGCCAAAGATAATTCCCAGCCCCTTTTGCTCATTCATTGCGAGTTTCACATCAAATAGTAAATCTCATTACTCGAGATTTTCTTTACGAGTTATTTTGTATTTACTCGATTTAAGTATTATGCCTTTTTTTGTATGGGCGAATCAGATTCCCAAAATCGAAGAATTTGCTTCTGAATGGGAGATATGGGATACTACAGAGTATAGGTTATATACCTATAAAATTATATTAGATAAAATATAAAAACATACATATATATTGAAAGGATAAGGTAATTTAGTCCACTATTACTCCAATTCACACCACACATGTGTAATCTTTCTACCTTTTCTATTGAATTCACATTTGTGCTCGACTCATCGAAATGATTTGTTGATAAAATTCAAGCTGATTGAAATCATCTGGTTAGGAAATCATCAATGTTAATCATCACCCCACACAAGGAAACACCTTTCGTAAAACACTTCCAAATCCAAAGGATAAATATGCCAAGAAATTGGCTGTATCCAATCGTATCAGAACCCGGAGAATATTTTGAACTTATAACCAACATCTGATGCCAATTTGCCCACTCATCCCATTTGTAGTGTAACCCAGATGCCGTAATTTGCTGGGAAGTTGAAAAATATATAAATAAAATATGATAAAACCAAAACTGGTTTTCTGTTTTCATTTATGCATTTATATCTATACATTTTGTGCACTAATGTTTGCTCCAGGACGAAACATCTGCTAGAATACCCAGATCTTTTTCTAAAACGATAGGACAAAACTCCCTTCGCGAATTTCTTCCCGCTTGTACTGTGTATTAAAGTGAGCTGCGAGTCCTCAATCATTATCTGTCCAAAGTCGACCATATTTTTGGGATTATTATATAAACGGAACGTTTTTGAAACCGGTATACCCAGTGCTTTGAAATCTTCACCGTATCTATGATCGATAGACGACGAATGCGCTTGTTGGTTATACATTATTGTGTAATTTTTGACAACCAGTTCTCTAATAGATTTTAATCCTTTCGGTTGGAGCATTACGGTTACTAAGCTTGTCAAACCATTACCATATAATTGTAAACACAGGAATTGAAAACAAGAAATTATTATCAAGTTACGGGTACAAGTTTCCCCGACCTGGCTAAATATATTGGCAATATAGGCAATTAGCTTACGTACAACGTATTCTAATCTACGATGATAAAAGTAAGTGAACAAAGTCACAAATATTATTATGCTTAATAGGCTTATCCAAACATCGTTGGGAAAAGCTTCCATCCAAACACCAAATCCCAGTGCATGATCAGTCTTTGCTTTTTTTACAGTAGATAAAGCTATCTGAGTTAAAGTCATAAAACGGTCCACGGGCAATAACGAATAGTGGGTCCAATGATACTTGATTTGAATACGTTGGACCAATAATAATCTCAGGGCCAGTATACTGGTTATATACGCGAAAGTCTTGCAAATGTGTGTAATTATGCAGACTTAGAGTCATATTGTACTCTTTTGCGAAGGTTAGTATTGCTTCTATGTTGGTTAAGCAGTAATAACTCATTCGCCTTTTTTGGTTTAGACAACTATTTTGCTGATGTTTCGGAATAGACTTTGTAAAATCATGAGGAACTTCCACCAATGCAGTTAACATTTTTCCATTTGCGTTCCAAAACAAATCCCGATGCATTGAATACATGCCATTTAATTGAAACTGTTGAGTAAAGCTAGTTAAAAGCATTCGAGGAAAAGCACAATACCCAAAGCAAAGTATCGTTATTAGAGTTTCATTTCGTTCACATTTTGAACTTGGGGGAATATTCACTACCAATTTCAAAGCTGGAAATATTGGAATAAATCCATCTGTTTGCATTTTCTCAAGTGTAGATAAACCATAACCAACAATTATAAGCATTGACCGAGAGGGTACCAATGTATTCCCCAAGTCGGCGAGAGCCAAATTGTAGCTTACTTCATATGGAGCGATAAGGACGTTGAACGTATTTGAAAAGCGGTAATTTCCTCGATTTGTTGAGCTCATGTTTTCCAGTGAAACAAACCTCGAATGCAAAAATGGGCTTGGTTAGGTTAGCTCAGTCACACAAATTTCATACTGTCTAATACAGTTTGCTTTCTACGTTGTGTCGTCTTCACCGGATATTTAATTTTTATAGAGTGAAGCGTATGTGCAAAAAAAATCCACCACCAAACATTCCTATGTATTAGCCAGAAAAATGCCTCTTTGGTATTAGTCTGTTTAGTTTTACACCTACAGCCACCTCTAAACCATAAAAATATTTTTGGAGTGACAAATTGCTACAAATTACGGAGTCGTTTACTGGATTTTGCAAATCATGGCCAGTTTCATTTCTTAACAGATAACTAACTACAAATCTTTTGATCTATTTAAAATACATGTTTACTTGGTTATTTATCTATAACACCAAGTAATTCAATTTTGTTTTGTAAAACAGGTGTTCATTTCTGGCATTCTTAATTTCATCGTGGTGTGTTAAGCTGATAAACGAGATTTTAATCTACAGCAAGTATTAAAGAGTATGGAGAAGTTTTAAATCGCTGACTTCAAAACTTTTAACAATTTTACATATTACAGGAAATTCTATGCCTACAAATATCAATACAAATAGGGACATTAAGAAGCAGTATTTTCTGATATGTTATGGCTTTCTTTATGCTCGTTCCTTGACACATTAGTAAAAAACAAACTATTGAGTATAGTGAAACCGTGCTACTCAAATGGTGGTATATTTCACATACCATCCTCACCGGAAACCTAAAATCGATTTTATTTGGACAAACCAATACAACAATCCTTACCATTATTAACTGTATTTGTAAAAATTCTACATATGAGTGTAAATAGCAATACCGAAGACTACGTATTCTCATAGCCTCTAAAGCTAATATTCGGTTCGTCATCATTTGGTTTAGCCTTAAAAATAAGGTTAATTTGACCGTGGTGTGCCCTTTGTGGTTTGTTTTATACAATCGACACCGGAAATCGAAAATCGATTTTTCAGAAGTAGCCATTGCAAATGCCATCATTTTTCTACAAGCTATTTAACAGCACTCAACACAGTTGCACTACAATAGTTTTAAACAATACACTGATAGATCATCCTGAAGCAAGATTTAGTATAATATTTTCTTATGGATTTAATGGTTAAGTTTTACTGTCATACTAAAAATAATTACTTCAAGTCGTCAAAGTTGATAACTCCAGCAAAAACGGTACGTAAAAAATTGTACGTAATACGAATTTCCAATTCAATGCTTAATGTCTGCTAAAACTATTTTGTTTTAACTGAATATCATTATTCTTACCCGTTTAGCTGCAAACAGAGAGGCAACCGCATCACTTACTTTGGCATGCATTTATAGATAGATATACATGTGTTTGAGAGATCAGATGAACGGTTTCGGACCTACCCTGAAAACATCGGGAGATCCAGACGACAAGAAAAAGTAAGTTGTTATACAAAATACAAACTACTATGGCTTTGTGTTGTGTTTCACAAATTCAACAAATCTTTAAAAGAAACCTACTTGCGATTAGTTATTACGTAGCTGAAGCGAGCGCATTCAGCGAAGTAATGGTTTTACTAAGTTCTTTGGATGAGCGCAATGGTAAGGGAATAGCCCTATTTGTTGATTTCCGTAAGGCTTTTGATAGCGTGAATAGATCAAAGTTATTGCTTAAATTAATGAAGGAATTTAATATTCCTCCTTACCTTATTAACATCCTAAAAAACTACTTCGAAAACAGGGAGTTCAGAATAATTAACAGCGATTTTTTATCAAGATATTTTAAGCTAGCCAACGGATGCTTACCTGGATCGTCTTTAGGACCATTGTTGTTTTCTTTATACATAAATGATATAGGAAACTGCTTAATTATTCCCTTTCTTTTATTCACTGACGATTTAGTTTTATATACAGCCTGTACCAAATATGATGAAGGTTTTAAAATTATTCAGGAGGCTGTAACCTCGCTTGAAACATGGTGCAAGGAAAATGATTTAATTATTAATACGGATAAAACTAAATGTATGTTATTTTATAAGAATTATGATATACAATCGAAAACTCAATGTATGGGAAACAAGTTACGAGTGAAAGTGTATGGGGAAGATATTGAAATGGTTTCCAAATTTAGATATTTAGGTTTGATTGTAGAAAGTAGTCTATCTTTCAAATCCCATTACAGCCATGTAGAAAATAAGATGAACGCTGCATTAAGTCGCTTGCACAGCATGAAGCGTTTAATGAGTGAAAACGTAATGAAGATATTTTTATCAGCATTTGTCATTACAATTATTGATTATGGGTTACCGATTTGGTGCACTCAGTCTGATTTAGAGATAAACAAACTACAAAATAAGATCAATAGATTTGTATTCTCCTATTATTACAACAGATTAGGAAAACGCCGCAAGCGTTTACTAAATTCCGAACAAGATATCTCATGCCTTTTTGAAAGACTCAATTTATTTACAATCATTGAACGTAAGAAAATAAGTACTTTAAAGTTTGTTTTTAAATTTAGAAGAAATCCTTTGTTTAAAGATTGGTTTAATCAAAGTTACCACTATTCAAAATCTTCTCCAAGGTATAGAGTATGTGCTCATAACTACGAACTGTTTAAGAAGTCAATACAATGGACCTCCATCAATGAATGGAATGAACTGGTGAGCAAAAAAGTAATATCATTTGACGACAGTCCTTCAATGGATATATTTGTTGATAGTGTTAAGAATTATTTATTAGAATTTAGAAGCTCGATATTTATATATTATAAATGATGTATTATATTGGCTATGACTAGGTTAAAGTATTATTGGCTGTCCATTATTATTGGAATTCACTATGTTATTTATTATATACATGTAATCCTTTGTTACTATTTACATCCGTAATTACTGGATTCTACATTACTAATTATGTCTGTGTTATTGTAGGGAGACCAGCCTGTTATAAGGTTGATACAATTAAACACGTTAATAAAGTCAATCAATCAATCAATCGTCTGTCTGTCTGTCTGTCCGTCTGTCTGTCCGTGCGCACTCTCCTGGTCACATACATTCACTGATTTGGACGAAATTTGGTACTCAGGTAGCACTACTCAAGAGGACCTCTGGGAATACTTTTCAGCCAAATCGGTCAAACGGTTCGAAAGTTATAGGTGGATGAGTTCAGAAACTCATCGATTTGGCTGAAATGTATACGTATACGTAAGAATTGCATGGCATCCGTGTGGATGTGCTTATGCATAACTCCGGAATCATGTCCTTGTGCATAAAGCCAGAATCCGGAATTGAATTCTGCAAGCCATGCTTTTACTACGTTGGGAGCGGATCACGGAGGTTGGTACAGAGAGAGAGAGGAGGTGGTGGAGATTTGGTGGACGTGAGGGGAGGGGGTTTGGAGGAGATCACTCAAACGCCTTCTTCAGCTACGTCTCTGGCCTGCTTAGTAGCAGTTTATTGAATGAGTTGTTGCGCAATTAAAATATGCATATTATAAGATCATTGCGCGTTTGCCGATCATCTACATCATCATGCTCCATTGTGGTATTGTAAGCTGTGTCATCTCCATTTTGATATAATTAATGTATTTGATTAGAAGGAATGATAAGACTACCAATGATTTAATAAATCCATATAGTTTAACACAAAAGGCAGTTTCTAGATTGTGCATTAAAATGTTAAATCATAGCAATCTATAGTGGGCTATCTATAAACTCAAAAGAGTAAGTGATTACATTCATATTCAGAGATCGTGGAGAAGTTTTCATTTTCGAAAATAAAATGAAATCTTAAATTCGTTCAAAATATGTACACATAAATATGAATTGATTTAGAGAAGCAAAAAGTCAAGGCTACACGCCACCAAAAGAATCATTGTTTTCTACTGGACCACATTAACAACTTTTGAATAAATGAGTAGTATTCGCCTGTAAAAAAAGAACGCAGGGTGAATTATAGACATGCTTGAGGACTCCTCAAGCATGTCTATGTCACTCCTCAATGAGGAGTCATAAATGACAGTGGCGTTTTATCGAGAAAAACAAGTCATAAAGTAAAAAAAATGTTTTATTGAACTTGACCAGATTATTAGAAACCAACCAGACAAGAAGTAATAAATGTATCTCATGGGTAAGCTCTATTTGATCAATGAATGAGATTATCAGTCGGTATGTAAGTATCTGTTATGACGTTTTATGTTACAACGAACAAAATAAAATGTACCCTCTACCTACCATGCATACGAATATTCAAGGATCACTCAAAGCGTTTCAAGGAAAATTAATGTGTAATCATAACTTTGACACTTTGCATTTACATGTATACTACCTGTTTCAGTACCTGATTAAAATGTTACTGCGCAATACAACATCAAATAACAAATTTAGGCTTACACTGTGGAAACACGAATTGCACAATACATTTTTTGGTAAAAATAATGCTTTAGTAAACGTACGTTTTTCTTAAAAAACCGATGATTTTGATGAAGGAAAATGATAGGCCATTGGTTGGGAAAGAGACGTCTCATTTTATAAGTATCTGGAATTAAGTATGATATTTTGAACTCAATATTTAATTTTAAACTGATAATAAAATGATCATTTATATTGGGAGAACGATAACTCGTAAAGTCATCACATTTATTTATGCACACAGTTTCAATGCATGCAATCAATCATCTATATTATTACTATCTATTTTGGAACTTCACAAGAATGCAAGTCACGAACATAAATTATTCAAAGAAAAGCCGCTTTCGGCTTGACAAATCCATGGAATTAACATTTTGCTTACAGTGACATGTTGGACGCCACGAAAAATAATTATTTTAGAGGGAAAGTTAGTAAAACTGAGCATTTTAACTTGTTTACCAATAGCATAAGCAGCATCATACGATCACAAAAATGCTTAAGTTGATTCAAGTCAACTATCGCGTAATACAGTAAATCTAATTAATTCGCCACACAGTCGAAAAGACAGTCAAGCAAAAATATATACTTAAATATTAAAATGGGTTTTATCACTACCGAGCGGATGACGGAAGTCATTAGATAAATGTTTATTCAGAACCAGACTGGATTATATGAAAAAGTCACATGGGATTTTTCACGTGAGATTTTCCTTCACATACAGATGAATTTGTCATGTCGTTATGTTTTCTCGTTGATTGAACTAGTTTGAATGTGTGATATGATTGCAAAATGCATATATTACTTATTCACTTGTAAATAAACATTTCCTGGTAAACTCAAAAGGATTTCGGGAAAAAAGCTGAATTCATCCACGTTTCCCAGTTGTACTGCAAAACATTTTTTCATGGTCTTGTTTGACTAGATAGAACTAAACTTGTCAAGTTGCAGCTTAGAAACTCTCAACACTCAGCACTGATCTCTCATTAGATTTTTTGTTTACACAGTGGTTGGTGAAAATTCATGTAGACATATGCAGTATATATTTCCAGCCACAATCCCAAAAGTTTTATTTTTGGGGTGTTTATACAAAAATAAACACGAATACAAACTTCCCAAATACTTGTAATAAACATAAATCCAAATAATAACCAGAACGAAACATTAGATTGGTGGAATCTGACTTTGGTTATGTCAGCTTCAACCGATCATCGCTATTATTATGCAGGTCGAATGAGTATCGAAAGTTACATTTCGAAAAATATATCATGAGCCAAAAATGATAGGCTGTATATTATATAGGTTGTAAAACGGTCTCATGAATGATTTTAGAGTAATGTATGTATGAAAACACACACATACAATATGTTAGTGACAAACTGTTTTACTAACTGATAATTGCACAATTATTGACAAAAAGAATTGAAAGTTATTCCATAGACTGTTAATCAATTACCATTCATCATGTAGATTTCTGATTGACAGAAGATTTAACCAAAATAATAAAATGGTACAGTATATACTAGTATGGACATGTGCATAACGAGTATGTATTTTGGATACGCTCAGATAAAAACAACATGTAATTTACAAATCAGTTCATTTATTTATTGAACAAATTTCAAATTACATTTCGTGTATTTTACTTATTCTTCAAATTTATCAAGCGACAAAAATTATGCAAAGTTTAATAAATGAGTTATACATACTACACATACAGGCTTATGGGCCACACATAAGAAATTATCCGGTATCAGCATCCCGTATCCAGTATACCAAACAAATACTTTTATAACTAATCAAATGCAAAAGCAGTTGAGTAAGCAGTTGGTTTTTAGAATATAAAATCCACAAAGCGAAACGAACAATAGAATATAACTTCTTGTACATTTTCATGTTTAAGATATATTAATTACATTCAGCATAAGAGATGCAATGAAACTTGTATCAAAGCAAATTAACAGTGAATGATGAGGATTACAGGTTACAGAATTCAGACTGTGCATGCTACATTAAAAGCATATTATATGTTCATTTAAACCCACTGCATTTTAAGGAGTTAAGAAAGCACACAAAATCTACATGAGCATTCATTACATAGAATTTGGCAATTGTATAAACGAGACGAGATAATTTTAAATTGTAAAAATTAATTTAATGTAAATATAATTGACACGCGTTTGTAAGTTAAACATGTACATGAGCTTTTTCAATTATGTAAACTAGACATGATCCGAAAAATTGAATGTGATTTTAAAAATAAGTCTGAGTATTGGTATTTTAAATGTAATAATGTGTTACACATTTTTATACTTAACAAGGAACTTTCGAATGATAATTCTAGAAGTAGTGAGCATTGACGATATAACTGCCGATCAAGATGGCTCCACGGAAGCAGACACAACACAAGAAAAGCAAAGAAATAATGAATAATGTGATTTCTAAATCAAGCTCTTCTACAACTGCACGTAACCGATCCAACAAGCCAAATGAATGGAGAGATCGAATTCAAACTACATTTGAACAGGTATTTTCCTCCCAATTTAACACATTTGTTTTATAACCGTCATCGCGTTTGAACACATGATTGTTTTTGAGTGAACAATGACACCACTAATTCACTAATTATGTAAACAAATGATAAGTATTTAGTAAAGTAGAGAAAAAGGATTTCAATTTGATAAATTACAGAAAATGTGCATTTTATAAAAGTGACCAAATGAGACAGATATAAAAATGTAACTGAATGAATACATAATAGACTAAGAATTCCGGGATAGAAATACATAAATTATAATCATATAACATTACTATCATAAGGAATATAATTTTGGAATTGTCAAGTTTATTTTACTTAAATATAGTCAAAGGTCACGATAGGGTCTTTCATATAAGCCTGATATTAAAATAAATAAAATAATATATAAAGTAGATTCATTTAGATGTATCACAAACCATACATTACTAATAGATTAACAAGATAAATCAAATCAGACTGTTCATAAGTGGACAAATTCATTAGACACAGAATTATTTTCCAATATTAACGTTTAATTATTTTTAAATGCATACTAATGTGGACCGCATCCTTGACGTGAGAGGGGAAGGTGTTAAACGAGAATTACTTACAAAATGGAAAGGCCAAAGGAAACCAAGATGGGAACACATTTCAAAACTACAAGGATACTTACATATCGTGGGCGAGTATTTGTTAGATTTATTTAACAGGTATATGCAAAATAATTTATTTGACAAACATAATTCATATTGATGCTTGAATCGTAATTAAACATATTTTATATATAATTGAATAGAGTCAACAGCATATTGAAATAACTCAACACTCCCATATTGGTGTAAATTGGATAATCAAATCATTGGGATTTCAAGATTTTAATAATGCTACGATGAAATTTCGAAGGCACGATAATAAAGAGATCATCTATATAAAAGCTGGTGTCTATAAAATTGTTAGAAATGTGAAAAAAATCGTGGTATAGAACCAGATGAAGATATCATGTCACAATTTAGGGACTACATACAACCCAATCACATAACCTTAATACATTTTATTTATAAATGGGGTAATCCTAAGAACTATAAAAAGGAATGCAATTTAAAAAATTTACATGGTGAACATATGCGACCTGCATGTTTTATGGGAAATAACATCACATATTTTGATTCACTTATATATCAGAAACTTTTTAATTAAAATCATCATGATCCAAGTGGGTTATGCAAAACGCTTCCGAGAATTTGTAAAAGGATGAACCCATCCGCAAATGTTAAACCGAATGCCATCCGATTTAAAATGTCTAGACAATTCAAGTAAATTTCACAATTTATAAATATTATTACATGTATATTTCATGATATATAGTGAATACCCGTTGAGAAATTTATTGGGTTGATAGAAGTAAATAACGAATTGTTCGGATATATGATGGAACAAAGCAATAATTTGATAGTTTAATGTATGTTGAGGCAGTTGTGGATGTATACACACTCTCTCTCGATTTAGTATGTATGCATGAAAGATGTTTCATTCTTCTCGTGAAGTATATATGGTTGCATATGTCTTAAGATGTCGATGCATGAATAGATGTTACATCATAAAAACGTATGGCACAGGTCTCCCCGTCCTGTCCATGGACTTACGTACACACAAGGAAGAAAAGAAAACGAACAAAAGTAAAAACTAGCATAACCTCCCCTGCTTGCTATTGCAAGCAACGTATATAAAGTACATGCTCATATGCATCAATAGTTTTCATAGTTAGGCAAATCTTGTCGTATAGTATAAATCAGAGGTATTCTCACTCTATTCTTACATTAGGTTGCATTCTTCTCATAAAGTATATATGGTTGCATATACCTTTAGTTCCAGTCCTGCCCATGAACTTGCGTACACACAAAGAAGAAGAGAAGACGAAAAAAAGTAGAAAACCAGCCTAACCTCTCCTGTTTGCTAAAGCTAGCAACGTATGTAAAATACATGCTCACACGCATTTTTTCGTGTGCATCAAAACTGTTGTTATTGGAATTGGCTGCATGCAATTGTGTTAGAGGCAAGGTCTCTCAATCCCACTAGCCTGTTGATTTAGTTTGATAAACAGGCTAGTATGACTTCGATTTTCAAAGCATTATTATGCAAAAAGCCGGACATTATCCTCTTAATTGCCTTATTAGGTATTATTTTATACAATATTGGAGAAATAGGTGTTTAAGCGTTTCTCCGAGATCTAGTGAGTAGCTGCTGTTCTCGTTCATTCCAGTTCGGAGCTCTACTTTATTGCCGTTTTTTATTAATTTGCAAAAAAAGATACAGGGGACGAGTGTAAGTTGATTTGGAGAATCAACAGTGGAAGTGTGGTGTAGAGTTCTCCAGCGGAGGTGGTGGTAGTGGTGAGACAATTATCATCAACCACTTAGCTGCTCATTGTTAGCAAACCAATTTTCTGTGAGAAAACATTCTACGAAGAGAATTTAAACTGTAAGAGGAACTTGCTGATCCCAGCTCCAGTTTTGATGTTTGGAGAGAAATAAATCTTTGGTGTACTTTCAGAGGGTGTCTGAAAGTTAATTTGGAGACTCGACACAAATTTATTTCCTAAAGCTGACTTTAAAAAATACTGGGTGGAAAAGTGAGAGTTTTATTACTTAAGTTTGAAACTATTTCAAGTTATCACTCATTGTCATCACGTCTGAACTCAAGTGTGCCTTTTGTAAGTGACAATGTTCGAGGTTAATCATTGGTGAATGAGAATGGACCTTTAGTCATCATAACTTCCTATGAATGCTAAACAGGCGATTTGGAGGCGAATTGAACCGAAAGTGACAAAGCTCAAGTATAAGTTCAAATCTACTCCAGTTGAATATAACCGATTACTCCACTGGAAAAGGATTCCACTTATAAACATTTTGTAACTGAAAACGAGAATTAAACCGAGGTGAGGCTTATTACCTTTTAATGGAGTCCTAAATTCTTTAGTGAAAATCCTTCATCATCACTGAAACAGGAGGAGAGGTAAGTTTAGTTAATTTTAAGGTGTAGGATAAGTTAGTTTAAATTAGTTTATTATTAGGTTAAGATAGGATAGGTTTTAATTTATGATGAATGTTTTTTTTATTTATTTTCAGTGGCCAATGAAAACAACAACGGAGATTGTGGTGTACGTGGAAAAGCAAAGAGGTAAGTTGCTAATTCATTTTAAAACCAATACAACTATGTTGGCAATCCTTACTGGATCTTTCATTATTTTTTTATATTGATTTCAGATGAAAATAATCCAGTAAGGATTGCCAATATAGTTGTGTTGGTGTGTATTCTTTTGGGAGTTTTGCTGCTGAGTGCTTGGAAAGCTGGAACGTGGTGGCAGAGAAAGCGGGGAGAAGCTGCCCACATCTTCAACCACCCAGCAGTTAGGCTCCGAGGCATGAGGAACCACAAGGTGGAAGAAGATGATGAGCCACCGCTTCCAATTGGCGATTTCCTGGCCCAGCCCATCCAGCCACTTCCAGCCCCACCACCAACAGGTCCAAGCCCAATTTTTCATGGAAATGGACTCGAGTTCCTGGAACTGCAGGAATTTAAACCTGCTATTTGGTTGCAGGTAGAGGAAGGCAAGGAGGAAACAACCCTGTGGTCCCACCCCAACCAAACCTCCGACGAGGATAACGAGTTCGTCGTCCTCCAAATAGGTGGGGAATAGAGGACGTGTAGTTCTCCTGTAGTTTTATTTACATACACCCACTACATTTATCAGTCTCCTAATACTACAACAATGACAAAACACCACCACACATCCACACACTCATTTCTTTTATACTATTGCCGGTTGAATTTTTTTTATTGGATTACCTAATAGATTTCTATGCAATACCAGCTAAAATAATGCCATGAATTTTGCTGCTAATGAAAGTCTTAAACGCCGCAAAAATGTCCTATAATAATAAATGGTTCGTTTACGGAGCCATCCTATTGCTGTAATTATGCTCTATTTAACACTGTTTTTGAAACATTGGGCTTGTAAAACATTGTTTGCTAAATTCTTCTTACCAATCTCTAAGAATAGCAAAAGCATAGCTATACCAAACATAAATCCAACCACTATAAACACTCCAATGAATACTGATAATTTTGCTGGCTGTTCAGTATCGTTGAATTCAATCTTATGTTTGAGAGAAAGGTAGCTAATCAATTGCCCGTTGCTCCAACCAATTCGTGTAATTGTGTGCAGTCCTTTCGTTCTCTGAAACTTTTGCATTAATTGAAACCGTTGTCTCAACAACTCATAAATTCCTGATTGGACAAATGCCACCAAAAATTGTGCAAATCGGTGTGTTGCAAACGTTAGACTTGGAATTGACCAAAATTCTAAGCTCTGTAAGTAGGTTTCCTTAAGCAATGTCCGACTCCAACGTTTTTGGCCTATGAATGCTACATCCCATTCACTCTCACATTTAGATTCACACATGACTACAAATTTTGTGACTTCGTGCCTTATATCTTGAATCATTGCTTTCTTATAGCGTATTTCCACCGGTGCCTCATATTGCAACGTTTGATTAAGAGTATAGTTCCAAACATGTATTGCCCTACCTTCTGAAATATTTTGTAATGTTTGAAAATACTTGACCCGCTCGATATCGTTAAAAATATAGGACTTCAGCACAATGTTTCTGTACAGTTCTTGAAGCTTACGAGGTATGACCGGATTAAAAAGATTTCCAACTACAACTTCAAATAAAAAATCATGTGATAGCAGTAGATCAAAGTTTGATTGGTTTAATACCTGCTCAAGCGCTTCTGGATATTTCGTATAATCTTTCTCCAAAGTCATAAAAGAATGAAGGGAGGAATTATAAAAGTTTCGTAGTAACACAGCGGAAAATATCTATAGCATCATTATCGCTTTTCCATGAAGCCTGTTTTTCTTAAATTGATCTAATTCTTGTTCAAATGCCACCGAAAAATTCCAAAACAGGACCTCTGCAAGCTTATTCTTCTCCTCCAAAATCATCCAGATAGAAACTCCAGTGACAACCAACATAATACAGATCCAGGTGTTGATATTAAACGGTTTAAAAAAGCGCTACAAGATTAGAATCCAAAAAATGAATTTTTGGGTACACAACTTGTAATAAATATGCCATTTGTTTATGATAACATGGGAAAATATGATGAAACCTGTACACTCGTGATAAATGATTTGATGATAAGCTGAGTTCAGAAGAAAAAAAGTGGAGGCAACCAAAATAGCTTGAACAATTTGTGTGTAGAATGTAAGTTTTGTAAATTTCCTTTGTTTCATTCCACTCGTTGGATGAAGTGGTGTTAAACTGTAAATTTGAGTGAATCTTTTTCCAATTCTCAACTAATTTATGAAAAGACCATTGTGAATTTCCGGCTCCAACTCTATAAAACCTAAGCTGATCGAACCCTATTTTTTGGTGATATCCAGTAATTATTCCATCACATGCAAAACATCCAAGACTAACTGAGTCGTCATCGAAATCAATGAAAATTAGCAACGAAGACAGCTGTATTCAGCTCCAACCAGACCTGTATTCGTCTTCAATTTTTTCGTCGATGCTTTGGTACTCCGAACAATGATTGCTGTGGGAATTTTAGTAACCTGCATTAGCATTCGTGACCCGCCATTAGCTAATCATTGAAGTACATGGTGCCCCCATTTTTCAGAAGGAAATGCTGAGCTTGAAACACGAAGTAAATCTGGGATGGAATGTCGTTTGCACAAGATAGTACGTATATTTGATTTAAGCACTACATTGCGTGCAAATTGTCTGATATCCTTTTTTCGATAGGAATTATTTTTTGAGGAGTTTTTGAACTGCGTTTCTAACAAATTAATATCCCAATTCAATATAACGCAACGGAGAATTATACATCGTAAAAGTATAGTCTTCGAAGGCGAAAGGAGGTTGGATTTTCCCCACATGATTTCTACAGTGGAACTCTTAAAATGATGCAGCAACACATTTTGTGCTTGAAAAATTGCTGAATTGGCCAATGGATTCTCCATTGTTTGTCCACTTTATCGGTAAAAGATTTTTTGCTTATAGTAAAAATTTACTTTTAAAGAGTTTACTAAATCTTACAGCATAAACAAACTTTCTTGCGTTTGACTGTGGTTGTTAATGGCTAATGCAAGCCAAATAACACATAATAAATAAACTAAAGTCATCGTAGTTTCTAACTCCATTAAATACAAAGAAAAACAATTATTATTTAGCCCACATTCATTAACTTCCTTTAAATGTGTACTAACCCATATTGTGATGCTCGACACCATCGCATAAATTTGAAAATTCATTGCTAATTTAATTTAGGTCGTATTATGCTTATTGAGAAGAGCCCTTCATTTAAATGAGGAAAGAAATCCCGTTCAATTTTTCAACATTATTCATATAAGGTGATTATTATATCAAGCGAACCTATCTATTTTGCGTTTCAATTGTTACATTAAGCAGTTTTGAGTGATATGGAAGTTGTGAAGTGAAGAATTTAACTGGGATTTCGCTATGGATTATGGGGACTTAGTTAGGTGCAGGTGGTTCTAGAAATAAGGCTGGGACATGTTAGATTTAATAATGAAGTAGGTAGCTGAGGACTTAAAAACTTAAATTTATTCAACTTTCAACTTTGTTGCATTAAATAAATGTATATGTTAACTGTTAAATATGTCGGATTCTATCTATCAATAATATAAATTGACTTTTTGTAAACAAACATATTCCGAATATCAATTGCATAAAGTAAACGCCGACCACCAGTAAAATCAACAAGCATATTACATGCGAACATCGTGCTGGTTACATGCTAATCATCTACGGTTCTTAAGGCTCTATCAAGTCAACAAAAAATTCAAAATTACAGCAGCCAATCAGCTGCTACTTGTCACTGGCTGGCTAATTTTCGAATGAATGCTGATTGGCTGATAAGGTAATACAGACAAAGGTAAATCAGACCTGGTCAGTTAACCTTGTCCCTCCAGGAAAAAACAAATGGCTATTTGGTTTGAATATGGAAGGCAATTAGGTAGAAGGTGCCTCCAGCTATCACACTATTATTATCCAAAGCTATTATTTACTAGCGTAGTGATAATTCAGTATTGTGCAAAATTAATAAATATATTTTTTCGGTAAGTTTAAATCAATACCGCTGGTTATTCCACATGCTTAAGTAACTGGTAATTTCATTTGGAGTTTTAGTTATAGTTATATTCTATTCCGAAATTTCATTTGGAGTTGTAGTTATATTCCTGAATTTCATTTGGAGTATAGTTATGGTTATATTCCTGATTTGGACTTGTAGTTATAGTTATATTCTATTCCCGAATTTCATTTAGACTTGTAGTTATAGTTATATTCTATTCCTGGATTTCATTTGGACTTGTAGTTATAGTTATATTATATTCCAGAATTTCATTTGGAGTTGTAGTATATTCTTTTCCCGAATGTCATTTGGACTTGTAGCTATAGTTATATTATGTAACAACAAAACACTAACAAAAAAATTGCCTACCCCAAGAGCTTGTGCGCCTGCCCATATCTGGTTTAATCATGCATAATTTTCGTGATTTTTTTATGATTTTCAAAGCGATATAACTTATTATTTTGGTGCATCCGGAGAAAAATTAATGATTGCATCTTGTAAAAAAACTCAATGCAATTCTAAAAAGGTCCTTAAATTAAAATTTTACGATTTCGTATTTCCATAAACCCTGCCACAACAAAGTTAGTTTTGCATTACCGTAGGTAGCGAGAATGGGATCAAAACTTTAATTACATATTATTCAATTTTTGATGCTACAAATCCCTCAAAATCAATATGACGTGAACTACAACTAATATCGAACAGATTAAGCCCTCCAATAACTATTTTTACGATGCCAGTTTCCCTAAATATTGATTTGAACTTTTATGGATTATAAAACTTAAATTACCAATTAATTGATGATCCTGGGTCCGTATAACTTGATGGTGGTACCAATTCGAAGGTAGGATTAATGTAGTTAGTTAATAGTTAAAAGAACTATTTATTTTAATACTCTTTAAAGAAATTACCAAGTTTCAAAATGTAAGCATAATTTGGTTCACTCCCACTTTGGCCTACTTTTGCAAGCCAAAGCTGACCGGCAAATGGTTGCGAGGGATAGAAATGGCGGGATTCAAAATTATTTTGCGACTTGATAGCACGTTAAGCTACCGTCGCATCAATCGCACTTTATAAGGGTCGGCTAAGCATCGAGCTCCTCATGCGATCCGAATGGAATCAAAGCGACAAACACTGCCTATTTGCCGAACGAATCTGTTGCACATTTTTAGAATGCGGATCGCGTCGAAATGTTAGTTGGGTTAGTTTTATTTAACGTTGCCCAATCTTCCATTTTATTAAACTAACTAGGTCAACCAAACACTTGTTTTAACGACATATTTGATACATAAGATTTTATACCGCTATCCATAAAAATGATGCTGCTCTGTCTGGTAATATATGTTGTAGGTTTGGAATCAATGTTAAAATTGTGATTGTAAGATTTTTTCAGTAATAAAATGTTTATTATTTGTTACTTTTGAATGAAATAAATTCTGATAATTATGTAGGCAAATTTTATTAATGAAAGAAACAAACATTATTTTTTAAATATCTGTCAATGTACCATCACCAACAATTAGAAGCATTGACCGAGAGGGTACCAATATATTCCCTAAGTCGGCGAGAACTAAATTGTAGCTTACTTCATATGGAGCAATAACGACGTTGAACGTATTTGAAAAGCGATAATTTCCTCGATTTGTTGAGCTCGTGTTTTCCAGTGAAACAATCCTCGAATGCAAAGATGGGCTTGGTTGCAAACACCCGTTGAGAAATCCATTGGGTTGATAGAAGTAAATAACGAATTGTTCCCATCTGGTGTTAAGGTGCGGAAAGAGTCGCCTTAAGCATGTAGAGTCGTGGCAGGTAGTTTTTGGTATAGGGGCCACAGCTAATAGCAACCCTAATATTACCAGGTTCATTTCATTTAAAATAGCGATTCTCGTTTTTATTACTACTTCGAATTAAAACTTAATTGCAACAGTTACTTCCCATTTATTTATGACAACACTGAGCTCCGAGATATCAAGTTATAATGGGGAATTGTGAAAGTCAATAAAAGAAAAGCATTGACTTACAAAAAGAGCTTAACGAGACGTTAATTAAAGCACATTGTTTAAACTTCCCCTTTAGATTGAAGTATTTAGTATTTTAAAATATATGTGTCATTAATCACTCGATGCACATACAAATAAATTTTATATTTAGGTTGAAATAGAGATATGAAGGTTCCTTAAATGCGTAATTTGAAAATATATTAATTTGTGTTCATTTGCCAAATCAATGAAAATAATTATTTCCAAGTTTTAATACAAAAAATTTCCATTTTATGTCCATGAAATATTAGGTGTTTCTTAGTGTTGGAAGTACGAATAAACAATGGCAAATACGTATAACTTGACACCAGAATATCAACTGGATGTTTTGATTGCTACCTCATATGTAAGAAGGGATAGAATTCGTGGCTACCAGTTCGTAAACATGTTGACACAACCGGGAAACACACGTATACCGTCACCCAAATACGATAAGTTGTTGACGATATGTTGAAATTTGATGAGCAATAGTTTAAAAACAACTGGATTGCTTTGAATTTTTTCAAACCTCATGCATGTTTGCGCATTATAATGAGATTCAAAAGAAAGCCAGAAAGTAATTAATCCAAACTCGCAAACTTTGGTTTTAATCTGACGATATGCGATTGTAGGAATAATATCTGGTATTGATTGCTACCTTATAATTTTTCTCCAATTTTTACCACATATTCTATCGTTTTAAAGCACGTCGGTATACATATTTTGATGGTTTATACCATACCACATTTTTTGACAGGTCTAGAAATCATGTTATGGTACTTTAGCTTCGTGACACACATTTAAATATTTCAGCTGTATTTTTGTGATAAAATTCAATACATACAAAATAAAGGCGTTGAAATGAAAGTCGCAAATACTACCTAATATTATAAAATTTACTAAGCACTAGGGAATGTTCAGCTTAATACCTCCTGGATTTGGCTATAAATTGTTAAAGATGTAAATAACTTTACATTTCAATTTTTCCTAATTTTTTTTATTGCAAAATACGACTGCATGAAAAAGGGAAACAAAGTTATTAATTTTAACAGTCGACGGTGATCTTCCCGCACACTCTCCTTACACACATATCAAGCATAACCTTATTTAATATATTTGTACATGGATTCAATGACTACTTGTTTTTAAATTGCAACTGAAGTTAGCATACAATTTTTGGGGCATAGTGATGAAAAGTTTCGTAGTTTAGCATGCTATTCTTTACCAGTAAGAGGTGGTTGAAGATCTACCCAGACAGTTATCTTTAAATATTGAATTGTTCCAGTACTTTAGTAAAAAGTAAAACATTGTCGAGAAACCCTAGTTCTGAATTACACCTTGTTTTATTCACATATCATGCACAAAAATTTATATTAAATATCAGCGATTTCCATAAGTTACAAAGCTGTCCATTTCCTCAAATTGTTTCAAGGTCTTAGAATTTGCTACACGTTATGTAACCTGCGAGTTTTCTCTCATGAAAAAACATTAAAACATACACATTCATCTTTCGATAAATTAAAATTTCATGGTTTTTACTCCTCTAGAACACGGCTTTTCCGTCAAATCACTTTACTACTTACGTCATACACTTCATAGAAAAAATAATAGTATGATATAATTCCCTTTAGGCGTACCTGACTGTTCGTTTTTTAGGTAGTTTTTTGGCTTGTAATATTATAATATCCAACGGGTAGCCTGAAAATATAGTTGTGTTGCGCAATTTATGTTTAAGGTACTTACATCTACATTTCATCTTACCCTGGCAGTGTGCCATTTCTACAGATAGGGTGGACAGCTCAAAACTTCAAAGAGCCTTCAGTATTAGGAAAAGGAACGGCGGTATCAAATGCGTATTTTCAAATACTAATTTAATCAAAGCAGAAACAAGACAATTTTATAATTCCCGTATTCATTGATCAAAATGATTTTCACCAATTTCATAAAGTCCGCGATAAGTTTTAGAATGGCTTTTCAGCAATATTTCTGCCTAACCGCAGTGTCAGAATGGGATTTCAAATCACATAAATTTATAACACCGTCACTATTCTACAAGTGGAACGCCTGGATGGTAACAAGTTTTGGCTCACTATACCCAATTATTCTTGCAGTTTATTGCTACACAAAGCTGTTTGGTGAGGAAGATATCGAAGACAGGTTGTCTCCTGAAGAATTTGGGACTAATATAATGGGCTGGGTTCTTTCCTGCTTAATTGGAATGATCACAGTGATAGCGTATCTGATTGCTGTTAACGATTTGAACATAATCAACCTACTTAACGAATTGATGCACGATTCCACCAATATTAAACAAATGATGAGAGACCGGCAACTGGAGTTGACAAGCGAGCACCGTAAACTAATCAAGGAAGCAGAATTCCTTTGGTTTGTGGCATCATCTTTTACAGTCGTGCTACCAATCTGCTACGGAGGCTTCTTCTGCAATGACTTTGAGCCGGTTCACAATCTTTTTAAAGATTGGCTGGAATTAGATGTCAAGGCACAGGTGAGTCACATTCCCATCATATTCCTCTTCATTTGGGCAGCATCTAACGGAGCTGGTGCGGTATTCCTTTTGTGGACTTCCCCCGTCATGTACATGTGGTCGGCTATGGCAACCATTTCATCACTCATTCCTCAAAGCGTCAGACTAGAGTCGAGAAGGAAGGCTGACTCAAACTGGTTTTTGAGATACATCATTCAAACAAATTCATTTGGGCAAATGGAAGATGAGGAAGTCATAATGATGTTCAGAAAGCAACAAATATTCAATGTGTTGGTAAACGAAATCATTGCGTCTGTTCTATTTTCTCTTCATCAAGTTGGAATCATGGTAATTCTGGTTGGACTAGCGTTCTTGTGGATCACACAAGCGGAGGTATTGTTAGCTGGGGGGATTATGGTTATGGGTTTGTGTGTAGGAATAATGTTTACTTGTGTCTTGATTATCTTCATGGAATGTCACAAGTTAGGGGAAATGTGGGATATATCTGAAAACTTTGTCAAAGCAGGCAAGAATCTTACTAGCAGAAGGTCTTTATTCCGAAAGTTTGTATTGAGTTGTCCTATTCTTACAGTACAGGTTGCATATCCATTCTATACAATGAATAAGAGCACTTTCGGAGAATATTTTGGTCAGTTCTTGGATTTTCTTTCTTCCCTTTTACTAAGCCAAGCTTAACTTACTGCTTAAATAAATTTACTAGTAATTTGTCTTGGTTCCTTGTTGCACTAAATGTAAGTTATAAGAGTATAATAAGTATTTGAATATAATATTGCAATTTTTCATTGCATAAATATTCTTGTTATTGTAAATAGCGCAACGCTTTGCACAGTTGACAAAGTGCAGTAGTGCTTTATCGCTGGAAATAGTGCCATTGTTTTGCTCATATGTCCTACGTTTGCACAAGAATCCCTTTGCAATCCTTGCTTGAATAAACTTGTATGGAATATAATAATAATAATTATGTAAATACCACCAAATAATAAAGCTGAATATGCAGAATTCTTGGATAAGAATAAGCTTAAACATACTACTTTCCTTAAACAGGTTATGCTAAGAAGCACACACATTGAATAAATTTTGGGACGAATGCCAATGCATAAGGGTTGTGTGGCCAATCACACTAATTTATTTCCTGGAACTCCTCAAATTTAGTTCAAATAAACGACATTTAACATACAAAAAAAATTTCTGTACAGAGAAAAAAGGGAAACGGAAAAACTGTCTTGAATTTTAGCTTCAAGGAGCAAATTTTGTGGGACATGCTATTTCATTTTATTAATAAATTTATCCTTTTTTCTCAAAAGGAATCTTTAATTTATATTTAAATTATTTACAAATGTCAATATTTTTAATATTCCACATAACGGGCGTGCCCTAGTTTTGACAGTATGAATTTAAACATTCAAAGATATATACAGACTACTTCAGTAGGTCTCCGAGCGGAAGCAGGTTTCTTTTAAACCTCCTTACAATCTCGTCTGTATTATTATTATTCTGCGTAATTAATATGATTACATAATTACTTTTTATTAAAGCGTAGCCATCTCCAACATATATTTGTTGCCCACATATGTAGCGTTTTTAAAGAAAACACTAACCAACACTAGGCTTCAGCATTTATTTATAATTTTATTTGCGTTGAGTCTATTTAACGCAGAACATCCTAACTCTATTCATAAGATTTTGTAAATATTATATACTGCAACACTAGAGGCGCTTATTACATACTACCAGAAAGCCAACCACCCCTAAAAATTCGCTATGTGGTGCCCATCCACCCGCCAAATAATATAAAATTTGTGTAATGCTTCTAAAACGGCTACTAACCATTTATACACCCAATTACTAATTATTTTCCAATGCCCGCAGCAAAATATAAAGAAGCTAATAAGAAGAAGCGAGGCATATAAATAAAAAACGGTAATATAGTTCCCATCAAATGATATAGGTTTCACTCTAGCTATTGGAAGTCTAGCATTGACAACCGTTCCATTCCAAGTCCTGACTCTAAACGACCAACCCTCCCAAAAATCTGAAAGGCCAGACTCAAATATTGCACGCTTTCGTTTGCAGAATATGTCAGGTGGCCATGGTACATTGTAAAAGGCCCACAATTGATATGATTGTCTAAAAGGTTTACTAATTGTTAGCCGATCATGCAACTCAGTGGCTCCAAACAGTTTTAGTTTAAGATCTAGAAATAATTTATATACCCGACTAAAAACATCTGTGTACGCGACATAACCACATTTAGAAATAACATTTAGATAAAACCCTGGAGAGAGCATTTGCCTAATTTGATTACTTGTGTCCGGAACGTAAATTAAATCTCTAGTGGCATTAGCAAGTGCAGAATTTTCATGTAGGAGAGCCTGTAGCGTCATAACCGGTAGCATGAAGCTACGGTAACTGTAATTATCACGGAGTCCATGTATTTGCATTTCACTGCGATAATATTCGTCCAGAATAGTTGTTGAATATAGGGTAAAATTATTCCTAATAATTTGCTCCAAGGTATCAAATGTCAACTTTGGAAGTGGAGCAGCAAGTTCCTCTATATTTTTCCCCTGATATGCAAACGTAAGAACTATCCCAATCAATATCCACGCCCCACCAATAAGTTTATGCTGATTGATTACATGTGATCCCTGACTAGACAATACATTTAGAACAAACGTAAGGTTGTCATAAAGACTTGGTTTTCTGTCAACTTCATCCACTTTTTGGACAAGTGTTGCAGTCAGGGTTGGATAAAAACATGGAGAAAAGCTTTTCTCCATATTTCCATGTAAAAAATAATAAAAACATGGAAAAAACATGGAAATACTTGTATACATGGAAAAACTCCGTTCGCATGTTTTAGACACTCTACAATGGATATAATACTTTTAAAATGCACATTTATACTCAGAGTAGCAAGACTGAACTCCTTTTCAGTGATTTTTAAGTTACTCCATCATAACTTTTAGCAGTTTCCAATCGAATTTATTTTCAAAGATAGGGTGATTAAATTATACTAACGATAACTATAAGTTTCAGCGAGTATTGACGCAGTATTTTGTATATTCTCAACTATAGAAAATATGAAAGAACACAACGCTCGACAAAATAAGTGAAGTCGTATCTCACCAGAGTGTTATTTCTGAGTTTTTGATTAGTCCAGCAGCATTTATCCATTTTTCCATGTAAAAACATTTATCCATGGAGAAAAGAATTTTCTTTTCTCCATGTAAATACATGTTTTCTCCATGTTGTTTTTCCATAATATGTTTTTACATGTTCCTACCCTGGTTGCAGTACAGAATGCTGACAGATAATCAAATATATGCAACAAAATGCCACTTGTAATAGCACACAAAATTAAATTTATCCAAATATATCTATCAAACGCAGACACATAAGCTGACAATGAAAGCCAACCTTCATTTTTCACAGGAGCGCAAGATACAAAGTATAATTCTTGATATCGGGAACTCGAAAAAACTTCTGTATGGTGAATTGGGGCATCAATGATTCTAATGAATGGACAATGCATGTAAATATCTATTTGGTTGTCGAATCCAAGTAATGACGAATTCGGTGAGAGTATAGAAAACAAAATATAATTACTTTCAAAACCATCTTTAAAATATTGGCTTTTGTAAAAAAGTTGGAATGAATGGGTTGAACTTTGGGCTTCCCCAATCCAGTCGTTGTACCAAACAATGCCTTTAAAAACATAATTAAAAAGCTGAAACTGTGCTAAATTGTAAATTAATCTTGAGTCGTATTTATATGCTAATGGGGCTTCAAGACTTTCCAAAAACTCATTTGGATCAGTATCTCGGTGGTCAGCGCAAGTTTTCCAAGACGACGACATCTCCAATACTTATGTGTCAGAAATAATATACAGATTTAGGTACATGAACACTTTGATACACTAGCCCCGGAGAATACATGTAGCTTATAAGTTTCCAAAAGTAGTCAATAAAAAACGCAATTTCATGATGGTACGGTGATTGAAAAAGGAAATTTTTGGTGAATCCTTTGATTTGAATAAAATACTGTGCAGGATTTTCAAAATTGACAAAATAGTTCTTCCGGTTCGTTGTCATTTGTGTTTGTGTCATCATTGGCGCCATAAACGAAAATGGAACACTGAAAAATACATCCAACAGCTGTTTTGCCAAACTTCGCCATGCTGTGCATGCTTTAGGGTTGATGTAGACCATCACTGCGCAATTTCGTTTTGGAGGAGGACCTGCTTCAAATTTGAATGAGCTGTTATATATTCCAAAGTCATAGAAGAATTTTTTGTTGAGAGGGTCGCATGAAAAGTGTTCCTCCCAATTTTTGAATAAACTATGCTGTTTCTCATGAACGTAAAGGATCTTTTCCAATATTATTGGAAATGGTAGTGGTTCCAGAAAATGGTCGTCTACTACAATTCCCTGTTTAAACCAAGCGGGAAAACATTAACATGAAATTCATTACAAATCTCTATAAAAGAAATGCTTACCTTGCCCCTAATCCCATTACTGACGACATACACGGTACAGTCCTTGAATATTTCGAGCTCTGAATGTAAATCGATGGAGCCGGATTCCAATTCGATAGCTTGTAATTTTACAAAGCTAAAAAGCAAAGTAAGCAATGATAATCCAATCATTTTTTGAAGTTTTCAAACAAAAACTGGAAAATTTGATTCTAATTTTTTTATACTGAAAACTTTTTAGCGACTAACTAGGGCCAGCAAACAATTGTAAAGATAATTTTTTTTAAATGGATGAATGCTGACGTGAGGCTATAATATTCAATTCCTGGGCAAGACGAGTTTAGAGGGTATTAAAAAATTACTTACGTGATTATAAGAAAGTAGTTCGAGTGACATAAATTGGTTATGTGAGCGGGCAGCTAGATGAGGAGTGTCTCCAGTGAATAGAAAAAGGAAAAAACCATGCATGAAATTATATGAATAATTAATGTTTATGTTTTAAACTAAAAAGCTCAGACTTAATTTATCCTTTGACCAGCGAGCATCTTACCTTTCATACGAATAAATCTTTCAAACCTATAAACCTGCACGGATGCATATACAAACACATGTGAATAACAAGGAAAATTATGGAAGTTTTCGGTGACGATTGCTACAAAATCATTAGTACAGCTCAGAATTTAAGGAAACGTCACTATGAAATGCACTGAGCTGGTAGGAATGAGAGTTTTTCGTGTCCCAACTGTTGTAGCTCTGTTTTCACTCGACGAGGCGTCTTGAATCGGCATTTAAGGTTTTGTCACACAACAACCATCACTAATTTTAAAAACGAATCGAAAGTTTTTATTGAACGAGCATTGTTGTTTAATTTCCACGTTATCTATTTCCAGTCAAAATTGCAAGGGAAGATTATAAGGAGGTTCACAATGATTTAAGATTTAAAATCAAATTCTGTAGTATTATGAAGAGTTTGTCCAGCTCGGAGACCCACTAAAAAGTCTTTAAATAACTTTTATCAATTTTAAATTGATTGTTGAATAAAATGTGATTTTTTTCTCGAATAATAACTGCGATTCTCACATGGTTCTTGCAATACAATCGTACTTCAATTCATACGATCAGAACGAAGGCATACCTGTTACGTGGAATATTAAAAATATTTCAAATGTAACTTTAATATTCATTTTTAAATTACAGCATAATCAATTTATTAATAAAATAAACTGCTGGTAAGCAGACCTAGATACGTAGCTGAATGGCATGCACGAGAGACTGGGCGATGAATAGGATTACTGGGTGATGAATAGGATTTCTGGGTGATAAATAGGATTTCTGGGCGATGAATAGGAATACTGGACGAATTGGACAATGAATAGGAATTCTGGGCGATAAATGGGACTATTTTTGAATTTTCGCGCTCAAAAACTTTCAAAACTGCATGAAATACTATCCATGGAGATATTACTACCATAAAGAATCCATTCAGCTTGTCAAATAACCCCTAAATACTTAGTTTCAATCAAATCGGTAGATTTTTGAATTTTCGCGCCCATAACTTTCAAACGCTATTACCGATTTGACTGAAAAGCTATACCAGGCAAGCTCTTGAGGTGTACTACCTATGTGCCAAATTTGGCGGAAATCGGTCAACGTGTGTCGACAGGAGAGTGCGGACAGACGGACGGACAAACTTAGTAAAGTTATAACTACGCTGAGATTCAGCTACGTAATAAAATATCATGTGCAAAACTTTCAATTGACAGTTTCTTCACAACCTACCAAATTCTTATTCGTTAAAGCTAAAACTCAAGATTATTTTTCCGTTTACCTTTTGCCTCTGTATAGGTGATTTTTTGTATGTTCTATGTCGTTCACTTGAACCACATTGAACAAGCCGTTCCAGAAAATGAATTAGTGTGATTGCTCAAATAAAATTTACTGATTTCTTTGGGTCGTTTGTTCAATCCGGTCTTTATAATCTTGGGGTCCATCGATATCGTATATTGAAGCAGTTCAACAATTGATAACACATGGATTACATCACAAAGTTGAGTATGAGCAACGGAAGTTTGCTGAGTTATTTGTTTTTGGGAAGCGGAAAATAAATCATAAACGTGGAGGTGGCCAAAGTTTCGCCATTTTTTGCAACATTTGTTATTTACGGTGTTTTGTTGAATGTTGCTTTGGTTGAATTTCTATTTGAGTTAAAGGTATAAGGGTTAGGACTTTTAGTGGCTTTTATAATATTACTGCAACTGTATTTCCTTCAAAACATGAAAGAATTACATGGAATATATTTTCATGACAAAATGATTCTCTTTGAATGTGGCTTGTGTGGTAAAATTTCATTTATGTAATTTTCCAATAACTCGTTATACATTATATGTTATGTCGTTTCAACTGGATATTGTGGTGTTGCTCACCAGTTCCAAGCAACAACCAGAGCTTTTAAGCATCCCCTTACGCTTTTACAACTTATAAAGATGGCCGAGTAGCTCAGTTGGTTAGAGCACTCGCCCGGCAAGCGAGGGACACGGGTTCGGTTCCCGTCTCGGCAAACACATTTTTACAAGTTAAAGCATTAGCTCATTCGATCCTAACATTACAGATATGGGTTTTAATTAATCATTCCTTGTATAAAGATCAACAAGTACACTTAAGACATTGTCTCTGAAAGATATAGTTTCAATAAATGTTAAAGTTTACTGAACCCATACCATAAGCTTAGCGAATACTCTTTACTTTTCTCAAATGTGGAAGAGTATTTAGAAATTAGTAAGAGAGAAATTTAGCCTTCACTTTTTTATGGCTGTCGAAAATATATCAGTTTAACTACCCGAATCATAATCCGAGTATGTTGGTTCATTTCCACAGACTTGCACAAACTGAAGCTTATCATGCTGTGGCTTGATAAATCCATTTTTGTGGATTTAAATCGTTTTTCACCAGTATCTATTGATAAAAATACGTTGTCAGTGGATAATTACGACAACTGGTAAAATCTTTAAAAAAGTAACGAGAGTAACAACCCATTGTGGAAAATGCATTTGCACACGTTCATTACTCACTAAAATGAGCATATTAAAAAATTGAGCAAAATTCATGGGTTAACACTGCCTTTGTGCATTCGTTACATGATGGTATCGGGTTGATGAATGTTAGTGGGCACCGATTTAGGCGACGGATGAATATGCAAAAATATTTTAGGCGACAAGATGTTTAGGAGTTTAGGCAAGATGCCCTCGTTAGATGATGGTATCGTATAGTCAGTTCGAAATAGGACAATATAAAAAGTTTACGGGTATCTTTGTGAAAGTCGTGACGGAAATAGTTTTAATTCTCATTGGTTTATTGTGGTTTGCTATAGGGTTCCGATTTGGTAAGTATGCATATACGATATGGTTAATCATTTGGGTTTTCATTTTTATTTCTACCATACAAAATAAAGAAATTCACCTCCACACTTCACCCTTTCTCCTATAACATTTTGTTGAGCCTATTAACTGTGGAGCAAAGGCACATAATAAATAGTTTAAACAGCTTTTTAGTGCCAGTCTTTTCTTATTGTTTTTAATGTAAAAGTTTCAAGTAAATATTTAGTTACAATGTGATATCATTTTCGTATTTATTATTCAAATTGGTTAGTGCAACTGGATTTATTAACATAATGTGAGCATTTTCAACTATTATACAATTTACAAGTGTATCTGAAGCCAGTGTATATATTAGTAACACAGGCTGCTAGTTCAGATTCAAACTCTTCATTAAATTGAAATCCCCTCAATGAAACTCCCACTTCTCAATGCCATCCACAACAATTTTGAGATTTTTAGGCATATTTTTTTCATGGGTGGTCTCTGTAAAGTTCAAATTTGAAATCCCTTCACAGAAACTTCCACTTCTTAATACCTTCCACAAAAATTTTGAGAGTTTTAGGTATGTTTCCTACATACGAAGTAAGTTTACTTCCCCCAGCATGCATTTTGCTTGGATTTCTACTACAGGGAAATCCTCGCACATCCCTCTGTCCCATTGGAGAATTGTGTATTATATTAAAATATTTTTCATATAAGTTTGCTAATGTAAGGAGAAACGTTTTCAAGATGCAGGGAAACCTTTAATCTTTCATAATTAATATATTTTCAAAAGTGATACTTTCATCAAAATCTTAAAATTTAGTAGGGGCTAGACATTAATTGATCAATTCTACCACAACATCAAACTCATTCGTTTGCTAACGAAGATGACCTACAGACTTTATGCTTTTACATCATCAATATCCTCATCATATAGCTAGTTAGGTTAGGTTATTCGATTCCAAAATCCCGTGAAGATCCCTTAGTAAAAAGGACGAATAGTCGTACGTTGTAATATTTTACAACCTTCATAAAATTTTGACGCGATGCTGCACAACAAATAATAAAATATTCTATGGCATTCCATACTAAAAACGAAAAACGAAATGGCATACCCTCCAAGCAAAATGACAAAAATTATGAAAACATTTCCATCCATTGCAGCCTTCGTAGGAGCAGTTTTGGATGTTACTGGATTAGGGGTTAAAGTTGCCATTATCAAATCAGTGAAATGATTAATCAATCCCGAGAAATCTAAGGCCTGCTTAGCACGCACTACAAATGGGGGAACATGACCAACCAAATGCACTGAATATTCCATTGAGAAATACTGTTCCTTCCCTACATACAAGTTCTCTTCAAAGTTTGTTTGCCATGATTTGGCAATTTCGTGTGCTACTTCACGAGGTAAAATAAATGCTGTTTTATTGCATTCTTGAAGCATATCTGAAATTATTTCGTTTTGTTGCTTCAAAACATAGTTGCGTGCCGCCTGATAGAAGGTTCCCAAATTTTTTAATCCAACCTTCCCTGTCGTATTGAGGTTTGTTGCTAATTGTTTGATTCTTTTTTGTATTGCTCCTTTTAAAATGGGAACTATTTGGGTGTGCTTTTTTATTTGACAATATATTTCTGTGAGATTGAATCCATAGTTTCTTTTAAGAATTTCTAAAGCCATACCAGCCTCTGATACTATGTGAAGGATATTACCAACATAGCGTCTGATGTTTTCCTCATCTTTTTTGGTGGTGCTCATTTCTACAGGCATATTATTAGATACTACCGCCACATTACTTGAGTCCACCACCGGTACATCCCATGACCAGGTAAAGAGTTCCTTTGCTCTCGAAAAGATAGTGAAATCATCAGCGATAAGCTGGGAAAGGTTTTCAAATGGGATTGGCTTCCTAGGTGATATCATGTTGTATACATTTGTATTTTTGTAGGCATTACTTAGCACAACAGCAACTAAAAGAAAACCTCCAATACATAATCTAAGTTTATCATTATCGGATATAGCTGATAAGAATGGGTCCCCTTGTTCTAACAATGGCTTTATAACCTGCTTTAAAGTGGATGATAAACTGTGGTGTTGGTACACGCTACCTTGGTTTATCCTCATCGAAATATAGAGGACAAGATGAATGGATCCAGTCAGAAGTATCAAAGATAGAGAGATAAACAACCATACGTATGAATCAAACACGTTAAAAAGCTCCCCAAATTGAAAGCCAGAAATTGAGGGTCTTCCACATGATACAAATGTGTGGAAGTTAATTGAATCCACCAATTTTATGGCGTCGTATGTAATGGTATATTCGTGATAGTTTATAATGTAAGCCTTAATTCTAGGTTCGCGTTGTCCGCCCTCACAGTTGACGTGATATTTCCAATGTTTATAATGGGTTGAATAATTTTGAAACAATAAGTTGAATAGGGTACCTATAACAGGAAAAAATCTATTCGGTTTGGCCAAGCTTAGGACTGGAAAATACTGCTGAATATCCTTTTTTAAACACGAATCCATATACACAGAAAGATCATCGGTTTCAGAAAAGACTTCAACTGCAACGAACTCGTTTCTCTTTGGAAATAAATTAGTCATTATAGTCCAAAAATGGTCACTGTACCCAAGAAATGATATCGGAATTTCATTCAGCGTGACAGTTGTAACATCGAAGCAATTGAAGCACGGTTTTAACCCAAACATATTTGTAACTTGCAAGATGGGTATCATGCCATATTTTCCCTGCATTTTGGAACCCGTCACAAGTACAAGATAAATATCATTCGTCGCATACAGCTGCGTCCGCCCAACTCCAAAGCGATTTTTGGGGTTTATGTGAGTCCAAATCCATTTTCCATAGACCTTTAGCTTTTGCCACTGCTGATGCTGTTGTTTAAGAAGAACGTTGATGTGGATAGCCGGAACAGTTGACGGTTGTATTTGTTTGTAATCTTGGGAATCAGGGAACTGGGTATCGGTCACCGAATTCCGCGTGAGCCCGCGGAACCAAATATTTGATGGAGCGCATTCAACAAAAATGTCGGGAAATCTTCCTTCATGCTTTGGGCAGTCCCCACTGTACACGGGTGGGAAAAGAGAGACATTTATTTCACAGTTCCATGGCTTGGTTTCCATCGCAAATCTAGTTCGGTTGATTGCCATACAGAGGCCTGTGAGAATTGGGTATAACTGGTATACCCAGTGGTCTGGATAATCATAACCATAATAGCTTTCAACTGGGTTTGAAAACGGAGTTTCTTCTACAAATAAATTGCTAGTGCAAACGGATCTTCTGTTTTCTGTTGTGGGATTACTGCTTCGTTTTATACGATCTTGTATTCCTTTTTGAGCTCCACGAATATAATAAAGGTTTCCATAGTTATGCTTATGAACAGGAGCATGAGCATATCGTTGCATAACGAGCTCTGGCTGTGACAAGATGATGGGAACATTTGGTGGGTTTATGTCTACATTCCGAAAGTTTATTACGTTGACAAAGCACCTTTCAAAATATTGAAGGTACTTGTTTAGATTATCCACCGTATAGAAGTCGTCGTCTTGAACTGGGTCATTGATGTAGTTGAAGAATCCTTTTTGTGATAAAAGTTTTTCTTTTCCGGTTAAACGAAGTAAATCATTAACGGACCCAAAATATGTGTTGGTTTCGTCATACTGCGGCAAATGTCCTTGTACTTCACCCAAAAACTTCAAAACTACTACGATTAATCGCAACATGTAATTATGATTTGAGCTTTTCAACTTTTTTCACACTTTTCTTATAACATGACGAATTTCGTTAGAATTTGCAAGAAAAACTTTTTTCACCCAATCTCGAAATTAAAAAAAGGTGGTTAAAGAATTTAAAAAGCATAAAAACTACAACAAAGACTTATCATAAGTTTTTTTGCGTAAAGTTATAATCTCAATGTTATCTTTGATGTAATAAAATAAAATTTAAGTAACTAAAAATTCTTAAGAACAATCCAAAGTTAGAAGAAAAAAAATCAATATTGAAGCTCAATAACATATTTTGAATTTAGTTTTTTTTGGAAATGTTTATCTATATTTTAATGCTCTTTACATTTGAACTTTTCTTTTTAGTTTAGCCCTGTTGGCTGATGCCAATCATACACAATGTTTAGAGAAGAGACACAAAGTTTAACTGAAACCCGGATTTATCGATTTCCGATGTAGATGGCATGAAATATAACCACGGCATATGGTTTTACTAAGCCTACAAGTTAGGGTGTGACTACTCTGTCAAGGGACGAGCGAGTCCGATTTAATCCGTAATATACGAGAGAATAGTCCTCGCGGAATCGACCGTATTCGTAATAAAAAATTCATAAATGTATGAAAAATTGTAGGAAGTATTATACATTCCTAAAAGCGATTGGCTCGACAATGCCTGGTTTAGCATTACTTGGACATGGAATCGCTTACGAGGTTACTTTAAGCGAGATATTTAGGCACGGCTGTGTTGCTCCAGGCTTGCTTCAAACAGGAATGCCATTTTTATATTGAAACTAAGTAGGTTCAATATAAAAAAACTTGATATCGTCGATGCTCCTGCAATTCCGATTAAATAAATAGCACTCACTGGCAGAAAGCTTATGTGAAAACACATGTTAGTAGCAAACCGATTATGTGAAAGTGGCTTTCACTACCAAAATGGTTATCTAAATATCGGCTATGATGTCGCGAATTCTATTACGGTGGAATACTTTCCTGAGTCGTCCTTTCCATTGGCGAAAGTTACGGACTGGATTGTAGGCAGCGTTTATCTGAACTGAATACTGAATAGTTTAATCAAGTAATACTATATTTTGTACCACGTATGTATCCTTTTGGCCATTAGGTATTATGAATCATGACTTTCGTTGAACTATGTATGTATTTATTATTGGCAAATGGAAGTTGTCCGAATGGGACAGAAAGTGTACTGTTGTCTGTGAGTTTTCTTTGTACCATTCCTTTTTCCTGAAATGGTTCATACGAATTCATATATACAGAAAAGAATGTCCAAAAACTGCAAAAAACCCTGCTGAAAAATATTTCTAGTGTAGAAATTCACGAAAACGTAACTAAGAATCCTGATACTAGCCTCAATTAAGCTCACAACTCACCACAACAATTGAAAATGTGGTAGCAATGACAATAGCATTTTTTTAGCATTTACTTTGTACCAATTATAGTTTGTATTTTAATGAGGACTTGTGATTTTCAAATTCCAAGAAATAAACCAATTAAAGTACTCAATAAATTTGCTTACAATTTAATTCAATGATTTTTAGATTGTATCTTGTTTTGGCAACACACGTATTTTATACGCTTTGGCAACACAAAAAAGGGCTTGAATTAAGCCTTTTTCATAATGGCGAACACTCAAAACCCAAAGTATGAATTTTGGCGAAAATAAAAGCTCTCACTATGAGCTTCATTTATATTATAATACAAGTCATTGTTTTATATTTATATTAAATTCGGATAAACATTAAAACGTATTCAGATACAATATGAAACAAAAGTCAGTGTATTTTGGTAATAAATTTCATGAGCAAGTTTGTGGGTCACTTTTTCACCAAACTTCTATGGATAAAGAATAAACCCGACAGATCGAGATGTAACGATGTACCTTTAAAATTTCCAAATTCCCCATCCCCTTCTGATTTGCCACGAAATCCCAGTAATGAAAAATAAAATAGAATCGGGAAACTACTTCAAATTTCTCAAGTTGTTCTTTATTTTATTGAGCCGCCTTACTTAACAATGGACAAGTACTTTTATTTTTTATTATTTTAATTGACTGTTTTATTTATAAATTATGAAAACTTGTCTTGAGCCTGACGAAGAAATGCAAAAAGCGAAACCAGTTGCTCAATAAAATAAAGAACAACTTGAGAAATTTGAAGTAGTTTCCCGATTCTATTTTATTTTTCATTATTGGGATTTCGTGGCACTCTAGAATTTATTTTATTTTAATAAGGTCAAAGGTCACACTGTGGTCACCTAAGAATTTGGGAGCCCCATTTATGAACTGTTCTCTCCAGTAGCTTCATTTTGATGCATCATCATGATCCATACCTTACTATTACGAAAAATATTTGACGTTATCATGGTCGTAGGTCACGTTGGCGTTATCAAAAACTTTCAAAAATAGTATCATTGCTCTAGTCTCACCAGTACCTTCATTTAAATGTATCACAAATCATACCTTACTATTCAAAAAAATTGACCTGCCCTTTGACCCAGTAGTTCCCCTGAACCGATTTGACCCATCTCCGAACTCGTTCGTACTTTTGACCTAAGATATCGATTAGTGAAAACAGAATTCAAAAAAGTCAAACCGTTTTTGAGTTATCCTGCCCCCAGACAGACGATGTCCTGAGTGTTTTCAATATATATCTAAAGGTACATAATAAATGTCGAAGCCATTGTAAACGAAGCTTCACCAAAATATTTTTGAACGTTTGAACTAAGCTAAAATAGTTGCTTTGTATTTGCCTTCCAAAACTTTTCGCCAAAATGCATATTTGTGAATTGGGGCTCATTCTCAAGTTCGCCATTATTCAAATTTTTGGAATTTGTTTGATTTTGGCGAATTTGAAATTTTTGTGGAAATCGTCTTCGCCAAACCGAAAGACCACCGAAAAATGGTGGTCTAGCCGAAAATATTTTTCTGCAAAAAGAATCTTTATTATTCATGCATCTTAAGCATGGGATAGATTTGCCATATCCACAGGGGAAATTCATTCGTGGAAGTTTCCCCTGAGTTTCTCCCCAACTTGGTATTCAATTTAGGATAATTTCTGGGGAATTTCAATGATGTCGAAATTTCCAAATAATATACCAAATTAAAAAAGTCGTTGCTTTTGAGCGGAAAACGACGAAAACTTATGTTGGTAAACGTCATTTCATAAAAATCACAGCACTAAACATTGTTTAAAACGGTCAAAACATTTAAAACGATTTTTTAATTTGGTATATTATATGTCGTTGTTTAGCCATCCCTTCTGACCTGTAATATGGAAATTGTCATCTTCATTGAATAATTACGTGTATTTGCGGGTCCGATAATTTTTTGGTTCCAACGCTATCCTAGAGAAAAAAACTTGCGCTTTCTTATGTATATGATATGAAAAAATGATCCGACCCGCAAGTATTAATAAATTATAAAAAAAATAGAAAAAACATACATTTTTGACAGTTTTTAATTAATATCTACAACAATTTCCACTTTAAAATTCTCCAGTAATTTTTTTCTAACACAGTTTGACATGCTTTACTATCTCCAACTTCAAAAAACCTGGGTTTCGTTGACATAAAAAAGGTCCAAAAAAAAGACTTTATGCCACAATATACGGCAAGAGTGAAGTGTAGAGAATCAATGTACACATTTGATTTGCGTGCAGTTTGACTTGCTGCATGAATTATGCAAATACATTCCACTACCAACACCATCGACAGATACTCTGTGCCACCAAACGCTTTTCGACTAAACGCATATCCACTAATAGTCTACTTACGCTAATTTTACATTCAACAATAACTATTCCACTAAATGTCGTTTTCGCTACACACGATTCCCCAAACAATCCTAGACTCTATTTACCATAGACAGCTAGAGAGACCAAAGTTTTTATAAATATTTTAATTTCAATTAATGGTGCTTCTCCAAATTTTTTGAACCTAAACATTTTAGTATGCAAAGAGATGGGTGCCAATTAAAACATTTTTTTTCTTAATGGTCTTATGTATGTAGTTGGACTTTTTTCGTCAGCATGAAAACAAATTTCAATGAATGTTTAATTCCAACGAAAGGAAGTCACTTCTATCCGATTTGCCGTGTATCATACATTCTACGGGGAAAATGAGTAATACGAGTTCTTCTCAAGTGAAACATAATTACTTTTCAATTTCCTGGAACGAAAAAAACTAGTATTAAAAATAAAACTGAGTTACCTCGTTAGGCAATCCATGTGGGACTCAATTAGTTTTTTGCACAAAAAAACGATGATTGGAGAAAGCGGCAAATGCCACCAACACGACTCAAATACGTAATGCTGTCATGAATATCCTGAACCGATTTGTTTGGCCCATTCTGTGTTAAAGCTGGACATCCGTAGAGAAAAATACTTAAAATAATGGTATTTATTGATGGACATAAACTCGCTTTTATAAGTTTACAAATAATTTTACACACCACCAAGTACGAAAGGCTTAGCCAAAGCGACCGAGTAATTTAATTTCTTCTTCAGTGAAACTTAATTGCTTTTTATTAATTTACCGCAAGTCTGGAACGAAAAGATGCTTATTAAAAATGGAGAGGTTTTGGTTTGACTGCCATATAGAGCAATCTTCGAATTAACTATATATTTGCAGAGAAAGTGTTCGAATGTAATCAAATGTTTTTAATTTACGTCCAAAATATTGCTGGAGACTTAGTTTTCTTCTCAATTTTCTTTGGAAGAGTCATTAAAAATATAGTCCTTGCAGTGTGCACTGTTTTAAATTCTCCGCTTGAAAATCCATTTCGGAAAACCTTTTCTCTTAACACAGGAATAGTTAAATTGGGCTAAAATGCTGATTACAGAAAAGTTGTTGGTCTTAATAAGGTTTAGCGTAAGGGTGAGAAAGTTTTTTGGCAATTGTGCTTACTACTTCTCCACAAATCAAACATTAGCAGTAAGAAGTGGAAGTCAACTAGCAAGGGAATATGCCAAAGTCATTCTATATGGTTTATACACCATAGTCTTATGCACTCAGTTCATTCTTGAAATCAAAAGCCACGCTGTTCCATTAGTAATCTCTCTACAGAGTTTTATTTTTGCCAGTACGGTAATTGCTTTTTGTTTCACAGAAAGCGTTGTCTTGCATCGAAGAAAAGGTTTGGTTGAGCTATTCAACCTATTTGTTAACCTGGAGGATCATTTTTTAAAAAGTAAGTAACTTTATTTTATTTTGTATCAAAGTTATGAAATCAATCAATATGACAACTATTTTTCTGTAATGGGTTGAATTTTCAGTACTACCTAATAACCGGGTTTCAAAATTACATGAAGTTCGAGTCATCAAGTTTTTACTTTTATGTGCAGTTTTATTCCCATTCCTTGCTGTGTTTCCGTACTCCATTTTACAAACTATGAATTGTAATTCCATAACCTTTGCCTATTTTACTATTCCTGAATGCGTGGATAATAATTCACTCGTTTGGAATGGGGGATGGTCAACCTTGTCTACAATCAAGTTGGTTGTAATATTCACTATAACCTTTTGGTTTGGTATGGATTTTGGTGCTGGATATGCAATTTTTCTCGTTGATTTTTCTCTCGTCCAAGCATATTGTTTGCGAAGGTATATCCAGGTTATAAATGGAATGTTGGTTGAAAAACCTGAGAAAGCAATGAGGAATCTGATTTACTACCGACATATTCAGGTCCTAAGTCGTTACTACAATGCATTTCAGCAAGATGGGCTTGTTGTGTCCGCAATTCTGCTGCCAGTATTAGGTATAATCATTGGTTTCTTCACAATTATATCCGTCGGTTTACAACTTTCAGCTACACAAGTGATTTTGTTTATAACTGTTGCCCATGATGGAACAATCGTCCTCCTAGTATACACCACAGTCATGTGTCAACTGTACGCCGACTCAAAAGGATATGTTTGCAATTTAAAACGCCGTTTGCCATTCATCGCAACAGGGAAGAACAGGAGATGGAGCAGACGTTACTTGAGCTCATTTTATCCAATTAAATGTTACTTAGGGTATGCAAACTATGTGGATGAACTTACCCCACCAAATTTGCTGGATTTTTGCATCAACCAAACTGTAACGGTTTTGATGTTGCAGTAGAAGTTAAACATCATAAATATTAGTAATGTGTAGCTTCTCAGAAATTGCATTCTCAGTTTAAACCCACATTTATTTAGTCACTCTCAAGACAGTTTCAGGTAGATATGATTTTTGCACTTTTAAAAATAACACTGAATGAAACAAGTATGTAGCTCAGTTGTGTAATATACATATATTATAGTGAAATAAAAAACAAAATAGTCGAATAAAAAGGTTTTGCTGTGAAATAAAAATATTTTTATGTTCACTTATTGTTAGTTGAATTAGAGTCCATCTTCCCATGTTACTGTTGCTTCATTTTTCGAAGGCAAGAACTATCATATCAACGGTGCGGAAGCACCGTTGATTATATTTGGAAACCCATTCCAAAAAGAGACAGTCGTAAACGACTGAGTATGGATTCACTTGATACTCCAATACCTTTAAAATGCAGCACAGGCGAAACTTTACTAGCTAGAGACTTTGACCAAATACAAAATCCGTAGATATTGACGTTCTGCATCATATCCAGTATCAAGTGCCACCCTACGTGATGTAGTTTTAAAATTATCCATGAAAAGCATGGTTTCCAAGATGACCCTATCGGGTTTGAACCACTGTGGTTAGAGAAAGGGCTAACTAATCGCTTAAAGATAGAATATTTCCCCGATACACATAACAGAGCTTTCATTTGCATCTATTACATTTCTTCTGTACGCAAACCCCTTCAAAACTATCGAGCACAAAGCCAAACACTGTTGTACACTTTAACATTTCGTAAAATTTAACATAATTTGGGTAGCATTTAGAGATTTCGTAGGCATAAAAATTCGTAGATATTGACATTTTCTTTCATATCCAGTATCAATTGTTATCAAGTTTGATGTAGTTTTGAAAAAATTCACGATATAAATTAAAATTTTTGTTACTAAGCTGACCCTATCGGGTCTAGTTCGAGACTGGAATTATTTTATGAAACAAGATCGACGTTTTCATGGTCTGTGATTGTTTCTACATGTGGCACATAAGTTTCAGAAATTTTCATCCTGGTGTTTTGAAAAACGACGAGCCCATAGGTCAAAGATTACGTACATTTTCATGTTGCAGCTAATTAAGAGCAATTTGAGGTAACATCTTTACACTAATCACGGATAAGATTTAAAGGGTGGTTTCTAATAAAGTATTGGGTATAAGAAAACCTTGGTTGAAGATGAAAAAAATAACAGCTCAAATAAAAAGGGTTAAATAAAAGAGCCAAATAAAAATTTGTTAACGAAAGGCAAGAAATCTCATTGCCTTCTATATGTAAGGAATACAATAAAATAACAATTATGATTCCAGTCTTTGGCCGATTGTCATATAGAAGGCAATGGGATTTCTTGCCCTTCGTTAACAAATTTTTATTTGGCTCTTTTATTTAAAATAAATTATACCACAGTTATTGCAGTAAATATTTCATTATAAGTAAGAAATCTATATTTAATTAAACCAAACCCGTTAATTATGAACCGGTTAAGCTTCAATGGCTTATATACATGCATCTCACCTCTAGTTTAGATTTCAAAATTGATTATATTTAATCATATTCCTTTTGATAATGATGCTATTCTGAAATAATATGTAGCTTCGCATAAAAGAATAAAAAAGGCATGCTCAACAAGAAAACTAATACAAGCAAAGAAGACTCCAAAAGTAACCAACACAAATACCACGAAAAGATGGGTTGTAGTAAGGACGCGTTCCTTTGCTTGCAATGATGTTGATGTTGTGTGTAGAGTTTGTGGTGCATTTTTTGCTTCCGTCTCTGTCGTTTTCAGTCCATCCTTGTACCACTTCTGAGTCAACCCTGCATCTCTCGAAGCGCGTATATAGTGCGCCAACTTTCCAAAAAATATTGACTATTTTCTCAGCCCTAAACTTGCATAAATATATGCTGGGAATCAATGAGCGGATTTCCCTATCCGACTCCGAATTTTTTTGCAATTCTAGAATCAATTATGGAAGAAATTTTAAAATAGAAATTTCGCGTGTGTTTTTTCAAAGTTTCACCTAGATAATCGCTTAAAGAATACGTGTGCAAATTTTCACCCAAACCAGTTCATAAACCTACAAAAAATAGCCGTACCTCTGAATGGTATCTTATTGCCCCAGCTGAAAAATTCTTTCAAGTTTCTTTAAAGTTTCTTTCACCTAGGAGCCCAATTTTCATACATAACTTGCACAGACCTTTAACATAAGCATACAGCTTAGCAAATAAAAAAAATGGGCATATTATATGATTTTCATAACTGCGGTGAATCTTCTCGTATAACGTTTTACACTCATTGATACGACGAATTTCCAATCATAGGATTTAATAATAATGTACAATGTTATATGAAATCGGGCTACACGCCTTGTTTTACATTTTTATTCTGACATTATGCAAAAGTTTCTAAAGGTATATTCCGGGACAAATATAATGCATCATATATAAATGCGATATCAGCACCATGCGTGTATGTGAAATAAGCCGCATATGAATATTGTACCTTTTATGGCAAAAATGTAATATTTAAATAGAAATCTTCCAACCTTTTATAGGATATCGTCACATCCATAATTTTTTTAAATTTCGCATAACAATTTCAATTTTAAAAGTTATAAATGGTTACATAACCAATTCCCAAAAAAAAATATTTTAACAAACTGTAAGTATATTTGAATATCGTCGCTTGATATGAACCATATGTTTTCAAAAATATTCTTTCCAGGCACAGAGATTCTCTCCAGTTACTAAAGATCATTTCAACTCTTCACAATATGCATATACATAACTTTGAATATGTTCTGGGATACTTTTCAATATCTACTACTTATGTGCTTTTTTTGTTACACTTGTTGCTGGTGCTTAGTATTCAATGAGCTATCCCCTCAGACCAACCTAATCGTTTATCCTCGTATTCAGTTATAAAATAAACAAAATTGTGTGCTTGACATTCATATTTCCTCTTAAGTAAGTTAGTTGAATCAAACAAATTTCAGATAAACGTTCTTTCTTGATAGCTACTGAGAAACATTACAAATGTCGATTGTCTCTTACATTTCAAATATCAATAAATCTAATTGAATTAATAAGAGCCCTACATTAGCTTCTGTGACATAGTTAGTTTGGTTGCATTGAATTGCATAGGAGAAGTTTTTCATTTAGTATTTAGCAAGTTTAACGTCAATCGTATACGCATCCTTCATTCATTAAATGGTAAAAAAAAATAATTTATTGTTTATAATTTTAATATGATACTTAACTGGTTGTGATAAACAATACCGTAACGGTTGGAATTTTTACATAAGAGTTATACTCAAAAGAGATTGGAAACTATAACAATGTTACCTTGATGAGGCTCAAAATGCAGAGTTAAATGAACATACAGCATACAATGCATACACGATTTCATCAATATAGTAAACCATCAATAATATGAACGAAACGTGAAACACATACGCAAATTCATAAATATAGAGTGCATGCGTGCTTTCCCATGGTTTTGTTAATAAAAGTACAATTACGTAGGCATTAATATTCTTAGCATCTTGTAAACACTTTATCTTATGTAGGATCAAATACGTAAGAGACGGACAGCCATGTAGCTGCGGTTTGTGTTTTAATGGATGCCGTATATTCCTACATATCAGTTTGTCTTGTTTACTGTATACCTAGTTATTCACATTTTTTAATTGGATGCCATTGCAATGCTGCTACATGCAACATTCCTCAGAGTCTGCACAGCTCTCACTTGGTTTTGATTATTTTTAAGGAATCCTTTGGAACCCGTTTGTAGCTCAAATTTAGTGGGACGAATCTTGACTTTTTCCAATCTTGTATGGTCGTTCGAATTTTTGGAACCATCTTTATCATCATCATCATCACTAACGCAAGAAGCGCAATGAAGATAGAATATCCAGGAACAATCATTCAAACTTTAATTGTTCTAGCAGCTACTAATCCTAAGCTCCCGTGGGATGGCTGGCATGTCTCTAAGTATATTCTCTTCGTATTTATCTAGCAAACAATTCCATTCCAAGATTTCCAACCGCTGCATTTTCAGGTTGGCATTGGCCTCGGAATTATTCTCCCCTTCTTTGATCGCCATGATATGGTACTTATTTACAAGGACGTTGAAACCGGGAAGGGATACTGTCACATTTGAAATGAAATTGGGAAGAATAAATATTTTTTGTAGACTTCTTTCAAAATTGATTTATACTTCTCGTCCTCCTTCTGCTCAAGTGTGAAATGCTCAAAGTAGTCGATGATGATGATGATGATGATGATGATGATAGTAGTAATTTGCATATCATTCGTGTCAGCCATTAGTGTACCTTTGACATTTGTAAGATACAAATCCGTCCCATATCTGGCAGCCCTGAATAATGTTTTCGATTCTGTCATTTTTTCTTGCCCCTGCAGATGAAGATTACCTTCCAGCTCATGTTTTGAGATGGTAAAAATCATTGAGTCGTAAATGAGGATTGGTTTGGTTGGATTTTCCATTTTCTTACTGCTTCATTTTTAATTGGGATGGACCGCTTGATAAAAATTTTCTTCCTATTGGTGGGACCAAATCCATGAAAGCAACAGAGAGCAGAAGCTGTAAACTCTTGAGAATATCTGGTTGAACTCAATTTCTTACTGTCAATTTTCTAACAATTTTCCCTGGATACTCTGCCTTATAACCATGCATGGTTATAACGAGATTTCCATCTTACTCAGTGAAGGTTAGTTAAGGTCGACTCATGTGATATCTAACAAGTTTTTGCAACCAAGCTTCGAATTTAACATGATGAGTAATGTTTGATTTTTTTTACCAAAGTCCTTATTTCCATTATTCATTTTACTCATTAGTAATCCTAATTTTGCTACGAAATATATACGTTAGTTTAGACGAATCAAAAACACGCTTCCTTTGGTTTCTCTACCAAGTAAGGTCACCACATTGCTTGCATACAAAGAATTGAATGAAATCATCGACCTACTTCATGCTTTGCCCACAAGTCCCACAAACAGAACATTTAATCTCAGCAATCTGCATTAGCGAGCTAACCAAATATATGTTTAATATGTGGTGCTTAACATGAATAAAAGTAAAATACAAATCTGGTTTAAAGACTGCTACCTAAAGCATATTTTCACACTTGTGATTAAAGGAATATGTGGTTTTACTTACGAGGGAAGGACCATGTCTGTAACACGTAGAATTGGCTGAAACTTGGCATAGAAGTAGCTATTACTACTAAATAATTCTATGCCAAATATCAAGTTCGGATGGCAAAGTGTCTCTTAGTTACACTACCTTCAATATGTGTAACTGGAGCTTGAAAAGCACTTATACGTACATGTGTTGGTTTATATATGCATAGTTTGTCATCGAGAATAACTAATTAATAAACGATATTGCGAGGTTTACAACTTTTCTACATCAAAATATTTGATTTTTCTACTACTTTCAATTTTTGAGTTATTTTGAATTAATCAAACAGGGTCCCCCCTGTTCAACCTAAATTTCTCCATGTTAAATCCCATTAGAAAACACGAAAGTTTCAAAAACCGAATCTCAAAAAATTAAATCAGCTACAACTCGGAAATCTGGACCCATTCGGAGAAAGTATTCGGGGGGGTACTTAATTAATCCTAAAAAGGTACCCACACACTGATTACCAGCCAATTCTACGTGTTACAGACCTGGTCCTTCCCTCGTTAGCGGAAATCGGCACTCCTTGGAAATGCGGTCGTACAATTCTTTCGTGCAACAGAACGCATTGACATCAAAAGTTATTAGTTACTTTTACCCGTAAAAGTGAATGGGTATTTGTTTTTATTTCAATCCAAAGTCATTTATTAGCACAACAGGCTATAAAAAGTTTATTCACAATCTCTAAAAGTTTGAAAATATCTGTTTGTATCAGATAGAATTTTATTCGCACCGAAAAACCTGAACAAACACCCACATAAATTTTCCAGGATGATTTTAAAGCTTCCTGCTGAGTTTTTCTGGGTCATCTTGATCTCAGCCTATGCCAAATCTTATCCGCAACATAAAATTTCTATGATGATTTTCGATTTGACTATGTCACTGAATAACTTGATGTCAAAAAATATTTCCAAGGTGGAATACGGTTTATCTCTATCAAAATCAAGATCGGACAACAACACAGCATTTTACTACGCAGCAGGTTCGTAACTAAAATTTATAAACATTATTTTTTCGAGACCTTGATTTACATGTAGCCTAATTTACAGATAGTGAAACACTGGATGAGTTTGTGCTAAAGATTATGGAAGTTGCTAAAGTTGTGAATGAAACCATTGGAGAAAAAGGGAATCTAAACATCGTCTTCTCATGGGGGTAATTTTTGAATTAATTGCGCTTTAGAAAACTTGAATCGAAAATTAAAGTGTCTAAAACCTTTGAAACCTTCAAATAGCGGCAATATTCCGAGAATTTTTCATACAAGTATGCAAAAACCGGACTGGACTAATACGAGGTAACGAATATTTTGTGCTTGAAAAATCTTTGAAAGCTATCAAGCTCACATTGAACCAATTAATTGCTGAAACTTCGAATTGAGCCTAATAATCTTTTATAAACTAGGGCAAGCTTTGAGTCATTCATCAAACACCAGAGGGAAAAGCAGAAAGTATATCCGTTAGATAGAGAAATCTATATCTTTGATAAAGATGAGTTGTATTTGGACTTGCCTAACTTTTCCCTGAAATCAAATAGACTTCCAAATATTCAAATGAGTATTATATACAATTTATACAAAATAGAATGCTCAAGTATTTCATATAACGACACTATAGCTTGGAGCAATCTTATAATGCTTACCAGACCATTCTTTAAGGCAACCTTCAACCACGAAGTACTAACTGGAATTGGATACGATGAAGACCTTATTGAGTGCAAATATATAAGTAAAGACTGTAGATTTCATGCTTTGCTCCTTGAATCGAATGTAGTGGTATGGACGACAAATTTTCAAGACACTTCTTTACTTGTTGAATCTTATGGACTTTTTGAAAGACATACGGGAATTCTACGCCATAAAAACTTGGAGCTCTATGTTAAAAACAATAAACACTGTGGGAGCATGGTCGTTCCATTCCATTCAAATCGGTGGTCCACGAATCCATTTCCAAATCTTGAAATGATTTACTTTCCGATTTTACGAGATAAGATGATTGAGGAGGATGAGGATGAAGATAATTATTTATTGTCAAGTTATGTTTATCAATATCACGATTTGCTGATTAAATATGGTGATGTATGGGCAAATGAGGTTTACAAAAAAAGACACTTGATAGTTCAGATTCCGAAGGAGACTAAAAATTCAGTTGAATTAAAAAATATGTCAGTAACACCGTTCATCAGCGGAAGAAATTGCTTTGAAGGTACGTGGTTGAAACCAGACACTGTAGAATTAACACAAATCGTACTGGATGCAGCAAAGCAGGGATTCAAATCAGTTATCGTTACACATGGTAAGAAAATTAATTCATAACCTTTTACATATTTAAAATATTCCATAGATTTACAATGTTTTATATTTATTTTTTCTGTTTATAGAACAATAGAAGGTCTTAAATTCTGCAAAGGCTAAGGCTATATTTGATAAAATAGAAGACCTAAGTTCCTATGACCAGCTTGAATATATTGTGGACTATAGCATTGATTGGATACAACCTGATGAAAAACCTTGCCAATACAACTGGACATTAGTTGAGCAGAATTGGGAAGAATTGGGTTTGTTAGATACTCGACAACAAACTAAACCAATTTTAAAATCTATTATACTTCCAATTTATTGGGATGAAACCAATCGAAGCATTTTAAGTGTTTTCCCTAAGGGGAGTTCATTTACTCAAAAAATTTCCGAGAATTCGGTTATAGGATGTTCTGTTCCTGTTGATAGTTTTTTTAGTAATACCAAAATGGCAGGATTGGTCCCTTCGTTTTTATTATTTACAAACCATTGCAAAAAGCTGAATGGAACATTTTACGTTCTGAAACTGTCAACGGTTGAGCTCCTTTTTGGAATGACGCCAGAAAATTATCTTCATGATTATTATGAGCAATATATTAGACTTGTGTTCCATGGATTGAAAACATTTCTGAGTTGAAAATGAATTTCTTTCAGAATAATTATATTGGGGCGGTTTTTTCTTCAAATTCTGTCAGTGAAACAAAACTACCAATTGCTAATGAATATTCAATCATGCTCCAATTTATTTTTCATCGATTTGATTTCTTGAAATTAGAAATTGGGTCGAATTTCTGTAATGTCTTACAAGCCTTGAAAGATTCGTTAAAGTTAAAGTCGGATAGGAAATCCACAATATTTTTAAGTTACGTTGCCCTCCCAACTGACATGGAACCAAAACAATTCAAAACATTTCTCAAAACTTTCCAAGATACCTATAACTTCAAATATTTCAAAAATATAAAACTTCAATTAGACTTATCAGAATGTTTACAAAATGATACTGAACGGGTCAAGGCAGAGAAAAACTTTTTAGAGGTAAATGCAGCAGTGCCCGATAAGATTATATCGATGGTTGACAGTGCAAAAAATTCAAAAGCTGAGGTTGGACTAGAATTAAATTTGGTCCAAGGATGTGCAAAATTTATTGAAACCTTCCCAAACTCACCAGGATCAGTAAAATTATTTAACACAATTGATTATTTGGTTTGTAATCAAAAGATTGCATCAGATTTGCTTGGCGAGGGAAGGCCAAAGATGGAAGAGTTTTTTGATAATCATTTAAAAACCAAACTGGCTCTCAATCAATATCTACCCCATCTCAAAGTTTATTTCAGTGTTGAAGTGGAAGTGAATCTTAATGAAACTACAGAAGTGATGGGACAGTATCTTAAATTGCTCTCACAATTTGAGAAATTTGGAGCTGCTTATGACATCAGTTATTTTATGGTGGAAGCTTTTGATAGAGAGCAGGGATGGGCAAATGGGTGGTGGAGAATAAAGGATTTTAAAGACTTAGGAAATCCAAAAGTTTATGATGAAAAAGAACTAGGTATTTTATGAAAACCTTCATTACCAATATTTATGTATATACATAAATACATTAAATTAATTTTATGTTCAACGTTTGTCTTCTTTTAAAATTATTTTTAAATATTATATTTAGATGAAACAAAACTTTTAGGAGCGGGAAATTTTGGAACCGTGTACAAAGGCATGGCAAAGGGTGTTCCTGCGGCAATAAAGAAACCGAAATTGGGATGTCCAAAAACTGCATTTAAGAGTTTTTTGTGTGAGATCAAAGTACTTTGTTACATTGGTCATCATGAGAACGTTGTCGCATTCTTTGGAGCCTACACTAAGGAAATTCACAAAGGCAATTTTTGAAATTTTAAACCCAAATTCAATTATTTGTGAAAAATTGACCGATTAAAAAATATCAATTGAACTATTAGGATTTCTCTACATTGCAACCGAATTATGCACTCAAGGATCATTAGAGGGATCGCTAAGAGCAAAAAAGTCGGTCGTTTTAAAGGAAGTCAATTCAATTGAGGAAATAGATCTACCAGGTTGTTTTATATATTTCACTGATCTTCATCGCTTTGCGATGCAAGTTTCAAGTGGGATGGAGTATATTGAGAGTAAAAAAGTCGTTCATGGGGACCTATCCACTCGAAATGTACTTTTGGATGAAAACATGACATGCAAAATTGGTGATTTTGGTCTTTCCCGTAAACTTTATGAGTATCAAAAGTACGTGAAAGAGTCACAGGAACCACTTCCTTGGAAATGGATGGCGATTGAGTCCTTGACTAAAATGGAATTTACTTCAAAATCAGACGTGTGGAGTTTTGGCGTAACACTTTGGGAAATTTATAGCTTAGGTATGACACTTATCTTCTTCATGGTTCTTGAAATTTTCAGATTTTACATATTTTTTGGGAAATTTTACAGGAGAGTCACCTTACGGTGGTCGAAATTGGAGCACAGAGTTTCCTGACGATTTGAGAAGTGGTTTAAGACTTGTGATTCCCCGATTTGCGTCTATTGACATGTGATATAGTATTTGACTAGATACACATATATTTTTGATTACTAAAATTTATTTTGAATGAAGTTTAATTTGTTTTTCAGCTATGCAAAAATGATGGAGTGCTGGAACCTGGATCCTGAGCATCGACAAAATTTTACTGAAATGGTTGAATTTTTTGCTGAATTGGGAAATGCCGAATACATAACTTTAGAGGAATCGTAATTGTCGCAGGTTGAGAAAAGCAGAAATTGTGTGATTTTGAAATGTTGACATAATTCTTACATAGAGAAAGAACACAATTATTTAAGAAAACATTTTAATGGTAATGTTGGCAATATTTATGCTTTCCGTGCATTAATCATAAGTCAAATATATAATATAATATAAATTTCTAAGCATTGATTGGTAGAACTGCACAAATTGGTTAGATTAATTAAGGCACAAACTAATGACGCTGAAAATATAGAAAACACAAGATACATTGTGGATTTTGAAATCCGCCAATCTCCTTTTGTGCTACTGCTGAAAGCCGAACAAGCCAGGATTAGAGTCCAGCCAAAATTTCCAGAGTTGCAGGGATCAAATCAGCGTAGAAGAGCAAAAAAGTATGGTTGTAATGGTGGGTCCAATTTTACCAGGCAAAAATGCAGTTTTATCAACAGATTTATAGAAATTTATTTAATTCATATCGAATGTCGAAAAAAATAGGCAACTTTCATTATTACGTGCTAAATTGTGGTACTCAAACTGCAAAAAGAAATAACTTCTACAATGTATTATACACAAAGGATTTTTGTGTTTTAAGGGCATTCCATTCCAATGGTTTTCATTTGATTTTTGTAAATTGTTATGGATGTTCAAGAACTACAAACAAAAATAAAACGAAAACCATAAAAAATAAACCAAAAATAAAACCATGAATTTGTAAAAATGTAAATAAAAAGATGATTATTATCCACACTCCAAATCTTATTGAATAATCTTTAAAATGCGCAACGTTCTGCTGACATCCAGGGGTCGAACTCAGTGGAAATGATGCTGAAAACTATGTAGTACGATTACTTAAAAAGCCTTGATTAGAGTAAATGCTGATAATTTATTTATTTTCAAAGTAAAGTATTTCGATATTTGCTGTGTTTGCCAACATTGTTGGTATGTTCATAACACCGATGGTCATTCTTGAAATAGAGAATGGACAAGTTGAGTGAAGATGGGAATATAAATGCATTTTATTTAAATTAAAAAGCAGTACAAACAAAATCAGTTACAGCAAGGTTGTAGCAAATTTAATACGCTTTAAAATGTAGGAAAGAGAGAAGAATTTGGACCACTATTGACGTCGTGGCGTATCTTTTTCTTCAAACGTTTCATGAGGTCCACAACGGAGGACTTTGCAACCTCCGAATAGGTTTTCTCCCAGCGATTATGGAATTGCCGAAGGGGCTTGGGATTTCATTATTGGGCGGACGATAGATTTGTTGTTGATTGGTAAGATACGGGCCTCTTCGTAATCAACGAGCAATATACGATAGTAATCTTAACTGTCCTAATTTACTCAAGTTACTCAAAACTTTTTTTATATGTTTTGTGTTCCATGTATACAATTCAATCCGAAGATTTTTCGGCAATCCGCACAAAATAATTTTAAGACATTTAGACTCGTAAAACTTAAGCTGAATTAGTCTTTAATAACGTTTTATCCAAATTATCCATGTCGGTAGTTTTTTAATTGTAGAGGTTTTAATAAATGGTTATGAATTGAATGTTTTTGTAGTAGCAATTTAATAAAATGCAATAACCCTAATTGTTTTTTACTAGTTGACTCTTAATGTCACCAGGTAGATTCTCCATCTTATTATTTTTGTATTGCTCTTCAATTATTTTAATAAATGATATAAAAATGGCAGGGTATAGTCTATCAACTGTTATAAATTTTAAACTAATGTACAACTCTGGTGTTGGGTATTACAAAAGTAGCTATTCGAAATTGGAACAAATTTTATCATAATAATTGGCGAAGCAAATTAAAAACTAATAAATAATCGAAAGGATAAGACTGGTTTTATATTCATTACATCGATTTATTACACTGGTAAAATTCGCGGAACATACAAGCCCATTTAGTTGCTCTGCTGGACCTTTCAAAGGAAAATTCAAATCCTACTGGCTACTGATCCCAACATTTCGGTCAAGCTTACGCAAGCATTTTCCAGTAGTCAAAATTGTTTTTTATATTTAAAATTTACACCACCTGCCATTACAAAATTAAAAATGGAAACATTGGGAGACTGGACAGAAATGCAAAATGTTTTGACTCAACATTTTCGAGATTCAACAACGGAATTCGTCTGGGAAAACCAAAATCCTCTGGCTACTAGGGTATTCATGGATTGTATTTTTCTTCAATTTACAAAAAGTTTTTTTTGTAATTCATCCAATTTTCTCATTAGACTCTTGCCAAGGGAACATGCTTATTGGTCAATTTGGGAAATAAACGCAAACACAACCGATTCACAAAGGTTTTCCGCAGGTCATATCCTTTTATATTCCGATTCATCTTTCCCTTCAAAAACTTGGAGAGAAAGTGTATTACAAAGTTATCCTGAGTTTAGTTTGAGTGATTGGCCAAAGAAACTACCAAACGTTATAATTTTGGAACATCAAATTCCAGTAGAGCTGTGTTTTGATGGGTTTAGTAGTTTGGTTGTTTCATTTTACACTACATCACTTTTATTGTTTGTTGGATTTAAATCAAATTCTGTAACTATTGGATGCTTTGCATGCGATGGGGCCATTATCCAGTACGAAGACCGGGATTTTTTGTCTTCATATTTTGTAATGGATTTATATACAGTTGATTCATATGCAGTCAAATTAATCAAGTTGCCAAAACCTGCCGTTTTATCGTTTAAAGGCTTGGTACAGTACTGGGAGCACCTACACTTAAACATTTATATTGAACCGGAAATCGTTGGGCGAAATTGTCCTTCAATTAGCTCATACAATGACGTTCCTAAACATTACGATGCGATATGCACCATTATGGAAGCATACTTTCAATACATTAACTGTTCAAATTTCGAGGCTTGTTCCAAAATACATCGCGATTGGGCAAGTTTGAGCCATTTTCATGTAACCCTGGGCGATTATTGGACTCAATATTTTCCTTATGTTTTAGAAAAAACGGATTACACTTTTCAAGTCCTATTTCCCAAAATTTATTTTACAGATTTAAATCTCGCAGCATTCTTGACTCCATTTAGCTATCATGTTTGGATGTGCCTAGTTGCCGTTATCGTAAGCCTGTCAATTTTGTTCCTTCATTTGGAAAGATATTCGTTTGGAAGTATAATATTTTTTCACTATTCAGTTGTACTAGAGCAAGATTATATGCAAATGATTGGAATAAGAAATGTTTTGAAGGGAATATTATTTCTATGGATTTTTGCGGCAATAACATTACGGCAATTCTACAACTCATCACTTTATTCCTTTTTGTCGGCTGCAAAACAAGGAGAAAGTTTTCCGGAAAATATTGAACAGTTACTGAACCAGACAGAGTTTCACTTGTTAGCTTCGTTAATGTTTGACGATAAGGTAAATCGAATATTTGATTTTCACGGCCCAAAAATACCTTACAAATACGCCACCTTGCTTCGTAATATACTATATAAATCCTTTTTCATAGATGGATTTTTAATGGAGCCCTTAACATTAGCACTATATGGGGATGAAATTGAAATTCTATATTACGACATTAAAAACTCAACGGAAGTGGCCGAAGTTTACTATTACAAATCACGTAATATTTCCTTTAGCAAGTTTACTGTCATGTGTGAAGGAGTATGTGATGATAACTGGAACGTAGTTTTTCGTTGGCAACAAAAGCTACAGCGCGTTGTCCCTTCACAAAAGGCTTTCTTTAGTGAGACGGCACTGTGGACGCAACATAAGAATCACTTTCCAACTTTCAAGTTTCCAAATTACCTTGGGATACAAGTACAATCGGGAATTTATGAGTTTTTGGGAAACCAATACAAAAAAATTCAAAAACTTACATACCTTTATTTCATGAATCGTTTCAAAAAGCTGGGATTGACGAATGCCACCATGTTTAGCCAAATATTTCTTGCTAACCAACTTGATGAACACGAAAATGAAGAAAGGCCAATGAAAATTTCAGTTTTATCTGGAACTATGCTGATATCAAGTGTCATGCTACTTCTCGCTACTATCACTTTAATGTATGAAAATTGGACAGTGGACTTTCATAAAGGGCTTGGGAGCTTGATTTCGTTATTGAGGACACAGATTGTTGTAACCTGGAAAACTATTAAAGGCGGCTACTGGTTTTTGCGTTCGATGAAATGCAAAAAGAATCTGGAATTATCACAGTGGGAAAAAGGAAGGATAAAAATTAGGAAAAATATTATATAAACCAACTTAATCAAATGTTCCTTATAGCATGTATTAATCACTGCTACCAAACCATAAACGCACAAATGTCTCATTATGATTCATTATAATTCCATTGTTGAAAAGAAAATTAAATTTAGAAAATTAGACTCTTGATTATATTTCGTCGTAAATTTAATTTAAATCGTAATTGTTTTAGTGTAAAGCTTTGAATTGATGTATTTTGATTCGAAATATCATTGAATCACCTTGTTTGTTGCAAAAAATATTCGATTCAACTAGTGAACAATTCTTTAACTCTAAGACTGATTTCATGAAATTCAAATACTCTGGAAGTACGTAATATTTGTAATGTTTTCACAGAGTAGTCTTGCGGCATTTATCATGTCCTTCGAGATATAAATCTAAAAATAGTAATTAATGCGCTATCGATGACTAACAGTTTAAACGTCATTCACAAACGTTTACTGAGCTGCTATCAGAATCTCTTCTTGATTTAATCAGGTATTCATAAAAGTAGAGGAAACTAGCAATATAAATATTTATGCATACTATAACTATAACTCTCCATTTATGTCTTTTCTCAATTTAATGTTTGGGTTCACATTCCACTATATTAGATATGTTAGACCTTAGCCTCTATCCATTCTCGAGCAGATCTATCCCAACCCTTTCGTTTGAAAATATTTTGATCTTCACTGGAAAATGATCAATACACTAACACTTTAACAAACTTTGTAAAAGGCCCTGAAGAAAGTATGCTTATTTATAATGTGCAACCCCCCAATCATTTGGGATCCGAAACCCAAGCAACTAAAGCATGAAACGTCTGGGAAATGAGAAAGCTAATGAAACTTGGTTCCATTTTGTTTCTCCTCCTGGGAACAATAATGATGTATCAAGCTGCAAACAACCAAGACCTCCTAACCTTCAACCAAGTAGGCAAACTTCAACAAATATTGACACTCTAATTGCAAATCCATTGATAATTGGACTTGTTTAAACTAGGAACGGTCGCATAATTATTATCAAATATTGATGTCAAATGTGAAAAGAGATAGATAAAACAAACCATAAGTCGTCAACATGCCTTAATTACGAATGATATTTTTTGCAAACGATTCAAAAGATTCAAAAAATGTAGAGCCATCCTCTTTATATACACACTTGATGATATTATCGACTATCTATTAGAAGTTTAAATTTATTCTCCCTCATTTCAATTTCAAATAATTTGTCAATTGAATGCAACTTATTGTTAAAAACCAAAATGGTACAAATACCTCATCAGATTAATTACAAATTCATTCGTTGGGAACAAAATAAATTTTGTAATGTTGTGAATGTGGTAAATCCTAAATGGTTTCCTAAATGAATCACATATACTGAGTGATAGGCAGTTTGGCTTTCGAGCCAGGCACTCAACCCAACACGCCCTTCTTGCTATAACTGAATTCATCAGAACAACTCTTGAAAACGGTGAAATATGTATAATAATTGCCCTCGATTTCAAAAAAGCCTTCGACAAAGTATGTAGAAAAATTTTAGTACAAAAACTACGAAGCCTAGGTATAGATTCAAGACTGATTGAAGCATTACTATCTGATAGATCCCAATATGTTGAAATAAATACATTAAAGTCTCAAATATTATGTACTCTACTTGGTGTACCTCAGGGTTCCTCTGTTTCTAATATTCTATTCTCTCTCATGATTAATGACTTACCTGAGTGTTTTAAACATCTAAGTACAGTTATGTTAGCTGATGACAGCACTTTAATGATCAGAGGTAAAAAGCAATTATTGAATGATATAATTAATACTGTGAATGGGGAGTTAGAATGCCTGAACATGTGGCTCCTCCAAAATAAATTAGAACTGAATGTTCAAAAGACTGAGTTTATGGTATGTGGTAAGTACGATGAAAATGACGTTATTGAATTATGTATTGGCAATGAAAAGCTTCGTCAAGTAAATAAACTAAAAATACTTGGACTTACGATTGATAATAAATTGACTTGGGATAACCATTATACGAATGTTTCTAAGAAAGCTATGTACACATTATCAAGTATTTACAACCTACGATTGTGTCTTGACCAAAAAGGTCGTGAAATGTTAGCAAAGGCATGTGTGCTACCTATAATAAATTATGCAGCGAGTGTATGGTTTACTGGTAATAATGCGCATGTAAATAGGATTAACAAATTATATAGACGGGTCTGTCGTTATGTACTAAATCTAGGAAAATATGATACTGTTATGAATGAGATGTCTTATGATGTTAAGTGGCTAAGTTGTAGATATAAGTACAAATATGAATGCTTAAAATTAGGATACCAAATAATAAGTGAAGAATGTCCAAATTACTTTAAGAATTACCTTAATATACACGTTGATAATGTTCGTAACACTAGAAATAATACGTATAGTTTACCTGATGTGCTCTGCAAAACTGTCTTCGGTAGACAGTCATTTAAATACCAATGCAGTCAACAGTGGATGAACCTGCCTGCACTCATCCGTAGTGCTGCACCAAAAATATTTAAACGATTGCTTCTCAAACATTGTATGGAACTGCAGCAAAATGAATTACCAGTAATTGAAACAAATGTCTGTAGCTTCTCGTTTATTGACCATGTTGTAAATAAGTATGTTGTTGATGATTTGATTTAGACGAGTAATTCCTGAGGGGTAATTCACCTTACAAAAGGGTCCCTCTTGTATGTCAATAAATAAATAAATAAATTCACTGGAAAATGATCAATACACTAACACTTTAACAAACTTTGTAAAAGGCCCTGAAGAAAGTATGCTTATTTATAATGTGCAACCCCCCAATCATTTGGGATCCGAAACCCAAGCAACTAAAGCATGAAACGTCTGGGAAATGAGAAAGCTAATGAAACTTGGTTCCATTTTGTTTCTCCTCCTGGGAACAATAATGATGTATCAAGCTGCAAACAACCAAGACCTCCTAACCTTCAACCAAGTAGGCAAACTTCAACAAATATTGACACTCTAATTGCAAATCCATTGATAATTGGACTTGTTTAAACTAGGAACGGTCGCATAATTATTATCAAATATTGATGTCAAATGTGAAAAGAGATAGATAAAACAAACCATAAGTCGTCAACATGCCTTAATTACGAATGATATTTTTTGCAAACGATTCAAAAGATTCAAAAAATGTAGAGCCATCCTCTTTATATACACACTTGATGATATTATCGACTATCTATTAGAAGTTTAAATTTATTCTCCCTCATTTCAATTTCAAATAATTTGTCAATTGAATGCAACTTATTGTTAAAAACCAAAATGGTACAAATACCTCATCAGATTAATTACAAATTCATTCGTTGGGAACAAAATAAATTTTGTAATGTTGTGAATGTGGTAAATCCTAAATGGTTTCCTAAATGAATCACATATACTGAGTGATAGGCAGTTTGGCTTTCGAGCCAGGCACTCAACCCAACACGCCCTTCTTGCTATAACTGAATTCATCAGAACAACTCTTGAAAACGGTGAAATATGTATAATAATTGCCCTCGATTTCAAAAAAGCCTTCGACAAAGTATGTAGAAAAATTTTAGTACAAAAACTACGAAGCCTAGGTATAGATTCAAGACTGATTGAAGCATTACTATCTGATAGATCCCAATATGTTGAAATAAATACATTAAAGTCTCAAATATTATGTACTCTACTTGGTGTACCTCAGGGTTCCTCTGTTTCTAATATTCTATTCTCTCTCATGATTAATGACTTACCTGAGTGTTTTAAACATCTAAGTACAGTTATGTTAGCTGATGACAGCACTTTAATGATCAGAGGTAAAAAGCAATTATTGAATGATATAATTAATACTGTGAATGGGGAGTTAGAATGCCTGAACATGTGGCTCCTCCAAAATAAATTAGAACTGAATGTTCAAAAGACTGAGTTTATGGTATGTGGTAAGTACGATGAAAATGACGTTATTGAATTATGTATTGGCAATGAAAAGCTTCGTCAAGTAAATAAACTAAAAATACTTGGACTTACGATTGATAATAAATTGACTTGGGATAACCATTATACGAATGTTTCTAAGAAAGCTATGTACACATTATCAAGTATTTACAACCTACGATTGTGTCTTGACCAAAAAGGTCGTGAAATGTTAGCAAAGGCATGTGTGCTACCTATAATAAATTATGCAGCGAGTGTATGGTTTACTGGTAATAATGCGCATGTAAATAGGATTAACAAATTATATAGACGGGTCTGTCGTTATGTACTAAATCTAGGAAAATATGATACTGTTATGAATGAGATGTCTTATGATGTTAAGTGGCTAAGTTGTAGATATAAGTACAAATATGAATGCTTAAAATTAGGATACCAAATAATAAGTGAAGAATGTCCAAATTACTTTAAGAATTACCTTAATATACACGTTGATAATGTTCGTAACACTAGAAATAATACGTATAGTTTACCTGATGTGCTCTGCAAAACTGTCTTCGGTAGACAGTCATTTAAATACCAATGCAGTCAACAGTGGATGAACCTACCTGCACTCATCCGTAGTGCTGCACCAAAAATATTTAAACGATTGCTTCTCAAACATTGTATGGAACTGCAGCAAAATGAATTACCAGTAATTGAAACAAATGTCTGTAGCTTCTCGTTTATTGACCATGTTGTAAATAAGTATGTTGTTGATGATTTGATTTAGACGAGTAATTCCTGAGGGGTAATTCACCTTACAAAAGGGTCCCTCTTGTATGTCAATAAATAAATAAATAAATTCACTGGAAAATGATCAATACACTAACACTTTAACAAACTTTGTAAAAGGCCCTGAAGAAAGTATGCTTATTTATAATGTGCAACCCCCCAATCATTTGGGATCCGAAACCCAAGCAACTAAAGCATGAAACGTCTGGGAAATGAGAAAGCTAATGAAACTTGGTTCCATTTTGTTTCTCCTCCTGGGAACAATAATGATGTATCAAGCTGCAAACAACCAAGACCTCCTAACCTTCAACCAAGTAGGCAAACTTCAACAAATATTGACACTCTAATTGCAAATCCATTGATAATTGGACTTGTTTAAACTAGGAACGGTCGCATAATTATTATCAAATATTGATGTCAAATGTGAAAAGAGATAGATAAAACAAACCATAAGTCGTCAACATGCCTTAATTACGAATGATATTTTTTGCAAACGATTCAAAAGATTCAAAAAATGTAGAGCCATCCTCTTTATATACACACTTGATGATATTATCGACTATCTATTAGAAGTTTAAATTTATTCTCCCTCATTTCAATTTCAAATAATTTGTCAATTGAATGCAACTTATTGTTAAAAACCAAAATGGTACAAATACCTCATCAGATTAATTACAAATTCATTCGTTGGGAACAAAATAAATTTTGTAATGTTGTGAATGTGGTAAATCTTATAAGTATATTATGTTTCGTAAATTTAGTTTATATCGTAACTGTTAATATATTAGCACTGTGAATTGATGCATCATTTAGTGTAGTAAAAATATTCAAATAAATGGTTGACTCTGTTATTGTTCATTGATCCCTAAATTTAACTTTATGTATCTACTTACTATTATTTATGATAATGATCTTGATCTGTACCTTGTTCGTTCTGCGAGTTTATGTACCTAAAATATGACTTCTCCAGATCCTCACCTTTTTTATTTACCTACCTGTTTTCATGGATTAGTATAATCCTATTTCTTGTTCTGTTTTACCAATATGTTAATATGTTTAAAGTTTGTTGTCCTCATTCTTTGAGATTACTGAGAAAACACTTGTTCTGTTCATTCACCTTTCAATTTCAATGTACTAATTTTAATCTACGCCAAGACTATAAAAAGCTGACCAAAATAAACGGTCAGTGCCCACTTTGCTGCCTGACTCTGTAGAATTAACACAGCACCTTCACTCTGTTAGTCTCAGATCTCATTTTGCCCCTTGCGGCATTCTTATCTCTTTTAATAGCCTTTGCAGCATTGATTCTTTAGCCACACAACATCTATTTTTATACATACAATCTCACAGCTAGTTCCTAGCTTCCACCTCGTTTTAACTTATTATTTTACATACAGTCCACTTCTTCGCTCATATTATAATTTTGACAAATACCTAACAAACCATACTACATTTACTTTACGAGAAATTTCCCAGGGTAGACATTATTATGGACGGTTGTGGAGTGACTGTAGCAGAAAATAAAATGGAGGAACAACATCAACAACAAGAAAAGAAGAGTCATCGCGAAAATTTTGGTAATTAAAAGATATTTGTGAACTTTTTGTTAAAATACACGCTCTTTTTTGTCTTTTGGTTGTTTTTACTATTTTGTTTTAACTACGTTTGAATTCATTTCGAAATTCTAGAAATGTTGACCACTTCAACTGACGCTAAGCAATCTTCCGAGGACGATGCGTCCCCAAATCCATTTCTTCCTTCTTCGGACGAAGAGAGTCAACCACAGGAAGAAAATAACTATTTATTGGTCCACACTGGGAATGAATGTTTTCATGCGAGTAATATCGTTGTAAGTCACAATGATGAAGAAAGCACAATTCATCCGATTATTGGACACTCTCAGGTGAGCCGGATATCAGTATATTACTCAACAAATTTTATTAGTTAACGGGTTTAAAATAATTTTACGAACAAAATTGTAAATTAATATCCCCATTTAAATCTAATTTCAAGGGAACGTTATGAGCAAGTCGTGGAGGAAGTAGAACTCAACTTATCAACTGATGGAAACGGTGTGGTACGTCAACAAGCCCCTCTGCTTCACAGCCTGCAAGAATGGGCGGTCTTGTCAAAATGAAAAAAATTCCAGAAACATCTACTTATGTGGGAAATGTCAAATAGGAGTTCATAATTGGAAAGAAAAATACAACCATGCTGAACTTCATCTTGCGGATTCTCAAGCCGTAGTTTGTGGCCTTTGTGGATGGTTTCTGAAACCGGATGAAACTGCAATTCGAAGCCATAAATACAGATTTCATAAGGGGATACCTGTTGGTGAGGGTGAAGGCCAGTTCAACTTCAGCTGCAAGAATTGCAAAACCCGCTTGAAAAATTTAGGAAAGTTCCGTCACCATCAGGGATTCTAGTGCCAAAGTATCTCTTCCAAAGTTCTAAATGTTTAGTGTGATTATTAGTAGCTTACTTATGATATATGGTAAAATCAGTCATTTTAAAGACTTTAATTTTTCACTTGGTTATAGTTATCATTTATTTATTTTTTAAATATAACATGTTAGTATGTAGTAATGCTTCAAAAGATTGGGTCGAGATACTATTTCAGAAATGCCGTTGTTAAAGCTAAACGTTATTGAATTTATTTTTTTAGATTCTTTTTTTTCTTTTTTACAACTTTTAATTTTTCAATCTGCAAACATGATACGTTAACAATAACAGTGTTTAAATATTTACCGCAGTTGCCATTATAGGGCTTCCCAATCCTTAGAAAAATCCTGAAGTGTTTGGATCAGTCCCATTCTATTCCAATTTATTGTATTTATCTGTGAGTACAAGTTGGATTTGGACAGGGTTAAAAAAACAAATAATTGCAAAATAACTTACCAGCAAACCAGTATTTTGTTAGCTTATTGATTTTTGCTCACCTTTCATCATATTTTAGAAATCGACAAAGCTCCCGAAGCTCATTCTCATTTTTGAAAATCCCATCACCCGGAATTTGCTCTGAAACAACTTCCATCGCAAGACGTATCGGTTTAAAAAGTTCATTGTGCAACTTCATGTAAAACTCATGAAGGCCCTTCAACTCTTGCACTCGAGACTTAACTTGTTTCCATTTTTCCTTGATGGTAACATCCACGATTGGATTTTCCGCCACCATTTTCGCTTTCATGATAAAATTTCAAAAACTGGGATTTTTATTGTAACTTGCCGTGGAGTCGTGGCACTTCAACTGGTTTAGTTTTTCAACAAAATCTCTCTCGCGCCAAATCCATCGATTACTAACCTGGTTTTGGATGTGGATTTTCGTGGGTGTGGGTTTTAATACTACTCAGTTTTAAGATCCAAAAAAAATTCAACCGTTGAAATAAAATACATTGGAACGAAAAATAATTTAGAGCTGGTTTGCTCACGACGTAAGTTTAAACCGAATATCAGGCTATTTTCCATTTGGAGTGTATAAGCAGTTCATTTATGCAAAATTGATTTACCCAATCATATTGTTCATGCTACCAATTAATGCAAAAGCGGTGCATTGCATGGATATGTATTTTTGGGAAGGTACAAGTTCATTTATAAATTATGGAAATAATTTGTATCATGTAGTTTTAAAACGCACCTCTACTAAAAACATTTACAAGACTTTTGAGATTAAAACTAAAGTAAGCGTTTGAAGCATCATTAATTTAAAATACGGTTTTGATCAATATATTTAAGATTCTTACAAATATTGGTTAAAATGTATGAAACAAATCATTGTAATTTTATCACAACAAACTTGGTAAAATTTAAGTGCCTAATCGTTGGAGCAAATTTTTATGAACATGCTTTTAAAATATTCTTTGAAAAACTACTGATGAAATTGAGGCTTTATATCCTATTATACACAATTCCAGCTTATAAAGTTTGAGATGTATTCAAATAAATACTACTCAACTGCCATAATATATGCATTTATTGAATCAAAAGTGATTAAATAACACTTTATCATTATTCCATACTCAAAAATTTAATACCGTGTTTCCCATAATATTTGACAGCAATAATTCCTAACATTCAGTCAAAATGAGCAAACTTTTCTAGTTTAATTTTGGCAACAGAAAGTAATCACAAGAAATTGTAAGTATTTATAAAGTGAATTACTGTTCTCTCATTTACAATAACAATTTGCTAACCATTCTTTGATGTTGGAACACAAAATGTCACTCACTCTACGATACAAACCTTTGTACTTTGTGAAATGAAATGTTGCTAATAATGTGGTAGACCGGATTCTTTAATTACATCAACCTTATTTTTGTTTGCATTTTACGAAATTTCATGGATTAAATAAAAGGAACAATGATTTGTCTAAAATTCGGTTATCATCGCGTAGTAGGACAGTAATTTTTTGAGAATTATTGCGATTTTTCAAATTAAGGTAGCGGCTAGCAAATTCAAATTCTTGGAAGGATAATTCCACGAAATTGTACTCCAACCCATCGACTTTTGGTTGCTAACCAAAAACACAATTAGAATCATAGTCAAATACAAAAATTCAATTATGAATCAAAATAATTTGTTTAGCAACTTAGAATACCTCCATGCTCTTCGAAATTACTCATATTTTACAAAATACCAGCAATTTACTAAATTTACTTCTTTGTTATAAAAGTTGATATTACTGCCTCAAATGAGTAACAGTAGCCTTGTAGCATGTTGACAAAGAAGACATTTTCTACCTAACACAACTTTGCTGAAGTCACGAAACCAAACACCAACCTGATCCAAAATGTACTCTCACCCATTATGGACAGTTTCTATCCAAATATTTCAAATACTTGAAAAAATAATTTCATTGCCGATAATATACAAACTAGAAAGTCAAAAATTTGTTTTTCTCAACCCATCAAAGATATCAATATTTAGGGCAGGTGGTGACGAACGGGTAAAGTTTGCACTCTATCGAGTCGCCCCATACATCTTTGTTGGAGTTAATTTGAGAATAGTCTACATATTCCTGCTCCAAATCTATAGCCCAGAGTACAAATTTGAGAAATGGGAATATGGAATCGAATCTCTGCTGATTTATATTGCTTTCCTAGTGGCGTTCATAGTATGTTTGTGTGCTTGTTGGACTTTCAACGTCCATGGCGATAAAGTAACCGACATATTAAATACTTTGAAAACGTTTGACGATTTAAATATGGATCCTAAGCGACCTAACAAAGTCACAAGGGATAAAGGAGCCATGCTCATTCTCGTTATGGCAGCAGGTTTACTTGTATTTGCTCCTGTTGTGGGAGTTTTTCTCCCCCTCATAGCTGAATTAGATCCCGTTTCCCACATTGTCAAATCAGTAGCACCTTCCACGATGAGCCAACTATCACAGCGGTTTATTTCTGCAATCATCCTTACGGTAACAATTATAATGGCGTTATGCGTTGTCCTCCCGATTTTGGTAACTTATATTGTGATTGTGATACAATTAGAAAAATACATAAGAGTAGCCACAGAAAGAGTAATAGGTAATTCTGGGCCCATAAACGGTCTATTTTATCCTAAAATGATCGTTCATCGCCAACTCACTGTTGTCCGATGTATTTTAAAAGACGCTTTGATTGTTTTCAATCCTTCATTACTATTTGCTGGCATGATTTTTGTAATAGTTACCCTCTTCTTTGGAATTCGCCAAGTTTTCCCGATGCTTCTAGCCATACCTAATGCAATAATGGGAATAACGATTTCTATCATGATTTTTATCTTGGTCCCAATTGCAGCGAAACTTGATGAGTCTTCTCAAAATTTCCAAGGAGTCTGGAGAACCCGTTTACGTTTACGGTTGAATAGGAAAATGCTTCTTTCGTGTAGACATTGCCTGTCTTTTCCTATTGGACCTTTTGGATGTTATACAAAGGACAGTTTTTTGATCATTTGGGATACTATTTTTAACCAGGCCGCAAACCTTTTAATTAATTGGTAGTGGGGATTTTTTCAGTAAAATGAACACAATGTTTAAATTTTTTAGTCGGTTACAATTAATTATGACCCAAAAAATAAATGTAAACTAAGACTACATTATTCAATATATAAATTAAAAGTTTAAAATTGTGACATTAAAGTAAAAGCGCACATGTGAGGAATCCTATAATAGCAAGAGGAGAAACAGTCATTTTACATTATTAGACAATTAAGCCATTTCAGCTTTTAGGTTACATGGACTTAACGTCAGAGCAATTTTAAAACAATATGTGTCTTCACATATTTAAAAAGTGTGTTGTGCTGTAGCTTTCTTCTTATTTTAATAGCAAAATTGAAAAACTACTGATAAAATTGAAAGCTTTTATATTCCACCACATAATTTCAGCTTGTAAAGTGATTCTGCTCAATTTCCCATTACATTTATTATGTTTTTTGCTTAATCTATTCATTTATTAAATAAAAATTGTGTCAAACGAGTCGTTGTCAATCATAGTCACCAGAATTACAAACTTAATGTTGGGTATTTGCAATAAAATTCGACAGTAATAAGTCCAAACATTGATTCAATTTCTGCACACTAATTTTGGCCGAAAAAACTACTCATTAAAAGAAATTGTTTCTGTAACCTATAATAAAATAAATTCCTGTTGCTTCTAAATCAATGGCTAAACAATATGTTGTTTGCGAATCCATCTATTACCAAGTACGTACCTTTCAGTATAGATTTCAGTTAGAAATTCAAGAAAATTCAGTCAGACACGTTGGTTTCAAAATGTGTTCTTCTCCAATATGGACGGCTGCATACAAGTTGTTTGGAATTCTCGAAAAATAATAACGGTATGGTCCATTTATGGACGGTCAACACCCATGGTAACAAACTCACCGACATTTTAAATGCATATAAAAATATCAGCAACTCACAAAACCCTCATTTACAAAAGAAAGGAAAAAATTTTAGAGACAAAGGAGCTGTTCTAGTTTCCATACTATCCGCTGGGTTTAGCGTGTTTCCTACATTTGACATCAGACTTTCCATTGTAGTAGAATGAAATCCGATTTCCCATTTTGCCAAGGAATTGGAATTTTTCAGCAACACAAATTGTAAGCATTCCATCGTTGCGAGCTTTAGTTCGTCTGGGTTATTGGTTTGGTCGACCAGGTGCCTTCAACCATTAGTTATGTATATTGTTATCTGCATAGAACCTGCAATAAATGGAATACGATTTGCTTCCACTAACCAAGGATAATTCTTTTTGCAAAAAATTATGATCCATCAGCAACTCGCGGTGGTGTTTAGTAAAAGATGATCTGTATGTATTCAACCCTGATTTTTTTATGGGGACGATTGATTTTGACCGACAGGAATTCTGGTCGACAGGTTTTTTTGTTCGACGAGGAAAACTGATCGAAAGTTTTTTTGGGAGATGACACAGAAGAGGCGATTTTACATGGAAGTTTGAAAATGGAAACTTTGGAGTCCGTGTCTCTCGTTCTTTCATCTGAGGTGGTTACTAAACAAAGTATTTCATAAGAACTTCATAAGTCATGACATAATGATGATTTTTTATGACTTGTTTTTATGGCCGTATTCCATCAGGTTTCTGGATTAGTTCACCACCAGTTTAGCCAGAAGAAATTTATTCCGAATGTTTTATTTTCACTCAGGAAGGACCACCAGGTGGAAATGAATGGGCTGCGAAGGCAGCTCAGTCAGGCATGAGCTGGTTTCTTACCATGGGAAATCCCAAGCTACAAAGTCGCCATCTAACGAAAATGCCTATTCGTTCTTTAGTTCAAATAGGCATTCCGTAAGGGGGCGCCTCTGCAGCTTGGGATTTCCTATGGTAAGAAGCCCATAATGAGATTAGCAGCTCATGTCTGAGCTTAGTTTCAAAAGGATTTAAAATTCCAAGGAGGTTCCAGTTCCAAATAGAACACATATTTCCAAAGGCAACCATACCATAATGATAATGTCCATTACTATTTTCACACTTCTCTATAGTGTCCATTATACTTCTTCCATTTCTCTAGAAAATACTCAGTAAAGCAAAGACAGTGTCTTGGTCACTTTGATCAGTAATCTCTCGTTGCCCCCAGTTCATTTCACATCTTATTTTATCACTCTCCTTTTATAGCAAGGTATGCATTTCAATTCCATGCACAAGCCATTGAATTTGTAGGCAACATACAGCTAAGCTATTTAATCTCCAGTTCTAAGCATAGACAAGGAACGAGCTACTCATAATTCAAATCACCATTACTTCACAAGAGCCCAATGCTCATCACATTTCACAATTTTACCATTTAACATTTTTACTTTCTGGCCATCCAAGATGTTTTCAATACACCTATTTCATCTACAGTGATATAATTATTATGAAAGGTTTATTTAGCTACAATACTACTCGTAATTTTATGTGAGGGAGTGTGAAGATCAAAAGACTGTTTCTTGTTACTTTCTTTAAATTATCAAAGTTTTAAATACTAAAAGTAATAAAAAAAAGTTCTCACTGTTTATGTTGTAAGTTAACGCTAACATGTTTGAGACAAGTTGACATTGATTGATTGTATATATTGCTTAAGAATATATTTTTTAATCACGATCAGTGAGAGCCCCATAATTAGATTTTTATGCTAGGGTAAAAAATTTGTTTCTTCATATAATAAAAAATAATATATTATTTGTTTTAATTAAATTGTAATAAAAAAATTAATAAACATGGGATCTTCAAAGCAGCAAGGTAATTACTGTGACCGAACCCTTCTTTGTATTTACATGTTGTTCGATTCAGTTCACAATGCGGGTGAAAAGTTTGTGAGCCAAATGTTTTTTACCCACTAAATTTTATTTTATGTTAGTGGACGTCAATTGAGGACATTTATATGCTAATTTCATGCATGATGTTAATGGGCTATGTAAATTATCTGCTAATGATATTTGATATGGGGGCCTTCAATTTCTCCAAACCTTCATGCTGATGGGTTGAACGGTTGAAGGTCCAATAACTTTTGTTTTGTTAAGACTAAAATAAAGCTAAAATTGCATGACGGGATTACGAAACTTTTTACGTCCTCCATAAACTACATTTTCATATCCCGAGTTTGACGGGGGTTTATTCAAGTATATGGTTTACGGTTAAAATTATTAACTCATAAATTACTAGTGTCTCTACATCAAAACAGTTTAGAATGTGCCCTTAATTCATTAACACTGAAAGCATATATTATTAATCAAGACGTTAACAGGTGCATTGTTAAGTGATTTTTAAGATTTATTAACTAGATATTACTCAAGTATTTCTTTTCAGGGTACGTCCCAATCTGTCCTTAATTTTCTTCAAGCACAATATATTGACTGTTGCATAATTCCTTAAAGAAATGTGCCATTTCAGTAAAAGTAGGTCGCATCTCACTATCCAAATTCCAACAATCAAGCAGCTTCATGTAACTGAGACGCCCAATTTTTTTTGAATTAACAAATGCTTGTTCAACAGCTACAGAATAATTTATAATAGGGTTACATTACATTTTCTCAGAAGCAAATTCAGGTTTACTTAGTCGCAAACCATTCTTAATTTCCTCATTAAAATCCATTGACCAGTTGAGCGTACAGTAAGGTATTATACCTACAAATGATTAAAAGAAGGCATTGCTTATGTTATCCTTAAATTCAACTGTATCGTGGATCCGGGTTTAATGACAAATTATAAGATTATTACTACTAGTGATTAAGTTGAGCTACCCAAACTAAATATTTCCCAAATGGTCACACCAAAACTCCACACATCCGATTTGGAAGTGAATTCCATTTTTGTCAAAGATTCATGCGCCATCCATTTCCAAGGAAAGGGTTCCTGTGATTTTTTGACGTATTTTTGATATTCATAGAGCTTTCTTGAGAGTCCAAAATCTCCAATTTTGCAAGTGTAATTCTCATCCAATAAGACATTTCTGGCAGCCAAGTCTCCATGAACAACATGCTTTCCCTCGATGTATTCCATTCCGCAGGCAATCTCATACGAAAATTTGCATAAGTCATCCATGAGCAAAGAGCACTAGTGGCAACATGCTTCTTTTGTCTCAAAAACTTTTCCAAGGCTCCATTTTTACAGAATTGCGTAGCAATATACAAAACACCTACAATTTTTTTTTATCAAAGTGCAATTTTTTACAATGCAATTTTATATACGATTTTGTTTTTAATACCTTTATGGATTTCTTTTGTATACGCTCCGATAAATCCAACAACATTTTCATGTTCACCAATGTAGCTTAAAAGTTTGACTTCAGAAAGAACACTTTTAAATAAATCTTTTGTGCAACTTTTATTCGGCTGCTTAATTGCAGCTAGTGTTCTTTTGGCAATCCCTTTGTAAACTGTTCCAAAGTTCCCACTGTCCAGTATAGTTTGAGTCTCTGAAAAAATTATTAAATGTTACAAAAATAAAAATTTACACTTGGTTTTAGCTTCTGTTACCTATTTGCAACTCCGTTAAATCAAGTTCAAAATTGGCCTCAAATTTTAAAAATTCGGCTTTCCACACAGGGTTGGATTGGTTTTGGGTAGGCTTCGACTCTTCAGATGATCCATTGAAGAATTCCTTAACTTCATCTTTTGTCAAAAACTGATTTAGTTTTCTTAATCGAAGGCAGTAAAATAAACCCACTGACAGACTTAACGCAACAACAGCACCAGCAACCAATGCCGATATTAATGGCAAGTGCGATTTATTTTCTGAGTCAGTTGAAAAGTCTTGTTTGAGCGGTTCAGGCCTCCACGGAGTGTGGCGTTCGGACACTAAGGAAAAGAATCAAATCGTCTAAATTGTGTGAACTATACGACTTTTATAAAATAAATCCATCTTACCCGCTTCTGTTTCTGTATATACTAACGGGTCTGTTAAACTGGTGTAATCTTCTATTTTCCACCAACCATTCTCGTTAGTATTTTCATTCAATTGCAAATCTTTGGGATCTCGATCGAAAGCATTTATTAAAAAGTAATTGATACCATAAGCGTCAGCAAACTTCATTAAGAAGAAGAAGTTTGTCTTTATTCTCGATCGATTGGCCATGGCCCTTACAATCATTCATTACAAGCATTGTTGTTACAGTTTTCAATTATTAATGTTCTGTTTCTTAACATAAATTTAATATACAGATTAATTGATTTGATTTTTTCTTCATCCATGACTTCAAAGAAGTCCGTATATTCATATTCACTTTGGGGTAGTACATAATTTCCAATAAATTTTTTCCGAATTAAGCTATACACATGACATTTAAACAATACATGATATTCAGTTTCAGTGCTTAACATACAAGCTTTACATCTATCGTCACAATCGGGATCATAGAATTTTTGTAGAACACCTAACTCACATTTCATTTCACCTGTATGTATTAACCCTAACTTTGCTCGTAGTTGCACTAGTACCCTTATTTCTTGCCAGTTTTTTAGGTAGTTTAGGAATTCATCCCTTTTTGCATGGGTACGTAGTGTTTTGTAGTGTGGCATGGAGGTGCTGTCCATCATGCATGCTATGTCCTTTTCTTGTGACTTCGTTATTACTGTCTGAGTTATTATATTTATTGCCTGTCTTCTTCTTGCATTGTATTCAATGTTCTCAGAGTATAGATCGTGATCAATGATGTGTTCAAACTTCATTAAATTGAAGACAGTTTTCAAGTTTGCTGAATCGACTTTGAAATTCCGTTGTTTATTAATTATATTAACCTGGAAATATAAATTTAACTCAGGTAAGAATTCCTGAATTGCTTTCTTCAAGTATAGATGAGTATCAAAAATTTTATCCATGTTTTCCAAATTGGCCATTCGCTCAATTGGGTGCTCCTCTTTGCAAATTAAGTAGTCTATTTTCGTTAGAAACTTAATCTCCGGGGGAGTCGTAGAGTTTATTGATACAAAGAGACGAACGAATTCCAGACAATAAGGGGTATCTACAAGAAGTCCAATGCGAATGCTCATATTTTTAAATCGTGTTAAAGAAGTTTCCACAGCTAGAAGTTTAGAATGATTAGTGAAAGGCTGAAAACTTTCATAGAGGTCCAAGTGGATTCCTTTAACCAACTTTAATTCGGTTTTTTGCATAAACTCAACAAATCCCGCTAACTTAGAATGGATGGAGGCTAAGTCGGTTTCTCTTAAAACGTAACTTAAAAAAATAGTGTTCTTGTTTGCAATCATTTTCTTTTCAGTTTCTATCCACTTGCATGCCTGTGTTAAATCCTCATAATTCTTAGGAAGTACAATTCCAACCAGATCGAATCTATGTAAGACGAACTGAAGCATGATTTTGTATTCATCCGTAGTTAAAGTTGAATTTCCTCTGATATCTTCAGTATTAAATGTTATCCCAATGGTTTTATTTTGAAACAAATCTTCCGTCACATTTGGTCTAACTGTTGTTGCATCAATGCATGGGTCGATTTTCCAATTGTTGAAATTGTTTGGGTAGTTGCGGAGTACAGAGTAAGGGTGCAACTTTGTAACCGGAGACACAACACTCCTTTCCTTTTTCCAGATAACTGGTCGTAAAGGAGAAAACCAACTTGAACCAACATAAACTGAAATCAATGGCTTTAGGGTAACTTTTAGATTGCTACACTTCATTAGTGTTCATTAATAGCTAAAAATTTTGCATTGCAAAACGTATTGTAGGATGGTGTATTTCGTTGCAACCTAATGCGTAAATTAAATTCATATATTATTGATGCTTCAGGATGAATTGTTAAAATAGAATTTCCCAACTTCTTCATTCCTTCCAGAGGCTTTTTTATTAGAGTTTCATATTCAAAGGTTCCATCTTGGGGAAGCAGTTCCGCTTCTCCCAACTTCAGGAATTTGTATAGAAAATAAAGAGTTCCGTTGATTTCTTCGCATGCTTTTACCATACTCGTCACTACGAGATCAGTGTATTCTTCATCAAAGAAACACACAATTGTATAATGGTGAGACATGCGACGAGCAAATTCAAAGTTTTCGATTTTTGTAGTGTAATTGAGGAATTTGAACAGCAGCAACGGTTTCAAGACCACGGCTACAGACCACTTTTCAGCCTTCCATGCATTTATTTCGTTTTCGACAACCGACCAATTGGAGCCTTCCACCATATCTGAGCCATCTATCATCAAGAATATTTCCAATTTCTTTACAAGGGTTGGGTTGAAATTATGTTTGGCTGGATCTCCCATTTTGCATCCAGTAAATTAGTATTCCGCTCATAAAACCAATTCATTCTTTTATGGAATAAACCATATGATTCTACAACTCCAATTTCATATTTTACGACAAAAAAGGCTTTTTCAAAACAGTCGTACCAACTTAATCGGATATCACAACGATTAATTAGTGTTTGATGGATGCCCAACCCAATATTTGAAGTAGATGATAAGCTCGATACTGCATTTAAAATTGAATCCATGTGTTTGGGAGGATAATCAAAACAATTGCAAGCCATTGAGTCATTTATATTGGCCAAGATTTTAGTTTTAAACGTTGGTTTCATAATTTGGAGCCTCTCCCTTTCATCCAAGTTGAACATAAGGTCCTCTTCGTTGATGCTGGAAATGTTAATTGTGTTCTATGTTTATTTATATGGAGTTATTTCCATCATTTAGAAATATAAACATTAATATACTTACGTTAGAGATATAATTAAGTCAATACACAAAGTATTATTGAAGGTCCTTTCAAAGAAATTTCCAACTTCATCAATTTTTTCAGCACAATCCTTCGTTATGTTGCAATCTGTTTCATATTTATGTTCGTTATCAAGGCTGGCTTATTTATCTTAAGCACACAAATTGGTAATTTAAATTGGATGTTAAGTTTAAGCATACCTAGGGAGTAAATGATGGACACGTTCGAAAATTCCCCATTTGGGCGGAAATCCAAACTTTCTATAAATTCTTCGTATGAAATATTTTGACCCATTAATGCCGTCAGTGGTTTGGTCCAATCATACACCACACTTGGCACAGTCGTGAATGAATGCGCATTAGGATTTACAGCACACCATAACCACAACACCACACTACATAAATGTTTTAAACACATTTTTGACACTTTTTACACGAAATTGTTGGAAAAAATCAGTTTGAATCAAGCATAGCTTGTTTGCCGGAGAAGTTAAATCTTACTATTACTGCCAACACGAATTGTCTGTTCTGTGTCCGTGACTGGGAACTCAAATTTCTGGAGGTTTTACGTGTTTTTGTAAGAAAGCTTCTATAATTCACAAATACGTTGTTGATCGGTAAAACTACTTTTCATGTAGACGAGGCGTAGTGAAAATGAAAACTGGAAAATAGTTCGTTTTAATTTTACCATAAGATAAAATACTTTCACATAAGAAATTCTCAAGGATTACTGTGATTACTCACGACCGCTTGTGCATTGCAAACTGTCGTTTTTTACCTTAAATGAGCAGCGCTCGTATATATGCAAGAAAGGAAAACCATAGTAGAAACTCTGGAAATTACAAAACCACATTATGCTGTCGTTTACCATAAAAGTTTCCAATTATTTTAATTTTAGCTTTCTGAAAAACAATGATGAATATTTAGCTCGTGTTTGCGCTAATGGTAACCTTCGAAATCATGTGCGGCTTCCGTTTTCTCGTGTTATAGTTTTCAATCGATTTTGTAGCTGTGATGAATAAATTGTAATGCATAAATTTTTAGTAAACCTATTGGAAAATTGTTTCCAACTAAAATACAAACATTATTTGATGGTCGTAGATATATTCGTAAACCAAAGGATGACCGCATTCAGCAGTACGCAAAATTTCCAAATATGCTACTGATTAAATTAAATTTCACGTTCAAGTGAAGTTGCAATACTTTTATTCTGCTGTCGAAGTTTAAATATTAAATATTTTAATTGCACAGAATTGATGCATTTATTAATAAGTAAATAAAAAAAATTATTTAGTCCTTGGAGTGCAAGGAAGGTAAAATATTTGATACGATTATTAAAAATTATGCGAGGAAAACATGTTGTGGTCTGGTTTTTTTTTGTGTGCATAAAGGAATAAAAGTAACTATTTCTGTTATGGATATTCTTGAGTTTAACAACGAAAACTTTTGATGATTTTAAATTTCCTTCTCATTTATTGTTGACTAGCTGTGGTCGAATGTATATCTCCGACCACCAAAGAAAATTCATGATAATAAAACATGACACAGAATTTCCTGAATGGATTTTTTCTTTGCAGATTATTCGAATTAAGCCACAAATTAAAACACTCTCACTTATCATACCTGTTAGATCAAATAAACCTTAGGAAGCTAAATATCGGGAGAGTAGTTGACGGTTAGGATTTACAACGTGGGAACGAAACGCCAAATATTTTACGAACAGGATGTTTATTATTACGAGCTCTTGTTTGTTGTTACAAAGTTACAACTGCTTTTTTGTTTTTCCTGCTTTGTTTTGTGAATTACGCAAACTTGTAAAGTAAGGAAAACCATGCATGGAAATCCCAAATACAAGGAAGTTTGTTTTGTATAAAGTGTATTTAATTTTGTGAGTGTTGCCTGTCTGAGTAAAATAATAATGAACAATGAACTACTGTTTGGAAAAAAATATTTGGAAATCAGTAGTGAATTTTTCCTCTGGTTTTGATTTTCAGAAATGATAGCGAAAGGAAGTAATAAAACACACGTTAACGTTGGCTCATTTGCAAATATGATACAAATTGTGGACGTTGTGTTAAAACCATAATGTCTCTGTGATAAATATGAAACTTCATCAAGTTTCTGAAGCATAATCATAAATATATAATAAGTAGATTTAGAAATGTTTTTTTTTTCATATGTAATTTTATTATCTGTCGTCGTTTCGGAATGACAAAAAAAATGTTTCAAAAATGAAACAAATAAAGAATTCTACTATGATGTCAGTTTTATATATTGAAAAAACACTATACACTAAGGTATACTTTTTGGGCCGGCAATGTTGGAGACCGTTTGCAGTGTTGTATAACAATGAGCACTTCACTACTAGCATAAACAAGACCCGGCATCAATTTGCATATGGTCTCACCTTTGCGCAACACTGCAAACGGGCTCCAGGTGGCATCAAAAATGCCACCCAACCGTGGTTACCATGCTGTACCACTAGATACTTTGAAGCTATCTGGAGTCCGTTTGAAGTATTGCGCAAAGGTGGGACTATGCACATATTGAATTCAAAGCATTTTTATGCTTGTAGTGAAGTTCTCACCTTTGCGCAACACTGCAAACGGGCTCCAGGTGGCATCAAAAATGCCACCCAACCGTGGTTACCATGCTGTACCACTAGATACTTTGAAGCTATCTGGAGTCCGTTTGCAGTATTGCGCAAAGGTGGGACTATGCACATATTGAATTCAAAGCATTTTTATGCTTGTAGTGAAGTTCTTACCTTTGCGCAACACTGCAAACGGGCTCCAGGTGGCATCAAAAATGCCACCCAACCGTGGTTACCATGCTGTACCACTAGATACTTTGAAGCTATCTGGAGTCCGTTTGCAGTATTGCGCAAAGGTGGGACTATGCACATATTGAATTCAAAGCATTTTTATGCTTGTAGTGAAGTTCTCACCTTTGCGCAACACTGCAAACGGGCTCCAGGTGGCATCAAAAATGCCACCCAACCGTGGTTACTATGCTGTACCACTACATACTTTGAAGCTATCTGGAGTCCGTTTGCAGAATTGCGCAAAGGTGGGACTATGCACATATTGAATTCAAAGCATTTTTATGCTTGTAGTGAAGTTCTCACCTTTGCGCAATACTGCAAACGGGCTCCAGGTGGCATTAAAAATGCCACCCAACCGTGGTTACCATGCTGTACCACTAGATACTTTGAAGCTATCTGGAGTCCGTTTGCAGTATTGCGCAAAGGTGGGACTATGCACATATTGAATTCAAAGCATTTTTATGCTTGTAGTGAAGTTCTCACCTTTGCGCAACACTGCAAACGGGCTCCAGGTGGCATCAAAAATGCCACCCAACCGTGGTTACTATGCTGTACCACTACATACTTTGAAGCTATCTGGAGTCCGTTTGCAGAATTGCGCAAAGGTGGGACTATGCACATATTGAAGTCAAAGCATTTTTATGCTTGTAGTGAAGTTCTCACCTTTGCGCAATACTGCAAACGTGCTCCAGGTTTTTTTTAAAAAATAGGATAGTCACTACAAATTAATATTAAAGAAAAATATTTTGAAATCGACAGTTGGGGTGGTATGAGACGCCGGGGAATTCAAATATAAATCATTTTAAAATTCCTTTGTTTATTAAAATCTGATTTCGTGAACTGAAATAATTTTCATTGCAGTCGAATAATTGCTTATTGTGTTCAAATCTGCTTTGCAAAAAAGCATAACTTTTCATCTCGCCATTTCCCTGTGTCTTCGTGTCAAATTCATCAATTAATGTAAGTATTATAAAACCTAAATATCTATCAAATGAAGTTGAACAATTGTTTTATGTTTATTAAAATCTATTATTATCATGCTTGACCCTGGAATTAACCAGGGTGTTCGCCGTTGTCGAATGCGAACGGGATTACCCCTTGCTACACCGATATTCTTTTATTTCTGCATCAATCGCACCCAATCATACTTTTCCAATTCAAATCAGATTTGCTATTAGTAAGAGTAATGAATCATTCCACTTTCATACTAGGTGACGTGGCGCAAATGGCAAAGCATTGCAAATATGTAGATATGCTCTAGCTTCGATTCTCGGTGCTTGCAACTTTTTGCTTACTTTTTTTCTTACAAAAACATTCAAATAGTACTTGCACTTTGTATAAACGACTTTGCTATGATATCTTAAGTGAATTTTTCCTAAAAACTTGAATTTATTAGAATTATTAAATAATTTTTTGCTTTTATGAAAATTCATAATCAGAAACTGAATTAAGTAAGAAATCATTATTAGAAATCATACATTACGAAAATTCATGGTTAGACATCACATGTGCATTATAATTTCATAAGAATTGACAATTAACTAGAACTTGGAATAACTGGTATTCATAGATGGGACATAAAGATTGTTCAGCTTGTGGACAGCGTATTACTGGGAACCCGAGATACTGTCGAGCACGGACGTTTTGGAAGATGTTGCAAAGATTTATGAGAAAATACAGAGTTGTATACGATAAGGAAACAGACGTATTTTGCACCAATTGCTATTATGAGGTCTACGACTTCTACAGAACCCAATCAGGCGGCACAGATTCAGAGAAGGAGGATGATTTTGAGATGGCGGACGATTTTGAGAAGGAGGATTCATTTGAGAAGGCGGATGATTTTGAGATGGCGGACGATTTTGAGAAGGAGGATTCATTTGAGAAGGCGGATGATTTTGAGATGGCGGACGATTTTGAGAAGGAGGACTCTTTTGAGAAGGCGGATGATTTTGAGAATGAAGATGATTTTGAAAAGGAGGATACTTTTGAGAAGGCGGATGCATTTGAGAAGCATGATGATTTCAAGAAGACGGATGAGTTTGAGATGGCGGACGATTTTGAGAAGTCGGATGATTTTGAGAAGCATGATGATTTCGAGAAGACGGATGAGTTTGAAGGTAATGATCGAATAGAGGAGAACGACAATTTTGAAAGCGATGATGATTTCGAGGAAATTGATAACTTTGAGAGCGATAACGATTTTGAAGAACCAATCGAAAGTCAAATTGAGACGCAAGGTTTCCAAATGGCAGTGCATCCTCAGTTAATCCTTGAAAAGATTAGAGAGATCGAAACGTGGTAAGAAAAATGTTGTAAGGGTAATGAAAGTGGTATTCCCAGACGGTTATATTCTGGAGGCAGATGGGATTTGGTACTGTGATTACTACAACAATGACGCAAAAATTCTGGAGAGTATGCTTGAAACGGAAGAACTTAAGAATTTTATCAGAGTTGAAGATCATATGCTGGTAGATAGAGGATTCCCTGATGTTATTGATAGACTCGTTGAAGCTGGTATAGTTCCCCATATGCCGAAGCTTCTTAAGAAGAAGCAAAAGCAATTTACATCGATGGAGGCAAACTGCTCAAGGCAAGTAACAATAGCTCGATGGGTCGTGGAGGCTGCGAATGGAAGAATTAAAAATGTGTTTCGTATATTTAACCATGTTGTTGAAAATGGATATCTGATTAATGGTACACTTTCATCGTTCTACCGAATCGCTTGTGCAATCAGCAACGCCTTTTTCCCACCATTGTTTAAAGAAACTGAGAGGCATGCCATTGTATTAGAACGTATAAAGGAAAGGACATCAATTAGCAATGGCCTGATGGAAAGAGTTAAGGAGTCTAATCTGGATAGTAGAAGTAGACTACGTTATCGGGAAATGACTGCTGCATCTGTACCAGATTTTCCGCATTTATCAATGGAGGATCTGCTTTCCTTAACGCTTGGAATCTACCAAATCGAAAATGCGCAAGACTACATTTACCAGCATTTATTAATGGACCCAGATTTCAAGATATACGTTTTAGTGGATGAGCCAGGTACACTTAAGGCCTACATTGAATCAAGATACAGAAATAGCATGGAACATCATGTCTTCATTGAATACGATAATACAAAGCTGGGATCCGAAAAGATAAAAGGTGTATATTGTAATGGAATGAATGGAGCCAGGACGGTTGGAACTTGCTCTCATGTCACCGCCATACTTTGGTACTTAGGCTATGCTAGACATCAAGTCAATCCTAAGAAACGTCGCAATCTGAAGGCATCCATAAAAGATGCCTCTACCCAACAGCAACAGCGGGCTCGTCGAGAGGAAAGGGAAGAAGATTCGGACCCTAATGTCTTCTATGATGAAGATAACAGACCCGACTTTGCTCCACCATGCTTTTGATCTCTATATATATATCATTCACAACTATTATTGTTTGCAATTTACATGTTGGTGGAGACTGCTTATTTATTCAAACGGTTTATAACCTATTATTATTATTTTAATGTTGATGTATTAACAATTAAATGTTACGCGTATCTTTTCGTTGCCATTCTATTACAACTTCAAATCGCTCGAGTTTTTTTTGACATAGTGTACATTTTCAATTAGCAAGGGTTTAATAATATTTAATTCCATTGTGTAAAATACTCGTTTGAAGAATAAGTATGTATGTGAGAGTTGGAGGTGGTGGGTATCGAGAATTGGGAGTTAAGTGTATCAAGGTGATGAGTATCAACATTAATAGTTGGAAGTTGTGGATTTTTAAAATTATGGTGATTACAAAAGTAATAGGTGGGGTGGTGGGTCGAGTTGGAGGTGGTGAGCATCAATATTAAGAGTTAGAGGTTTTTCGCTAGCAAAACTAATAGGTGGGGTGGTGTGTATCAAAATTCCGAGTTCGAGGTGGTGGGTATCAAAATTAATATAATGGGGTGGTGTCTATCAAAATTGCGAGTTCGAGGTGGTGGGTATCAAAATTAATATGTGGGGTGGTGGGTAGCAAGCATTCATATGGTGGATTCAAAAATTGATTTGTTTGTAAATGCATTTTTCATCACCATTGACTCGGTAATATGGTAACTGCAGGCCCAAAAACGACCCCTTAGTTTCAATGCATTTAATATAATTTAAATTCGAAATCGGCCCATTTGTTAATTGCAAGTGTATAGGGTTTTTTGATCTGGTACAAATAACATTACTAACAATGGGACGTTTTCAACTGAGGTCTGCGTTAAGACAAACCAAATGTCGATTCTGGAGTAATTCAATACACTGAAAACGATCCTGAAATAAGTTTGCCGTAAAATTTAAATGGGGCGATGTTAAAATGCTTTGGATCGAATTTCTGATCCACAGATGGTATTTTTTGAAATTTCATCTCCAATTTTAATAAAATATTTTATTCTAACACTAACATTTTGGAGTATAAAAATTAAGTTCAAAGTACTTTCGACTGTAAATTATATCACAGCTTCATTTACCATAGCATTTGCCATACCAACTACCGCTTTTATAATTTCAAAAGTTTAATTTTACAGCAAACTGATTTTAGAATCGTTTTCAGCGCATAAAGTTACCTTAGAATCGATATTTGAGTTGTCTTAACTCAGACTTCAGTTGAAAACACTCCTTTGTACGTATTACTAAAATTGGGGCTACCTTTCCTTCCGAAAGGACTTTAATTTAGGCCTAAAAGCTTTCGATTTCAATCAGATGCTTTCCATCTCATTGTTGCAGGATTCGTTTCTGGGAGTTGAGATTCTTCGATGGGAGAAACTCATTGAATTCAGCTTTCTATTTGCAAAAAGTTGTCACAAAAACTTTATTACATACAATCGTCCTAAATTTTAAACCATAAAATCTGGGAAACAAAACCTCAGCCCGCAGAAACCGCATAATCCTCGCGTTTGCATTCATTGAATTTATAATCAATGGCGCTTCCTTGGTAAGTGTTTCCTTGTCCATAATACACATTCAGAACTCACGCTCATACACAAAATTTCTTCAAAATTAAATTTGGTTTTGCAAAACAAGCACTGTAAAATGAGATAAAATCAGAGTAGAGTGGAGAAGAAAGACCCAGTTTTCAAGCACCTAGTTTATTTTTAAAATGATGAATTTTATTCGATGATCATGTATTTGTGTAAAAAATTATAACTTTATGTAGTACGAAGCAGTATTTCAATTTGGTTCGTAAATTTGACATTTCTCTAAGCATTAATTATTTAGTTGAGCATAAGCTTGTTTAAAAAAAATTCTGAATGAAAACAAATATATTTGTATAACTAAATACTGGAAACCAATGCCATACTCCGTAATATTGAGTATTACCAAGTGTTGAGGAATATTTAGGTTGAATGGAATCAGAGCAGGAAATACAAAAAATAAATTACTGAGTAAAACAATATGACACTTCCTGTTTCAAAGGATGCTGCGAAAACTGAAGTAAATGAGGATAATATTAGGCATTAAATCATAACTGCTGTGATTTTTTTTAAATCAGCAAATATCTAGGTTTTAAATCGAATTTAAAAATTCTTATATTTAAAATAAACTTATAATTCTTATATTCTTGTATTTTCCCTCAAGCTGTTGGCTGGATTCATTATATATCGGCGTATTTTTAAGTAAATAATATATTAATTGCCACATGTACAACTTCCTCCGTTAGCATAAAATTTACAATTACCAACTAAGTACTGGTTTTTAGTTTTACCAATTACCCAGCTATTTTCATGAAAATAATGTAAAATAAAATTACTATATGGACGTAAATGCAGGATTGTCTTCCCAATAGAAAATATTTGCAGTTTAGGTGAGTATTTCACATCGTTATCAGACGACGTTTTACTAAGTACTGAAAACCAACCAATTCACATAATATCGGAATTACTAAGTACAGCGATGGAGCTGTTTGGCATGAAATAGGAAAAAATAAATGAAAATTTTTGGATATAAAAGGCACTCCCATTTTCTATGTAAGGCAGTTACTCGTTACACACAATTATTACACAACGCCTTCTTCTCAGAGTCAGTTTGAATATTGTTACAATTATAAATTTAGGTGATCCAGGACCTTTGAGTAGCTTTAAATTCGGAGTACCTTGACATTTCTTCGTAAAGGTATTTTAACAGACTTAATTAAGGTTTTTGAGAGAAAGCAAGTTTTTAATACTCCCACGATTTTTTAATTGTCAGGAATGGATGAGTTGGAGTACGAGAAACGTTCACGTAGAAAATGGGACTGTCGGGTTGCCTTTGTTCGACGTCAGAAGCAGATCGGAGCATTGATACTTGTGCTTCTTATAGCTGGCTGCATTGCCAACTTTTTGTACAATCACTTCCAGCACCAAAACCAGAATGAATTATTGAAAAACGAACAAGCGAACTGGAAACTAAATCAGTTGGAAAGTGAGCTGGAAGAAGAATACCGACGTAACCTTTCCACCCTCATAAAAAATGGAGAAAACCACTTGACTCTTTTGCACGAACAACTGAAGCAGAATCTACTTGAGAAATTTGATAATGTTCAGAAACCAACTGCAGACTCTGATTTGTTGGCGCTGCACAAAAATAAGATGAACAAATCAATTGAGAATGCATTTTTTGACTTTAGCAACCAGTTCAAAAACAAAGTAGAGCTTGGCGAAAACCTGGTAACGTTGTTGACTCAAAAATACAATCATGCCCTTAGAACACACATGTATGATGGCACTCAAACCGGCAAGCAACTCCATGTTGGGGATTTTGAGGTACAACACAGAAAAAGAATTTTAGATGAGTTCCAAGCAAAAACCAATGTTCCAATTGGAAGCCCGGCGTACGAAAAACTGAAGGACGATCTAAAAAGAAATCTTGATACAATTAAGGGGGAACTTGAGAAAGAGGAGAAAACTCGGGATGCAGCACTGGCAAAAGCGTATGACCAAGTGCGCAAATTATATCAAGAAGAATATACCTGTGCCATATCACAACCCAGCGAAAATGACTTGATTCCTTCAGAAGTAAGTTTTGAATTTCATGAAAAAATATCCCAAATTACACTATCCAAATGTGTTCATCAGAACCTGGTTCCAGCAAATCCACAAGTTCGGCATGAGCTGAAGTTATATCTTAACCATATCTATGAAAAGAAAGTTCGGGATAACATCGTGATTGGGATAGATTTCGGGGAAACCTATACCCGTTCTGCTGTCTATTTTCAAGGAAAAGTTCAAATGATTCCACATTATGATCGAGATGGTAAAATCTATAATTCTGTAGCTTCCTACGTGAGTTTCAATGAGTATGATGAGTACGTGGGTCAAAGTGCACAAAATATTGTGGAGATGTCGACTAATATCACACCAATTGTGTATGACATGAAGCAAATATTAATGGAAAGGTCAGTTCATAATCCGAAAGAAATGCCAACATTCAAGGTTAATATTGTAGGCGATGAGGCTCCCATGTTTTCAGGTGAGGGATTTGAGCATTCAGCTATAGCTATTGTAGCTAAACTTTTTAACCAGGTGCGTGAGAATGCTGAGCGATTTGTTGGGGTGCCTGTTCAGAACTGTGTGGTAACGGTTCCTGGCTGGTGGGATGATTCACGAAATAATTTTATCATAAAAGCAAGTAATTTCAACTTCACAAAAGTAACTATTTTGAAAGAACACATTGCAGCTGCAGCTGCCTTAGAACACCGGCAGGGTCAGTGGAGCTCTACCAGAAAAGTTATGTACGCATCATTTGATCGAAGAAACTGGTTGTTTTACATTTACGAAGGTTCGCAAGCCAGTTTCCGACAAATACAGTATAACGCATGGGCTGGATTATACACGGAGACAGAAAAGTTAGTGGATTATTGTAACAAAAGCTTTTGTGAATCGGAAGGAATGTCCATAAACGAATTAAGTTCTGATAACATAGATAATCGAATTAGAAGGCGTCGGTTATTTGATAGCTGTAACTAGGCGGAAATGGTAAATGTTGAAGTCCCTGATTTTTTTGGTGGTAAAAATCTTACTGTTAATGTTTCAAGAAATGATGTGGAAATCATGTTCAAAGGGAGATTGGATCAAATTCCCTCACATTTCAATTCTGAACTTAGCCGTTCTAATTTAAGCAAGGGTAATATTGCCGAGGTTATAATAGCTGGGGAATACAGTGGAATGCCAAAAATAAGGGAACTTGTTGAAAACTATTTTCCTGGGAAAAATATAACAATTTCAGGTGTTCAATCTGAAGATGTTATTGCATACGGAGCCGCGGTGAAAGGTGCTATGATATCTGCTGAGATGATTAGCGCACGAAATTAGTAAATTAGATTTCATTATTACGTACACACCAATAAACTAAACGTTAACATTAATTTATTAGTTGGGTCACTTAAGTTGTAAATTTAGTATTTCTTATGAAGACAGGCTTGACGACGTATATTGAAATGGGTAAAAATTATTCTGTCATAAAGGCAAACAAATGTGTGTAATCTTCAACATGTATGCAATTGTTTTAATTATATGCAAATAATTTTATTAAACAAAATATTAATATGTATAATAAAATAGAATAAAATCTGAGTAATAAAACCTTACAACATTCTATATAAATGGAATAAAATGAAATACAGTTATAAATAATTCGCAAAATATCATCATCTTAAATCATAATTATTATCATTTTACGTATTAAATGGTGGATATATTTATTTTTAAAGTAAATTGCCTTTAATTGACGGCAATCCGGTTATTTAACGCTTTATAACTTTGGCTAATATTGGTGTTTCTACACCTCAGAAACTAAAGCATGCATACTCCACACTACACTTCTCCGTTTTAACAAAGCGATTAACTTAAATTTCTCTTTTTTTTGGCATTTCTTCGAGTATGACGTGGGTTTTTTACTCTTGAGCCAACAAGGTTCCTTTTGACTTGAGATAGAAAAGTTTGAAAAGAAGAGGAGGTAAATAATATATGAAATGATACATAATATGTTTGTTCTCTGATTCTGTCATTTATTTCACATTTTTTCATTATTCTTATGAGATGTTGTGAGTTCGACTTCAAAGTGGGAGTGAAAAGCATAGGTCGCTGGTAAATGTTTGGCTTTAGAAACAAAAATCGTGGACAAATAAAGGGGAAAGGAACATTTTTTCCTGCAATACTCATCATATCGTATATTTCATATATATTGATAACGCTTATAGAAAATTGGCAGAGATGCCTTAGAAATTATAACCGCGATAAATATTTTGCGCAAGCTGGTAACACCTGCTTGTATCTGAAATTAATAAATTTATTACATGACAACTTTTAAAGAAGCCGAAAGACAGCCAATAAAAACGAATTGTTCGTTGAAATTATTAAAAATCTAAAAAATATTTCACCCCACAAGATTAGAATTGTACTTGAGTCATGGTGAAACATTATGCAAACGTTTTAATGAGCCGTCGAACCAAAATAAAATGAAGAAAAGCGGCATCAGTTGGTATATTATGTGTGCAAATATTTAGCTTGCCTTGAGTATAATAATTTATTCACGAGTACAGAAATCTTGAGTTTTTGGTTTGTTCGAAGTCAAAGGCGGATGCTGATATTATTCTACGAACCCTATCATTCAATTCACATTCCTTTCGTTTCTCTTACACATTACTCATCGTCTTTAATTTGTATGTTTATTCAAGTAAGCGCTTATACGATCGCCAACAAATGTTAGCAATCATCATGAAAAAGCCATGCATGAAAATAATTAAATTCATTTCTCTTCAATAACAAGCACTATCACAGATTTACACAAAAACAGAATGTATTATAAAACAAACATGCATAACTGAATGTAAAGCAAAACTTTTTTGTAGACACTCTTATCATCTCGGCTCACAGCCATTAACACACAGATAGTAAGTAATTATCCAAGAAACTTGGAGTTGAAGATTGATGCTTGAAAAACATTCAGTCATATTTTCGTCTCTTTTCACAACACTGCTTGAATTGTATTTAATCCCATAAGAAGTTGTAATTCCATCAAATGAGTTTGTTACAGTTTTGTCTTTATTGTTGACTAAGTGCACGAAGTGGGTGACGGGGGGAATTGTATGTATTGACATGCAAGTTACCCGAAATTAAGCAGTACAAGCATTTAAGGTAATTTCGTTACCTTTTATATTTTTACAATGCTTCCGTGCAGGACAAGAGGCTAACGAGGAGTGTCACCCAACTGGATCTCTACGATTTGGCTGAAACTCGGTACATAGGTCCGTCTGGGTAAAGTATGAAACCATGAGCAAGGTTTTCGTACAATGGCTTGTTGTTTCAGAGTTATGAATATTTTTTTTGTTAATCCACTTTTGACATTCTAAATTTTTCTTATGGAGATTAACATGGGGAAAATTAGGTTTTACATGGGTTCAATTAGTCAAGAAAATTATATTTTTGAAAATCTTCATAAAAATAATAAATTTTGATTTGTGAATGCAGAATTTATACAATATTAATATTATATGCACTAATAGTTGGTTTAGGCTGATATATGCTTTCAAAAGTTATTAGTTAGGTTATATTTGATACGCATTATCAACATGGTGACCCATCGTATCTTAGCAATGGGTGCCCATTGTAGTCCCAAATTTTGTGTGAAGCAACGTATTAGCTCAAAGTGTCTTCATGCCAAGTGTCGGCCAAATCGCAGACAATGAGTTGGGTGACACTCCTCATAAGAGGCATTCGAAAGTGTAGTTGGTAATTTCTGTCGACAACAAAACATGAGCTTGGTGCAGGGCAGGCCCATTGCTAATCGATCAAAGCACGCATACGCTCTCGCCGCATTACCCCAGTACTTTTTCCGCCGTCGAAAACGACACTTGATGTAGAGTATAATTTTTTTATTTTGGGGTTGCGGTGGTGACCCGCCAGCCCTGTTACCAAGTATGACAAACCCCGACTTCAACCAATTTTCTTAGAACTTGGTATGTAGTTCATGACTCCCATACTTCAGATAACACATAAGTACCCCGATCCCCTTTTGCCCTTACGAGTACCCTGACACACAATAATTCCTATGCCCCTTAACTGATTGCCCTAAAACTTGGCATGTAGGTGTCGGGTTCCAAGGATGGGCGAAATAAACATTTTGAAACTAATAAATACAATTTAAAATAATTCCGATCGTTCTAAATAAATGTATAATTAAAATACTTTTTTTCCCTCAAGCCTCAAAATATAAAATAAAATGTTTTATTTTACATAAACTTCCAACATACAAAATATTCTTATGAAATTTCGGCTCAAATTTAATAGTATTATTCAATTCTTTCATCTATGTCGAATATAAGTTTGAAATATCGATATTTAATTTTCAAAGCATATGTTTAGTAGTAACTTTATGCTTCTAAGTTAATTAATTAATTTCACCGAAGCAAAAATTATCGAAACTTAAGCTGTTACAGTCCAAAGTTTATTTTTGATGTTATCAAAATTTGTGAAAAATACGACGGATTATAGAAACCGTCTGCTCAAAATGCATGTATGTTAACAAAAACTCAGATTTTCAACAACAAAAATATTGTTTTATTTTAAATACAAACTATCATTGGTCCCCAAAATAAATATTTATTTTAATTAAAATATAGCGGCCAAAATAAAATAAAAAAACGCATTTGAAATACTTTTATTTTGCCCATCCTTGGAACCCGACACCTACATGCCAAGTTTTAGGACAATTGGTTGACGTCGGGGTTTGTCATAGGTCAAAGGGGATACTTGGTAACAGGGCTGGCGGGTAACCAACGCAACCCCAAAATAAAAAAAATATACTCTACATCAAGTGTCGTTTTCGACGGCGGAAAAAAGTACTGGGGTAATGTGGCGAGAGCGTATGCGTGCTTTGATCGATTAGCAACGGGCCTGGTGCAGGGTAAAACTCCTCTTCCTACTTTGATTCCATATTGTTCTGAAACCCCAAAAATTGGTTTGAAACCGAAAGCAAAACTTACAGAATTATTTCCAAACTCTTCACAAAATTTTTGATGGTTTATTAACTTAACTAGCAATTTATTGCTGGTTTATAGCTTTGTCCAGTCGGTCCGTCGCTCCGTTCGGGGGCACGATATCTCGAGAACGCTTTGACTTTTTCAATTCTGTTTTCACCAATCGATAGCTTATGAAAAACTAGGAATCAAGTTCAATTTTGGGCCAAATCATAGTTACCCCTGGGGAGGGAGGTCATACCCCATCGTTTTTTCAAGCGTAATGTATACCGTGTAGCATATCATTCGAAAGCTAATCACGAGAGAAGATCAACGGTAATATGCACGCTTATCTCCAATGCTATCCTCAGGGTCAAATGTCATGATAAGCTTTTCTTTTTCAAGCAGCAGGCATAGCGTATGCACTTTAAGTAGGGAATCTCTTGCTATGCATTTGAAATACGTAATCTCTTTCTATGTACTCCAAATACGCCCTCTAAGTGCAATATTAGTAAAGACCAGCAACCATGATATGTGAGCTTATCTTGGATGTTATCTGAATTGTCAAATGTCATCGGTTTTCTTTTATAACCCCTAAATTGCTGGTTCGTTAGACTCCTGTGTTACCAGGTTTATTTAATCTATAATTTTAATATCTGTCATCCTTTGTTTTGGTATGAAGAGTAACCTGTGTAAAAAATGAAACAAAGCTCGGTAACTCAAAAACATATTTGCGTCAAATAATGTTTTAGTATAAGGTAGTTTTATGCCAATTTTCAGTTAAATAGAAAATAACCTTGCTTGCACCTTCCCTCGTAAGTACTAAAAACCAACTAATTCACAAAATATCGGAATTATTAATTAATTGGCAAGAAATAGGGAAAACGTTACACTGTCAATAAAAATTGCACGTTCCCTAAATAAATCTAAAGCAGTTGCTGGCTGTGGCAAGGTTCACACTAGTTCACACAAGTAATAATACACAACAAAAGAAATCAGTTCCCTGTGGTGACATCTGTTTTTTCTCTTTGAGTATTTCCCAAGTCGAGCAAATCATGCCATTCGTGGGTTTGCCTACCTGATACAGTTAGTCTACCGTTGATTGATAATTATTGAATAAAGAGTGATGGCGGTGGCGTGTTGATGAATTGCTATGCTAACTTATAACGGACCTTACCTTCTATTTTTTTATTATAGATTTTGGTAGTCCAGAACATTTGAACAGATTTAAATTCTTCTAGTACCTTGAATTTTCTTGTGAATGGTAAGTTCTTTAGACTTATTTAAGATTTTTATATGAAGATGAATATGTAACTTCTCCTCAAAACTTGCCTTGAAATGATCACCAACTTGGTATCAGAACCTGTTCAAACTTTTTGTACGGATACCTTCCCATAACATAAGTACATGTTTGGAGTTTCAGCTGCTTTCATGTTCACAGGGAAAATTAACACAGCATTCACTTTCCATAAGACCACATTCAGTTCTCACGTGATAACCCCAGAACCGGTCTCCCGATTTTATTGAAATACGTTTTTCTGGATAGCCAATAAAATTTCGATTGCAGGCTAGTTTTTATTTTTTCGGGGGGAAAACCGGCTCCCTAGTGGTGGAAACAGTTGAATATTTTATTGGAGAACCAAACATAATTCATCAAGAGAGCTGTATTTAAATTCGCCCATATACCAAGCAAGTACTGCACAATATGTAATGTCAACGATAATCATAATCTTTACCATAATATGTTACTACATAATCCTCCCAATTCTTTTTCTAGCCGACGTTTCCTTCTAAACTTTTCCAAGATACAAAAGTCGTTGATGTATACATAATTTGTTCTTTTATAGACAACGCCGTAGTCAAGCGCAGCGCGCATATTATATATTACTAAAATTCTTAATTGAAATAATTTCCGAGCCTCCCTTTCTTTGTTGTTTTTTGACATAATTTATTTATTCGTTTAATACCGACGTGGTTCATGGGGACGCGACGTCAAGATGTCCGTATATAATGTGATGTAATTGTGTGTAGGGAGTGGCTCGTTTATCATGCAATAAAGTATCTATATATCTATCTTCATGAAACAGGCTGAAACTAAACCATGCTCTACTTATCTTATTAGTACACAAAGTTTGAACGTATTCGGATATCCAAGTTGGTAATCATTTCAAGGTTTGAGGAGGAGTTACTAGTTTGCGCACAATTTTTTAATCCAAAGGAATGGACGAGCTAGAGTACGAGAGACGTTTGATTGAAAGGTGGGACTGTCGGGTTGCCTTTGTTCGACGTCAGAAGCTGATTGGGACATTGATTCTTCTGCTTGTTTTAGCTGGCTGCATTGCCAACTTTTTGTATAATCATGTCCAGCACCAAAACCAGAATGAATTATTGAAAAAAGAACAAGCAAACCGGAAACTAAATCTGTTGGTTGGTCAACTGGAAGAAGTGTACCGACATAACATTTCCACCTTTATAAAAGACGGACAAAACAACTTAACTTTTTTGCACGAGGAACTAAAGCAGGATGTACTTCAGAAATTTTATGACATCAAGGAGCCAACAGTGGAGTCTGATTTGCTGGAACTGTACAAAAATAAACTGAATAAAACCATTGAAAATATATTTTCTGACTTCAGTAACCAGCTCAGAACTAAATCAGAGATTGGCGAAACCTTGGGGACTTTGTTGACTCAAAAATACAATCATGCCCTTAGAACAAACGTTGATGGCACTCAAACCGGCAAGCCATCTCATGTGGGGAATTTTGAGGTACAAGAAAGAAAAAGAATATTAGATGAATTCCAATCCAAAACCAATTTTCCAGTTGGAAGCCCGGCGTATGAAAAACTCAAGAAGGAACTGGAAAGAAATCTGAATCAAATAAAGGGGGAATATGAACAAGAAGAGAAAACTCGGAATGAAACACCTGCAAAGGCATATGACCAAGTGCATAAATTATATCAAGAAGAATATACCCGTGCCATTTCACAACCCAGCGGAAATGACTTGATTCCTTCAGAAGTTAGCTTTGAATTTCATGAAAAAATATCCCAAATTGCAATTTCCAAATGTGTTCATCAGAAACTGGTTCCAACAAATCCACGAGTTCAGCATGAGCTGAAGTTGTATCTTGACAAAATCTATGACAAGAAAGTTCGAGATAACATCGTTATTGGGATAGATTTTGGAGAAACTTACACCCGTTCCGCTGTGTATTTCCAAGGAAAAGTTCAAATGATTCCACATTATGATCGAGATGGTAAAATCTATGATTCTGTAGCTTCCTACGTGGGTTTCAATGAGTACGATGAGTATGTGGGTCAAAGTGCACAAAATATTGTGGAGATGTCCACTAATGTTACACCAATTGTATATGACATGAAGCAAATATTAATAGATAGGTCAGTTTCTTATCTGAAAAAATGCTAGCATTCAAGGTAAATGTTATAGGCGATGAGGCTCCCATGGTTTCAGGGGAGGGATTTGAATATTCAGCCGTAGCTATTGTAGCCAAACTTTATAACAAGGTGCGTGAAAATGCTGAGAGATTTGTTGGAGTACCTGTTAAGAACTGTGTGGTAACGGTTCCTGGCTGGTGGGATGATTCACGAAATAATTTTATCATAAAAGCAAGTAATTTCAACTTCACAAAAGTAACTATTTTGAAGGACTATATTGCAGCTGCAACTGCCTTGCAACACCAGCAGGGTCCGTGGAGCTCCAACAGAAAAGTTATTTGCGCATCATTTGATAGGAGATACTGGTATTTTTACATTTACGAAGGTGGTTCGAAAGGCAGTTTCCGACAAATAATGTATAACGCATGGAATGGTTTAAACTCTGAGATAGAAAAGTTGGTGGATCATTGTAACAAAACCTTTTGTGAAACGGAAGGAACACCCATCAATGAATTGAGTTCTGATAACATAGATAATCGAATTCGAAGGCGTCGGTTATTTGATAGCTGTAACAAGGCAGTAGTTCTTCTAAATAAGGAGGAAAATGCCACTGTCAGAGTCCCTGATTTTTTTGGTGTTAAAAATCTTACTATTAATGTTACAAGAAAGGAGGTGAAAATCATGTTTAAAGAGAAATTGGATCAAATTCCATCACATTTCAATTCTGCACTTAATCGGGCTAATGTATACAAAGGAGATATTGCCGAGGTTATCATAGCTGGGGAATACAGTGGAATGCCAAAAATAAGGGAACTTGTTGAAAACTATTTTTCTTGGAAAAACATAACAATTTCAGGTGTTCAATCTGAAGATGTTATTGCATATGGAGCAGCAGTGAAAGGTGCTATGATATCTGCTGAGATGATTAGAGCACGCGATTAGATTTCATTATTTTTAAATTACGACTCGTACATTACTTACACACCAAAAAACTAAACGTTAACATTAATTTATTAGTTGGGTTATTTAAGTTGTAACTTTAGTATTTCTTATGGAGACAGGCTTGACGACGTATATTGAAAGGGGTAAAAATTATTCTGTCATAAAGGCAAACAAATGTGTGTAATCTTCAACATGTATGCAATTGCTTTAATTATATGCAAATAATTTTCTTGAACAAAATATTAATATGTATAATAAAATCTAATAAAATCTGAGTAATAAAACCTTACAACATTCTATATAAATGGAATAAATAATTCGCAAAATATCATCATCTTAAATCATAATTATTATCATGTTACGTATTAAATGGTGGATATATTTATTTTTAAAGTAAATTGCCTTTAATTGACGACAATCTGGTTATTTAACGCTTTATAACTTTGGCTAATATTGGTGTTTCTACACCTCAGAAACTAAAGCATGCATACTCCACACTACACTTCTCCGTTTTAACAAAGCGATTAACTTAAATTTCTCTTTTATTTGGCATTTCTTCGAGTATGACGTGGGTTTTTTACTCTTGAGCCAACAAGGTTCCTTTTGACTTGAGAATGGAAAAGTTTGAAAAGAAGAGGAGGTAAATAATATATGAAATGATAGTAATATGTTTGTTCTCTGATTCTGTCATTTATTTCACATTTTTTCATTATTCTTATGACATTTTGTGAGTTCGACTTCAAAGTGGGAGTGAAAAGCATAGGTCGCTGGTAAATGTTTGGCTTTAGAAACAAAAATCGTGGACAAATAAAGGGGAAAGGAACATTTTTTCCTGCAATACTCATCATATCGTATATTTCATGCATTTTGATAACGCTAATAGAAAATTGGCAGAGGTGCCTTAGAAATTATAAACGCGATAAATATTTTGCGCAAGTTGGTGACAACTGCTTTTATCTGAAATTAATAAATTTATTACATGACAACTTTTAAAGAAGCCGAAAGACAGCCAATAAAAACGAATTGTTCGTTGAAATTATTAAAAATCTAACAAATATTTCACCCTACAAGAATAGAATTGTACTTGAGTCATAGTGAAACATTATGCAAACGTTTTAGTGTGCCGTCGGACCAAAATAAAATGAAGAAAAGCGGCATCAGTTGGTATATTATGTGTGCAAATATTTAGCTTGCCTTGAGTATAATAATTTATTCACGAGTACAGAAATCTTGAGTTTTTGGTTGTACGAAGTCAAAGGCGGATGCTGATATTATTCTACGAACCCTATCATTCAATTCACATTCCTTTCGTTTCCCTTACTCATTACTCATCATCTTTAAATTGTATGTTTATTCAAGTAAGCGCTCATACGATCGCCAACAAATGTTAGCAATCATCATGGAAAAGCCATACATGAAAATAATTAAATTCATTTCTCTTCAATAACAAGCACTATCACAGATTTACACAAAAACAGAATGTATTATAAAACAAACATGCATAACTGAATGTAAAGCAAAACTTTTTTGTAGACACTCTTATCATCTCGGCTCACAGCCATTAACACACAGATGGTAAGTAATTATCCAAGAAACTTGGAGTTGAAGATTGATGCTTGAAAAGCATTCAGTCATATTTTCGTCTCTTTTCACAACACTGCTTGAATTGTATTTAATCCCATAAGAAGTTGTAATTCCATCAAATGAGTTTGTAACGGTTTTGTCTTTATTGTTGACTAAGTGCACGAAGTGGGTGACGGGGGGTGAATTGTATGTATTGACATGCAAGTTACCCGAAGTTAAGCAGTACAAACATTTAAGGTAATTTGGTTACCTTTTATATTTTTACAATACTTCCGTGCAGGATAAGAGGCTAACGAGGAGTGTCACCCAACTGGTTCTCTACGATTTGGCTGAAACTCGGTACATAGGTCCGTCTGGGTAAAGTATGAAACCATGAGCAAGGTTTTCGTACAATGGCTTTGGTTTCAGAGTTATGAATATTTTTTTTAAAATCCACTTTTGACATTCTAAATTTTTCTTGTGGAGATTAACATGGGGAAAATTAGGTTTTACGGGGGTTCAATTAGTCAAGAAAATTATATTTTTGAAAAGCTTTCAAAAGTTCTTAGTTAGGTTATATTTGATACGCATTATCAACATGGTGACCTATCGTATCTTGTCGGTGCCCATTGTAGTCCCAAATTTTGTGTGAAGCAACGTATTAGCTCAAAGTGTCTTCATGCCAAGTGTCGGCCAAATCGCAGAGAATCAGTTGGGTGACACTCCTCGTACGAGGCATTCGAAAGTGCAGTTGGTAATTTCTGTCAACAACAAAACATGAGCATGGCGCAGGGTAAAACTCCTCTTCCTGCTTTGATTCCGTATTGTTCTGAAACACAAAAAAATTGGGTTGAAACCAAAAGCAAAACTTGCAGAATTATTTCAAAACTCTTCACAACATTTTTGATGGTTTATTAACTAGCAATTTATTGCTAGTTTATAGCTTTGTCCAGTCGGTCCGTCGTTCCGTCGATCTGTTCGGGGGCACGATAACTCGAGAACGCTTTGACTTTTTTTTAATTCTGTTTTCACCAATCGATAGCTTATAAAAACTGGGAATCAAGTTCAATTTTGGGCCAAATCGGAGTTACCTCTGGGGCGAAAGGTCACACCCCCGCATTTTTTCAAGCGTAAGGTATGCCGTGCAGCATATCATTCGAAAGCTAATCACGAGAGAAGATCAACGGTAATATGCACGCTTATCTCCAATGCTATCCTCAGGGTCAAATGTCATGATAAGCTTTTCTTTTTCAAGCAGCAGGCATAGCGTATGCACTTTAAGTAGGGAATCTCTTGCTATGCATTTGAAATACGTAATCTCTTTCTATGCACTTCAAATACGCTATCTCATTGCAATATTAGTAAAGACCAACAACCATGACATGTGCGCTTATCTTGGATATTATCTGAAGTGTCAAATGTCATCGGTTTTCTTTTATAACCCCTAAGTTGCTAGTTGTTAGACTCCTGTGTTACCAGGTTTATTTCATCTATAATTTTAATATCTGTCATCCTTTATTTTGGTATGAAGAGTAACCTGTGTAAAAATGAAACAAAGCTCGTTAACTCAAAAACATATTTGCGTCAAATAATGTTTTAGTATAAGGTAGTTTTATGCCAATTTTCAGTTAAATAGAAAATAACCTTGCTTGTACCTTCCCTTGTAAGTACTAAAAACCAACTAATTCACAAAATATCGGAATTATGAATTAATTGGCAAGAAATAGGGAAAATGTTACACTGTCAATAAAAATTGCACGTTCCCTGAATAAATCTAAAGCAGTTGCTGGCTGTGGCAAGGTTCACATTAGTTCACACAAGTAATACACAACAAAAGAAATCAGTTCCCTGTGGTGACATCTATTTTTTCTCTTTGAGTATTTCCCAAGTCGAGCAAATAATGCCATTTGTGGGTTTGCCTACCTGATACAGTTAGTCTACCGTTGATTGATAATTATTGAATAAAGAGTGATGGCGGTGGCGTGTTGATGAATTGCTATGCTAACTTATAACGGACCTTACCTTCTATTTTTTTATTATAGATTTCGGTAGTCCAGAACTTTTGAACAGATTTAAATTCTTCTAGTACCTTGAATTTTCTTGTGAATGGTAAGTTCTTTAGACTTATTTAAGATTTTTATATGAAGATGAATATGTAACTTCTCCTCAAAACTTGCCTTGAAATGATCACCAACTTGGTATCAGAACCTGTTCAAACTTTTTGTACGGATACCTTCCCATAACATAAGTACATGTTTGGAGTTTCAGCTGCTTTCATGTTCACAGGGAAAATTAACACAGCATTCACTTTCCATAAGACCACATTCAGTTCTCACGTGATAACCCCAGAACCGGTCTCCCGATTTTATTGAAATACGTTTTTCTGGATAGCCAATAAAATTTCGATTGCAGGCTAGTTTTTATTTTTTCGGGGGGAAAACCGGCTCCCTAGTGGTGGAAACAGTTGAATATTTTATTGGAGAACCAAACATAATTCATCAAGAGAGCTGTATTTAAATTCGCCCATATACCAAGCAAGTACTGCACAATATGTAATGTCAACGATAATCATAATCTTTACCATAATATGTTACTACATAATCCTCCCAATTCTTTTTCTAGCCGACGTTTCCTTCTAAACTTTTCCAAGATACAAAAGTCGTTGATGTATACATAATTTGTTCTTTTATAGACAACGCCGTAGTCAAGCGCAGCGCGCATATTATATATTACTAAAATTCTTAATTGAAATAATTTCCGAGCCTCCCTTTCTTTGTTGTTTTTTGACATAATTTATTTATTCGTTTAATACCGACGTGGTTCATGGGGACGCGACGTCAAGATGTCCGTATATAATGTGATGTAATTGTGTGTAGGGAGTGGCTCGTTTATCATGCAATAAAGTATCTATATATCTATCTTCATGAAACAGGCTGAAACTAAACCATGCTCTACTTATCTTATTAGTACACAAAGTTTGAACGTATTCGGATATCCAAGTTGGTAATCATTTCAAGGTTTGAGGAGGAGTTACTAGTTTGCGCACAATTTTTTAATCCAAAGGAATGGACGAGCTAGAGTACGAGAGACGTTTGATTGAAAGGTGGGACTGTCGGGTTGCCTTTGTTCGACGTCAGAAGCTGATTGGGACATTGATTCTTCTGCTTGTTTTAGCTGGCTGCATTGCCAACTTTTTGTATAATCATGTCCAGCACCAAAACCAGAATGAATTATTGAAAAAAGAACAAGCAAACCGGAAACTAAATCTGTTGGTTGGTCAACTGGAAGAAGTGTACCGACATAACATTTCCACCTTTATAAAAGACGGACAAAACAACTTAACTTTTTTGCACGAGGAACTAAAGCAGGATGTACTTCAGAAATTTTATGACATCAAGGAGCCAACAGTGGAGTCTGATTTGCTGGAACTGTACAAAAATAAACTGAATAAAACCATTGAAAATATATTTTCTGACTTCAGTAACCAGCTCAGAACTAAATCAGAGATTGGCGAAACCTTGGGGACTTTGTTGACTCAAAAATACAATCATGCCCTTAGAACAAACGTTGATGGCACTCAAACCGGCAAGCCATCTCATGTGGGGAATTTTGAGGTACAAGAAAGAAAAAGAATATTAGATGAATTCCAATCCAAAACCAATTTTCCAGTTGGAAGCCCGGCGTATGAAAAACTCAAGAAGGAACTGGAAAGAAATCTGAATCAAATAAAGGGGGAATATGAACAAGAAGAGAAAACTCGGAATGAAACACCTGCAAAGGCATATGACCAAGTGCATAAATTATATCAAGAAGAATATACCCGTGCCATTTCACAACCCAGCGGAAATGACTTGATTCCTTCAGAAGTTAGCTTTGAATTTCATGAAAAAATATCCCAAATTGCAATTTCCAAATGTGTTCATCAGAAACTGGTTCCAACAAATCCACGAGTTCAGCATGAGCTGAAGTTGTATCTTGACAAAATCTATGACAAGAAAGTTCGAGATAACATCGTTATTGGGATAGATTTTGGAGAAACTTACACCCGTTCCGCTGTGTATTTCCAAGGAAAAGTTCAAATGATTCCACATTATGATCGAGATGGTAAAATCTATGATTCTGTAGCTTCCTACGTGGGTTTCAATGAGTACGATGAGTATGTGGGTCAAAGTGCACAAAATATTGTGGAGATGTCCACTAATGTTACACCAATTGTATATGACATGAAGCAAATATTAATAGATAGGTCAGTTTCTTATCTGAAAAAATGCTAGCATTCAAGGTAAATGTTATAGGCGATGAGGCTCCCATGGTTTCAGGGGAGGGATTTGAATATTCAGCCGTAGCTATTGTAGCCAAACTTTATAACAAGGTGCGTGAAAATGCTGAGAGATTTGTTGGAGTACCTGTTAAGAACTGTGTGGTAACGGTTCCTGGCTGGTGGGATGATTCACGAAATAATTTTATCATAAAAGCAAGTAATTTCAACTTCACAAAAGTAACTATTTTGAAGGACTATATTGCAGCTGCAACTGCCTTGCAACACCAGCAGGGTCCGTGGAGCTCCAACAGAAAAGTTATTTGCGCATCATTTGATAGGAGATACTGGTATTTTTACATTTACGAAGGTGGTTCGAAAGGCAGTTTCCGACAAATAATGTATAACGCATGGAATGGTTTAAACTCTGAGATAGAAAAGTTGGTGGATCATTGTAACAAAACCTTTTGTGAAACGGAAGGAACACCCATCAATGAATTGAGTTCTGATAACATAGATAATCGAATTCGAAGGCGTCGGTTATTTGATAGCTGTAACAAGGCAGTAGTTCTTCTAAATAAGGAGGAAAATGCCACTGTGAGAGTCCCTGATTTTTTTGGTGTTAAAAATCTTACTATTAATGTTACAAGAAAGGAGGTGAAAATCATGTTTAAAGAGAAATTGGATCAAATTCCATCACATTTCAATTCTGCACTTAATCGGGCTAATGTATACAAAGGAGATATTGCCGAGGTTATCATAGCTGGGGAATACAGTGGAATGCCAAAAATAAGGGAACTTGTTGAAAACTATTTTTCTTGGAAAAACATAACAATTTCAGGTGTTCAATCTGAAGATGTTATTGCATATGGAGCAGCAGTGAAAGGTGCTATGATATCTGCTGAGATGATTAGAGCACGCGATTAGATTTCATTATTTTTAAATTACGACTCGTACATTACTTACACACCAAAAAACTAAACGTTAACATTAATTTATTAGTTGGGTTATTTAAGTTGTAACTTTAGTATTTCTTATGGAGACAGGCTTGACGACGTATATTGAAAGGGGTAAAAATTATTCTGTCATAAAGGCAAACAAATGTGTGTAATCTTCAACATGTATGCAATTGCTTTAATTATATGCAAATAATTTTCTTGAACAAAATATTAATATGTATAATAAAATCTAATAAAATCTGAGTAATAAAACCTTACAACATTCTATATAAATGGAATAAATAATTCGCAAAATATCATCATCTTAAATCATAATTATTATCATGTTACGTATTAAATGGTGGATATATTTATTTTTAAAGTAAATTGCCTTTAATTGACGACAATCTGGTTATTTAACGCTTTATAACTTTGGCTAATATTGGTGTTTCTACACCTCAGAAACTAAAGCATGCATACTCCACACTACACTTCTCCGTTTTAACAAAGCGATTAACTTAAATTTCTCTTTTATTTGGCATTTCTTCGAGTATGACGTGGGTTTTTTACTCTTGAGCCAACAAGGTTCCTTTTGACTTGAGAATGGAAAAGTTTGAAAAGAAGAGGAGGTAAATAATATATGAAATGATAGTAATATGTTTGTTCTCTGATTCTGTCATTTATTTCACATTTTTTCATTATTCTTATGACATTTTGTGAGTTCGACTTCAAAGTGGGAGTGAAAAGCATAGGTCGCTGGTAAATGTTTGGCTTTAGAAACAAAAATCGTGGACAAATAAAGGGGAAAGGAACATTTTTTCCTGCAATACTCATCATATCGTATATTTCATGCATTTTGATAACGCTAATAGAAAATTGGCAGAGGTGCCTTAGAAATTATAAACGCGATAAATATTTTGCGCAAGTTGGTGACAACTGCTTTTATCTGAAATTAATAAATTTATTACATGACAACTTTTAAAGAAGCCGAAAGACAGCCAATAAAAACGAATTGTTCGTTGAAATTATTAAAAATCTAACAAATATTTCACCCTACAAGAATAGAATTGTACTTGAGTCATAGTGAAACATTATGCAAACGTTTTAGTGTGCCGTCGGACCAAAATAAAATGAAGAAAAGCGGCATCAGTTGGTATATTATGTGTGCAAATATTTAGCTTGCCTTGAGTATAATAATTTATTCACGAGTACAGAAATCTTGAGTTTTTGGTTGTACGAAGTCAAAGGCGGATGCTGATATTATTCTACGAACCCTATCATTCAATTCACATTCCTTTCGTTTCCCTTACTCATTACTCATCATCTTTAAATTGTATGTTTATTCAAGTAAGCGCTCATACGATCGCCAACAAATGTTAGCAATCATCATGGAAAAGCCATACATGAAAATAATTAAATTCATTTCTCTTCAATAACAAGCACTATCACAGATTTACACAAAAACAGAATGTATTATAAAACAAACATGCATAACTGAATGTAAAGCAAAACTTTTTTGTAGACACTCTTATCATCTCGGCTCACAGCCATTAACACACAGATGGTAAGTAATTATCCAAGAAACTTGGAGTTGAAGATTGATGCTTGAAAAGCATTCAGTCATATTTTCGTCTCTTTTCACAACACTGCTTGAATTGTATTTAATCCCATAAGAAGTTGTAATTCCATCAAATGAGTTTGTAACGGTTTTGTCTTTATTGTTGACTAAGTGCACGAAGTGGGTGACGGGGGGTGAATTGTATGTATTGACATGCAAGTTACCCGAAGTTAAGCAGTACAAACATTTAAGGTAATTTGGTTACCTTTTATATTTTTACAATACTTCCGTGCAGGATAAGAGGCTAACGAGGAGTGTCACCCAACTGGTTCTCTACGATTTGGCTGAAACTCGGTACATAGGTCCGTCTGGGTAAAGTATGAAACCATGAGCAAGGTTTTCGTACAATGGCTTGTTGTTTCAGAGTTATGAATATTTTTTTTGTTAATCCACTTTTGACATTCTAAATTTTTCTTATGGAGATTAACATGGGGAAAATTAGGTTTTACATGGGTTCAATTAGTCAAGAAAATTATATTTTTGAAAATCTTCATAAAAATAATAAATTTTGATTTGTGAATGCAGAATTTATACAATATTAATATTATATGCACTAATAGTTGGTTTAGGCTGATATATGCTTTCAAAAGTTATTAGTTAGGTTATATTTGATACGCATTATCAACATGGTGACCCATCGTATCTTAGCAATGGGTGCCCATTGTAGTCCCAAATTTTGTGTGAAGCAACGTATTAGCTCAAAGTGTCTTCATGCCAAGTGTCGGCCAAATCGCAGACAATGAGTTGGGTGACACTCCTCATAAGAGGCATTCGAAAGTGTAGTTGGTAATTTCTGTCGACAACAAAACATGAGCTTGGTGCAGGGCAGGCCCATTGCTAATCGATCAAAGCACGCATACGCTCTCGCCGCATTACCCCAGTACTTTTTCCGCCGTCGAAAACGACACTTGATGTAGAGTATAATTTTTTTATTTTGGGGTTGCGGTGGTGACCCGCCAGCCCTGTTACCAAGTATGACAAACCCCGACTTCAACCAATTTTCTTAGAACTTGGTATGTAGTTCATGACTCCCATACTTCAGATAACACATAAGTACCCCGATCCCCTTTTGCCCTTACGAGTACCCTGACACACAATAATTCCTATGCCCCTTAACTGATTGCCCTAAAACTTGGCATGTAGGTGTCGGGTTCCAAGGATGGGCGAAATAAACATTTTGAAACTAATAAATACAATTTAAAATAATTCCGATCGTTCTAAATAAATGTATAATTAAAATACTTTTTTTCCCTCAAGCCTCAAAATATAAAATAAAATGTTTTATTTTACATAAACTTCCAACATACAAAATATTCTTATGAAATTTCGGCTCAAATTTAATAGTATTATTCAATTCTTTCATCTATGTCGAATATAAGTTTGAAATATCGATATTTAATTTTCAAAGCATATGTTTAGTAGTAACTTTATGCTTCTAAGTTAATTAATTAATTTCACCGAAGCAAAAATTATCGAAACTTAAGCTGTTACAGTCCAAAGTTTATTTTTGATGTTATCAAAATTTGTGAAAAATACGACGGATTATAGAAACCGTCTGCTCAAAATGCATGTATGTTAACAAAAACTCAGATTTTCAACAACAAAAATATTGTTTTATTTTAAATACAAACTATCATTGGTCCCCAAAATAAATATTTATTTTAATTAAAATATAGCGGCCAAAATAAAATAAAAAAACGCATTTGAAATACTTTTATTTTGCCCATCCTTGGAACCCGACACCTACATGCCAAGTTTTAGGACAATTGGTTGACGTCGGGGTTTGTCATAGGTCAAAGGGGATACTTGGTAACAGGGCTGGCGGGTAACCAACGCAACCCCAAAATAAAAAAAATATACTCTACATCAAGTGTCGTTTTCGACGGCGGAAAAAAGTACTGGGGTAATGTGGCGAGAGCGTATGCGTGCTTTGATCGATTAGCAACGGGCCTGGTGCAGGGTAAAACTCCTCTTCCTACTTTGATTCCATATTGTTCTGAAACCCCAAAAATTGGTTTGAAACCGAAAGCAAAACTTACAGAATTATTTCCAAACTCTTCACAAAATTTTTGATGGTTTATTAACTTAACTAGCAATTTATTGCTGGTTTATAGCTTTGTCCAGTCGGTCCGTCGCTCCGTTCGGGGGCACGATATCTCGAGAACGCTTTGACTTTTTCAATTCTGTTTTCACCAATCGATAGCTTATGAAAAACTAGGAATCAAGTTCAATTTTGGGCCAAATCATAGTTACCCCTGGGGAGGGAGGTCATACCCCATCGTTTTTTCAAGCGTAATGTATACCGTGTAGCATATCATTCGAAAGCTAATCACGAGAGAAGATCAACGGTAATATGCACGCTTATCTCCAATGCTATCCTCAGGGTCAAATGTCATGATAAGCTTTTCTTTTTCAAGCAGCAGGCATAGCGTATGCACTTTAAGTAGGGAATCTCTTGCTATGCATTTGAAATACGTAATCTCTTTCTATGTACTCCAAATACGCCCTCTAAGTGCAATATTAGTAAAGACCAGCAACCATGATATGTGAGCTTATCTTGGATGTTATCTGAATTGTCAAATGTCATCGGTTTTCTTTTATAACCCCTAAATTGCTGGTTCGTTAGACTCCTGTGTTACCAGGTTTATTTAATCTATAATTTTAATATCTGTCATCCTTTGTTTTGGTATGAAGAGTAACCTGTGTAAAAAATGAAACAAAGCTCGGTAACTCAAAAACATATTTGCGTCAAATAATGTTTTAGTATAAGGTAGTTTTATGCCAATTTTCAGTTAAATAGAAAATAACCTTGCTTGCACCTTCCCTCGTAAGTACTAAAAACCAACTAATTCACAAAATATCGGAATTATTAATTAATTGGCAAGAAATAGGGAAAACGTTACACTGTCAATAAAAATTGCACGTTCCCTAAATAAATCTAAAGCAGTTGCTGGCTGTGGCAAGGTTCACACTAGTTCACACAAGTAATAATACACAACAAAAGAAATCAGTTCCCTGTGGTGACATCTGTTTTTTCTCTTTGAGTATTTCCCAAGTCGAGCAAATCATGCCATTCGTGGGTTTGCCTACCTGATACAGTTAGTCTACCGTTGATTGATAATTATTGAATAAAGAGTGATGGCGGTGGCGTGTTGATGAATTGCTATGCTAACTTATAACGGACCTTACCTTCTATTTTTTTATTATAGATTTTGGTAGTCCAGAACATTTGAACAGATTTAAATTCTTCTAGTACTTTGAATTTTCTTGTGAATGGTAAGTTCTTTAGACTTATTTAAGATTTTTATAGGAAGATGAATATGTAACTTCTCCTCAAACCTTGCCTTGAAATGATCACCAACTTGGTATCAGAATCTGTTCAAACCTTTTGTACGGATACCTTCCCATAACTTAAGTACATGTTTGGAGTTTCAGCTGCTTTCATGTTCACAGGGAAAATTTACACAGCTTTCACTTTCCATAAGACCACATTCAGTTCTCACATGATAACCCCAGAACCGGTCTCCCGATTTTAATGAAATACGTTTTTCTGGATAGCCAATAAAATTTCGATTGCAGACTAGTTTTTATTTTTTCGGGGGGAAAACCGGCTCCCTAGTGGTGGAAACATTTGAATATTTTGCTGGAGAACCAAACATAATTCATATATTCATATAGCTGTATTTAAATTCGCCCATATACTGCAAGCAAGCAAGTACTGCACAATATGTAATGCCAACGATAATCATCATCTTTACCATGTGTTACTACATAACCCTCCCAATTCTTTTTCTAGCCGACGTTTCCTTCTAAACTTTTCCAAGATACAAAAGTCGTTGATGTATACATAATTTGTTCTTTTATAGACAACGCCGTAGTCAAGCGCAGCGCGCATATTATATATTACTAAAATTCTTAATTGAAATAATTTCCGAGCCTCCCTTTCTTTGTTGTTTTTTGACATAATTTATTTATTCGTTTAATACCGACGTGGTTCATGGGGACGCGACGTCAAGATGTCCGTATATAATGTGATGTAATTGTGTGTAGGGAGTGGCTCGTTTATCATGCAATAAAGTATCTATATATCTATCTTCATGAAACAGGCTGAAACTAAACCATGCTCTACTTATCTTATTAGTACACAAAGTTTGAACGTATTCGGATATCCAAGTTGGTAATCATTTCAAGGTTTGAGGAGGAGTTACTAGTTTGCGCACAATTTTTTAATCCAAAGGAATGGACGAGCTAGAGTACGAGAGACGTTTGATTGAAAGGTGGGACTGTCGGGTTGCCTTTGTTCGACGTCAGAAGCTGATTGGGACATTGATTCTTCTGCTTGTTTTAGCTGGCTGCATTGCCAACTTTTTGTATAATCATGTCCAGCACCAAAACCAGAATGAATTATTGAAAAAAGAACAAGCAAACCGGAAACTAAATCTGTTGGTTGGTCAACTGGAAGAAGTGTACCGACATAACATTTCCACCTTTATAAAAGACGGACAAAACAACTTAACTTTTTTGCACGAGGAACTAAAGCAGGATGTACTTCAGAAATTTTATGACATCAAGGAGCCAACAGTGGAGTCTGATTTGCTGGAACTGTACAAAAATAAACTGAATAAAACCATTGAAAATATATTTTCTGACTTCAGTAACCAGCTCAGAACTAAATCAGAGATTGGCGAAACCTTGGGGACTTTGTTGACTCAAAAATACAATCATGCCCTTAGAACAAACGTTGATGGCACTCAAACCGGCAAGCCATCTCATGTGGGGAATTTTGAGGTACAAGAAAGAAAAAGAATATTAGATGAATTCCAATCCAAAACCAATTTTCCAGTTGGAAGCCCGGCGTATGAAAAACTCAAGAAGGAACTGGAAAGAAATCTGAATCAAATAAAGGGGGAATATGAACAAGAAGAGAAAACTCGGAATGAAACACCTGCAAAGGCATATGACCAAGTGCATAAATTATATCAAGAAGAATATACCCGTGCCATTTCACAACCCAGCGGAAATGACTTGATTCCTTCAGAAGTTAGCTTTGAATTTCATGAAAAAATATCCCAAATTGCAATTTCCAAATGTGTTCATCAGAAACTGGTTCCAACAAATCCACGAGTTCAGCATGAGCTGAAGTTGTATCTTGACAAAATCTATGACAAGAAAGTTCGAGATAACATCGTTATTGGGATAGATTTTGGAGAAACTTACACCCGTTCCGCTGTGTATTTCCAAGGAAAAGTTCAAATGATTCCACATTATGATCGAGATGGTAAAATCTATGATTCTGTAGCTTCCTACGTGGGTTTCAATGAGTACGATGAGTATGTGGGTCAAAGTGCACAAAATATTGTGGAGATGTCCACTAATGTTACACCAATTGTATATGACATGAAGCAAATATTAATAGATAGGTCAGTTTCTTATCTGAAAAAATGCTAGCATTCAAGGTAAATGTTATAGGCGATGAGGCTCCCATGGTTTCAGGGGAGGGATTTGAATATTCAGCCGTAGCTATTGTAGCCAAACTTTATAACAAGGTGCGTGAAAATGCTGAGAGATTTGTTGGAGTACCTGTTAAGAACTGTGTGGTAACGGTTCCTGGCTGGTGGGATGATTCACGAAATAATTTTATCATAAAAGCAAGTAATTTCAACTTCACAAAAGTAACTATTTTGAAGGACTATATTGCAGCTGCAACTGCCTTGCAACACCAGCAGGGTCCGTGGAGCTCCAACAGAAAAGTTATTTGCGCATCATTTGATAGGAGATACTGGTATTTTTACATTTACGAAGGTGGTTCGAAAGGCAGTTTCCGACAAATAATGTATAACGCATGGAATGGTTTAAACTCTGAGATAGAAAAGTTGGTGGATCATTGTAACAAAACCTTTTGTGAAACGGAAGGAACACCCATCAATGAATTGAGTTCTGATAACATAGATAATCGAATTCGAAGGCGTCGGTTATTTGATAGCTGTAACAAGGCAGTAGTTCTTCTAAATAAGGAGGAAAATGCCACTGTCAGAGTCCCTGATTTTTTTGGTGTTAAAAATCTTACTATTAATGTTACAAGAAAGGAGGTGAAAATCATGTTTAAAGAGAAATTGGATCAAATTCCATCACATTTCAATTCTGCACTTAATCGGGCTAATGTATACAAAGGAGATATTGCCGAGGTTATCATAGCTGGGGAATACAGTGGAATGCCAAAAATAAGGGAACTTGTTGAAAACTATTTTTCTTGGAAAAACATAACAATTTCAGGTGTTCAATCTGAAGATGTTATTGCATATGGAGCAGCAGTGAAAGGTGCTATGATATCTGCTGAGATGATTAGAGCACGCGATTAGATTTCATTATTTTTAAATTACGACTCGTACATTACTTACACACCAAAAAACTAAACGTTAACATTAATTTATTAGTTGGGTTATTTAAGTTGTAACTTTAGTATTTCTTATGGAGACAGGCTTGACGACGTATATTGAAAGGGGTAAAAATTATTCTGTCATAAAGGCAAACAAATGTGTGTAATCTTCAACATGTATGCAATTGCTTTAATTATATGCAAATAATTTTCTTGAACAAAATATTAATATGTATAATAAAATCTAATAAAATCTGAGTAATAAAACCTTACAACATTCTATATAAATGGAATAAATAATTCGCAAAATATCATCATCTTAAATCATAATTATTATCATGTTACGTATTAAATGGTGGATATATTTATTTTTAAAGTAAATTGCCTTTAATTGACGACAATCTGGTTATTTAACGCTTTATAACTTTGGCTAATATTGGTGTTTCTACACCTCAGAAACTAAAGCATGCATACTCCACACTACACTTCTCCGTTTTAACAAAGCGATTAACTTAAATTTCTCTTTTATTTGGCATTTCTTCGAGTATGACGTGGGTTTTTTACTCTTGAGCCAACAAGGTTCCTTTTGACTTGAGAATGGAAAAGTTTGAAAAGAAGAGGAGGTAAATAATATATGAAATGATAGTAATATGTTTGTTCTCTGATTCTGTCATTTATTTCACATTTTTTCATTATTCTTATGACATTTTGTGAGTTCGACTTCAAAGTGGGAGTGAAAAGCATAGGTCGCTGGTAAATGTTTGGCTTTAGAAACAAAAATCGTGGACAAATAAAGGGGAAAGGAACATTTTTTCCTGCAATACTCATCATATCGTATATTTCATGCATTTTGATAACGCTAATAGAAAATTGGCAGAGGTGCCTTAGAAATTATAAACGCGATAAATATTTTGCGCAAGTTGGTGACAACTGCTTTTATCTGAAATTAATAAATTTATTACATGACAACTTTTAAAGAAGCCGAAAGACAGCCAATAAAAACGAATTGTTCGTTGAAATTATTAAAAATCTAACAAATATTTCACCCTACAAGAATAGAATTGTACTTGAGTCATAGTGAAACATTATGCAAACGTTTTAGTGTGCCGTCGGACCAAAATAAAATGAAGAAAAGCGGCATCAGTTGGTATATTATGTGTGCAAATATTTAGCTTGCCTTGAGTATAATAATTTATTCACGAGTACAGAAATCTTGAGTTTTTGGTTGTACGAAGTCAAAGGCGGATGCTGATATTATTCTACGAACCCTATCATTCAATTCACATTCCTTTCGTTTCCCTTACTCATTACTCATCATCTTTAAATTGTATGTTTATTCAAGTAAGCGCTCATACGATCGCCAACAAATGTTAGCAATCATCATGGAAAAGCCATACATGAAAATAATTAAATTCATTTCTCTTCAATAACAAGCACTATCACAGATTTACACAAAAACAGAATGTATTATAAAACAAACATGCATAACTGAATGTAAAGCAAAACTTTTTTGTAGACACTCTTATCATCTCGGCTCACAGCCATTAACACACAGATGGTAAGTAATTATCCAAGAAACTTGGAGTTGAAGATTGATGCTTGAAAAGCATTCAGTCATATTTTCGTCTCTTTTCACAACACTGCTTGAATTGTATTTAATCCCATAAGAAGTTGTAATTCCATCAAATGAGTTTGTAACGGTTTTGTCTTTATTGTTGACTAAGTGCACGAAGTGGGTGACGGGGGGTGAATTGTATGTATTGACATGCAAGTTACCCGAAGTTAAGCAGTACAAACATTTAAGGTAATTTGGTTACCTTTTATATTTTTACAATACTTCCGTGCAGGATAAGAGGCTAACGAGGAGTGTCACCCAACTGGTTCTCTACGATTTGGCTGAAACTCGGTACATAGGTCCGTCTGGGTAAAGTATGAAACCATGAGCAAGGTTTTCGTACAATGGCTTTGGTTTCAGAGTTATGAATATTTTTTTTAAAATCCACTTTTGACATTCTAAATTTTTCTTGTGGAGATTAACATGGGGAAAATTAGGTTTTACGGGGGTTCAATTAGTCAAGAAAATTATATTTTTGAAAAGCTTTCAAAAGTTCTTAGTTAGGTTATATTTGATACGCATTATCAACATGGTGACCTATCGTATCTTGTCGGTGCCCATTGTAGTCCCAAATTTTGTGTGAAGCAACGTATTAGCTCAAAGTGTCTTCATGCCAAGTGTCGGCCAAATCGCAGAGAATCAGTTGGGTGACACTCCTCGTACGAGGCATTCGAAAGTGCAGTTGGTAATTTCTGTCAACAACAAAACATGAGCATGGCGCAGGGTAAAACTCCTCTTCCTGCTTTGATTCCGTATTGTTCTGAAACACAAAAAAATTGGGTTGAAACCAAAAGCAAAACTTGCAGAATTATTTCAAAACTCTTCACAACATTTTTGATGGTTTATTAACTAGCAATTTATTGCTAGTTTATAGCTTTGTCCAGTCGGTCCGTCGTTCCGTCGATCTGTTCGGGGGCACGATAACTCGAGAACGCTTTGACTTTTTTTTAATTCTGTTTTCACCAATCGATAGCTTATAAAAACTGGGAATCAAGTTCAATTTTGGGCCAAATCGGAGTTACCTCTGGGGCGAAAGGTCACACCCCCGCATTTTTTCAAGCGTAAGGTATGCCGTGCAGCATATCATTCGAAAGCTAATCACGAGAGAAGATCAACGGTAATATGCACGCTTATCTCCAATGCTATCCTCAGGGTCAAATGTCATGATAAGCTTTTCTTTTTCAAGCAGCAGGCATAGCGTATGCACTTTAAGTAGGGAATCTCTTGCTATGCATTTGAAATACGTAATCTCTTTCTATGCACTTCAAATACGCTATCTCATTGCAATATTAGTAAAGACCAACAACCATGACATGTGCGCTTATCTTGGATATTATCTGAAGTGTCAAATGTCATCGGTTTTCTTTTATAACCCCTAAGTTGCTAGTTGTTAGACTCCTGTGTTACCAGGTTTATTTCATCTATAATTTTAATATCTGTCATCCTTTATTTTGGTATGAAGAGTAACCTGTGTAAAAATGAAACAAAGCTCGTTAACTCAAAAACATATTTGCGTCAAATAATGTTTTAGTATAAGGTAGTTTTATGCCAATTTTCAGTTAAATAGAAAATAACCTTGCTTGTACCTTCCCTTGTAAGTACTAAAAACCAACTAATTCACAAAATATCGGAATTATGAATTAATTGGCAAGAAATAGGGAAAATGTTACACTGTCAATAAAAATTGCACGTTCCCTGAATAAATCTAAAGCAGTTGCTGGCTGTGGCAAGGTTCACATTAGTTCACACAAGTAATACACAACAAAAGAAATCAGTTCCCTGTGGTGACATCTATTTTTTCTCTTTGAGTATTTCCCAAGTCGAGCAAATAATGCCATTTGTGGGTTTGCCTACCTGATACAGTTAGTCTACCGTTGATTGATAATTATTGAATAAAGAGTGATGGCGGTGGCGTGTTGATGAATTGCTATGCTAACTTATAACGGACCTTACCTTCTATTTTTTTATTATAGATTTCGGTAGTCCAGAACTTTTGAACAGATTTAAATTCTTCTAGTACCTTGAATTTTCTTGTGAATGGTAAGTTCTTTAGACTTATTTAAGATTTTTATATGAAGATGAATATGTAACTTCTCCTCAAAACTTGCCTTGAAATGATCACCAACTTGGTATCAGAACCTGTTCAAACTTTTTGTACGGATACCTTCCCATAACATAAGTACATGTTTGGAGTTTCAGCTGCTTTCATGTTCACAGGGAAAATTAACACAGCATTCACTTTCCATAAGACCACATTCAGTTCTCACGTGATAACCCCAGAACCGGTCTCCCGATTTTATTGAAATACGTTTTTCTGGATAGCCAATAAAATTTCGATTGCAGGCTAGTTTTTATTTTTTCGGGGGGAAAACCGGCTCCCTAGTGGTGGAAACAGTTGAATATTTTATTGGAGAACCAAACATAATTCATCAAGAGAGCTGTATTTAAATTCGCCCATATACCAAGCAAGTACTGCACAATATGTAATGTCAACGATAATCATAATCTTTACCATAATATGTTACTACATAATCCTCCCAATTCTTTTTCTAGCCGACGTTTCCTTCTAAACCTTTCCAAAATACAAAAGTCGTCGATGTATACATAATTTGTTCTTTCATAGGCAACGCCGTAGTCAAGCGCAGCGCGCATATTATATATTACCAAAATTCTTAATTGAAATAATTTCCGAGCCTCCCTTTCTTTATTGTTTTTTGACATAATTTATTTATTCATTTAATACCGATGTTGTTCATGGACGTCAAGATGTCCATATATAATGTAATGTAATTGTGTGTAGGGAGTGGCTCGTTTATCATGCAATAAAATATCTATATATCTATCTACACGAAACAGGCTGAAACTAAAACATGCTGTACTTATCTTATCCGTACACAAAGTTTGAACGTATTCGGATATCCAAGTTGGTAATCATTCCAAGGTTTGAGGAGGAGTTACAAGTTTGCGCACAATTTTTTAATCCACAGGAATGGACGAGCTAGAGTACGAGAGACGTTTGATTGAAAGGTGGGACTGTCGGGTTGCCTTTGTTCGACGTCAGAAGCTGATTGGGACATTGATTCTTCTGCTTCCTATAGCTGGATGCATTGCCAACTTCTTGTACAATCATGTCCAGCACCAAAACCAGAATGAATTATTGAAAAAAGAACAAGCAAACCGGAAACTAAATCTGTTGGTTGGTCAACTGGAACAAGTGTACCGACATAACATTTCCACCTTTATAAAAGACGGACAAAACAACTTGACTTTTTTGCACGAGGAACTAAAGCAGGATGTACTTCAGAATTTTGATGACATCAAGGAGCCAACATTGGAGTCCAATTTGCTTACCCTGAACAAAAACAAACTTAACAAAACAATTGAAAATTTGTTTCATGACTTCAGTACCCAGTTCAAAACCAAATTAGAAATCGGTGAAAACTTGGTGACGTTGTTGACTCAAAAATATTATCATGCACTTGGAACAGTTAAGGATGCCTCTCAAACAGGTGAACATCCCAGTTTGGAAGAGTTTGAGTTGCAAAAGCGACAAATGATTTTGAAGGAGTTCCAAACCGAAAGCAATTTTCCAGTGGGAAGCCCGGCTTACAACAATCTGAAGAAAGAACTGGAGTGGAATATGAACCAAAAAAACACATGGGATTCAACACTCGCAAAAGCGTATGACCAAGCGCGCAAGCTGTATCAAGAAGAATACACCCGAGCCCTTACACAACCCAGAGGAAACGAGTTAATTCCCTCAGAGGTTAGCTTAGAGTTTCATAAAAAGATTGCCCATATTACAATTTTAAAATGTGTTCATCAAAACCTGGTTCCTGTGAATCCACGGGTGCAACAAGAACTGAGGTTGTACCTGGACAAAATCTATGAAAAGAAAGTTCGGGATAACATTGTTATTGGGATAGATTTCGGAGAAACTTACACCCGTTCTGCTGTGTATTTCCAAGGAAAGGTTCAAATGATTCCACATTATGATCGAGACGGAAAAGTCTATGATTCTATGGCTTCCTACGTGGGTTTCAATGAGTATGATAAATATGTGGGTCAAAGTGCACAAAATATTGTGGCGATGTCAACTAATGCTACTCCAATTGTATATGACATGAAAAGTATCATAATAGATCCGCACCACATTCCTCTGTCTAAAATGCGACCATTCAAAGTAAACACTGACAAAGAAAATGTACCGTCCACGTTTTCAAGGGAGGGATTTGAATGTTCAGCTATAGCTGCTCTAGCCAAACTTTATAACCAAGTGGGAGAGAATGCTGAGAGATTCGTTGGAGCGTCTGTTCAAAATTGTGTGATAACGGTTCCTGGCTGGTGGAATGACAAGCGAAATAATTTGATCATAATAGCAAGTAATCTCAATTTCACAAAGGTAACTATTTTAAAAGAACATATTGCAGCGGCAACTGCCTTGGAACACCAACAAGGTCAGTGGAGCTCCAACAGAAAAGTTTTTTACGCATCATTTGATAGGAGATTCTTCTTTTATAACATTTATGAAGGTTCAAAAGCTAGTTTCCATAAAATAATGTCTAGCATATGAAATGGACTTTACACGGAGATGGAAAAGTTGGTGGATCATTGTAACAAAACCTTTTGTGAAACGGAAGGAGTATCCATAAACAAATTGAGTTCTGATAACATAGATAATCGAATTTGAAGGCGTCGGTTATTTGATAGCTGTAACAAGGCAGTAGCTCTTCTAAATAAGGAGGAAGTGGTAATTGTTGAAGTCCCTGATTTTTTTGGTGGTAAAAATCTTACTTTTAATGAGACAAGAAAGGATCTGGAACTCATGTTCAAAGAGAAATTGGATGAAATTTCTAAAGCATTCGATTACATACTTAATGGTGCAAATTTAAACAAAGGACAAATTGCCGACGTTGTCATACTTGGAGAGTACAGTGGAATGCCAAAAATTAGGGAACTTGTTGAAAACTATTTTCCTGGGAAAAAGATAATAATTTCAGGTGTTCAATCTGAAGATGTTATTGCATATGGAGCAGCGGTGAAAGGTGCTATGATATCTGCTGAGATGATCAAAACCAGCAATTAGATTTTTTTTTATTTAAGGGCGTTTTAGTTTAGGTTTGTAATTTTAGAAACATAATAAACTATTAACTTTAACATTGATTTGTATGTGGGTGAATTTAGTTGTCAATTTAAAATTCACTACTGTAGTAATCATAAGAATTTTAGTTGGAAAGGTAAAAATAAATCTGGCGTGAGAGCAAACAACCAGTGTTTTATGTGGAAAAATATATTCAGTTGCTGTGATTTAATTCAATTAATTTTATTGAGCACAATTTAATGTAAAATAAAATCTTAACAATTGAACTGAAACTTGTATGAGCGGGGGGACCAACAATGAATTTCATTGTTGAATTATTTTCATCATATTTCATTGATTTCATCTTAATTCATAATTATTATCATTTTATAAAATAAATTTATTTTTACATGAAGGATAATATTTTGATTTAAAGCTCTATAATGTTTTAAATTGCTCAACTTTGGCTGAAGAGAGGTATATGTATTGCATGCAAGCTACTTTTTTCATTCACGTTCATGGAAAAGGAATAAAGAAGAAAAGTAGTTTCAATCACATGTTAAGAGCATTTGAAATGAGATGAATGAATTGTACTTTGTTTCCTATATTTGTCATTTTTAAACTTTTCACCCTTATTCGTGTAATGCATGAGATTATTTTACTTGAAAAGGTAGTCGAAAGTGTTGATAATTGTAAAATATTTTGCTTTGTGGACAATTATTGTGTGCAAAGGAAAACGAAACACTTTTCGAGCAATATTCATCCTACCTGTATCTTTTGTTCACTTTGATAAGGCTAATATACAGTTTGCAGAGGCTCTTACGTTGACTTACATAATAACTGTGATAAATATTTTTTTGCAAGTCAACTTGTGCGTTTCAATTAGGTCGTTTTATTCGTATTACATTTGCATTTTTTATGATTTTGAATAGTTAATTTATCCAAATGAATGCAAGCAGAGTGGGCCATTTAGTAAATATCATGCACTCAATTTCCGATCTGCATTAAAACAAAATATTATGTAGAATCTTTAATGCAAACACTAATCGTCTCCCAAGGAAGACAATAAATGCGTAGTTTTTGTTTCATTTTCTTGCTTTATTATGCAGATGTTAAAAAGGTATATGTGAATAAAGGTAAATAATTTTACAATGGAAACATGTGATAAAACGTAACTTACTTGATTCATTAATCAACCCTATCACTCGAAGAGCCAGTTGAAGCTCTGTCACCTTGTTGAAATGCAATTCATTAACATTACGGAATAGTGTCAGTGCTTTCAACTAAAAAGTTCGTGGGTTGGCGTCTTTCATCATTCGAAGACCTGGAACATCTGCTTTAATTCCCATGAATGTTGCCAACTCAATCCAACGGTCACTTGCAGCCTCCTGATTCTGAGCTAAGAGCTTTGCCGCATCCACCCTCCAGTTTGACTCCTGGTTATTCTGAAACGTGGGATAAACTTGGGTTTCAATCTGACCTGCAAGGTTTGGAAGAACCATTGACTCTCGAAGAATACTGGAGAGAGTGTAAGGAGTTGCCGCTCTCACTCAAGTTGTTCCTACTTGACTTCTCCAAAATTCTAATACGCGAATGTACAATGTGTAATATCTAGTTTGCTTGTTGGGGTCGATTCAGTTGGGTCAGTAGGTTTTGAATGTCTACGGGTGTCAAATTTCTCAGCTTTTGGAGCAACTTTGATGATTCGGGGATGGATCCGTAATTTCTGCCATCGTCTCTCTGTTTTAATACGAACAAAAGCCTTTGCAAACTTAAAATAAATACTCAAGAAAGAAAAGATATGACTTTGGGTTTCGGTTGAAGTGTGTCCTACTTTAGTTTGGGTTCTGGAGTTTTATTCGGTTGAAAGTCCTTATTTGGAATCCTTTCATGTGTTGTTCATTTTTATATGCAAAGTTTGCTTATTATCTCAATCGCATATTATTTTCCACTGGAATACTTTCCGGTGTCTTGTTGCAAAGTCCTAACTGACGTACATATTTCCATTAAAAACAAACTCTGATATGAGAGAGTGGACAAATAAATCGCTACTCAACAACAAGAATAATGCACTCATCGTATCACGATATTTGTTTTTCAATGCAGAAATATTCTCTTTGGTAACAGAAGACAAATATTTGCAGACCAGAATATTTGTAGGTTGAAAGCGTAAACATCTATCTGTGATACAACAACTTGGTAACCATGAGAAAGTCCCAAGAGAAAGTACAAAAGTACAATATTTTTGTCATTCATTCCATGTGCTTCCCACTTGCTTCACAATTCATCCACGCATAATAGCATTGACGCAGATAGTGTAGCTCGGAATATGTCTCAAACACAAGGATTAGCTAAGCTAGGAGTCTGGAGATATATCAACGATATACCTTTAAAACAGATAAAATATATATACAATTTCGAAGGCTTGAGATCATTCGCTTCGCAGTGAACACACATATTTATGCTTTATTAGTACGCAGCTACTTTAACTTCCAATATTATGCGCAGGAGCCAATAAATATGTTTACGGTATACCTCAAATACCTATAAATCAGATAAATACGTATAATTTTGAGGGATCGAGAAGATTCTCCAAAGATCTCTAGCTAACATTTTGGTATCAAAGAAGAGAAAGAAAGAAAAGAGATGAGCTGAGATGACTTGCACATTAAATCTCCGTTTTATCCCGAAAATAGAACGATTCAGTCTGATTCTACGTCACTGTGTATTCCTTTATGGAGTAAAAAATCTCTCTCTTTCTATATGTTCCAAATGGGGAAAGCTCAACTGCGTAAAATCTCCCAATAATTTTGGGAAAGAGAAAGGCTTTCCTTTCTTCTTATTTTGGAACAAAAAACCACGATTACAGATTATGTAATTCACAATCCCAATCCCTGGTTTGTTTTTGAGTTTTCAAATGAAATAGCGCAGGCATAGCCCACCGGATAGTTGGATAAAATTGCTACCCGGGTATTCGGTATATGCATGTTCAGACTTTCTCGGTTGCATATAATATTCCGTCATTTTTAAACATAATAAGTCTGCGAAGCCCGGGGAAAATGGGCGGAGAAAACTAGCTGTCTCTAAAAGGAGTTGAACTCAAAAAACTGTTTAATAAGTAGATAGATAAGGGAATAGTGGTTTAAGTTGGCTTTGTAGTGTCTATTTTTAATCACTGGGTGTGAATAATTCGGATAATCAATAAACTATCGTGGTTTTAATGTTGAATGTTTTCTATGGCATTCTTAGTATGAACAAAAATATTATACGTAATTGAACCGTTGAGGTTAAGCCTATGGCTTCTATTGATTAATTACACACAACATATTTTTCTACCCTGTCGAGCAAAGCTTGGCTAAAAGCAATAGAGCCACTTAAGTAGTTTGCCATATCTGCAATACCTAAATGGTTGGATTGGGCCCAGGAATTTTTATTGATTGTTCTACTTCCACCTTCTATCAGCAATTTTTCACTGCGCAAAACTCAAACAGTCGAAAACACACCTTTGAACCAGTTGTAACACGTTTGCGAAAAATGGAAAGCCTCGAAGCAACAACGACTTGGCTTCAAATGCAAAATTTCCTTGTTGGCCAATTTCAAAACTCAACATTGGAATTAATTTGGGAGGAATATAATCCACTGTCAACCTCAGTATTAGCTCAATGTTTTGTGGTAAATTGTGTCGTTTTAACCTTAAACGCAACAAAACTAGAGCTCAATTTCCACAATTTGACAGCCTCAAAAGTGCAGATACGTGACAAAATATATCTCAAAATATTGAGAAGAAATACTCGGATTCTCAAAACACTTCGTTACGTCTCCCCAGACCTACTGTTGGTTTTGGATTCAAAATTTCCTCCAGAGCCCCGCCACGGAATACACGGGCTACAAACTGCGATATCTGGAAACAAGAAGTTTGTGAATATTCCCAACATTGTTGTTTTAGAAACCCGATTTTCTCAATTTACAAGACCTCAACCTAAGGACAGACACATTTCAGGACCATTTCGTGCCATTCCTCTTATTTTCGTTAGTTTGAAAGATGATTTCGTGAGCCTTGGTTGTTTCACATGCGACATTGGGGTTGACTACTTTTGGGATAAGGATAGGTGGATCAGTTCATATGGCGTAACGTTAAAAAAACTACCTGGATCGGAAGCCATTCTCAGAGTCCAAAATCTAATAAAGGTGTGGGAAAAGTTGCACTCCAAGATTGGCTTGAAATCCACGATTCCCTTTGAAACACAAAATTCTTCCTGTGATTCCATTGTAAAAGAATGGCAAAGAACATTATGTGCCATTTACTTACCATACCTTATTCACACAAATTGTACACACTTTCAAAACTGCCTTAGAGTACATCGTACCCTGCTTCGATTGTATCCATATTATGACCATTACTTTACTTATTCTCGATGGCAAGTTTATTCCTATGGTCAAATGCAACTAAGCTACTACATACAAGTTTTTTCCCCAAAGGAGCATTTATTTGATTCCAAACTGGGCGCATTTCTATATCCTTTTGAATGGAGCACCTGGATTTGCACATTAGCCTTGATCACTTTAATTTCAATATGGTTTATATGGGCCGAGGGTGTTACAATCTACAACGTTCTGTTTTGGCAAATTACCGCCATTTTTGAACAGAATGGAAGTCACCTAAAACTGAAGCGGATTGAGCTTAAAACCATCATGATTTTGTGGACTTTTGTTGTAATATTATTGCGGCAGGGTTACAACTCGTCATTACTATCATTCGTGACGGCAGAGCTAGACCAAACCAATTATCCTCAAAGCATAGAGGAGCTCTTGAACCGACCAGATTTCGGACTTTTGTCACCAACAGATTTTCTAGACGAATTTCACCATTTTTTTCAAAAGGGACAAAATATGGTAAATCTTCAGGGCTGGATTTACCGGAAAAATTGAAAAACCTGTATCTCCGAATTTTGTTTAAATCATACTATGCAGATGATTACCATTACCTACGAACGCAACAAAATATTGCATTTGGAAAAGAGGTGGAATTAGAAAAACTTGCATCGATGCCAGAATCGAAGGACAAAGCACTGGTTGTTGTCATTAATGGAACAACTTTAAATGAGACCAAAAAATTGAGGAAATTTGTCGCAATGTGGCAAGAATATGATGGAAACTTAAAAGAAAATGGAGCACCGTTTTTTGGGGACATGAGACAACATCAAGTTGTTCCTAAACAGAAGCCATTTTATAGGAGAGTTATTTTGTGGGCACAGGATCACGCGAGTTTTGCCACATTTCGATTTCCACGACTTTTAGCATCATTTGCGGGATCAGGACTTTACCAACTGACGCTTTCACGTTCTGGAAAGATGCAAAAAGTCCGTAATTGGAAGGACTTGAATGCTTATCGGCGACTGGGAATTAGCAATGGAAGTAGATTCAGCAGGATTTTCTGGGCTGATGAAACACCAAAACAGCAGCATGTGGAGAAGCATACACCATCTAAATTGTCGGGTTTTACTGGAATTTTTCTTGTTACTAGTTGTATGTTATGCTTAGCTTTCGTAGTTTTAGTGGGTGAAAAGTTGAAGCCTTCAACGTCATCAGATAGTAATGCCAACGCTACCAAGGTTATTCTTGGAGACTCTGCGAGTAATGTAGCTCCTATTGAAAAGGAGCTACTATTATTTAATTAACATTTTAAAAAGTTAGTAGTACACACGATCTGGCCGAGTCAATGAACAAAAAATATTTTACTTAATTAAAGTAACCGGAACCTCTAAGCTGAAGGACGTAGACACTGAGAAGTATGTATTGTAGTATTATTAGACGTGGTAATATTTGATAATGTTGAACGTGAACGTGTGCTTAGTCTTTCGTACAGTTGGCACAGAATGTATTCAGTCAAGTTTAATTGCTACGCTATTAATTATACGTTATTGTTACGTTATTAATCATAATCGATCCTGGGCTTATCAATGATTAAGCATTCAGTTAGGTTGTAGATAAGTAGTATCTAACACCGCGTTAAGGCATGACGTTAAAACGTAGTCTCGTATGTAAGTCATACGAGCTAACTAGCTGAGATAAAAAGTTTAACATTTGAGCCTACATAAAATCGTTTGAAATCACGTCACGGGCTGTATTCCTAATAGGAATTTCCTTTGTATGTCTAGCAAATTATCAGGCTACCTGACATTTGTGGTATCTCCACCAATCATGGCCTAGCGTCAATAGAAAACCTTCCTTTCACCAATCATGTCAAGGGACATTCACCCCGAGAAAGCAACTCGCGTGGAAGGAAGAAAGTGAGCTTGATCCTCACTCACATCTACTCACTAAACTAATTAACTGCACTTCTCGAACCTCATTACTATTATTGTTAGTAACATCATAACATTAAAGCTAGCAAAAGCGATCATTCCGAACGCTCGAGAAGGTGTTACTAGGTTAAGGTATTAATTTTAGTTTATAATAAACAATTGTTTTAAAACCCCATTGTTGACCCTCAAGATTCAAACCGAATCATTTCAGTAAGCCAGATCTAGTGAGGTGAAATAATGCACATCAGTCGATAAACATACAATTCGACTGGACGGATTCGTCCTGCACTTGTTCCGGTTATTTGTGTAGGCATGTGTTGCAATAAATAGAAAACTTTTTTGTCATTCCGGAGGCTAAAACAATACCAATTCTTGAAAAGCGTAAGCGAGGAAGGCCCGCTAAGGCCAAGGAAGCTCTGAAAGTGTAATTATAGCAATTTAATAAGCTGTTAAAAAGAATTTAATCAGTAGGTTTTCCATATAAAACGATATTATGCCACGAAATTTAACAAAAAAAGTAAAGTGACGATGTGTATTTTTAAAGTGGAAATTTCTACTAAATTTGTTTATAAATTTTTTAAAAAAGTGTAAAAGTTTCATGTGATCACTTTCACATACAATCATGGGGTCACTTACTATTATACAGGCGTTGCGTTATATATAAGTCCGAGTAATGTAGCTCCTATTGAAAAGGACATTTTTGTCGTACGGAATCCCAAGAAATAGATTGCAGATTTCCCTAGGGTTGCAATTGCAAAAAAGAGGAATTTAAATTAATGACATGTAATAGATCTGGAACTAACTCTAATTTGGAATCTTTGCTTACACTACTCATGGTTTAATTCATCTGTTAAGTTAAATTATATAAAACTGGTAATTATTATCTCAAATATATACTTCACAGCACTTGTGCCAAATAAAATACGTTAAAATTGTCAAGAACCTTTACTAAATTGTCAAAAGTAATAACAATCACAGACCTGCGATTACTTTTGACAATTGACTAAAGGTTTCAAAACATGTAGGTGTAAATATAACGGATACTACATTTGCTAATTTCGGTGTTGCCCACTCACTAAAGAAAAAATTTAATCCATGATAATTCTCTTTAACCAAGCAAAAATCATTTTTATAGGAGACACAAGTTATTTTAAGAAAATTTAAATTCCGCATTTTCTCATTGATGAATTTCTGCAGTAACTCAAATATTTATGAAGCTTTATACCGTTTAACGTTTAAATTTCTTGCAAACTTTAAAAACTACTCTTTGTTATGTGGAAAAGTAGTAAACTAGATAGAGTTAGATTGGCATATAATAATAAATTATTGGATATTATTTGTAATTTTAAGTAAATGAAGGTAAAAAAAGTAAAAGCAAATACTATCAATTTATTTAACCTAATTTCTAGCCACATAAATTTAAACATTATATACACTACAAACATATGCTGAGCCCCATTAGTCGAGTGAAATTGCGATCCATGCTTCATGAGCCCGGGGTCGTAGCAGTGACCTGCAGCATATGTAAATGGCTCGTGCATCCCAACCAAAAACTAAAAATTCACAATGGTTATCGTCATCAAACCGCTCCAGAAAACTATAGCAAAGGAAGTAAACGTGTTCTGATAGTACATCAGAAGTACTTCAAGTGTCCAGAAGGTCGAGCTCTCTTTGGTGCCATGAAGTCCCTTTTTGAGCACACAATAGTTCATGATACAGGAGGAGGAGTAGTGTGTACGGAGTGTGGATGGCTTACAACTAATCTGGCTATGCACGAGACGAACTGGCATCCCAAGGAAGGAAGCATTCATGCTGAGCTCCGGAAAAGGACGGCAAATTATAAGATTATTGAAGTTGAGCCGGATACTTGGAGAAAAAAAAGGGATGATGCTGAAAGTGAGTCGGATTCTGAGCTTGATTAAAATAGAAATCCAGCTAAAACCACCGAGAATTTTAAAAAAATTACTTTTTGTTGAGTTCATATTTTTATTTAAAAAAAATGTTTTGAATAAATCATCATAAAATACTCTGTGAAATATGACAACCATTGTTGTCTTTTTCTTTACAGTTGACAATTACTAAACTTTCATTGACTTAATAAAATAAGAATTTGATGTTTGTCAGCTATAAAATAAAGAAACAAGCCACTTTCTTTGTGTTTGTGAGTAAAATTACGAACATAAAAATTTATCACGGTTGTAAAAATATCAGTACGTAGTAAAGTCACGCATTTTTAAGCAGCATACATGTCAAACATTATTTTCAACTATATTTTGCTAAATATAAAAACTCTGAAATAGATATGCAGAGAGATGCATATTTACACAATGCTAATTGCTAAAATCTACCGGAGAAAATTTTCCAACAGAACTGGAATAAAGGCATGTCATTAACGGAATCAAATATAAACACGATTGCTTTTTGTAGCAATAAAGGCATTTCAAACTTATTTTTGGAAACAACTGTCAAATGCGACTTGATAGTCTTGGTCCTTTTATCAAGCCGGATAACGACGTTATATGCGGGCTAGAAAAATACTCCCTCTATGATAGAGAATTAGTTGGCGGAGTTATTTGCAACTGGGAAATGGGCAAGATATTTTATGCGGTGTTCAAATATTTCGTTCATGCTACTGGAACATACCAAGTGGGTTTTTTAATGTTGGAAAGTTTCAATACTGGATCAAAAACCAATTAATTTCATAAATAAACGTAATGATTTTTAAATTTACATGAGGAATGTTCAAGTATTACGTAAAGCCAGACATCCTTCAGCAAAAGGTATTCCAGTTCTCAGAACGGTTCGTTGGTAGTCGGGGTATTCTGGGAAAATTTGTGTCAAGCGAGATTCCTCGTAATGGATGAATTTGCACAAGAAACTTTTAAAACAAAATTTAAACGTTTTTAAACAATAAATTACACAAAATCTTATAAATCCAACGCAATTTAATTTACCTTGCATTAGCTACACTGTAGAGAATAAGGCAGAATGGATTTAAAAGCACAATTTGTACCCCAACAAATCACCAAAACAATCCTGCATAACCGGGATGAAATTTTAATTTTGAAAACTTTCCTTCTGACGAGAATTCGCATTTGGAATTGTAATCTATGCCAGTTTTTCTTCATAATATGAATATTTGTTGCGTAATAAAATTTTATTATAATAATTTTATGACTTATTACTTGCAGTGACGTACATCAAACAAATATATCACGAACGTTACGAAAATTCTTTCCATTACCAAACTTCGTTCCTGCATCAAGTGAAGTGGATTATAAGCAATACTTGTATATTGATGGGTCGTCATCATCAGCGTATTCCTTGGTGAACTTTTAATTTTTGGGAGCTTTTTGATTTGATTTTATTGTTGGCGTAATATTTTAGGTGTTCAGCCAATGACAACCAATGGAAATTTGTTCATCCCCCAAGCGAAAGGACGTCGAGTAATCAAACTCACACCAGTATGGCGCTGTAAAGCAACTTGTTCTCCCATTTCCATTGTGCTTGAAACTGGTCAAGTTTGTAAGTCAAAGTAAAAAGTAAAGTAGATTTAAATAATGCGTGATAGAATGAAGAAGTAAATAAAATTCATGCATAAAAATTGGTTTGATTCTCAGTGTACTTCAGCTTGTACTTTTGGAAAGCAGCTTCACTTCCAGTTTTGGATGGAATGGACGATGATAATTTTAGTATTTTAAGCATGGGCAATTTTTACTTGTAATATTTGAAAGTTGTAGATTTAAACATAAAGGAGTTAAAAACCAATACATAGATTTTAGTTTGCTTTTGCTCCTCATTAGTTCATTTAATTTGGGAAAAAATTCAATGTAAAAAAATGCAGACAAAACACAAATGGAATTTAGAGGATAGATCAATTTTATAAAACATTCTTAATATCTGGACAAATTATTCTCCTTTTCAAATTATTTAAATAACTAGAGGTGGCCAGAGGAACCAAGATGGCGAAGACGAGAACAAATTTGGGAAGAACTGTTTTAGGGAGTGCTCACCAGAACTTCATATTCCTTCACTGGTGTTTCACCCCCTGAAAAAGTGAATAAACATGTTCTGAAAACTATGGAGTAAATTACAAAGATTTAAAAAATAATAGAAGAGTTACTCACAATGTGGGACTAAACAAGTGTTGCTTCCTTCCAGTAACTTTCCAACTAACGTAAATTTCATTCCAAACTCTACAACGACTCCTCGACAAATGAATAATGACACGCTAGTTTTGGAATCACAACCAGCAACGATTGCAGAAGTTGGTATTGTACTTTGATTTTCTACCCATTTTGTATGTCCAGAAGGAGCTACCAATCCCTGTCAAATTTATTATTAAAATAAAATGACATACATATTACAAACAGAACAGCTCATGATGATGACGATGTTGATGATACAAATACAAAATTCATACCTGGCACTGTGACCCACTCATGTCAATTTCTTCCCCGTTCAAACCAACAGCACAATGAAATAAATTATCCCGGAAGAAACCTTTTCCGGGAATCCATCCACCTTGAATAAGCGCTCTAGAAACGTAAATAATACCGTAATCTCTGGGCCATCCCTCACCAGCAGGCTCGAGTTGGGATTTATTGATACCATTTCCTGTCACCCAACTCACCAATTCATTTTCTTGTAAAATTTTTGAAGCAACTGCTCCATCACTTCGGGTTACAGCTGCAGTAAATACTAATACTGAAAGGATGGATATCATTTTACAAAGTTTCTAAATAAGTAACCAGTTATCAAAGAAACTTTTAAATTTGAAATTGTGCAACAAGTTTGACAGACTCTAAATACCTTGTAACTTTGAGCAAGGAGGTGGCCCTACTTTTTATACCATCAAAGATTTCAGAGTTTTATAACAAAGTGGTTTGTTTATCATTGTCAAACAACTTATTAAAATCAGGAAGATAAAATAAAATTAACAGAGAGACACATTTAATTAGTGTCTGCACTTTCATTCTCTCTTCTGTTCGCTTTTCACATTCTAAAGATTGCAGAATCCAGAGACTAATGAAGGTAAGCCGACTAAAGTACGTGTGAACAGAGTAACACCCTAATGAGTCAATAGTTTATAGCCTAACGGCAGTATAATGAGCTTATAATACGTGTTTGTGGGCACGTAGAATCTTGATCCAAAAGTTTCTAATTCTTGTCATGATATATATTACGGGCTTCAAAAGCAGTGATACTGCGCATACACAATTGTTCATGAGTAGTTCCATTTCTTTAAATCATTCTCATCATGTAGATCATTGTACCTTTTTATATTTGTGTTTTTGGGATCATCTCATCATGGTAATGTTGTTTGAATTATTCTTAACGTCATTTTACTATGTATCCATTTAGATTTGTATTTTTGTTTGACTAATGAGATATGTATGCATAATTTCTGACTAAAAAGTGAGCAAGAAGCTCCATACTTCACTCACTATCTTTTATAATTTGCATGCTGCCCAATTTAACATTAACATTCTAAGGTTCCAAATTACCCCAATCATTCAGTTCTAAAAATAAAGCATTTTCCTGGCCTTTTTTCTAAATTGAGATTTTCCATGCATTTTTTGAGTCACTTCTTTTTCTTCCATATGGCACATTCAATTCAATCATAACTACTTTCAAAGCTCAATACTTTCATCATTTACCATACCCAACTCAACATATACTCATACACATCGTGCGCAGTAAGTGTGCACATAATCGATAAGGATTTACGTAGCCCGTTTGCAAGTTTTACCTCGCCTCGACTCCCTATTATAAAGTAGTGCATACACCACTTAATGGGAACCACTTTTCTGTGAATCTGGAAGCCTGTAACGTATTACATACACTTTGTAACGTAATGCGAGTCGTTTGAATCCAACATTGAGAGACTGGGGATGCTGTTGGGAGATATCATTGTAGTTTTTAGAAATGGATTTGAAGAGAGTTCATAAATTACAGGAAAGTGTGTAAATTGGCCTGATTGAAGGGAAGAATGATTGGATGTTCCAAACAAATTTGGGGGATCGTTCTACAAGTCTTTGAAGGAGTGTCATAATGGTCTTTGGGCGTTGAGGTTTCATTGCAGAGAGAATTATGGGAAGGTAGAGAGAATTTTAATAAGTTAGGAAAATATTTAAAAAAAGATTTGGAGGTCCATTCAAAGTGACTTATAAAATACAAAATCTACAAGATTTAGTGATTGAAAGATGGAAAGTCTTTTAGCGTCCAATAAAGAAGGTGATAAGGAATTTTTACTCCGCGCTTGCCTGATTTTTATGTGCAGGTGGGTGTTGAGCACGTTGAATAAGAAATACGAATTTGGCACAAAATTATTTTGTGACCATTAAACTTGCGAAAAATGATTGAGGTCAAGCAAAGCTATGACGTGCTTTTCCAAAGTTTAATTTTTCAATTGTGTTGGATGGAAATTAATTAACTAATTCTTTAATCCATATGAGCGGAACGCGTGCTTGTCAAACCACACAACGTTGTCTATAACTGTCTTGCTTTTATTTCTTAACCTCATTTAGCAAAAAACAGCCAACATGTTTAAAATTTAATGTTGTTGCTCTAATCGCCCACCTTTTTCGTTTTCTTTGGTTTCTAAAGCGTCATACGTCCCACAATTTTCAATTACGAACTACATAGATACTATTATTTGTTGATGAATAATGAAAGTGGTCAAGTAGTCAACACTAAAGTGATATGGAATAGTTTGGTCATGAGCTTTTTGGCAACCGTTGAATTGCTAAAAAAATGTGTTGTTGGAAAAACCAACTCCGTGCTCATTTATATTCAGAGGACTTTTAGGCGTTTCCAACACGAGCGAGGAAAGGTGAGATGAGACGTAATTTTCCAGACATCCATAAGTTGTAGCTGCTCAGAAATTTAGATATTTAAAGAGCTTAAGAAAATAGCAAGCACGTTTTACATAAACATTAATAATTTATTTTTTGGCCGATGTGGAGGGGGTTTATTAAGCTACAACATGTGGTGCATTTCCAAATTTTTCCGATTTTCATGCGCATATGCGGGAATCCACTTAACTCTAAGCAAATTCGCTATTTAATTAATGAAGCCATATATACGAGTCAAACACGAACCATTCAATAAAAATCAATTAACGTTGTCTGATATTTTTGCTTCCATTTATTCCTCAACATTTTTCACTGTGAATTACATTCTCGTGCTTCTTTGATCGAACATAACAGCAAAATGTTGCTAAAGGAGAACTTGATTCCCTTCATAAAGTATTTTGTAAAGGTTCACAGGATTTGGGGAACTTGTCCACTTCAGTTTGCCCCACATGAGGAAACATTATCACTAACGAGTAAAAAGAGACAGGTCGTGGAGCTTTTCAAAACATCAATATATTCATTTTGCGGAGTAGTTTTATGGTATAAATTACTATATGTGAGCAGAGACGAAGATACTGCAATTAGATTGGTAAGCTGGTTGATAGCAGTTGGAATAACGGTTTGTGCTCTATCAAAATGGATGCTGATTACAAAATAAAAAGCTTTCATGGAGTTGTTCAACCTATTTGTAAAGTTTGAGAAACAAAATGCAAACGGTAAGTAAACATAAAAACTAGCCAAATTAACCCAACAACAAATTTAAACTATTCTCAATATTTTCAGATTTTGGAAATGCACAAGTATTCAGATCAGAGTGTACTTTTATGAAGGGAGTTTCTGTTCACGCAATTGTGAGAGCACCTGGGATTGTTACTTTGTTCTCTTTACAGAGATGGTTTGGCCCCTGCAACTCGATTCAACTTGGCTATTTCCTTATTCCGGAATGTCAGAGTTCAGATCCAAATGTGGAGTGGAGTACAAGCTCGTCAATTATTGTCTTTCTGTTTGCTTTTCTTATGAACTGGCTGCATGACGATGGGATGGGTTGCTTTGCATTTTGGCTACTGGACATTTCTTTCAGTCAATGCTATTGTTTTTTGCGGTACCTTCAACATTTCCAACGACGGCTAATGTCTGCCACCTCAACTGGAAGGTTTGATTTGTGCAGCCAACTTCAAATTCTAAATCGCTACTACAACGTGACTCACCAAAAGGAGCTCATTCCAGCAACAATTATCTACATGCAGCTTTTATTCATAACAGGGATTTATGAAATAGTTGCGCTGGGATACGGGCGGATTGGTTTGGTTGGAATGCTTTGGTGTGCTGAATTAGCAACAGAATCCTTTATGATTGATCTGGTTTACTCAAGTTTGCAAAGCAAGATTCATTCTATGTCGAAAGATTGTATCAGACCAATAACAGACAAGGTTTTACCAACAATGAAGAATCGACACCAGAGAAAGTGGTTGCAAAGGTATGCGAGATCATTGCAGCCGTTAAAAGCGTTTATCGGTACGGTAAACTATATGGATGAACAAACACCGTTAAATTTATTGAACTTTTGCGTAAACCAAATTGTGAGCTTACTTATGGCACGATAAAATTAAAACAACATTTATTGCTTATGCAAATAAAAGTGAACACTTTTACTATTAGTCAATTCATGTAATTTTATTTAACCACAAATACAAATAATGCTTGCATGCTAAAACTTTCACTTGTCGTAATAGTATTGTTTGTAAATTTAATTCCAAGCATTAAAAAGATCAGTTAAAAAATGCTCGAAGGAATAAATGGTTTATTTTGCATGGAGTCTCATGAATAATGATAATGACTTGATGCAAAGCATGCCCTAAACGAAAAATTGAAGAGAAAGAAACAAGAATTTGCAAGAATAAATTATGCTGCTTCATAGCATATAAATTTTGCACAACTAAAGTTGCAAAATATGTTGGCGTTGCAATGATTTTCCACTCTCAAAACGTATTGACATAAAGTCACGTCCATTTGCTAAAAGTTTTGTTAAGAATCTTGATTTTTTAAACGGAATTGAATTTATCGTTTTTAAATGTAAGTCGTCAGATGCAATGAAAATATTTAGAATGCATTCGCTCATTAATTAATGAAGCCATGCGAGTGGAAACCAGGTGATCAACAAAAAAATGTCAAACCGCCAATTTTTGTTCGTTTACTTTTATTTCTAAAGCTCCGTCAAGTTTAATCTCGGTAATGTTTGACGTCTCAAAGTGCCCCAGTTCAAGCAACAAAAATTGCAAAATGGAATTTAAAGGCTTTTGGCATAGTTCCATGAGACAGTAAAAATTCAGTTGGTGAATTTATCGTTTGCATAATTTTGTCAATGAAAACTACTGCGGAGAAAATACAAAAACTATTTTAAGTGGAAAAAATTAGCATCAGTTTTAAACTGGCAATCTACAACGAGGGCCTTTCCGGTTAATTCTCAGACAAAAAATGTAATTTGATGGTGCAATTTAAAAAATAATATTAAGCTTTTATTAGATTTTCGTCACACATTGAAGGAAAGATATATTGGTTTTTTGACATTTTTCTTCTGCATTTAATGTAAAGGAATGAAGCTGATTTTATTGTAGCTGCAATACCATCATTCAGCTGCACATTTGAACTGCACGGCAGGGTAATGTGTTATAAGTTTTAGTAACTTACGCAAAAAAACAAGCTAAAGTTCATTTTATGCATCCAAATCTCAGCCCACGCTAACAAAAACTCTCCGAATGATCGTATCGTGTGTGTGTGTAATGCACGCATGATGAGTTGAAAGTAAAAGGTTCATCTAACTTTGAGTATTGAGAAGCTGAAAGAAAAAAAATGCATAATGAAAAGCACTTCGTCCTTCCTCCTTCCTAATTTCCAGGCAGTATGCATGTGAGCAGGAACATAAGCAGCTGAGTTGCTGAGCTGAGCAGATAATTTGTTGTTGTTGCAACTGCACCATCCAAGCACCAACACCTATTTACTTGTTTATTCAAAATACTCAAATAATTAGCCCATTTAAGTTGACAAATCTGAGGTCATAACCGACTAATATCAAAAATTGTCCCTTATCGTTCATCAGAATTGGTGGTTTTGTAGCTTGTTTGCTGAATGTTTTGTAATTTTTTTATTAATATTTATTACGTGTTGTTTGTATTTTAAAAATGGAACTGATAGCAAGACGAGCCTATCTTCTCAAAAATGGTGAAGTTAATCTTCAGTTTGGTGAGTATGGAACAATGTGTGTAATTTTGAAATGATGTATTTTGGATTTTGATGATGAGGATGATGATAATGATGCTGCATACTTTTGTCACTTGCAGTAGGCAATCCTCCCACCAAATGTTCGGAAACTAGGTTGCTCTATTCTCCAAGATTTGATACTTTCAAGAGCTTCCCGAATGAGAGCTACGATGACGAGAATATTGTTAAACTTTCAGAAGCCATTGATAATGCTGAAAAGCTCACTGAAAACAAATCGTAAGCTCAAAAATGTTCATTGTAATTACTTTATTTTAGTCTTATTATTTAAATAAATGTCCGTGTCATCCTACAATTTCTTTATGTGAAGGAAAATTGAAATATACTCAAAGTATGATAGTTTCTACGAGAAACCAAGGATTTTCACAAAAGTTTCCTTTTCGAAACAATTTGTGGAGAAGCTTTCGAGTATCCTCACACAGCCAAAGATTACTATTCAGGGCACCTATCAAGTTGTCCAAAGGCAGCAAAACAGTGACTCTCCATCAAGTCCCCATTCATCCGTCCGTGGCTTCAGGACTTGGAGTGAACGTCTACTAATTCATCAACCTGCTGAGCTTGTGAGGCAGGTTCAGAACTTGAGCAGGTGCGAGAATCCAAACCCACTGAGAGCCCAATATGATCCGAACACTGGTATTTTTTACAGTGGTTCACATTCACCTATAGCTCTGGTGAATGTCTGGGCACCTGTTGATGATCATGTGCAAGATTTTAGTGTCGAAAGTAAGTAGTAAAAAATTGTACAATATTTTAATATTGGATTTGATAATAATAATGATGATACACTGTTTATATTTTTGTAGATATTCAGCTTGTAGAAGAAGCGAGCTATGAAACCTTTAATGGAATAGAGAAAATGGCAGAGGAGTACCAAACCCATGGAAGGACACATGCTCTACTGGAGTACTCGGTGATCCTGGAGTGAATGGATTCTGAGAGGGATGTGTCAAAGGTTGAGATAAAGCTTCTAGACAAGCTGTACAACGGGATGCCAATGGCTGATTGTGTCATCGTGGCTTCAAATGAGAAGGAACTGGAATGTCACCGCAACATTTTGGCAATGAACAGCGACGTCCTCTTTGCAATGCTCGAGAGTGGGATGAAAGAGTCCCAAACTCACCGGATTGAGATGAAGGATGTGAGTGAAGAATGCGTTAATCTCATGCTGAAATATATTTATGGCAGAGATTTGGATCTGGATGGAAAAAGCGAGGAGGTGACTCTCGATTTGATGAGGGCAGCTCACAAATATAATATTTCTGAGCTGGAAGCTCTCACAGTACGCTTTCTCTTCAAGAAGCCAAACGAATGGTTTACAATGAATGGTGTTCTGGCCTTGTACTTTTTCACTGTGAATGTGGAAAATTTAAGGAATCTTTCAGAAAAACTGCGAAACATCATGAGAACGTAAGCACTTTCATAAACCACAATTATAAAGTATAAATGTTTTATGGCGAAGTGGTTGATTTTTTAATTTGTCAGAGGTGATGATAATTTGGAACTTGATATTTATCACGTTTCAGAAATCCGGAAGGGCTTTCCTCGTCCACTACGTATCAAGAGTGGATGGGAAGAGAGCCAAAAGAAGCTGCTCAGTTTGCATTGTCACTGTTGAAAATCCCCAACAAAAATAGTGTTGAAGTGCCCGTTAGTGGTGACCAGAACCAGGCCATCCCAGAGGACAACGACGTGAGTGAAATAGTGAGTTTTAACATTGATAATAGTGCTAATGTAAATGAAAACATAATTGTTCTGGACTTTCTTTAGGGGCAGCAGGTCCTACCGCTTGACATGATTCAGAATATTTATATATTGCCAGGATAGGATTCAGATTAAAAAACAAGTTGGCGATGTACCCCCCAGCGCCGGCAGTTTTTGATGATTTAATCAAGATTGCTTTCAAAGGGGAAATAGATTTAATGTTTTTTAAATGTAAATTTTACCTTTTGTTATAAAAACTTAATTTCAGTAAGACATTAATAAAGTTAATAAAAAAATTGCATTTCTTATCAATTTATCCTAACCTAACTCAATGATATCAATGAATAACCACACAATTCACCAGTGTTGCCTAACTCATGTGCAATTTCTCGTGGTTGATATTCTGCCTGCCTGTCTCCAATCATCATCATTACCAAAACCAGATAAATCTCAACAAAAAGGTATTATATGAAAAAGCTATTATTTATAGTTCATAGGTTGCCAAAATATGTAAAAGTGCAATAGAAGGACAAAATATGTAAAATGTGTGGTATTTTATAAAAATTCATTGCGTGCGGAGGGGTGTCTAAAAACCTGCACTCATGCGATGATATTGGGGAATGAACCGCAGAAAGCTTTTGTGACCTCTCCCCATCTTTCATTCTTGCTATCATAACAAACAGCAAATATATTACTCTCTTCATTCAAACTTTAAATTTAACATTTAAAAATTCTACCCTACATTTAGTACTGTTCTCCATTCTGTGTTTAAAAGTTTGGCCCGATAAAGGTGTTGTTGGCTGATTCCAGCATGAAGTTAAAGACTATTGACGCTTCTGGTAAAAAAAAATAAATTACAACCTTCTATCTGTAGAAGCTAGAAGATCCTTGTGTAGTTCGAGGATTTTGAAACTATTCCATTTTGTATTATTTGCCGATAATAAGTTGTCAATGATGCAACAAACAAGTTTTTGCAATGATTTTGTTAGGATTTTTAATTACAATTCTTTGTTACTGGCCTGATAATTTATTTCTTAAAAAAGATGATAATAAAGAGTACTGTTATCACTGTGTGTATTTCAAATACAATGTAATGATGTTTTCGTAAAATAATAGTTTTCAAGTGTTTTTTTAGTAAAATTTTTGAGCCAGTTCATGACGTCAGTGGCAGCTTTCATTTTCCGACTACCACAATACCAATATAGCAACATAACAGCGTCACGACACAAATAAAAAAGAGAAGGTAGGCTGCCGGAAAAACAATGTAGATTAATAAGTTGCTTACATCATCACATTTAAAAGATTCCAGTGTTAGTTTCTTTTCTGGTAAGTACGTCAAAGTTGGTGAGCTGCTGCCGTTGGAAGCCTTGTACAACACCACATCTTAAAAATAAAATATATTTTAAGTCTTCACTATCCATATTTATAATTCCAACTTTTGTTTTGCATAATATTCATACATATATCATTATCTCCTTTACCTTTAACCTTTTCTATGAAAGGTGCTCTTGAAATAGCCAATTCGAATTTGCTTTTGATTGTTGATTTCAATTAAATAGTCGAAATAGTTAAATAATGAATGAATTACCATTTGTTTTAAGATGGAAGGAGGAAGCGTTAACAAACGTCATATTTTCTGAATCGGATCGCCACCAGCCAATCCCATTCTTTTCTTTAGAAGGGACCTTCCAATAATCGTCTCCCACGTAGCGATCAAAAGCTTCAAACATGATTACTTTCCTGCCATTGTCTCGTGCCCAGTCGCTCATCAATTTCCAACATTGGAGAAACATCGAGACTTCCAGGTAGTCATGCTTGAATGGCTTGCTACAAAAAACCAAAGGAATGACCTCCAACTCAGGTTTATCTTTTGTCAAGGATTTTTCACAATTTTCTAATGATTGCAGCAGCATTTTGTGCTTTTCTTCGGGTTGCATATTAGAATTCTCAGCTTCTTTCAGCTCTACAAAAACTACATCCACATATTTGAGAGCGCTTGACAATTTTTTTCGATCAAATTCAATGGCGATACAGTTATTTATTTCCAGTCCAAATTTATATTGACCGTTTTCGTTGAGAAGATCAGAAACGACTCGTAAATCCTTCAAATACTTGTCCTCTTCTATGTCAACACCAACGAGGTTGTATTCACGTAATAAAAGTGTTTTTACTGTGCCGGGATAAATGGAGTTGGCACTATCAGCGACGGTCTTTGCCATTTCAAGGGTTTCCATTGAGACTTCTTCCCTCCCTGTTTCTAGATTTAACTCAAAGTTCATTTGGAAAGGGACAATCATTTCAGTCAGCAGCTCAGAATGCTTTCGATTGTGTTCCGCAACAGAATCAGAAATCAGCAGCAAACTGTTGTTAAAAGGTGTCAATGCAGGCGCTGAAAAGATAATTTAAAGGTTAATTGTGAGCTGGTATCTAGTCCGGAGACTTTGGTTCATATTAAATAGCGTACCATTTGAATAATCCGGTGGCTTTGGAGATAAAATTGTTCCAAAGGTTCCAGCAACTAGGTTTACCATTTCTGCCAAGTTTTCCTTTCTGTGTTGCAAGTCAGGATGGATAAGAGGAGACTCAAACCACACACCAACATGTTTCCTACTCAAACTAAAATTAGTTTGACAATTCTAGAAATAAAACAAAACAATAGAGAAAAAGTTCAGCTGAGATTAGGCCACATTGTTTTGGTGACCATCATCTAACCATTGCGTCAAGCCTGAACGAGAATATCATGTAGATGAGTGGAATCCAGTTTATCCTGTTCATGGTCACAAGTTTTGAATCTTCTCAAGGACGGACATGCTCAGGATCGGGATGGATATTGATGATGATTGTGATAATTTATCAGGGAATCATTTCCTTCTGTATACTATAGATATTTAAATATTTATATGGTTCTGTTATGTACAACAATTTTGCAAAATATAATTAAAAATATGAGAAAAAATTGTGATGATCATTATGTATCGTTTTTTAAGGATTTATTTTAGTTTATATTAAAGATAAAGCTACCGAAACAAACAGAAGTACGAGAGCAACAAGGGGTGTAATTGTAATTAAAGGTATTATCTAACTTCGCCGCCAGGCCAACCAGCGTTTCCTTTATAAATAATTTTTTACACCAGAATCTATAACAAAAATAAATCCTCGCAGCCATTGGCTTGCATCCCAATTGGTATGCATGACTTGCAAGCTAACACTCGACTAACTCAACTTCTGCATATTATTGGGATGAATTGCTAAAAAATTCTATTTCAAGCATGTTCAAGTTTTTTTTTAAAAAAATCTGAAAGAAAAACAACTCTATGTGGCTAAATTCCAAGTTTTTTCTTTAATGGAGGAGTAACACGTCTTCATAATGTAAACATAAGTTATGGAAAGTAACATTGAGCCGACTTGGATATTTACATGATGTGTGGTGTGTGGCTTTTCACACATCATATAATCATTTATAACAACTTGTGAACCTACTTCTATCCTCGTCTGTTTTATGTTTTACTTTCGTTTTCGTTTCAGTTTGTTTACCTTCTTCCTTTCTACAAAGTTAAAAATATGTGTTATTTTGTTTCATCATCTACAAAGAATAGATTCTACCCGATACATGACCCAGACTCACTGCCTTGCGTTTCAATATCCAAGTTGCTTCCCTTGTTCCTTCATTAAAAATAAAGTGTGTTTTGGTGAAGAAGTCATAAATTTATAAAATACATAAAAATACTCAGCCACACATGTTTTACAATTTAAGGAAATAAATCATTAGTTAAAAAATTAAAATCTTTTGTTGCTGAAAACGTACATGGGAGAAACCTTTCTAATTCTATTTTGCATATATTCTGGCACTCAAGTTTTATTTTCACATCTCAAAGCAGTACAAAATAAGTCTTCAGATGAGAAACGAGTTTTGTGAGCTGTTGACGCTCTTGTTCCAATTGGAGTAAATAAGTTTGCTGCTAAAGTGGAGTATATAAAGGGGTACATCACATCACGCTTACATATATTTTTCGAAAATATTTTGTAAGCAGAATACATTTGGAGGATAGCGACAACGGTTCCAGGAAATATCTTGTTTGCAGAGTGAGCTATTTTGATAGCTACATGAATTTAAGAAGAGAGCTGTTTTACTTTCTTTTAAGTTTGGTATTAAATTGACTTTGAATAGTCAACCATATTTTATATTCTCATACATAAAAATTACTGACTTGAATTTGCTACGCAAACTTAGTCAACTTTGTTGAACTTGGTAGGAATAATATTCTTGGTTTGTGTAGGTTATAGTAAAGGAAGAGAAATTTGACGAATTTCGCAATGATATTTTTCATCAGCAACTACATTCAGTAATGCATAATGAAATCAAATTAAACCCTGTCAATACGTCTCTATGACTGTTTTCATGATGATGATAATATTTTTAACAAATGCATAATATTTTTTTATTTTTTAAATTTAACGGTGTTAACAAAAGAGTATATCTTTGCATTTATTCACTATACTCATTTAAACCCAATAAAATGATAAAAATTTCCAACCAAAACAATCTACATTCGGTTGCTGGACTTTAAAATTTGCAAAAATCGGACTTACTCTAGAAGTCGACTTTTTAACTTACACCTACTCAATAAAAGCACACCGAACCTTTCTAACGCTTTGGCAAAGGTGACCAAATATTGATGAAAATTTATAAGGAAAAGCAACCGCAAACACTACTAAAATACTAACTCCAACAGCAGACTTGCACCTCAAAGGTTTGGGAACTACAAACGCTCCAGCTGATTGAATATTTAGTTCCCGAGCCCACTTTGACTTGCTTCTAATCTCAATTTTTCAAACCTAGCTTGTATTCCCACCTCCTTGAATTTAGTGAGCAGATAAAACATTTTATGTGACAGGTATCCGGAAATGCGGAGGGTGTGCATAACTCTACCACCATTTACTGCAAAAAAATTGCAGATTTGATCATTTCCAGCGGCTATCAATCCATCGTTCCTCACTAAAGGTTGCAAAAGTCGGGTAGCTGTGGGACTAGTGGTCAACAATTTAGTATCAGAAAGTATGTGTATTAGCTCACTCATGTTGTTTGTCGTGACAAATTGGATGGCTCCAGTTTCGCTTCCATCATAAACAAAATCCATTGCTTTTCAAACCTCGAGTTGTAGTCCCCTTTTCCCATTATTTCACTATCCACTATTTCTGCTCCTATACCGACAAGGAGTTCTTTTAAATCTTTACCGCCAGCTATGGCGAGATACCGTTTTTGTGGTTGCCAGAACCTGTATCCTTGTCTAACTAGAGTGCCTATGGTAGGAAAGCCAGCAAGGAGGACACTCTCCGAAGATATATTACTTTGGTAAATATTAGTTACGAGAACCATGGAAATCATGTAGATGCCAATAAGATTTTTGGGGTGTTTGTAACAAAAGGATGGGTTGAAAAGTGGCCACATCACGTCCAATCCACGAAAAATAGTTTGGTAAATTAATGCATATGCAAATACAACAAGGAAAAGGCAGAACCACATGCTACCATGAATCACTGTAAGGATCACATAATCCAATGTTTCTGATAGAGAGTGAGTAGTTACACAAGTAAAAACTGAGGGCTTGGGCCCCTCAATTATATAAATAAAGCCACGAATGGTGGTTACGTCGAGTGGGATCTGTTGTACAATGGTCATTCTATATCGAATCTGAAGAAACCAATCCTAATCCTCCAATTCCTTGGAACATTTTTCTCTTCCAGAACGATAGACCCATTTAAATACTTTTGAGTCACTGCAAAAAGGATGATGTGCGGATCAGAACAATCGTAGCGTAAATTCTGGTAAAATGAATTTCTGTTTCCAGCTGCAATATTGTGGTCAATATCTAAACAGCTTTGTAAGCCAGGCAGATCCGCAATCACCGTTCTAGCTAGTATGTGCCTCTGGTATGCATTGCCATTTAAATTTTGAAAATACTTTTTCAATTCCGAGTATGAACTAAATATTATCCCCTTTACGAGGATGAGCTTGGATTGACAGAAGTAACAGTGTATTCCAAAATTAAAATTGTTGGAATCACACAAGGAAATGAAAATGTTATTGGCGTGAAAACTGAACGGGCTGAATTGATGCAGAACAGTGAATTTAAATATTTGATCATTTTCAATTGATAGAGTTGGCAGGGTATCAAAAAAGAGGGCGTCGTCACTAGTTCCATATCCCGAGTGATGAATGGCCTCTATTGTTTCATTAAATCTTGCAGTATTCAGCATAAAAATTAGGCAGAAGGAATTTCTAAATTTTGGAGTAAATCTAAAATATCTTTCGTTTAGTGTCAAGTTTTCCTCGTTGCCAATGTCTGGTTCATCCTCAATCGAAGTGTTTTGGAGATATGCAGATTGAATTGTGAATGTATAACTTTGGGGAACCGAGCTGCTATTGCTTTGTACAAAGGAAATTATTGATTCCTGTTGCGTTTCTGTTCCCACAAAACTTATAAAACAATCGGAATCAAGTCCCAGCTTTAAACACACTACCGATTGGAAGTTTAAGATGATGATGAATTTGAAAAATTCCCTAGAAATCATTTTACTATAATAATAAACTGCTAGTAAGCAAGCCAGAGACGTAGCTGAAGAGGGCGTTGAGTGATCTCCTCCAAACCCCCTCCCCCCACGTCCACCAAATCTCCTCCACCACCTCTCTCTCTCTCTAAACCCCCCTCTGTGATGCTCTCACAACGTAGTAAAAGCATTACTTGTACATTGCGGATTCTGGCTTTATGCACAAGAACATGATTCCGGATGTATGCACAAGCTCATCCACACGGATACTATGCAATTTTTACGTATACGTTTCAGCCAAATCGATGAGTTTCTGAACTTTCGAACCGTTTGACCGATTTGGCTGAAAAGTATTCCCAGAGGTCCTCTTGAGTAGTACTACCTGTGTACCAAATTTGGTCCAAATCGGTCAATGTATGTGACCAGGAGAATGCGCACAGACAGACGGACAGACAGTTTGAGTAAAACCATTACTTCGCTGAATGCTCTCGCTTCAGCTACGTAATAATAGGGGAAAATATATACTGCAAATTGTGGATGGCTAGCATAAATGCTTGTGGTCTAACTTTTGGTTTGGCAGCAACACAGGCATTCCTACAAACGTTTTAGCGTGACAACGGTGTTTTCAGACAGTTTCACGCGAGCAATTAATGATATTACATGCACTACACGGAAAAGCTCGCCCTTTCTTTGAAATGTTCACGTTTATTTTTTCTACGCTTCACAAACAACTGAACCACCGATCATGATTTTGAACATGTGAGTATTTTATTTTTGGTACGTTTTCTGCCAAATTTATATGCTATAACGCAAACGTTTGATAACAAAGAGTTTTTTGAATACTTTAAAAAATCAGTTCCACTTGAAAATTTGACAGTTTCTTGAAAGAGATCATGAAACAATTTCTGCATAAAATTTTACGATATACGAACAATTGTTTTGTTTTACACATTAATTTAAGTTTCAGACTATGTTTTGCGTGTTGCCAGCAAATGTTTACACCCGTGGCCTACTCTTACCATAATATTTAATAATTTACCAAATCAATGTCTGAATGCCTCTGCTGTGACGCTGTTTGCAATAGTTCAGTCATCCAACATAGTCGTGAAAAATTTCCTATCAGCTTCTCCGACCTTGTGTCAGATCGAGGTCAGGTCAATGTTCCGCAAAACTACATGGTACCACGTGTGCCAACGTGGATGTGTCTACCTTATCCTTGTGTCTCAAGTTAATTGCAAGTTTGATTGAGGGTAAACACACATCGATACAAAACATTCGAAACCAAGTTGAACGAATTAATTCAGTAAGACGGAAAATCCATCTTATTGTAATCAACAGATTTCAGGTTATCTTAAACGGACTGATTGTATGCTTGGTTATCAAAGGAGTACTATTTCCTCGTATAAAAACAGAGAAATCAATTTTTTGTGAATATGAAAGTCGAAAGTAAAAGAAGAAGACAGAGCCATGATTTCTTTACGTGGAGACATTTTTTAAACTGGAATAACAAACCTGAATTATCTTTTTGATTATAAAAATATTATAAAAAAGTATACGGCGTAATCATCATCAACTCCGTTTAGCATAAAACTGTCCAGTTTGGACAAAAATTTCAATTGATTAAATTAAATAATAAAAAAAGTCAAACCATGCGTTCTCTAGTTATCGTGCTCCTGATATGGCAGAAAAGAGGAAACCGATTAGCTAGTAATTGTTTCTAGTAAAACATCAATGAAAAACAAGTGTGACACGAGCTATTGGCTATTGACCGTAAAATGACAAGGAAATTAGTAAGTCCTCCCCAGATATGTAAATGATTTCTAAGAACCTCTTTCGATCTGCTTCAGCTTTTTCGTGTAAATAGTAAATCATTAGTTAATCAAACGTGTAAATTTTCAGCCACCCATGCATAGCCATATAAAAAATATTGGTGCTTTACTGGAAAATTGAAGCTTTAGTAATGCCGTCCTAAATCAAATGGCACTGCGTTGATTTTCTCCAAATCTTTTTTAAAACATCCAGTATACGTTTTTACACACCGGCAGTGTACTGGCGGTGTAAATTGTGCATCTTAGTGACTGACCAGACCTATTTATAACATAATCTAAATTAGCTATTTGTGTCATTGCATAAAAACTCAATTTTCTCATCGGTCTGTTGACTTACAGCAAAGATGAGCACATATTTGAAATCATAAATTATAGAGAATCCCGGCATTACTATTTTAAAGTTTCATTTTAGAAAATGATAATCTCTAAAAATTCGGTGCTATAACATGGATAATCTAAGTCACTAGAATGCACAATGTTAAACCGCCAATACGCTGCCGGTGTGTAGAGACGTATTCTAGATATTTTAAAAACAAATTTGGAGAAAATCGATGCAGTACCATTTGATTTATGACGGCATTACTAAAGCTTCAATTTTCCAGTAAAGCGCCAATAACTTTTATATGGCTATGCGTGGGTGGCTGAAAATGTACACTTTTGATAAACTAATGACTTACTAGTTACACGAAAAAGCTGAAGCAGGTCTAAAGAGGTTCTTGGAAATCATTTACATATCCGTGGAGGACTTAATCAAATGCTTTTATTTTTAACTTTTCAAAACGTTTCCAATGAATGTAAGAAATGATACAAGTTCAATCAAATTAATTTAGTGGATGAAATTGATGAAAAATAATATTTCAATTCATACCGAAGGAAAAGAAATTTGATTGTTAGTGTTTAATAGTTATTCATGCATTAGAATGTAGCTTACAAAATTATAATTTGGACCCACACGTACGCAATATGCTGCAAACTTGTATATCCAAATATGTAATAATTTGTTTCATGCAAAACAATTCTTGGTGAACCAATTGTTTGAGACGGCTTTTTATTAAAATAATATTCCTACCGCTGACAAAAATTTTAAAAGTATCAAGAGGGTCATTTTTATTAACAATATAGAATTTTTACTTTATTACAGTTAACAGAAGTAAACCAATGAACATGCACAAGTAAATAAAAAGACATGTCAAAGAACAAATTCTGAAAGTCCCTTACGAATCTCAATGAAATATTCGCTCCAAATTAAGATAAATTAAATTAAACAATCCTATTATTAACATACATGATTCGGTATCATTAGAGGTTTCATATTTCTCCTTAAGTTACACCATTTGCATTTCTTTAGCGAATACATAAACGCCCGAATATTAAGTACGAATAATATAAGTATGTATTTGTTTTTATTTTGCAATTAATTACTTTTTTGAAGGTAAATACAAGCTGGCAAATTCCCTATGCGTATGGATGTCAGGGAGAAAGTATAGTAATACATTCCTACGTGATCATGTGACCTAGCGCCAATTAAAATATTGTAAGAGATTACTTCTCTTACTTATTTTTCTCAAGTTTTCCTGTTGTACCATTTGGTACAACCTCTACTCCTAACAATTTTCTGTACGTATTTCTTTTATCTAAATATGTATAACAATGTAATATTTTCTTGTTCCTTAACATTTTAGTATAAATAACACTCATTTTCATATATTCTGCAGACTGGATTTAGTAGAGCTACGCGTGGGTTACTTCTGTAATAAACTCTTACTTTTTATCAACTTTGTGAAGGGACTGGGAAGTAGAATACTTCTTCATATTCAATCATTCATCTTGCATAAAGGAGCATTATGAAAGAAGCACGTAATCTTACATGGCTAGTGACTCGCAACTGTCTTTATGGCATACCTGCGTAACAGCCAGGATACTGTTTCGAAGACACACATACTGGTGTTCACACTATGTGTTCCCCATATGTTGTCTTTTTTCGCGTTATCTTTGCTCGTAAACCAGGATAGTTCAGGGCATTTATTCACTTCGTTCTACTCATTTTCTGATATAATTGCATATTGGAAATCCAATCTCATTTATTCCTTAATTAGTACCAGTTTTCCTATATAATTTCATTACGAATTGCCTACACTTTGTTCTATATGGTTGTAACTAGAGTATCAATAACTCAAGGCCTTATTTACCATCATTTGACTACATATTACACCAACTAGACCAGTTCTCACTTTGCATGCATCCTCATATTCATCATCATCATCACCACCCTTTAACTAGCCGCATATATCTTTTATCAGCCACTTGTGTAGGCTTACTACTTATTTATGTTTATATCATAAGCACTATTGCTGCACTTTCTCATCATTTAGTGGCTTACTCACAAAATTATATCTCTTGCCATGCCGTAGGTCAAAACTCAAGCAAAAAATAATATAATCTTTCAGATGCTGTGTATTTGTAGAGTCCAAAAAAACATTCTACTATAACGCAAGAAAATATTATTCATCGTTGTTTGAGATATTATGTTAAATATGCATATTGCATGGTTTATTTCCACAATAGCCTAGAAACTCGACTTGTTCTGGGTTGTGCACTTACTGATGCATAGAACCGGGAAAACCTGGAAGTGGTATCATCACACCACTTTAATTTTATTAAAATATTTATTGACGTCATACATGAATTACATACAAACTTATCTCATAATTCCTTTGTTTAATTATTACAAAGATTTTATCTTGGCTATTTTCATGCATATTTTCCTTATACAACATAACAACCTTCATAAACCAAAAAACTCAATTTAGAATATTCCCATATAATACCAATTAGCCAACTTCTATAATTCCCTACGCCAAGTCGACCGTGAGAATCGAATTGTTGTTTATTCACAACTTATGATGAGACCTCACTGCTCAGCTTCCTTAGGTCTTCCTAGGAATACATTGAATAGAATAAACAACAAATATGTTCCTTTAGTCATCTGAGATTCTCTAGTGGGTATTAGAATTCAATAAAATTCTAAAGAATTACAAAACGACCTGCACCTCAGAAAGATGTTCCTCCAGTAAAATCTGTTCTGGAGCAGACTTCTGGGTGGGATGTTTTTCTTCATCTTTCAGTATTTTTTGCACAATAAATACCAGTTTGTCTCAACTGTGAACCAAGTGTCATGTGCATTTAATACACTCAAAGCATTCTCCAGCATAGAGATCCATCTCTGTAATCTCTTTAATATCCCTTTAGTTCCCCAGGCTTGAGCTCGATCTAACATTTAAACAGTGTTTCGTTGCACTGCATTTCTGAAATCCTGCTTTATATGTTTTTCTTTTTTAACAAATCCATATATTCTCTTTCAAAAAAATAGTCTAGAATATCCTTCACCATAAAAGATAGATCACTTCTTAGCATATCTATGCACGTAACAAAATAATCAGCCAATCTAGATTGTTGAAGGGGATGAATATCTCTCTTTACAACTCTCCGAAAATGATTCTGCAACAAATGTTTAAAATTCCCATAATAACTACGAATCTCCCCTCTAACTGACTTATATAACCGGTTTTTCAGAAATATTGCAGGCCCATTGTTACAACAAACTTTTAATTAGTTCTTTACTCTTCCAATAATTACTCTGATCTAACAAAACTTAATCAGCATAACAACGCATTTATATACTGTACTTTTCACCTTCAACCAATTCTATTTTTTATATCGTTGCACTCTTGTCCTCTACGCTTCTAAGGATATGATATCATTTTCACCTTGATGAACTCACCAACTGCATCACTGCATTTTGCTTTGACCTTTAAACAATACTACAAAACAACTCTTTCTTATAAATAGCGTTCCCTTTACACAACGTTGTCAATTCCATTACTAACATTGTTCAATTTACACCAACTCCTTTAACAAACAATTCTTTAATTTGGTACTTTGTACGTTTACCTACCCATCTCCAACAATGAATTCAATACTCATTGTTTCTTCTATTATTGTGATTTATTCTCACATAATAATTGCTACTTCTATCCCAGATATTGAGGTAATTCTATCCGATGGAATATTCCTCACCAAGACTCCAACTCCCTTTATATTTACAGATTCAACCAGGTTATTGTTGATTCATAATTTTTCCTTTACTCCCAACCTTAACTTTGACCATGAATTGTTCTCTTCCGTCTGTGAGAAAAATCCTCTCAGAGCTTCAAATACAAGCTTTGGTTGTGTTGTTCAACCTGAGTTGCTCCAAACTCTAAATTACTTAGGAAGACGACTAGATATACAAAAACAAGCGTCAACAAACAGTTTCTTCCCTAAAATTGACATCTCACATTTCAGCCACTCTCTTGACAATGTAAATTTTACACAAAATAGACCCAGTAGACAAGCAGTGGTAGCCACAGCCGCTTTAGGAGGCGTGCTACTTTCTTCTATTGGATATAATTATTTTAATTCGGATTCTTCGGAACAATTTAATGCTCTGGCTGAAGAGCTAAAACATGTGCAAGAAGGCGTCATATCAAACTCTGACATTTTAATACACTTAAGGAAACAAGAAGCCGAAACTTATAACGACTCTGTAAACAAAATTTAATGAAATTATTGTAAATTTACAAAGAGGTTTAAAGGAAGAAAATCATCTTTCGGAGCTTTACCATAAATCTCTGCGTATATACTTATTGTTAGCCAGTTTATCACGACTGACTAACCAACTCGCCGACTTATTAGTATTTCAATCGATACTTTCTGATTGTAGACAAGCTACCCTACCAATCTCTATTCTTAATGCAGGACTTTTAAAACATGAGTTAATTATGTTACGACAACGATTATTACTTCGAGACTTAGAAATAGCCATTCCTTTAGACAATTTATCCGTATTTTTTAAAGCACGTTTAACACAGTGTATTATTAGCAAAAATGGAAATAATATTCAAATAATCTTATCTGTACCAATTAAATCTAACCATAAGAAATACTATTTATCTTCAGGGAAACTTATACCTTTTCAATACGATAACAAAATATGCCACTTGGGCATCTCAAATTTCCAAGTTATTTTAGAGAATGAATTTTTTTTCTTATTAGCCATTCGTCTATGTTAACTTGCCTTTACGATAATGAACTATGTAAATTTAATAAATATTTCACATTTCATCCTCAAGATGTAGATAAATGTATTATAAACTTACTACAAAATTCCAATGTTTCCACAATTATTATAATCTGTTCTTACTCATGTGACTCTTATGTCACGAACCGATCATAATTGACCTCGACAATGATTTCTATGGGATTATGAATATCCCATATCTCAAATCTGCCGTTTTCGGAGCCCAGCACACATCATGAAAAATCTCGTCTCAAGTTCACCTTTATTCGACAGCAAACAACCTAATGGTCTACTTGTAGTCCATTTACGCTGCAACACTCATCTTAACATCAACCCATCAATTACGCTGTACCCATCATACTTGTGCTACAACATACCTATTACTTCTACCATCCAAGAAATTGCAATTTTATTTCCAACCCGTCTTACAAACACTTCAATGGATCTTAAAAAGCTTAAAAACACAATTGACGTAATTAAAAATCCCACTGTTAACCTATCCGCAGTGTTGGACTTACAAAAAATTAAAGACGAACTACCAGAACAACTAACCCTTTACATACCTACTCATATTACTCAATTCCCGGGGCATTTTCTTACCTACTCAACAATATATATGTTGTACGCAAACTTGCTCTGGTCTTTCTTCATGAGCATATTACTCCGTTTCTTGCTTGGCAGATACCTTAAACTGACAGCTAAACTCTATCAAATACCAGTTCTTTCTTCACTCATCAATCCAGCACACGGACTTTCGGCAGACGACGTAACCCACAATTTTTGCGCTTTCATCATCATCATGTGTGTTCTTGACCTATTGATCATAAGTTCTGTGCTTAGTTGTTTGTTCCTTTACCTCAAACTAAAATGGACCAAACAAGGCCGTGGCTGTGTATATCAATCTTCACCCGAAAGGGCGGAAGAAATGGAAGTGTATACTAGCTTCCATCAAACAACGCCATCACATCATCAAATTACCCCAAAACCATCAGCTCCTGCCAATTCTCTTTCTACAAACCGCACGCAACTTTATCCCGATACCTCAACTATTCCATTATGTTTACGCCATTGACCACATCTTTACATTCATTCAATCCTTTATACTACACGACCAAACCACTTTTAACTTTTATACACATCATGCATTTTGTGACTTGCTATCAGTTCATCCACTCCGTTTACTTATTAGTGCAAGTTAAAACATTTTATTACTATGTATGACTATGATAACTTTCAGTTCATGACCCCATCAAATTAATCCAGCCAACAAATTAAAGATCAATCGTTGATTGTAATATGACTTCATGCAGTAGTGACAATACGCAAAATACTGACCAACCTGTTTAAAATATATTATATGACACTATTAATATTCAACTAATTTCACCATTACTTTCGTCAAACCACTTTATTGCATCAAGTAGATATGAATATAAAGTGCAACTAATGACTGATAAAATAATGCTAACCTTTATACAGTTTTAACACGCAAATCTTTTAATCGAATTTAACCACGTTCTTATTCTTGCTCTTGAACTCTTTCTTTAAAGAATCTCTTTAAACCACAACTTTAATCATCAAATATGTACTCTCCAGGATGATGACTCCACCTGTGAAGCTGATTGATGCTCATCTCCCATTCCGTATTCAATATCCTCATCAAATAAAAATGAGACAATTGCCTGGCGCTCCTTTCCAGCTGGCATCCAGGATATCACCCGCTTCATTACAGTCCGCTTGAATACGGCCCCAGCTAAGAAAAATAAAGTTTTATATAAAAACCAAGAAACAAAATAACAAAAGTCTATCACTTTCAAACCTTTTATCATTTCACTTAATTAAATATTTTCTCACGTTTCTCATGCTTCATATCCGCTGGGAGATATATTCCAGAAATAAAAGGAAGGCGACAGTCCCCACCATGAAGGAAATAAATTCGTGCAATAAAAAGAGGATTTCTTTGTGGATAGGGCAGACACTTGCCTGAATCATTCCCTGGCAGAAGAACAAAAAATCGTGGAGTATGGCGACATTCAATACATCGAGTTTCCAGGGTTTCAAAAGCCCACAAGATCTTCCCTAATGATGGCCCAAACATGGCCCCTACCCCAACAATAACAAACAACAGGAACAATATCTTCATTGTTCTTTACTTTTATTTTACTTTGATTTTCTTTTAAGTTCTTATGAAGTTATGATGGTCTGTTTTCTCTTGATTTTATAAACTAAAATTATGTACCTCTTTAAAACGGTGCACACAAGACAGAAACGGTGACCCTTTCGAATGGCTCGGTCATTATAGTTAATCGCACGTTTTCCTTCAAGGAGCACATTTGGAAGTTTCACCAGACCTATCATGGCTACGCGCAAGTCATTATTAATATTATCTTATGACTTGCTGTCTTCTTTTTGTATGTTCGCTTACAATGTACAAGGCAGCAAGTCCCCCTTCCTTATGCGTTGCTTATCGTGCCACAACCAACTGAGGCCCTATGTTCGGATATATCCCAGTTTCACAGCTTCATCACGTTCTGGATCACACTGATTGTGCTGGACGTATTCTTTATTTTAATGTTCTGCACCACCCTTGTTTGTTTTTGCAAACGGAGATGGATGCGACGTGCGCGCGAGGGTTACTAGGCGAATGGAGTCGATTGTACTTATGCCTCAGCCCCTACGCGTGACGTGGCATATCGTCCTAGCCGTCGTTCAGATCATCAGGGGATGCTCAGTTATAGGCGTGGTGTGGAAGAAGCGAATTCGAGCCATTATGCGGTTCGCAATGTCTCTTCCCTACGTTCTCCGATGTTACCCGCTCGCGCTTGGACTGCCCGGGCATCTACTAGTATCGAGGAAACCGATAATCGACTCTATCCTAGTACCCAAGGTTTAGCACAGGCTGCCAGATCCCAATATTGAGCGACTCGCCTCTGTCCCAGTCTTCTCAAACAGTTGAGATGTATTGACTTAGTATACCCAGGACGGTCGTGTGGGACGACGATAAAAATATTCAGTTTTTTATATCATATTTCTGACCAGTTACAATTACTTGCACTTTTGCCTCTTTTATCTTGTTGCCTAAGCGTAATCACTGAAGTGTCAGGAAAGGCTCTAGGCTTCACGAGAAGAGAATACGTTATATTTTACCTTGGTGCCAGAGCGTAATCACTGGATTCAGGAAAGGTTCTAGGCGTCACGGTAAAGTGCTACGTTACTTTCAAGATGAATGTAGGGAATAATCTGGTATGTCACGAAAGCCCGAAATGTCAGTGTGGGTAAAAATAGGAATAACGTTTTTGTTAATTTTTAGAATAGTATTTCTGTGCAAGATTATTTCTCATTATAAGAGATTACCTCTCTTACTTTACATTTTATTTTGTTTTCCTTTAGTACCAACTGGTACCATATTATTGTGTAAAATTACTTCCTTGTTCTCCGTAACTATATTAGAAAAATTACCTTTGTTTCATATATACTTCCTAGTTCTTTGAGACCATTATTCTAATTGAGAAATTACACAAGACCTACTAATTAGAAACTTATCCATCCTGTGAAACCTGTTCTGGAGACGGGCTCGGGTTTGAATTTTGTTCTTCATCCTTCAAAATGTTTTTCGCGATGAAATACCAGTTTGCATCCACTGTAAACCAGGCATCATGAGAATCCAAAACACAGGTCAAGCATCGAAATCCATCGGTTTAATCTTTTGATTATTCCCTTTGCGCCCCAGGCTTGTGCACGATCTACCATCGTCACGGTGTTTCTTTACACTGCATTTATAAAATCTTGTTCCATATGCCTTTTCTTTAATAATCCTATGTACGCTCGTTTGAAGCAATAATCCAAAATATCCTTTATCATAAATTGAAGGTCACTCTTTAACAATTCCACACACGATGCAAAATAATCAGCCAGCTTTGCTTGTTGTAATGGATGTATATCTCCTTTCACACTTCTCCAGTATCGGTTCTTTAGTAAGTGCTTTAAATTTCCGTAATAACTTCGAACTTCATTTTTTACAGCTTTGAATAACCGGTTTCTTAAGAAGTGTGCAGGCTCCATATTTTCTTCTTCTTTAAAATTCTTGCACCACCACAAATATTAGCACTCTGCTGTTGAAATATTTACTTCAAACTATTACAAACTGCATCTTGTACTATGCATTTATACTGTAATCTTCACCTTGTAAATTCTTTTACATTTCGTTGCATTTTCGTCCTCTGGAGCTCTAAGGGCAACGCGTCATTTTCACCTTGACGTATGCTTCAACGCCTTTGTTTGACTTTTGTAATAGTACTCGGTACTCTTAATCGTATAAATAGCGTTTTCGTTCTCAAGACCATATCAATCTAAATACATACGCTGTTCAAGTAACATCAACTTTCTTTAAACCAAAAATCCTCCAATTTGTACCTTGTACAATAATAAAAACCAATTTACCATGAGTATGGTAATCTTTGTTTTTTCTATTATTGTGGTTAACTGCCACATAATAGCTGCTAACATCATACCAGATGTTGAAGTGACTCCTACAGACGGAATATTCGTTACTAATACCCCAACTCCTTTCCTATACAGTGATTCCACAAAATTATTATTCATCCATAACTTCTCGTTTACTCCCAACCTCAATTTTGATCATGAACTATTCTCCTCCTTTTGCGATCAAAATCCTCTCAGGGCATCTAACACTAGTTTTGGTTGTGTAGTACAACCTGAATTTCTACAAACTCTCAATTACCTAGGAAGACGGTTAGATGTTCAAAAGCAAGCATTGACAAATAGTTTTTTCCAAAAATAGATATCTCTCATTTTAGTCACTCTCTAGAAAACGTAAATTTTACTCAAAATAGGGCAAATAGACAAGCTGTAGTAGCAGCAGCAGCCTTAGGAGGCGCGCTACTCTCTTCAATTGGCTATAATTACTTCAAATCAGACTCTTCTGAACAATTCAATGCATTAGCTGAGGAGTTAAAACATGTTCAAGAAGGTGTAATCTCCAATTCAGACATTTTAATACATCTACAAACACAAGAAGCTGCTACCTACAACGACTCCGTAAATAAATTCAATGAGATAATAGAAAAACCTACAGAAAGGAATAAAAGAAGCTAATCATCTTTCAGAGTTGTACCACAAGTCTTTACGTATATACTTGTTATTAGCTAGCCTCTCACGCATGACAAACCAACTTGCAGACTTGTTAGTATTTCAGTCTATTTTGTCGGATTGTAGACAAGCTACTCTACCGTTATCTCTTCTCAACGCTGGACTTTTAAAACACGATTTAGCTTAGACAGAGATTATTGCTTCGTGACTTAGAGATAGCAATTACGTTAGATAACTTATCCATATTTTTGAAGGCTCCGTTAACCCAATGTATTATAATTAATAATGGAAAAAGGATTGAAATAATTTTAACTGTACCTATCAAAGCAAAACATTTAAAATATCAATTTTCATCGGGAACTTTAATCGCTTTTCAGTATAACAATAAAATTTGTCACTTAGGACTTTACAATTTCAAAATAATTTTAGAGAATGACAAACCTTTTTTAATAAACCATCCTTCAATGTTAGAATGTCTTTATGACAACGAGTTATGTAAATTTAATAAATTCTCTGCTATTCTTCAGCTTGGAATAGATACTTGTATTACTAATCTTTTACTCAATAGAAATCTGTCTACTATAATAAAAACTTGTCCCTACATCTGTGAAGACCGCGGACCAAAACAAATCATCATCAGCCTAGAAAACGACTTTTTTGGAATAATGAACGTTCCGAAATCAACCGTTCTTAGGCGCTTTCGCAGTAGAGCCCACATCATGACTAACCTCATCTCATCTACACCTATATTCAACAACAAACAGCCTAATGGTCTTGTTGTAGTCCATTTGCGATTCAACACTCATCTTTATATTTCGCCATCCATTACTCTCCAACCATCATTTCTGTGTTTCAACCTTCCTGCAACATTAATTATCCCGGAAATATCAACTTTATTTCACACACGTCTCACCAACACCTCTATGAATCTTGAAACCTTGAGAAGTCTAATTGATGTGATAAAAAACCCAACTGTTAACCTCTCCTCCGTGCAGGATTTAGAAAACATCAAAAGTGAACTCCACATACACCGCTCGTTACGCCTGCCTGACCAACTAACTCGTTATATCCCTACAAAAATTACACAGTTCTCAGAGCACTTTTTGACTTACTCTACCATTTATCTATTATATGCAAACCTGTTATGGTCATTTTTTATGAGCATATTACTATGCTTTCTGCTAGGAAGATACTTAAATTTATCAGCTAGACTTTATCATTTACCACTTCTATCTTCACTTATACCGCCAGTGAATGGACTTTCTGCTGATGACGTGACTCATAACTTTTATGCATTTATTATTTTCATGTGTGTACTGGACCTACTTATCGTCACTTCAGTGCTGACTGGCCTGTTTCTTTATTTTAAGTTAAAATGGACCAAAAAGGGCAGAGGTTGTGTATATCAATCACCCGAAAGAGGAGAAGATATGGAAGTGTATAGTTTTATGGTTTTATGTTTCTGTGCGATCATGCCGAGAGGGTGAATGATTATGTTGTGGTCGGTCGGATTGCTAATTTTGAACTGCCATTTTATTTCATATTATCTCATGTTCATTTTTTCATTGTTATCATGCACTCAAAATTCATGTATGTGAAACTGTACAATGTTACAAACTGCATTGTACAGTTTTCCTGTTTTGTTATCTAACTAAACCATGCCAGTTCACTTGAACTTGGCATTCACCTTAAACTAAACTTACAAAGTATCATGTACAGCAAGAGTTCAGTAGCCCCCTTTTTTTTATTTGGGCTAACTCTGGTTGTACTTCGCACATCTCCAAGCTGTTCTAATCCGAGTTCTCTTACTCAGATTAGAACAGCTTCGACTCAAGTTTAGTAGCAATGTGATTGCACCATCACACTACCACAAAACCAGTTTCATCATAACCTCAAGCATCCGTTCATTACATTCATCCAGTACCTAGCTGGATGACACGGATGCTTGCAATCTACAAGCTAGTTATCTGTATATCTTCTCTATAGGAAATACACAGTATTTCCTATAGAGAATCTACTTATATATATTTATATCATACACTACTATCATCGTTCGCTGGCATGGAACTGCCCCACGCTTTACAGATGAGCTGACCACAGCGTTACGTAACCTCTTTTGTCCATTTCACTTTTCTTTGCTTGATTCGTTCAGGCTAGCAGAAGGGCAGAAAAGCCGCAACACTGGTTTTCTTTGCTTTGCTCTTTATCACTTATACGCTATATGTAGTAGCTACCTAATTCTTTTCTTGCATCTTTTCTTGATGATGAGAAAGACCAATTCATCACAAAACTCATTTGCATTTTATTTTTGCAATGCATCAAACTGCATTTTATTTTTCAACAAAAGATGCTGACTCCCCGAATTTTGTCAGGAACTTTGTAACTAACACTCACTGGTCGGATGGTTTTCAGCGAGGGCAGGAAACGTATGACACTTTCCTGCATTATGACGCAAGTAAGGTAAAATGGTTTTTACTATATATAGGCTGTCTTCGGCCTAGAGGAAATCATTCACATTTCTTTCGAAGAAATTCCAGTTTTCTTTTCTTATCCAGTTTGTTTCCTTCAAAACGACATGACTTTTTCTTTCGTCTTGCTCTTTGGGTTTTGTGCAATGGTGGTTGGCGGCCGCGTAGACGAGGTCTACGAGGTAAAATCCGCTATCCAACTTCCAGGCGAGGTTGTTAATGCTACTGAGGAGGACCTGCTGCCATGGAGGCACCTCAACGGAGAACAACATGAGTTTTGCGTACGTTGCCTCTCGCAGCGCGCACAGGAGGAGGAACCATGGATCGTGCTTATTCTGGCGGAGCCTGACGTAGATGAAGCGCCCCTCATCTGTTCGCCCTATCCATGGCAATCCAGAAGTCTCTGGATTGCCCAGCATGTTATCCGGGAGGATGCTGACGGCTGCTCCTTGGACTTCCGAGCACGCCGATACATAGACACCAACACAATGGGTAGGATGACGCTGAATGACCGTAAGTCACATAGTTTATTATTTATTTTAAACTCCACAGGTTGTAATAATGTCTAATATATTTTCTTTTTCTTGGTTTTGATTTCAGCTTGGGACTTGTACGTCCGAGAGTTTACGGTGGGTGCCTGGAAGCGCTCAGCGTTGACGATGGAGGACCAGGAAGAATATCGTGTCCGGGATGCAGGCCATCTGACAAGCATTGCCACGGAGCTGGGAGGATTTACCAATCAAGATTTCATCACAGTCTACGGACCATCTATAGGAGATCCCAAGTCGGAAATCATGTGGCTACTGGATTTCGTCTAACTTCCTACTGGAAGCGGATGTGTGAGACTTGTGCTTTTTAGGTCTCACACTCGGACCATTAATAGTGGCCCGTAAGCCATACAAGTTATTATGTATATGAATGTGTGACAATAAATTGTGGAAGGCTTTGCCTTCCAAAAATTAACATAAAAAAGAAACTATGGTCTACTCCTATCAATAACTCATAACATATATAATCTTCATATCATAAAAAAAATGCATAGCATTAAATTAACATAGCATAAATGTTTTCTATCATAAACTCATATATCCTGAAGGCCTCAAATCCTTGCTTTTTCATTAATAGGGATAAAGTTTATAAACTCATATATTAAATATACTTTCCTACTTAGAAGCTCATAATGACATCTCATATCCACAACATCATTTAGAATACATTAAATTATACCTTAACTATATTCTATCGGATGTATGACATCACGGAATGGAATATTCACAACATAAGTGAGTCACAAAAAGAGATCCCTGAACCAAAGAAATAATCCTTATCATAATCAAACATACAAATACGTGATTATTCACGATTTCTTTCATTCGTCTGGACTCTCAAATTACATCATAATTCGAATGGGATTTTCTTACATTTTTATATTTTTTTTACTTATCACTTCTAACAAAAATGGATATACGTCTTATGATTATAAAAATGATTGCACTTCTAACTACTAGAAAAATGATTGCACTTCTTACTACTAGAAAAATGATTGCACTTCTTACTACTAAATGCGTAATCATAACAAAATAATAAATTGAAATAAAATTATTTCCCTCATGGCTAACATGTGGTTACTTCGTAAAGTTGACATAACATAAAGATATGTGACATATAAAATATATCTATCTGTAATAAGTCTATTATTAAATATATATATCCGTAGATATAAATAACACTTAATTCCAATAAACAATATGCATGAATCAAATATAAGTTCAAACTCTAACATATCTTTTTTTCACTATGAATATCAAAGCAAAACTATTTTTCAAAAGAACCTAGGTCCCTTTCATATCACAATGGGTGCACACTGGACAAAAATAGTTTTACTCGTACGTTATCAGTAAAATTCTTTTAATTTCCGTAGTTTCAATTTCCGCTTGTTCCTTTCGCAATACATCCCAACTGTTTGAGAGCGTCTGAACAGAGGCTATCAACTGTATAACTGTATAATATATTAAAACAACTCAATACTGAGTTCTCACAGAGGCCTGTGCCTGTGCTAGAGCCTGAGCTTGCGCTAGAGTCTGAGCCTGAGCTAAAGCTTGGGTACTGGGATAAAGTCGAGAACTATTATCCTCTAAATTTGAAGATACCCGGGCTTCGGCTCGAGCGGGCATTAGTGGGGAACGAGGTCCAGTCAGCGTTCTGACGGCATAATGAGTGGATTGAGGGTCCTCTACACCACGACGTAAAGTGAACATCTCCTGATGATCCGAACGCCGACTAGGACGATATGGGGCGTCCGAAATTGGGGCGGAGGCGTAAGAACAGTCAAAGCCATTTGCAATATAACCCTGACGAGCTCTTTGCATCCACCGTCGCTTGCAAAAACAAGCGAGAATGGTACAGAACAGGACGATGAAGATAATATCTGGTTCGTAAGCGACGATACTCATCAAGAAGCTCAGGTGCTCAAGTACGCTGTGGACAGCTATATTTGGAAGCGTGGGCAGTTAGATGTGAGCAAACACGCAAGATTTGCTCACACAAAACAACTTCTTCATCATCATCATCATCACGATCCAGTAGGTACTGAAGTGCAAGAGAGTTCATCGGTGACTCTTGTCGTCATGATAATAATATTATATGGTATTTTATTTAGGTATTTATGACTGCAACTATGTTTATGAAAGTGTTGCAGCTTTCATAAACATTGTTGAGCATGATGAGCTCACAGAAACTGGTACATGGTTTGGAGAGTGAGACGGTTCACTCAAAACCCGTACCAGTAAGTAAGTAAAACAAGTAGAGAAGTGACCTGAAATATATATTAGCAGGTAGACTGGGCATTCATAAAAGTGGTGCAATCTTTTATGAGTGTGCTTCTCATATTACTATGGAAAATAATTTAGAGAGCTAGATTGAATTGGTTATGCATAGATTGATAGCCAATATATTAGTATGAAAATATGTGTAAGAAAAGGAAGCTAGTTCATTAATCTGCACGACGGTTGAACTCCCTCTTTAAAATGAGCTTGTGTGTTAGCAAGCTGAATGTTTGGTATGGTCAGATTACTGACCTGGCATAACAGCAAAGTGCATTCTAGGTTAGGAGTACACCTATGCTAATGTTAATGTAGGTTATGAACGTATCCTGTAAGAATGTATGTTATGAATGAAAATGATTTGAAGATATGAAATTAATATTAGAATAAAATCAGTCTGAAATTGGCAGCGGCCAGACCACCACTTCGTTCATTTGGGCTCATCACACCACACACCCACTAACCATAATACTGTATACTCGCTTCCAACCAAATTCAACATCTCAACCTCCTCCGTCATCGCTACTTACATACTCATCCAGTACTATTCATTCACAACATCATTCATCAACTCCAGTCCTTTTGACCTGTATACTGATACATTTGTAAATACAACTGACTCCGCAAACACCACTTCTCCTTTTATTAGTTTGTGCAATATTCAGTTACTGTTATCTTTTATAACTTTGATCCCTCAATCAGTTAAATCTAGTTCACCAACTTGTGAACTAAATGTGCAACTAATATCATGTGTATGACTATATGCAATTATGATTTGTGATCTATGCAACCAAACACTTTATCATTGACAACTCCACATTATACAATGCTAGGAAATTATTATGACTCAAAAAACAAACATAGACAACTCCGCATTATACAGTGCTAGGAAATTATTATGACTAAAAAAAATACAAACATAGACAATCAAAATCCAAATTCATCCACGGTTTTAATCTCAACTTATTGTTTCTCAACATCATCTACATCAAATCACTTTACTCATCATATAAATATTCTCCCTCTAAGGACGATGACGTCTCCTGTGACGTGGACTGCTCATCCTCATCCATTCGATATTCAATGTCTCAGGCATTCATGAAACTAATCGTTTCATAACAGTTTGTCGGAAGACAGCCCCTGCTGCAAAATAAAAACACACAAAAAAAATTATTATCAAATATATTTACTGTTTTATAAAATCTTACTAATTGTTACTTTTACTTACTAGCAAAATATTTGGAACTTACGTTTCTCATGTTTCATATCTTTTGGAGTATAAATCCCTGATACAAGCGACAATCTCCTCCATGAAGAAAGTACATTCGGGCTATGAATAACGGATTCCTTTCCTGAGTTATTACCCGGTATTAACACAAAAAATCGTGGGGTATGAAGACACTCCATACATCTTGTCTCCACATCCCGTTCCAACGTTTCGAATGCTCACAAGATCTTTCCCAGTGAAGGCCCAAAGACAGAACCCATACCAACGACTATGCACTCCAACAAAAACAACTTCATGGTTTAAGCTATCTTTATCTTTCAATTCACTTGTTTTCGCTGACAATTCCACAAAAAATCCGATTTTGTTTAATATTGAAAATTTATGTACCTATTAGACTAGGTTCAATACTCTACTCGTCTACTGACTGCATTTCTGTTAACAACTTTTATATTCGAATTTTATGTACCTAGTGAGTTCAAAATTGATGTATGCATATATGCAACTTTGTATTTGACCTGCACCATGATCTTCGTCTGCAAAAATGCAACATTTTATTTCTACTTACTTGTATTTTCTTATAACCCTTTTAACCTTTCGATTACTCTCAACTCATTCACTAAACTTTGTATCATTATGTATGAGATTTATATCTTTCAAATTTAATTAATCTGTTTTTTTTGTTTGTAAAAAATTAGTATTTTTCACAAAAAATTTAACCCGTAGACATGTAAGAGATTACCTCTCTTACTTTACATTTTATTTTGTTTTCCTTTAGTACCAACTGGTACCATATTATTGTGTAAAATTACTTCCTTGTTCTCCATAACTATATTAGAAAAATTACCTTTGTTTCATATATACTTCCTAGTTCTTTGTTAATAATGGTACACATCTTTCGTTATAATATTTGGTATAAATATCTCTTGTTTATCCCCCCAGTCCTCAGACTGGTTTTGATAGAGTTGATAAGAAGAGCTTCTCAATAAACTTATTCTTTAATCCAAAGTACGATTATGGAGCTGGAGAGCTTCTCGACTTTATTATTGCAATACCGACGGGCTCGGAAGTCGAGTGAGCACCCGTCGGCATCCTCCCGGATGATGTGTTGAGCAATCCAGAAACTCCTGGACTGCCACGGATAAGGTGAACAGATGAGGGGAGCGTCTTCAATATCTGGGTCGGCTAAAACCAGCACAGCCCAAAGCCCCTCCTCCGGGACTCTTAACATCAAACAGCGCACACAAACCTCGTGCTGCTCCTGGCTCAGATGACGCCAGGGTAACAAGTCTTCTTCGGTGGCATTGACCACCTCTCCATGCAATTGAACGACAGAAGCCACCTCGTAAAACCCCTCTGCGTTCTGCTGCTGTTGCTGGACACCGCTGCCAGCAACAGTCTAAAGTAGAAATTCATATTGACAGAGAAAGACAGTTAACGCTCTTGTGAGAAACAAAAAAACACTTTCTGGACTGTAGAATTTCACTGTAGACTGTAGACTGTGGATGATTTCTCCACACTCGCAGAAACTATATATAGTGTCATCTTCCATTGCTGGAACAAATTCTAAAAATATCCAGTTGTCCACGTGCATTTGTGCAACAAGTGGTCTTAAAAATATCAATTCGAAAATCGGATCGTCAGCATTTCGAAAAACAAGGCTGGAAAAATCACGATTTTTGTGATGAGTTTCACTTTCTCATCATGGAAAAATAATGCCAAGAAATAATTAGGCATTATAAAAGTGAATCAAAAGTGAAACATGCAGGATTGACTACAGTCGGCTTTAGCTCTGATGCTGACATCATCGCATCATCTTTTTAATGTAATGTCAGCATTACATCAACTTTCTTCATGATACGATGAATGACGTACGGAAGCAGAGTGAACGAACGAAAAGTGAGTTGTAAAAAAACAAGTGATGTTAAACACGTTCAGCTGAGGACAGCTGTATTTCTTGTGTATGGGGCAGTTCTATGCCAGCGAACGGTGATAGCAGTGTAATTATCTATATACATATATATACATAAGTAGATTCTCTATAGGAAATACTGTGTATTCCAGACATACAGATAACTAGCTTATAGAATGCAAGCATCCGTGTCATCCAGCTAGGTACTGGATGAATGTAATGAATGGATGCTTGAGGTTATGATGAAACTGGTTTTGTGGTAGTGTAATGGTGCAATCACATTGCTACAAAACTTGAGTCGAAGCTGTTCTAATCTGAGTAGGAGAACTCTGATTAGAACAGCTTGGAGATGTACGAAGTACAGCCAGAGTTAGCCCAAATAAAAAAAGGGGGCTACTGAACTCTTGCTGTACAAGTTAAGTTGGATCATGCCAACTTGCTTACAGCATTCGGTTAAAGTAGAACACTCTTTATATGTAGCAATAGAATGTAGTAATGTGAACTCTTAGGTATTACTAGTCAATGACCGCTGACTAGTTTCTAGTGAGAGCGAGAGTGAGTGCACCCCTCTCCCTCTCAATAGATAAAGAGTGCAGCATGATCTGGCTCCCATTCACTCTTGGTCACAAGTGAATGGGAACTCAGGTACTAAAGAAGAAGGTTATGTATCACACATATGTTTTATGATATATGCACTTTTCATGAATAATGAATGTATCGATGAATGCATGAATGTAACGAATTAAACGCCAGTCTTGCGCTGGCTGTGAAACCAATCTTGTTATCGTTGTTGTTACTCTCTCATTTCTCACATAAAATTATACACAAAATCTTACTGTTACTTTGTAAGTTTAGCTTAAGGTGAATGCCAAGTCCAAGTGGACTGGCATGGTTTAGTTTTAAGATTACGGAACTGTACATTTAATAGTGTACCATTGTACAGTTTCAGGATACATGAATGTGAAAATGATATGAACAGAATGAAATAATAAACGACAGTCTAAATTTGAACACCGACTTGACCTACCACAACTATTCATTGCTCTCAACTTTCATCAAATTGCACAACAAACACAAAATAAAACTGAACTGACACTCTTACACCCCAACTTAAACCATACACGGTTTTCACAATATTTAGCCTTGCCACCATAATAGCATGTTAAAGCGGAGTATATGATGTTTTTCCCGTCAGCGTTGAAATTCAACGGCAACTAATGATTTTTTTACCATTTCTAATACCTGAAGAAATGGAATTTAGACCTCACATTCTATTAAAACAGTGTAAGCTAAACTAATCAAAAACCCATCAAACCGAATATATATTTGTAGCAACTTCCATATTTATAGAAAATGTATGACTGATTTTTTAGCAATAATGACGAGGAAAACATTCAATCCTATGCATATTGCTTTAGGGTGATGTATAAAAGTTTATATAAGTACCACCTAAATTTTAATACTTAGAGCTCTTAAACATGATATTTTAAGAACTTTCTTGCTTTTCTTCCTTAAAATTAAGGAAGAAAATATGGTTTTTTGTACTTTTTTTCTACTCACTCGGCCATGAATAATTATTTGTTTGTTGTGCATATTCTTTATTATTTTTTTATTCTCCACTCTGGGATATAATTGCCGTCATTAAGCGTATATTTTTTACACGAATTTTCATATATGCATAAACTCCAATTTCCGGAAGCATAAGATCATCAAAACAAATTGGAGTACAAAAATCACCCCTTGATCGAGAGGCTATATCGTTATATATAACTTTGGCCAATGCCAGCAGAAAATAATTTTGTGAATTCCTGAAGAACTTAACCAAATCCATGTCTTTTATAACCACATTTAAAAACCGTCAAAATTTCTTTAGTATTTCCTGCCAATCCATGATAAGGGTTTACCACCACAATCCACTCTTACAAAATGAAAAATCATCTTAAAAATGATTGTGGGGATTGTGTACAATTGGTCATCATGTTTGACTGAGATAATATCATTCACTAGCATTATATTGTTACCCTTTTATTATTCTCTCGATTTTGCAGAAACTTGGTATCCAAATTTTACTGAATCAACAGAAAGCATTAATTTTAAAATTCAGTTTCGTCAATTAATCCAAACAAATTCTTTCAGATTGTCTGAATGTATTCACTTGTCAAGGATCTACAACTATAATATCGTTCAAAATTATCATTACAGTAGACCCAAAGCTGTTTGAGTCAGCGTAGTTATAACTTTACTAAGTTTATCTGTCTGTCCGTACTCTCCCATCCACATACTTTGACCGATTTCCACCAAATTTGTCACGTAGGTAGTACACCTCAAGAGCGTGGCTGGTATTTCTTTTCAGCCACTTAGATTGTGGGAATTTTTTTAAAAGTGGATATGAATTTTAAAGGGGATAAAATCCTTACTAGATTTAATCCCGATTAGATCCGGCTGGATTTAATCCCAATTACATCCTACTAGATTTATTCCCGATAACAACTTACTATATATAATCCCGATTACAACCTACTAGATTAAGTCCCGATTACGACTTACTGTGCCGGTGGCCTGGCTGGCCTACCCGTCTACGGCGTTTAGCTACGTTTCTAGGCCTGCTTACCAGCAGTTTATTACAATTGAGTTGCTCTAATTTTAAAACACTCTGTCAAAAGTTCAAAAACATTTTATGATTTGGAAAGCTAAAGGAGTTTTCGGTCAGTTGTAAACCAGGTACACTTTTCTGACTATTAATGGCTTTGGCATTAAAACTAAAAGGGGAAATTTGATTATCTCATGATATGTTACGTAGGCTACGTAAATGTGTACATTTTAAAAACCGTTTGCTTAATAATAAAGTTTAGATTTAGAATTTATGGAACCCGTCATCATACAAATATATAGTATGAGATTTGATTCTTTGGATATACTTTGCGCAATATTATTAAAATCATATTTTGATAGATTTAGATGCTTTCGGAATAATATCTTATCGATCAATTTTGCTATTCATGCATAGTAATCAGATTAGTTATGTTATGCTTTCCCTGAAAGGAAAACTAGTAATTATGTAGCTTCCTATGTATAACACTATTGTTGAGTTGAAATTCGTAGCTGCTTTTCAACTATCAGCTGCAATTTTATCGAATAATGATTCCTTAATTAATTTTCTACTCTGTTAAAATGCAAAACATTGCTAACATATGTGTAAGTTATTTCACTACAATGACATCTTAGTTATGTAAAAGCACGCAAAAATTCGTGAAAGGTTAAAAGTCTTATCATTTATCCATCGGTTGCGCTCAATGAAAGTTGTTTAAGTTCCAGAATGGTCCGGTCTCTTCTTTTCCTAATTCCAATCGGGGGGTTTTGATTTCACTAGTAACACAAATATCTATAAATGATGATTAAATGTATAAATGTAAGTCGTATAGTTTCATTTCAATGACGATGATGATGTTGACAAAAAGTGCTATTGAGACTCACCAAGTTGTGGAAAGAAAGTCCTGCCTTCCTTCTTCCAACTTTTTGACCTCTAACAATTTCATTCTCATCTCATTCGTCTTGATTGGCACAGTTGAAAGAGTTGCAAGCAGTACCACTAAATTATAGTTGTAACTGAAGTCCAAATTAATTTCCAAAGAGATATACGTATTACGAGGAATGGGTTGTGGTTAAAAAGATTCTGGTTTCACAACACGTTCACCACAGTGAGGATATTTTGGCTGATCGTAATAAATGATTTAGAATTCCAATTTTTGAAAGGGTTCAAAGAGTACATAATAAAATCCTCAAAACTGCATCCACGAGACACCGGTGAGCATTTTGTTTCCTTTCCAACTGTGGTTTTCACTTATCTGTAAAATACAAAGGAGGGTGTTTCTCATTATTCCAAGCTATCATGTTACGAACGACTATATTTTTCTTTTTTCTGAGCGGCAATGTCAGATTAATTGCAAAATATCTGAAAAGTATATCTATCTATATCTGTAAAGTAATAATATCCGATGTAAAATGTACCTTTATTATGTAGAATTTTTTAGGCTACAAATATCACATCACAATAATTTTGATTTAAAATTTTCTTTTTTGCTTTAATAATATTAACTATTAAAATGGCTTTCCACCGCATTATAGATGAGAAACCAAAATATAGTATCAACCAAATCACTTCTCTCACTTTTCGAGCACAAAAAATATTCAAACTAAATTTTGCACACAACAAAACACACACTATACAGTCAACGTCTCGGATTCTTTTGCGCAGTTTCAGAAATCAAAGGAAAGCAAGGCAGAGGAAACCTGTTGCTATATGAAAAGCAAGAGTTGAATTCAACTGTGGGAGAGATTCCTTGATAAGAAGGAGCATAAATATGTATTACACAACGAACGCTTCCATAACCAAGCTCATCCTGCATTTATGGACATGCATCTATCCAAACCTTCTTGAATGATTGGATTCCTTTTGGCAGAGATGGGTTAAACCAAAGTTAAACGATGAAAAAGTTGTGGCTGGATTTATATAGGAATTTATACTCAAGACTGACATTACGTAGCAATGCGATGAATGAACTTGTTTGTTGGCTTCTTCAACGAGATTTTTCTCCACTCTTCTTTGCTTTGATTCACAACTAGCTTGGGGATGCTATCAGCTTTGGTTCGGATGAAATATATGGCACATTTCGCTTCATGGAAAATCCATGCCTCAAGTATTGTAGGATGAACAAATGAGCAAAATTTTAGGCACCACCTTATCCATTTCACTTCCAGTTCTCATTATACGATGGGATATATAATGTATTACATTTATGTAGCTATGGGATATGAATGATATTCTTCTTTGCAATATGAGGACGTTGATCCTGTTGCATGAGAAACTTTCAGTGCTGAACGTTGGATGTGTTTGGAAAATGGAAAGTATCTATTCTTTACTACACTATACTAGCTATAAATCTTTAGGTATCAAAAACTAAATTTTCTGTTTCTCTGATTTCAATTTCTTCGGTTAATTTTCTTGTCAGCCTGTAGGAAGGAATACAAACAAATTTTCATTTAATAATAATTAAAAGTGAAAAAATAAATCTAATTTAATATCGTAATCTCCTGAAATGAGATTACCAAATATGGGTCAATTTAAAATCAGATGTGTATCCAGATTGGCAGTCCAAGGATTACACAGAATTGTTAGACGTTGACGATGATGATGATGATGAACGATAATCTAAAAGAAAAGTTGAAAATAATATTGATTATTTAATACTCTTCTCGCCCTTTTTATATTTTTATAGTACTTTATATTATTACAGTTGTGGATAATTTGAAACTTTAAATTACAAAGAAAATTCATCTGTTGGTTTTACTCTTGCCCAAGATGATGATGATGATGTTCTCGTGTGGTCAAAGTCGTTCCTTTCGCCCATCGTAATTTCGCAAAATTTCAATCGTTTTCCATCATCGAGTTGGGTAAAGTGCAGTTATTGTGCTTCCCCTAGCTCACTATAAAATATTCCAACAAAATTAATTAAAATTAGTAAGACCCTTCAGAAAACACTTGTCTACTTCACACTAATTTACCTACATTTTCCCCAAACCTTTTTCTTAAATTAACACCACTCGCGGAATAATTCGCAATGACTTCATGCCACCCCATAAGGTATAATAACATATCACATATCAAACGATCATATTATTTTTCGTTGGCTGTACTGAAAAAATTAGTTTGTTGTAAACTGATAAACTTCCACCTCATGACGTTGAATTGAAGGAAAATACGCGATCAAATTCAAAACAGAATGTCAAATGTGAACTCCCAAAATGTCTCGTTTAAATCAACCTAAAATGAAGGGTATTATTAAAAATGTTTGAAACGGACAAGAAAATACAAAAGTAGAAAAACAACAGCTTTTGGTATCTTGCTCATGCAAAAGAAGAAGAGTAAATATTTAATTCTTTGAGCTTGGATTTGAGATCTGAGCTCATTTTCATTACGCTTCACGTGATGATTGTATGATAGCCAGATTTCTTTCGTACCAACAACATAATAATTATGCACCACAACATACTCTGCTCTTTCTGTTTTACAAGCAAGTGCAACAAACCCGTTCTCGCTTGGCTGCACATTATATGATATACCATACTCATTCATGGTCAAATTTTGAGCAAAGAGAGAGAAAGGGAATATATATATATAATATTATCTGCTCGTTTCTGGACATGAATTTTGTATATATAACTAGTAAGCCTGCTTGGTTAGCACTTGCACTCATCATCATCATGATCATCAACACAATATTTTGATACACAATCTTTGGTTTTTTCTCGACGCAGCATTTTTTGTTTTGGGGACTTTGTTGAACGAAAGTAGCATTATATTTCATTACTTGCATTAGCCTTACTAGCATGAATTCCTCTAAGTTGGTTTGGTACGCATATGCGTGTTATAAATGCAGTTTCTTTGTGTTAAATCCAACCCAAATCTTTACTGTAGATATTGGATCTTTTTTTTGCTCATCTGATTCATGGTATGGTAGGTAAAAATCATGGATCAAATAGGCAAGTTAGAATGAAAAAAGGATAGAAAGAGATGCCACACAAAATGTAAAAATGATTATTATGTACCGAAATGGTCAACTATGCTGACCTATGCTCTTGATATAAATATGATACGGGCTCATCCACATATTTCTCAACACAAATTTCCTTATCAATGCAGGCACAAGACGGTCGTGGACTTTATAACCAACGTGAATTGAGCGTATTGCATACGATATAACATTCATTACATTCACATTTTCCTATTTACCAAACCGGTTGGTAATTGTCTTTGGGAAATGTGTCCAATTATATTTACAGATTTTTTGTTAGCCTCTCATGAACCTGCAACTTGTTTTGATGCTGGATAAACTCGTGATTTTATCACAGAAATGTTATGAATCTGTTTAAAATGAAATGATTGAGTTTGTCTTCATATAAAAAACAAGAGTTGGTTAAGCACCATCGAATATTTTCACACTTTCCTTTTTAAAATTATTTTCAAAATGGAAACAAGTGGTTTGCTCCATTTCATAATTTCAATAGCATTGTATCCAATTTTAGGGCCACTGGTTTTGTTGTTGTGGTTAGTAAACGAAGCTGCAAGAATCATTGTGTCTCTCTATTTAAAGGAAAAGTATGGAGGAAAAATTAAGTTAGTTTCTGATGGAGTTGATGCCCTTTGGGCTCTCAGCATTCCGTCCAGGACGAAAATGGGAATTATTGGATTTATGACGGAAAAGCCCATCTCATTGAAAACATTTGAGAAATGTTTTAACGAAAAAGTTCTCCAAGTACGGGATTCTAATGGAGAGAGAATCTACTCAAAATTGGAAAACACTTTTGTTAAAAAATGTGGCTACGCTTGTTGGAAAAAGGATGACAGTTTTGATATGAAGAATCACGTCAGATCTCTCCCTGACAGAAAGGTTTACTCCAAAAGTGATATTCAAAAGGAGGTCCAGGAAGTGGTTCAAGAAATGAGTGAGAATCGACCAGAGTGGGAGTTTATTATTGTGCCTCGTTACATTGAGAATGCTGATGATGATGATAAAACGGAGTTGTCCTTATTGTTCTTCCGTTTCACTCATGCCTACATGGATGGCTTTTCCTTTATCGTTATGATAAACCGTTTGATGTCCGGCTTCACTTATTATATCCATCCACAAGAATTTCGGATCCCATTCTGGAAGAGATTCCTTTTCTACACGAATGCTGTGGTTTTTGGACCATTCACGTTGCTGAAGATTTTATACATAAAATTGTTCCAAACAACGTGGTTTCAACAACAACAGCATCCTAATTCAACTACAACTATCAGCTACACATGGACAAAAGTTATGAACTTGGAAGATATTCAGTTAATTCGAAAAAAGCTAGGAAATCCAACAATTCCTCTCATTCTGGAAAACCTTTTTGTTTCCGCAGCAAAAGATGTTTTGGGCAACGGCCGTGTTCCAGATAAAGTGTCAATTGGAGAAATAGCAGCTCTCCTTCCTTATTCAGCTGAAAGTCCTCAAAATCGCTTCTCCTTTTTCATATTCAACATAAACTCTTCTCAACCCAGCCTGGAAATGATCAGAGCTTCAAAAGTGGAATCATGGAGAAATATGACAGGTCCTTGGATTCCTCTCGCCTTCTGGTTGGGGAAATTTTTCGGGAGATTTCCTTACGTTGTGCATCATCCTCTTTTGAATGGAGAATGCTATTCTTTTATGCTGAGCAATGTGCCCGTCTCTAAAACCAAATTTTGCTTGGTAGAAAAAAAAGTTGAAAACATTATCGCTTTCACACCACAACCTTTCAACTCTGGCATTACGTTGTTTAGCAGAGTGTATCAAGACTCGGTTGTGATGACGGCAGGTGCTCGTTCCACTCATCTGAGGAAGGAGGAATTAGAGTCAATCATGGAAAGAATCCCAAATCTTTTGAAAGAGTGGGTTCAACAAGTGGATCGGAAAGAAAAAGAATCTTAAGAATGTTTTAATAATTATGTTTGCAATGTTTAGAGAGAATTTTTTAATAATTTATGGTGGCTCTAATAGAATAAAATTATTAACGTGTTTGTAATATTTTAATGATCATATTTTCAGCATTAATCGTAAAAAAAGTGTAGCTGCAAAGTAACTTTCATAAGAAAATCACTATCCGCAAATTAAATAATTTAATTTTGCAACATGTGCCTAATTTCATTTTCATTTCGATGTAGTATTATAAATTATCACATTTGGAATAGGATCAAATGGTTTTGGTTTTACACTCAAGCATGAGTAACATCGTCATGCGCCTGAATTAGGTCAGAAAAATGAAACTCCAGTTTTCACAAATCGATTAAATACCCTTTCACTGATGATTTTACTCAAGCCCAAAATTATGATGATGATGATGTTCTATTTGAGTCAAATTCGTAACTTTCATTGACCAGTATGTTTTGCATACCATATTGTTTATATTCAGCTTTTTCATATATTATGAACCATCTAATTTCTCTGTTTTATCCACAGAGCGTGTCATAGTTGATTTGATGCGCAAACTAAAAATCGAGAGTTAGTTGATGATATAATCAGAGGCAAAAAAAGTATGTATGATTTATATGAGAAGCGCTCTCAAATAAATTGGAAATAAAATCCGCAATGCTATGTATTTTACATTTAAATTTTATCATATGAAACAGGTTTATTATTATCTTCAACAAATCCAGCCAAATTAAATTTCAAGAGTGGTTTGTCAATCTTTCTCTGTAGGAAGAGTTCGATATATAGTTATGTATTGTATTGACTACTTAATCAAACCAGTCTTTATATTGAAACCCTTTCTTTTTTCAAATCATTTTGCAATACAATGGAAAATTATGTGCATATGTATGAATACGTTGTGAAAAGCGTAACGGAGGTCTTTCAAACCCAGCTATTTTTATTGTCAAAAAACAATTTGTGTTTCTTCCGAATGGTATAATATATATATATGTAAATAAATTCAATTTATTATCCTCCAACGACCTATATTTTTATGAATTTTAACACTTACGTATTTAAAACAAATCTATAAAAAATGGGAAATCTGTTTAGGTGATAAATAAAAACAAATATTTTGACAACTTTTTGAACTTTTGAACTACAATTACACTTTTAACCCACTTGTTCTTTATCAACACCTCTTGCTTTATGATGATATCGAATGTGTCCCAGTAGCTTCAAAGGCACCAAAACCCACCCACATTCCGGACAACACACAGCCCCAGATCCTTCCTCATGAAGTCTCATATGAAGCTCCAGCTTTTGCATGGAGGATTCAGAAGCAGGACACTTGCGACAACCATACCATCTCCCATTTCCTCGATAAAATTTTGTGCATCTGGGGTCCGAATCGTCTACACATCGAATTTTTGCTAGTCGGCTGGAATGCATTGCTACTGGTTTCCTTGTTGAAACTCGATAATCATCATCCTCTTCAGCAGGAGCAGAGTCAATACAAAGTGAAGAGTCATCATCTTCATCCTCCAAATTGGCTGATAAAGAGGAAGATGTTGTAGAGTAGCTATGTTCCTCAAAAATCTCCTCCATTTCTTTCCCATTCATCCCCTCACGTTTTGCCATCAACTTGATCTTTCTCTTTGGAATGTTTCTGGTTGGACAATGCCAATAGCCCTTGTGAATCTTGAGGGATGAGCAAAGCCACCTGCATTCCTTACAAATTGTTCCCCCACCGTCTTCATGGAGCTTCGCATGCTTCCTATATTTTCCTAGGTCGGATGATAACGAACCACAGTCTGGACACTTGAAATGGTATAATATACTTGACCCTGATTTCAACGTTCGACCTCCTCCTCCTGGAGGTGGGTGTTGCTTGCCGTAGTGATGCCACAACCTGTTTGGTAAAATAAGCCATCCACAATCCGGACAGGGGATGGCGCCTGACCCTTCCTCATGAAGTTTCAGGTGGGTTTCCATCGGACTTGGGCTCACATCATTTGTTCCCGTGGCTGGACACAAGTTGCAGACATAATATTTTTTCCTTCCCCGATAAAAAGTGAAGGCGTTTGGATTGGATTTGTCAATGGAACGAGCCCCTTCCAAGTTTCTAGCTTGCTTTTGGAGTGCCAGTTGTTTATAATTGGGAGAACCAACTGGTTCATCTGGTTCATCATCAGCAACTGGTTCATTTTCATGTTCAACTGGGTGGAAACTGTCATCAATATCATTTTCAACATGATATTCAAATTCAGATTTGATTTCTCCATCAACTAATTCCTGTGCAAGTTCAAATTCTGACTCCAATTCTCCACCCATCAATGGATCATCCTCTTGAGCAGGTTCCGGAAGGTCTATGTCACATTCAAAGTCGTTATTTGTACCTAAAATTCAGAATAAAACATCACTATTTACTTTACTAATTTCAACACCAACCAGCTTAGATTTTAATTTAAAGAAAAATATTATCCTTACCATTCAAAACGTCGCTTCTAATTTCCTCCCATAACATTCTCGTAAACCCTTTCCCCTCCTCCTCTTTCGTCTCATAAATATGTCGTTTGAGTTTATTTGAATAACTCAAAAGTTCCCTTTTCAATCTCCCAATGTTTTTCACCACCTCATAAAACTTTTCCACTGTATCTCCACATCATGAACTTATCCAAATTTCAGGGTGGAGATTTCCACAGCTTCCCAAAAATTCACAGAGCTTGTCCTCCCCAATTTCAAGTATATTTCGGAGGATGAAGATAACCTTCAACTGCTCTCCAATCACTGAATCCTTTCCTTCAAAATTGAATGATGATGGTGATGATGATGGTGATGATGAGGAGGATGAATAATAATCATCATGTTCATTTTCCAATTTTAACCTTTGCACTTGACCATCCACAAAAGTAAATTTGGGTGGACAATCCTTCACACAAAAGATGCAGGAGTTCATATTTACTTTTAAAGCTTTGTATTTATCCAGAAAAGCGAAGCGTAATGTAATAAATGGGTTTAGAATTTAATTTAGAATTAAATAAATATTCCTGCTCCGGGATTGAGAAAAGATATTGTGAACAAGAAGAGAAATATTATATAAACATTGGAGATTATGAAAGTGGAGGGATTGAGATATAAAAGTAGGGGTGAAGTGGTATTCAACACAACTGCAGTGTTGGGTTGATGTTGATGCAAATGTGAATGTATTTTGTGTGAAAGTAGGGAATTGTACACTTTTGCATTGTACTACATTACTACATAATATTGCTTACCTCAAAAATATGAATCTTTCCCATTTAAGCCTATTGGAGCATATTCAATAATATTTTTCGGGAAAAACGTTATACTTCAATTGTGTCATGAAGAGAGCTTCCATAAATGGCAGAACCGAAAAATGACGTCACTTTTCATAAAAATTGTTGATTTTAAGCTGAATATTTTTACATTGTTAGTTATATAACAGTCCAACAAGGGAAAGGAAAAATAAATTCTGTTAAAATTTAGAGTACGCATCTATCGTACTACACCATTCGATTTACTGGTCATATTCTTCGAATCTTCTGTAGATCCAGCCCCGTACCGTGGTTTTGTATGGCCTGGAGCGAGTATCGCCGGGAAGGCCTTGATTTTCCACTTTATTAAGCAAGTTTTTAATATTGAGATGTGTACCATAAAGATACTTGAATTGGATGTACAGCAGAAATTTTACGAATAGCCATTTTGTTTACATTTGTAATATTATATTAATTAATTGGTCTCGTGAAAGTCTGCCTGTCTGTACTAAATTGAATGGATACCTCGGGAATTGCTCATCTCTTCCTCACTCATTCTTGAATGTATTAAAGTAGTTTTTAATTTAGGAAATGCACGACCATCTTCACCCAAAAGTACACATACAACGTCAAAAATATACGAAGTACATTGAAACTGTTAATTAATTTGTCACTTGCCAATCCATTTTCATTTAAGATAAATGGCTCCGAAACATTAGTGTAGGTACAAAAATTCCACACGGCCAGTGTTCAAATAGGTTCTTAATGAAGTAAGTGCCATGTCTCGAAGTGGACCGTAGCTCTATTTCCATTAGTTTGTTCTTATGACTTCAAGCCGGAGATGTCAATATCCGAGGTTTCATATATAAATATTGGTTGGAATGAAAAAAAGTTGGCGAGCAATGCCAATTTTTTACTTCAGATTGATAATACATTTTATGAGAATGAAGTAAATACTTCGTATTCTTCCTCGGTATTCGGTTTCCGCCGGGTTTCTCTTGATTAGAGATAAAAAAACATTTGTATAGCAGTCAATTGTGCAACTACTTAAATCTACATGTGTAGAAAGCCATTTTAGATTGAAATCACGCTGATGTCATTGGGAGTCAAGGGATATTTTTCATTAAGTATCAATGGTCTGTAATTGAGACTTCAAGGCATGGAAACATGAAGTATCAATGTCGTGCATTTTGACTGAAAAGGTTAGACTTTTCAGTATGGGATTTAGCATAGGCGGACATATATGAAATGGGATTCAGCATTCTGGAAAATAATGTGATTTAGCATTTTATTCAACATGGGATTTAGTATTACTCCTTTTTCCAGCACGACATGGAGAAATTTAACATGGGATTTAGCATAGGCGTAGGTCTATTGCAAATTCCGAAAACGGGAAGTTCCATGTTCGTGGTAATACTAAATCCTTCAGTGGTTTTTAAAAGAAATCATATATTAGTATTATAATAATATTATGATACATTATCTTTTATTCACATGCATGTAAAATTGAAAAATTCTTTTAGTAGAAAATCAAAAAGTAGTTTTAAGTAGTTAAAAACCCATAGTAGTAGTACCACACCACAAAGAAAAGTTTTTGTTGACGTTTCGTGTGTCCTATTTTCGATGTATTTAACATTCCACGTGTCCTGGTAGATACTTAAAATAAAAAATGACCTTTTGAAAAAATACCTTAAAAACTCGCGTAGAATAGAAAGTTATAAAATGCTACTCGATGGAAAGGAAGTACCCGTTTTTAATTTTCTAGGTTAGCTCATAGTTTATGTTGTTTTCATCTCCTTAATACTTTAGTTGTTTATGTGGAATTAAAAGCCAACTGTTTTTCCTTCTAGAATTGAAGGAAAAACACAAAAAACTAAATAAAATTTGTGTATGCATATATATTTCGCATTACCAAAACACATAAAAGTGAGGTAGTACAGGTACTTTTAAGAGCTTTTGTTATTAAAGATACAAGCTACTTGCCAACAAATTTGATATAAAACTAGGGAATTCCAGTTAGTGACCGCGGAGTTTCACAAGTTTGTGCGTCTGCCAGAAGCTCTGTATATTTGAAGAATATTTCCTATTAGAAGCAGAGTATTTTAATTTAAAATCACCAGCCTGATACCCTTCAGGAAAGGTTTGCAGAAGCTTAAAAATGCTATCCGACCGGGTAATTCTACAAATTGGTCTCCGTATCCGGCTAATGGCCATCGCTGGAGGCTCGGTTTACTCGTGGGATAAAAAAAACCGTCGATTGATCAAAGCCTCTCCGTATCTTTACTGGAATTGGTAAGTTCAAGAGAATCTATGTAAAATTCTAATCCTAATGTTTTTCATTTCATTTCATAATGTTCAAAAGGGTATTGGATCTCATTGGCGGGGTATTCCTCGTATTTATCATCGCTGCTAACATCTACCTAATTCTTGCGGAGGAAGAAGATTTGGACAATCCAAACAATACCAAATTTGCAACCCTGGCCCTCGCCTGGGGTGAAGTGATCTTGATACAATCAAGCAACAACATGGCCACTCGTATAAATAAAAAAAAGGATGAAATCATGCTGATAATGAATCAAATGTTCACCTACCATAAATACATCTTGGAGCTTCGGAAATCAAAGGGAATTCCGGAGTCACAGGAGCATAAGAGAATTTTGCGATTTGCAGAAGCCCAAATTTCCTTCAACTCTTTCATGACTCTAATGTTCCCGGCATTTCTCATCGCCGCCCTATTCCACCCACTTGAACCTGTCCATGTGATTCTGAAGGAATGGTTGGAATTTGGCATCAAATTGGAAAACTTGGAACCAGCGCATATTATATTCGTCCCATTCTTCATGGCATCCATGCTCATGGCTGGAAACACGATTTTGCAAATCACATTCATGGCCAATTGCTACTAATTATGAAAAGATGTCATTTATCTATTTAATTTACTATAAAACGCTGGTGCTACCGCTACTACGACAGAAATGCAAATGAAAGATTGTAATTTAACAATGAGGCGCTCAATTTATTTTTACATTTCACTACTTTATTCATTTATCTTCCTTTTATAAATTGCGCAGTCACAATAATAAGAAGGAAATTATTCCAATCCAACAATACAATCATATTTCAAATCATGATGATATCTGGCAGTTATTGCATGCCACTGTACATCTCCATACATGGAATCCTTACAAACCTTCGCGGCCTTTGCCCCTTCATTCCCAAAGAATTCGATAAGTAGCTCTGCAATTTGCTTGACTACCTCGTCTAGGAAGTTAAGTCTGTCAATTGCTTTCTGCATCGCATCTTCCAATGACATTTCATGATGCCAGTTGTATACTGTGTTGGATGTTGTCCCATCATCCATCTCCTTCTTCAGGGAAATCAAATCATTAAACATAACTATATGTTTACAACTCGCATCTACAATCCTTTTGAAAAGGAATGAGCTCCGAACTTGCTTGCTTATTTCTATTCCTTGCTCCCACAAAATAAATTCCATGCAACTCAGCTGTCCAACAGAAATACTACGTAGCTCCGGAAGTGCTTCCTTGTAAAGTTTTGAAGCCGGGCCTGGGTGCTTCCTTATCCATTCGGAGCAATTTTCAATGCACATCGCGTCATGTAGATCTGTCAACGCTTTAATAAGAAAAGTTTGATCCCCTTTCTTTTCATCCATTATTTTTCGAACCTCCTGCATTCCATTTACCAAAAACATGTATTGTTCTGGAAGCTTTTTCATAATGTCTTGACCACTTTCCAAGTCAAATGGCTTTCCTTCCATTATCCTAGTCAAACCGGACCAAAAAGCATGTGATGTTTTGAATGGCAACTCACCCTGGGCTGCTGCTTTGTCCATGAGTGTGTCCACAATGAAGAAAGGAATCTGCCATAGGTTATAAGCTTTCATATCCGAAAGTTTAGCCCCGGGGCAACTTGTAGTTAGAAATCCGGCACCATCAGCCATTACTAGAATTTTGTATCCGTCATCATTGAGCAGATCATCGGATAAAATACCAAGGTTTTGCAAATATTCCGTAGTTTCTTGCATAAACTTCTCGTCTGCGCTTTTATAATCATGATCTTGAGCTTCCCCCAATTTCCAGGATATGTTAACTTTCCCACTGAAGTCCACTTCTTGTCCATTTTTATCCTTTTGAGTGATATTGAATTGCGCAGCAAAGGATCTCCCTTTATATTTTTCATACAAATGGGACAAATTTCCGGCTGAGTCGTACCATTTAAAATCAACGGCAGAAAAGAATGTGGATTCTAGCAAGGCTGGCGTTATAATTTCTTTTCCATCTGGAGCAATTCTTCGTTCAAGTACGTACACTTTGCCCAACTTCTTCCCCATATTTTATAAATTAAGAATTTTGTAGAACAACAACCGACTTTGGTAAACAAAAATACTCCTCCTTGTACTACTGAAATTTCAGACTGATAAAGTGAAGATAATTTTTCTGCTATTTATTGCTCCAATTTGTTAATCAATTTCAAATCTTAAGGAAGCAGATCAGCGTCATTGTCTTTTTATCATTGGTTTTCCTCTCCGGAAAAAATAAAGAATACTAAAGAATATATTATCAAGGAAACTTGATGGCATTCTGGTTAATCGGTCAAATAATATTTTGTAGCACTAGCTAATCAATGCTTTTGATTGGCATTCAATTTTAAGCAAATATGATTATTTTGTTGAATTATGAATGAAATGTTTACTTAATTGCGATAGCGTTGTTTATACCGTGGTCGGGCGTGTTGGCAAAGAACAGTGTTGATACAGTGGAGTATTATTGGGAATTGTTTCCTTATAAGTAATCTGAAATCAGAAAAATTACATGTAGTTTTATTTTTTGAATAGACTTTAGATAAGAAGATGCATTTGAAATCAATCTATCAATAGGATGTCTCCTTGAATTCGCATGACCTCTAAATAACTATAAAGACCATTTACGATTTTGCTTCCTTACATATCGTCGTTGTAGAATCAAAACATTACACTTGAAATTCATGTGCGCCCAGAAAACCGACACATGCAATTTGGGGCTAAATGCGACTGTGGTATCACTTGAGTCTCCGAAAAATCCTTAACAAAATTTTTTAAAAATCATTTTGATCGGTTGACCTATGTTATAAGAATAGAAGAAGAAGTTATAAGAATAAAAGTGTTAGGTATATATGTGATAGTAAGTACAGACCCCTGTGTTTAAATGCGTGTTTCTGAAAAAATCAGCTTTTCGCATTTGTCGGTTTTCTGGGCGTACATAGATTTCAAGTGTAGTGTTTTGATTCTACAACGACGATATACAAAAAATATTCAACCTAAAGGAAATAATTATCCGTTGTAGCAATTTTGACAAGGAAATTTTTTGAAAATTAAATCCAATTACCAATCCAAACTTGGTAAGATTTCCGAATGATATTCCAAATAATGGTTGAAATCTTTAACAAGGACAATTTTAATTAGTTATAATTTTTACCACAGATCTAGTAATAATTCTTACCGGAGTGCTAGCTCATGCGCCAGGAAAAATATTGAGGAATGGGAGGAGCATAGAAACGCAGATCTTTACCTTGCAGCACTACGTTTCTGTAGTTTGGCTATGCCTAGTTGATAGTATGCATTGCATTCCCTTTTCACGGAACCAGAGGAGAGCAGGATAAGCTAATAATGCATAAAGGTACAGAATTTTAAGCCTCTAGCTGCTCATGAAATTTTTTGAGAATCCAGTTTCTCATGACACATATTTATGCATTTTTACTTCTCTCTTTCTTGCCTTTTCATGTTATTGGTGTGTCATTATGATGAACATCTGATTCAGCTGCAGCTCTTTAAATGCCCTGGTCTGTCTTCGAATCCATTTCTGAAAACCTATTGATTTTGATCCCACACAAGCTTGCATCATATCCTTCCCATATTGCGCAATATAACAGCGAAAGCAATGTCCATGAATACTGTAAGCCACATTTATGAAAAATGGTAAGCCAGTAATTAAAAGGTTCCAGTTTAGATAAAAGAGACATTCCAATTTTCCTTCCGAGCTCAATTCTATACCATAGAGGAGGAAGAGCATATCCTAGCTTCCCATCTCTACATTGGGGTGACAACCAATGCCATAAATAGACGGGGAAACAAGGATTCCGAATAATATTCTGGTGATAAAGGGTCAGCACAAAGATTCCCGTTAACGTCATCATTTGTACCATCATTCCTACTATTTGAGTGCCTTTGGGTGTTTTGCAACATGAATAGCATCTGAATTTTGAATAAATATAGATATTTAAATAAATCATGCAAAATTAAAACTATTAAGTAGTTCATCATTTTAAGTACCTCTGTGACACTGGTGATGATGAAGTTCCTCATACTCAATTAACCTGTTGAAGAGAGCTGCGACAGAGCGACCACCATATATATAGAAGGCTTAATCAGTTTGGTATCGATTTGGAGTTTTACATGGGTGAGGATGACTATACTTTATGTACTTATTTACCGGCACTCTTTGCAAAAGGGGGCAGGTTCTTGATTTCACCAATGGTGTCTGTCTGTCCGTCTGTCTGTCTGTCTGTCTGTCTGTCTGTGAGCACGATAGCGGCGACACGGTTGAGAAATTTCGAAAATTCTTTTTGGTAAACGATATCTTAGGTCAAGACCTTCCCTGGGAAGCGAGATGGGTCTTGTCGGTTATCGATAACCAGGTCAAAGATAAGATCAAATATTTCTAAATAGCAAAGTATAAAGTGGGATACATCAAAATGGTTCTATTTTCTTAGATGAATTCAGTCATGCTGTTTTAAAAATTCTACGATGACCCCAGCGTGACCTACGAACGTTTAAATGTCGAAATGTCTTAATTTTTAATTATTCAAAATTTTCAAATTCAAGTTAAATTGCATAAGGGTGTCGGTTCTTTACGCCTGTTCTCGGGTTTATTTGGTTGTTCTGAAGATACTCAAATTTTGATTGACTGACGGTGAAAGGTAATTTAATTTGAGAATCGGCATCATAAGAAAATCTTCCGTTCTCAATAAGTGTAAAATAAACTGCTGGTAAGCAGACCTAGATACGTAGCTGATCTGAGTGATGAATATGAATTCTAGGCGATGAATAGGAATTCTGGGTGATGAATACAAATACTCAAAAACATTCAAATCTGCATGAAATACTGTACATAGAGCATTATCACCATCAGAAATCGATTCAGCATATCAGATAACCTATATATACTGAGTTTCAGCCAAATCTTCGGATTTTTGAATTTTCGCGCCATAACTTTCAAACGCTTTGATCGATTTGGCTGAAAAACCAATACCAGGCGTACTCTTGAGGTGTACTACCTTTTTGCCAAATTTGGTGGAAATCGGTCAACACATGTCGACAGGAGAGTGTACACAGACGGACGGACGGACAGACGGACGGACGGACAGACAAACTTAGTAAAGTTATAACTACGCTGACTCAGATCAGCTACGTAATAAATTCTACATAGGAGGCACACTAAGTGTTTGAGACAATTTTTGGTAGGGAAATTAACTTTTGAATTTTTTGAGAATATTAAATGATATTTGCTGAAGCAATAATTAAATATTGATTGATGGAGCATACTTGGTTTATTGAAATGTTGATTGCTGTGGGGTGGGATACTCAAACCTGGATTATTTGGGAGTAAATAATGAAATTTAATTAAGGCTGGACATCATCAGAAAAATTGACTTTGTCATTAAATTGAAAAATCTAAAACGCACGCTTTAAGCGTGCATCACGGGCTGCTTGAGTTTGTATAACCCGAAAGCATTTGTGGAAACCACAGCAAATCAGGAGATTGTTTCCGCGTCTTGGAGTTGTTGTCAAGGCAATAGTTTTGTTTATGCTCAACGCCCGGTGAACAGTGGCTTTATGCTTAGTGCTCACGTAGTCACAGTCACCTATGTAGTCAGTAGGTCATGTGAGGTCAGTCAGTTGAACGTAAAGTTGTAGTCTGATACTTGCTTTTGATACCATATATTCTGAATGGTTGATAAAAGTGGATTTGCTAAATTGTAATTGTTAATAGTTTGTTTGCCGTTGTCATTAAAAGTTGAATTGCTAAATAATACAGTCCACACTCGCCCACGCATTATGCGATGGAGCCAATTATTATTTTTTAGCTATTATTACAAGCTATTTACTAACTCTATTCAAAATCAAGATTTTTTTTCCAACTTGGGATTCAGATTCCATCCATTTTTCCTGTGCAGGTAGTACATCATAAGGTATGTACAAATACGAGGTAAACCCCCACTTCATTACCTCAGGGGGGGAAATACCCCCTTTCACCGTCCCAATTTGTGCTTCATTAGGTCGTCCATAGCGACTACAGTTCTTAATGAAATTGGATGAAATTTTTTTAAAAAGATTCCTCATAAACTTTTGGTTCCCGATCAGGGGTTAGCTTTTTAAAAATACGCCACCTAGCGACAGAAAAAAAAGTTTAAATTGAACTTAAAAATAACGCATTTTAGTGAACAAATACGTAATTTTTGACTACCCACATCAATGTATTTTTAGTTTACCATTGCAATGTATAAATGTACTGTATACTTGTTTTTGGTAAATCAGTTGTTTTAACGTCTCATTTTTTATATTTCAATTTCTGTCACCGGACCATTTTAAACCTGGACCGGGGACCAAAATTTTATGAGGAATCGATTAAAAAAATTGATCCAATTTCATCAAGAACTGTAGTCGCTATGGAAGACCTAATAAAGCACAAATTGGGACGGTGAAAAGGGGGGTATTCCCCCCCCCCCATTCGTGATCAAGATCAGCCCAAAAAAGGATTGGATCAAGTGCCATGTCAGACAGAAGCCAATCAGTAAGTCACGCATGTAATTTATTTATTATTTATTGATAAACTGCTTTATTAACCAAAACTGTAAAGAGGAAAAATGAAATCATGTTTGCCGACTTGTTAATTTTTAATTTAAGGTGACTATTCGAAGGCGAGAGCTTAGGAGGAACGAGCCACCTACACTTCAGCTCTTGATACGACGGATGTGGATGTCCAGAACTGTAAACAATCCAGAAAAGGAAGCGACGTGGCCAGCCCTCGATCACTTTTGCTGAAGTTAAGGTTGAAAGTAGCAACTAAAATCACGTGATGACCAGAGCTGGGGAACCGACCTACTTGTCGGTCCCGGTTCAGGTCTTCGGTTCTTTTGTTAAAACTTTTCGGTTCTCGGTTCAGGTCTTCGGTTCTTTTAAAAAACCTTTCGGTTCTCGGTTCAGGTCTTCGGTTCTTTCTAAAAAAACCTTTCGGTTCATTTTTGTTGTGAAAATGACAGGGAAAATAAGCTTTTTTACGTTTGAAATGTCATTTTGCACTTACTAATGACAAACTAAAATACTTAATCAAGTTTTAAAATGAAACACAACAAAAACTGCAACCAAAAATCAGAAAATTGTCAATAATGAAGTAATAATTGGTAAAACTGAGACTCAATTCATATATAACTCATAGTTAAAGTGTAAAAAAGTAAGTACGCAATGAACCTGTGCAATTTATTAACTTAACTCAAATCCTACACCTGTTCGGTCTTCGGTTCAGGTTCTCGGTTCTTTTCAAAAAATCTTTCGGTTCTCGGTTCAGGTCTTCGGTTCTTTTAAAAAACCTTTCGGTTCTCGGTTCAGGTCTTCGGTTCTTTCTAAAAAAAACCTTCGGTTCTCGGTTCAGATCTTCGGTTCTTTCAAATTATTTTTCGGTCTTCGGTTCAGGTCTCGGTTCAGAACCGAGACCTGAACCGAAAGACCGCGGTCCGATTTTGAACCGCGGTCCCCCAGCTCTGGTGATGACTATAATAATTACATAGTGTATTCATTGTTGTTAAACGGAATAAAATGTAGTGTATAAAGACTTCCAATTGTATTCTTTTTTATGCACAACATCAATCATATATAAAGCGCATTTTTTGTGCATAAGATGCAAGTATAAGAGGTGGGTACGTACAGTCAGCCCAATAAGTAATGGAACACGTTCTGTGTTTTTGTTCGGCTGATTATACCGCGCTTATCGTGGCTGAAAGATATGTTTAAAATGTATCATTAGAAAGAGAATCTTCTGGTGATCATGTAGCCCATTTAATTTTACCTCAAACCCTTAAGGGGCTCGTAAAATATTTGAGGACAACCCTTTGAGTGGAAATTTAGGCAAAAAAAGTAATAGAACAAAAAAGCTTTTTTTCAAATGTTTTTTTCAAAAATCATAGCTTTGGTTTTTTAGAAATGGAATTACTAGCAAGTGGGACCTCCGTTTGCGACAACAAAAGCTTCAAGGCGGTGTGTAGGGGAATTTAAGAGATTCTGGGTGACATCCGGGGTCACACTTTCCCAGGTTTCCCGAACTTTCTCTTTCAGGGCATGAATGCTAATAAAAGGACGTCTTACGAAGTCTACACTTTATCTCGTCCCAAAGATGTTGAAAAGGGTTGATTTCATATAATTGTGTCGGCAATTCCATCACTTAAAGTTTATTTTTCTCAGAAAAATCCTTCTTTTTGCTAGAAGTATGCATGGGGCCATTGGCTTGCACGAAGGTAAACTTCTTCCCACGATAAAATTTCCGAGTAGTTTGTTGCCAATTATGGCTTAAAATATCGGCATTAAAGTCAGCATCCATTTTAGAGTTAATAAACTCGAAGTTTCCTAGGACTTTTCAAACCTCAGACCCCCATACCATGATACTACATCCGACATGCTTCGCCGCTGGCATCAGGTACCTGGTTGCACTGGTTCAATTTCTCCCTCTTCAGGTATGGTTTCAATGGAGCCCAGATTTAAATAGAGCTGGATCATGTGGGTTAGGCAAAACCTGAGCCCACAACCCATTCCATATGTCCTGTAACACAAATTAAATCACAATTTAGCGAAATCAAATAATACATAAAAAATGCAGCTCAAAGTATTTATTACATGTTGAATAATATGTATGGTGACACTAATTACGACTTCAATCAGGTGGATAATCTGAACGAATATCTTCAACATTTTGAAAAATGTTTTGTCAACGTGATCAACTTTCGTAACATATGTAGGTACTTAGGCAGCATAGATCTCAACGTTCCCACAATCCTTATGCTTGCCCTATCGCCTTTAATTAATAAAGTTGCTATATATTGCTATTTTGACATGACGCTGATTGACGGGTTATTAGTATAGTTTGTCTTTATTCTCGATCGATTGGCCGTGGCCCTTACAATCATTCATTACAAGCATCGTTGTCACAATTTGTAAGGGTGAGGAAGCAATATGAATATGCCCTACAGATCATGTAAAGAATAAAATACTACAGCCCTTAAACAAATAAGAAGAACGAAGAGTCGTGGGTTTTTGGTATTGCTATAGCATAGACATAAATAGAGATATGCCCGATTTAATCATTGGATAAACATAATATATAATTCATCACTCGAACACAGACTCCTGGTTCAAGGCACACGGTCTCCGGTGCGAGTAGTGGTTTAGACGAAGGTCTCCTCCGTCCGACAGTTACAATAGTTCTGACATAATGGTTACACAGAGCGAGCTTTATATATGCTCGCGATGAGTTGAAAAAGTGGAGCAACGAAGAATACATCAAGATCCAATAATATAAATAATAATATATGTAAATAAATATGTACACTTCACTTCACATTCACTTTACTAAGGCAATGCCTTATACACCCCTTCCCTTTTCCAGAGCTTAACCTCTGAACTCTTTTCTTCCTTCCCCGTCTCTTCCGCTTGGGCTGAATGGATTTGTTGCGTGGAAAGTTGCACTGCCAGGCGAAGTGTCCAGGTGTACCACAATCAAAGCACTCATTGGGGTTGAAGGGCACTGCTGGATCCTGATCCTTTGGGCTAATGGTGACTTCGGGCGGTTGATATTGTTGCGCGCTCTCATCCTTCCAGAAGTCGTCATCTTTCGGAATATCAGGCAGGATGTGATCAAACAGGGCAAAGATTTGATGAATGTCTGCAGGCACAGGATTCATCAGCTTCAGCACCGAGGGATGTAGACCGGAAAAGACACGTCTATAGAGTCTCGCATCTGGAATGTCCTCAAGTCCAAGGTTCTCGCACATGCTTTGTTGGACCCTCCAGGCAAAGGCTTGTACATGTTCCCCAGGGAGTTGTTTGTACGAAATGACTGATACTCCTGGTGAACAAATACTCAGAAATAAACATGTTAGGTTTACTAACTTATTAGGCATTTGTAATGCACTGTTTTTTTTATAAATTTGTATGAATTTTCTTTTTCAAAAAAATTTTACGCTTGCGGGCTTCTACCCCTAACTAACTATTAAATCTTAATCTAATAATTATAATTAATTCTTACCGGAACTATCCAGTAATTTCTTAACGTAATCTGACATTACTACAGGATTCGACATTTCGAAAAAATAATTCAGCTAAACTGAATGACTGCTTTCAGCGAAAGGAAAATAATAAATGATATTACTTACGACTAATTCCTCTCCTCTTTCCAACTCTGCTTGCAATGGACCCATGCATGTCGCTTTTTTGAGCTTGCAAAGCAGTATCTACATTATTCAAATCAGACTGACTACTAGCATCTTCATTTTGTTCAAAAGACTCGAAGGTAGGTCTGTCGTGATATATTTTCATGTTCTTTGCATTGTGAATGCCAACATTTGTATTGTCTTGCACTGCAACCAATTCAAAAGTTACAGGCGAATGTATATGAATGATTCTACATGGGCCGGACCAACCGTATCCGAACTTTTTACAAAAGCGTTTGGACTTGTTCGAAAGGTAGTGAGTCTTGAGAAGAACCAAGTCACCTACTTTTGGAGTAAACGGTTTGTGTCGCTTGTCATAGTACTTCTTCTGTTGCATCTGTGCCTTCTCGATATGCAAACGAGCAAGTGCATAGATACTTGAAAGTCTGTTGACTAAGTCAGATTGGTATTCCACACGGCTTTCAAAGTCATCGTCGTACTCTTCAACGCTCCTATCGAATGGCAACTTTATTTCTCTGCCTAGGTTGAGCATTGATGGAGAGTAACCAGTCGTATCACTGATAGCTGTACGTAAAGCCAGCGAAACATATGGGAGATACTCGTCCCAACGATTATGTTTGCTTCCCACATATGAAGTAAGGATTGCTCTGATACTGCGATTCACACGCTCAGAGATATTAGCTTGTGGGTGATACGTGGTAGTGAATTTATGCTTTACGTTCCATGAACGACATAAATTCTCAAATGTTTTGCCTCGGAAGTTCGTGGCATTGTCACTCAATAATGTGACAGGAGATCCCCAGCGTGAGAACACTTGAGTCTCAAGAATTTTACATATAGTATGAGCTTTTCCATCATAAACAGGAAAAAGCTCGACCCATTTCGTAAAATGGTCAACAACAGTAAGGATTTGTGTTTTCCTATTTTTTGTAATAGGAAGTGGACCAACAAGGTCTATCGCCAACATGTCCCAAGGACCATGTATTTTATTACTTTGAAGATTGCCATGAGGTTTAGTAGACGGATTTTTAACAATTTGGCATGTAGGACATGAACGAATATAGGAAAATATATCTTCATGCATACCAATCCAGTGCACACGTCTTATTACGCGATGCAATGTCTTTCTAAATCCCATATGGCCAGAATGAGGCGAATCATGAAAATAGGTAAGTACTTCCAAGCGCATTGCTTTTGGAATATATGGAAGTTTTTGTTGTGACTTTGTCACTTTAAATAGAATGTCATTCTCAATGATTAAGTCAGACGGGAGATCAGTAAGGAGAGCTTGGACTTCGTTGTCTGTTTGTTGCGCTATTTTTATTTTATGCAAATCTAAGTCTGAGCCCAGTAAAGTAAGGAGAGAGACAGAAGCATTTTGAAGTGGAGGATCCATAACCTCCTTATAATCTTCTTCTTCTTCATTACCCACAGGTGCACGAGACAAGGCATCTGCAACGACATTCTTTCTGCCAGGACAATGACGAATAATTGGCTGAAAGTCTTGTATTTTTAGAGACCAGCGCATGAATTTGGAATTCACATCCTTCATACTATTGAGCCAGAGCAATGCACGATTGTCTGTTTCCAGTATGAACTCAATCCCGTCCAAATAAGCTTCCCACTTTTTTAATGCCCATATAATGCAAAGGCATTCTTTTTCATTTGAATGATATGCACGTTCAGTTTTCGTCAGTGACCTACTTGCAAATGCAAGAGGTCTTTCCCTGCCATCAGAATCAATGTTGGCTAGTACTGCACCAAGACCTAAGTCAGAGGCATCCGTGCGTACAATAAATGGACGAGTAAAATCAGGGAAATTTAGAACAACTGAATTGCATATTTCATTCTTCAACAGTTCAAATGACTGTATTTGCTCTTCGTTCCATTCAAAAGGAACATCATTACGTAGTAAGCGAGACAATGGTTCTGCTTTGTCAGCAAAATTTGGAACGTAATGTCTATACCAACCGACTGCACCCAAGAATTTTTTCACATCTTTCCAATTCTTCAGAGGAGGGTAATTACTTATAGCAGTGGTTTTATCTGGATCGGTGGCAACACCATCCGGAGTAATCACGAAGCCAAGGTATTTGACATTTGTCTCGCCAAACGAGCATTTATCCAAATTGATTGTGATATTGAACTCACGGAATCTTTGGAAAATATATTGTAAATGTTTGAGGTGGTCTTCCCATGAAAAGCTGATGATTAGAATGTCATCCAGGTATGCTTCAGCAAACTTACCGCGTGCATGACCTAACACTTTATTCATGAAACGTTGGAAGACTGAGGGCGCCGTTTTGAGCCCGAACGGCATTCTGTTGAATTGGTACTTTCCTTCGTGACAAATGAAGGAAGTGTACTCAATTGAATCAGGATGCATGGCAACTTGCCAATAACCTTTTTTCAGGTCAAGTTTCGTGATGTAGATGGCTTTGCCGACTCTACTAAGACAATCGTCGATGCGAGGGATAACGTAAGGGTCAGATTTGGTTACCTTGTTCAGCTTACGATAATCTACACAAAAACGGTAGTCATTTCCTTGTTTTTGTAAAGTGACAGGAGAAGCCCATTCACTTTCAGAACGAGAGATAATTCCCTGCTCTAACATCTTGTCGACGTGCTCTTTTATTATTCTACGTTTTGCAAAAGAGACAGGATAAGGTTTCTGAGCTATTGGTGGACCCTCCACCTTGATTTGACATTGTACTGCATTCGTACATCCTATCTTATTTGTGACTACGTCAGGAAAATCTCGAAGAACTGAATCTAACTCACCTTTCTGTTCAATGCTAAGTCCTTGTAAAGCACATAATACATTAGCATTTGAAAAAGTCATACGTTTGTGTTGCCTACTTTTGGTCCAGTACTCACCACGAGACAAATCTATTACTATTCCTGATTTACGTATGAAATCTGCTCCTAATATTATATTGAAAGGTAATTCCTTCATAACTAAAAACGAATGTGTGTAAGACACATTGGATAATTTAAATGAAATATTACATTCACCTAATGGCTGAACGCTAGTTGTATTTCCAATTACAACATTATGATTTGAAGCTGCAGTATATTCTAAACCTAACTTAGCTAGCATACTACGTGTGATGAACGAGTGAGAAGCACCCGTATCAAGTAATGAATGAACTTTTTCATTCCCTATTTGAATTCTAATTTGCGGAGTCGATTTTTGAACAATAAAGGAAGGCAGTAAGCTTGACTCCAAAGAGCCTACTGTCCCTGTACGTTTCCCGTTTTCTGTCCAACAGTCTTGGGAGGAATATTACCTTCACCAAGTGGCTTTTTGAAGAACTCGTTGGATCTCCTTTGAAAGGTATGTGAGCTTCCTCCATTGCCAATTGGCAATTTTGGAGGATCAACAGGAGGAACAATACCTTCCTTGTTTGGAGGAATTTGTTTGTCCTCATTTTGTAAGAAGGTACCTTTACGTGTGAATGTCTGTGTGCGTTGAAAACCATTGCTTTGGCTTTTCAACACAGGAAGTGGATCAGACTGACGAGCACGCAAGGTTGGCTTTCCTTCTAATTTCCTTACTTTGTTGATATTATTTATAATAAGACGAGCGGTCTTGATCAGTTGCTCAACTGAATCTGCATTGAATTGCCGGAGTTCAGAAGAAAATTCAACAAGGCATGAATTCAATATGCGTTCAATGACCGTTTGCTGTACAACATCGGGATCAATTTTCTGGTATGAATTCAGAATATCCCATGCAAAACTCTCAAATGGTTCTGTTAAACCTTGTCTGCGAGAGAATAGTTGTTGTGTTAATACATCAACACTGTGTGTACAGTCTTCATAAGCTATGAATGAGCTTTTGAAGGTATCCCAATCAGGGAAATTCTTTTTGTTAGCTCTCCACCAATGCATTATATCCGTGTCTGGATTTAGCATTCGACCAACTAAGAGATGCCATTCCTTTCTTGGAACGCGTTTTAGAGAAAGAGTATCTGCTACTTCATGCAAAAAACTGTTTGCTGTCATGCAAGTTGGATCGTATTTGGGTAAGGGGAGTCCAACAGTAGGATCACACATGTATGAAGATGAAGTAGGTTGCACAGTCAAAGTATCTGTGTCTTTCTTTGAGCCGGAGGCTTCTGACTCAACCGTTACTTCTGGTTTTATGTGCAAGTCCAAACCTTGTAAAATCGAGACGATTGATTTCAGGTCCTTTTGCATTGCACCCAGTTCAGTTCTAACGAAACTAATATCTTTCTGAAGAGCAGACTTTACTAGCTCTACCTCCAGTTTATTGTTGATAATATTATTTGTGTTGCCCAAAATAGCAACTTCAATGTCACAAAGTTTCTTCACGATGGGCTTTAAATCTACATTGCCCTCAGAAGGCTGCCCTTTTTCGTCTTTGCCTGACATATTACTAATTTGCAAAAACACTTACTTAGCAGTCAGTTTGCTTTGAATAGTAGTAAAATCTTAACTTTTATAGTATATTGTGTTGCTACTTCAGTGTACGCAACGTGAAAAAAAAAACAAAAAACTTGAGAGTACCTAAACCTAATTGTTCCTGTACTAACCTTATCTTTACTATAGCAATCCATCCACACGTTGTTGGGCGCCATGTGTAAGGGTGAGGAAGCAATATGAATATGCCCTACAGATCATGTAAAGAATAAAATACTACAGCCCTTAAACAAATAAGAAGAACGAAGAGTCGTGGGTTTTTGGTATTGCTATAGCATAGACATAAATAGAGATATGCCCGATTTAATCATTGGATAAACATAATATATAATTCATCACTCGAACACAGACTCCTGGTTCAAGGCACACGGTCTCCGGTGCGAGTAGTGGTTTAGACGAAGGTCTCCTCCGTCCGACAGTTACAATAGTTCTGACATAATGGTTACACAGAGCGAGCTTTATATATGCTCGCGATGAGTTGAAAAAGTGGAGCAACGAAGAATACATCAAGATCCAATAATATAAATAATAATATATGTAAATAAATATGTACACTTCACTTCACATTCACTTTACTAAGGCAATGCCTTATAAATTTTCAATTATTAATATTCTGTTTCTTACCATAAATTTAATATACAGATTGATTGGTTTGATTTTTTCTTCATCCATGACTTCAAAGAAGTCCGTATATTCATTTTCACTTTGGGGTAGTACATAATTTCTAATAAATTTTTTCCGAATTAAGCTATACACATGACATTTAAACAATACATGATATTCAGTTTCAGTGTTTAACATACAAGCTTTACACCTATCGTCACAATCGGGATTGTAGAATTTTTGGAGAACACCTACCTCACATTTCATTTCACCCGTATGGATGAACCCTAACTTCGCTCGTAGTTGCACGAGTACCCTTATTTCTTGCCAGTTCTTTAGAAACTTTAAGAATTCATCCCTTTTTGCATGAGTACGTAGTGTTGCATGAGTATGTCCTTTTCTTGTGACTTCGTTATTACTGATTGACGGGTTATTATTGACAATAATGTGTGCCAATATTGGATTAATTTTTTTCACGTCGTGTTCTAAGTAAATTAAACTTGAACACACAAATAATCACAAAATAAAAATGAGTAAATATGTGGGTTTGAGTAGCTAGAAGTAATCTGTACGCAGAAAGTCTGTTCATGCTTTTATTGAATTAGTTTGTTGACGAGATGAGAACAAGAATAAGGAGGTTTGGTTGTGTATTTGTATTTTTCTAGTAAATACTGGAAGTTTGGAAAAATACTTTTGGATACTGGAAATTTTCACATAAGTTGGACTAAATGGGCGGTTGGCAAAACCCAACTGGTCTTGTTTTTTTTTATTCTACTAGTAAATATTACTTAATTTAATTTTTACAAAACAAACAAAATATCAACAATCGAAATTAAATTTTTGGAGGATAAATATACATACTTAAACAAATGATCAACGCTGGATATGTAGTCAAAATAAGAGAATGTATATGAGTTTGAATAAGCATATATTAGCTATTTTAGCATATAAACATTAAAGGAAGCATTGTATTGTCAAAGTTATTACTTTTGCAACTAAATCTATCACCTTAGGAGGGTATTGAATATACAAAATTACTACGCATTCTTTTGCGTAATGATTAATACTTGCACAATTTGTGTGTTATTTTGAGTAAGAATTTCATGTTGAATTCAGTCGCTTAACATTCAGTAATTTATCTTATTTTATTCAAATCAATTCACAGGAATACCTTACAAATAAATGAGTTGAAAAAAGACCGAAAGCCAAGCCGAATCTCTAAGCATTGAATGAATGTGATGACAATTGTGAAGCAAATTGTAGAATATGGTGAATTGAGCCAATTGTTGGTCGAACAATTTCAATCCAAACTTTGTTATTCTGGAATAAAAAGGTCAACTATCTTGAAAAAGTATCAGCAAAACATAAGTATATGGTCAATAAATGAAAAAACTTCTCCTTTCTTTATTACTTTTTTTGAGTAGGAAACCTTGTCAAAAACGCTTAAACTAACAGTTACTTACAATGCTAGAGCGCTAAAACACAGCCTTCATTTAACTAGTTTAACTCATTAAACCTAAATAATATTTTTGTTTCGTTAAAGTTACTTAATCAGATTTTAAGCATATTACTACTCCTAAACTTTCTGCTCTGAAGATTTAATATCGATATTCAATTTTGTATAAAGATGTAGCTTTCTCTAGTGATTACCGTAGCGAGTGTGAGCAGATAAAAAGCAAAAACTAACAACAAGCTACTATTGAATAAGTATTTGATCGACAAAGCGTTGGAGTGCAAATTGTACCAACTTCAGAGGTGTCCCCTTCTCCACAAAATTACTTGCTCCAATATCAATCCGTACAGGTGCACAAGCCTTCAAGATTCTTTTCTTATTACCCCTGTTCTTTCCAATCGTTGAGATGCGAGACCGTTCCTTCCTTAAAATTTGTTTGGATAATGAATATACGGAACCAGCTTGACCAAAGATGAACAGAATGATGACAACTCCTACCAACATGACATTGAAATTCCACAGAGCAATTGGAAATGGAAAATCCACTCCAGTGTTATACATTCGAAAGAAAATGAAGGATTCTTCTGTTAACATCAGCGTAGCCACAATCATTGTCGCAAAGATCGTTGCACCTAATGAATCATTTAGGAGTTTGTTAAGAAGTTGAATTTGGGAATACATGCCAGGTTCAAATTCTTGCAACTTCAGCAAAGTATTTTGGGCAGTTATTCCAATCAGAAGTTGAATGCAAAGGGTAGCCCCCATTCCCACGATGATTTTCCAGACTAATGTATTGCATATGGCAAAAACAAAGCTTGTCAAGATAGCTGAGAAATTATTCAGTGACGGTTCTTCTTTTGTATATGAGGAGCAGTGTGGATTAAAAAGTACAAATAAATTGGATGGGCTGCATTGCATCCATGCAGATCCTATGCCGATTAGTATGGGAGTGGTCCATTCCACTTGTACAAAGAACTGACAGAGAAGCTTTGGGAGCCGTGCTTGTTTTTGGTTGAATCGCTTTTCTTTAGCTTGCATTTTAGCTTGCAACTTGGCCAATCCGTTGAAAAAGTCGGCGCCAACTTCAGCCTTGGATGAAAGTTGCCACAGATAGATTGCGGCGTTGGGAAGCGTAGAGGCACTAATTATCTGAACGCTGAATTTTACGATGTCTTGGTGCTTCCAATATTTCCAAAGTAATATCCAGTTGACCAATGTAAGTAATAAAAGTACACATAGCCAGATTTTGCGGTTGTGTTCTCTGGGAAGCATTTCAACGTGCATTTTGCCTTCTTTCCAGTATTGTGGCAGACCTGGAAGGATGCTTACACTGTTGTGGATTTTGTGGAGACATGATTGTAAGTCTTTGTCGAGCAACATCTTTCTTTGGTTTTTGCTGGCTTCCTTTAGACTCTCAATTATTAACTGGAACTGAGACTTCTCTCCTAACTTGATTAATTCACTGTCTATTCTCCTTTTTAAAATGTTTGAGGAAAGAGGCGTAGCTAGCAAATATAAATGTCAATACATATTACTAAAATGAAAATTTTCATTAGTTTGACATGGTTTGGGAAAATTCAATTAAAAACTTAATACATTCCGTGTCAATACAAACATAATCCAAAAATGCCTTTATAGTGTTTTTACCAAAAATGACGAACGGAATGTTGTATAAAGATTTTTAAAGAGCGGTATAATTCTAAACTTTCCTATAATAACTAATATGGTTTCTAAATGTGAAAATATTCAATGTTTGACGTTTCTCAGCAATATTGAATATTTATTACTATTTTGACAGTGACTGGTTCTTATCGGACATTATTCACAGAAATTGTTTCCATTATTTGAGAGTATTTCCCTTAGTAATACTGTCGTTGTTTATTTACTTGAGTAAATAGATTTGAGAAATCGCTAACAAAAATCATGTTGATCCCTTTCTGTAGCTTTGTTGACAAGATTTGCTAAAATATCCACATAATTTGGTTAATTAATGACCAAAATCAAAAACGCAATATTCACACGATGGTTTGGGATTCAACAATTAGATGTTTTTGCACATTCTGAGATAGAAGTAATTTAGTAATCAAATTTGAGTGAGACCAAATCTGTAATTCAATAATTTTTTATCTCGAAAATTCCGTTGTGTAGGACGATCTTGTCTTGGTTTTAGTTTGTTTTGCAATGTTTGGGAAAAATTAATTTAAATCTTTATACATTCCGAAATTCATAAAATCCTTGCTTAAATATTCGAGGAAAAAGGTAAAGAAAGCAAACACAAATAGCAATACCAAATTTTTCCATAACTTTCAACTTGAGTTTGTTTTGCATGGTTTGGGAAAATTTAATTTAAATCTTTATATACATTCCAAAATTCAAAAACTCCTGTATGGTGTTTTTATAGAGGATGATGAATGCTACGTTTGATAAAGGTACTTAAACAACAGTAAAATTCTAATATGTCCTATTATTAATTATGGGCTCGCTTTGAAGCTTGTCAGAAATATATATTCACATTTTGACACTGGCAGGTTCTCAATTGACAATATTGACAGAAGCAATGTAGAAGAAGCGTAAGTTTAGCAGACCAAAACCAATGTGTAAAAGATGAAACAAAATTGACGCATCTCGAGCCCGCAATAAAACGCCCAAATGCCGAATCAAAGGCAGGTTTGAAATGGAAAACTTTGCTAGTCAACGCATAATTAATCATCTCCTGTGCCCAATCATGTCTACTAGAGCGAAGCGATATTGAGCAGAATTGTGAATTATTGAAGGCATCAAGAAAGTCAGTGTCCATTTCAAAAGACGTCATGCTGATTTATCTAACGTGACAACTTCTCTCAATTGGTTATATCACATATTGAATCCAAATGCTACTGCAAAATACGTCGCTTGCTTGACGTAGCTTGTCGTGCAACTCTGTATTAAATATTAACGAACTGTTTTACTCACCAACACCAGCCGTAGTTTTTTCTTTTCAAATGAGGTTAGAGAACCTGGAAAGCTCGGCAAACAAAATAAAATCAGTTCTTTTAGATGATGACCCTGGAAAACTCTCACAAAAAAGAAAAGGTCATCTGAATTTCAATCTGTCTGGTCTCGGTGTCCGAATCTCATTAAAGGGTTTACTCTGTAATATTGTTTTGGCTGTTTAAAATGCTTCTTGCAGAGAATAAGCTCAAGTGGTTTCGTCTAGATCACATACTGGTGAAAGGACTAGGATATGTTGTTCATGATCTAGACCCGGAAATCTAGTTGTTGTCAGTGACAAGGAAGTGAATGGAGGTCAGACCAGGCTTTGGGTTTGCATACTTCTTGTTATTCTGTCTATTTTCCAGGTGGGGTATTAAACAACTCAAAATTTGCCCCTAGAGCACTTTCCACTGCGCTTTCTACATTCTACGTCTCTCAAAAAACGTTAATCCGAAAGAGAACGGAGATAAGCCAGTGTTTCAATCATGCTTTAGAATTTGAGAGACTGCATACAGGTAACCATTAATATATTCAATAAAAATATTACATTGTATATTTTATTTTTAAATTTTATTTTAAACATTTCAATCAAACTAGCTGAGAACAGGAAACTGGAAAATCAAATGGGAGCGTATATCACAACTTTCGCTTTCATCGTCATCGCGCCTTGCCTACCCGTCCACTTTGGGAATTTGCTTTATCCCAGCTGCACTCCTCTTTGGGGCACACTGGTCTCCCAATTCAATGAAAATTTTGAGCTGTGTGGTTAGAGCTGTATGGCTCCGTTAGCGTGGTTTGTGACTTCATTTGGATTTCCATAATTTACATGGGAGAAAGTTTTCGCTTGCTTGTGCTGTCATTACATTGGCCACTACATCAAATTATTCTTAAGGTGAACAAAATAGTTAAATTGTAAATAATATAAACGCACTGAGAATCTTACTTCCCATATATTTGGAAATTTTCAGAAACTTGCAGCAAACCAACTTCAAGCGAAAAGGTTGGCAAGACGCCGTAGCCATTTTTCGTAAGATCCAATTGATCGCGTTGGAGTTCAACACCTACCACCACAAGTGTAATTCTGTATGCAAACTCCTTCAAATGACAAGGGTTCTTGTAATATCCAAGATTACTAAATTTTAGTACACAATTGATTTATATAGTAGTTAATGGCAATGGTCTCAGAACTACAGGTTAAGTCACTTATACACTTACTTATAGTTTGAAACGCATGTTTACTGAAAATGTTTGAACGCGTTTGTGATGTCAAACCTGGATTACGGGCTGTTAACTTGGTGTACTCAGTCAGAAACCAAAGTCGGTAAATTACAGAATAAAATATCCAAATTTACCCACTCGTATTATTATAATAGTAAACGGAAACCCGAGCCTTCTTTCAACATAGCAAGTTAATATAATAAACTTGATTTTTTTTAACGATTTCAGAACGAAAAATATTCACAGCACTTAAATTTGTGTATAAATGCAGAGGTAATCAATTGTTTAAGGATTGGTATAGATATTATTATCATGGTTCAAGTTCAAACCCAACGTATGCAGTTTGTTCTCACCGGACGAAGTTCTTTGTGGGTACAAAAAAATTCTTAGCCTAACCACACAATCAGCCATATCACAGACATGACCACTAACATGCTATTACAACAACCTAGCCATACCCCCCAGTGGTTGCGTGCCTGTTTAACACCCAGGGGAATCGAACCCCGAAGCACGTGCAGATAAGCTCGAGTTTTTATCATCACTTTTTAGAAAAAGATTTGGACCTTTTAGTAGATGCCACGTGCTCGAGCAAATACTAGCACGAAAAATGTATTCCTGGAAAATGAAAATCAGTTTTGGTTTTATGCTTCTTCACACCAAATTGTGACATCCGGATTACACTACAAATGCGATGATTGGTTGAATTGGGATGCCATGGTGCGCCACGAAATACTAAATTCAAAATATTCGCCTGGTTCTGATACGATTGATCACAGTCAATTTATTGGTTTATTTATCCTTTGGTTTTGTCCAATCGCCAGTTGGTTCGGACTCTGTAACTCTTCCTTAAACCTGTAGCTTATTACCAACTTGGGTATCGGAAACCGTTCAGACTTTTTGTACAGATAACTTACCATAAGATAAGCACAAATTTGAAGTTTTAGCTGGTTGGTCATACATTGGTGATAGTTAAACGGCTTTCACTCTCAGAAAACCAAATTCGGTTTTCACGTCATAATTAAAAAACTGCTTATCCGATTTGCTTCATTTTTGCTTTATTAGACTAAGAATAAAATTTCGGTTGAGGCAATGTTTTTATTTTTTTCAGAAAGGTGCCACCTGGCGGCAAAAAATCAAAATGAATTCAAAATTTTATTTCCTTCGTTATGCAGCAACCTCCTCAAGTTGTTGCTAAGACGAAAATCCTTGATAAGAACCTACCCCCTTTTGCAAAGGGTGCCGGTTAATAAGTTATAAGAATAAAAGTGTTAGGTATATATGTGGTAGTAAGTACAGGCCCCTGTGTTTAAATGCGTGTTTCTGAAAAAAATCAGCTTTTCGCAGTTTTCGGTTTTCTGGGCGTACATAGATTTCAAGTGTAGTGTTTTGATTCTACAACGACGATATGCAAAAAATATTCAACCTAAAGGAAATAATTATCCGTTGTAGCAATTTTGACAAGGAAATTTTTTGAAAATTAAATCCAATTACCAATCCAAACTTGGTAAGATTTCCGAATGATATTCCAAATAATGGTTGAAATCTTTAACAAGGACAATTTTAATTAGTTATAATTTTTACCACAGATCTAGTAATAATTCTTACCGGAGTGCTAGCTCATGCGCCAGGAAAAATATTGAGGAATGGGAGGAGCATAGAAATGCAGATCTTTACCTTGCAGCACTACGTTTCTGTAGTTTGGCTATGCCTAGTTGATAGTATGCATTGCATTCCCTTTTCACGGAACCAGAGGAGAGCAGGATAAGCTAATAATGCATAAAGTTACAGAATTTTAAGCCTCTAGCTGCTCATGAAATTTTTTGAGAATCCAGTTTCTCATGACACATATTTATGCATTTTTACTTCTCTCTTTCTTGCCTTTTCATGTTATTTGTGTGTCATTATGATGAACATCTGATTCAGCTGCAGCTCTTTAAATGCCCTGGTCTGTCTTCGAATCCATTTCTGACAACCTATTGATTTTGATCCCACACAAGCTTGCATATCCTTCCCATAATGCGCAATATAACAGCGATCATCAATGAACCATTCGATCAGTTTTTCTTGCCGGTGAAATAAACTGTCGATCTGTTTTCCACGTCGACCAAAAAAAACCTGTCGATCAGTCTTCCCCATCGATCAAAAAAACTGTCGATCAGTTTTCCTCGTCGAACAAAAAAACTGTCGACCAGTTTTCCCTGTCGAACCAAAAATGGTGTCGATCAATGTGTATAGGGATCAAAAAGTGGGGACCAAGTTTCACCAACTCATTCTTGGCTACCTACATCAATGTATTTTTAGTTACCATTGCAATGTATAAATGTACTGTATACTTGTTTTTGGTAAATCAGTTGTTTTAACGTCTCATTTTTTATATTTCAATTTCTGTCACCGGACCATTTTAAACCTGATTTTTTTCTGCCGCTAGGTGGCTTATTTTTAACAAATTAACCAATGACCGGGGACCAAAATTTTATGTGGAAACGATTAAAAAAATTTCATCCAATTTCGTCAAGAACTGATTCTGAATAGAGTTAGTCATTATACATTCGATATTTAAGGAAAGTTTGAAAATACAGGGACAGGGAGACACATGGGGAAACTTTATTATTTTTATTGATCTCTCTTCTAGTTGGATTTAGACTTATAGATATTTTTTTAATGTAACTATACTTAATAATTATCATTCCAAAAGGCAAATTATGTATGTACCTCGTACTTTATAAAGAAAGGCACATGTTAAAACTGCATTTCTTGTATTTATTACGTAGCTGAAGCGGAGCATTCAGCGAAGCAATTGCTTAACTCAAACTGTCTGTCTGTCCGTCTGTCCGTGCGTACTATCCTGGTCACATACATTGACAGATTTGGCTCAAATTTGGCACACAGGTAGTACTAATCAAGAGGACCTCTCGGAATAATTTTCAGAAAAATCGGACAAACAGTCCGAAATTATAGGCGCAAAAGTTCGGAAAGTGATCGATTTGGTTGGAACGTAGGAGCATGGTACATATAATTTATACGTATACGTATGACTGCTATGCACGATACTATACTTACGCAAGCGTAGTAAACGAAGCGTGTAGTGTGCTTGTGCATGCGTCCGAAATTCGGAATGGTATTCTACAAGCAGGGTTAAAAACATATTATGGGTAAAATACATGGATTAATCATGTTTAAACATGGAGAAAAGAATTTTCGTTTTTTCATGGATAAATGTTGTTGCATGGAAAAATGGATGAATGCTGCTGGACGAATTAAAAACTCAGAAATAACACTCCGATGAGATACAACTTCAGTTTGTTTGTCAACCTTTGTGTTCTTTTATATTTCCTATCGCTGAGAATATAAATATTAATGCGTTAATGCTCACTCAAACTTATAGTTATCGTTAGTATAACTTAATTACCCTATCTTTGAAAATAAATTCTGCAAAACTAAACTGCAAAAAATATGGTGAAACATCACTGAAAAGAAGTTCAGTGTTTCACTAACCTATTCTGTGTATAAGTGTGCATTTAAAAAGTATTGTATCTATTGTAGAGTGTCTAAAACATGCGAACCGAGTTTTTCCATATATCCACCCGAGTATTTCCATGTATTTATTCTTTTTTACATGGAAATATGGAGAAAATCTTTTCTCCATGTTTTTTTGCAACCCTGTTTACAAGTAATGAGTGGGTCGCGGAGGTGGGTTTAGATGGAAGTGTGTGGTGCCTGTTTCAGCTGCGTCTCTGGGCCTGCTTACTAGCAGTTTATTTAGTATATGGAGGAAACCTAATGAAATGACATGACAACATTTGAAGGACTTTTAAATCAACGTCAAAGTATTAAAACAAACTTAACATTTAATTTTTGCCAGCTGAAAATAGTAATATTTGACAATAAATGTAAATAAAATATTGCTCATACTCTTGAGAATGTCTTAGATTTTAATCAATTTGAAATCAATATCATGATTCAATACATTCTAATAATCAGCCTCACAATGGCACTTGTTTCCACTGCGGAAGAAGGAAAGCGACTGATCAAATTAGATCCGAGCGAACCAGCCAAATGGATGACTGACGACGAAATGAAACAAGCATTCACGGAACGCAAAACTACTGGATTTGTCGACCTAACACTTAGAGGAGTAGAAACATTGGCGAAACCCACTCGCAATAACGGTTACAAGTATCCGGAAGATCCCCTTTATCCAGCCGTGGTTTATTACCTGTTCCAACACTTGGAAGCAGCTCGAATTGAAGAAGATGTGAAAAAACTGACGAGGGAAGGACCAGGTCTGTAACACGTAGAATTGGCTGGTAATCAGTGTGTGAGTACCTTTTTCGGATTAATTAAGTACCCCCCGAACACTTTTTCCGAATGGGTCCAGATTTCCGAGTTATGACAGATTTAATTTTTAGGATTCAGTTTTTGAAATTTTCATTTTTTCTTATGGGATTTAACATGGAGAAATTTAGGTTGAATAGGGGGGACCCTTTTCAATTAATTTAAAATGGCTCAAAAATTGAAAGTAGTAGAAAAACCAAATATTTTGAGGTAGAAAAGTTGCAAACCTCGCAATATCGTTTAATTAGTTATTCTCGATGGCAAACTATACATATATAAGCCAAAGCATGTTCGTATAAGGGTTTTTGAGGCTCCAGTTACCCATATTGAAGGTAGTGTAACTAAGAGACAGTTTGTCATCCGAACTTGATATTTGGCATAAAATCATTTAGTAGTAATAGCTACTTCTATGCCAAGTTTCAGCCAATTCTACATGTTACAGACCTGGTCCTTCCCTCGTGAGTGGAATTCACAGCCGATTTGCAAGAAAGTTCTACGGGCGAGGTCAAGCGGAAGACTGGCTGAAGAGAGAGATCAAGTCCATTCTTGCCAATTACGAAGGAAGCTCCATCCGCTACATAGCTGACTCGAGTTTAGGGACACCCCAAGAAAACTTGCCATACAAACAGAAAAACATGATCGTGAAGCTGACAGGAAAAAATCCGATTCTGGCAGCGGATCCCGTCATTCTTGGAGCCCATTACGACAGCGCCAGAGGCTACTACTATTCAGAGTGGCATTCAGGTCGTGCGGCGCCAGGAGCAGATGATAATGCTAGTGGCTGTGCGGTTTTGTTAGAAGTGCTACGGATTCTCGCCAAGATTGGAATAAAGTTTCGGCATTCAATTGAGTTCCACTTTTATTCTGCCAAAGAGACAGGACTTCAAGGATCTCAAGATGTTGTGACACTATATGGTGAGGAAGGGGTCGAAGTGAAAGCAATGCTCAATTTGGACTCACTTGGCTTCCCCACCCAAACGGATGCGTTGAAAATCGCAGGCTTTGTTTTCAACACTAATTTTCCCGACAAGAGACAGACGGATCCAGAGCTAACCGCTTTTGTGAAAATGATCATCGAAAAATATCTTGATATTCCATATCACGTGAAGAATGTTAATTACAGACAGGGTTGGTACTCCGATCATTATTCTTGGTATTTGGAAGGATACCCGACCGCATTTGTGACTGAATTTGTAACAAATGTAAGTATTTCACTAGTTTTTCTATCCGTTTCATATTCTATTTTTATCGTTTTTGGATTGGTAAATTACACTGGCTAACTTTATTTGCTCCATACAGCCCTATCTTCATGAGGAAGGTGATAAGTTTTGGAATGTTAACTTTGAGCAGGTCAAGGAATTTGCAAAATTGGGCGCAGCATTTGTGATAGAGTTGGGGGAGCTTTCGGAGATGCCAATCCTGCCCACTACGACTGCGCTTGCTAATAATTTTGGAGTGGGATACAGTCAGATGGGAATGTCCTTTCTATTCATGTATTTTGTTGTTTAATATCAATTTGCCCATTGCCTCGTCCAGTATACAAAATTGTCTGTTTCTGCCAAATGAGAAAATCTGTTAATGTCAAAGTCCTAAAGAATATAAAATATATTCTGATAAAATTTAAGGGACATGGCTATTGCACTGTCTTTAACACTGACTAATAATTCCTTCGAATCCGTATTTTAATGGCCATGCACCAAATGCTACCATCATCCAATATTATAATCATAAAAAAGGAAGGTCTTTTTCAAGCGCAAGGTATACCGTGTAACTAATCATTCGAAAGCCAATCACAAGAGAAGATCAACGGTACTATGCACACTTTTCTCCGATCTTCAGGGTCAAATGTCATGATAACCTTTCCGTTTTCGTCTGCACTTCAAGTAGGGAATCTCTTGCTATGCATTTCGAATACGCCATCTCAGCACAATATTAGAGAAGATCAACAACCCTGACTTTTTATCTTGAATGTTATCTTAAATGTCATCAGTTTTCTTTTATAAACACTAAATTGCTAGTTCGTTACACTCCTGTGTTACCAGGTTTATTCGTTATAGGTTTGCGCATTATAAATTAATTTTTTTAGGTTTCACCCTACTCCCAAGTTGTGCTTCCCCTCCTTAGCAATGGTTATCACAAAACAGGAATAAAATACATCTTACAATAGTAATAATAATAGATAGTTTGTAAATTTCAAAAAGTTTTTTGTATTTGGTTATTCCGCAGGTTGTGGTAATAATAGTGATTTGGATAGTCTCCCTCCTGGTTATCTACATGCTGTTCCTCATGTGTTTAAATCCGCTGGTGAACAAGCGGATTAAAAGCAGGGCGTATCGGGAGCACACCAACCAAGAACAATAGTTACTAACTGTTTAGGGTGAGTCAGTTAGTGGAGGCAGAGCCTCTCATCCCATCCAATATCACCTTCAATAGCTTCTTAGCCAACTTAACTCTCGACCACAGAAGCTGCTAGTGGTATGTATGGTGGTGTTCTCAAAGATACAATGATGTCTATGATGTAAACATTTGAGTCAGAAAAATACATGTATTTTGAATATTGTATGTTGATTGTCACTAAATAAAATTCTACCAATATTTTGTATATGTTTTGTTTTGCTTGCTACTCTTTGCGAGAAGGTCGATTTGAAAGCTGGAAAGAATCGAAGCTTTCTTAGTTTTGAATTAAAGAAAACAATACTTTTTTCACGTATAGATTAGCATAAAAAGTTATAGGTGCCAACAAAAATTAGTTTTTTGTTGTCCATGTGGGTATACACTTTTAGCGTAATATTTATTAATTCTAAATGCTACAAAAAATTACATAAAAATACAATTTTTCTCATAACAGCCATAATTTAAAATGTAGAAATGGCTTTTCAATCTGTAGTAAACATTATTAAACACAATGTTTGCAGAAGCTTCAAAATTGCTTGCTTTAAAATTTACAACAAGCTAATACATAAAAGAACAGTATTTCATTAACGAGAATTAGTTCCTTATCATTGCATTAATTTCGGCTTTTTCCTTGACACAATATTCAAAACAAAAATAGTGAGTATATTGGAAGCGTTCCATTCAAGTTGTCGTTCATATAAAATTAAATTGGAACATTTTTGGAACGATGACACAATTTCGTACGAATTTATTATGTTAACTCATATCATCTTATCATAGCATTCAATCGTCAACAACGCTGTCGTATCTCCTCCACAAAAGCAAGGAATTTTTATGTGTTCCACCAAGGTTTATGCAGAGCGTATTTATTTCCACATAATTGAGCACACGAAACTGATAAGAATTAAATATCGCTGCTGTGTGTGATTTGTTACCTAAACAAGACTTTCATTTATCTGCTTCGACCTCACTGTAAATTATTTACCTTTCTGCTCTTACGTCAACAAACCAAAAGAAAAGATAAAACGACATTACAAACTACCACACCATATTTTTGGCATGACATGATTTTCAGTGCTTTGTGACAAGGTTAAGTGGTTTGTTCTTACAATTTGTTAACCTCAAAGTTATTTTTTACATTTAAGCTACAAATATAAATCGAAATATTCCAGTTAAAGTTTTTGGTTAATCAAAAAATTATAAAAATTGCATGCTCAATTCATGTGATAAATATCATGATGGCTGCAGGTGATTCAAATAAACCCAACGGTTCGAGATGTAATGATGTACCTTTAAAATACGTTGAAACGCATTTAACCATACCCCCTAAGAGATTGCATTAAAAACCTCTGAGTAATTCTCTCCAACAAACCACCGTGAGTGATCCCCTCCTCTAGAAGTTTGTTGTTACCTTTATGAGGACAAAGCTCACACTGGGGTCACCTAAGAATTTGGGAGCCCCATTTATGAACTGTTCTTTTCAGTAGCTTCATTTTGATGCATCACAACCCATAACTTGCTATGTAAAACAGATTCCCAGTCACATTGCCGATATGTAATGTGGCCGCCAAGTTTCACTGAAGAATAAGCGGCCTGTGTTGGCACAAAATATTAATCGAAGGACCAGGTTCTCACGAACCAAATTACTAACTAATTAAAATCAATCGCGGAAACACTGAAAATTACAATCCGTCTTACGACTTATTTATTACAACTTCCTTCCCAAATAACTGATAACAATTAATTAATTAGATAAAAGCTAGAGTTGTACATTGAGGTACGTCAACCCCCATCAATCTACTAGCTAAAGTGTGCTTAAGGCACTAAGACTGAACTCAAAAGCTTGAGAAGTAAAAAGAGCACCACTCGCTCAGGCCTCTAAGACAGAACTAAACTATAATAACGAAAATCCTTCGCCTATGTTCATTCCATTCCAATTCATACGCATGCACATGACGAAATACAAAAACAGGAATAAACACGTTCATAATTCTTAACCTAAAATATAATTCATAAAAGCCGCGTCCACATGTAAAAATGCCGATTTTTTTCCTCTCGGCATTTTTGCATAAAATTGAAATATGCTACAAAAATGCCGATTGGTTTGAAAAACATGTCGAAATAAAAAAATATTAAACCAACTTCTCGAGATGGAGAGTAACAGGATCACAACCTTAACTAACTCAAAAACATGCTTTACTTCAACAAATCATATATAAATTTACAATTATTAAATAGTAGTATACATGTGAGTAAAATTGTCAAGCCATTAAATGAAACCCGTCTAAACTTTCTTCTTTGTAGTGTATACATAATGAACATACTATTATATTAAGGACTAAAGCGTGTTTAAAGTCAGATGGGGAAAATGCATTGGTTTCACGTCGTCACTGTATACTACAACCCGGCAATGCATTAGAGCCAAACCCAAAATCCAAGATTGTGTACTTGATTTGTACGGCAAGGTTTGTAGTGATATTGGTCTTCAGTAAAACAGTGATAGTTTAAATTACACGGCGAATTTCGGAAAAAGCCCACATAGAGTGGTTCGAAATCGCTTTTTCTACCAATATTATCAAAAATTAGCTTTCGAAACCTTCAAAATTACGAGAAAACTGTACCTAAAAAATGCTATTCTACGGTACAGTTTTCTCGTAATTTTGAAGGTTTCGAAAGCTAATTTTTGATAATATTGGTAGAAAAAGCGATTTCGAACCACTCTGTGTGGGCTTTTTCCGAAATTCGCCGTGTAATTTAAACTATCACTGCTTTACTGAAGACCAATATCACTACAAACCTTGCCGTACAAATCAAGTACACAATCTTGGATTTTGGGTTTGGCTCTAATGCATTGCCGGGTTGTAGTATACAGTGGCGACGTGAAACCAATGCATTTTCCCCATCTGACTTTAAACACGCTTTAGTCCTTAACTTTCCTGTATTTTTTCTTTTGCAAGGGCATACTATATTAATGCTTATGTGTTTTCAGTTCTACTCTGTTCTTTTATAATAGCCAATAAAAACTTCCACAAATGTGGGCGGAAGGTTTTAATAGACATCATTAGTTTATTACGCCAACCTTTAATGTTATTTGATGTACGTGGAATCTTTTTTCATGCACATTCCACAACTCTATTTCAAATTTTGGTGACTTGCAAGGAAGATGCATAATGATTTTGCATGTAATTTTTGTCTCGGCATTTTGGTAAAGATCTTCAATTTTGAATCGACATTATGGTGTATCGGCATATTTACATACAAACTTGCCGAGAGGAAAAATGTCGGCATTTTTGTTTATCGGCAATGTGACTGGACACCGTAAAACATATTTGACCTTATCATGGTCATAGGTCACGCTGGGGTTATCAAAAACTTTCAAAAATAGTATCATTCTCACCAGTACTTTCATTTTGATGTATCACAACCTATACCTTACTATTCAAAAACATTGACCTGACCTTTGACCCAGTAGTTCCCCTGAACCGATTTGACCCATCTTCGAATTTGACCTTACTTTTGACCTAAGATATCGATGAGTGAAAACAGAATATAAAAAAGTGAAACCGATTTTGAGTTATCGTCTGGACAGATGGACGATGTCCTGAGTGTTTTCAATATATACCTAAGCTAAAGGTACATAATAATTATAGGCAGAGTAAGCCACAGGGAAGGAATAATTTATAATAATACTTTTGCATTAAAGATTCGCTAAATTTCTTGCTCGCCTTTTGATTTGCCATTCCATTATTGGGAAGATTGTGTAAAGTGTCTTCTATTATATATTACCCATGGCTTGTTCTAATGGCTCACACTCTTTAGTCCTTTGCTACCAACAGTTTTATTCTCCATACCCATATCCATTCGATCAGGAAAGAATGGTATTATAAACGTGACTGAAAAACGACCTACTGATCAATAATTACGACGAACCCTTCCTATCTTTTATAAGTTCGTCTACATATATGTTCACTTTGTCACCCAAATTAAAAAAAGTATATAAGGGGCTTAGATGGTAACGATTTTTTGTAATGATGAAGGACGATCCATATCATTCAACATGTGTTTATAATTTTGCTGAATTTATACGTGAACTAAAGCACGTTTACAAGTATATATTTTAGAAAGCCATCAGTTACTTCCATCACAGTAATAAATGAATCATATTTCAAAAGTCGTTTTGAGCAAAACTTTTTTATCTTGAGAAGAAAATGAGCTTGGCTTTCTTCTTTAAAAATATTTCATCCAAAAGTAGTATTTTTTGTTTTGTCAATTTCTACTGAAGCTCATTGTCAATAGATTGGTATATCGACCAAAACAGTTCAATAATTAATGAAGTATACCAAACTTTACTAATTCATGATAGGTTTATACGTAGGCACCTACTGAATTAAACAACAGTAAGCGACGTCAACTTACGTGAGTGTAGAAATATTCAAGCGAGAAATGTCGAATTGGTAAGTACCAGTAATTATGCCAGGTTGAGAAATTTCTCAGTCTATTTCTTTCTTTCAAAGAAGAAACAAATCTCCTCAGTTTGACAGCTAACATTACTTTTCCATTAATCCGAAACAATGTTATCAAAACGAGAAATTCGTGAATGTTTTGTTATCCACCTTTCATGGTCAAGTTATTTGGGAGGTTTCCCAATCTATTTCAACAAGAAAAGCACAAAAGTAGAAAGGCTAGAAAAAAATAACACCAGGTATGTAGTTTTTAACGGGATACTTTTCATTTATGTACTCGGCATTTCGGTTCAAACATTTCGTGCTAACCAACTACCGATGTGGATGATGGCTGCAAGCTATTGTTTTTGTGTTTCTTTTTTCCTCGCGTTGTTAATCAATCTGATGGCTTATACAAAGGTGGAAGATCTAATTCAACTCACAAACCGGATGTTTGCGTTTGAAAAAACGCATTATAAATACTTCAAAAATGTGAATGTAAGAAAACAAGGAGGATTCAAAGCATTACTTTTGGTAAATTATCTCGGCACAATTTGTGTGCCAATTGGAGCCGTATTACTTTTTGGTATGATTTTAATGCAACCATGCTGGCCCGGTAACTTTGGATACCAACTTTTGAATGATTGTAATCCCAATAGTTTTGGAATGCTTGCAATCCCGTTGAGAATCATTTTGGCTTCGTTCACTTCCTTCAATTTAGCATGTCCTTGTTCAACAATTTCATTTATAAACGCACAGTTTGCATACAGTTTTTGTTTTAGTTACAAACAGTACTTGAGCTACTGTAGATACATCTTCTCCAGCAACATTTTGAAACAGAGAATCTTACTTCGCAAAACTGGTGACATAAACCTTCACCTGCTCCAGATTTATCGACAAATTCAGCTCCTCATTCAACAGTATAACTCCATTCATCAGCATTTCATCGTTGTTTGTATGATTGTGGCAAGCTCTTTTGGCATTACGGTCTCACTCTTTGTAGTTGTCACTTTAATGAAGGAAGGAATGTCTGTATTTCAAATTGTATTTTTCCTGGCACTACTTTTGGATTTTTCAATAATCGTGGTTATCACATCTGGAATGGAAGGAGGTGTGTATTCTCAGTCTTTGGAGACATTGGACCTACTTAATAAAGTTGGGAAATGGCAGAGGGGAGCATGGACAAAGAGGGTTATTAGGAGCTTGCAGCCACTCAAGATTGGATTTGGTGCAGTGAACTTTTTTGGTCGGGTTACAGGTATCACGTTTTTACAGTTTGCTGTGTGTCAAGCTATGAGTCTTTTACTTTTATAAAAATACTTTAATTTCAAACTTTGCACATATTATCTTAAATTACATTTTTTTAGGGAATTTTAAAATTTTGTAGTGAGTTGTGCAACTATTCATCGCTATTCAATTTACAGTTTTAACTGGGTTATGTAGGTAAGTGAAATGTAAATCATGTTGGTATTTAGAAATTTAGTAGTAAATTATGTAGCAAAAAAACAAAATATTTAGTACAATGTGTAGCAATAAGAAGGCAAAATATGTAATAAAGTGTCCACAATAAGGCAAAATGTATATAACAGAAGTGTGTAGCAATAGGGAAAATATCTAAAATTTATCGATCGACCAAATTCTAAAACTATTGGGGGTACAATTACCTAAAAAACCACCCTTTCTTGATGCCGCGGAAACATCAAGTCAATCGATTGTATAGCTCAGGTTTATAAATCTTTTAGACATTGATTAGTATTAATTATTGAACACTCAATACGGCTGAATCTTTTGTTGGATCACACATCAAGTTGAGCTGTGAAATTGTAAGAGCACTATAGAAGGAATAATATAGAAGTAAAAGCTGGAAATGCCAATATCATGAAAAAGGAATATTTCATATTGGGGAATATATGTGTTGTCGTGTTGAGTCTACTAAATTATGGAGTTTGGAAAAACCGTAACCAGACAAAAATTATACATATGGAAGCTCGGTTTGACACCAATTTAGCACACGAAAGCGTTATGCCAAAGTATTTCTGTGAAATATGGAAGCCCTATTCGATTCGGAATTTTAAATATTCAAGCAATTTTCACTTAAGCATCTTTCGCATAAAACAGTTGGTTTAGAAAATTTATAAGATTATCATACGTGTAGTACATATCTACGGATTTCATCGAGTTCATAAAAAATTAGGGATAATTCCACCAATTTAAGTATTCCATTTCTAAGAATTTCGCCTTAGTTTTATTTCATTTTTTACAAATATTTTTTTTATCAGTTAATGAATTGAATAGTGATTGTGGTTTGCTGTAATATAAAAAAATATTCGTAAGGAGATATTGTGCCTCTGATTAAATGCAAAGGTCCACTTTTACATATTCTTATATGTCTACTTTACTTTAAGCTGATGGTTTATCTAAACGCTAGTTTATAGCTTTGTCCAGTCGTTCCGTCGGTCTGTTCGGGGGCACGATAACTCGAGAACGCTTTGACTTTTTTAATACTGTTTTCACCAATCGATAGCTTAGGAAAAATGAGGAGTCAAGTTCAATTTTGGGCCAAATCATAGTTACCCCTGGGGCGAAAGGTCACACCCCCGCATTTTTTCAATCGTAAGGTATGCCGTGCAGCTTATCATTCGAAAGCTATTCACGAGAGAAGATCAACGGTACTATGCACGCATATCTCCGATGCTATCTTCAGGGTCAAATATCCAGATACCCTTTCCGTTTCAAGCATCTGGTATAGCGTATGCACTTCAAGTAGGGAATCTCTTGCTATGCATTTCGAATACGCCATCTCAGCACAATATTAGAGAAGATCAACAACCCTGACTTTTTATCTTGAATGTTAACTTAAATGTCATCAGTTTTCTTTTATAAACCCTAAATTGCTAGTTCGTTACACTCCTGTGTTACCAGGTTTATTTGGTACATGGAGGAATCCTAATGAAATGACATGACACCATAACAACATTTGAAGCACATATAAATCAATTATCAAAGGCTAAGTACACAAAATATTGAAAACAACTTCATCTTTTAATTTTCACAAGCTAAAACTAGTAGCCTTCGACAATATGTTATTCAAATACTGCTTATATTCTTGATGCGTAGAGAAATAAATATATTCTTATCGATTTGAAAACAATGTCACATATTATTCTTCAGTACATTCTAATAATTAGCCTCACAAAAGCCCTTCTTTCCAATGCGAAGAAAGGAAAGCGACTGATCAAATTGGATCTAAGCGAACCAGCCATATGGATGACTGACGACGAGATTGAAAAGGCAGTTACGGAATGCAAAACTAATGGATTCGTCGACTTGACACGTAAAGGAGTAGAAACATTGCAAAACCCCGCTTGCAATAACGGTTACAAGTATCCGAATGATCCCATTTATCCACGCATGGTTTATCAGTTGCTCCAACAGGTGGAAGAAGATCGAATTGAAGAACATGTGAAAAAAATGAGTGGATTTCACAGCAGATTTGCGAGAGAGTTCTACGGGCGTGGCCAAGCGGAAGACTGGCTGAGGAAGGAGATCAAGTCTATTCTTATTGATTACGAAGGAAGCTCCATCCGCTACATAGCTGACCTGACTTTAGGGACACCAAATCAAGACATGCCATACAGACAGAAAAACATGATCGTAAAGCTGGCAGGAAAAAATCCTATTCTGGCAGCGGATCCCGTCATTCTTGGAGCCCATTACGACAGCGCCAGAGGCTACTACTATTCAGAGTGGCATTCAGGTCGTGCGGCGCCAGGAGCAGATGATAATGCGACTGGCTGTGCTGTTTTGTTGGAAGTTCTACGTATTCTTGCCAAGTTTGGAATTAAGTTTCGGCATACAGTTGAGTTCCACTTTTATACTGCCAAATAGACAGGACTTCAAGGATCTCAAGATGTTGTGAAGCAATATATTGATGAAGGAATCGAAGTGAAAGCAATGCTCAATTTTGACACACTCGGTTACCCCACACGACGTGGGGTGGATATCGCGGGCTATATTTTCGACGCTAATCGTCCCAACCAGAGAACGACGGATCCGGAACCAACTGCTTTTGTGAAAATGATCATCGAAAAGTATCTTCATGTGGCATATCATGTGAAGCAGGGGCGTCACAAAGTCACAACGTGGATTTTGCAGACTGGACATTTCGATACGAATGTATCATGTATATATGTATATATATAGTGTTGGATATATTTAACGGTTGTGTATTCGACAAAACAACAAGTTTTTTATCTGCAACCTGAAGTATTTCGCATCAATTGCAAAAATTTGGAAAATATTGAACATATATGGGTTTGAACTCAACATTATAAGTCTTCAGATTCCGATCGCCCCTAAATGCTTCGTTAAATCAAAAAACACCATTACGGCGCATTATTTTTCAAAAGCTGTAACTTTAATTTTTCCTAGGGAGAATGCGTAAAGGCGAAAATTTGCAAAGGTAGATAACTTTTGAGCTACTCAACTAAAAGTTAGAAGTGAATTTTCTAACTTAACAGGAAATCACTTGCAGGACCGTATCCTGGTTTCTCAGATGAAGGTGCCTCTTTTATGTTCATCATACTGGCGACGTTTTCACCTAAACCCCATATGATTACTTGCTTGAACATCGACACGATTTAACAATGAGGAGACATGTGAAATACTAATAGAACCCTACCAGGGAGAGTAGCTCACGTATGCCACTATTAAAACTAAGTACATTTATGAGCGTTTTATTTTAGGCAAAGAAAAAATTGAAGCTTTGGCATACACACATGTTTCATTCTTTCTGCCCCTTCTGTGAAAAGTAAAGCTTCTCGTGTCTGTGCCTTTGTTCTTGCTTTTGAGAATGCATTTCTAACCTAATATGGGTAGGGGAGGCAGCGATATGTAACAAAATTCAATCCAAGTCGTCCTTGCCAGGATACCGTGTCCTGTCCTGCTTCTTCTTTGACACTCTAACCTAGCCTTTCAGCTCCTTTACTTTTAATACCAACGTGTTCTGTTGTCTGTAGTTCATACTGAATATAAAATCAAACAAATCGTAAGACTGACAAGTCAAGCTCATGTGGAGACGATGAGGATTATGATCCACAAAATATTTTGAGTAGCTCTTCTAGCTGTAAAGGGGGGTTTCGGCATGGATATCAAGCTGCAACCTTTGTCTTCCGTTACCAAGTTTGTTTAATAATGAACGTATTCAATATTATATGCATAAGAAAGTCAAACAAACGTTATAATTATATTCAAAAGGATGGCATGGCATAAATGCAGGAATTTTATGAAAGCCAGAACGACTCAAAAAAATATACTTATTTTTTACACTTTGTTTAAAATTAAAAGCATGCATTTCGGATCAACAGTTTGAGAAATGTGGTGGTTTGCTTTCTAAAACCATTGCTTGCATCAGTATGCTTTCTGAGACTATTTATATAAATCATCAATCATTCATAAATGTAATAAAATGGGACGTATTTTGTTCTGCAAATTTTGCATGATACGTTGCTTCAAAGTGAATCTTCATTTATGGCTCACAAGTCAATAAAAAAATGACAACCAAATGAATATTAATTGACAAGCAACAAAGAAAATTGTGTCCACGTATTTTTCATGTTGATACTATTTTTAGTCTCGAAGGGAATGACAAGATATTTGGTTTCCTTTTTTTAAAGTGGATAAATCATTGCTAATACTTCTAAACTTCAATGGCCATCCATCCAGCAGCTCATCATTGAATGTTGGCTTGGCTTTTCTTACTGCGTAACACGAAGAAAATGTTTCAACAGAAATTTCGCAATACTATGCTGCTCATACGGACTGATCTTATTGATTTTCTATATATTCCGTGCATTACCTTGAATTTATTTTAGTATCATTGAAATCCGACAAATTCAAATATCTCACCTCTCAAGTCAAGACTTGACTTGTGAGGCAATCAATATACTAATATTGACTCGAATTCGAGTTGTTAGAATGTTTTTTTCTTCAAATATATGTTTAAAGTTTCTGTGTACATTTTCACCTGCTGCAAGGTTCACCAACTTCCAAATATTCTCTATTACCTTATATTATACATGAAACAAAAGCTATACATTTAGTTAACCCGGCAAGCACGCACGGAGTAGATAACTAGATAAGTTGTAAGTGTTACGTAAGCATAATAGGAATACTAAAGTATTTACAGCAATACATCAAAACATAGCATTACTAAAACCTGTTCTTAATTTGAAAAAACTTAATTTGTCGATTGTTCTTGATTAAATTATATTTTACACAATGTGACAATTTATTTTACAAGATTTGTGTACACGTATAATTTTCTTAAAGGACGCAAAAAATTTAAAACCCTTGAACTTAATTACGTATAAGTAACCTTATTAAATATTTGTATTAGTGAGGAAATTCATCAACGAGAAAACTCGAAAGTATACGGGAGCTCCTCTTATGAAGTTCAAATATAACGGATGATTGTGATTACTTTTGACGATTGAGTAAAGGTTTAAATTTTAACGGATTTTATCTGGCACAAATTGTGAGAAACATATTAAATTTGAGACAAAAATTATCTCTTTTATATCATTTAACATGTATCAATTAAACCATCAGTAGTGCGCTGAAAGTTTCCAGATTTAAGTTGGTTGTGGACCTATTACATGTCATTGATTTGAATACTACTTTTTACAACTTCAACCCTGGCACCATTCGCCATATCTTTCTTGCGATTTCGTATGACAAAAATTTTGTTTTCATTAGGAGCTACATTACTCGTAGAGTCTCCAAGAATAACTTTGGTAGCGCCTGCATTGCTATCTGATGACTTTGAAGGCCTCAACTTTTCAACCACTAAAACAACAAAAGCTAAGCTTAACATACAACTAGTAACAAGGAGAGTTCCAGTAAAAGCAGACAATTTAGATGGTATATACTCCTCCTCATGCTGCTGTTTTGGTGTTTTCTCAGCCAAGAAAACCCTGCTGAATATACTACCATTGCTGATTCCCAGTCTCCGAAAAGCATTCAAGTCCTTCCAATTACGGACTTTTTCCAACTTTCCAGAACGTGAAAGTGTCAATTGATAAAGTCCTGATTCAACAAATGAAGCTAAGAATCGTGGAAATCGATATGTGGCAAAACTTGCGCGATCCTGTGCCCATAGAATAACTCTCCTATAAAATGGCATTTGTTTAGGAACAACTTGATGCAGTCTCATGTCATCATATAACAGAGCGCCATTCTCATTCAAGTCTCCATCATATTCTTTCCACATTGTGACAAATTTCTCAAATCTTTTTTTCTGAGGGACACTTCTGTCATCAATGATAAAAGCGAGTGCTTTGTCGTTCGATTCTGGCACCGGTGGAAATTTTTCCAATTCGACCTCTTTTCCGTCTGCAATATTTTGAAGCGTTCGTAGGTAATCGTCATCATCTGCATGGTATGCTTTGAACAAAATTCGGAGGTACAGGTGTTTCAATTTTTCCGGTAACTCCATTCCTGAAGATTTCCACTGTGTTGTCCATTTTTCAAACAAAAATTCAAATTCAATTAGAAAATCTCTCGGTGACAAGAGTGCAAAATCTGGTCGGTTGAGAAGCTCCTCCATGCTTTGTGGATAATTGGTTTCTTCAATATCTGCCGTCATGAATGATAGTAATGATGAGTTGTAACCCTGCCGTAGCAATATTCCAACAAAAATCCACAAAATCATAATGGTTTTGAGCTCAATCCGCTTCAGTTTTAGGCAGCTTCCATCTTGCTCAAAGATGGAGGTAATTTGACAAAACATTACGTTGCCGACGGTAACTTTCTCTCTCCATATAAAACATATTGAAATTAATGTGATCAAGGCCAATGTGCAAATCCAGGTGTTCCATTCAAAAGGATATAGAAATGCCCCAAGTTTGGAATCAAAGAAATTCTCCCTTGGGAAAAAAACTTGTATGTAGAAGCTTAGTTGCAGTTGACCATAGGAATAAGTTTGCCATCGAGAATAATAAAAGTCAGAGTCATAAGATGGATACAGTCCAAGCATAGAAAGATGCACTGTAGAACACTTTTGAAAGTGTGTACAATTTATGTAAGTAGAATATGGTAAATAAATCTCACAGAATATGCTACTCTGAATCTCGAACTGAGAACAGTATCGGTATCGATTGTGACTCGCTCTACCAGTCAACAAGTCAATCTTGGAGTGCAACTTTTCCCATAACTTTATTAGATTTCGGAAACTGAGGATGGCTGCCGATCCAGGTAGTTTTTTCAATGTTATGCTATACGAACCCATCCCCCTTTTTCTAAAGTAGTCAATCCCATTATCGCATGAAAAACAACCAAGGCTCACGAAATCATCTATCAAACTAACAAAAATAAGAGGAACGGCACTAAATGGTGCTGTAATGAGTCTGTCCTTGGGTCGAAAGCTTGTCAATTGTGAAAATCGGGTTTCCAAAACAATAATGTTGGGAATTTTGACAAATTCTTTCTTTTCAGCTATCCCAGTTTGTAGCCCATGTATTCCATGTTGGGGCTCGGGGGGAAATTTTGAATCCAAGACCAAAAGTAGGTCTGGGGAGACGTAACGAAGTGTTTTGAGAATCCGAGTATTGTTCCTTAATATTTGTAGGTATATTTCATAACGTATCTCGTCTTTTGAGGCTGCCAAATTGTGGAAATTGAGCTCAAGCTTTGTCGCGTTCAGAGTTAAAACGACACAATTTACCACCAGACATTGAGCCAATACTGAGGTTGAGAGTGGATTATGCTCGTCCCATATTAATTCCAATGTTGAGTTTTGAAATTGGCCAACAAGGAAATTTTGCATTTGGTGCCAAGTCGTGGTTGCTTGGAGGCTTTCCATTTTTCACAAACGTGTGCCAACTGGTTCAAGGTTTTTTAAAGACTGCTTGAGTTTTACGCAGTGAAAAATGGTTGACAGGAAGTGAAACCAGACAAGAAAACCAGACAGTTAGGTATTGAAGATATGGCTTACTTCTTAAGTTACTATATTGCTTTTAGCCAAGCTTTGCTCGAAAGGGTAGAACAATGTGTTGTATGTAATCAATCAATAACAACCGGAAGCTTATATTCAACGGTTCCATTACGTATAATATGGTTGGTCATAATATGAATACCATAGAAAATATTCAACATTAAAAACTCGATAGCTTATTGATTATCCCAAGTAATTATGTCCCATGCCAAAAAATACACTAGTACCTTGCCAACCTAGACAATTATTCCCTTGGCTATCTAAGCATTAAACAGTTTTTGTTGTGACAAACCGCTTTTAAAGAGACAACAAGGTTTCTCTGCCTATTTTCCTGGGCTTTCCAGACTTATTATGTTTAAAAACGTTTGATTATAATATGTAACCGAGAAAGTGTGAATATATAATTTTACTCAACTAATGGGGCTAAGCTTTCTCTATTACATTAAGAAATCCAAAAACTAATCCAGGATTGGGATTTTGAATGGCCGAATCATTGTAGGATCGTTCTTTAGGATGGATCCAGTCAGATTGTAAAATAAACAATTAAACTTTCACCCAGAAAGTCCAAGGGAGTAGAGAAAGTATCATATTTCATTAATAACGTTCAGAAATTTATGTTACGTGTTCCAGTATAACAAATAAGGAACAAACAAATACAATAAATTGTTGACAGGAAAGGAGGTCAACAATTCTGATGATTTTCAATTACTGTGGCCTTTTGTCTATCTGTTTGAATTTCTGACTCGCGGTTCTATATATCATCGCTTGTAACATTTTATAGGGAATTTATAGGTATATTACCGATATGTATGTACAAAATATACATACAAATCGGCGATATACCTATAAATTCCCTATAAAATGTTACAAGCGATGATATATAGAACCGCGAGTCAGGAATTCAAACAGGATCAGTGAAGGCTACAGTAAATCATGTAAACTCAATTTTTATTTCCTCGCACCCATGTTTCTGAGCCTCATTCTCTTTCTGACCAACCGAGAACAGTTCTCTTGTGAAAGCAATTCTTAGTGGTAGCGTCAAATGGAAAAGGAAGCTCAAAGTTTAATTGTTACTAGGCATTATGATTGTCACTTAGGCATAATAAAGCCTTTAAATGCTTCGCTTTCATCATCGCTTTCTTGAACAACAAAAAAGCAATTAGAGCTAGGGAAAAACCAGTTTTGATTGGAAACTTGACAAATAGGAGAGCGTGTTCGTAAGAGTAATAGATAATGTGGTGCCTGTCTAATACAGGAGTGAACACAAGTAATTTAGAATCGAGAATTGTTTTATTCTACAGGATTGCTGAAAACTCCAAGACAAAATAAACAAAGAGGAAATTGGAACTGACACGTGGAACCACTATTTAATATGGCCTTTCTGATGGCTTCATAATAAAAAAAAAAAAGGTAGAAAAACAAGAGCTTCTTGACTATGCATAGTGGTTTCGTCTTCTAGTTTTGCGATGAAAATTAATCACTTTTTTACTATCCTTCAGCTGACTCATTTATTTTGGCAGGTTGGGCGTAGGAAACCTCATATAACCAACTAAATTCATGAAGAAATTAATTTTCATCATCGTCTTTCTGAAAAATGACAAGCAATTACCTCGAGAAAAACATGTCTTGAAGGGAATTTAACATTGACTCAAAGATATCCATGTGTTTCTATAGGAGACCTTTAAATGCCAGTCGAATGCATCAGTAAAGTAGTAGCAATCATTGTAAGTCACGATTTTACCGCTTGTTGGAAATGAACTACGTCGCTTTCAAGTATCTCCCAGTAAAAAGATGATAAAATAAAATAAATGCACAATTTAACAACAAGATAAAGACAAATGCTTCTGATTTTATGTAATTCTTTTGACTAATTACTTTCTAAATGAGCACAAATACATTCTTTCAACGGGACTGTTTTGAAGGCCTCTGCAGAGATGTGTTGAATTCTTCTTAAACTCTTTGGAAATGTCGTCACATTCACTGGTCAATAAACTTTCATTCCCAACATGATTGATGGGAACAATTCCCTTATCGTCATCGTCAAGCCGAACAATTACACCACTCTTCTCCACCCGAACTATTCTAGCTTCCAATTTAGCACACAGCTTCTTCAAGACAGTATGATCAGTAGCATCATTGGCTATTGGGAAGATGTCAGGCTGAAGTGTCAAATACGGTGTACAAAATACTTTCTTGCACAGTTGAGCCCTCTTCTAAGGTTTCGGGTGAGGCAAGGTTTGGGTGTTTTTTTTAAAAATGAGAAAACCCCAAAATTCCTGGGTTTTGGACTTGTTTTGCCCGAAAAGGGTTTTTTGCCCTTTTTAAGAGAATGGTTCGTATATGGTTCAGGAATCGGTGACCTGACGGCAACGAGTTAATTTACAATTTTAGTTTTTATTGATATTCCTTGTCAATGGACGAGAGAAATAATATATCTTACTACGAACCAATCGTGTAACGTTCATGTTTGTGTTCACGGATGTATATTACATTAAAAATCTTTAGGCTGAATCAACTCCTCTTCTATGTTGATTTTGATGGCGAGTCAATTATTTTTTTTTGCAAAAAAATAAAATTTTGTAATCTAATTAAATACTTAAAAGCTAAAATTAGGACTTCTTTTGAATATTTAATATTTTTAGGCAGCCTAGACGGAAGCCACATTCAAGAAACATTTCACGAAAAGCTTTTTAAACTCACATTAGCAGAAATAGATGAACTATTCATTTCTCCTCTTGCTCTCAAGATTATTCCTGGAGTTTCAAGCGTTCCGGAATCCAAACAAGGAAAGCGGTTCGAGTCCCGTGCATTCCAATTCCAGCATCAGTCATCCGCTCTCAAATTCAGTATAGTTGCAGACTCCCTTTTCAAAACTGAAGTGCAAACTTGCAGACTGGTCAATTTTCTCCTTGATTCTGACCCTCGAGCTCGCCCATTCTTCACCTTAATTTGGTATTGGGCAAAGAAAGGCCGGATCACATTTTCTTTACCGTATGGCAAGCCTCGCCACGAGTCCCACGCCTTTGCACCTGAGCCCTCTGGGTTAGTATGGATGATGATTCTGTTTCTCACTCATAAGAAAATCATCCCATCTCCAAGAGAAGTTCTTCAACGTACTCATCAAAAGCTTGCGGTTTTTGGGAAAGTAGACATCGGCTTTTCAACTAAACCATGGACTTGTATCTATTCTTCCTCCAAAATTCCAAATAAAAATTCTGATGAATTTTTCATCCATTTGATTCAACTTGCCGAAGAATTCTTCACATTTTATTTACAGCTTCAGACGGGCACGTGGATTTTGAACACGAGAGATGAAGAATTGATAAAGCAAGAGGATTTCTTTCAGAAAATGCCGTATCTTGTCGATTGGGAAACTAAACTGAAACCGGAGGAAATTGCGACTATAAAGCAAGTTGGAGCGGGTTGCAGCGGAACGATGGTGAACCTAACCACAAAGGTTATCATACTTCATCCCCTGTTTATCGAGTGGGTCATTCTCTTTTCGTATGGAGCTTTTGTAAACTACACATATTTCAAGATGATGGGCACTGCTGCAGTTATCAAGCGGAAGATCAAAGACGACTCATTAAGAGGAGAAGATTATTCTTTGGAATATCTGTTTCGTAGTAACTCATCAACCAGGGCGTGAAAAAGAAGAATGAAAGCAAATAATGCGAGCAAGAGCAAATCAAATAAACTTAACAAGTCACGAGTGGAAAAAGTGTGCGTCCAAAGGGTAAAATCTGAAAATGAGATTTCTAAATAATATTTAATTTGTGTTGAACTGAAATCTTTGTAAACATGTAATGTAAAATGTAAACAGGGATGACTGTAACAAGTATGTGTTGACTATGTGTTTAAAACATTGTAATATTTTTAGTGCAATCTTGAATGCAATAAAAACTCTGTATTAAAACTAAAAACCTCCGATATTCGTTGACTTTCTAATATTATTTTTGTATCAAAAATCATTTTTTTGTTAAAAAAATCCCGTTGTATTCAAATGGTTGCAATGCCCACATAACAGAACGTACATGCTTGACCTCTGTGATTCTATGCGTCAACCTTGAAGGTTGGCATTTTCGAACATCTTCCCATAGTTTTGATTGTTACGACACATTCAAGAGCTTTCTGGCACAGCATTACAACAAATTCACTAATATAGAGCTCATTTTAATATACAACACATTAGCGTACCCTTCTACTCAACCAATATAAAATGTTATTATTAAATGGCAAATGGTTCATTCATTCAATATCAAATATCTAAAAATCCGGAAAATTATTCCCTGGAATAATCTTGTGAAACTTTTCGATAAAAATATCTATTCATGGTTATTATATCAACAAATTTACAATTTCTTACGTTTTTCATTTAATGTCAACTTTGCTTTCAGAAAAAAGTTACCAATTTATTTTTTGTATGCTTTAAATAAAATTATTCGTCTCAATAGTTAATCAAATTTGTGTTTATTTGTTAATTTTTGGCTTTTTGTCCGCTCTATGCCCAATGTTTTGAGGTTCAATTCAAAAGTTGAAAGCACTAAGATCTCCATAGTAGTGTTCGGAATTTGCCGGCAATATTACTATTATTCCACTGACTGGTTATAATTTACAATAATGGCCGGCAATATTTGACAGTATATCCCATGTTATTTGCAGTGTAAATACCTGCACACTCGAACCACACCATACAAAATGGTGTAAATAGACTTGAGTAAGCACAAGAAAACAGCTAACAGAATCCTAACAGAAACAATTACTCTTTTGATTCATGCCTTTTATTGACATGCCAAACACTATTTCGTAGGTGCTGTGACAGTGTTTTTCTTTCTCTAAACCATCCGCTGCAAGCTATCATATACAAGTACGCATCTTTCATAAATAATTGTGTAAATATTAATTTCTACACAAAAAACTCCAAACCAAATGGCGATTAGACAAAACCAAATGATTAATAAACCAAGAAATTTGGTGTAATCAATGGTATCAGAACCAGGTGAATATTTTGTATTTAGTATTTTGTTGCTCAGCATAGAATGCCAAGTGGCCCACTCATCCCATTTGTAGTGTAACCCGGATGCCACAATTTGCTGTGATGTAGCATAAAGCCACAACTGATTTTCAGTTTTCATTCTCCAGGTATACATTTTTCGCGCTAATGTTTGCTCAAGCACGTAACATCTAGTTGAAGGTCCAAATCTTTTTCTAAACCGCGAGGTTAAAAACACCTTCGCCATTTCATTTTGGGATGTTTGTCCTATTAATACAAGCTGTGAATCTTCCATCATCATCTGTGCATAGGCTGTAATACCATTGGTAATGTTAATTAAACGGAACGTGTTGGAACAGGGTATACCCAATGATTTAAACTCGTCACCGTATCTGTCGTCCAAAGACATTAAATGCGATTGTTGGTTGAACATGATTGAGTAATTTTTATCAACCAGTTCCTTAATAGAGTCTAATCCTTTCGGCTGTAGCATTACAGTCACTAAACTTGTCAAACCATTACCATATAATTGCAAAATTAGGAATTGCAAACAAGAAATTACGATTAAGTTGCGGGTGCAGGTTTCTCCATCATGAGCAAGTAATATAGCGATATAGTTGATAAGCTGACCTACAACGTTTTCCAATGTACTATGATAAAAGTAAGTGACAAAAGTCACCAATATAATTACACAGAAAGTGCTTACCCATATATCATTGGGAAATGCTTCGGTCCAAACACCAAATGCCAAAGCGTTATCGACATTCGATTTTTGTTGACAGTAGATGAAGCTATCCGACTCAAACTGATAAAATGGTTCACTAAAAACCACGACTGGTGGGCGCAACGATGGTTTTATTGAAAAAATTGCACTTACAACAATCTCAGGACCCTCATACCAATCCAACCAGCCAAACTTTTGCATTTGATTAAAATTATGCAGAATTAGTGTCATGTTATGTTTTGTTGAGAAGCTTAACATTGCCTCAATGTTTGTTACGCAATAATGACTAACTCGCCTTTTTTGGCTTAGGCAAGTATTTTGCTGATACCTCGGAACATTTCTGATAAACTGTTCATGATCCTGTACGAATGCAGGAATCATTTTCCTGTTGGCGTTCCAAAACAAATCTCGATGCATTGAGAATATATCACTTAGTTGAAAATGTTGGGCGAAACTGTTTAGAATTACTGGAGTCGAAGGACAGTATCCATAACATAATACCGTTATTAGTGTTTCATTTCGTTCGCATTTTAGTGTTTGGGGCAGAGTTACTACTAATTTCAAGGCTGGAAATATTGGAAGGTTTCCTTTCTTCTGAAAATTTTCTTGAGCTGATATTGCGTTTTGAAGATCTGTCAACGTAGCATGCCAAACAAACATAATCATGGACCGAGCGGGTACCAATGTGTCACCACTTTCGATGAGAGTAGTGTGGTAGTTTCCATACGCTGATGCAATAACAACGTTGAACGTATCTGAATAGCGATAATTCCCTCGATTTGCTATGCTCATATTGTTCAACGCAACCAACCTTGAATGCAAAAATTGGCTTGGTTGGAGACAACGATTATAAAACTCATGGGTTTGATAAAAATAAATTACAAACTGTTCCCATTTGCTATTTAGGTGCGGAAACAGTTGACATAAGCATTCAGATTCGCAGGCTGTTGTTTCTAAAACAGGAGCCAAAACTAGTAGCAACATGGGCAGGTAAATTCGATACGCAAACATTGTAACAGGGATTTTTTACTTTGTTATTCAAAATTTCCAAATATTTAGTTATTTAGTATTGCTCATTTACTAACAGCTTTCGACAATGCTCCACTCTTCTTCATATATTTTTGTTATTCCTGATGCGCGTTGTTGAATCCCTTTGTATTTCTCATGGATTAAAAACCATGATCTCAAACATTTAAATTTTCACTAGAATTATGAATTTCAGAATAAGTATAGGATTTACTGGCATCCACATTAACCAATGAAACGTTAAACGAAGGCAAATAAACTATGACTGTCTAAGGATTTGTCACATAACTACACCGCTAATTTAATAATAAAACTTAACTTCAGCTGCGTAAAAAGTAGAATGTATACGTCGGTTAATACATTTGAGTTTCATCTTACAACTTACAACACACCATTAAAAAGTATGGCAACCACGTATGAGAGTCTAGTCTTGAATTTTGATCTGTAAAATCGGTAACCGGGTGTGTCCCTATATTTAAGTAGTTATTTACTTCCTCCAGCAGCCTTGAAAACCAGGCTACGAAATAATAAGATAGTTATAAAAATTAAACTAACCCGTAAAATTATTGGTAGCTAAGCTACATAATGTATGGTTAAATGTTACAAGTTGAAGTTTTAGGTTGCGTAATTATATGTTGAAACAGGTAGAATTTGGGCGCCCAGTTTTTGTAAATTGGTGTTCAAAATTGGGAAAGATCAAGTAAATCACGTATTCAGAACGATAACTTAATTCTTTGGATTCGCCATCAACCATAAAGGCATGGTGTTAAACTTGAATTTAAAAAGGCGACTGCTGAACGATGGGGAGCTACTAGCTTCCAAACAAGACAATCCCTCTAGTAAATTGAAAGAGTTTCAATTAATTTTAGTCATTGGTTTGCTTGTTTGATGGAAAAAGTAGATTGGGCTGAATGTGATTAAATACTCCTCAGTAGAAGTTTTAATTTGTAATTGAGGATTTAGCCCAGTTTGTATTGTAAATGTTAAGCAAACCCCAAAGACGGAAAGCGATTAATCTGAACACGCATACTTAAACATATGTCTTTGCAAGTCCTCCTTTTTCTACCTCTTACATTTTTAAATTTACAATATGGGATGTGGCACATATGTATCAACAATAAAATAAATGGAAAAAATAAAACAATTAATCCAAACACGCAAAAACCAAACTTTTTGATCTTGTTTGTAAGCATAGAGAGGAATAGTGTCTGATTTGTATAGATTGCTATCTTATTCCAATCACAAAAGGTTTAGCCTTCGGTGCTTCCTGTTTTGTAAATTCAACTGATGTGTTGGGAAAGGACACGTAGATATTGACCAGAATACAATAGTGTGGTTGCTTTGGACGGATTCTATACCATGTATGAAAATAACCACCCTATACACTTCTCACAAATTCTAGTTTAGATGTATGTATATATGTTAGTACATTAGGGATATGTTGAAGTATTGCTTCAAAATAGGTGAAGGGAGAGTTTTATTTATTGTTCCAATAGAGATCACTGGTTTTTAATCTAAAGGAAAACTTAAACAGTTATATGTTATGATTGGAAACGAGGCTAAAATATACAAAAAATGGGCAGATTAGCAATTCAATATTGAAACCGGAAATGTATTGGTTGCTACATTATAGGTCAATGTTATGTGTTAAACTTTTGTCTTAAAATTTAGATGATTAAACAGGTAGAATTCTAGGGGAAAAGAAAACTTAAATAAAATATTCATAACGGTAAATTATTTTTCTTGATTCACCATCCACCAAATAAAACAGGTATAAACTGGAATTTTAAAAGGTGACTGTGCGGAACTATAGAGAGCTTCACTGGCGTGCAAACCAGAAATCCCTCGGAGTTAATTGAAAGAGTTTCAATCAATTTTAAAAAGTAGTTTTCTTATTTGATGGGCCACTTCAAAACAACTAGATTGTTTTGAATAGGACTAAAATTTCATGGCAATTTTGGACAATATAATGAGGTTAAACCTCGTATCCAGTCACATTGGCTAGATTATTCAAATTTTTATTTTTGTATACAAAAGTGGCTAGATGCGGTTACAAGTTTGGCTAAATATGAGGAAATGAGGTGGTAATTATACACGGATGATGTATTTTTATTCAGGATAATGGTAAAAAAAATGGTTTAAACCCACAAAAATGAATAATAAACCACACAACAGGCGTAAAGAACCGACACCCTTATGGAATTTAACTTAATTTGAAAATTTTGAATAATTAAAAATTACGACATTGAGACATGTCGACATTTGAAGGTATTTCCTCAAATTGTAGAGTGGAGAAGAAAGAATTTGAAAATTTTGAATGATTCTCCTGCTATCTCGAAAATTAGGACTTTTCGAAATTTAAAAGTTCGTAGGTTACGCTGGGTCATCGTAGAATTTTTTAAATAGCATGACTGAATTCATGTTAGAAAATAGAACCATTTTGATATATCACACTTTATACTTTGCTATTTAGAAATATTTGATCTTATCTTTGACCTGGTTATCAATAACCGATAAGACTCGTCTCGCTTCCCAGGGAAGGTATTGACCTAAGGTATCGTTTACTAAAAAGAATTTTTGAAATTCTTCAACCGTGTCGCTACTATCGTGCTCACAGACAGACAGACACCATCCGTGAAAATAAGAACCTACCCCTTTTTGCAAAGGGTGCCGGTTAGTATTTAATAGATATATTGATAAGATGTGGATAATATGATAAGTCCAGAAACCGCCTTGACTACGTTTTCCATAATGACAATTATTTCTAAAGAAAAATGTCTCGGAAGAAAATCAATGGATTCCCCTTACTTTTCATGAAGATTTAAATTTTTAACTAGCTTTTTATGCACCAACATATACCATATGTTGCTATGAGTAACCTTGGATGGAACTCATTCAACTCGTGATGTCATGCCATATGCAATGGATTCAAAATTTTGCATGCATGTACCTTAACATTCCTAGTTTGAAATGTACTAATGTTGAGTTGTTATTTATTTATTGAAGTATATTTACGGTTCTAAACATATTACTCGCAATCTAGCCAAAGTGGTTTGACACCGAATTTTGAAATAGACAAATTGGTTTAATGAAGAATTTTTATCTAGCCAATCTGGTTTCGTAAAGAATTTATATCTAGCCAAGTTTGTTAGACCATCTCGCCAAGTTAGTATATTTTTTATTTTTGTAAAAATTTGGCTACTTTTACCATCTAGCCAATCTGACTGGCAGAGATGTTAGTAATTCAAATTACTGTAATATAATTTGTAATAAAATTACAAATTACAGAATTTGTAATTTTGGTATGCTGGAGGTTACAAAGTAATTTGTAATTTTGGTATGCTGGGGGTTACAAAGTAATTTGTAATGTGTAATTTTGGTATGCTTGGGCTTACAAAGTAATTTGTAATTTTGACACCCAAAATTTCAAATGTAATTTGCAATAAAATTACTTTCTTCAAAATCTATTTAAAAAGTACAAAATCTAATGAAAATTGCTCAAAAACCACCCATAAAACCATGTAAAATTCAATTTTTAGGGTAAATCGGTATGTTTTTGCTAAGTTTGGGACAAAATGACTGTTTTGTGAACTAGTTCAAAAACTAGTTTCGATTTTATGAACAAAAAATGGGATTTTTACTGTTTTTGCATGGGTTGAAATTTGTAATTTTTAAAATCATTTTCAAGGAAAGTAATTTGTAATATGTAATTTTGACCCTGAAATTAAATGAAAGTAATTTGTAATTTTGATCCTCACATTAAATGAAAGTAATTCGTAATTTGTAATTTTGGCCCTGAAATTAAATTAAATTAATTTGTAATTTTTGCTTGGAAGAATGTAATTTTAGCATCTCTGCTGACTGGCAATCGTGCAACCTACCTCTTACATGTTTGAATTTACCATTTAGATTTAGGATTTAGCAGAGTATGTATCGAAAATGCTAGGCGGAAGTTAAAGACCACTAAAAGGAATTAATCCAAACACGCAAACTTTCCAATTTGACAATATAATATGTAAGTAAGTATATAATTGAATGAGGATACTGACGAAAACATGAAAGTATTGAAAACAACTCCTGATTTAGCTAAATTAAACCACTGAAGTTTAAGACAAACTGAAATGAGAAATATTGTGGTGAGAAATGAGCGTATGCGCGTCTTCTTTGTTAAATTCCCATCTAACTTGAGTAATATTTTTATGAGATTCCTCTCACTATGTTCATACTTACTTAATTTGTTATTGACGTGGTATTACGAAAAATGAAAAGAGTGCACTTAAAAATTAAACGCATGCAGCAACATGAAATGATTAAGATTTGATTTTTTCAATGAAATAGATTATGAAGCAACTGATCATCCGAAAAATATAATTGACAACGTGGTGGAGATCGTTCAAACCCGGCTCATTTTGTCAGAAACCAGTTTCTTGTTCAACACAGTGTTATAATATATAATTGTTTGAATATTATTCAAAATTCATTTCATCATATGCTTTGACGATTTTAACTTTTCATTTACATTTTCGCGCATTATATATGTATAAAATATAGCCAAACAATAAAGGAACATATTAAAATTTATTGCCTGTCTATTAGAGGTGTGCGTTTGGGAAAATTTGGGTGCCTGGCCTGCGCCTGTGACGATTTCAAACAGGCGCCTGTGCCCGCCTGCTCATTTTTTCAATTTCAAAACAGTTGAGGCCAAATCACTGCACGCTCGGAAAAAGAGACTTGGGAAAAGGTTTATAAGGAAAATGGGTTTGGGATCGATGGAACCTTTTCCGTACTCAATAATCACCATTCTTATGTTAGCGTTCATAAAACGCCGGATGAAATTTGTGGGCCACAGCTCTCATTGGGATTTGAGGAAAGCAAAAAGAAAGTTTGGCTGCTTTTCCCTGTGAAAGATCTCCCGTTTTTTAGTTTTCTACAGGAAAAAGTTGGGGGTGTTGAGGGACGAAAGGTTACGGAAGGAAGCGGTGAATTTGGAGAAAGCGGAAATGTCATTAAAATACAGAAAGACAGAGAAGAAGACTATTCATCCTTGTTCAAGTCAATACAAAGGCCAAAGGCGAGGTTTGTCAGTGGAGGGCATTTTGTATTGTTGGGGGTATGAGAAGCGAGTTTCACAAGAGGAGATTCTCCAACCTTACTTTTACTTGACCAAGGCTTTTCTTAAGTTGCATTTGAGGGTACAGCCGAGAGTGATTGCGTTGACAAGATCTACCATTCCTGTGGTTGACAACGAGCTCTCCCAATTTCACTCGAGTATATATTATGGGCGTTCACCAAGTCCCTCAAGAATGAACGTGAGGAGATTAACTGCAGAGCTGTACAGGTGGCTGATGGTCCTTTGGACGAGCTCAAGTTACAGTCTATCTTTTATGAGATTTGGAGTGGTGACAAAGAAGCGTAAGTAGCTTATCATGGGACAAGCCGATATGCTCCCAGGCTGCAGCCCCATAATCCTAAAAGTAATGACTTGAATTTGCCAAAATGGTAGCAGTAGTGTATGTCCAGTTTTAATCCGTTTTAAAGACTGTACAATAGTAGCCATGTTCTCGAAGTTTTACCAGAATTTATTTTAATTTGCGTAAAACTTTGACATCAACATATTTTCTCACGCGGAAGGAACATGCAATTTTATATACTGGAGGAGGCATTGGGCAAATTAATATTAAATAACATAATACATTAGTAGAAAGGACATTCCCATCTGATTGTGTCCCACTTGAACATTTTTGGTGGCCGTCGTAGTGGCTGGTGCGAGCATGGTTGGTATCTCGGAAAGCTCCCCCAACTCAATCACAAACGCTACTCCTAATCTGGCAAATTGCTTGACCTGCTCAAACCTAACGTTCTGAATCGTATCAGCTTCCTTATGAATATAGGGCTGGATGGAGAAAATAAATTTAACCAATGTAGTTCAATACATAGAAAACAATACGCTTCAAAAAGAATGTGAGACGGATAGAAAAACATGTAAATACTTACGTCTTCTTCTAATGCGGCCACAAACGCGGTCGGATATCCTTCAGAATACCAAGAACAATGATCGGAGAACCAACCTTGTGTGTAATCAACCTCCTTCACGTGATATGCCACATTAAGATACTTTTCGATGATCATTTTCACAAAAGCAGTTAGCTCCGGATCCGTCGTTCTCTGGTTGGGACGATTAGTGTCGAAAATATAGCCTGCGATATCCACCCCGCGTCGTGTGGGGTAACCGAGTGTGTCAAAATTGAGCATTGCTTTCACTTCGATCCCTTCATCAATATATTGCTTCACAACATCTTGAGATCCTTGAAGTCCTGTCTCTTTGGCGGTATAAAAGTGGAACTCAATTGAATGCCGAAACTTTATTCCAAACTTGGCGAGAATGCGTAGCACTTCTAACAAAACAGCACAGCCAGTCGCGTTATCATCTGCTCCTGGCGCAGCACGACCTGATGTCCATGTGGAATGGTAGAATCCGTAGGCGCTGTCGTAATGGGCTCCAAGAATGACGGGATCCGCTGCCAGAATAGGATTTTTTCCTGTCAGCTTCACGATCATGTTTTTCTGTTTGTATGGAAAGTTTTCGTTTGGTGTCCCTAAACTTGAGTCAGCTATGTAGCGGATGGAGCTTCCTTCGTAATTGGCAAGAATGGACTTGATCTCTCTCTTCAGCCAGTCTTCTGCTTGACCTCGCCCGTAGAACTTTCTTGCAAATCGGCTGTGAAATCCACTCAGTTTTTTCACATGTTCTTCAATTCGACCTTCTTCCACCTGTTGGAGCAGCTGATTGATCACGCCTGGATAAAGGGGATCATCCGGATACTTGTAACCGTTATTGCGAGCGGGTTTTTGCAATGTTTCTACTCCTTTACGTGTCAAGTCGACGAATCCATTAGTTTTGCGTTCCGTAACTGCCTTTTCTATCTCGTCGTCAGTCATCCATATGGCTGGTTCGCTCAGATCTAATTTGATCAGTCGCTTTCCTGTCTCCGCAGTGGAAACTAGTGTAATTGTGAGGCTAATTATGAGAATATATTGAAGCATGATATTGGTAACAAATTGATTACAATCAAAGACTTTCTCACGAATATGTGTACTATTAGAATTACATTTATATTCGGAGGTTAGTTTCAGCTGGCAAGAATTAAGCGATAAGATTGTTATGAATCTTTGTGCACGATATTTTATTTTTAACTCCGGTAAATGTTGTTATGGTGTCATATTTTGGTATCCATACAAAACCATCTACTAACGACTTATATTTTTGTAGTTTCAAAAAAATAACCTTTCTGTCCAACTTATATCCTATTATATATCCTGCAACCGTGTCCAATTTTGATCCGTTCACTTTTTCAATGACTACTATTAAGTTACGTTCACCGACCATACAGATGTTGCAGTGTGATGGTAAGAAGGTTGGCATGCACTGAGTACAGACCAGGTTCGAATCTTGGTGCTCCCAACCATTTTTGGTTTTTTTGAAGAAGTTAATCTGGCGATGATATGACATCAATTGATGTTGAATGATGTAAATGACAATTCTTAATTTTGTTTTGGAAGCAATTGAATTGTTCGCCATTGCATTTTTAACCTGTTGGATATTAATTAACCAATTTATCTTGACCATAGCATGCCATGGTGAAAGGCTCATAAAAATAGCAAATTCGAAACGTAATAATCAACAATTCAATTGCTTCAAAACAATTAAATAATGTTGATGTTAATCAATTGATTGATCGTCATCTTATTAATCATCAAATGTACACCAATAGGAAAATTGGGAGTATTGGGGGTTCAGTCGGAAAATTGGGAGTATTAGGAGTTCAATTGGAAAATTGGGAGTATTGGAAGCAACTGGAAGACGGAAGAACTTGAGTTATAACTGCGCTGAATTACAAAATTATCTTCGTAATAATCAAGAATGACAACCGCGCATTCACAAAACTAGCATGCAATTTGCATGCTTTTACGCCTAGTTATTATGTAACTTTAGGTATATATTGAAAAGACCTGGTATGTCGTCCGTTGTCCGTCTGCGGGCACGATAACTCAAAAATGGTTTCACTTTTTTGAATTATGTTTTCACTAATCGAAATCTTGGGTCAAAAGTATGGTCGAGTTCTAAGATGGGTCAAATCGGTTCAGGGGAGCTCCTGGGTCACAGGTCAGGTCAATGTTTTTGAAAAGCAAGGTATAGGTTGTGATACATCAAAATGAAGGTACTGGTGAGACTAGATTAGTGATACTATTTTTGAAAGTTTTTGATAACTCCATCGTGACCTATGACCATGATAAGGGCAAATATATTTTACATAGCAAGGTATGGGTTGTGATACATCAAAATGAAGCTACTGGAGAGAACAGTTCATTAATGGGGCTCACAAATTCTTAGGTTACCCCAGTGTGACCTTTGACCTCATTAACATAAAATAAACTGCTAGTAAGCAGGCCAGAGACGTAGCTGAAAAGGGCGTTGAGTGATCTCCTCCAAACCACCTCCCCTCATGTCCACCAAATCTCCTCCACCACCTCTCTCTCTCTATACCCACCTCTGCGATCCTCTCCCAGCGTAGTAAAAGCATTACTTGTAGAATTCCATTCCGGATTCTGGCTTTATGCACAAGCACATGATTCCGGATGTATGCACAAGCTCATCCACACGGATGATGTGCTATGCTTACGTATACGTATACGTTTCAGCCTAATCGATGAGTTCCTGAACTCTAGCGCCTATAACTTTCGAACCGTTTGACCGATTTGGCTGAAAAGTATTCCCAGAGGGTTTCTTGATTAGTACTACCTGTGTACCAAATTTGGTGCAAATCGGTCAATGTATGTGACCAGGAGAACCATAACGGACAGACAGACAGACAGACAGACAGACAGTTTTAGTAAAACCATTACTTCGCTGAATGCTCCGCTTCAGCTACGTAATAAATTCTAGAGGTGGGGATTACTCAGAAGGGGAGGGGGAATTGGGAAATTTAAAGGTACATCATTACATCTCGATCTGTCGGGTTTATTAAATGTTTCATTCATTCGAATATCAAACAGCTAAGAATCCGGAAAATTATTCACTGCAATAATCTTATGGGCCTTTTCGATAAAAATATCTATTCATGGCAATTTCGCCAAATTTACAATCTCTTGCACGTTTTTCACTTTATGTCAACTTTGCTTTCAGAAAAAAGTTACCAATTTATTTTTTGTATCCATTAAATAAAGTTTTAAGGCTCAATAGTTAAGTAAATTCGTATTTCTTTGTTAATTTGTGGCTTTGTGTCCGCTCTATGCCAATATTTTTACGTTCAATTCAAAAGTTGAAAACACCAGGTTGATTTCCAAATGTCTGATATTTCTCTGAAGCATCCGTTGCAAGCTATCATATGCTAGGACGCATCTTTCGTAAACGTTGACTTCTTTACAAATAAACCGTACGTGTACGAAGATATACAATTAATGCAATGCGGAACAGTTGACAAAAATTGACACTACCAGTGATTTACCATGAAAAAAATTACTTATAAATTCTGAGTTTCATGTAAATCAAAGAAGCAAAAACTGGATAGATCTCAGTGGGATTCGTTATGGAGCCATGTGTCTCTAGATGAATGCATTAATAATCGAGCTACCACATCCTATAGAATTGTAAAACATTAGATAAGTCAGTCTTGATATATGTTGTGCGTTACGTTTTGCGTTACTGTTTACGCGAACCGCAAAGACGAAATTTTCATTCTAAAAAATCAACGCTCCGCATTGCTTAATAACTCCACACCAAATAGTGACTAGGCAGAACAAAACAATTAATAAACCAATAAATTTGCTGTAATCAAACGTATTGGAACCAGGTGAATATTTTTAATTTAATAGTTCCCTAAGTAACATCAAATGCCAATTCGCCCACTCATCGCATTTGTGGTTTAATCCGGATGCCAGAATTTGCTGGAAAGTAAGGGGCAAAAACCAAGACTGATTTTCGGTTTTCATTTTCCATGTATACAATTTGTTCGCTAACTTTTGATCGAGTACTAAACAACGAGACAAATATAATGCATCATATGTAAATGGGATATCAGCACCATGCGTATATGATAAATACTAAATTACCTATCCAATTAGCAATTAGCAATCCACTGGTTTGAAGCTTTATAATAACAGGCAATTTCAATCAACTTTGAGGGTTTTCTTGTTTGCATGCACTTTAATAGCTTTCTATATTTCAACCCTTTAAAACTTTTTAGAACTCAAGTTTATATCTGTTTATTTCGTGGGTAATGAATCAAGGAAAATAAGTAATCATTATCTAACATTTACGATACACAATGTGATAAAGTCTAAATTGTTAGTCAAAGGAAAAAGTTTTTAAAAAGTGTTTAAGGAATTGAATGGTTTTAAATTAGTAAAGTATTTGTTAAAATTAATTGCAAGTTTTTCAATTAACTCAGAAGGGTTTCTTCCTTGCATACTAATAGCTCCCCATACTTCAAGCTTACCTTCTATTTGGTTGAATGTAAATCCAAGAAAATAAGTAATCGTTACGGATGTGGCGTGATGTAAATACATATTCTTTCCCAATTCTTCAAATAAGTTTAAAAAAACTGGGCGCCCGAGTTCTACTTATTTGTAACAGTTGTCTAAACCAAAAAAGGCGAATACATTCTTCTTGTGTAACGAACATTGAATCAATGACTGTAATATCTGTGACTTTGTTCACCTATTTTCATCATCGTAGATTGGAATATGTTTTACGACAGCTTATCAGCTATATTTCCATCACATTCGGCCAGGACGGAGAAATTTGTAGTCGCAATTTAATCTTAATTTCTTGCTTACAAATCATGTGTTTACAATTATATGGTAATGGTTTGACAAGCTTGGTAACCATAATGCTCCAACCGAAAGGATTCAAATCTATTAGGGAACTTGTTGACAACAACTACACAATAATGTACGGCCAACAATTGAACGTATTGACAATCGAACAGAGATACGGCGAAGATTTCAAATCACTGGGTCTGCCGATCGCAAAAGCGTTCCGTGTAATTAATACTACTAATTATTTGATAGACTATGCACAGAAGATGGCGGAGAATTCACAGCTCACTTTAAGATTAGGGTCTTCTAGCAGGTGTTTCGTCATCGAACAAACATTAGCGCACAAAATCTATAGATGGCTATTGAACACTGAAAATCAGTTTTGGCTACAATCTACTTACCAACATATTGTGGCATCCGGGCTACACTACAAATGAGATGAGTGGGCGAACTGGCATTTGATGCTGGATTGGAAAATACTAAATCCAAAATATTCACCTAGTTCCGATACAATTGATTACAGCAAATTTATTGGTGTACAAATCATTTGGTGTTGCCTAATCACCGTTTGGGTTGGAGTTTTTTGCGTAGAAATCAATATTATCTAAAGCGCACCTACGTATGAAGCACGTTAATTAATTTCCTACACCCTATTATGTATTTCAACGTTTATATGGAGGTTTGGAAAGCTTGCCGAGATCGAACAACCTGGTCAAAGCTTTCAAAATTCAACCTCTTCAAATTAAAATTAATGGAAATATGAAGCCATTAGTTAATTCCCCTATGGTCTCTATTAAATATATTTACCTGAATGCGTTGCAATTAAAAAGCAAACTTGTCATTACTAATCGTAAGTATAAAAGCGAACGTGTGTTCTACAGACACGAGGAAAACTAACAACCAACATCAGCGAGTGGAAAAACTCGACGGTTAAATTTAAAAACAAACTGTATAACCTTAAGCATATGCACAATAAAAAATGAAGTAAAAATTTAAATTTTAATAGTAGAAGTTTATTGGGTATCAGTTTTTGTTAGTCAGTCGGAGCTCAGCGTGCTAATTAGCACTACAAGCTCTAATCAAATATGACTATTTTGGGTCGCGCTCATGCGTCGGTGGTTGCGTCATTAAAAATTGGTTCGTTAATCTAGGCCATTTTTTAAGATTTTTACGCCGTGTTAAGTTTTTTTTCATCGTGAGCAACTTGCGATATTTAATTTTAAAGATTTAGGTTGAAACAACGATTGTGCTCGATTGAAACGAGATAAAACTTTGGTTTCTTCTCTAAAATGTTTTGAATGCATTTAAGCATCTGCAGAGAAAAGTAAAAAAATACTTCGTTTCAAACGAGCAGAATCTTTTTATTTTTAAAATAAACTTAAAAATTAAATTTCTCATGTTGCGCACGATGGAAAAAAGTCCCACGGTGTAAAAATCCTAAAAATCACCTAGGTTAAGGAATTGATTTTTAATTTCTTGACCACTCAAGTATATGCTCGACCAAAAATAGTACCTCGACCAAATAGAATTATTTAGAGTTTGGAGTGCTAATTAGCACCCCTAATTGGAGTGCTAAATAGCACGCTGAGCTCTGACTGTTAGTAGGAGTTTAATTTGGTAGAAGTATATTCGTAGCAGTATTTGCGGTCGACGTTTGTTTGGTAGCAGTTTCTTCCTAGAACCCATTGCAACTCGTTCTAGTTTACATTTGCGCTGATGTATCCGTCTGTCTCTTTCTCGACAATGGAGCATCATCAGGCATCTATAATATTACTCACTTGAAGTTTATCATGTTTTTGTAATACGTACTTTAAAATGCATTTGGTTTCGATTGAAACTTTTGCCTACTTTTGTCACAAAATGATTTCGAAAATCCGGAAAATTAAATTTTTTCCAATTTGAGGTGGCTATAAATTTGACCCAGATTGACCAATTTTGATGAAAATTAGTACGTATACAAAACTTTTAATGTACTGGCATCCTACACAATTTGTTTTTCTATTTAGTGTTAAGAAACACATTTTACAGGTCAAGTGCTACCTTTCAGGTCAATTATTTTGGCCAGTCGATACAGTTACACTCCAATTTTTTCCATCTGATTCAGAATTTTTTGCTCTAAAAGATAGCCGTAATTGCTAAGTGTTGCTTTTTCGACAAACACAAATCCCCCCATAAGCTTTAATGCTAATGGCTTGTCAATACGCAATGTACATGCTCAGTCCGTAATGAAATGTAATCACAAGTTACACATATGCTCTACAACTCAGCTAACTCAGTTTATTTTTTAGCAGACCGACACTGTCCAGCAATTTATCGGAGAGAGCTTTGGAAGGAAAAATAGTTTTGAAGGAGGATCAGAATCTGGACTCACCATCTGCTTGAGGTGAACCAGCGACTGGAAACCTCTTCCGTCCCAACCCCACTGCTTTCACTCACTTGCTGAATAGCACTCGAGGAGCTGAAGTCCAGATTCCCCCGGCTCAACATTTGTTACTTGACAGCCAACAATATTATGGGACTTTATACCACGTTTTCGTTCGACCGGTGGATGCTTCACCGCATCCAAACGTTACCATTTCATTTCCAGTTTATTACGGCCAAAGAGTTCCAAATATCCCTCCGTTTGTGACCACATCACCACCACCACCATCAACTCCTCCAGTTAACAATAATATTGCTACAAATAGCACCTCTTCGTCCACCTCCAACCTGGTCACACTTGCGATGAATCCTTTGGGGGCAGCTGGAGCTTCCATCGAGCAACAAGCAACAATCTTCCACCAAACTAAACTAAACAGGCTTATCCGCGAAACTATGAACAGGATACTTTTAAAGTAACTTGTCCCCAGTGTTGCCTCTCATTCTCCACCTTTGAGGGATTGAAAGCCCATATTGATGAGGGGCTTTGCTAAACAATTAATTAATTTAGATCTGGTTAGCTAATGTCATCAATTAGCAGTTCTCTTTTTCACTTAATCTTGTTGTTTGTCTGTACACTCGGAAACACTGTAACTTCCTACTATTAGCTAGATATTTGGATTAAGATCAGTTAGTATGAAAATCAGCATTATGTAAGACATTATTATAATAAACTGATAGGTATGACTGTGAAAAGTATTTAATGTGAATGTCATTATTGTGCACCCACTTTTTTGTGTCTGATCCTTTGCTTAATTTCAGTAGAGGGTTGTGAAACATTTCAAAATAAATTTTATCATTTTTTAGAATGTCAAAATCACTCGTAATGATTAAATTCACAGGTTACAGCGAGAACATGGTACTACTTCATTTAGATAATGATTAATTCATGTGCATTTGGAAACTTTTTACTCGTTGTACAGAGGAAACGTATGTTCCTTTATTTATACGCATGCAAATTTCAAACCTAAACCGAGTCCAATTTTTACCTTAAATAGAATCTAAAAATTTAATAATCCAGTCATAAAACAACTTGTTGACTAGCTCTTCAAATGCCCAAAAACTGAGATCCAATACTCTGCTCAGGGTGACATTTTCGTCTCACTTTCAGCAGAAATAGGCAGAGTTTACTCCATCAAAATGAAACAGGCGTTCAAATTCTATAAAACACGCTCATAAATGTGTGTTTAATGCTATAATACGACTCCACGCTGATCTCCCTCAAGTCCACCAAATCCCTTCCATCTAAACCATAGAAATACATATATAACCTAGAAGGTACACATTGAAGAGATGGGAAGATCCGTGTGACGAAATCGATTTATGACTGATAACTTTGTTTCCTGACTACCGATTATTTGTGCTTCGGATGTTTGAAATATGATGACCCGAGGGGTTTTTGTAAATGATCCTATGAATTGGGAACTCACATACTATTCATTTTCTACGTTCTAAGAACTACCCTGTATGCTTAAAACAAACGGTTCAATTGATAAGTAAGTGTACTTAAGTTTAAGAAAATCAAACTGTTTGTAAACGAAAACCAAAGCATCCAGTGTCAAAAGCAGAATGCCATGCTTCAGAGACTACGGTGCATGTAGTTTGCAAAATAACCATGCTTTTAATAGTGGTCAAGGATACAAAGTTATAAGTTATCAGTCCGAAACTTTTTCGTCACACTTTTTCCCCTTGATATGCAATCTATATAGATCTGTGCTCTAAACCCACCTCTGCGATCCTCATACAATTCCGGATTTCGGACGTGCATGCACATACACACTACGTTTCTTATGCAATACGTAGATGTGTCCTTTATCTTTCTTTGTAAATATCTTTGACATGTTATTTAGCTTTTTTTCGAAAAATGTCACGACCGCTTTATCAATTGAACATACATGAACTCTTTCTTGGTCTCCTCAATGTGAACTAGGTCCAGTCCAAAACCTCCAAACAGCTGACAGATTTTTCAACTCTAATAACAACAACAACACAAACGAATATTAAGTTTCATAAATCTATGTATTCATATTCATAACTCTATATGATTATAGTATTAGAATTAGATGATATGATAGGGCACTTATAGTGGTTAGGTTATTGCATTGGTGTATGCCCATTAAAATATGAATTCGAATGGTTTATTAGTTAGTGTTAAAGACAGTGCAATAGCCGCGTCCCTTAAATTTTATCAGAATTTACTTTAAATTCTTTAGGACTTTGACATCAACATATTTTCTCATTTGGCAGAAGCAGACAATTTTGTATACTGGACGAGGCAATGGCCAAATTGATATTAAACAACATAATACATGAATAGAAATGGTACTCCCATCTGACTGTATCCCATTCCACCATTCTTGGCGAGCGCTGTCGTAGTGTCAGGTGCGGGCAGGATTGGCATCTCAGAAAGCTCCCCCAACTCGATCACAAACGCTGCACCCAATTTTGCAAATTCCTTGACTAAATTGAAGTAAATTTGCCCAAATATATCTCTTTCAGAATGAAGGTCAGGCTGTATGGAGCAAATCAAATTGACGAATATAATTTATCAATATAGAAACAATATATAACCCGGCGAAATACTTACATTTGTTCGAAATTCAGTCACAAATGCGGTCGGATATCCTCCCAAATACCAAGAATAATGATCCGAGAACCAAACCTGTTTACGATTAACCTCCTTCACCTGGTATACAACTAGGAGATATTCGTCGATGATCATTTTCACAAAAGCAGTTAGTGCCGGGTTGTCTCTCTCTTGTCAGGACGAGCTGTGTCGTGAACAAAGCCTGCGATTTTCAATGCATCCGTTTGGGTGGGGAAGCCAAGTGAGTCCAAATTGAGCATTCCCTTCACTTCGATCCCTTCCTTGTTATATTCCTTCACACCGTCTTGAGATCCCTGAAGTCCTGTCTCTTTGGCGGTATAAAAGTGGAACTCAATTGTATGCCGAAACTTTATTCCAAACTTGGCGAGGAGACGTAGCACTTCCAACAAAACCGCACAGCCAGTCGCATTATCATCTGCTCCTGGCGCCGCACGACCTCTTGTCCACTGAGGCAAAGATTGTTTACGCAATTTTTGAACTCACTAGAAACCGCAAAAAGTCCATCTTGGCTTAATCCCACTTGAGGTTACTGGTCCTTCCAACCTTGAAGGTTCTCATGCATTTATCATTTAATTTTCATCCCGATGCATAAAAACTAAAATTTCAACTTTATGCATCATCACATGCAACTGACACAAAAATTAGTTGACATGTGCGCTCATTTTCATAGATGAATCTACAAATAGATCGAATATAAGCAACAAAGTTTTTGTTGATTCATGAAAATAGATTTCAATATTAAATAGTATTGGTTGATTGATACAAAAATTATCATGAATTCAGTCGAATGTAGCATACTAAGCGTACATGCTTTTGAATCTCTTTCGATAGATAGGAATAAAAATATCTTCACCTGAACCAGAGGTTGCTATCTTTTTTAGAAAAGATAAAAGATGAGATAAGATGAAGATAAGATATTCATTTTTCATCTGATCTTCATCTTTACCAAACCTAGACCCGTCATCTTTCATCTCATCTTCATCTTTACTAAATCTAGAGGCTCATCTTTTATCTCATCTTTATCTGCGAATCGTAAAGATAACAATCTCGACGGTTATTTGATGATAAATTTGAACAATTATTACTTCTGAAGTGTAATATGAATAAGACATGAAGATATTTGTACTACGATTTGTATTTTATCATGTTATAAGTTGATGTAATAGCAAAGGTTGCAATCTTTTTTAGAAAAGATGAAGATAAGATATTCATCTTTCATCTTATCTTCATCTTTACCAAATCTAGACGCTCATCTTTCATCTTATCTTCATCTTTACTAAATCTAGAGGCTCATCTTTTATCTCATCTTTATCTGCGATCCGTGAAGATAACAACCTCTGACCTGAACTACTGTCTGTATCATCTGAATTATCACTTGCTTCAGCGCTAGGATAAGATTTTGGCACATTTTCATCACCACTCTTCTCTTTCTCATCTTCTTTCTCTGATTTAACACTTGTTGAACATTTTTCAGTTGACCTTGTTTGTGACCTTGTTTGTATCATCCGCCCACTGGGTCCCGGTTTTGGCTCATCTTTGTCGTTCGATTCTTTTTCACCACTGCACTCCATTTCCTTATCTTCTTCATCTGGTATTGCGTCATTCTTGTATACTCGTATCCGTTTGGAGGGTGACGAACGTTCAGTATGTTTAGTTCTGCAATATAAAAGTCATTAATTAAGCACATAAATGATAAATGTTATACATATTATTTTGGGCTTCAAAACTTAAATGTAAACTCACTTTATGTGTTTTGTCAAGTTCCGTTTGTGTCGACATGACGTTGGACAATGTGGACAGTTGAACATTGTAGGTTCATTATTCTCATGGAAGATTGTTTTATGATAGTTTAAGCTATTTTGAGTAGCAATAAACAGGCCACATACATCACATAGAAAGCTACGATATTTTCCCTGAATGTGTCGCTTGTACTAAAATACACATAAGAAACAAAAATATCGTTAACATATTTATTTTTATTGTTATGAAAATGATGGCTACAATAAAATGTTCTGTTTTTTTTACTTACGTTATACATATTCAATAGTATCGAATTTTCGTCTTTCTTTGTTATGCAATTTTTGCAAAAACATTTGATTTTTTTGCCTGGCATGACTACAAATCTGTTGTTGAAAAAGTATCCTTCTTGGCCTTCAACTCTTCGTGTCCACAAACTACGGGTTCCTGCTGCAACATGTCCCTCGTCAATAGAACCCATAAATTCTTGCTTTTCCCAGAGATCCTGAACCCTGTTACCCTTTTGTCTTCTTGAAACAGAAAACGATCCTTTGTCACAGTCCCTGTCTTGCTTCGAAACATGCCCTGTATTATCTGTTCTTTTCTCACGTCCTGGCCCATCTGTAAGCTTGCTTGCTGAAATGTCGTTGGCAGGTTAAGGCATTAGCCGAAGGAGAGCCTTTATAAATACATAAAAATATTAAATTTTATAAAAAAAAAAGTTTAGTGTTTTACAAAACAAACTTTTCACATGGTATTGAAGTAAAAAGACTATAAATTGATTGTTAACATACCTCATTCGTGTTATTCCTGACATTTATTATATGTCTAATGCAATCACTATCACATTCATTTGAGCGTAGACAATTATACACACCAAAGTCATACAAAATGTGAAAGTCAGGGTTTACGTGATTCGTATTTGGGTGAAAATGGTCCACGCGTAGTCCATCTCTTGTCATAATACAAACATTAATGTTTGTATTAAATATCATGGCATAGACAGCGACAGCGAATTTAGAGTAAGGGAATTGAACTTTAAGGTTGTCACACGTCAGTACAGGGATATTATAAATTAATATGTGTTGCTTGAACAAGATTTCCACGAAACTTTGATCCTTATCTCCTGTCAATAGAAGTGACATTGATTCAGCCAAAGAATCTGACTGAAGTTTGCTAATTATTAATGGGTTGCAGGTGGTATTACACAAAACTTTTAATTTTTTAGTCAACACTACACTTTCACGAAGCAGAATTTTATAACCATCTTCCCTTGATTGTATTTGCCGTGTCACGGTTTTCAACTCATCATCTGTGGACTTTGATTCTGCTTTAACTTTAAATAAGCTTGGTATGCAATCTATTTTAACTGAATATCCTGTCAATTTTGGGTGTCGTTCCAAAACAGGATAAAATTTGATTCCTTTCCTTACAAGAAATATAGGCTTCAACAAAACATCATTTTCAGCATCGAGAGGAAGTTTGTCAGACTGTCTAAATCTAACCATAAACGTTGGACTTTGCTCCACATCATAAACTATAATGTCCCGCTTAATTACATCAGCCATAAAGGAGATGAAATGTTCATGTCGAATTTCACCAGTCAATAAGCACTGCAATATGTTGTCCTTCATTAAATCATTTTCTATCTCTGTTGACCGGTTCTGAAAAGTGGAACAGGCAGTGTAATGGATATCCCTCCATGATGTATCTTTCGAATCTTACGTAGTAGCCGTAGGCACTGTCGTAATGGGCTCCAAGAATAACGGGATCCTCCGCCAGAATAGGATTTTTTCCTGCCAGCTTCACGATCATGTTTTTCTGTTTGTATGGAAAGTTTTCGTTTGGTGTCCCTAAACTTGAGTCAGCTATGTAGCGGATGGAGCTTCCTTCGTAATTAATAAGAATGGACTTGATATCCTTCTTCAGCCAGTCTTCCGCTTGTCCTCGCCCATAGAACCCTTGTGCAAATCTGCTGTGAAATCCACTCAGTTTTTTCACGTGTTCTTCCATTCGACCCTTGTCAAAGTGCGAGAACAGCTGACGAAGTAGGACTTGATGACGGGGAAGATTCGGATACTTGTATTTGTTAGTTTGAGCGGGTTTCGCCAATGTTTCTACTCCTATACGTGTGAAGTCAACGAATTCATTAGTTTTTCGTTCCGTAAATGCCTTTTCTATCTCGTCGTCAGTCATCCATATGGCTGGTTCGCTCAGATCTAATTTGATCAGTCGCTTTCCTTTTTCCGCAGTGGGTCTAAGACATTCTCAAGAGTATGAGCAATATTTTAATTACATTTATAGTCAAATATTACTATTTTCAGCTGGCAAAAATTAAATGTTAAGTTTGTTTTAATACTTTGCTGTTGATTTAAAAGTCCTTCAAATGTTGGCATGTCATTTCATTAGGTTTCCTCCATATACTAAATAAACTGCTAGTAAGCAGGCCGAGAGATGCATTTTGAACAGGCACCACCCACTTCCATCTAAACCCACCTCCGCGACCCTCTCATTCCCAGGAAGATCAAAGGTGTCGAATATGCGTGGGAAATGCGTGGGATTGTGATTTCTAAATCGTGTGGGAGATGGCAGCGGTTCATGCGCATAAAACTTGTGTCATCTATTACGCATGTAAAGTGTGCGTAAAATACGCATAAAAACGGTGAATGAAACATGCATTTCCTACGTCGCATACACACACTTTATACGAGTAAAGTTTGCTGCAAGTTTCTGAAAATTTCCAAATATATGGGACGTAAGATTCTCAGTGCGTTTATATTATTTACAATTTAACTATTTTGTTCACCTTAAGAATAATTTGATGTAGTGGCCAATGTAATGACAGCACAAGCAAGCGAAAACTTTCCCCCATGTAAATGATGGAAATCCAAATGAAGTCACAAACCACGCTAACGGAGCCATACAGCTCTAACCACACAGCTCAAAATTTTCATTGAATTGGGAGACCAGTGTGCCCCAAAGAGGAGTGCAGCTGGGATAAAGCAAATTCCCAAAGTGGACAGGTAGGCAAGGCGCGATGACGATGAAAGCGAAAGTTTTTGTGATATACGCTCCCATTTGATTTTCCTGTTCTCAGCTAGTTTGATTGAAATGTTTAAAATAAAATTTAAAAATAAAATATACAATGAATGTAATATTTTTATTGAATATATTAATGGTTACCTGTATGCAGTCTCTCAAATTCTAAAGCATGATTGAAACACTGGCTTATCTCCGTTCTCTTTCGGATTAACGTTTTTTAAGAGACGTAGAATGTAGAAAGCGCAGTGGAAAGTGCTCTAGGGGCAAATTTTAAGTTGTTTCATACCCCACCTGGAAAATAGACAGAATAACAAGAAGTATGCAAACCCAAAGCCTGGTCTGACCTCCATTCACTTCCTTTTCACTGACAACAACTAGATTCCCGGGTCTAGATCATGAACAACATATCCTAGTCCTTTCACCAGTATGTGATCTAGACGAAACCACTTGAGCTTATTCTCTGCAAGAAGCATTTTAAACAGCCAAAACAATATTACAGAGTAAACCCTTTAATGAGATTCGGACACCGAGACCAGACAGATTGAAATTCAGATGACCTTTTCTTTTTTGTGAGAGTTTTCCAGGGTCATCATCTAAAAGAACTGATTTTATTTTGTTTGCCGAGCTTTCCAGGTTCTCTAACCTCATTTGAAAAGAAAAAACTATGGCTGGTGTTGGTGAGTAAAACAGTTCGTTAATATTTAATACAGAGTTGCACGACAAGCTACGTCAAGCAAGCGACGTATTTTGCAGTAGCATTTGGATTCAATATGTGATATAACCAATTGAGAGAAGTTGTCACGTTAGAGAAATCAGCATGACGTCTTTTGAAATGGACACTGACTTTCTTGATGCCTTCAATAATTCACAATTCTGCTCAATATCGCTTCGCTCTAGTAGACATGATTGGGCACAGGAGATGATTAATTATGCGTTGACTAGCAAAGTTTTCCATTTCAAACCTGCCTTTGATTCGGCATTTGGGCGTTTTATTGCGGGCTCGAGATGCGTCAATTTTGTTTCATCTTTTACACATTGGTTTTGGTCTGCTAAACTTACGCTTCTTCTACATTGCTTCTGTCAATATTGTCAATTGAGAACCTGCCAGTGTCAAAATGTGAATATATATTTCTGACAAGCTTCAAAGCGAGCCCATAATTAATAATAGGACATATTAGAATTTTACTGTTGTTTAAGTACCTTTATCAAACGTAGCATTCATCATCCTCTATAAAAACACCATACAGGAGTTTTTGAATTTTGGAATGTATATAAAGATTTAAATTAAATTTTCCCAAACCATGCAAAACAAACTCAAGTTGAAAGTTATGGAAAAATTTGGTATTGCTATTTGTGTTTGCTTTCTTTACCTTTTTCCTCGAATATTTAAGCAAGGATTTTATGAATTTCTGAATGTATAAAGATTTAAATTAATTTTTCCCAAACATTGCAAAAGAAACTAAAACCAAGACAAGATCGTCCTACACAACGGAATTTTCGAGATAAAAAATTATTGAATTACAGATTTGGTCTCACTCAAATTTGATTACTAAATTACTTCTATCTCAGAATGTGCAAAAACATCTAATTGTTGAATCCCAAACCATCGTGTGAATATTTTGTTTTTGATTTTGGTCATTAATTAACCAAATTATGTGGATATTTTAGCCAATCTTGTCAACAAAGCTACAGAAAGGAATCAACATGTTTTTTGTTAGCGATTTCTCAAATCTATTTACTCAAGTAAATAAACAACGACAGTATTACTAAGGGAAATACTCTCAAATAATGGAAACCCTTTCTGTGAATAATGTCCGATAAGAACCAGTTACTGTCAAAATAGTAATAAATATTCAATATTGCTGAGAAACGTCAAACATTGAATATTTTCACATTTAGAAACCATATTAGTTATTGTAGGAAAGTTTAGAATTATACCGCTCTTTAAGTATCTTTATCCAACATTCCGTTCGTCATTTTTGGTAAAAACACTATAAAGGCATTTTTGGATTATGTTTGTATTGACACGGAATGTATTAAGTTTTTAATTGAATTTTCCCAAACCATGTGAAACTAATGAAAATTTTCATTTTAGTAATATCTATTGACATTTATATTTGCTAGCTACGCCTCTTTCCTCAAACATTTTAAAAAGGAGAATAGACAGTGAATTAATCAAGTTAGGAGAGAAGTCTCAGTTCCAGTTAATAATTGAGAGTCTAAAGGAAGCCAGCAAAAACCAAAGAAAGATGTTGCTCGACAAAGACTTACAATCATGTCTCCACAAAATCCACAACAGTGTAAGCATCATTCCAGGTCTGCCACAATACTGGAAAGAAGGCAAACTGCACGTTGAAATGCTTCCCAGAGAACACAACCGCAAAATCTGGCTATGTGTACTTTTATTACTTACATTGGTCAACTGGATATTACTTTGGAAATATTGGAAGCACCAAGACATCGTAAAATTCAGCGTTCAGATAATTAGTGCCTCTACGCTTCCCAACGCCGCAATCTATCTGTGGCAACTTTCATCCAAGGCTGAAGTTGGCGCCGACTTTTTCAACGGATTGGCCAAGTTGCAAGCTAAAATGCAAGCTAAAGAAAAGCGATTCCACCAAAAACAAGCACGGCTCCCAAAGCTTCTCTGTCAGTTCTTTGTACAAGTGGAATGGACCACTCCCATACTAATCGGCATAGGATCTGCATGGATGCAATGCAGCCCACCCAATTTATTTGTACTTTTTAATCCACACTGCTCCTCATATACAAAAGAAGAACCGTCACTGAATAATTTCTCAGCTATCTTGACAAGCTTTGTTTTTGTCATATGCAATACATTAGTCTGGAAAATCATCGTGGGAATGGGGGCTACCCTTTGCATTCAACTTCTGATTGGAATAACTGCCCAAAATACTTTGCTGAAGTTGCAAGAATTTGAACCTGGCATGTATTCCCAAATTCAACTTCTTAACAAACTCCTAAATGATTCATTAGGTGCAACGATCTTTGCGACAATGATTGTGGCTACGCTGATGTTAACAGAAGAATCCTTCATTTTCTTTCGAATGTATAACACTGGAGTGGATTTTCCATTTCCAATTGCTCTGTGGAATTTCAATGTCATGTTGGTAGGAGTTGTCATCATTCTGTTCATCTTTGGTCAAGCTGGTTCCGTATATTCATTATCCAAACAAATTTTAAGGAAGGAACGGTCTCGCATCTCAACGATTGGAAAGAACAGGGGTAATAAGAAAAGAATCTTGAAGGCTTGTGCACCTGTACGGATTGATATTGGAGCAAGTAATTTTGTGGAGAAGGGGACACCTCTGAAGTTGGTACAATTTGCACTCCAGCGCTTTGTCGATCAAATACTTATTCAATAGTAGCTTGTTGTTGGTTTTTGCTTTTTATCTGCTCACACTCGCTACGGTAATCACTAGAGAAAGCTACATCTTTATACAAAATTGAATATCGATATTAAATCTTCAGAGCAGAAAGTTTAGGAGTAGTAATATGCTTAAAATCTGATTAAGTAACTTTAACGAAACAAAAATATTATTTAGGTTTAATGAGTTAAACTAGTTAAATGAAGGCTGTGTTTTACCGCTCTAGCATTGTAAGTAACTGTTAGTTTAAGCGTTTTTGACAAGGTTTCCTACTCAAAAAAAGTAGTAAAGAAAGGAGAAGTTTTTTCATTTATTGACCATATACTTATGTTTTGCTGATACTTTTTCAAGATAGTTGACCTTTTTATTCCAGAATAACAAAGTTTGGATTGAAATTGTTCGACCAACAATTGGCTCAATTCACCATATTCTACAATTTGCTTCACAATTGTCATCACATTCATTCAATGCTTAGAGATTCGGCTTGGCTTTCGGTCTTTTTTCAACTCATTTATTTGTAAGGTATTCCTGTGAATTGATTTGAATAAAATAAGATAAATTACTGAATGTTAAGCGACTGAATTCAACATGAAATTCTTACTCAAAATAACATACAAATTGTGCAAGTATTAATCATTACGCAAAAGAATGCGTAGTAATTTTGTATATTCTATACCCTCCCAAGGTGATAGATTTAGTTGCAAAACTAATAAACTTGACAATACAATGCTTCCTTTAATGTTTATATGCTAAAATAGCTAATATATGCTTATATGTTGCTAAATTTTTTACCACTTATTCAAACTCATATACATTCTCTTATTTTGACTACATATCCAGCGTTGATCATTTGTTTAAGTATATATATTTATCCTCCAAAAACTTAATTTCGATTGTTGATACTTTGTTTGTTTTGTGAAAATTAAATTAAACAACATTTATTAGTAGAATATAAAAAAAAAACCAGTTGGGTTTTGCAGACCGCCCATTTAGTCCAACTTATGTGAAAATTTCCAGTATCCAAAAGTATTTTTCCAAACTTCCAGTATTTACTAGAAAAATACAAATACACAACCAAACCTCCTTATTCTTGTTCTCATCTCGTCAACAAACTAATTCAATAAAAGCATGAACAGGCTTTCTGCGTACAGATTACTTCTAGCTACTCAAACCCACATATTTACTCATTTTTATTTTGTGATTATTTGTGTGTTCAAGTTTAATTTACTTAGAACACGACGTGAAAAAAATTAATCCAATATTGGCACACATTATTGTCAATAATAACCCGTCAATCAGTAATAACGAAGTCACAAGAAAAGGACATACTCATGCAACACTACGTACTCATGCAAAAAGGGATGAATTCTTAAAGTTTCTAAAGAACTGGCAAGAAATAAGGGTACTCGTGCAACTACGAGCAAAGTTAAGGTTCATCCATACGGGTGAAATGAAATGTGAGGTAGGTGTTCTCCAAAAATTCTACAATCCCGATTGTGACGATAGATGTAAAGCTTGTATGTTAAGCACTGAAACTGAATATCATGTATTGTTTAAATGTCATGTGTATAGCTTAATTCGGAAAAAATTTATTAGAAATTATGTACTACCCCAAAGTGAAAATGAATATACGGACTTCTTTGAAGTCATGGATGAAGAAAAAATCAAATCAATCAATCTGTATATTAAATTTATGGTAAGAAACAGAATACTAATAATTGAAAATTGTGACAACGATGCTTGTAATGAATGATTGTAAGGGCCACGGCCAATCGATCGAGAATAAAGACAAACTATACTAATAACCCGTCAATCAGCGTCATGTAAAAATAGCAATATATAGCAACTTTATTAATTAAAGGCGATAGGGCAAGCATAAGGATTGTGGGAACGTTGAGATCTATGCTGCCTAAGTACCTACATATGTTACGAAAGTTGATCACGTTGACAAAACATTTTTCAAAATGTTGAAGATATTCGTTCAGATTATCCACCTGATTGAAGTCGTAATTAGTGTCACCATACATATTATTCAACATGTAATAAATACTTTGAGCTGCATTTTTTATGTATTATTTGATTTCGCTAAATTGTGATTTAATTTGTGTTACAGGACATATGGAATGGGTTGTGGGCTCAGGTTTTGCCTAACCCACATGATCCAGCTCTATTTAAATCTGGGCTCCATTGAAACCATACCTGAAGAGGGAGAAATTGAACCAGTGCAACCAGGTACATGATGCCAGTGGCGAAGCATTTCGGATGTAGTATCATGGTATGGGGGTCTGAGGTTTGAAAAGTCCTCGGAAACTTCGAGTTTATTAACTCTAAAATTGATGCTGGCTTTAATGCCGATATTTTAAATCATAATTGGCAACAAACTACTCGGAAATTTTATCGTGGGAAGAAGTTTACCTTTCTTGCAAGCCAATGGCCCCATGCATACTTCTAGCAAAAAGAAGGATTTTTCTGAGAAAAATAAATTTTAAGTGATGGAATTGCCAACACAATTATCTGAAATCAACCCTTTTCAACATCTTTGGGACGAGATAAAGTGTAGACTTCGTAAGACGTCCTTTTAATAGCATTCATGCCCTGAAAGAGAAAGTTCGGGAAACCTGGGAAAGTGTGACCCCGGATGTCACCCAAAATCTCTTAAATTCCCCTACACACCGCCTTGAAGCTTTTTTTTGACGCAAACGGGGTCCCACTTGCTAGTAATTCCATTTCTAAAAAACCAAAGCTATGATTTTTGAAAAAAACACTTTTTTGTTCTATTACTTTTTTTGCCTAAATTTCCACTTAAAGGGTTGTCCCTAAATATTTTACGAGCCCCTTAAGGCTTTGAGGTAAAATTAAATGGGCTACATGATCACCAGAACATTTTCTTTCTAATGATACATTTTAAACATATCTTTCAGTCACGATAAGCGCGGTATAATCAGCCGAACAAAAACACAGAACGTGTTCCATTACTTATTGGGCTGACTGTACGTACCCTCCTCTTAGACTTGCATCTTATGCACAAAAATGCGCTTTATATATGATTGATGTTGTGCATAAAAAAGAATACAATTGGAAGTTTTTATACAATACATTTTATTCCGTTTAACAACAATGAATACACTATGTAATTATTATAGTCATCACGTGATTTTAGTTGCTACTTTCAACCTTAACTTCAGCAAAAGTGATCGAGGGCTGGCCACGTCGCTTCCTTTTCTGGATTGTTTACAGTTCTGGACATCCACATCCGTCGTATCAAGAGCTGAAGTGTAGGTGGCTCGTTCCTCCTAAGCTCTCGCCTTCGAATAGTCACCTAAAATTAAAAATTAACAATTATTAATAAGATTAACAGGATACTCGGATGACATTTTGAGATTTTATTTTAAATCTTCTCTAGCAAGTCAAGTCAAGTCAAGTCAAAAATTAATAAGTCAGCATACATGATTTCATTTTTCCTCTTTACAGTTTTGGTTAATAAAGCAGTTTATCAATAAATAATAAATAAATTACATGTGTGACTTACTAATTGGCTTCTGTCTGACAGGGCACTTGATCCAATCCTTTTTTGGGCTGATCTTGATCACGAATGGGGGGGGGCGGGAATACCCCCCTTTTCACCGTCCCAATTTGTGCTTTATTAGGTCTTCCATAGCGACTACAGTTCTTGACGAAATTGGATGAATTTTTTTTAATCGATTCCTCATAAAATTTTGGTCCCCGGTCAGGGGTTAATTTGTTAAAAATAAGCCACCTAGTGGCAGAAAAAATCAGGTTTAAAATGGTCCGGTGACAGAAATTGAAATATAAAAAATGAGACGTTAAAACAACTGATTTACCAAAAACAAGTATACAGTACATTTATACATTGCAATGGTAAACTAAAAATACGCTCTGTTGCAGCTCTCTTCAACAGGTTAATTGAGTATGAGGAACTTCATCATCACCAGTGTCACAGAGGTACTTAAAAGGATGAACTACTTAATAGTTTTAATTTTGCATGATTTATTTAAATATCTATATTTATTCAAAATTCAGATGCTATTCATGTTGCAAAACACCCAAAGGCACTCAAATAGTAGGAATGATGGTACAAATGATGACGTTAACGGGAATCTTTGTGCTGACCCTTTATCACCAGGATATTATTCGGAATCCTTGTTTCCCCGTCTATTTATGGCATTGGTTGTCACCCCAATGTAAAGATGGGAAGCTGGGATATGCTCTTCCTCCTCTATGGTCTAGAATTGAGCTCGGAAGGAAAATTGGAATGTCTCTTTTATCTAAACTAGAACCTTTTAATTACTGGCTTACCATTTTTCATAAATGTGGCTTACAGTATTCATGGACATCGCTTTCGCTGTTATATTGCGCAATATGGGAAGGATGTGGTGCAAGCTTGTGTGGGATCAAAATCAATAGGTTTTCAGAAATGGATTCGAAGACAGATCAGGGCATTTAAAGAGCTACAGCTGAATCAGATGTTCATCATAATGACACACAAATAACATGAAAAGGCAAGAAAGAGAGCAATAAAAATGCATGAATATGTGTCATGAGAAACTGGATTCTCAAAAAATTTCATGAGCAGCTAGAGGCTTTAAATTCTGTAACTTTATGCATTATTAGCTTATCCTGCTCTCCTCCGGTTCCGTGAAAAGGGAATGCAATGCATACTATCAACTAGGCATAGCCAAACTACAGAAACGTAGTGCTGCAAGGTAAAGATCTGCGTTTCTATGCTCCTCCCATTCCTCAATATTTTTCCTGGCGCATGAGCTAGCACTCCGGTAAGAATTATTACTAGATCTATGGTAAAAATTATAACTAATTAAAATTGTCCTTGTTAAAGATTTCAACTATTATTTGGAATATCATTCGGAAATCTTACCAAGTTTGGAATGGTAATTGGATTTAATTTTCAAAAACTTTCCTTGTCAAAATTGCTGCAACGGATAATTATTTCCTTTAGGTTGAATATTTTTTGTATATCGTCGTTGTAGAATCAAAACACTACACTTGAAATCTATGTACGCCCAGAAAACCGACAAATGCGAAAAGCTGATTTTTTCAGAAACACGCATTTAAACACAGGGGTCTGTACTTACTACCACATATATACCTAACAATTTTATTCTTATAACTTCTTCTTCTATTCTTATAACATAGGTAAAACCGATCAAGATGATTTTTTAAAAAATTTTGTTAAGGATTTTTCGGAGACTCGGGTGATACCACAGTCGCATTTAGCCCCAAATTGCATGTGTCGGTTTTCTGGGCGCACATGAATTTCAAGTGTAATGTTTTGATTCTACAACGACGATATGTAAGGAAGCAAAATCGTAAATGGTCTTTATAGTTATTTAGAGGTCATGCGAATTCAAGGAGACATCCTATTGATAGATTGATTTCAAATGTATCTTCTTATCTAAAGTCTATTCAAAAAATAAAACTACATGTAATTTTTCTGATTTCAGATTACTTATAAGGAAACAATTCCCAATAATACTCCACTGTATAAACAACGCTATCGCAATTAAGTAAACATTTCATTCATAATTCAACAAAATAATCATATTTGCTTAAAATTGAATGCACATCAAAAGCATTGATTAGCTAGTGCTACAAAATATTATTTGACTGATTAACCAGAATGCCATCAAGTTTCCTTGATAACATATTCTTTAGTATTCTTTATTTTTTTCCGGAGAGGAAAACCAATGATAAAAAGACGATGACGCTGATCTGCTTCCTTAAGATTTGAAATTGATTAAAAAATTGGAGCAATAAATAGCAGAAAAATTATCTTCACTTTATCAGTCTGAAATTTCAGTAGTACAAGGAGGAGTATTTTTGTTTACCAAAGTCGGTTGTTGTTCTACAAAATTCTTAATTTATAAAATATGGGGAAGAAGTTGGGCAAAGTGTACGTACTTGAACGAAGAATTGCTCCAGATGGAAAAGAAATTATAACGCCAGCCTTGCTAGAATCCACATTCTTTTCTGCCGATGATTTTAAATGGTACGACTCAGCCGGAAATTTGTCCCATTTGTATGAAAAATATAAAGGGAGATCCTTTGCTGCGCAATTCAATATCACTCAAAAGGATAAAAATGGACAAGAAGTGGACTTCAGTGGGAAAATTGACATATCCTGGAAATTGGGGGAAGCTGAAGATCATGATTATAAAAGCGCAGACGAGAAGTTTATGCAAGAAACTACGGATTATTTGCAAAACCTTGGTATTTTATCGGATGATCTGCTCAATGATGACGGATACAAAATTCTAGTAATGGCTGATGGTGCCGGATTTCTAACTACAAGTTGCCCCGGGGCTGAACTTTCGGATATGAAAGCTTATAACCTATGGCAGATTCCTCTCTTCATTGTGGACACACTCATGGACAAAGCAGCAGCCCAGGGTGAGTTGCCATTCAAAACATCACATGCTTTTTGGTCCGGTTTGACTAGGATAATAGAAGGAAAGCCATTTGACTTGGAAGGTGGTGAAGACATTATGAAAAAGCTTCCAGAACAATACATGTTTTTGGTAAATGGAATGCAGGAGGTTCGAAAAATAATGGATGAAAAGAAAGGGGATCAAACTTTTCTTATTAAAGCGTTGACAGATCTACATGACGCGATGTGCATTGAAAATTGCTCCGAATGGATAAGGAAGCACGCAGGGCCGGCTTCAAAACTTTACAAGGAAGCACTTCCGGAGCTACGTAGTATTTCTGTTGGACAGCTGAGTTGCATGGAATTTATTTTGTGGGAGCAAGGAATAGAAATAAGCAAGCAAGTTCGGAGCTCATTCCTTTTCAAAAGGATTGTAGATGCGAGTTGTAAACATATAGTTTTGTTTAATGATTTGATTTCCCTGAAGAAGGAGATGGATGATGGGACAACATCCAACACAGTATACAACTGGCATCATGAAATGTCATTGGAAGATGCGATGCAGAAAGCAGTCGACAGACTTAACTTCCTTGACGAGGTAGTCAAGCAAATTGCAGAGCTACTTATCGAATTCTTTGGGAATGAAGGGGCCAAGGCCGCGAAGGTTTGTAAGGATTCCATGCATGGAGATGTACAGTGGCATGCAATAACCGCCAGATATCATCATGATTTGAAATATGATTGTATTGTTGGATTGGAATAATTTCGTTCGTATTATTGTGACTGCGCAATTTATAAAAGCAAGATAAATGAATAAAGTAGTGAAATGTAAAAATAAATTGAGTGCCTCATTGTTAAATTACAATCTTTCATTTGCATTTCTGTCGTAGTAGCGGTAGCAGCAGCGTTTTATAGTAAATTAAATAGATAAATGACATCTTTTCATAATTACCAGCCAACTCACGAGGACACGTTTAAACCTGGTTAGACTCAGATTGAGATGCGGGTCACATTTGGGTAGTAATGGACGCCTTCCAAATGTTTATTTGCGGTCTGGAAAAATGTATTCTGGGAACAAAATGTATTTTGTTCATGGGAAACAACATATAGAAAGTCTAGCTAGAGAAGGGTTAGCAGGTTTTCAAAGACCATTGGACAAAAAATCGGATTTTCGAGTTCCATTTCTCATAATTGACAAAAATTATGATGAATATGAAACGAACATTCTATATAGCTAAATAGAATTGGAAAACTTTTCCCATTTACCAAATCTTCAAAAATTACCTTTTGGACAAAAATTGGGTTTCTACAATTCTATGTTGCTTTATCGTATATTCGTGTCATATTAACCCCATATTAATTCAAGTCGAATTTGGGAATTGGAACACAAAGATCCAAATTTTTGCGAAAATAATTTTTTGATTACCTGGCTAGGGGGCCCTTTTTATGCTAGACTTTCTACGTGTTATATCCCGTAACAAAATCCAAAATTCTCCCCACAGTTTCACTCAGTTGCGTTTTAAAATTTAAGTTATTGCCTTGCAAGTCTTATTGAAGTGGATCGTGAAAAAGGAAAATAAGTTTTATTTAAGTAGACGTCATCTTTAAGTTTCTTTCCCAATTCTTCAAACCATTGCGTGTATACCCTTTCCCCGCAAAGAGGAAACTTACCTCAAAGGGGAAACATAACTACCCGTAACTAGGCCTACCCGCAAAAGGTACCATCCCCGCAAAATGAGATCTAGAGAGCAAACCAGTGGGGCAGAGATCAGGATGGATGTCACAGTATCGTTATAGAGCCCGTTGAATAGTTGTTGGATCCGAAACAAGTGGAGGATTTCAGTGTCTTCCATTACCCCATAGTCCCTTGTTTATATGGTGCAGCGACGTGAGTCCATCATTTTATCAATTCCAACAGGGGTCAAATCCTTGAGAGCACACACGGTAATTGCGTAGTAGCAATTGGCCATGAATGTGATTTGCAAAATCGTGTTTCCTGCCATGAGCATGGATGCCATGAAGAATGGGACGAATATAAAATGCGCTGGTTCCAAGTTTTCCAATTTGATGTCAAATTCCAACCATTCCTTCAGAATCACATGGACAGGTTCAAGTGGGTGGAATAGGGCGGCGATGAGAAATGCCGGGAATATTAGAGTCATGAAAGAGTTGAAGGAAATTTGGGCTTCTGCAAATCGCAAAATTCTCTTATGCTCCTGTGACTCCGGAATTCCCTTTGATTTCCGAAGCTCCACGATATATTTATGGTAGGTGAACATTTGATTCATTATCAGCATGATTTCATCCTTTTTTTTATTTATACGAGTGGCCATGTTGTTGCTTGATTGTATCAAGATCACTTCACCCCAGGCGAGGGCCAGGGTTGCAAATTTGGTATTGTTTGGATTGTCCAAATCTTCTTCCTCCGCAAGAATTAGGTAGATGTTAGCAGCGATGATAAATACGAGGAATACCCCGCCAATGAGATCCAATACCCTTTTGAACATTATGAAATGAAATGAAAAACATTAGGATTAGAATTTTACATAGATTCTCTTGAACTTACCAATTCCAGTAAAGATACGGAGAGGCTTTGATCAATCGACGGTTTTTTTTATCCCACGAGTAAACCGAGCCTCCAGCGATGGCCATTAGCCGGATACGGAGACCAATTTGTAGAATTACCCGGTCGGATAGCATTTTTAAGCTTCTGCAAACCTTTCCTGAAGGGTATCAGGCTGGTGATTTTAAATTAAAATACTCTGCTTCTAATAGGAAATATTCTTCAAATATACAGAGCTTCTGGCAGACGCACAAACTTGTGAAACTCCGCGGTCACTAACTGGAATTCCCTAGTTTTATATCAAATTTGTTGGCAAGTAGCTTGTATCTTTAATAACAAAAGCTCTTAAAAGTACCTGTACTACCTCACTTTTATGTGTTTTGGTAATGCGAAATATATATGCATACACAAATTTTATTTAGTTTTTTGTGTTTTTCCTTCAATTCTAGATGGAAAAACAGTTGGCTTTTAATTCCACATAAACAACTTAAGTATTAAGGAGATGAAAACAACATAAACGTGGAGCTAACCTAGAAAATTAAAAACGGGTACTTCATTTCCTTCGAGTAGCATTTTATAACTTTCTATTCTACACGAGTTTTTAAGATATTTTTTCAAAAGGTCATTTTTTATCTTAAGTATCTACCTGGACACGTGGATTATTAAATACATCGAAAATAGGACATACGAAACGTCAACAAAAAAATTTATTTGTGGTGTGGTACTACTCCTATGGGTTTTCAACTACTTGAAACTACTTTTCGATTTTCTACTAAAAGAATTTTTCGATTTTACATGCATGTGAAAAAAAGATAATGTATCATAATATTATTATAATACTAATATATGATTTCTTTTAAAAGCCACTGAAGGATTTAGTACTACCGCGAACATGGAACTTCCCGTTTTCGGAATTTGCAATAGAACTACGCCTATGCTAAATCCCATACTGAAAATTTGTCTAACCTTTTCAGTCCAAATGCACCACATTGATGCTTCATGTTTCCATGCCTTGAAGTCTCAATTATAGAACATTGATACTTAATAAAAAAAATATCCCTTGACTCCCAATGACATCAGCGTGATTTCAATCTAAAATGGCTTTCTACACATGTAGATTTAAGTAGTTGCACAATTGACTGCTATACAAATGTTTTTTTTTATCTCTAATCAAAAGAAACCCGGCGGAAACACCGAATACCGAGGAAGAATACGAAGTATTTACTTTGTTCTCATAAAATATATTATCAATCTGAAGTAAAAAATTGGCATTGCTCGCCAACTTTTTTTCATTCCAACCAATATTTATGTACATATGAAACCTCGGATATTGACATCTCCGGCTTGAAGTCATAAGAACAAACTAATGGAAATAGAGCTACGGTCCACTTCGAGACATGGCACTTACTTCATTAAGAACCTATTTGAACACTGGCCGTGTGGAATTTTTGTACCTACACTAATGTGTCAGAGCCATTTATCTTAAATGAAAATGGATTGGCAAGTGACAAATTAATTAACAGTTTCAATGTACTTCGTATATTTTTGACGATGTATGTGTACTTTTGGGTGAAGATGGTCGTGCATTTCCTAAATTAATAACTACTTTAATACATTCAAGAATGAGTGAGGAAGAGATGAGCAATTCCTGAGGTATCCATTCAATTTAGTACAGACAGGCAGACTTTCACGAGACCAATTAATTAATATAATATTACAAATGTAAACAAAATGGCTATTCGTAAAATTTCTGCTGTAAATCCAATTCGAGCATCTTTATGGTACACATCTCAATATTAAAGACTTGCTTAATAAAGTGGAAAATCAAGGCCTTCCCGGCGATACTCGCTCCAGGCCATACAAAACCACGGTACGGGGCTGGATCTACAGAAGATTCGAAGAATATGACCAGTAAATCGAATGGTGTAGTACGATAGATGCGTACTCTAAATTTTAACAGAATTTATTTTTCCTTCATGCCTTGTTGGATTGTTATATAACTAACAATGTAAAAATATTCAGCTTAAAATCAACAATTTTTATGAAAAGTGACGTCATTTTTCTGTTCTGCCATTTATGGAAGCTCTCTTCATGACACAATTGAAGTATAACGTTTTTCCCAAAAAATATTATTGAATATGCTCCAATAGGCTCAAATGGGAAAGATTCATATTTTTGAGGTAAGCAACATTATGCAGTAATCCTTTAGTATAATACAGAAGCCATGGTTGTTTCTAACGCTTACTGCTTTTTCTCATGTTGTTGCTACTACTACAGGTTATATTCACTTGCTTCAGCTAATGACGATATATAGTGGACTGCTAAGGGTGCAGTTGTCAGTAGTAGTGTCATAGATTCGATTCCTTCATGATGCAATTAATTTTTGCATATTTTTGCATATTGTTGCTTGCATATGTGATGGACTTGCTCTTGATTAAAGATCACCTTTGCACTGTTTAGATGAACTATTTTTTAAGGATAATTCTATTTATTAATTCAAACAAATGCAAATAATCATATAACTGCAATAGAATCTGTCTGATTACAAAATCACTGTTGTAACATTTTTATTTTACGCATGAAACGAAATGTATGATATTTACAGTTTACAAATCAGCATCCTCATCAAGCAAAACATCCTCTTCTAAATTGAAGCCTTCATTGTCAACAGCTACCAGGGGAACCTCGACGTTGACTGCAACTACAGGATTGTTGTCCAAATGTTCTTGCTCAATTATTACAGCCGCCTGTGCAACTTCCACATCCATCTGACGATCACGATCTCGCTCCATTTTCAACTGCTCCACCTCTAATTTAAGCCGTTTGTTACTCTCGCGTTCCACTGACAATGACCTTTCATTAGCCAAATTACGTCTGGCGATCCCTTCTTCATTTGGATTTTTACACATCTGACAGTAGAAGAATGTCTCTGGAAATGAAATTGATGCATGCACCATTATCAATCAAATATAAAAATTAACGTATGAAAGTATTGAGCATTATTATAAAAAAAATCCTGCACGTACTATGCACAAAGGAATCACACTGGGGACACCTTCCCATTCCCGTAACATTGGACTGAACCCAAGTTCCTCCCCGCAATGGAACGAATCTCTTGCATCCCTCATTGGGACAACGAACTAAAATTAAATAAATTAAAAAACAAAATAATTCAATCCAAAATCTGCCAGCTGTAAATTAAAATCAAAGCTCAAAGTTCGAATTAATATTACCTGTTTTCTGCTGAACTTGCCTGGGAATGAGTAAACCACACCAAACGCAATAACGGTCATGCTTCCCGAAAAGAAGTGGCAAATGATCCGATCCTGATCGAGAACCACCACGAGCTGGGTTCATTTTTCAAATAAGTATTATAACTTACTTAATCTCGAACGAGTTGAAAGCAAATAACACTTTGCACAATTTTCTAAAATGATGCAATTAAAATTATCAAAAACCTTTGTTTTGTTAAAACTTCAAATCTAAAAATCAAAATTTGATACGCATGCTCCTCAGTTGAAAAACATCAAACGCAAGTACAACGTTTGGACCGTCCACGATGGAGTGATGATGATGATTGCATTTTTCCAAGCAAAAAACAAATCGACAACCGGCAAGTAAATTGGTCGATCTCTTTTGAGGTCGGGTCAGAAGTGGACTTATCCCTAATAGGAATTATTGGAAATGATTTCCTTAGAACACTTGAATAACCAAAAACAAAATGATTATATCAAGCACCTTCAGTAACAATTATTACAAGGTTTTGGGTAAAATGAGCAATTGATATCATAGCATTTCGCGAATTAAGAAAAATATAGTTTTGTAGCAAATCTAAAGTAGATCCCTTTACAAATCCTATCAATCTCAGGGTTGCAAAAAAACATGGAGAAAAGCTTTTCTCCATATTTCCATGTAAAAAATAATAAAAACATGGAAAAAACATGGAAATACTAGGATACATGGAAAAACTCCGTTCGCATGTTTTAGACACTCTACAATGGATACAATACTGTTAAAATGCACACTTATACTCAGAATAGTGCAAGACTGAACTCCTTTTCAGTGATTTTTATGATACTTCACCATATATTTAGTAGTTTCCAATAGAATTTATTTTAAAAGATAGGGTGATTAAATTATGCTAACGCTAACTATAAGTTTCAACGCGTATTGACGCATTAATATTCATATTCTCAACTATAGAAAATATGAAAGAACACAAAGCTCGATAAAATAAGTGAATTTGTATCTCACCGGAGTCTTGCTACACTAAAAACCAATAATCAATCTAAAGTGTAAGTAAAAGCATTAACATTGAGGTTTATAATTTTGAAGCTCCTGAGCAATTGATTAAAAAATATCAATCCATTTTCAATTCTACGAAGTTCTCAATTCATTTCCGGTTTAAAAATAGAGGTCTTATGTTTTCAAAAGTGACAATAGAAAAGATAAAGCATTTTAATAGGGACATTTGTAGAGATCATGTCATTTCCGATTGGGCATAAAATGTAATACGTCCAATTAGGATAAGGCGTCGAAAGAGGCAAATCCATTTACATGCCGGCAGTCGGTTGTCACATCAGCAACCTCAAAGCAAATACATTACTCTAATAGGCGGGCACAAGCAAGCAGTTGACAGCCAACCCATGTGCAATGAGTATGCGCGAGAATACCCAAGGTTTGAATAATTTGTCAAAACAAATATCTTTTTGCACTTGCATTGAGCTGAACCATTTGTCATTTCAATTCTAACTTTCCATTGTGTCTTTCATTTCTAAAAATCGAAGTCAAACAAAAAGGTAAGTTGTTTGGTTTTAAAGCTATATTATACATTTCTGTGTAACTTTTATAAATGTTAGTTACAGAATTTACCATTTATTTAGTACAAGAATTAGCGTAGCGAAGCATTGCCATTTTGATAATTGTAAATATCAAAGTCAACCAAAAAGGTGAGTTGTTTGAGTTTTAAAGCTATATTATACATTTATGGGGAACTTTTGTGAATGTAAGCTAAAGATATGACCATTTATTTATTACAAGAATTAGCGTAGCAAAGCATTGCCATTTTGATAATTGTATATATCAAAGTCAAACAAAAAGGTGAGTTGATTGAGTTTTAAAGCTATATTATACATTTATGGGGAACTTTTGTGAATGTAAGTTAAAGATATGACCATTTATTTAGTACAAGAATTACCGTAGCGACGAATTGCCATTTTGATAATTGTGAATCAGTCCCTAACGATAGAAAAAACGAGTTGAACCAAATTGTTGGTAAATAAAACGAGGCATAGTTTTAGTTTGACATAGCTGAACAAGTTTATAGATGATGATTTTTAAACATTAACATTTGAATTTTAGTTGGTTAAAGTCTTCATAGGTCTTCACATTTCGGATGAAATTGTATTGGTGTCATCAACCAGTTGAGATTTTAAAGCTGCTCTTTTGGTTAGCCTGTGTGTTGTGGTAACCTGATACGTCATAACGGTACGGGTCGAACAAATAACATTAATTAAAAAATTACAATGGTTTACGTTTTTATTCTTTGTTCATTTCGATGTAGATTGATAAAACAAAATACCAAAGGCACCCCATTCATATCCACATTCCTATAAAACATTTGTGGAAAGCTGCATTATTGGAAAAACAGTCGTAGCCAGTAGGTATAAACATTATAAAACAAATCATGAATCAATTACTGTTGGGGATAATAATAAAATGTGCATTTTGAAATTGTAATAGGTCAAGTAGCAGTCATCACCAAACCGTTTTTACAAACGCAACATTTATACCTTTGGGTGGTTAGTTTTAAACTGACCTTCCTTTCGAGGAAAAGGCGTCAGTTTCGCACTGAACGTTGCCTTTCGTGGGCAAACCTGCACATTTGTGTGTTGGTTCCTTCGGGAAAAATCTTCATATTTGTGTGTTGGTTCCTTCGGAAAAATCTTGAAATTTTTTGTTGACTGCTTTGCATTAATAAAATTGAGCCTTACCTTACCATTAAAAACTACACGCTACATGTTTTAAGAAAAAAGCTTACCAGAGTCATATAATTTATCATTTCCGCATCCAAAAAATATTTAAAAACTGAAATTAAGCAAAGTTTAAGCAATGGAGAATCCAGATCAGCCCGGTGGGAAAACAGGTGCTCGACTTAATGAGACGTCTGAGGAAAAAAGAGCGAGATTGGATAAGGATAATGAACGTCGACGAAAGAAAATAGAAAATGAAACTTCTGAGCAAAAGGAGCAACGGCTTGAAAAAGATAGAGAACGCCGTCGACTACTTAAAGAACGAAAAACTATTGAACAAATCCGTGAAGAACTTGATACGAATAATGAACGAAAACGAATGCGTCAAGAAAATGAATCAGAGGAAGATAAAAAGACAAGGCTCGCAAACAATGCAGAACGACAACGAGTGTTGATAGGAAATCAGTCAATGGAAGCCACCCAAGCACGGCTTGATAGAATTGCTGAGCATCAACGAATTCTTCGAGAAAATGAAGAAGCTGAACAAAAGCAGAAAAGAATTGACATGCAGAATGAAAGACGACGGCTGCTGCGCCAAGAAGAATCTGCTCAAGAAAGAAAAATAAGACTTTTGCGAACAGAAAATGCATCAAGCTTGCTAACAAATAGAAAAAATGAAACTTTTATGCAATTGGCTTTAAGCGCAGAAAATGATGAAGCTTCGATTTCGGAAAGCTATTTAGGCGCTTTAAACGTTAAATGCGCTCAGTGTCTTTCACTCAACTTCTCAGGTGAAATCACGGCTTCAAATAAAACTGAATTTACTAGATGCTGTCAAAAAGGACAAGTGAAACTTGATCCATACAAACCCTACCCTGAATACCTTGAAAAATTAATGAAACGCGAGGTTCGGGAAAGTACTAATTTTATGAACTGCATTAGGTCTTACAACAGTTCATTTGCTTTTGCTTCAACTGGAGCTAACGTTAAGCCTCCGCCTGGAAGTGGAACCTACTGCTTTAGAGTTTGTGGACAAATAACACATCGTACTGGGGCTTTGCATCCAGATAACAATGACGTGAGAAAATTTTCACAGATTTATATTCTTGATCCAGAAGAGGCAATATACCAAAGAATGTCTCTACCTGAAAATAAAGATTGTACTGAATTGTTGATGAGAAAGATTGCTGAAATTATTGACCTTAATCCGTTTGCAAAATCAATGAAAATGCTGCATGAAGTAGAAAAGGAGGCGAAACAACAAGCCGAAATAAACGGCATACCCCTAACTGAGGTAAAATTGGCAATACTACACGATAGATCTAAGGATCAAAGAAGGTACAATGTTCAAGCTGTAAATGAAGTGGCTGTGGTTTTCCAAAGCAGAGATGGTGAACCTCCATTTGAAAGAGATATAATTATGCATCTGAGAAATGATTCAACCAATACGTTCAAAACCCAGAGAATTAACATTCTGAGTCGTAATTTGGACCCACTTACATATCCCTTACTATTTCCGAATGGTGATTTTGGTTGGAGTACTGATCTTCCAAGAATGGATAACAAGTCAACAAATGATGAAGAAAATGAGGAAGAAGGGGAATTACCCGCGCGGACTGCATTAAAGTCCCGTAAAACCATTAGTATGCGTGAGTATTTTTCCTACAGATTATCTGTTCGACAGGAATTTAATCCTCTTTTGAACGCTGGAAAATTAACTCAGCAGTACATTGTTGATGCATACGTAAGAGCTGAAGCAAATGACCTTAATTATATTCGCACTCATCAACCACAACTTCGAGCTGATAAATATAGTAGCTTGGTAGACCACATAAACAATGATGCAATTGGAAATAATGATAAACCAGGAACAGCTATAATTTTACCATCCAGCTTCCAAGGAAGCCCAAGAAATATGCAACAGCATTATCAGGATGCAATGGCTGTTGTTACCAAATATGGTAAACCAGACCTTTTCGTTACAATGACATGCAATCCAAAATGGAAGGAAATAGTTGAAAATATTGAGCCATGGCAGAAAGCTGAACATAGACCTGATTTGGTAGCAAGAGTTTTTAACTTAAAATTAAAACAAGTATTAGACGATATAAAGTCTAAAAACAAGTCTCTATTTGGAGAAGTTTTGGCAATTATACACGTGATTGAGTTTCAAAAGAGAGGGCTTCCTCACGCTCACATATTAATTATTTTGGCGAAAGACCACAAATTAACTTCAGTGGAAGATATTGATCATGTTGTGAATGCTGAAATTCCAGATAAGGACAAGTCACCCAGACTTTTTGAAATTGTAACCAAAAATATGATACACACTCCGTGTGGCAAGAGAGGTCCTAATAGTCCATGCATGGTTGATGGAATGTGTTCAAAATCATTTCCTAAGGAATTCCAAGATATAACATTAGGAAATATTGATGGATATCCACAATATAAACGCAGAAAAGGTACTACTGCTACTGATTCTAAAGGAAATTCTATTGACAATAGTTGGGTAGTCCCTTACAATCCTTATCTCAGTCTCAAGTACAACTGCCATATAAATGTTGAGATTTGTGCTTCCATTAAATCCGTGAAGTACTTATTTAAGTATGTTTATAAGGGACACGATTGTGCAAATGTGCAAGTGAAGGAAAGCACTATCACAGAATCTGCAAATTCTGAAAAACTAAAAGATGAATCTAAGGAATATGTAGACTCAAGATACGTAAGTTCACCTGAAGCAATATGGAGGTTATTCTCTTTTCGAATGCATGAGCAATCTCATACCATTTATCGACTTCCTGTACACCTTCAAGATGAACAAACAATTTGCTTTCAGGATGGAAATGAACATATTGCAGTTGAACGTGCAGAGTCAAAACATACTAAATTGACTGCTTGGTTTAAATTAAATAAAATTGATCCATATGCACGTGAATATAAATATTGGGAGATACCAATTCATTACACATGGAATGCTAAGAAAACAGAATGGAATAAACGTAAAAGGGGTGGCGATAAAGTCATTGGCAGAATGTATACTGTTAGTTTAAAGGACCAAGAAAGATATTTTCTTAGACTTCTTTTGTCACATGAAAAGGGAGCAACTTCATTTGCAGATTTGCGAACAATTCATAGAGATAATGAACCCATTATTTTGCCTACATACAATGAAGCTGCTAAAGAAAAAGGTTATTTTTTAGATGAAACCATTTGGCAAAGCACAATCGATGATGCAAAAACTTATACTATGCCATATCAATTGAGACAATTATTTGCATACATTTGTGCGATGGGTCCTCCTTCAGATAAACTAAAACTTTGGAATGACAACAAAGAGGATATGATTGAAGATTTTTGCTACAAAATACATCAAAAGCAAGGAGATTGCAGCAAATGTGAATTATATGCTCTTAAGGATCTTAAAGAAACTCTGGAATTGCTAAGATGCACTTTGACATCGTTCAATCTCCCATGTCCCATTGAACTTCAAAGTTTACCAGACTTAAATTTTCAGCACTTTAATCCTGAAGATGAAATGTTGGTAGCACAAGAAATGATTCAATCGTTAAATGATGGACAAAAAATGGCATTTGACATCATTATTGATTCAACTAACGATACTACATTGAGATCAAAGTGTTTATTTTTAGATGGTCCTGGAGGAAGTGGGAAAACGTATTTATACACTGCTCTTTTGCATTACTTTCGTGGAAGAAATGAGTTATGTTTACCATCTGCTTCAACTGGGATTGCAGCTAATCTCTTAATTGGAGGAAGAACTTACCATTCTTTGTTCGCATTACCAATTCCTATAAATGAAACCTCAACTTCTAGATTAGGAATGAGAACTGCAGATGCAAATAATATAAGACAGACAAAATTACTGATAGTTGACGAATGTACGATGGCATCAAGTCATGTTTTGGACTGTATTGATCGTCTTTTGCAAGCAATTATGGACAACAAGGTTCCATTTGGAGGTAAAACGCTACTTCTTGGAGGCGACTTTAGACAATGTTTGGCAATTGTACCTCATGCAATGCGCCCAGCTATAGTAGAATCGTGTTTAATAAAAAGCACTCTTTGGAATCATTTTCAAAAGCTCAACTTGACAGCTAATATGAGATCTGTAGATCCATCGTATAGTGAATGGCTATTAAAATTAGGAAGTGGACTTTTGCAAAACGAATACGCATTAGGAGAAGACGTAATAGAAATTCCACAGGAATATCTTTGTCAAGATTCATTGATTAAAGAAATATTTGGTGAACAAATTTCACTAGACAACATTGACTTATTTACTAATAGAGCCATATTGTGCCCCAAAAATGTTGACGTTGATAAAATCAATGAGGAAATTATTAACATTATTGACGGTGAAAGTCGTATATATTTTAGTGATGATAAAGTTGTAACTGATGATGATGATGAAAGAGCAAATTTCTCAATAGAGTTTCTGAATACTCTTAATCTTTCTGGAATGCCTGCTCATAAATTGACTTTAAAAGTTGGTACGATAGTAATGCTTTTGCGAAATCTGAACACAAAAAAAGGCCTTTGCAATGGTACAAGATTAGTAGTTCGAAGCATGATGAACAACGTTATTGAAGCTGAAGTATTGACTGGATCCGGTAAAGGACAAACAGTTTTAGTTCCACGCATTGACTTAACAAATTCTGACAACACAATTCCTTTTACGATGAGACGCAGGCAATTTCCGCTTAAACCCTCATTTGCAATGACTATTAATAAGTCGCAGGGTCAAACGTTAGATAAAGTTGGAATCCATCTTTCTGAACCCGTTTTTGGACATGGACAATTATACGTTGCATTTTCTCGCGTTAGGCGTGGAGTTGATGTTAAGGTGAAAGTCTATGACACTGCAGAACAGGGAAAACTTCTTAAGGGACGTAATAATGTCTTCACCAAAAATGTCGTTTATAGGGAAGTCTTTAACAATTAATCCTTCCAATCTAAATGGGGTCTACCCACATTTTTAAATTTTATTTGAGCTATGAGACTGTTATATTATTTGCGTTGATTATATTACATTATTTATATTATGTTGATTGCTGGGAGGTGGTGGACTATATTATGTATTATTTATATTATGTTGATTGCTGGGAGGTGGTGGACTATATTATATATTATTTAAATTATGAGGGGAAACGTTGGTTTTTGGGAAGCGGATGATTACAATAATAAATGTAGGAAGCGGTAGATGATTAAATTTTGTTTTTGGAGCATTAAGAAATGTTAATTGGGGAAATATTTAAACTTCGATATTGTTTATCGGGGACTAGGAAAGGGTTTAATCGTGTTTTCGAGTGCTGATGTTGGGGTCCAACTTGGTTGGACGGGCCTAACTTGTGTAGTATAATGCAAAAGTGTACGATTCCCTACTTTCACACAAAATACATTCACATTTGCACCAACATCAACCCAACACTGCAGTTGTGTTGAATACCACTTCACCCCTACTTTTATATCTCAATCCCTCCACTTTCATAATCTCCAATGTTTATATAATATTTCTCTTCTTGTTCACAATATCTTTTCTCAATCCCTGAGCAGGAATATTTATTTAATTCTAAATTAAATTCTAAACCCATTTATTACATTACGCTTCGCTTTTCTGGATAAATACAAAGGTTTAAAAGTAAATATGAACTCCTGCCTTTTTTGTGTGAAGGATTGTCCACCCAAATTTACTTTTGTGGATGGTCAAGTGCAAAGGTTAAAATTGGAAAATGAACATGATGATCTTTATTCATCCTCCTCATCATCATGTTCATCATACAATTTTGATGGAAAGGATTCAGTGATTGGAGAGCAGTTGAAGGTTATCTTCATCCTCCGAAATATACTTGAAATTGGGGAGGACAAGCTCTGTGAATTTTTGGGAAGCTGTGGAAACCTCCACCCTGAATTTTGGATAAGTGTTTGTTCATCATGTGGAGACACAGTGGAAAAATTTTATGAGGTGGTGAAAAACATTTATAAATTGAAAAGGGAACTTTTGAGTTATTCAAATAAACTCAAACGACATATTTATGAGACGAAAGAGGAGGAGGGGAAAGGGTTTACGAGAATGTTATGGGAGGAAATTAGAAGCGACGTTTTGAATGGTAAGGATAAAATTTTTCTTTAAATTAAAATCTAAGCTAGTTGGTGTTGAAATTAGTAAAGTAAATAGTGATGTTTTATTCTGAATTTTAGGTACAAATAAAGACTTTGAATGTGACATAGACCTTCCGGAACCTGCTCAAGAGGATGATCCATTGATGGGTGAAGAATTGGAGTCAGAATTTGAACTTGCACAGGAATTAGTTGATGGAGAAATCAAATCTGAATTTGAATATCATGCTGAAAATGATACCGATGACAGTTTCCACCCAGTTGAGCATGAAAATGAACCAGTTGCTGATGATGAACCAGTTGGTTCTCCCAATTATAAACAACTGGCACTCCAAAAGCAAGCTAGAAACTTGGAAGGGGCTCGTTCCATTGACAAATCTAATTCAAACGCCTTCACTTTTTATCAAGGAAGGAAAAGATATTATGTCTGCAACTTGTGTCCAGCCACGGGAACAAATGATGTGAGCCCAAGTCCGATGGAAACCCACCTGAAACTTCATGAGGAAGGGTCAGGCGCCATCCCCTGTCCGGATTGTGGATGGCTTATTTTACCAAACAGGTTGTGGCATCACTACGGCAAGCAACACCCTCTTCCAGGAGGAGGAGGTCGAACGTTGAAATCAGGGTCAAGTATATTATACCATTTCAAGTGTCCAGACTGTGGCTCGTTATCATCCGACCTAGGAAAATATAGGAAGCATGCGAAGCTCCATGAAGACGGTGGGGGAACAATTTGTAAGGAATGCAGGTGGCTTTGCTCATCCCTCAAGATTCACAAGGGCTATTGGCATTGTCCAACCAGAAACATTCCAAAGAGAAAGATCAAGTTGATGGCAAAACGTGAGGGGATGAATGGGAAAGAAATGGAGATTTTTGGAGAGCATAGCTACTCTACAACATCTTCATCTTTATCAGCCAATTTGGAGGATCAGGATGGTGGCTCTTCACTTTGTATTGACTCTGCTCCTGCTGAAGATGATATTAATGATGAAGATGATGATGAAGATTATCAAGTGTCAACAAGGAAACCAGTCGCAATGCAGTCCAGCCGACTAGCGAAAATTATTCGATGTGTGGACGACTCGGACCCCAGATGCACAAAATTTTATCGAGGAAATGGGAGATGGTATGGTTGTCGCAAGTGTCCTGCTTCTGAATCCTCCATGCAAAAGCTGGAGCTTCATATGAGACTTCATGAGGAAGGATCTGGGGCTGTGTGCTGTCCGGAATGTGGGTGGGTTTTGCTGCCTTTCAAGCTAGCGCGACACATTCGATATCATCATAAAGCAAGAGGTGTTGATAAATAACAAGTGGGTTAAGTGTAATTGTAGTTCAAAAACTTGTCAAAATATTTGTTTTTATTTATCACCTAAACTGATTTCCCATTTTTTATAGATTTGTTTTAAATACGTAAGTGTTAAATTCATAAAAATATGGGTCGTTGGAGGATAATAAATTGAATTTATTAACATATATTATACCATTCCGAAGAAATAGAAATTGTTTTGTGACAAAAAAATAGCTGGTTTTAAACGACCTCCGTTACGCTTTTCACAACGTATTCATACATATGCACATAATTTATTTTTGTATTGCAATATAATTTGAAAAAAGAAAGGGTTTCAATATGAAGACTGGTTTGACTGATTTATCGAACTCTTCCTACAGAGAAAGATTGACAAACCACTCTGGAAATTTAATTTTTCTGGGTTTTTTGAAGATAATTATAACCTGTTTCATACGATAAAATTTAAATGTAAAATAAATTGCGTTTCGGATTTTATTTAAAATTTATTTGAGAGCGCTTCTCATATAAATCATACATACTATATTTTTGCCTCTGATTATATCATCAACTAACTCTCGATTTTTAGTTTGCGCATCAAATCAACTATTAGACGCTCTGTGGATAAAACAGAGAAATTAGATTGTTCATAATATGCATATGAAAAAGCTGATAATAAACAATATGGTATGCAAAAAATACTGGTCAACGAAAGTTACGACTTTGACGCAACTAGAACATCATCATCATCATTTTGGGCTTGAGTAAAATCATGAGTGAAATGGTATTTAATCATTCCAAATGTGATAATTGATAACCACTGCGAAACGAAAATGAAATTAGGCACAATACATGTTCAATGTTAATTCGCTTCATTCAGAGATAGAATTGCAGTGAATATCCAGATTTGGTGATTTTCTTATGAAAGTTACTTTGCAGCTGTGCACGTGTCTTTTTTCAGGAGCAATGATGAATATATATGATCATTTAAATATTGCAAATGTGTAAATAATTTATTTTTTTACAAGTAACAAATTATTTAAAAAATTCTCTCTAAACATTAATTTTAAACAAATAATTTTTGAAACATTCTTAAGATTCTTTTTCTTTCAGATCCACTTGTTGAACCCACTCCTTCAAAAGATTTGGAATTCTTTCCATGATTGACTCTAATTCCTCCTTATTCAGATGAGTGGAACGAGCACCTGCTGTCATCACAACGGAGGCCTGATACACTCTGCTAAACAACGTAATGCCAGAGTTGAAAGGTTGTGGTGTGAAAGCGATAATGTTTTCAACCGTTTTTTCGACCAAACTAAATTTGGTTTTAGACACGGGCACATTGCTCAACATAAAAGAGTAGCATTCTCCATTCAAAAGCGGATGATGCACAACGTAAGGAAATCTCCCGACAAATTTCCCCAACCAGAAGCAGAGAGGAATCCAGGGACCTGTCATGTTTCTCCATGATTCCACTTTTGAAGCTCTGATCATTTCCAGGCTGGGTTCAGAAGAGTTTATGTTGAATATGAAAAAGGAGAAGCGATTCTGAGGACTTTCAGCTGAATAAGGAAGGAGAGCTGCTATTTCACCAATTGACACTTGATCTGGAACACGGCCTTTGCCCAAAACATCTTTTGCTGCGGAAACAAAAAGGTTTTCTAGAATCAGAGGAATTGTTGGATTTCCTAGCTTTTTTCGAATTAACTGAATATCTTCCAAGTTCATAACTTTTGTCCATGTGTAGCTGATAGTTGTAGTTGAATTAGGATGCTGTTGTTGTTGAAACCACGTTGTTTGGAACAATTTTATGTATAAAATCTTCAGCAAGGTGAATGGTCCAAAAACCACAGCATTCGTGTAGAAAAGGAATCTCTTCCAGAATGGGATCCGAAATTCTTGTGGATGGATATAATAAGTGAAGCCAGACATCAAACGGTTTATCATAACGATAAAGGAAAAGCCATCCATGTAGGCATGAGTGAAACGGAAGAACAATAAGGACAACTCCGTTTTATCATCATCATCAGCATTCTCAATGTAACGAGGCACGATAATAAACTCCCACTGGGGTCGTTTCTCACTCATTTCTTGAACCATTTCCTGGACCTCCTTTTGAATATCACTTTTGGAGTAAACCTTTCTGTCAGGGAGAGATCTGACGTGATTCTTCATATCAAAACTGTCATCCTTTTTCCAGCAAGCGTAGCCACATTTCTTAACAAAAATGTTTTCCAATTTTGAGTAGATTCTCTCTCCATTAGAATCCCGTACTTGGAGAACATTTTCGTTAAAACATTTCTCAAATGTTTTCAATGAGATGGGCTTTTCCGTCATAAATCCAATAATTCCCATTTTCGTCCTGGACGGAATGCTGAGAGCCCAAAGGGCATCAAGTCCATCAGAAACTAACTGAATTTTTCCTCCATACTTTTTCTTCAAATGGAGAGACACAATGAGTCTTGCAGCTTCGTTCACTAACCACAACAAAAAAACCAGTGGCCCTAAAATGGGATACAATGCTATTGAAATTATGAACTGGAGAAAACCACTTGTTTCCATTTTGAAAATAATTTAAAAAGGAAAGTTTGAAACAAATATTCGATGGTGCTTAACTAACTCTTGTTTTTCATGTGAAGACGAACTAAATCACCTCATTTCAAAGAGATTCATAACATTTCTGTGATAACAGCACAAGTTTTTCCAGCATCAAAACAAGTTGCTGGTTCATGAGTGGCTAACAAAAAAGTCTGTAAATATAATTGGACACATTTCCCAAAGATAATTAGCAACCGGTTTGGTAAATAGGAAAGTGTGAACGTAATGAATGTTACAATGTATGCAATACGATCAATTCACTTTGGTTATAAAGTCCACGACCGTCTTGCGCCTGCACTGATAAGGAAACTTGTGTTGAGAAATATATGGATGAACCCGTATCATATTCATATTTATATCAAGAGCATAGGTCAGCATAGTTGACCATTTCGGTACAAAAAAAATAAGTTGAAATGAAAAGCAACTCCAGTTACTCAACCACTCAGTTTGTGTGGCATCTCTTTCTATCCTGTTTTTTCATTCTAACTTGCTTATTTGATCCATGATTTTTACCTACCATACCATGAATCAGATGAGCAAAAAAAAAGATCCAATAGCTATAGTAAAGATTAGGGTTGGATTTAACTCAAGGAAACTGCATTTATAACACGCATATGCGTACCAAACCAACTTACAGGAATTCATGCTAGTAAGACTAATGCAAGTAATGAAATGTAATGCAACTTTCATTGCAACAAAGTCCCCAAAACAAAACGCTGCGTCGAGAGAAAAACCAAAGCGTATGAATCAAAATATTGTGATGATGATGATGACGACTGCAAGTGCTAACCAGTTACCAACTAGTTATATACAAAATTCATGTCCAGAAACATGCAGATAATATTATATTATATATATATATATTCCCTCTCTCTCCCTTCTATCAAGCATTGACTATGAATGAGTATGGTATATCATAGTGTGCAGCCAAGCGAGAACGGGTTTGTTGCACTTGCTTGTGAAACAGATAAAGATGTAGTGGTGCATAATTATTATGTTGCTGGTACGAAAGAAATCTGGCTATCATACAATCATCACGTGAAGCGTAATAAAAATGAGCTCAGATCTCAAAAATCCAAGCTCAAAGAAATAAATATTTACTCTTCGTCTTTTGCATGAGCAAGATACCAAAAGCTGTTGTTTTTCTACTTTTGTATTTTCTTGTCCGTTTCAAATGTATTTTCATAATACTCTTCATTTTAGGTTGATTTAAACGAGACATTTTGGGAGTTCACATTTGACATTCTGTTTTGAATTTGATCGCGTATTTTCCTTCAATTCAACGTCATGAGGTGGAAGTTTATCAGTTTACAACAAAGAAAAATAATATGATCGTTTGATATGTGATATGTTATTATACCTTATGGGGTGGCATGAAGTCATTGCGAATTATTCCGCGAGTGGTGTTAATTTAAGAAAAAGGTTTGGAAAAAATGTAGGTAAATTAGTGTGAAGTAGACAAGTGTTTTCTGAAGGGTCTTACTAATTTTAATTAATTTTGTTGGAATATTTTATAGTGAGCTAGTGGAAGCACAATAACTGCACTTTACCCAACTCGATGATGGAAAACGATTGAAATTTTGCGAAATTACGATGGGCGAAAGGAACGACTTTGACCACACGAGAACATCATCATCATCAAATTGGGCAAGAGTAAAACCAACAGATGAATTTTCTTTGTAATTTAAAGTTTCAAATTATCCACAACTGTAATAATATAAAGTGCTATAAAAATATAAAAAGGGCGAGAAGAGTATTAAATAATCAATATTATTTTCAACTTTTCTTTTAGATTATCGTTCATCATCATCGTCAACGTCTAACAATTCTGTCTAATCCTTGGACTGCCAATCTGGATACACATCTGATTTTAAATTGACCCATATTTGGTAATCTCATTTCAGGAGATTACGATATTAAATTAGATTTATTTTTTCACTTTTAATTATTATTAAATGAAAATTTGTTTGTATTCCTTCCTACAGGCTGAGAAGAAAATTAACCGAAGAAATTGAAATCAGAGAAACAGAAAATTTAGTTTTTGATACCTAAAGATTTATAGCTAGTATAGTGTAGTAAAGAATAGATACTTTCCATTTTCCAAACACATCCAACGTTCAGCACTGAAAGTTTCTCATGCAACAGGATCAACGTCCTCATATTGCAAAGAAGAATATCATTCATATCCCATAGCTACATAAATGTAATACATTATATATCCCATCGTATAATGAGAACTGGAAGTGAAATGGATAAGGTGGTGCCTAAAATTTTGCTCATTTGTTCATCCTACAATACTTGAGGCATGGATTTTCCATGAAGCGAAATGTGCCATATATTTCATCCGAACCAAAGCTGATAGCATCCCCAAGCTAGTTGTGAATCAAAGCAAAGAAGAGTGGAGAAAAATCTCGTTGAAGAAGCCAACAAACAAGTTCATTCATCGCATTGCTACGTAATGTCAGTCTTGAGTATAAATTCCTATATAAATCCAGCCACAACTTTTTCATCGTTTAACTTTGGTTTAACCCATCTCTGCCAAAAGGAATCCAATCATTCAAGAAGGTTTGGATAGATGCATGTCCATAAATGCAGGATGAGCTTGGTTATGGAAGCGTTCGTTGTGTAATACATATTTATGCTCCTTCTTATCAAGGAATCTCTCCCACAGTTGAATTCAACTCTTGCTTTTCATATAGCAACAGGTTTCATCTGCCTTTCTTGCCTTTGATTTCTGAAACTGCGCAAAAGAATCCGAGACGTTGACTGTATAGTCTGTGTTTTGTTGTGTGCAAAATTTAGTTTGAATATTTTTTGTACTCGAAAAGTGAGAGAAGTGATTTGGTTGATACTATATTTTGGTTTCTCATCTATAATGAGGTGGAAAGCTATTTTAATAGTTAATATTATTAAAGCAAGAAAGAAAATTTTAAATCAAAATTATTGTGATGTGATATTTTTAGCCTAAAAAATCCACATAATTAAGGTATATTTTACATCGGATAATATTACTTTACAGATGTAGATAGATATACTTTTCAGATATTTTGCAATTAACCTGACATTGCAGCTCAGAAAAAAGAAAAATATAGTCGTTCGTAACATGATAGCTTGGAATAATGAGAAACACCCTCCTTTGTATTTTACAGATAAGTGAAAACCACAGTTGGAAAGGAAACAAAATGCTCACCGATGTCTCGTGGATGCAGTTTTGAGGATTTTATCATGTACTCTTTGAACCCTTTCAAAAATTGGAATTCTAAATCATTTATTACGATCAGCCAAAATATCCTCAGTGTGGTGAACGTGTTGTGAAACCAGAATCTTTTTAACCACAACCCATTCCTCGTAATACGTATATCTCTTTGGAAATTAATTTGGACTTCAGTTACAACTATAATTTAGTGGTACTGCTTGCAACTCTTTCAACTGTGCCAATCAAGACGAATGAGATGAGAATGAAATTGTTAGAGGTCAAAAAGTTGGAAGAAGGAAGGCAGGACTTTCTTTCCACAACTTGGTGAGTCTCAATAGCACTTTTTGTCAACATCATCATCGTCATTGAAATGAAACTATACGACTTACATTTATACATTTAATCATCATTTATAGATATTTGTGTTACTAGTGAAATCAAAACCCCCGATTGGAATTAGGAAAAGAAGAGACCGGACCATTCTGGAACTTAAACAACTTTCATTGAGCGCAACCGATGGATAAATGATAAGACTTTTAACCTTTCACGAATTTTTGCGTGCTTTTACATAACTAAGATGTCATTGTAGTGAAATAACTTACACATATGTTAGCAATGTTTTGCATTTTAACAGAGTAGAAAATTAATTAAGGAATCATTATTCGATAAAATTGCAGCTGATAGTTGAAAAGCAGCTACGAATTTCAACTCAACAATAGTGTTATACATAGGAAGCTACATAATTACTAGTTTTCCTTTCAGGGAAAGCATAACATAACTAATCTGATTACTATGCATGAATAGCAAAATTGATCGATAAGATATTATTCCGAAAGCATCTAAATCTATCAAAATATGATTTTAATAATATTGCGCAAAGTATATCCAAAGAATCAAATCTCATACTATATATTTGTATGATGACGGGTTCCATAAATTCTAAATCTAAACTTTATTATTAAGCAAACGGTTTTTAAAATGTACACATTTACGTAACCTACGTAACATATCATGAGATAATCAAATTTCCCCTTTTAGTTTTAATGCCAAAGCCATTAATAGTCAGAAAAGTATACCTGGTTTACAACTGACCGAAAACTCCTTTAGCTTTCCAAATCATAAAATGTTTTTGAACTTTTGACAGAGTGTTTTAAAATTAGAGCAACTCAATTGTAATAAACTGCTGGTAAGCAGGCCTAGAAACGTAGCTAAACGCCATAGACGGGTAGGCCAGCCAGGCCACCGGCACAGTAAGTCGTAATCGGGACTTAATCTAGTAGGTTGTAATCGGGATTATATATAGTAAGTTGTTATCGGGAATAAATCTAGTAGGATGTAATTGGGATTAAATCTAGTAAGTTGTAATCGGGATTAAATCTAGCCGGATCTAATCGGGATTAAATCTAGTAAGGATTTTATCCCCTTTAAAATTCATATCCACTTTTTAAAAAATTCCCACAATCTAAGTGGCTGAAAAGAAATACCAGCCACGCTCTTGAGGTGTACTACCTACGTGACAAATTTGGTGGAAATCGGTCAAAGTATGTGGATGGGAGAGTACGGACAGACAGATAAACTTAGTAAAGTTATAACTACGCTGACTCAAACAGCTACGTAATAAACTTTTCGATAACAGTTTTGGGTCTACTGTAATGATAATTTTGAACGATATTATAGTTGTAGATCCTTGACAAGTGAATACATTCAGACAATCTGAAAGAATTTGTTTGGATTAATTGACGAAACTGAATTTTAAAATTAATGCTTTCAGTTGATTCAGTCAGATTTGGATACCAAGTTTCTGCAAAATCGAGAGAATAATACAAGGGTAACAATATAATGCTAGTGAATGATATTATCTCAGTCAAACATGATGACCAATTGTACACAATCCCCACAATCATTTTTAAGATGATTTTTCATTTTGTAAGAGTGGATTGTGGTGGTAAACCCTTATCGTGGATTGGCAGGAAATACTAAAGAAATTTTGACGGTTTTTAAATGTGGTATTATAAAAGACAAGTTCTTTAGGAATTCACAAAATTATTTTCTGCTGGCATTGGCCAAAGTTATATATAACGATATAGCCTCTCGATCAAGGGGTGATTTTTGTACTCCAATTTGTTTTGATGATCTTATGCTTCCGGAAATTGGAGTTTGTGCATGGATGAAAATTCGTGTAAAAAATATACGCTTAATGACGGCCATAATATCCCAGAGTGGAGAAAAAAAAATAATAAAGAATATGCACAACAAACAAATAATTATTCATGGCCGAGTGAGTAGAAAAAAAGTACAAAAAACCATATTTTCTTCCTTAATTTTAAGGAAGAAAAGCAAGAAAGTTCTTAAAATATCATGTTTAAGAGCTCTAAGTATTAAAATTTAGGTGGTACTTATATAAACTTTTATACATCACCCTAAAGCAATATGCATAGGATTGAATGTTTTCCTTGTTATTATTGCTAAAAAAATCAGTCATACATTTTCTATAAATATGGAAGTTGCTACAAATATATATTCGGTTTGATGGGTTTTTGATTAGTTTAGCTTACACTGTTTTAATAGAATGTGAGGTCTAAACCATTTCTTCAGGTATTAGAAATGGTAAAAAAAATCATTACTTGCCGTTGAATTTCAACGCTGACGGGAAAAACATCATATACTCCGCTTTAACATGCTATTATGGTGGCAAGGCTAAATATTGTGAAAACCGTGTATGGTTTAAGTTGGGGTGTAAGAGTGTCAGTTCAGTTTTATTTTGTGTTTGTTGTGCAATTTGATGAAAGTTGAGAGCAATGAATAGTTGTGGTAGGTCGAGTCGGTGTTCAAATTTAGACTGTCGTTTATTATTTCATTCTGTTCATATCATTTTCACATTCATGTATCCTGAAACTGTACAATGGTACACTATTAAATGTACAGTTCCGTAATCTTAAAACTAAACCATGCCAGTCCACTTGGACTTTGTATTCACCTTAAGCTAAACTTACAAAGTAACAGTAAGATTTTGTGTATAATTTTATGTGAGAAATGAGAGAGTAACAACAACGACAACAAGATTGGTTTCACAGCCAGCGCAAGACTGGCGTTTAATTCGTTACATTCATGCATTCATCGATACATTCATTATTCATGAAAAGTGCATATATCATAAAACATATGTGTGATACATAACCTACTTCTTTAGTACCTGAGTTCCCATTCACTTGTGACCAAGAGTGAATGGGAGCCAGATCATGCTGCACTCTTTATCTATTGAGACGGGGAGGGGTGCACTCACTCTCGCTCTCACTAGAAACTAGTCAGCGGTCATTGACTAGTAATACCTAAGAATTCACATTACTACATTCTATTGCTACATATAAAGAGTGTTCTACTTTAACCTAATGCTGTAAGCAAGTTGGCATGATCCAACTGCATGATGAATTTATTGAGTAAGAAGTCGTATTCTAGTTCCCAGTTCTATTGTTAAAGAATGATAAAAGTAAGAGTTTATTTAGGAATAACCTGCACGTAGCTCTATCAAATCCAGTCTAAAGCTAATAACAAAATGAGGGCTATTTATACTAAAATATTTAAGACAAAGAGAATATTACATTGTTATATCTTATTAAACAAAGGAATTACGGAGAAGGAAGTAAAGGAGTTAAGGTTGTACTAAATGGTACAACAAAATAACTTAAAAAAAGTAAGTAAGAGAAATGATCTCTTACATGTCCCCGTTATACCCTTTTTAAAATTTTGGCTAACTATTGACAAAATAATATAGAGATAAACAGATGAATGGGCTTGGACAAATTATAAATGATAAATGTGAATGGAAAATTATTTAACATGTTACAAAAAAACTAAATTTAAGAAAGGTTAAAAGGGTTAACAAGAAATGCAATAGATTAAATGTTGCACATTTTTGCAGAAAAAGATCATAGTGCATCTAAATCATAAACAAAGTTTCAGATAATTACACATTAATAAGAATATTTCTAAATACAGATATAAGAGTAAGTGGTACACGAATTGATCATGAGACGTGAAACGAAAGTGATCATAACTAAATAGGTACATAATTTTAGTTTATAAAATCAAGAGAAAACAGACCATCATAAGAACTTTTAAGGAAAATTAAAGAAAAATAAAGTAAAGAACAATGAAGATATTGTTCCTGGTGTTTGTTGTTGTTGGGGTAGGGTCCATGTTTGGGCCATCATTAGGGAAGATCTTATGGGCTTTTGAAACCCTTGATAGAGACGTGGAAACTCGATGTATTGAATGTCTCCACACTCCACGATTCTTTGTTCTTCTGCCAGAAAATGATTCAGGCAAGTGTCTGCCCTATCCACAAAGGAATCCTCTTTTTATTGCACGAATTTATTTCCTTCATGGAGGGGACTGTCGCCTTCCTTTTATTTCTGGAATATATCTCCCAGCGGATATGAAGCATGAGAAACGTGAGAAAATATTTATTATATTAAGTTAAATGATAAAAGGTTTGAAAGTATATAGACTTTTGTTATTTTGTTTTCTTAGTTTTTTCAATATAAATTTTATTTTTCTTAGCTGGGGCCGTATTCAAGCGGACTGTAATGAAGCGGGTGATATCCTGGATGCCAGCTGGAATGGAGCGCCAGGCAATTGTCTCATTTTTATTTGATGAGGATATTGAATACCGAATGGGAGAGGAGCATCAGTCTGCTTCTCAGGAGGAGTCATCATCTGAGAATTGCTGCTGATGCTGCTCACCTGGACTGGAACTACGACCGGCAAGTGGTTGAGCCTCCGCCGACCGGAACACCGACGGATTGCCCCCAGGCTGGTGGGTTAAGCCAGCCTAGGCAACAGGGGGTGCTCGTTGAAAATTGGTACCTTGTTGTGGATTGTTATTCTTATTCTTTGATCTGGGTTTCTTTCTGGTGAAACCTAATTTTTCTAGCTTGGACACAAGTTCGTTTGTCAAAGTATTAACATCCGATCCGGTTAGGATGGTACTTTGACTGCCGGTGAGGCTTTCGTAGCTTTGTAGGCGCATCAAAGCATCTGTGTTCTTTGCCCAAACTTGTTTACCCATGTGGGTTGGAAGCCCTTTAACGACTTTTGCTATTATCTCCTCTGCGGGGAACGTCCCCATTTTGGTAGTCAATCTAATAACGTCCCAATAGTAACTTTCGATTGACTCAGGAGGCGTGAACTTTCTGCCTCTCAATTGTCGAGAGTATTCCTGTGGTGTTTTTTTTATCTGAAGTAGCATTTTAAGGTTGATAGAGCAGTTGCGTAAGTGAAGGTATCTTTAGCAACGTCCGAGCACAATCTCAAACAACTATAAGCTGGTCCGGTGACGTGAAAGAAAAGTTGTTCAAGCTTCTGCTTGTCAAAAAAACCAAGTTTGGTAAAATAGTTGTCATACTTCTTTATAAATTCGTTCACATTGGTGTTGCCAGCAAATAGTAGCTGGAATTGTGGAGAGGCGTAAGCCACGACTGTATTCATTGTTCCTGGTGGTACAGGTGCTGGTGGAAGTAAACTTCTGTCTGGAGGAACCACCTGCTCGTCAGTTGTATTTGTTTGTTGTGTTTGATTTTCAAGTTCTATTTGTTGTTTCAAAAGAAATACGTACAAGGAAATGTTAGAAGTGGAGGTTGTACCAAATGGTACAACAGAAAAATAAGTAAGAGAAGTAATCTCTTACATGTCTACGGGTCACATTTTTTGTGGAAAATACAAATTTTTCACAAACAAAAAAAACAGATAATTTAAATTTGAAAAATATAAATTTCATGCAAAATGATACAAAGTTTAGTGAATGGGTTGAGAGTAATCAAAAGGTTAAAAGGGTTATAAGAAAATGCAATTAAGTAGAAATAAAATGTTGCATTTTTACAGACGAAGATCATGGTGCAGGTCAATTACCATGATTATACAAAGTTGCATATATGTAGTTTTATGGTTGGTGGGTGTGTGGTGTGATGAGCCCAAATGAAACGAAGTGGTGGTCTGGCCGCTGCCAATTTCAGACTGATTTTATTCTAATTTTAATTTCATATCTTCAAATCATTTTCATTCATAACATACATTCTTACAGGATACGTTCATAACCTACATTAACATTAGCATAGGTGTACTCCTAACCTAGAATGCACTTTGCTGTTATGCCAGGTCAGTAATCTGACCATACCAAACATTCAGCTTGCTAACGCACAAGCTCATTTTAAAGAGAGAGTTCATTCCTCATGCAGACTAATGAACTCTCTTCCTTTTTATTACATATATTCTCATACTAATACATTTTACATCTGACTATTTTCCAAAGTAATATGAGAAGCACACTCATAAAAGCTTGCACCACTTTTATGAATGCACAGTCTACCTGCTAATATTTATTTCAGGTCACTTCTCTACTTGTTTTACTTACCTACTGGTACGGGTTTTGAGTGAACCGTCTCACTCTCCAAACCATGTACCAGTTTCTGTGAGCTCCTCATGCTCAACAATGTTTATGAAAGCTGCACCACTTTCATAAACATAGTTGCAGTCATAACTACCTAATAAAAATACCATATATTATTATAATGACGGCAAGAGTCACTGATGAACTCTCTTGCACTTCAGTACCTACTGGATCACGATGATGATGATGATGATGAAGAAGTTGTTTTGTGTGAGCAAACCTTGCGTATTTGCTCACATAGAACTGCCCACGTTTCCAAATATAGCTGTCCACAGCGTACTTGAGCACCTGAGCTTCTTGATGAGTATCGTCGCTTACTCATGCGCATCATATCATTCATGGCTATTTCAGAGCTGCTCGATACAGATATCTGCTTTACTCTATTATTGCGGATAGCTGTTTCTATCAAGACTTGCAGCCAGTTGTCAGTGCATCTGTCCGGCAGCTTTCTTGCTGTTGCTCATGGGTGCAATCGTTTCGCTCCTTTCGCACATATAGCTTGTTCCGCTTATTTATTGCAAGATTCTTTTCTCATGAAATGTATTCATCGTAGTTTTGCTCAGCTTCGGAGGTTAAAAGTTAGTTACAATTTTACACCTCCGGCAATTGATGAATTTCTTTGATGAACTTCTGCAGCCAGCTTCTCTTCTGATTACAGGTGTAGAGTGCTGATTTTACTTGAATACATTTGGGCCACGATTTGTCTCGTTTCTCGTACTCGTATCTATTTGTCAATACGTAAAAGAGGCTTCGCTTTACAACACCAATTTGATCTCCACGAGAAACTGATGACACGTTATAGTCTTCAGCAGTTTTAATTCTGGGATTATGTTTCATCTTGTCAGATTGACATACATTCAAGAATGAAATGATGAATGTTACAGTCCAGTTTCACTCTTGTACTTTGAGTGTCTATTTAATTCACAGGAGACTCGGATATAATTTTTATTCGAGACTGGAAGCATGACACGGTCCAGTTCTGCATCTACTCTCGAACTCGAGATACGGCAACCGCATTATTTTCTAATCCGTGCTGTCAGCAATTCAGGGCTAGAGCAACGGCTTGAGTCGTTTACTGGTTATTTTCGAACAGGGTTTTTACCAGTAGGGAGGGTGAGAGATAACAATTACGAAGCCGAGCATTTGATTGTTCATTGATTGTGCCCGCTATCGTATCCTCTGATAATTAATTCCCTCTTCGTACTTCCATGGCCAAGAACTTGATCAATTTGATATATAGATGTTCTGTTTGACCAAGGGGGGATTGAACAGTATGGCGTTTGCCATTATCGACATCCAGAGTTTCTGGCATATGTGATATATGCCACCAAATTGTAACTTGATAGTGTAATTTTCACAGCTGACTGGATTGGGTCTGGACTCAGCACAAACTTCACAAAGTTTACTTGTTCGCCAAAGTGTAATTTTTTTCATTGTCACACATTCATATACATAATAACTTGTATGGCTTACGGGCCACTATTAATGGTCCGAGTGTGAGACCTAAAAAACACAAGTCTCACACATCCGCTTCCAGTAGGAAGTTAGACGAAATCCAGTAGCCACATGATTTCCGACTTGGGATCTCCTATAGATGGTCCGTAGACTGTGATGAAATCTTGATTGGTAAATCCTCCCAGCTCCGTGGCAATGCTAGCCAGATGGCCTGCATCCCGGACACGATATTCTTCCTGGTCCTCCATCGTCAACGCTGAGTGCTTCCAGGCACCCACCGTAAACTCTCGGACGTACAAGTCCCAAGCTGAAATGAAATCCCATCGAGGTCACCAGTTTTATGGTTTTATGTTTCTGTGCGATCATGCCGATCACTCCCATTTTATTTCATATTATCTCATGTTCATTTTTTCATTGTTATCATGCACTCAAAATTCATGTATGTGAAACTGTACAATGTTACAAACTGCATTGTACAGTTTTCCTGTTTTGTTATCTAACTAAACCATGCCAGTTCACTTGAACTTGGCATTCACCTTAAACTAAACTTACAAAGTATCATGTACAGCAAGAGTTCAGTAGCCCCCTTTTTTTTATTTGGGCTAACTCTGGTTGTACTTCGCACATCTCCAAGCTGTTCTAATCCGAGTTCTCTTACTCAGATTAGAACAGCTTCGACTCAAGTTTAGTAGCAATGTGATTGCACCATCACACTACCACAAAACCAGTTTCATCATAACCTCAAGCATCCGTTCATTACATTCATCCAGTACCTAGCTGGATGACATGGATGCTTGTAATCTACAAGCTAGTTATCTGTATATCTTCTCTATAGGAAATACACAGTATTTCCTATAGAGAATCTACTTATATATATATATATCATACACTACTATCATCGTTCGCTGGCATGGAACTCTAGTATACAGCCCGTTCTAATACTAAATCTTCTGCTTGACCCAAGTCAATACATCTCAACTGTTTGAGAAGAATAGGACAGAGGCGAGTCGCTCAATATTGGGATCTGGCAGCCTGTGCTAAACCTTGGGTACTAGGGTAGAGTCGATTATCGGTTTCCTCGATACTAGTAGATGCCCGGGCAGTCCCAGCGCGAGCGGGTAACATCGGAGAACGTAGGGAAGAGACATTGCGAACCGCATAATGGCTCGAATTCGCTTTTTCCACACCACGCCTATAAGTGATCATCTCCTGAGGATCTGAACGACGGCTAGGACGATATGCCTCGTCACGCGTGGGGGCTGAGGCATAAGTACAATCGATTCCGTTGGCCTCGTAACCTTCACGCGCACGTCGCATCCATCTTCGTTTGCAAAAACATGCAAGGATGGTGCAGAACGTTAAAATAAAGAACACGTCCAACACAAATAACGTGATCCAGAGCGTAAGGAAACTATGAAACTGGGATACGTCCGAACATAAAGCCTCAGTCGGTTGTGTCGCTCCAAGCAGCGCATAGAGGAGGGGTACATGCTGTCTTGTACGTTGTAAGCGACGTACAGATAATAAACAGCAAGACAAAGGACGACATTAATAATGGCTTGCGCGTAGCCATGATATGTCCTGTGAAACTCCCAAATGTGCTCCTGGAAGGAACACGTGCGATTACCTATATTGACCGAGCCATTTGAAAGGGTCACCGTTTCGGTTACATTGGGAAGTCTCAAAACGCTAGCGACGTCCGGATAGGACTTCGAAAGTTGTAATTCTTGCAGGAGGGTGGTAGCTTTAGCAAGGAACGTTTTGTCCGCCACACTCCAGTGATAGGGAAGAACTACATGGAGTCCGGGAAGCAGCGAGAAATCAGGATTGCGACACAAAACAGGAGGGGATAGCAAAATACGCTCATCATCATCCTGTAATGTACAGGAACAGGAGAGCCGCAGAATATAAACTCCGACATGATTAACGAGGGGAACGAGAGCCGTCTTTCGTGTTCGATCGGAACTGAACACGGAATTCTTGTAGCAGACAGTATACAGCGGCGTAACAAAGTTGGTAATGGCATAGTGACGCCCGTCACTATGCCATTACCAACTTTGTCTAATTCCGTAATCACAGGACTTGACTGAGTTACGTTCCAACACTGGAAAGAACAGATGTCGGTCAAACTAGAGACGGGTGTACCTTTAAGTAACGAAGTGGCACAAAGTGCAGCAGGGGTCGAAGGTAAATTCTTCAAATTGACAATTGTCACCTGTGATCACGCAGCTGGTGCCCTGATTACCATCCACGAGGTATGGTATCTTGCCATTTTCCATTACAACTGTGGAGTAATCATGTATCAACCGGCATAGCGTATGAGGACCACACTGAAAAGGAATTGAAATTGCTTGAAAAAGCGCAAAGTCTTCATGGGCGCACTTGACTGGGACATGTAATACGATTGTGAGCAAACCTGTTCTCGTGCTAAGCCTACAAACAGTATTTTTCAGGGAATAATACGTAGAAATATCTTTTAATCCTATGACCAAAGAGTGAGATTGTTTCGTAAGAGAGGCCTGGAGGGCTTGAAGTTAGGCTGTCAGGGTTCTAGCAGAAACAACAAGCAAGGGTAAACGTTTGGCTTCGCAAGCCCGCATTACCTGCTGGTAAAAGAGGGTATCTGTGGTACGCGTGTCTTCTTGAGCAAAATGAGCCATGAGCATTTGAAGACGCAACTCTCCAGTTTCAATATCCTTAAATAACAAGCGGGAAGCATTCGATTGCTTCAGAGTGACTGCGTTGAACGCATCTACGACTGCTGAAATTCTATTGGTATAGACGCAATTAGCGGCTTGAATCATGACGGGAACTTGGAGGATTTGGGCTTCCATATTTGCAACATGTTTGGCTACTGACGCGTGCGCGCGTCATAACCGCGCCTGAACTAACTAGCCAGTAAGCGCCTACTTCTAGCGCCGCACCCAGAAGAGCTTGACGTCTGGTGCGATTCACGACCGATTTACTGGTGTACATTAGGGGGAAAACCTGTGGAAGTTTCTATGATTGTGTCCAATTTATATTCAGTGAAACCTAAGTTCTCCACCATTTCATGATATAGTTGGCATTTGAGAAGTTCTTTGCCAGAAGCATTAGCACATGCCTTTTGCATTTCATTCTGACCGTAATGTGATTTTGGAAGTACGCTAAGCGTATGTTGAAGATAAATGGAAACGTTTGGCTGAAAATCACGGTCGTAGAAGTAGAGGGTTTAAGATAAAGATCGCTGGTTAGCTTTATCTAAAATGGATCTCCGGGAGTGTCTGCTTGGCCGCCCAGAGACATGGTGCGAAGATCGTTATGATAGTGACGTGTAACAACATCATAGATTGAACCTGTGAGGAGCCTTAATAATTCTACCCGATTGAGTGCGAAGTCCTGAGGAAAATGGGATGGGGTCACCTTCTAGAAGGTGTCAGGTCTTCGTTCCTTGCTGCAGCATTTTCTGGGATGGGTTCCAATTTCAGAGTACCTTGTCCAAGCTGGTCCACTATAGCTGTGCGCGACGGAGTACTGGAATTCGATGGGGTAATTGTAGATTCTTGTAAACTCTTGGTCAAAGACCCTTCCTACGTTCCATGTGGGTCTGTAATAAGGATTAACTGCAGGTAATGGAGAATTGTACTCTCTAGGAGTACTTATTTCGCGGGAAGGTACTAACTCTCTATCCTCTCGTTGGATCTGAGCGAGTCTTCGAAGTCTTCCTTCTCTTCCATCAGATTCGAAGACGTCCCTTCTTGGGAATTCACGACTGGCGTTACTCGAGGGAATGTCCCTCCTGACGAAGAACGGGTTGCTGATATTTGAAGGTCCCACTATAGGTTATAAGTTATAGGTCCCACTATACTGAAAGTCGCTGAAAACGGATTTAGCCTAGAAAGAGTGTGAGTAAGATTTCCTACCCTCGCAGCTCCTCTTTCTATTAAGGTTGGATCGACCCTTGGGAGGAGTATAGAACCTGATTCTAGGACCCGTGCTCTAGTTACGTTTGGTGATCTGGGTGATTCCCCACGTTGGGGTCTTTTGCTCGTGGAGTACGACAATAAGTAAGAAATGGACGTAGTCCTAAAGTAATTCACACGATTCTAGTTTTCAAGCTCTCACACATCTGAGACCAAAGAGGATGAAAGCATGATTGCGACCAGTTGAGAGTTAGAGCTTGTGGACTCATAACTACAGGTCATTGACTATCTAATACCTATACACAACCCATAAGTAAATCACTATACTAGTTGAGGTTATTAAACTCCAATAACGAGGTTGAGGTTATCCAATAATGTAACGTTGGGTAAAAATATTTCTTTTATTGTTGTTGAATATTGTTTCTTAATAAATTTCGTTTCGTTTGTCAATTCTCATTAAGTGTTGAATTGTGCTGCAGTTTTGGAGGTACAAACTTGTTATTGTTGCAGAGTGCGTTCAGCGTGAAGAGTCTATTTCTTCATGGTCATCACGAAAGTATATCTCAATATTTATGTTGAAGGTGTACGTAATTTTCAGTTTTTTTAAAAAGTTTTGTTGAACAAAGGAGCGAGGAAAATATACGGGAATATATATATTTCAAAGGTTTAAAACGGTTGGTCGCTCAGTAGAGTAAGGAAAAAGACACAAAATTGTTTATTTTTATTGCATAAGCAAAAGGAATCAAACATGGGTAGGAATAATTATGTTGGATGGTTTGAATAAACAAGGAAAATGAAAGTTTGTAAGAAGTAGAGAAATTAAACTGGATGAGATATGAAGATTTTGTGTAGACGGCGAGGAAATATTTAGGCCATCCGAAAGGAAATGATGCAACGGATGACTGGAACAACATTGTCTCAGTGTGTTGATTATTCTGATCTATCTATCAATCTTGAGCTCCAGTTTTCCTAGCTTGACGTTACCTAATCTTAATAGTTTACAATATGAAAATTTTCATCATGGGTATATCCATGATTGTGTAGGATTCTGAACGTCTATTGAGGTGTATGTAAATAAACTGGAGTTTACACAGTATAAAAACAAGTAGGTCTTCTTTGAGATAAATATCTCTTTTATTGCAAAAAGGAATAAGTGGAAATAATGTGTAATTTAAACAGAACTAATAGACCCTACACCAACCGTAGATCAAGTCAGTCTTTTTCCTGCTGAGGTACAGATGTAGAGTCCTTTTATAGACAAGGCAAAATAGAAAGTTAAACAATAATAAGGACTTATCAATCAAGAAGGTAAATGACTTTAACCAATTAAACAATAAGAGAGAGTAGGAGTGCAGTTAGCAACAGGAAGGTTAAAATTCACACGCAATTATCCGGTGGCCTGGTATAATGACCCTGGTTGGTAGTGAATAGAAAAGGAGACAGGTTGATAAATCAAATGAAGAAGTGATCTTCATTAACGATTGTAAGGAAGATCACATATGTTTTTCCCTAACGAATGAAAAGAGTGATAAATTGGTGTAATAATCATGATGCATGGAGTGCATGATAAAGTTAGGAAATAGCGGGTGAGAGCTATAAAAAGAAATAATGGGGAATTCAAGGACAACTGGTATCACTTAACATCACATTGCTCGAGGCGATGATGATTTCTAATAATAGCAATAAAACTGAAACGGAAGATGACTGAGTTCCTATAATATTAAGGTGCAAAGAATACGTAAGATTGGCTTGGTTAGGTTTTATCAATCAAATTCTTTGATTCTAATTTAGTGAATACATAAATGTGCATTCGACAGAATGAATATAAGGTAAATACTCATTCTGCCGAATTTATTCATTCACCCTGCCCTGTGAACTAAAATCCACGGTAGTGTAATATATTTTAATTGGCGCTAGTATTTGCCTTCAAAAAAGTAATTAATTACAAAATCAAAACAAATACTCATGTTATTCGTATTAAATATTCTGGCGTTTATGTATTCGCTAAAGAAATGCATATGGTGTTATTTAAGGAGAAATGCGAAACCTCTAACGATACCGAATTATGTATGTTAATAATAAAAATCAGTGTGAAAGCTTTGTTTATTTCATCCCTTGTCTATGGATTGTTTAATTTAATTTATCTTAATTTGGAGCAAATGTTTCATTGAGATTGTTGAGGGACTTTCACAATTTGTTGTTTGACATGTCTTTTATTTCTTGTGTATTTTCATTTTTCTACTTCTGTTGACTGTAATAAAATAAAAAGGCTATATTGTTAATAAAAAAAATGGCCCTCTTGATACTTTTAAAATTTTTGTCAGCGTTAGGAATATTATTTTAATAAAAAGCCGTCTCAAACAATTGGTTCACCAAGAATTGTTATGCGTGAAACAAATTACTATTTATTTGTATGTACAGGTTTGCAGCATAATGCGTACGTATGGGCATAATTTGGTAAACTACATTCTAATGCATAAATAACTATTTAACATTAACAATCAATTTTTTTCCCTTCTGTATCAAATTAAATATTAATTGTCATCAATTTCATGTGCTAAAATAACTATTGAACTTGTACTCATTTCTTGCATTCATTGGAAACGTCTTGAAAAGGTTAAAAATAAATGCACTTCCTTGTCATTTTACGGTCAATAACCAATACGGTACCACACTTGTTTTTTATTGATTTTTACTAGAAACAATTACTAGCTAATCGGTTTCCTTTTTTCTGCCCGATCAGGAGCACGATAACTCAAGAACGCACGGTTTGACTTTTTTAATTTCATCAATCGAAATTTTGTCCAAACTGGACAGTTTTATGCTCAAAGGAGTTAATGATGATTATGCCGTCTTATTTATAATATTTTTTAAAAGAACAAGTTAATTCAGGTTTGTTATTCCAGTTTAAGAAATGTCTCCACGTCAATAAATCATGGTTCTGTCTTTGTTTTTACTTTCGTCTTTCACATTCACAAAAAATTGGTTACTCTGCTTTTGAACGAGGAAATAGTACTCATTTGATAACAAACCATACAATCAGTCCGTTTAAGATAACCTCAAATCTGTTGATTTCAATAAGATGGATTTTCGTTCTTACTGAAATAATTCGTTCAACTTGGTTTCGAATGTTTTGTATCGATGTGTATTTACCATCAATCAAAACGTGACACACAAGGATAAGGTAGATACATCCACGTGCACACGTGGTTCCACGTAGTTTTGCGGAACATTGACCCGACCTCGATCTGACACAAGGCCGGAGAAGCTGATATGAAATTTTTCACGACTATGTTGGATGACTGAACTAGTGCAAACAGCGTCACAGCAGAGGCTTTCAGACATATTGATTTGGTAAATTATTAAATATTATGGTAAGAGTAGGCCACGCGTGTGACCATTTGCTGGCAACACGCAAAACATAGTCTGAAACTTAAATTAATGTGTAAAACAAAACAATTGTTCGGGTATCGTAAAATTTTATGCAGAAATTGTTTCATGAAATCTTTCAAAAAACTGTCAAATTTTCAAATGGAACTGATTTTTTAAAGTATTCAAAAAACTCTCCCTTTGTTATCAAACGTTTGCGTTATAGCATATAAATTTGGCAGAACACGCACCAAAAATAAAATACTCACATGTTCAAAATCATGATCGGCGGTTCAGTTGTATGTGAAGCGTAGAAAAAATAAACGTGAATATTTCATAGAAAGGGCGAGCTCTTCCGTGTAATGCATTTGATATCATTAATTGCTCACGTGAAACTGTCTGAAAACACCGTTGTCACGCTCAAACGTTTGTTGGAATGCCAATGCCTGTGTCGCTGCCAAACCAAAAGTTAGGCCACAAGCATTTATGCTAGCCATCCACAATTTGGAGTATATATTTTCCCCTATTATTATTATAGTAAAATGATTTCAAGGGAATTTTTCAAATTCATCATCATCTTAAACTTCCAATCGGTAGTTTGTTTAAAGCTGAGACTTGATTCCGATTGTTTTATAAGTTTTGTGGGAACGGAAGCGCAACAGGAATCAATAATTTCCTTTGTACAAAGCAATAGCAGCTCGGTTCCCCAAAGTTATACATTCACAGTTCAATCTGCATACCTCCAAAACACTTCGATTGAGGATGAACCAGACATTAGCAACGAGGAAAACTTGACATTAAACGAAAGATATTTTAGATTCGCTCCAAAATTTAGAAATTCCTTCTGCCTAATTTTTATGCTGAATGCTGCAACATTTAATGAAACAATAGAGGCCATTCATCATCATCATCACTCGGGATATGGAACTAGTGACGACGCCCTCTTTTTTGTGACCCTGCCAACTCTATCAATTGAAAATGATCAAATATTTAAATTCACTGTTCTTCATCAATTCAGCCCGTTCAGTTTTCACTCCAATATCATTTTCATTTCCTCGTGTGATTCCAATAATTTCAATTTTGGAATACACTGCTACTTCTGTCAACCAACTCCATCCAAACTCAACTTTTTAAAGGGAATAATATTTAGTTCATAGTTGGAATTGAAAAAGTATTCTCAAAAGCTAAATGAAAATGCATACCAGAGGCACATACTAGCTAGAACGGGGATTGCGGATTTGCCTGGCTTACAAAGCTGTTTAGATATTGACCACAATATTGCAGCTGGAAACAGAAATTCATTTTACCAGAATTTACGCAAAGATTGTTCTGATCCACATATCATCCTTTTTGCAGTAACCCAAAAGTATTTAAATGGGTCTATCGTTCTTGAAGAGAAAAATGTTCCAAGGGACGAATTGGAGGATTTGGATTGGTTTCTTCAGATTCGATACAGAATGACCGTACAACAGATCCCACTCGACGTAACCACAATTCGTGGCTTTATTTATATAATTGAGGGGCCCAAGCCCTCAGTTTTTACTTGTGTAACTACTCACTCCCTATCAGAAACATTGGATTATGTAATCCTTACTGTGTTTCACGGAAGCATGTGGTTCTGCCTTTTCCTTGTTGTATTTGCGTATGTATTAATTCACCAAAGTATTTTTCGTGGATTGGACGTATTGTGGCCACTTTTCGATTTATCCTTTTGTTACAAACATCCCAAAAATCTTATTGGCGTCTACATGATTTCCATGGTTCTCGTAACTAATATTTACCAAAGTAATATATCTTCGGAGAGTGTCCTCCTCTCTGGCTTTCCTACCATAGGCAAACTAGTTAGACAAGGATACAGGTTCTAGCAACCACAAAAACGGTATCTCGTCATGGCTGGCGGGAAAGATTCAAAACAACTCCTTGTCGGTTTAGGAGAAGAAATAGTGGATAGTGAAATAATGGGAAAAGGGGACTACAACTCAAGGTTTCAAAAAGCAATGGATTTTGTTTATAATGGAAGCAAAACTGGAGTCATCCAATTTGTCACGACAAACAACATGAGTGAGCTAATACACATACTTTCTGATACTAAATTGTTGACTACCAGTCCCACTGCTACTCAACTTTTGCAACCTTTTGTGGGTAACGATGGATTGATAGCCGCTGGAGATGATCAAATCTGGAAATTTTTTACAATAAATGATGGTAAAGTTATGCACATCCTCCGCATTTCCGGGTATTTGTCACATAAAATGTTTTATCTGCTCACTAAATTCAAGGAGGTGGGAATACAAGCTAGGTTTGAAAAATTGAGATTAGAAGCAAGTCAAAGTGGGGCTCGGGAACTAAATATTCAACCAGCTGGAGCGTTTGTAGTTCCCAAACCTTTGAGGCGCAAGTCTGCTGTTGGAGTTAGTATTTTAGTAGTGTTTGCGGTTGGGGCTTTGCTTTTCCTTATCAATTTTCATCAATATTTGGTCACGTTTGCCAAAGCGTTAGGAAGGTTCGGTGTGCTTTTATTGAGTAGGTTTCAGTTAAAAAGTCGAATTCTAGAGCAAGTCCGAATTTTGCAAATTTTAAAGTCCAGCAACCGAATGTAAATTGTTTTGGTTGGAAATTTTTATCATTTTTATTGGGTTTAAATGAGTATAGTTAATAAATGCAAAGGTATACTCTTTTATTAACACCGTTAAATTTAAAAAATAAATAATATGCATTTGTTTAAAATATAATTATCATCATAAAACATTCATAGAGACGTATTGACAGGGTTTAATTTGATTTCATTATGCATTACTGAATGTAGTTGCTGATGAAAAATATCATTGCGAATTTCGTCAAATTTCTCTTCCTTTACCATAACCTACACAAACCAAGAATATTATTCCTACCAAGTTCAACAAAGGTGACTAAGTTTGCGTAGCAAATTTAAGTCAGTAATTTTTTATGCATTGTGATGTACCCCTTCGTGAAAGTAACATTGTATCTAACATCCTTTCTATACTCCACTTTAGCAGCAAACTTATTTACTCCAATGGGAACAACAGCATCAACGGCTCACAAAACTCGTTTCTCATCTGAAGGCTTATTTTGTACTGCTTTGTGATGTGAAAATAAAACTTGAGAGTCAGAATATATGCAAAATAGAATTAAAAAGGTTTCTCCCATTTAGGTTTTTAGCAACAAAAGATTTTAATTTTTTAACTAATGATTTATTTCCTTAAATTGTAAAACATGTGTGGCTGAGTATTTTTATGTATTTTATAAATTTATGACTTCTTCACCAAAACACACTTTATTTGTAATGAATGAACAAGGGAAGCAACTTGGATATTGAAACGGAAGGCAGTGAGTCTGGGTCATGTATCGGGTAGAATCTATTCTTTGTAGATGATGAAACAAAATAACACATATTTTTAACTTTGTAGAAAGGAAGAAGGCAAACAAACTGAAATGAAAAGGAAAGTAAAACATAAAACAGACGAGGATAGGAGTAGTTGCGCAAGTTGCTTATAAATATTTATATGATGTGTGAAAAGCAACACACCACACATCATGTAAATATCCAAGTCGGCTTAATGTTACTTTCCATAACTTATGTTTACATTATGAAGTCCTGTTACTCCTCCATTAAAGAAAAAACTTGGAATTTATCAACATAGATTTGTTTTTCTTTCAGATTTAAAAAAAACTTGAACATGCTTGAAATAGAATTTTTCTAGGAATCCATCCCAATAGCACGAAGAAGTTGAGTTAGTCGAGTTTTAGCTTGCAAATCATGCATACCAATTAGGATGCAAACCAATGGCTGTGAGGATTTATTTTTGTTATAGATTCTAGTGTAAAAAATTATTTATAATGGAAACGCTGGTTGGCCTGGCGGTGAAAGTTAGATAATACCTTTAATTACAATTACACCCCTTGTTGCTCTCGTACTTCTGTTTATTTCGGTAGCTTTATCTTTAATATAAACTAAAATAAATCCTTAAAAACGATACATAATGATCATCACAATTTTTTCTCATATTTTTAATTATTCTCTGCAGTCAAATCGTTGTGCATAACAGAACCATATAAATATTTAAATATCTATAGTACACAGAAGGAAATGATTCCCTGATAAATTATCAAAATCATCATCAATATCCATCCCGATCCTGAGCATGTCCGTCCTTTAGAAGATTCAAAACTTGTGACCATGAACATGATAAACTGGATGCCACTCATCTACATGATATTCTCGTTCAGGCTTGACACAATGGTTAGATGACGGGCACCAATAAAATGTGGCCTAATCTCAGCGGAACTTTTTCTCTATATTTTTGTTTTATTTCTAGAATTGTCAAACTAATTTTAGTTTGAGCAGGGAGAATGTTGGTGTTTGGTTTGAGTCTCCTCCTATCCATCCTGACTTGCAATACAAAAGGGAAAATTTGGCAGAAATGGTAAACCTGGTTGCTGGAACCTTTGGAACAATTTTGTCTCCTGAGCCACTGAAATATCCAAATTGTACGTTATTTAATACGAACCAAAGTCTCCAGACAACATTGGAACCCACAATTAAACTTAAATATTCTTTTCAGCATCTGCATTGACACCTTTTAACAATAGTTTGCTGCTGATTTCTGATTCTGTTGCGGAACACAATCGAAAGCATTCCGAGCTGCTGACTGAAATGATTGTCCCTTTTCATGTGAACTTTGAGTTGAATTCAGAAACAGGGAGGGAAGAGGTCTCAATGGAAACCCTTGAAGTGGCAAAGGCGATCGCAGATAATGCCAACAACATTTATCCCGGCACAATAAAAACGTTTTTATTGCGTGAATACAGCCTCGTTGGTGTTGACAGAGAAGAGGACAAGTTTTCGGAGGATTTACGAGTCGTTTCTGAGTTTCTCAACGAAAACGGTCAATATAAATTTGGACTGGAAATAAACAACTGTATCGGCTTTGATTTTGATCCCAAAAAACCGGCAACCGCTCTCAAATACGTGGATGTAGTTTTTGTAGAGCTGAAAGAATCTGAGGATATTTATATGCAACCCGTAGAAAAGCACAAAATGTTGCTGCAATCATTAGAAAATTGTGAAAAATCCTTGACAAAAGATAAACCTGAGTTGGAGATAATTCCTTTGGTGTTTTGTAGCAAGCCATTCAAGCGTGACTACCTGGAAGTCTCCATGTTTCTCCAATGTTGGCAATTGATGAGCGACTGGGCACGAGACAATGGCAGGAAAGTAATCATGTTTGAAGCTTTTGATCGCTACGTGGGAGACGATTATTGGAAGGTCCCTTCTGAAGAAAAAAATGGGGTGGGCTGGTGGCAACCCGATTCAGAAAATATGACGTTTGTTAACGCCTCCACCTTTCATCTTAAAACAAATGGTAATTCATTCATTATTTAACGATTTCGACTATTAAATTGAAATCAACAATCAAAAGCAAATTCGAATTGGCTATTTCAAGAGCACCTTTCATAGAAAAGGTTAAAGGAAAAGGAGATAATGATATTATGTATGGATATTATGCAAAACAAAAGTTGGAATTATAAATGTGGATAGTGAAGACTTAAAATATATTTTATTTTTAAGATGTCGTGTTGTACAAGGCTTCCAACGGCAGCAGCTCACCACCTTTGACGTACTTACCAGAAAAGAAACCAACACTGGAATCTTTTAAATGTGATGATGTAAGCAACTTATTAATCTACATTGTTTTTCCGGCAGCCTACATTCTCTTTTTTATTTGTGTCGTGACGCTGTTATGTTGCTATATTTGTATTGTGGTAGTCGGAAAATGAAAGCTGCCACTGACGTCATGAACTGGCTCAAAAATTTTACTAAAAAAACACTTGAAAACTATTATTTTACGAAAACATCATTACATTATATTTAAAATACACATAGTGAACAGTACTCTTTATTATCATCTTTTTTTAAAAAAAATTATCAGGCCAGTAACAAAGAATTGTAATTAAAAATCCTAACAAAATCATGGCAAAAACTTGTTTGTTGCATCATTGATAACTTGTTATTGGCAAATAATACAAAATGGAATAGTGTCAAAATCCCCGGACTACACAAGAATCTTCTATCTTCTACAGATAAGAGGTTGTAATTTATTTTTTTTACCAGAAGCGTCAATAGTTGTTAACTTCTTGCTGGAATCGGCAAACAACACCTTTATCGGGCCGAACTTTTAAACACAGAATGGAGAACAATACTAAATTTAGGGTAGAATTTTTAAATGTGAAATTTAATGTTTGAATGAATTTGAAACTATAAATAATAGCTTTTTTCATATAATACCTTTTTGTTGAGATATATCTGGTTTTGGTAATGATGATGATTGGACACAGACAGGCAGAATATCGACCACGAGAAATTGCACAGGAGTTAGGCAACACTGGTGAATTGTGTGGTTATTCATTGATATCATTGAGTTAGGTTAGGATAAATTGATAAGAAATACAATTTTTTATTAACTTTATTAATGTCTTACTGAAATTAAGTTTTTATAACAAAATGTAAAATTTACATTTAAAAAACATTAAATTTATTTCCTCTTTGAAAGCAATCTTGATTAAATCATCAAAAACTGCCTGAATCCTATCCTGGCAATATATAAATATTCTGAATCATGTCAAGCGGTTGGACCTGCTGCCCCTAAAGAAAGTCCAGAACAATTATGTTTTCATTTACATTAGCACTATTATCAATGTTAAAACTCACTATTTCACTCACGTTGTTGTCCTCTGGGATGGCCTGGTTCTGGTCACCACTAACGGGCACTTCAACACTATTTTTGTTGGAAATTTTCAAAAGTGACAATGCAAACTGAGCAGCTTCTTTAGGCTCTCTTCCCACCCACTCTTGATACGTGGTTGAGGAGGAAAGCCCTTCCGGATTTCTGAAACGTGATGAATATCAATTTAAAAAATATCCCCTCTGACAAATTAAACAAACAACCACTTATTACAAATCAATGAATTATGAAAGCACTTACTTTCTCATGATGTTTCGCAGCTTTTCTGAGAGATTTGTTAAATTTTCCACATTCACAGTAAAAAAGTACAAGGCCAAAACACCATTCATTGTAAACCATTCGTTTGGCTTCTTGAAGAGAAATCGGGCTGTGAGAGCTTCCAGCTCAGAAATATTATATTTGTGAGCTGCCCTCATCAAATCGAGAATCACCTCCTCGCTTTTTTCATCCAGATCTAAATCTCTGGCATAAATATACTTCAGCATGAGATTGACTCCCTCTTCGCTCACATCCTTCATCTCAATCCTGTGAGTTTGGGACTCTTTCATCCCACTCTCGAGCATTGCAAAGAGGACGTCGCTGTTCATGGCCAAAATGTTACGGTGGCATTCCAGTTCCTTTTCATTTGAAGCCACGATGACACAATCAGCCATTGGCATCCCGTTGTACAGCTTGTCTAGAAGCTTTATCTCAACCTTTGACACATCCCTCTCAAAATCCATCCACTCCAGGATCACCGAGTACTCCAGTAGAGCATGTGTCCTTCCATGGGTTTTGTACTCCTCTGCCATTTTCTCTATTCCATTAAAGGTTTCATAACTCGCTTCTTCTACAAGCTGAATATCTACAAAAATATGAATTTTGTATCATCATCATCATCAAATCAAATATTAAAATATTGTACCATTTTTTACTACTTACTTTCGACACTAAAATCTTGCACATGATCATCCACAGGTGCCCAGACATTCACCAGAGCTATAGGTGAATGTGAACCACTGTAAAAAATACCAGTGTTCGGATCATATTGGGCTCTGAGTGGGTTTGGATTCTCGCACCTGCTCAAGTTCTGAACCTGCCTCACAAGCTCAGCAGGTTGATGAATTATTAGACGTTCACTCCAAGTCCTGAACCCACGGACGGATGAATGGGAACTTGATGGAGAGTCACTGTTTTGCTGCCTTTGGACAACTTGATAGGTGCCCTGAATAGTAATCTTTGGCTGTGTGAGGATGCTCGAAAGCTTCTCCACAAATTGTTTAGAAAAGGACACTTTTGTGAAAATCCTTGGTTTCTCGTAGAAACTATCATACTTTGAGTATATTTCAATTTTCCTGCACATAAAGAAATTGTAGGATGAGACGGACATTTATTTAAATAATAAGACTAAAATATAGTAATTACAATGAACATATTGAGCTTACGATTTATTTTCAGTGAGCTTTTCAGCCTCATCAATGGCTTCTGAAAGTTTAGCAATATTCTCGTCATCGTAGCTCTCATTCGGGAAGCTCTTGAAAGTATCCAATCTTGGAGAATAGAGCAACCTAGTTTCCGAACATTTGGTGGGAGGATTGCCTACTGCAAGTGACAAAAGCATTCAGCATCATTATCATCATCCTCATCATCAAAATCCAAAATACATCATTTCAAAATTACTCACATTATTCCATACTTACCAAACTGAAGATTAACTTCACCATTTTTGAGAAGATAGGCTCGTCTTGCTATCAGTTCCATTTGTAAAATATAAATAACACGTAATAAATACTAATAAAAAAATTACAAAACATTCAGCAAACTATCACAAAACCACCAATGCTGATGAACGATAAGTGACTATTTTTTTTATATTAGTCGGTTATGACCTCAGATTGGTCAACTTAAATGGGCTAATTATTTGATTATTTTGAATAAACAAGTAAATAGGTGTTGGTGCTTGGATGGTGCAGTTGCAACAACAACAAATATATATCTGCTCAGCTCAGCAACTCAGCTGCTTATGTTCCTGCTCATATGCATACTGCCTGGAAATTGGGAAGGAGGAAGGACGAAGTGCTTTTCATTATGCATTTTTTTTCTTTCAGCTTCTCAATACTCAAAGTTAGATGAACCTTTTACTTTCAACTCATCATGCGTGCATTACACACACACACGATACGATCATTCGGAGAGTTTTTGTTAGCGTGGGCTGAGATTTGGATGCATAAATGAACTTTGGCTTGTTTTTTTGCGTAAGTTACTAAAACTTATAACACATTACACTGCCATGCAGTTCAAATGTGCAGCTGAATGATGATATTGCAGCTACAATCAAATCCGCTTCATTCCTTTACATTAAATGCAGAAGAAAAATGTCAAAAAACCAATATATCTTTCCTTCAATGTGTGACGAAAATCTAATAAAAGCTTAATATTATTTTTTTAATTGCACCATCAAATTACATTTTTTGTCTGAGAATTAACCGGAAAGTACCCTCGTTGTAGATTGCCAGTTTAAAACTGATGCTAATTTTTTTCCACTTAAAATAGTTTTTGTATTTTCTCCGCAGTAGTTTTCATTGACAAAATTATGCAAACGATAAATTCACCAACTGAATTTTTACTGTCTCATGGAATTATGCCAAAAGCCTTTAAATTCCATTTTGCAATTTTTGTTGCTTGAACTGGGGCACTTTGAGACGTCAAACATTACCGAGATTAAACTTGACGGAGCTTTAGAAATAAAAGTAAACGAACAAAAATTGGCGGTTTGACATTTTTTTGTTGATCACCTGGTTTCCACTCGCATGGCTTCATTAATTAATGAGCGAATGCATTCTACATATTTTCATTGCATCTGACGATTTACATTTAAAAACGATAAATTCAATTCCGTTTAAAAAATCAAGATTCTTAACAAAACTTTTAGCAAATGGACGTGACTTTATGTCAATACGTTTTGAGAGTGGAAAATCATTGCAACGCCCACATATTTTGCAACTTTAGTTGTGCAAAATGTATATGCTATGAAGCAGCATAATTTATTCTTGCAAATTCTCGTTTCTTTCTCTTCAATTTTTCGTTTAGGGCATGCTTTGCATCAAGTCATTATCATTATTTATGAGACTCCATGCAAAGCAAACCATTTATTCCTTCGAGCATTTTTAACTGATCCTTTCAATACTTGGAATTAAATTTACAAACAATATAATTACGACAAGTTAAAGTTATGTAAGCACTATTTGTATTTGTGGTTAAATAAAATTACATGAATTGACTAATAGTAAAAGTGTTCACTTTTGCATAAGCAATAAATGTTGTTTTAATTTTATCGTGCCATAAGTAAGCTCACAATTTGGTTCACGCAAAAGTTCAATAATTTAACGGTGTTTGTTCATCCATATAGTTTACCGTACCGATAAACGCTTTTAACGGCTGTAATGATCTCGCATACCTTCGCAACCACTTCCTCTGGTGTCGATTCTTCATTGTTGGTAAAACCTTGTCTGTTATTGCTCTGATGCAATCTTTCGACTCTGGTGCCAGTTCAGCACACCAAAGCATTCCAACCAAACCAATCCGCCCGTATCCCAGCGCAAATATTTCATATATCCACGTTATGAATAAAAGTTGCATGTAAATAATTGTTGCAGGTATGCGCTCCTTGTTGGGTCACGTTGTAGTAGCGATTTAGAATTTGAAGTTGGCTGTACAATTCAAACCTTTCAGTTGAGGTGTCAGACATTAGCCGTCGTTGGAAATGTTGAAGGTACTGCAAAAAACAATAGCATTGAATGAAGGAAATGTCCAATAGCCAAAATGCAAAGCAACCCATCCCATCGTCATGGAGCCAGGTCATAAAAAAAACTAGCAGAAAAACAATAATTGACGAGCTTGTACTCCACTCCACATTTGGATCTGAACTGTGACATTCCGGAATGAGGAAGTAGCCAAGTTGAATCGAGTTGCAGGGGCCAAACCATCGCTGAAGAGAGAACAAAGTAACAATCCCAGGTGCTCTCACAATTGCGTAAATAGAAACTCCCTTCATAAAAGTACTCTCTGATCTGGACACTTGTGCATTTCCAAAATCTGAAAATATTGAGAATAGTTTAAATTTGTTGTTGGGTTAATTTGGTTTGTTTTTATTTACTTACCGTTTGCATTTTGTTTCTCAAACTTTACAAATAGGTTGAACAACTCCATGAAAGCTTTTTGTTTTGTAATCAGCATCCATTTTGATAGAGCACAAACCGTTGTTCCAACTGCTATCAACCAGCTTACCAATCTAATCGCAATATCTTCGTCTCTGCTCACATATAGTAATTGATACCATAAAATTATTCCGCAAAATGAGTATAATGATGTTTTGAAAAGCTCCCAAATCTGCCTATTTTTACTCGTCAAGGATAATGTTTCCTCATCCACATGAGGCAAACTGAAGTGGACAAGTTCCCCAAATCCTTAGAACCTTTACAAAATACTTTATGAAGGGAATCAAATTCTCCTTTAGCAACATTTTGCTGTTATGCGCAATCCAAGAAGCACGAGAATGTAATTCACAGTGAAAATGTTGAGGAATAAAGGGAAGCATAAATACCAGATAACGTCAATTAATTTTTTTAAAGGTTCGTGTTTGACTCGTATATATGGCTTCATTAATTAAATGGCGAATTTGCTTAGAGTTAAGTGGATTCCCACATATACACCTGAAAATCTGAAAAAATCGGAAATTCACCTCATGTTGTGGCTTATTAATTTTGTGCAAGCTAAGTAGGTATACAATTTCAGTTCTCAAAAACATGTTTTAATCAACCCCCTCCACATCGCCCAAAAAATAAATTATTAGTGTTATGTAAAACGTGCTTTCTTAAGTTTTTTAAATATCTAAATTTCTGAGTAGCTACATTTTATGGACGTCTGGAAAATTACGTTTTATCCTCCCTTGGTCGTGTTGAAAATGCCTAAAAGTCCACTGAATATAAATGAGCATGGGGTTGGGTTTTCAAGCAACAAATTTTTTAGCAATGCAGTGGTTGCCAAAAAGCTCATGAACAAACTATTTCATATTACTTCAGTGTTGACTACTTGACTACTTTCATTATTCATCAACAAAAAATAAGAATATCCATATAGTTCGTAATTGAAAATTGTGTGAAGTATAAAGAATTAGAAACTAAAGAAAACGAAAAAGGTGGACGATTAGAGCAACAATATTAAATTTTAAGCATGTTAGCTGGTTTTTAGCTAAATAAGGTTAAGAAATAATAAAATAGTAATAACCCTGGTAACACAGGAGTGTAACGACAAGCAATTTAGGGTAAAAGAAAACTGATGACATTTGACCTCTAAGATAACATCCGAGATAAGCGCGCTTATCATGGTTGTTGGTCTTCTCTAATATTGTGCTGAGAGATGCCCTCTTTGAAATGCATAGAAAGATATTCCCTACTTGAAGTGCATACGGTATATACCTGATCTGATGCTTGAAAACGGAAAGGTTATCAAGACACTTGACCCTAAAGATACCATCGGAGATAAGCGTGTATAGCACCCTTGATCTTTTCTTGTGATTACCTATCGAATGACATGCTACTCGGTACACCTTGCGCTTGAAAAAGTGAGGGGGTATGACCTTTTCCCCCAGGGGTAACTCCGATTTGGCCCAAAATTGAATTTGATTCCTCATTTTTCCTAAGCTATCGAGTGGTAAAAACAGAATTAAAAAAAGTCAAAGCGTTCTCGAGTTATCTTGCCCCCACACGGACCGACGGACCGACTGGACATTCCTATAACAAGCAATAAATTGTTTGTAAAAACAAGACAGTTGTGGACAACGTTGAGTGGTTTGACAAGCACATGTTCCGTGAGTATGGATTAAAGAATTAATTAATTAAGTTCTATCCAACACAATTGAAAAATTAAAATTTGGAAAAGCACGTCATAGCTTTGCTTGACCTCAATCATTTTTCGCAAGTTTAATGGTCACACAATAATTTTGTGCCAAATTCGTATTTCCTATTCAACGTGCTCAACATGCACCTGCACATAAAAATCAGGCAAGCCCGGAGTAAAAAAATACGTTTTTGACGTTTTTATTGGACCCTGAAAGACTTTCCATCTTTCAATCACTAAATCTAGTAGATTTGTATTTTATAAGTCACTTTGAATCGACCTCCAAATCTTTTTTTAAACATTTTTCTAACTTATTAAAATTCTCTCTGCATTCCCATAATTCTCTCTGCAATGAAACCTCAACACCCAAAGACCATTATAACACTCCTTCAAAGACTTGTGGAACGTTCCCCCAAATTTTTTTGAACATCCAATCATTCTTCCCTTCAATCAGGCCAATTTACACACTTTCCTGTAATTTATGAACTCTCTTCAAATCCATTTCTAAAAACTACAATGATATCTCCCAACAGCATTCCCAGTCTCAATGTTGGATTCAAAACGACTCGCATTACGTTACAAAGTGTATGTAATACGTTACAGGCTTCCAGATTCACAGAAAAGTGGTTCCCATTAAGTGGTGTATGCACTACTTTATAATAGGGAGTCGAGACGAGGTACAACTTGCAAACGTGCTACGTAAATCCTTATCGCTTATGTGCATACTTACTGCGCACGATGGTTATGAATATATGTTGAGTTGGGAATGATAAATGATGAAAGTATTGAGTTCTGAAAGTAGTTATGATTGAATTGAATGTGCCTTCTGGAAGAAAAAGAAGTGCCTCAAAAAATCCATGGAAAATCTTAGGTTAGAAAAAAGGCCAGGAAAATACTTTATTTTTAGAACTGAATGATTGGGGTAATGTGGAACCTTAGAATGTCAATGTTAAATTGGGCAGCATGCAAATGATAAAAGAGAGTGAGGGAAGTATGGAGCTTCTTGCTCCCTTTTTAGTCAGAAATTATGCATACATATCTCATTAGTGAAAAAAAATACAAATCTCAATGGATACATAGTAAAAAGACGTTTACAATAATTCAACCAGCATTACCATGATAAGATGATCCCAAAAACACAAATATAAAAAGGTACAATGATCTACATGATGAGAATGATTTAAAGAAATGGAAATACTCATGAACAATTGTGTATGCGCAGTATGACTGCTTTTCAAGCCCGTAATATATATCATGACAAGAATTAGAAACTTTTGGATCAAGATTCTACGTGCCCACAAACACGTATTATAAGCTCATTATACAGCCGTTAGGCTATAAACTATTGACTCATTAGGGTTTTACTCTGTTCACACGTACTTTAGTCGGTTTACCTTCATTAGGCTCTGGATTCTGCAATCTTTAGCTTTTTTATATGAAAAGCGCATAGAAGAGAGAATGAAAATGCAGACACTAATTAAATGTGTCTCTCTGTTTATTTTATTTTATCTTCCTGATTTTAATAAGTTTTTTGACAATGATAAACAAAGCACTTTGGTATAAAATCTGGAATCTTTGATGGTATAAAAAGTAGGGCCACCTCTTTGCTCAAAGTTACAAGATATTTGGAGTCTGTCAAACTTGTTGCACAATTTCAAATTTAAAAGTTTCTTTGATAACTGGTTACTTATTTAGAAACTTTCTAAAATGATATCCATCCTTGCAGTATTAGTATTTACTGCAGCTGTAACCCGAAGTGATGGAGCAGTTGCTTCAAAAATTTTACAAGAAAATGAATTGGTGACTTGGGTGACAGGAAATGGTATCAATAAATCCCAACTTGAGCCTGCTGGTGAGGGATGGTCCAGAGATTACGGTACCATTTACGTTTCTAGAGCGCTTATTCAAGGAGGATGGATTCCAGGGAAAGGTTTCTTCCGGGATAATTTATTCCATTGTGCTGTTGGTTTGAACGGGGAAGAGATTGACATGAGTGGGTCACAGTGCCAGGTATGAATTTTGTATTTGTATCATCAACATCCTCATCATCATGAGCTGTTCTGTTTGTAATATGTATGTAATTTTATTTTAATAATAAATTTGACAGGGATTGGTAGCTCCTTCTGGACATACAAAATGGGTAGAAAATCAAAATACAATTCCAACTTCAGCAATCGTAGCTGGTTGTGATTCCAAAACTAGCGTGTCAGTATTCATTTGTCGAGGAGTCGTTGTAGAGTTTGGAATGAAATTTACGTTAGTTGGAAAGTTACTGCAAGGAAGCAACACTTGTTTAATCCCACACTGTGAGTAACTGCTAATATTTTTTAAATCTTTGTAATTTACTCCATAGTTTTCAGAACATGTTTATTCACTTTTTCAGGGGGTGAAACACCAGTGAAGGAATATGACGTTCTTGTGAGCACTCCCTAAAACAGTTCTTCCCAAATTTGTTCTCGTCTTCGCCATCTTGCTTCTTCCGGCCACCTCTAGTTATTTAAATGATTTGAAAAGGAGAATAATTTGTCCAGATATTAAGAATGTTTTATAAAATTGATCTATCCTCTAAATTCCATTAATGTTTTGTCTGCATTTTTTGACATTGAAGTTTTTTTCTCTCAAATTAAATGGATTAATGATGCGCAAACCCAAATAATTAAATTTAAAAACAAAAACTATTCATAGGTTGTTTACTTACTTATTTTGCAATCTATAACTTATAAATATTACAAGTAAAAATTGTCCATGGTTAAAATACTAAAATTATCATCGTCCATTCCATCCAAAACTGGAAGTGAAGCTACTTTCCAAAAGTACAAGCTGAAGTACACTGAGAATCAAACCAATTTTTCTGCATGAATTTGCATTAATTCTTTTTATTATCATGCATTATTTAAATCTATTTTACTTTTTACTTTGACTTACAAACTTGACCGGTATCAAGCACAATGGAAATAGGAGAACAAATAGATTTACACCGCCACACTGGTGTGAGTTTGATTACCCGACGACCTTGTGCTTGGTGGATAAACACATTTCCATAAGTTGTCATTGGCTAAAAACAATTTAATAATATATAACGCTAACAATCAAACAAAAGTTAAAAACTATCTGAAAATGAAAGTTTACCAAAGCGTACGCTGATGATGACCGCCCATCTATATACATATATTGCTGATAATCCACTTCACTTGATGCAGGAATGAAGTTTGGTAATGGAAAGAATTTTCGTAACGGTAGGGATATATTTGTTTGATATACGTCACTAAAAATATTGCATCATAAAATGATAATAATAAAATATTATTGTTATTACGCAAAAAATTCATTTTATGATGATAAAATATAATTCTTACAATTCCAAATGAGAAGTCTGCTCGTCAGACGGAAAGTTTTCAAATTCAAAATTTTCTGAAAGAAGTTCCCTCAACTCGCCCAATTTTATTGGTGTCGGGAAAGCATCCTTAATAATCCACGGGGTTCCACTATGATGGTAATTTTTTTGAATTGTGAAGCTTGTTAATCCAGTTAGATCCTTTAGTTTTTGAACATCTTTACACAACTGGCATTTTGGGGCCTTTTGCACAAGCTTGAAATAGGGGTTCAGCAGGAGACAAGTTTTTGTGTGAGCATCTAAAATTTACATAAAAAAGTAAATAAAAGTTATTAAAATTTTCGTTAGGTCTTAAATATTTTTTTTAACAAAATTTACCATGAAATTGTGGAAGTTTGTGAATAGATAAAGCAAGTGAGACAAAACGGGCAGCTTGCATGGAAGGAAGATACAATCCTCTCACAAATTCAAAGAGGAGGTCATGAGTTGGCTCGTGCGGAATATTAGTTTCGGTTGCGACAAGGACGTAAATTGAAAAAAAGAAGAGGAAAATTATTCTCAGGAGCAATTCTAGAATTTTAAGAATCCGATAAAGTTGCTGGGTAAATGGTGAACTCCGCTTGATTTTTCTCACGCTTAGATAATGATGATGATGATGAGCCCTCATTTAAGTAGGCGATAGCCGCAGAACGGCAGGCCACCTTAAGGTCAAAGGTATCTTCCGTGATCCAAATGATATAATTCGCCAAGTTGTAGTTTCTGCAATGCTTTAATTATAAGAACACATTTACAATGACTACAATAACGACTAGATTTTACACAGAAATTTGGTATGGTTTTTTTTACTTTTTAATTAATTAATTAATTAATTAATTATTTATGCAATGCATTTCGAAATCACGCATGTTAATAATACCCCAAGTGAAGAAATGTCTAGTTTACGACCTTATAAGATTTACATAACCTGTTCTCAAATCATCGCCTCATTTAAACTATCACACAAGCTGCCGAAATGTGTGCAATGATTATGTACGGAGCTAGAGTCGACATTTTACTAAGGCTGGCTCAGATATCTTAGTTTCACAATGTTTACAATGAGCCATAAAGTTCCAACACCTTTGCATTAATTATTTTTACTGCTACGCGTAAAATGTGATGGCTAGTAGAGCTATCTCAGTGGTATCAGGCATAAGCGGGTGTTTGGTCTAGTGGCATGACAGGGGCGCGCTAAGCCTTTGAGACTGGGTTCGATTCCCAGTAACATCCTTAGCTTTTGCCTGATATTACATGGTGACAGAATCGGAGACGAGCTCCACGTTCACCCTCAGAGCACTGAGCAGAAAGCTTGAGGAAGAGGGGGTGGGTGGTCTCTCAGGGAGATGATGCACCATCCCTCCTGCTCACTAGCAGATCAAGATAGCTGGGTAAGCTTGAGATCGAGGACGGTGATGCAAACCACCAGCTGTTAAGAGCTGTGTGTGAAAGAAAATCCTGAAAGGGGAGATGTGATGGTAGCTAGTAGAGCTATCTCAGTGGTATCAGGCATAAGCGGGTGTTTGGTCTAGTGGCATGACAGGGGCGCGCTAAGCCTTTGAGACTGGGTTCGATTCCCAGTAACATCCTTAGCTTTTGCCTGATATTACATAAAACTTTTATGATTTTCTATCACCCTGATCTAAAATCGCGATCACTAGTTTTGCTCTGCAAACTCAAATCCAAACAATTTCTTTAAATCTTTAAGGTCAGTTAATAAAGTTTAGTTAGGGACGTTAATTGTCACCAAAATGCACCCGTTGGGATTTACCAGCCGAATTGGCTTCGTGTTTGTATTGGGCATGTTACTTTTCTTTAAAATGGTTCCGATTCGGGAACCCGTAGCCGGTGTACTTCTTTATGAGACCACCGGAACGATTTTAATCCGGCTTGGATTTCCAAACGAAGGACCAGTTACAATGACATCTGGACAGGTAACTATACTAACAGATTGTTTAAAAATTATCATGACAATTCACTGTAAAAGTATTCACGTTTTATTAATGACGCCTCTTCGCATAGGTCCGCGTTCGAGGCTTCTTCCTAGGCTGGGCATTTTCTCTTGGCATCCTAATTTTTATCAAAGGAGTCTACCCCAATTTTGGAATCTGTTGCTGCATCCTGGCTTTTTTCCACTTTTCAGAGTTTTTCTTCACAGCATTAACAAGTCCAAATACTTTGGCCTTGGGTTCTTTCCTTTTGGATCACAGTAAACACTACAGATTTGCATTTGGAACAAGCGTAGCAGAATATTTTCTTGAATGGTACAGAGGGTTTGCGTCCTTTTTGATAACGCTTTGGTTTATCGATTATCTCTACTTGTGATTATCGTAGGTGGGTTATCAATGCAGAAAACTAAAGGTTAAGCGGTTTTGCATGTAACTACAAAAGGTTTCATGTGAAAATCTTAAATCCCGAAGAACTGTGGTCAAAAGAAGTGGGCAATGTCCAACAGGAAGTTTCCAAATTGCATCAAAAATTGATTCTTCATTTCCAAAATAGTCAATACTTTAGATACTCAAAGCCAAAATAAAGCCTTGGGAATGGCATCACAGGATTTAATAGGCATTTTTTTATTAGTAATGACGGTAACAAGGAACATTTTCTGAATTCCGTCCACACACTGGGACCTCAATCTGGCCGTGTTCGAGAAAAAGTTGTAAATTGTGCATTGAATGTCCTTTTTTGGTGAGTCTTTTGGCCTAAATCCTCGTCGGTGATGCTTCTTACGGTTGTCAGGGATGTTTTTAATCGTCTGGATAACATAAGTTGGGATGGTGGTTATTCCTTAGAAGTCCACGGGCTAATTTTCGCTGGCAACCGGAAGTCCTCACTTCCGGTGGTTGCTCTTAATAGAGGTGCCACTCTGCTGGCTTAACACGCCTCACTGATTTCTACGTTGTTATGAAGAGTACGAAAGATACTGTACTAGAAACATCATTACTAAGATAAAACAACAAATTTTTGAAAGCTTTTAGTGACTTTCTCTGCCTGGAAAGTGGTTTAAGGACACTATCCACCTCTTCTGCCCGCAATTCTTCGGGCTTTAAGATTTGCGCATGAAACCTTTTTTAATTACATGTAAAAACGCTTCATCTTTCGTTTACTGTATTGATAACGTACCTACGATTAGCACGAGCAGAGATATCGCTAATCAAAAGCGTTATCAAAAAGGACGTGCCTTCCTCTGTATCTTTTCCCAGGTAAAACCAATTATTTTTTTGAATCCCGACTAACTTTTATTAAATGAGGCATTAATTTAATTACCATTGCTTTCTTTGAAATTGATTTAGATTTTAAAAAACGCAACTTTTCTTCTACTATTTGGAATCATTCTTTGCATTTTTGGTGAAATAATTTGAAAAGGTGCGATCATAACACTTTATAACGACTTTAACCATTCGCTTCATCATGAGAGAATTGAAGGGCATCGCTTAAGAACCCATGGACTCTATGGTTTCGACATCCCGGTTATGCGGGATTATTTTGGTAGTTTGTTGGGTTGCAAATTGTGCTATTAAATCCCTTCTGCCTAAAGACTTTGGTGTTTTCTTTTTAAATTTAAATTTTATTTTAAAAGTTTCTTGTGCAAATTCATCCATTACGAGGAATCTCGCTTGACAAAAATTTTCCCAGAATACCCCGACTACCAACGAACGGTTCCGAGAACTGGAATACCCTTTGCTGAAGGATGTCTGGCTTTACGTAATAATTGAACATTCCTCATGTAAATTTAAAAATCATTACGTTTATATTTATGAAATTAATTGGTTTTTGATCCAATATTGAAACTTTCCAACCTTAAAAAACCCACTTGGTATGTTCCAGTAGCATGAACGAAATATTTGAACACCGCATAAAATATCTTTCCCATTTCCCCCTTGCAAATAACTCCGCCAACTAATTCCCTATCATAGAGGGAGTATTTTTCTAGCCCGCATATAACGTCGTTATCCGGTTTGATAACAGGACCAAGACTATCAGGTCGCATTTGACAGTTGTTTCCAAAAATAAGTTTCAAATGCCTTTATTGGTACAAAAACAATCGTGTTTATATTTGATTCCGTTAATGACATGCCTTTATTCCAGTTCTGTTGGAAAATTTTCTCCGGTAGATTTTAGCAATTGGCATTGTGTAAATATGCATCTCTCTGCATTCTCGGGCATTTCCACCTCCTTAAAATTTCTTCCGACAGATATTTTCCAGGCTCTTTCAGAGTTTTTATATTTAGCAAAAAATAGTTTAAAATAATGTTTGACATGTATGCTGCTTAAAAATGCGTGACTTTACTACGTACTGATATTTTTACAACCGTGATAAATTTTTATGGTCGTAATTTTACTCACAAACACAAAGAAAGTGGCTTGTTTCTTTATTTTATAGCTGACAAACATCAAATTCTTCTTTTATTAAGTCAATGAAAGTTTAGTAATTGTCAACTGTAAAGAAAAAGACAACAATGGTGGTCATATTTCACAGAGTATTTTATGATGATTTATTCCAAACAAATTTTAAAAATAAAATATGAACTCAAAAAAAAGTATTTTTTTAAAATTCTCGGTGGTTTTAGCTAGATTTCTATTCTAATCAAACTCAGAATCCGACTCACTTTCAGCATCATCCCTTTTTGGTCTCCAAGTATCCGGGTCAACTTCAATAATCTTAAAATTTGCCGTCCTTTTCCGGAGCTCAGCTTGAATGGTTCCTTCCTTGGGATGCCAGTTCATTTCGTGCCTAGCCAGATTAGTTGTAAGCCATCCACACTCACGAGGGAATGATCAGGCAAGTGACCCTGCGAATTGGCTGAAAGTTGGCGTGGAGAAAGATTTTTATAAAAAACTAAGCCAGCTAAAGTGGCTCGACTCCATGGCCACGTTTTTTCGAGTTATAATAAAAACTGTTTCTTTTGTCCCGGTTTTCGAAATTTTCCGTTTTCTTTATGGGATTTAACATGGAGAAAGTTTGGTTACACGTGGTCCCCCCTTTGCTAATAATTCAAATTCCACAAAAGTTGAAAAATTAATCAAAATCAAATATTTTGGTGACAAAAATGATGGAAAAGATAAAATATTTTATTATTAAGAAAATTTGATCCAATGAGATCCTTTGAAGCACTATGCAAACAACCATCCGTGTATTGAAAACTCGATTTTGGCATTTTGCTAGCGCTGTAATTTAGAGATAGCTTGCCATGGAGATCTCACACTTCGTGTGAGTTAATTTACTAGTATTACCTTCGTTCATGCAAAATCTCAGCCAATTCCGTGGGGTACTAACCTAACCATTCCCTCGTCAGTACACACTACTTCCTCCTCCTGTATCATGAACTATTTTGTGCTCAAAAAGAGACTTCATGGCACCAAAGAGAGCTCGACCTTCTGGACACTTGAAGTACTTCTGATGTACTATCAGGACAAGTTTACTTCCTTTGCTATGGTTTTCTGGAGCGGTTTGATGACGATAACCATTGTGAATTTTTAGTTTGGTTGGGATGCACGAGCCATTTACAGATGCTGCAGGTCACTATTTATGTGGCTAGAAATTAGGTTAAATAAATTGATAGTATTTGCTTTTACTTTTTTTACCTTCATTTACTTAAAATTACAAATAATATCCAATAATTTATTATTATATGCCAATCTAACTCTATCTAGTTTACTACTTTTCCTCATAACAAGAAGTTGTTTTTAAAGTTTGCAAGAAATTTAAACGTTAAACGATATAAAGCTTCATAAATATTTGAGTTACTGCGGAAACTCATCAATGAGAGAATGCGGAATTTAAATTTTGTTAAAATAACTTGTGTCTCCTATAAAAATGATTTTTGCTTGGTTAAAGAGAATTATCATGGATTAAATTTTTTCTTTAGTGAATAGGCGACACCGAAATTAGCAAATGTAGTATCCGTTATATTTACACCTACATGTTTTGAAACCTTTAGTCAATTGTCAAAATTAATCGCAGGTCTGTGATTGTTATTACTTTTGACAATTTTAGCGTATTTTATTTGGCGGAAGTGCTGTGAAGTATATATTTGAGATAATAATTACCAGTTTTATATAATTTAACTTAACAGATGAATTAAACCATGAGTAGTGTAAGCAAAGATTCCAAATTAGAGTTAGTTCCAGATCTATTACATGTCATTAATTTAAATTTCCCTTTTTTGCAATTGCAACCCTAGGGAAATCTGCAATCTATTTCTTGGGATTCCGTACGACAAAAATGTCCTTTTCAATAGGAGCTACATTACTCGCAGAGTCTCCAAGAATAACCTTGGTAGCGTTGGCATTACTATCTGATGACGTTGAAGGCTTCAACTTTTCAACCACTAAAACTACGAAAGTTAAGCATAACATACAACTAGTAACAAGAAAAATTCCAGTAAAACCCGACAATTTAGATGGTGTATGCTTCTCCGCATGCTGCTGTTTTGGTGTTTCATCAGCCCAGAAAATCCTGCTGAATATACTTCCATTGCTAATTCCCAGTCGCCGATAAGCATTCAAGTCCTTCCAATTACGGACTTTTTGCATCTTTCCAGAACGTGAAAGCGTCAGTTGGTAAAGTCCTGATTCCGCAAATGATGCTAAAAATCGTGGAAATCAAAATGTGGCAAAACTCGCGTGATCCTGTGCCCACAAAATAACTCTCCTATAAAATGGCTTCTGTTTAGGAACAACTTGATGTTGTCTCATGTCCCCAAAAAACGGTGCTCCATTTTCTTTTAAGTTTCCATCATATTCTTGCCACATTGCGACAAATTTCCTCAATTTTTTGGTCTCATTTAAAGTTGTTCCATTAATGACAACAACCAATGCTTTGTCGTTCGATTCTGGCATAGATGGAAGTTTTTCTAATTCCACCTCTTTTCCAAATGCAATATTTTGTTGCGTTCGTAGGTAATGGTAATCATCTGCATAGTATGATTTAAACAAAATTCGGAGGTACAGGTTTTTCAATTTTTCCGGTAACTCCAGCCCTGAAGATTTACCATATTTTGTCCCTTTTGAAAACAAATGTTGAAATTCGTCTAGAAAATCTGTTGGTGACAAAAGTCCGAAATCTGGTCGGTTCAAGAGCTCCTCTATGCTTTGAGGATAATTGGTTTGGTCTAGCTCTGCCGTCATGAATGATAGTAGTGACGAGTTGTAACCCTGCCGCAATAATATTACAACAAAAGTCCACAAAATCATGATGGTTTTGAGCTCAATCCGCTTCAGTTTTAGGTGACTTGCATTCTGTTCAAAAATGGCGGTAATTTGCCAAAACAGAACGTTGTAGATTGTAACACCCTCGGCCCATATAAACCATATTGAAATTAAAGTGATCAAGGCTAATGTGCAAATCCAGGTGCTCCATTCAAAAGGATATAGAAATGCGCCCAGTTTGGAATCAAATAAATGCTCCTTTGGGAAAAAAACTTGTATGTAGGAGCTTAGTTGCATTTGACCATAGGAATAAACTTGCCATCGAGAATATGTAAAGTAATGGTCATAATATGGATACAATCGAAGCAGGGTACGATGTACTCGAAGGCAGTTTTGAAAGTGTGTACAATTTGTGTGAATAAAGTATGGTAAGTAAATGGCACATAATGTTCTTTGCCATTCTTTTACAATGGAATCACAGGAAGAATTTTGTGTTCCAACGGGAGTCGTGGATTTCAAGCCAATCTTGGAGTGCAACTTTTCCCACAACTTTATTAGATTTTGGACTCTGAGAATGGCTTCCGATCCAGGTAGTTTGTTTAACGTTACGCCATATGAACTGATCCACCTATCCTTATCCCAAAAGTAGTCGACCCCAATGTCACATGTGAAACAACCAAGGCTCACGAAATCATCTTTCAAACTAACGAAAATAAGAGGAATGGCACTAAATGGTCCTGAAATATGTCTGTCCTTAGGTCGAGGTCTTGTAAATTGAGAAAATCGGGTTTCTAAAACAACAATGTTGGGAATATTCACAAACTTCTTGTTTCCAGATATCGCAGTTTGTAGCCCGTGTATTCCGTGGCGGGGCTCTGGAGGAAATTTTGAATCCAAAACCAACAGTAGGTCTCGGGAGACGTGACGAAGTGTTTTGAGAATCCGAGTATTTCTTCTCAATATTTTTAGATATATTTTGTCACGTATATGCACTTTTGAGGCTGTCAAATTGTGGAAATTGAGCTCTAGTTTTGTTGCGTTTAAGGTTAAAACGACACAATTTACCACAAAACATTGAGCTAATACTGAGGTTGACAGTGGATTATATTCCTCCCAAATTAATTCCAATGTTGAGTTTTGAAATTGGCCAACAAGGAAATTTTGCATTTGAAGCCAAGTCGTTGTTGCTTCGAGGCTTTCCATTTTTCGCAAACGTGTTACAACTGGTTCAAAGGTGTGTTTTCGACTGTTTGAGTTTTGCGCAGTGAAAAATTGCTGATAGAAGGTGGAAGTAGAACAATCAATAAAAATTCCTGGGCCCAATCCAACCATTTAGGTATTGCAGATATGGCAAACTACTTAAGTGGATCTATTGCTTTTAGCCAAGCTTTGCTCGACAGGGTAGAAAAATATGTTATGTGTAATTAATCAATAGCAGCCATAGGCTTAACCTCAACGGTTCAATTACATATAATATTGTTGTTCGTAATAAGAATGCCATAGAAAACATTCAACATTAAAACCACGATAGTTTATTAATTATCCGAAGTATTCACACCCAGTGCTTAAAAATAGACACTACAAAGCCAACTTGAACCACTATTCCCTTATCTATCTACTTATTAAACCGTTTTTTGTGTTAAACTCCTTTTAGAGACAGCTAGTTTTCTCCGCCCATTTTCCCGGGCTTCGCAGACTTATTATGTTTAAAAATGACGGAATATTATATGCAACCGAGAAAGTCTGAACATGCATATACCGAATATCCAGGTAGCAATTTTATCCAACTATCCGGTGGGCTATGCCTGCGCTATTTCATTTGAAAACTCAAAAACAAACCAGGGATTGGGATTGTGAATTACATAATCTGTAATCGTGGTTTTTAGTTCCAAAATGAGGAGAAAGGAAAGCCTTTCTCTTTCCCAAAATTATTGGGAGATTTTACGCAGTTGAGCTTTCCCCATTTGGAACATATAGAAAGATAGAGATTTTTCTCTCCATAAAGAAATACACAGTGACGTAATATCAGACTGAATCGTTCTATTTTCGGGATAAAACGGAGATTTATTGTGCAAGTCATCTCAGCTCATCTCTTTTCTTTCTTTGATACCTAAATGTTAGCTAGAGATCTTTGGCGAATCTTCTCGATCCCTCAAAATTATACGTGTTTATCTGATTTATAGGTGCATGAGGTATACCGTAAACATATTTATTGGCTCCTACGCATAATATTGGAAGTTAAAGTGGCTGCGTACTAATAAAGCATAAATATGTGGGTGCACTGCGAAGCGAATGATCTCAAGCCTTCGAAATTGTATATATATTTTATCTGTTTTAAAGGTATATCGCTGATATATCTCCAGACTCCTAGCATATCTAATCCTTGTGTTTGAGACATATTCCGAGCTAAACTATTTGCGTCAATGCTATTATGCGTGGATGAATTGTGAAGCAAGTGGGAAGCACATGGAATGAATGACAAAAATATTGTACTTTTGTACTTTCTCTTGGGACTTTCTCATGGTTACCAAATTGTTGTACCACAGATATATGTTTACCCTTTCAACCTACAAATATTCTGGTCTGCAAATATTTGTCTTCTGTTTGCAAAGAGAATATTTCTGCATTGAAAAACAAATATCGTGATACGATGAGTGCATTATTATTGTTGTTGAATAGCGATTTATTTGTCCACTCTCTGATATCAGAGTTTGTTTTTAGTGGAAATATGCACGTCAGTTAGGACTTTGCAACAAGACACCGGAAAGTATTCCAGTGGAAAATAATATGCGATTGAGATAATAAGCAAACTTTGCATATAAAAAACAACAACACATGAAAGGATTCCAAATAAGGACTTTCAACCGAATAAAACTCCAGAACCCAAACAAAAGTAGGACACACTTAAACCGAAACCCAAAGTCATATCTTTTCTTTCTTGAGTATTTATTTTAAGTTTGCAAAGGCTTTTGTTCGTATTAAAACAGAGAGATGATGGCAGAAATTACGGATCCCCGAATCATCAAAGTTGCTCCAAAAGCTGAGAAATTTGACACCCGTAGACATTCAAAACCTACTGACCCAACTGAATCGACCCCAACAAGCAAACTAGATATTACACATTGTACATTCGCGTATTAGAATTTTGGAGAAGTCAAGTAGGAACAACTTGAGTGAGAGCGGCAACTCCTTACACTCTCTCCAGTATTCTTCGAGAGTCAATGGTTCTTCCAAACCTTGCAGGTCAGATTGAAACCCAAGTTTATCCCCCGTTTCAGAATAACCAGGAGGCAAATTGGTGGGTAGATGCGGCAAAGCTCCTTACACAAAATGAGGAGGCTGCATGTAACCGTTGGATTGAGTTGGTAACATTCATGGGAATTAAAGCAGATGTTCCAGGTCTTCGAATGATGAAGGACGCCAACCCACAAACTTTTTGGTTGAAAGCACTGACACTATTCCGTAATGTTAATGAATTGCATTTCAACAAGGTGACGGAGCATTAACGGGCTCTTCGAGTGATAGGGTTGATTAATGAATCGAGTGAGTTACGTTTTGTCACATAGAACACCCACAGGAAAAAACATAATATTATATTAAACTATTAAACATGTTCCCTTTGCATTTAGATCAAATCGGGGATATTCTTCAATCTGAATCAAGACAAGAGGTGGATGGGCAAATGGATGCGGAAACGCAATCCTATCGATAAAATTTATTCCAAATGTTAATCAACTTGTTTTCCAATAAATCTAGAAGTAATGGAAATACTTAAAAGTCCAGGAATCTGAAGGTTTTTCTGTTCCATGGTAAAACTATTTACATTTATTCACGTAAACCTTTTCATTTACATGCATAATAATAAATGCTTGTGGTGTAAAGCAAGAAAATGAAATAAAACCTACGCATTTCTTATCTCCCTTGACCGATGATTAGTATTTGCATAAAAATTTCTATATAATATTTGGTTTTAATGCAGATTGGAGATTGAGTGCATGATTTTTACTAAATGGTCCATTTTGCTTGTATTCATATGGATAAATTAGCTATTCAAAATCATCAAAAATGCAAAAATTAATGCGAATAAAACGACCCAATTGAAACCCACAAGTTGGCTGGCCTAAAACTATTTATCGCTGTTATTGAGTCAACGTAAATTTCTAAGGAGCCTCTGCAAACTTTCAATTAGCCTTATCAAAGTGTACACAAGATACTGGTAGGTTGAATATTGCTAAAAAATGTTTATTTTTTCCTTTGTACAGTAAAATTCTTTGCAAAGCAAAATATTTTATAATTATCAACACTTTCGATGACCTTTTCAAGTCAAATAATCTCATGCGTCATACGAATAATGGTGAAAAGTGTAAAAATGGCAAATATAGGAAATAAAGTACAAATCATGTGATTGAAACTACTTTTTTTCTTTATTCCTTTTCCATGAACGTGAATGAAAAAAGTGCAATACATATACCTCTCTTCAGCCAAAGTTGAGCAATTTAAAACATTAAAGAGCTTTAAATCAAAATATTATCCTTCATGTAAAAATAAATTTATTTTATAAAATGATAATAATTATGAATTAAGATGAAATCAATGAAATATGATGAAAATAATTCAAGAATAAAATTCATTTTTGGTCCTCCTGCTCATACAAAATTCAGTTCAATTGTAACGATTTTATTTTACATTAAATTGGGCTCCATAAAATTAATTGAATTAAATCACAGCAACTGAATATATTTTTCCACATAAAACACCGGTTGTTTGCTATCACGCCAGATTTATTTTTACCTTTCCAACTAAAATTCTTATGATTACTAGAGTAGTGAATTTTAAATTGACAACTACATTCACCCACACACAAATATATGTTAAAGTTAATAGTTTATTATGTTCCTAAAATTGCAAACTTGAACTAAAACGCCATTAAATAAAAAAAAATCTAATTGCTGGTTTTGATCATCTCAGCAGATATCATAGCACCTTTCACCGCTGCTCCATATGCAATAACATCTTCAGATTGAACACCTGAAATTGTTATATTTTTCCCAGGAAAAATGTTTTCAACAATTTCCCTAATTTTTGGCATTCCACTGTATTCCCCAGCTATGATAACCTCGGCAATATCTCCTTTGTATACATTAGCCCGATTAAGTGCAGAATTGAAAAGTGATGGAATTTGATCCAATTTCTCTTTAAACATGATTTTCACCTCCTTTCTTGTAACATTAATAGTAAGATTTTTAACACCAAAAAAATCAGGGACTCTCACAGTGGCATTTTCCTCCTTATTTAGAAGAACTACTGCCTTGTTACAGCTATCGAATAACCGACGCCTTCGAATTCGATTATCTATGTTATCAGAACTCAATTCATTGATGGGTGTTCCTTCCGTTTCACAAAAGGTTTTGTTACAATGATCCACCAACTTTTCTATCTCAGAGTTTAAACCATTCCATGCGTTATACATTATTTGTCGGAAACTGCCTTTCGAACCACCTTCGTAAATGTAAAAATACCAGTATCTCCTATCAAATGATGCGCAAATAACTTTTCTGTTGGAGCTCCACGGACCCTGCTGGTGTTGCAAGGCAGTTGCAGCTGCAATATAGTCCTTCAAAATAGTTACTTTTGTGAAGTTGAAATTACTTGCTTTTATGATAAAATTATTTCGTGAATCATCCCACCAGCCAGGAACCGTTACCACACAGTTCTTAACAGGTACTCCAACAAATCTCTCAGCATTTTCACGCACCTTGTTATAAAGTTTGGCTACAATAGCTACGGCTGAATATTCAAATCCCTCACCTGAAACCATGGGAGCCTCATCGCCTATAACATTTACCTTGAATGCTAGCATTTTTTTCAGATAAGAAACTGACCTATCTATTAATATTTGCTTCATGTCATATACAATTGGTGTAACATTAGTGGACATCTCCACAATATTTTGTGCACTTTGACCCACATACTCATCGTACTCATTGAAACCCACATAGGAAGCTACAGAATCATAGATTTTACCATCTCGATCATAATGTGGAATCATTTGAACTTTTCCTTGGAAATACACAGCAGAACGGGTGTAAGTTTCTCCAAAATCTATCCCAATAACGATGTTATCTTGAACTTTCTTGTCATAGATTTTGTCAAGATACAACTTCAGCTCATGTTGAACTCGTGGATTTGTTGGAACCAGTTTCTGATGAACACATTTGGAAATTGCAATTTGGGATATTTTTTCATGAAATTCAAAGCTAACTTCTGAAGGAATCAAGTCATTTCCGCTGGGTTGGGAAATGGCACGGGTATATTCTTCTTGATATAATTTATGCACTTGTTCATAGGCTTTTGCAAGTGTTTCATCCCGAGTTTTCTCTTCTTTCTCATATTCCCCCTTAATTATATCAAGATTTCTTTCCAGTTCTTTCTTGAGTTTGTCATACGCCGGGCTTCCAACTGGAAAATTGGTCTTGGATTGGAATTCATCTAATATTCTTTTTCTTTCTTGTACCTCGAAATTCCCCACATGAGATGGCTTGCCGGTTTGAGTACCATCCACGTTTGTTCTAAGGGCATGATTGTATTTTTGATTCAACAACGTCACCAAGGTTTCGCCAAGCTCTGATTTGGTTCCGAGCTGGTTACTGAAGTCAGAAAATATATTTTCAATGGTTTTATTCAGTTTATTTTTGTACAGTGCCAGCAAATCAGAGTCTACCGTTGGTTTCTCAGCATCATCAAATTTCTGAAGTAGATTCTGTTTTAGTTCTTCATGCACAAGAGTCAAGTTGTTTTCTCCATTTTTTACGTAGACGGAAATGTTATGCCGGTACTCTTCTTCCAGCTCACCATCCAACTGATTTAGTTTCCGGTTTGCTTGTTCTTTTTTCAATAATTCATTCTGGTTTTGGTGCTGGAAGTGATTGTACAAAAAGTTAGCAATGCAGCCAGCTATAAGAAGCAGAAGTATCAATGCTCCAATCTGCTTCTGACGTCGAAGAAAGGCAACCCGACAGTCCCACTTTCTAAGTGAACGTCTCTCGTACTCCGACTCATCCATTCCTGTCAATAAAATATTAAAAACTTATTTTCGGTCAAATTTTTTAATTAAGTCTGTTAGAATACCTTTAGCAAGAAATTTGAAAGTAATCCGAATTTAAAGCTATTCAAAAGTCCTGGAATACCAAAATATATAATTGTAGCACAATATCCGAACTGTTTCTGGGAAAATGTACTTTGAGTGTGTAACGAGTAACTGTCTTGCTTAAAAAAAGGGAGTGCCATTTATATCCAAAATATATCATGTATTTTTCCCTATTTCATGCCAACCAGTTTCATCACTTTACTTGGTAATTCCGATATTATGTGAATTGGTTGGTTTTCAATACTTAGTAAAACATTTTCTGATAAAACGATGCGATGTAATATGCTCACTTAAACTTCAGAAGGAAACCTACAACACTCGTATTTACATTTACATCCATGTAGTAATTTAATTTTACACAATTTTCATAAAAAGAGTGTATAATTGGCAACACTAAAAACCAGAACTTATCAGGGGCGGAAAAGTAGGCGGTGCAGGCGGTGCGCCGCACCCGGGCCCCGGGGCCCTTGTAAGGCAGAGGGGCCCCGGGGCTTCGAAAGTCAGACCCAAATATGAAGGACAAAAATGACCAAGTTCATCATCAAAGGAGTTCATCATAAATGTTATTTCTGATGGAGTTAAGTCTAAGATCGCAATGTCTGACTTTTATGAGACCATTAAAAACGTGTACAATTTCTTCCATGTCAGTGGAATTAGATGGAAAGAAATTGAAAACATATACAAATAGGGAAGCTCATTGAAACTACAAAGCTCTTCTATTACGCTGAAGCAAGTTTGCGAAACCAGGTGGGAAACTAGACATGCCTCAGTCTTAGCTATTAAAACGCGATACACTGACATTTTGAAAGCTTTGTCAAAAATTATTTTAACATCGGTCAAAAAGGACGAAATTGAAGAAGCCAAAGGGATAAAAAGTAGAATCGAGAGTTTTCGGTTTATTATTATTTTAGTATTTTGTGAAAAAAATATTAAGGTCTTTCAATATTCTATCAAATAAACTCCAGTCTTTTGAAATATCGATGGATGTATGTGTAAAAATGTGGCAAAACGGAATTGGAAGCTTAATACAAGTAAGGAATGATCTTTTTCAATTCAAAAACGAATCTGCTGAAATCGCTAAAAGATGGGAAGTGCCGACCGAGCTTCCAGTTTCACGTGCAATTAGGAAAATAAAGTTTTATGATGGAACAAGTACTTATACCGCACGTAAGTCAGTGCTTTCAGAGGAGGTAATTTTTATCGAAACACTGATTCCGGTCGTTGAAAAATTAATATCTCAAATGAGAATCCAATTTGAAACCACTCTGGCAATTTATCAATTATTTCCATTTCTTATGCAGTCTAAGATTTTAAGCATGGAAGACAGCGAACTGTTGGGATATGTCAACTGTTTTTGTATGGACTACAAAAATGATGTGAGTTCTAATTTTTATAACGAAATACTTCAGTTGAAGGCGTGCATGAGTACTGTGCTAAGAAATACTGACAAGATTTGCAACTTACTGAATCTTCTTATACGCTATAACTTGCCTGAGTCATTCCCTAACTTGGTCACAAGCTGCGTGCTTTACTTTACCTTGCCCGTTTCTGTCGCGTCAGCAGAAACGTCTTTTTCCAAGTTAAGATTGATCAAAAACTACTTGTGCAGTAAAATGTTAGAGTATAGACTTTCAGGCATTGCTATATTAAGCATAGAAAGTGACCGAGCACAAAACCGTGAATTTGATAAAATGATCGATACATTTGCCCAAAATAAAGCACGACGTAGGCCGATTTAACTTCTCAAAGAATTCAACCTAATCAGCATGCTAGTCGTATTGAATTTAACCTTAAGCTCATAGGTATGTTTGACTAAGTTAAGTTTTAAATATTTATGTAACTAAACTGTTTTACTTTTATGCATTAGGCATGACTAAGTTGTTTCACTTTTGTATATGCCGTTGAATTGTTTGCAATTAAATAAGAGAAAAATAAAATTCTGAACCCCTGTTACATTGCTTCTTCCTGCTTACAAAAGCTGCTTTCTGTTTCTTTCTTTGAATTGAATATACTTGAAAATATTTAGCACACAGATAAGCACTATGAATATTTAGTTTGAGGTATGAAGGGCCCCACGGTTCATCTTGCACCCGGGCCCCTCAGCCTCTAGTTTCGCCCCTGGAACTTATTTGTGTGTGGAAACTTTATGCCAACTAAATAAGTTGTATACATATGGCAACTAGTATACATTATTTATATAAAAATCCAGCCAACCAATTGAGTAAAAATTTAAGAATAAAAGAATGATGATGATGATGAATACGTTTTTTGTAAACCTTTCATTACACTATGACTATGTGTGCGGAAAAAAAATAATATTAGAATTATTTCTTTGTTTATTTTTTTAAAGGTTTTACATTTGATTTAAAACCAAATTTTCTTCGTGTTTGAGAATAATACCTATTTAAAGTAGCAGGTGATGTTGGGAGGATAAAACAAATTTATTATCAATAAATTTAAATTGCCGAGGTGAAGTAAAAAAGGTTAAAAAAATTAAAGCTACATATTTGCTACTTTAAAAAAAATCACAACAACTATGATTCATTGATTACTATTATCATCATTTACTTTTATTTTCGCAGCTTACTTTGAAACAAGGAGTGCCATATTTTACTCAGTACTGTTTTTTTGTGTTTCCTGCTCCGGTTTCATTCAACTTAAATATTCCTCAACACTTGATACTTGGTAATATTCAATATTACGGACTATGGCATTGGTTTCATGTATTTAGTTATATAAAACTTATGCTCAACTGGATAATTTATGCTTAGAGAAATGTCAAATTTACGAACCAAATTGAAACTATTTTGCGTACTACACAAACCAATAATATTTCATACGAATACATGATCATCATCATTCATCAAATGATCATCGAATAAAATTCATCATTTTAATATAAAAAAAACTAGATACTTGAAAACTATAAAAATTTGAATTTGCGGTAGATACATCTTAGTTATTTCCAATTCACTTTTCTTCCCTTTATTTCTTCTCCATTCTACTCTGATTTTAACACCTTTTGCACTGCTTGTTTGAAAAATCAAATTTAATTTAGAAGAAATTGTGTGTGAGTGAAAATTCTGAAATTTCAATAAGGACAACACATTGAATGGATAAGGTTGGGATTAATCGAAGATATCGAAGGATCAATAAGTCGAGTTAGGTACCTACTCCCTTTCATACATTCTTTGATGGAAACCATTAATAATTTCAAGAACGCCTAGGCCAACCAATTCGTTAAACCAATTTGGACTAGCCTAGCCTGCTCTCCTCTCCTCTCCTCTACTGTGCACCATCTAATTTTTGCAGTTGTGTTCATATTGGAATAAACTTTATTTAAATCCCTATTAAAATAAAAATGAATTTCTTCACAGGTACCCAACCTGGATTTACATTGTGCAGGATAAAATAAAAACTGAGCACCGAAAACGGATGATGCTATCTGGAATCCCTTCTCAACAAGCTCAAGGGATCCTCCAGCCACATCCACAACAATTCGTTCCTCAAATATTTATGCCAGGCAACATGAGTCGGAAAAATCGAGTCAATTTTTTTCTGGAACGCCAAATGGACATTTGGCGTGACGAAATATTGGTCTATCATTTTATTTATTTTTGTCAAAAAATGTTGCGAAGGTCAGTTACTAATGTTTCATCGCTTGTAGCAATACTTAGCGTATGAATCGTACTGGTAGAAAACAATGAATTTCAAATTTTTCTAAAAATAGCTATGAAAATTTATGTTAAAATTACATCTACGCCTAAAAAATACGCTACGTATTGCTACCTATGGTGTAAAGATGAACAGCTGACTTTCGCTACGTTTTTTTTACAAAACATGAATAAAAAATTAGGACCAATATTTCGTTTGCCAAACATCCATTTGTCGTTCCGGAAAAAATTGACCTAGACTTTTCCGTCGCATGTTTTGCTTTATGAATTTCGCTATTAAGTAGCCCCATGTGGGATTGCATTACCATGTCTGAGCACCACCTCCGATTGATTCCTCTGAAATAATGAGGGCACCAGGACTTCTTCCTTCCAATATTCACTCTCAAGGGGCATCATGGACCTGGACCTGCTAGCGGCCGGTTGTTGACGATGAGTTTTTGAGTCCTCTTCAAACTCACCAGAACCATCAACGTCATCGGGCTTGAGCTTCGCAAGGTCAGCTCCTAAAGCGAAACAAAATTTGGGTGGTTTTGCTGGAGTGGAAGCGTCGGAAATGTTCCTGGGGCACTTCCATCTTTTGCTAATACTTGGGGGAACGGAAATGAAAAGGAAGAAGCTCAAGATCAAGCTGAATCATCTTCTCTTCTTCCATCAAATGCTTCAACTAATTTGCCTTCAAATTAAGGTATTGTGATATTGTGAATAATGTTAAGTAGTTGATTGGCTTTAATTACTTTTCAATCGATTTTTTTCATTTATTTTTTAGAAACTCCAAACTTGGAAGTAGGACGAAGCGTTTTATATACAGCAACAACTGGACGAGGAGCAGAACGATCGGATGGAGCTAATGACAGTCTAAATTTCCAATGAGATCCCAACATTTATTCGCCCGCCAACATGATTTTGTGAAGTTATGTATCTGATCTCCAAAATTGGCATCAATTCACATGAAACTAGATACATCATTCACGATAGCACAGCCTTGTGGACCCAATCATCCATGATCAGCGGTGCACGGTGGCTTCTCCACATTCCAACCACATCATATCAGAACGCCAGTGCACCAATGTCAACCAATCATTTGGTGCAGTCAAAAGAAACTTGGTAATATATGAATTGAACTATCACTATATGCGAATATACGCAATGAATGCAAATAATTATGCTGCCTAAGTTAATACAAGAGCATTCCGTGTCCTGTGGAATGTCATTGCTTGAGTGCATTGTGTGTTTGTGTGTGTACAGCATTGCAATCCTACCAACGACAGAGTAAACAAGTACAAAATACAAAATGTCGACGTCTTATCTTTGTGTGCATCCAGCAACTGTCTTGCATAAAAAATAGAAGTGCCACTTCAAAATGTATCACGTATTTTTTCCTATTTCATGCCAACTAGTTTCATCGCAATACCTGTTAATTCCGGTATTTTGAGAATTGGTTGGTTTTCAGTACTTCCGGTTTTTTGTTGTGATAACGATGTAATACTCATCACTTCTTCTTCAAAAGTTTTCAATGGGGAAGACAATCCGAAAATATTTACAAGCAAATCCGCATTTAAATTGAAAACTCATTTACGTATTTATATCCATAAAGTAATTTCATTTTACATCATTTCATAATATAATACATGTTTATAAAACTAAATCCCCCCTGCTTAATGGTAATCGGTGGTTTTAGGCCAACGAAAGTAATTTTATGCATTTTACAATCAATTCTTAAACACGTCCATAATAAACCTAGCTGATATGAGATCGAGATCATTGGCAAAATTTGCAAAAAAGAATTAACGCGGCGTAATTCGCATTAGAGCAGTCATAAACTTGCCTTTATTCTTCGGATCTTTCCCGTAAGAATTTGTACCAGATAAAATTTCAGAATATAAAAGTGCCATCATAGTAGAATTCTTCATTTGTTTCATTTTTAAAAACCTTTTTTTGTCATTCCGAAACGACGACAGATAATAAAAATACATATAAAAAAAACATTTTTAAATCTACTTATTATATACAATTTACGATTATGCTTCAGAAAGATGATGAAGTTTCATATTTTTTACAGAGGCATTATGGTTTTAACACAACGTCCACAATTTGTATCATATTTGCAAATGACCCAACGTTAACGTGTGTTTTATTACTTCCTTTTGCTATCATTTCTGAAAATCAAAACCAGAGGAAAAATTCACTACTGATTTCCAAATATTTTTTCCACACAGTAGTTCATTGTTCATTATTATTTTACTCAGACAGGCAACACCCACAAAATTAAATACACTTTATACAAAACAAACTTCCTTGTATTTGGGATTTCCATGCATGGTTTTCCTTACTTTACAAGTTTGCGTAATTCACAAAACAAAGCAGGAAAAACAAAAAAGCAGTTGTAACTTTGTAACAACAAACAAGAGCTCGTAATAATAAACATCCTGTTCGTAAAATATTTGGCGTTTCGTTCCCACGTTGTAAATCCTAACTGTCAATTACTCTCCCGCTATTTAGCTTCCTAAGGTTTATTTGATCTAACAGGTATGATAAGTGAGAGTGTTTTAATTTGTGGCTTAATTCGAAGCATCTGCAAAGAAAAAATCCATTCAGGAAATTCTGTGTCATGTTTTATTATCATAAATTTTCTTTGGTGGTCGGAGATATACATTCGACCACAGCTAGTCAACAATAAATGAGAAGGAAATTTAAAATCACCAAAAGTTTTCGTTGTTAAACTCAAGAATATCCATAACAGAAATAGTTACTTTTATTCCTCTATGCACACAAAAAAACCAGACCACAACATGTTTTCGTCGCATGATTTTTAATAATCGTATCAAATATTTTACCTTCCTTGCACTCCAAGGACTAAATAATTTTTTTATTTACTCATTAATAAATGCATCAATTCTGTGCAATTAAAATGAATTTATTGATGCATCTGAATGTAATATTTAAACTTCGACAGCAGAATAAAAGTATTGCAACTTCACTTGAACGTGAAATTTAATTTAATCAGTAGCATATTTGGAAATTTTGCGTACTGCTGAATGCGGTCATCCTTTGGTTTACGAATATATCTACGACCATCAAATAATGTTTGGATTTTAGTTGGAAACAATTTTCCAATAGGTTTACTAAAAATTTATGCATTACAATTTATTCATCACAGCTACAAAATCGATTGAAAACTATAACACGAGAAAACGGAAGCCGCACATGATTTCGAAGGTTACCATTAGCGCAAACACGAGCTAAATATTCATCATTGTTTTTCAGAAAGCTAAAATTAAAATAATTGGAAACTTTTATGGTAAACGACAGCATAATGTGGTTTTGTAATTTCCAGAGTTTCTACTATGGTTTTCCTTTCTTGCATATATACGAGCGCTGCTCATTTAAGGTAAAAAACGACAGTTTGCAATGCACAAGCGGTCGTGAGTAATCACAGTAATCCTTGAGAATTTCTTATGTGAAAGTATTTTATCTTATGGTAAAATTAAAACGAACTATTTTCCAGTTTTCATTTTCACTACGCCTCGTCTACATGAAAAGTAGTTTTACCGATCAACAACGTATTTGTGAATTATAGAAGCTTTCTTACAAAAACACGTAAAACCTCCAGAAATTTGAGTTCCCAGTCACGGACACAGAACAGACAATTCGTGTTGGCAGTAATAGTAAGATTTAACTTCTCCGGCAAACAAGCTATGCTTGATTCAAACTGATTTTTTCCAACAATTTCGTGTAAAAAGTGTCAAAAATGTGTTTAAAACATTTATGTAGTGTGGTGTTGTGGTTATGGTGTGCTGTAAATCCTAATGCGCATTCATTCACGACTGTGCCAAGTGTGGTGTATGATTGGACCAAACCACTGACGGCATTAATGGGTCAAAATATTTCATACGAAGAATTTATAGAAAGTTTGGATTTCCGCCCAAATGGGGAATTTTCGAACGTGTCCATCATTTACTCCCTAGGTATGCTTAAACTTAACATCCAATTTAAATTACCAATTTGTGTGCTTAAGATAAATAAGCCAGCCTTGATAACGAACATAAATATGAAACAGATTGCAACATAACGAAGGATTGTGCTGAAAAAATTGATGAAGTTGGAAATTTCTTTGAAAGGACCTTCAATAATACTTTGTGTATTGACTTAATTATATCTCTAACGTAAGTATATTAATGTTTATATTTCTAAATGATGGAAATAACTCCATATAAATAAACATAGAACACAATTAACATTTCCAGCATCAACGAAGAGGACCTTATGTTCAACTTGGATGAAAGGGAGAGGCTCCAAATTATGAAACCAACGTTTAAAACTAAAATCTTGGCCAATATAAATGACTCAATGGCTTGCAATTGTTTTGATTATCCTCCCAAACACATGGATTCAATTTTAAATGCAGTATCGAGCTTATCATCTACTTCAAATATTGGGTTGGGCATCCATCAAACACTAATTAATCGTTGTGATATCCGATTAAGTTGGTACGACTGTTTTGAAAAAGCCTTTTTTGTCGTAAAATATGAAATTGGAGTTGTAGAATCATATGGTTTATTCCATAAAAGAATGAATTGGTTTTATGAGCGGAATACTAATTTACTGGATGCAAAATGGGAGATACCAAAAAGTTCTGTTTTGTACTATCCAAACCAAGATAATTTTGGAGACCAGTGTCATCAGCAGCTCCTTACTGACTACATAAGAATGTGGTTTAAGGATATTAACAATAATGAAAAATCAGGATTTATTGTGAAGGAGCAAAATTTTAAGGAGCAAAGTACAGCACCCAACAATTTTTCACTGATTGGATACATTGATGGTGAACCATCAGACATATATTGGAACCACTCTGTGTCAATATTAAAAACACCGTATCAGCATTTTAGCCACCTTTGGCTTCGTTACGGTACAAAAAACACTTTTTATGAAGTAAAGAAAGGATATAAAGGACTACCTTATTTGTTTTATTATGTACCTTTAGGTATATATTGAAAACACTCAGGATGTCGTCCGTCTGTATACACGATAACTCAAAAACGGTTTCACTTCTTTAAATTCTGTTTTCACTAATCGATATCTTAGATCAAACGAAAGATCGGGTCCGAAGATGGGTCAAATCGGGGTCAAAGGTCAGGTCAATGTTTTTGAATAGTAAGGTATGGGTTGTGATGCATCAAAACCAAGCTACTGGAAAGAAGACTTCATAAATCGGGCCCCCAAATTCTTGGTGACCCCAGTGTGACCTTTGACCGCATAAAAGTAGCAATCAAATTCTAGAGGAAGGGATCACTCACGGAGGTTTGTTGGAGAGAATCACTCAGAGGTTTTGAAAGCAATCTCTTAGGGGGTAGGGAGGGATCACTCAGGAGGTGTATCAAAGGGCTTAAATGCGTATCAATGTATTTTAAAGGTACATCATTACATCTCGAACTGTCGGGTTTATTTGACCACACAATCAGAGGGCTCCAAAGTCTAAAAACCAAGCTTCTAGAAATGACGACTTAATGGGCTAGGTCGATTAAATATGTCCTTAAGACCATTTGTGCTTCAAGGACTAGTGAATATTTCTTAATAGAAATCAAGATATCGACGCCACAATGTCGGTGACCAGTGGGGCATTGACTGGTACTAATAAAACTGAGTTTAAATGTATGGAGGGGACGAATCACGTCATTTTTAACAATACTTCTCAACAAACGAAGCTCCAAGTTCAACCACTTAGAAGTTATCGACCCCACAATGCAATGTCGGTTACCAGTGGGGCCTTGACTGGTACTAATGTAACTCAGTGTTAATGTATGGAAGTGACTAAATAACTGCTTCTGAATATGTCAGTCCCCAAATATTCTAGTCAACTATCTATTAATTCACTAAATGTGCCCATCTCTGGTTTTCTACTAAGTATTAGTATCTCTACATTTAAATATGGTATGATAGTATTATTTTTTAATTTCGGCAATTTCCAAAAAAAATATTCTTTTGTAATTTATTACAGTCAACTCTCTATTTAAGAGCACCCCAAGGGGAATTAAATTTTGTCCCTTATCCGGGGAGTCTCTTATACCGAAAACCTCCGGTTAAGGGCATTTGTATCTTTTGAGGAGGTTTGGATCTTTTGATGCCTAACATTAGCTTTCCTTATACAATTTAACCTAGCATTTAACAACATCCTTACTCACAATTTGCAATACCTAGTTACTCATTATAAAAACATCAATTAATGTTACATTCAAGTAATGTGGACACGACTGAATCAAAAACCTTGAATGACAGGTTTAGAACAATTTGCTCGTAGGAAATGAAGTGAATTTTTGTATGGCTTCCATTAAATCTCTCAAAATCTGTATCAATTTTACTGCATGTACCTACAATTCGCGCTCTATATGTGTTATACTCTGTGAAAGTTTTTACCATGCAAAATTGGGTGCTCTTATTTAGAGGTAATTTTACATGTAGTTGTATGGGAACGGGGATCAGAAATTTGTCAATTATGACGAGGTGCTCCTTTAAAGAGTAAAAAATACATTAAAATATGAAGGGCGGGCTAGCAGGGTGCCCCAGGTAGGAGGTTGCCACTAGAGAGAGTGCTCTTATGAAGAGAGTTGACTGTATTCATGAATGCGGGGAATTTTTTGGTTGCCGTTATTGCATATTGTGAACCACCCTTTACCAAGAAAATCAGAATGCCGCAGTAGAAGTTTGCTCAATGGTACTATTGGGATGTGCAAACTGGCGAGCGGATGATTTTGTATCAGTTGACATGGACATAAAGGATCGAGAATAAGTTAGGGAACTGGTGTAATTTGGTCGTATTTTCCACAAATGTGGACTTTTTTACTTCATTCTTTCAGTACAATGTAGAGAATCTTAATAGCTACCTATTGATATCCTGAAGAGCCTTCTGAAACCATTTGGCTGAAATAATATTTCATGTGTTTGAGCTACAAAACATAATTGTATGAAAATGTTTGAAACTGCAAACCTTCATGGTTTACGCATAGAGGTCAAGCATTATACGTTCCGTTGTGTGGGCATTGAAACCATTTGAATACAAAGGAATTTTTTTGATAAAAATTTATAGAAGGGAGAAATGTGTGATTTCTGATGATGCTGAATGAGCCTACTTCCATCTTGAACAGCGTACCTTGTCCAGCACTGTATATGATTGGAGTTGACCATATGAATGATGCTCTTGAATCATATACGCATTGGCTTCATGTAATGATACCATTCCAACATCCTAAGGGTTTCTCCAAACTGACTAAGCTCCAGGTTTAGGCAACGATTTCAGTGAGAAAGACGTCCCTCAGGTGAAATAATGGGACGAGTCGAGTCTCCCAAACATTTTAACGCTGTCGCATCAAGTAACCATGAGAAGTATTACAAATTAAAACCATTAATAGTTTATTAGCTAGTTAATAGCTTTGTTCAGTCTGTGTGATCTATGAATAACCATAATCCATAGCCAACACATATTTGTTACATTCACCCTTATTTACATTACATGATTACAAAGATCTCAGTTCAACACAAATTAAATATTATTTAAAAATCTCATTTCCAGATTTTACCCTTTTGACGCACAGTTTTTCCACTCGAGACTTCGTAGGTTTATTTGATTTACTCTCGCTCGTGTTGTTTGCTTTTCTTCTTCTTTTTTTCTCCCTTTTTGTTGAGATTCTACGAAACAGATATTCCAAAGAATACTCTCCTCCTCTTAATGAGTCTCCTTTGATCTTTCTTTCGATAACTGCAGCAGTGGCCATCATCTTGAAATATGTACTGTTTACAAAAGCTCCACACGAAAAGAGAATGACCCACTCGATAAACAGGGGATGAAGTATGATAACATTTGTGTTTAGGTTCACCATCGCTCCGCTCCAACCCGCTCCATCTTGCTTTATAGTCGCAATTTCCTCCGGTTTCAGTTTAGTTTCCCAATCGACACACGGCCTTTTCTGAAAGAAATCCTCTTGCTTTATTAATTCTCCATCTCTCGTGTTCAAAATCCACTTGCCCGTCTGAAGCTGCATATAAAATGTGAAGAATTCCTTTACAAGTTGAATCAAATCGATAAAAAATTCATCAGAATCTTGATTAGGGATTTGGGAGGAAGAATAGATAGAAGTCCATGGTTTAGTTGTAAAGCCGATGTCTACTTTCCCAAAAACGACAAGCTTTTGATGTGTACGTTGAAGAACTTGTCTTGGAGATGGGATGATTTTCTTGTGAGTGAGAAACAGAATCATCATCCATACTAGCCCAGAGGGCTCAGGTGCAAAGGCGTGGGACTCGTGCCGAAGCTTGCCAAACGGTATAGAAATCAAGATCTGGCCTTTTTTTGCCCAGTACCAAATCAAGGTGAAGAATGGGCGAGCTCGAGGATCAGAATCAAGGAGAATCGAGGAAGTTGACCAGTCTGCAAGTTTGCACTTCAGTTTTGAAAAGAGAGTCTGAAACTATACTGAATTTGAGAGCGGATGGCTGATGCTGGAATTGGAATGCACGGGACTCGAACCGCTTTCCTTGTTTGGATTCCGGAACGCTTGAAACTCCAGGAAGAATCCTAAGAGCAAAATGAGAAGTGAAGAGTTCCTCTATTTCTGGTAATGTGACTTGAGAAGGCTTTTCGTGAAATGGTTCTTGAATGTGGCTTCCATCTAGGGTGCCTAAAGATATTAAATATTCAAAAGAGGTCGTAATTTTTAGCTTTTAAGTATTTAATTATATTACAAAAATTGTTTTTTGCAAAAAAGTAATTAACTCGCCATCAAAATCAACGTAGAAAAGAAGTTGCTTCACCCTAAAGCTTTTGAATTTAAGATACCAGTGACGAAACATGTAGAGCTTGCAGGACGGGAATTTAGTGGCGAAGATTTGACGACACTTTTCCATCACTTCCAGGGCCTGGTTAAACTCATCATCAGGAATTGATACTTCAGTGAGAATGTCATCATACTGCTGACGAAGCTCCCCTGGCTCTGTTTCAGCTACCGGTACAGAAGCAGGAATATTGGGGTGAGGAGCAAGATTATTTTTAGTAGCATTTTAGACGATGATGATGATTGTTGATGAGCTTCATACCCTCTCTCAATTTTTATTAGGACTTTGGCTCGGTCTATAAAAAAATCCGGATGATTTGTTAAGTCTTCTTCTCCTTCTTCGTCATCACCAACATCAGGTTTCACATCCACACTTTCATCATCATCATCATCAAGTGAACCATCGCTGCTTTCAGAATCTTCTTCAGTTTTCCCTTGGGTTGAATTAAAACTTCCATCTTCAATACTTTCCAGAACAACTTCTTTGTCGTTGAATGCTTCCATGAGACCGTCCCCTTTCAAAATTAAAAAACAAACAGTTATACAGTTAAAAGTACTTATGACTCGAGCTAGTCGAGCTATCAAAAGGGACGAGAGGTAGCTAGAAAATGTTATTTTGTAACTTGCATTCCAATTTTAAAAAACCTGAAGCTTTCTTCAACTAAAGGAAGTGATCACGATCACCATCAATTGTCATCTCTGGTCTACCCAGTCTCTCCAAGATTTCTTCGAGCTTTGCCCTACCAAACAAAATAAAACCAGCATTATCAATTATAATATTCACACTCACAAAAAAAAAACTTAAAAAATTTAAAACTATTCGATTTGTAATTTGATTTGATATTTGAAAATAAATACCTGCTTTCAAACTGAATGAGCGCAACCTTGGGACGATTCTCACTCCAAACAAAATCGGTGACAATTGTCTCCCTCCCCACCTGACTAAATGACTGGAGTACCTTTTCACAAGCTACCGGGAAACTGGCAAAAGCCACCAAAACACATGACTTGACCCGATCATTCCAAGAAAGACACTCGTTCCTTGCCAAATTTTGATGTTGAGACCGGAGTAAATGACTCAACCACTCGCTCCTCGTTTTAAAACAGATGTTGCACACTGAACAACCCAAAGAACACGCTGACACCATCATGACAACTATAATCAACAATTTATGGATGATAGTGGATGGTTCTCATCTTATTAAAAGTCACAAAAGTCACCATTAAATGTTTACTGAAATGAAAAGCAAAAGGCAAAGTAAGTGAAGAACCACATATGTGTGAGTGCAGTAATGTGCTGCTGTTATAAAACTAAAGTGAGCTGACTCCCGCAAAGGAGTGTTGTCAGAATGGGGCTATGGGATATCAAGCTGGTCAAGTGAGACAAAGAATGAGCTTGTTTGCATTCTTATGCATAAATTTGGGGATTGTATTGGGTTCCCTATCGGCATTTCGCTTTAAAATCGATATGTGTATTCGAAGCGATCAAAGCGATTTTGTAGGGAGTCGACATTCGTAGAGAAGTCGCCTCGATTGCAGCTACGAAATCGTATAGATTAAGATACGACACATTCGCTATGGAATAATCGAACACTCTCAGCAGCGAAATCGCTTCGATCTACATTTTTGGATGTGATGGTTAAAACTACAGAAGTGATTTAGCTATGAAATCGATACGATTATTTCAGGTTGATAATCTATTACATTTTTCGTTTCCCATTCGGACAGAAATCGTTACGATTGTTGGTTTTCATATTTATGTATCATTATGAAAAGCGAGTTAGCTAAGAAATCGCAAAGAAGTCGATATGTATGTTTATTTGCGTTGAACGAGTAGAAAACCCATTGTCATTTTAGAAGCAGATGATACATACATTCTAGCATCATCTATCTTGCTTATATCATTTCATTCTGCTGTTTTTGTGTGAGTATTCATTCTCTTTACTTGTATCTCGAAGATTGAAGAAGATTATCATTAAACCTCAGTTAAAAGTTCAATTACTTCAACCTGGTGACGACTTCGACTGCTGATTCTTACCTGACCTGATAACGCGTTTCAGTTTAAAGGGGAGGAAAGCTGGGATTCATCAAATTAACAGGAATTTAGCGACTTCAGTAAGTGCTTGTGTGTTTTTAGGAGTATTCAAACATATTTTGAATCGAATGACAGTGTCATTTTTTATTGTTTATTCCTTTTTCATGTTACAGATGATCTACAAGTCAACCCACAGACATCCAGTGCTACTGAAGAATAACTGATGTAATTTCGAAAGCTGACAACATAGTTCATCGCAGAATTGTACGTCATTTTTCGACTTAATTTGTTAGAATATCCGTAATTATTATGAACGCTATATTCACTAATTATACCGTTTATTTTCGCATTCTCTTGTATATTCTAACAGGAAAGAAGATGGATAACAGCTGCGCCTAACTACAACACATTGCCATCAGCCGATCAGCCCCCTTCCAAAGGAGCGTTTGAGCAACTGCTTATTATTAATTTGAGTCTTATTTTAGTGGAATTTATTTATTTTATCATTAATAATAATGTTTAAGTAATGATATTTGCTTTGTATATAATAAATGTTCGAAGACCATTATATGTTGTATTCACTACAAATTTTTCTGCACGAAATCGCATCAATATCGCTTTGAAATCGTAGCATAAGCATTCACTATAACGCAAACAAGACTGCGATTTCGTAGCGATTTCTTAACTTTTTCGCTTCGACTAATCTGCTCTGAATCGCTTCAAAGTCGATTAGACCTCGCGCAAATTTAGCTTTAGCTCGGCTTCGACTTCATATCGAAATCATGGCATTCGCTTCGATTTGTTATTCGATTTTGTAGTGCGATTTCGCTTCGATCATGTCGATTTTTGCCGATAGGGTTATGTATGAAAAGTTTTTTTCTGGATAGATAGATTTTCCAAGTAAAAAGCCGTAAAATAGAATTGAAGAAAATATAGAATAGCCGTAATTGAAGAAACTAAATGTACTACAACTCTCTCCCTTTTTCTCATATAAATTGGTCACGTGTTTCCGTAATTTTTTCTCCACAATTCCTTCACGTTTAAGGAAACCAGCTGTTGGTCTTCTGATTAGAGCAGTTTATGAAGATGAACCACCACATCTTTAGTAGTTTTAAATCCTCATTGATTAATTGCAAAGGACTTAAGAATTTTAATGCATTTCTGTCTTTCCTTTAAATCTTGAGAATAACCGGCTTTCTTCCAGTTCGTAGAAACCGAATGAAATGATATGATACCATGACAACATTTGAAGGACTTCAAAATCAAATGCTAAGAACACAAACATTGAAAACAACCTTTTATTTTACTTATCGCCAGCTGAAACTAATCTTTGACATCATGTAACTCAAATATAGCTCATATTCATGGAGCGAAGAGAAACGAATGGATTTTAATCGATTTGAAAACAATATATCATGGTTCAATACATTCTAATAAGCAGCCTCACAATGGCACTTGTTTCCTCTGCGGAAAGCGACTTATCAAATTAGATCCGAGCGAACTGGCCACTTGGATGACTGACGACGAGATAGAAAAGGCAGTTAGAGAACGCAAAACTAATGGATTCGTTGACTTGACACTTGACGTGACACAAAAAGTATTTTGTATTAACAGCTAGTTAAAAATCATTTGCTAAAGTTAAAAGTGAATAAAAACCCACTGAAAAACTGCATGAGATTCAACTGCGTAATAAAGTAATTTGACGCTGACGTGTTTGATGTGATTCCAGCTCATTGCATAGCCCTTAGCTATAGTAAGACAGAGAGGAGAAAGGAAAGCCTTTCTCTTTCCCAAAATTATTGGGAGATTTTACACAGTTGAGCTCTCCCCATTTGGAACATATAGAAAGAGAGAGATTTTTTACTCCATAAAGGAATACACAGCGAGGTAGAATCAGAGTGAATCGTTTTAATTTCGGGATAAAACGGAGATTTATTGTGCAAGTCATCTCAGCTCATCTCTTTTCTTTCTTTCTCTTCTTTGATACCTAAATGTTAGCTAGAGATCTTTGGCGAATCTTCTCGATCCCTCAAAATTATACGTGTTTATATGATTTATAGGTATTTGAGGTATACCGTAAACATATTTATTGGCTCCTACGCATAATATTGGAAGTTAAAGTGGCTGCGTACTAATACAACATAAATATGCGAAGCGAATGATCTCAAGCATTCCAAATTGTATATGTTTTATCTGTTTTATAGGTATATATATCTCCTGACTCCTACGCTTAGCTAGTCCTTGTGTGTTTCACTACACTACCTGCATAAATATTATTATGCGTGGGTGAATTGTGAAGCAAATGAGAAGTACGTGATGACAAAAATATTGTATTGTTTACCTTCTCTTCTACTGCTACAACCGCCTGAGAACCCCAGGTCGGGTTGACATACTTTTTTGCTGCCAATATTTCATGAAACGGACTGGCAACTTGGTAAACATGTTTGTGTGTACTTTCATTCTTTGTAATATATACATTGCATGAGTTCTTCTTTCCTTGGAAAGACAGCTTCTGATATTTTTGCATGTCATTTCTTATTGGAATTATCTGTCAGACACAAATTCATTGCTCATTCTGATGCATGAATCTGATTATTATTTAGAAGCCAGAAAGTGGAAAACAGCTTAAATTTGCATAAGCTCACGTGGTGTTGTACATAGGTTTCAAGTGTTTTCTTGAGATACCATTCTAACAATGCCGTATTTATCTTGGACAAATGAAGAAAGAATGGCTTCTGTGCATTTTTTATTACAACTACGGCTGAATTCCTTAACTATTAAAGTTTCCAAATCCACGGAATAAAAAAGATGGTAGTAAACTACCACATAACATGTACTCAAAATTTCACGAACCAATCATTCAAGGTTTGCAGTGTTCAAGTTAGGATGTTTATTCAAATGATTTCTCTCTTATTTTTACCATATAATTGTCATGTCATGTCGTGTTATGAACACCACGTAACTGAATTTTTTAATCCAAAATAAGCGAACTGGATCCATTTAAGCTAGGAGAATTCGCTAATAAATTATTGGCTGTTTACCGAGTAAACCTTTTTATGGTGAATAATATGTATATGTATGAATAGCTATGTCAGCCTGAATTCCTATCGTCATCATTGAATATGAACAAACTCAAGTATTGTGATCGACTTTTTGATGGACTTCCATGTCTAATGATGTTCCATAATGGCGAGTAATGGAGCCTGGTTAGGCAACCCCTGCTAAATAATTTCAAGTTTTTGAAGAAATTTAAAGAAGAAGAAAGAAAGTCACTGTATTTTTTTGACATGACATGACTTAAATCTCTTCCTGTATTGAAATTTATTGACTTACATCAAATTTCATTTAATTTGAGGTGAAAATGCATATTATGTATAGATATAATCCTACACATATAGCAGACGTTTATCATCATGCATCTTGATTTTTTAATGAAGCCAACCATTCCAGAACTGATAAATTCCTGAGCTCACCAACCATTGCCATTTTCGTCGGATATAGTTTCCTCCATTGTTAGTTATTCGAATATATTTAAATTCTTCCAACAGTTTCTCATTACCCTTTTTAATCACAACCGTTCCCTTTGACTCTCCAATACGAGGATCAATCAACTTATTGGAACTTTTGAAGTTGGGTATAGCTAGTGCAAACCTGTCACAACCATTTGTCAAATTCTTAAAATTTTCTATTAAACTTTCAAAAACTGGCTCAATTTTTGCGTAGATTTTCATTAATTCTTGAAATTTTGTTTCATAAAAGTCAACCGTATCAAGTAAATCATATTTCTTCCAATAATGCCAAGCATAGATATGAGCTCTACCTTCATCTCTTTTTCTAACTCTTTTCGAAAGAAGATCTCCAAATTCTGTTTCAAATGGAAATTCTGCGGTATCAGACTCCGCTCTGCTGAAAATCCTAATATTTTTTTCAGCTAATATGGATAAGTTGTTCATTTTGTCTGCTTCGGTGTCATTTGGATTAACTAGCATTGCAATTCTGTAGCATTGACTGACAACCACAACAGAACTTACTAGAATGACGCCTAGTTTTAGTCCCAAATAGATGCATTTGCATTCACTGCTTGTTTTCGGTGTTAGAATTTGAACCATGTAAATAGCAGCAGCATAGATTGCTGCACCCAACACCACTGCAAGAATTATGACTTTTTGGAACAAAAATTGAACATCTTTCATTCTCAATTCCTTGAATTGTACATAATCAAATACAACAAAGTTGAAGAAATTGGTGTCAAGAAGAATTATGTTCCCATTTTCAAATGTGTCTCTTACTTCAATCCGTAGCTTTGGATAAAGTGCCGATTTTTGAATGCCGTTTGTTAAGTTTTCTAGCCCAATGAGGGATGGAACTGTTTCTGCTAAAACAAGGAATGCAATTTGCTCAGGATTTAGACCAGTGGTTTGCATATCAATCAACGACTTTGCTTGAAACCAACCTTTAACTTTCTCTTCTGTAATTGATTTCAATGCAAAACCGAAATCAAGTTCGTAATCGAATCCCAGTCCATCTCCGCCTGAAAGTTTGACTATTTTATCAATTTGTTCTCGACATGAAATAGCATCCTGCTTACTTGAATGCTCACAATCAACTTCAAAATTATTATTTTGAGATGAGCAATACGGACAAATGAATGTTATTCCGGTGATATTTTGAACAAATTCTGCCAAACTGTTGCGATCAGAATCGGACACAGTAGTTGTGCGGTACGGAATTGCAAATATTAAGCGATGAATCTTCAAGCTTATAACCTTGGGTCCTGTAACTGGCCTTTCAAGAATCCCCGTTACTAGGCTTGAGTAAGCAGTAGGAAATATTATGAATATGTAATGAAATTCTGTGCGTTCATTCTGTTCATATGGATCATGTGAGTTTAGTATTGAAGTGGCAGCAATAAAGTCAGTGAATACTGAGACCGTGTGACATTTGATAGTCATAAAATGTTTGTGTTTCTTAGGAAATGTGAGTGATATTGGGACCATATGTTGATCAAAATTTTTAGGCATGAAAATTAATTCTCTAGGGAATAATACTGTATTGAAACATTCGTTGAAACCATCAAGCCAATTCAAATGTTGCACTGATATAATTCCTCGGCCACATTTTACTAATCCAAAATTACACATTTGAAACACTGCAGCAGTGCAGAAAATAAAATTTAATAACGTCATCGTGTTAAAATACTTTTAAAAAAAATACTTCAAGAATGGACTTGCTGGGAAACAAACGCTATAAATTTTTCATGGGATTCCACAAACAACACAAACTATAAGCTGCACACCACTGTTTTGTAAGCGATGGTTTATTTAAAACGTTATGAAGGTTAAAAGGACAAGGAAAGAAGGGGTGTTTTATTTTATTATTGTAATGACACAAGACATGCTTCTTTAACTTAATTGCCATTAATATTTTTTAAAGCAGCATAGGTATAATTATCGTGTTTTTTAAATTTAATTTAAAAGCCTCCAATGATAAAGAGGTGGACTAATTTTTTAAGATTGACAGTTCTAAGTTGGAAAAGAGTTCCAACAAATAAATGAAGCTTGCTATTAAGCAACAAATACCTAATATCCAAAACACAGAAACCAAATTAGAATTTAATGAGAGTGGGGTTTCTTGCCTTAGGACATTAACCGACAATTTTTTCCATGGGAAATCTGTGTTTAGCAAACGCATCCAAAAACTTTGGAGTCCAGAATGTTCCAGGAGTTGTATTCTTCTTTTCATGTAGTAGCCACAGGACTCATCAGCAATTATGGTCCTCTTCTTTTCAAACAACCGCTCTTGAGACATATAAATTTGGTGAAATTTGTACCTACCGTAAATTTCACTCAGTAGATGGCGTACTTCCAAAGAATGAACAATGGCAGCTTTGTTTGTACAATTTTTGAGGCAATTGACATATTTTTGAGATGTATTTGTAATATATTCGAACTCTGTTGGTGCTATAGGTAACAGACGCAGACTTATCTTGACAAGTAGGGACCCTTCTTTTTTTAGAAAATGTCGATGTTCTATTTTACCAGTTTTTTTACGCTCCTTGAGTGCTTCATCCAGAGAATTTTGCATTGATAGTAAAGCAGAACGTCGAAAAGGAAACAACCAACGAACCGTACCCTGTTTTTCCATGTTTTTTAGTCCTCTTGAATATATGGAAAAGTTGGATATTTGAGAAAATGTAGTTGCACGCTGGATTTTTGTGGGATTAAAGATATTAGAGAAGCTATCACCACGATAAGACGTATTTAAAATTGTGACAAAAAATAGCCAGATTGTTAGAAGACCTCTTAGACGCCTGTTTAAAAGTATAGGTCCTGCCTCGACCCCGACATTCAGAAGAAGCCCAAACAATGGTAAAGCAAAGCCAAGTTTTCTCCCATGAGAATATCCATTAAAGCTTGTCAGTTTAGACGAAGCTACATAAAAGAGAGTGAAAGTAATTCCAACGACGACAAGAGTTACAATCCATACTGGCAACTGAAATGGTAGAATGTACGCCTTGAAATCTATTTTTCCTTGATATTCCTCATGACACGAAAGAAATGTGTAGTAATCTGGATCGATTTTTAAAGTACTGATTTGGTTCTCCATTAAGATTCTGGTCATGATTCGAGGAATTTCTCCTACATCCACCTTCCATTCATATCCATCAGTTATATTCTCTCCAATGATTGCCACGATAATTAGTTTCAAGTTTATTGGGTAAAATTCAAGTGCATTTCTTACCGTCATCTTTTTTAGCTTGTTGACAACCTTTAATGATTCTGGGTATTCCATTGCTGGTATTCTAAACACGAACTGGTTTCCATCCCCTGTCACTTTCAAATAGCATTTTAGTATTGCTTTTTCGCTCAACAGGCAGTCATCTTTTATTTTAAACCATTGCTCTTGGTTGTTTCTTAAAATTTTGTTGCTATTAATTTTGCAATATTTACAAAGAAATCTTGCAGACATCAATTTTACTCCCATTTCGTAATAATCTGGGATGTTGAAAAAAACGTCATCAACTGGATCCCGGACATTATAAACCGGTTTCGAATTGTATGAGAGCTGAAATATCATCTGAAGGAAAAGAGTCTCTATTGGCTGAAACCAATTGGAAAATTTCCGCTCAAGTTGCATTGTGTGGGGTAAAATGAAAAATAAAAAGTGTTCCCGATGAAATACCCTAGTGGTGGAATGTATTGTTGGACAAAATGGGTAACAAATTATTGCGGATGCATAACTCGTAAGTTCGTTGTAACCAAACGGTTTCAAAATAGGATACAAATCTGGTATGAATTCAATTCTTGTGTCATCCAAGCCCATGATAAGGGAAATTGTTTGGCAAACTGTCCATTGGTTAAATTTAATTCCCAGGGTTATATCACTACTTCTACCAGATTTTCTGAACCCCTCTGTGTACAAAACATATGGGGACAGGTGTTGGGAGTCAGTGTTTGGAAAAAATTCAACAGATTTGTGCAAATAAAAGATATTATAGCAGTCTGGAAAGCCAGATAGCCAGTTGGAATGAGTTAAAACTGTTTCAGAATATTCTATTTTGGGACGATGATTAAAATTCAAATCGTTAGCCAAACCAAAGCGTGGTAATAGTAGAAAAATTCCAATCACAATAATTAATAAAGTTGACATTTTGTGTGGAAACCAAGTAAAAGCCAACGCAGCAAATTCAAAGCTTCTTACTTACTGCAAATTTGAACCGGATTTGAAGACAGTGTTTTAAAATGATTTTCAAGATCTATTAAAGCATCGAATACAAGTAATGGACAGTATTTTACGATTTAATAAAATGTAATTGTCTACGTTTCAATTTACAGTTGAATTACTTGTATAGGTTATTAAAATGAACAAGATATTTCCAAATTTGTGAGCTTTTTAATGGAGAAGTTGAGTTATGAACTACTCCTAAATTTCAGTGGAGTGTCTTGTTCAACAAAAATGGTTTTCCAAATCTTACGCTCATTATATTTTCCATTATGTACTTCATCAGAACTCCGATGAAAAACAAATGTCAAAAAAGTTCTTTCAACACATGATGAAACCCAACCAAAAATCGAGGTGTTTATCGATTTTATGTAAGTACTTATCATTAGCTAAAATGCACGCTTTGAGTTTCAACGATATTTATATATCACAGTTGTCTAATTTATGTAATCTACATTATGCTTCTGGATTGAAAACTTAAGCATAATGAAGTTAGCAAGGTTCATTTCTAGTGAAACAGGAAAAATATTGAAAACATATTTTGTAAACCAGCCGCAAGGCAGAAGTAATTATCATCGCACCAATTTGCTACACATTAGTATGATGTAAAAAACTGGAAAATTCGTATAAAATGCAGCCAAACAAGTTACAGAGAAGTATTCTGGTAATCAAAGATGCAAATTATAAGGAAGAGATGATGGAAATTTGAATGAGTGCATTAATTATTTTTGCGATAGATAATGATCCGGAATGCAAAATTGATGAGAAAAAGAAATATCAGCACAACATGAATTACTTTTAGTATGCATTAAACTTGATCCATTCCAGGCGAGAAAAAAGATTTGTAGCAAAATGTTAGGGTTAGGAAGACGTGAGAACAAACCTTTTGGTGAGTAAAGCGTATATTATTCATTCTCGACATCATATGCATAATCACAAGTTTTTATGAAGGATTTCATGGCTACATAATTAGCTGTTGGTTCCATATCTGTTGCAGATTCCAATAACAACTCACGTCATCCCACACAACATCTCTCCATTGAAAGTTTCACCAAACAAACAAGTTGTTTTTTTAATAGCAACCAACTTGTGACGTGCGTTAGCCAGAGATGAGATTTTGCATCCAGACGAACTTCACCTTTTGCATTGATCATGAGTAGATGTAGTCTTGTCCATTCATCTTATCAAACTCATTTTCAGTCGCAGTTCAGCAATACAACGAAATCGCAAATCAAAAGTTAAAATTTTGGACAGTCTTCTATTCACATTTTAAATTGTTATAATTGAAAATCTATAATGTGTGGAGGAATAAAAGTTTGGACATTGTTTCGCCTTCAATTTTCTATACTAATAGTTTTATCATCAGGGAGGCAATTGGTGGGAGGAGAAGAAGTAGATACAGTTCTTGAACTGTACGTTGATAATTATGATTTTAATTATGTTCCTAATTTTCCTTATCAATTAATTGGAAACGAAAGCTTCTCCAAAAGCCTCTTTCGGGACAGCAATATGGACATTATGAAAGAGAAATTGCAACTTATATTTGGAACAGCTGGGTTTTTTGACTGCGATGCAACGGAATTTCTTCATTGGCATTCGGACATGCAACAGCCAAGCTCCAATTCTTTCATCATTATTCCGTCTGGAACTCTGATTTGGAAAAAGGAGGAATGGGAAGGATATGCTTATCGTGGGGATCATTATTGCATTTCCAATGTGACTCGGGATGGACAGATAACATTCAAAGTTTGTAAGGGAAACTGTTCTGTACTCCCCGGAGGAGTCAATTCTAATCCGAGCCAATGCATCCGCAAATGTTGTCCACCTCACCAAATTCTAAACAGATGGACAAATGAATGTAAAGTAGGAGAGTGGTCACCGATGTTTTCTATCGATTTAAAACATTTTAATGGAACTAGCACCCGGATTGTGCCAGACAATCCGGATATAAATCGTAGAAAAGTTCCCATTCTTTTTGGATTTCCAAATTGTTCCAAACCAAAACGAGCGCTTTTGCCTATCAATTATCACCATGGCGACCCTGGGGTAAGGTATGTTAACATTTGATTTTTGAACATACTTACATTTGACTATCTATCCTCGGCACAAACAAATTTTTAACGTAGTGGACACGTGTTTTTACAAACAATATTGGAAGTATAGAAATACTTGAGGATGGAAGCCTGGTGCGAAATGAGGATGAAGTCCACACGGAACCTTTCCATTATAAAGACTATTGCATTGATTCTGATGGGCAGTGTCCGTATTGGGGAGATGTCATTTTTTTGCAGTGGTGACCAAAAATCTGAAACAATAAGGGAAATGCTTGAGTGGCGAAGCCATCGATTTTTCACACTTTTAAGTCTTTTATCCGTTGTGTTTCTCGTTGGTACTTTGGTGCTTCTCCTCCGACGCTTTTATCAGATGAAAATTCAAGACTGGGTGAAAATGTTAAATGTTGCAGCACTTCTAGTGGCTTTAGTGCCGCTGACGCTTCGGAACCTGTCGCCGACCGATTATCATGATGTACTTTTCTTGAATAGAAAAGTATGCCTTTTATCAGGTAATTTTTTACAAACATTATTACTCAACGCACAAGTAATTCTTTTCTAGTACATAGATTTATTTTTTTCTTGGTTTTAAAGCATGGCCTGCAGTCACCTTTCTTTTGGTTGCGTACTTTTGTCTAACAGCCATGATATTAGAGTTATGGTGGAGGGTTTCCCCCTCAAAAGTTCAACAAGGTTTCAAAGTGGATTGGCTTCAGATTGTAGTAAGCTCATTACTAGCCGTTGCGTTTCCGCTCGTGATTTCAGCCGGTGCCATTACATCCTCCCAGCTTTTTATGGAGGATGAAGAACTGTGCTTTGCTGAAGCTAACCATTCCCCCCACTTTTCTACATTGCTGGGACTTTACTTGTCGTTAATATGATAATTGTCATCAACACAAAATGGAATATTATCAAGAATTTGGAAGAAGGCACAAGTCAAGCTCTGAAGCAGCAAGTTGAGATCTGCTTTTCCACCAATTTGAAACTATTAGTTTTAATGAGTATCGTGTATATTTCCGAACTCGCTTTTAATTTTACATGCATGCTAACTCCATTTAAGCATACGGATATTCTGCTCGGGATATTTACTCCGTTAGATGCAGTAAACTGTTTGGTAGTAGTTGTTGTCTTTCTTATATACTTCTTTGGGATGCCCCGCAACATCGGACAGGAGGATAAAAATGATGATGCTGTTGATAATACTGGAAGGGAGCAAATTACTTTGACTTCGGAAATGTGATGGTGATATGATGAGTTGATTGGCCATAATTTATTTGTGGGAGGAAAGGAACAACAACTTGAATTGAAACTGGAGACAAACAAATTTTGATTTCATTTACTTCATAAAGAAAATGTCACTACTTTCAAAATCTGCTAAAAAGATGGTTTCTTGTATTTTATCCTGATTGGAATCTTTAAACTCAATGTTTGCATTATTGTAGCATTATATGATTACTTACATTCACGTACACATTTAATGGTCATCTAAATAAGCGGAAAGACTAAAAATTTGATACATATTCCCATGACAAAATTGAAATTACACATATTATTTTGTACTAAATTCAATAAAATTAAACGATGCAAAACCAATAAACTGCTAGTAAACAGGCCAGAGACGTAGCTGAAGAAGGCGTTGAGTGATCTCCTCCAAACCCCCTCCTCCCATGTCCACAAAATCTCCTCCACCACCTCTCTCTCTCTCTAAACCCACCTCCTCGATCCTCTCTCAACGTATAGTGAAAGCATTACTCTTGCAATACCATTCCGGATTTCAAGTATGCACAAGCTTTATGCTTTATGTACATTCATGCACTATGCATTTGCTATGCTTTGCTATGCTAAGCATGCCTATATGCATACGTTTAAGCCAAATCGATGAGTTACGTAACTCTAACGCCAACAACTTTCGAACCGTTTGACCAATTTGGCTGAAAAGTATTCCCAGAGGTCCTCTTGAGTAGTACTACCTGTGTACCAAATTTGAGCCAAATCGGTCAATGTATGTGACCAGGAGAGTGCGCACAGACAGACAGACAGACAGACAGACGAACTTAGTAAAGCCATTACTTCGCTGAATGCTCTCGCTTCAGCTACGTAATAAACATGAAGAACTATCCAAACTATGCACAAAATATAATTACTTCCGTTTCCACTATTTTAATAGAGATATTAGCTCCCCTTAATAAATATTCAGATCTCTGCCCCATATCGAATCCAGTCAAGATCAAACATAATAATTTATTAACCGGTTATCCTTTGCAAACGGTTAGGTTCTTATTTTCACTGATGGTGTCTGTCTGTAAGCACAATTGCGGTCAAGAGTTTTCTTGGGAAGTGAGCTGGGTGTTATGGGTTATCGAAGACCAGGTCAAAGGTCAAGGTCAAATATTTTAAATAGCACGGTATAAATTGTGATACATCAAACTGGTCCTATTTGTTGAGATGAATTCAGCCATGTTATTTCAAGAGTTCTAAGATGACCCCGTGACCTACGAACGATTAAATGTCGAAATTTCTTGATTTTCGAGATATCAGCCGAACCATTCTATATTCTCGAATACCTTTTCACAAGTCAACAATTTGAGGACTTATCTTCAAATGGTTTGAGAAATATATGAAATTGGTTATCGGCAATCATGTCAGAGGTCAAGGTCAAATATTTTAAATAGCACGGTATAAAGTGTGATACATAAAAACGAGACTATTTGCTGAGGTATTTATTCATGCTGTTTCAAAAGGGGTTAACGATGACCTCAGCATGACCTACGATCGTTTAAAGGTCGAAATTTCTTAATTTTTAATCATTCACAATTTTCAAATTTACGTTAAACTGCACGAGGCGCCGGTTCTTTATGCCTGTTGTCGGGTTTATTTTGTTATAGCTATAACCATATAAATACGTATCCAATCCTCATGGCATATATTTAGCAGCCAAGCCAAACCTGCTTTGAGTGAGCGAGTGTTATATCAACAAAACGATATTTAGTCTTAGGTTTTGGTTGCATATCTGTTGAAAACTCAACACAACCACTCAAAAGTCACATCTTTCTCAACATCACTATGTCATCAGAATGTAATGCTCAATCATCATAATTAAATTGACACAACGAAGCCAACTTTAGTAATTTAGCTTTTGGTTTCATATATGCTACAAACTCCAACAACAACTCACGTCATCCAACACAACATTTCTCCTTGAAATTTTCACCAAAGAAACAGGTTTTTTTAATAGCAACCAACTCCTGATATGACTTAGCCAAAGATGAGATTTTGCAACCAGATGAACTTCACCTTTGGCATCGATCATGATCAGAAGTAGACATAAATAGTCACTTTAATTTATTTTAAAACGAGCAGAAGCAGAGAATGAAAAGAAGTAATGCATCATGATCATGACGTAGTTGGTTTATATACATAGTTTATTTCAGTCAATTTTCATCACTCTTTCATGCTTATGTGCACGGTAATTCAATTCCACATTAGTAGTCAGTCAGTTTATGGATAACTAAAAACTACTTATACTTTATTCACATTTGGGATATAACGCTCGTTGCTCATTTACGTGTGGTTTTGGTGTGTCGTAAAATGTTAAAATGTTCACCCAGAGCCGGGCGTTCCGACCGTTTGGACTGCATACTTTTTCGTCGCATTACCCTCACATTCTTGGCCAATGACAGGAATCATGGCGGGAAGAAAAACTTTGTCTTTGTTAAGAAAAATTTTGTCTTTGTTGGTATACCCAAGTGACATTGGTCGTACACATTGCTGCCATGATCCACCCCTTATGTGTCATTGGTCAAGAATGTGAGGGTAATGCGACGAAAAAGTATGCAGTCCAAACGGTCGGAACGCCCGGCTCTGTGTTCACCCAACCCCGACCCTGCCCTGAAGTTGATGTGAATGTTTCGTAATTTTGTATGTTTCACCGTGTTCCAGATCAAGTCTCGATTGGTGAGGTTGCTGCCCTTCCTTATTCAACTGAACGTCCTCAGAATCGGCTTATATTTTTCTACTTCAAAATAAACTCTCTTCAATCCTGTCTTGAAAGGATAAAGGCTTCAAAAAAAGAGTCGTGGAAAAGTTTAACGGGTCCTTGGATTCCCTTAATCTACTGGTTGGAAGAACTTTTTGAAATATTACATTTATATGCATTATCCTCTGTTCAATGGAGAATGCTATCCGTTTATGCTGAGTAATATACCCGTCTCAAAAACTAAATTTAGCTGGATGGGAAAGGCTCATGGTGTTGTCAACATTGTTGCTTTCACACCGCAACCGTTCAACTCTGGCATTACATTGTTCAGTAGGGTATACCAGGACTCGGTTGTGATAAGGGCCGGGGTTCGTTCCAATTGTTTGACGAAGGAAGAACTAGATGCGGTAATGGGAAGGATTCCAAAATTCTTGGATGAATGGGTTCAACAGCTACAGCAAAAGAAAAATAAACTTGTTCTTGGCTTATTTGGAAAAAGATTTGTATGCAGTTATTTTCCAAAAAAATTGTTAAAATAATAATCTTTATTCAACTGCCTTAATTCAAATTTAGTTATGGTAGCATTGTTATATATAAGTGCATTTTTTATTGACACGCAGAAAATTCGTAAACGTGAACAATAAAATTGAATGAATGTTTATTCTTAAAATTTGATACATATAGTTAAGGGTAAAATAATCATATCATTAGTCATTGGTCAAGTTGAAAGATTCAAGTATTGCGATAATTAGGTATTATAACGAATTTCAAATACACAATCATCTCTTTATCGTAGCTACTTTATGACACTCTTTCTTTTTTAACTACAAATATTTTAAGCAATACCCTTGACTGATGGTAAAGTTCTTTTTTATTAAAATATTGGAAAATCCAAACCAATTGCAAAACAAATCTGATTGTCAACCTAATGATTTGTATGGTGCAAGAATAGGGGATCAAAATAACTAATTCATTTTGAACCACTTCATTTCCCCCACTTTGCTTTAAAGTTCGTTGGGAGGTAAATTACCTTGTGAAATAAATCCAGCGGTTCAGTGTTCAGGTTTTTTCTCAAACATTTTGCTCATCTGGAAATCTATTTCGATTTACCTCCAGAATTACAAGATATTTCAACGGAATAAAAATGGAATAAATTACGTGGATGATTATTAGTTCATGGTGACACGTAATTTTTCATCAAAATATAAATTCATCAATTTTTTCAGCAAGAGTATGAGAGATAACATTTTAATATCTTTACAGATACGAAGAAGGCAAAAAGGACTCACACTGCAAATCGAACGAATCATCCTTATTAAGTAAAATGACGGCGATTGTGGTGCTTTGAAAGTTCGAGTCTCGAACCTAACAACCGACACAACTTTCATGATACCTAAGGGTCTGCCTATTGCTTTTATTCACGGATATTTTCCACCCATCACCCATCTGAGTTCAAATCAAGGTATGTTCAAATTTAAATGTGTAGCCATACGCCGGACTTCTGTTTAAATATAAATACACGTTCAAATGATGAATAATTATTTTGTTATTGTTCTTGTAAAGCAGGAGCTTCAGTCTCCCCTTCAGCACCTCAACTACCGCCGTTGACAACCGCCGGTTCTTTTGTCCGTTTTCCCAACCAGCGTCCCACAATGATGGGACGTGATGAAAACCACAACTACCCACGTCTATTTCCTTCCACCTTGGATCGGGGGCACATTTTACACTCCTGAGAAGGGGGCATCAACCGAGTATGCATTAATTAATGCTATTGTCAATGACCTGATGGAAATACCAGAGCCAACACCATCACTTCCCGACACCGGAGAGAACTACCCTAAGGAATCCATCAATATATCAAACTCAAAGGACGACGGTTTTGCTTCATCTAATGATACGGATGAAACAATACCAACAAAAATTAACAAAATCAGTATCAGTATTAAATCAGTGTGCTTCTACATACTATAAATGCAAATGTATAGGGCGACGAAAAATTAGGCATCGTTTTAGTTGTAACCTACTATCAGTTTTATGAAGAAAGGAAAAGTTTATTTTAACTAGCTTAATTAACGTGTTTTAAAATTACAAAAACAGTTGAAGTTTTAACACAATGCAAACTTAAAAGATAGGTTTTTACAATTCGAAATTTAAAAATGTTGGATAATTTTTATTTGAGCAGTTTTATGACTTTGTTCTCCTATTTTAAGCCTTATACATACCCATTGCTCATATTTGTATTCAATAAGCCTTACCGGCTACCTGAGTTTCATGTTTACGAAAAAAATTCTTTTAGTACTCTTTCTTCTGGTATAATAACTACGCTATCGCTAGCTGCATAGAATTTGTTTTGCTCTTTGAAAGCCTCAAACCAGCTTTTCTCTAGCATACACCTGCTGTACTCACATAAATTATCTGTATATTTCCTCTAATTAGATTTATTTATGCAGCTTAACACATTAGCACAACCAAAACGTTTTGCTTCATGCTCATTTTTCATACAGCTGAATTTATGAGTATGTTGTTTCATCGTGCTGCTACATGCAGTAGTACAACCATTACATTTGCTGTACTCTCGCTCACTTTCGTTTATGTAAATTATGATCCTGAAGACTATCCTGCTGATTAAGTTCATAAAAAGTAAATAAACTATTCGCAATAACGCAAGCATATTCAAGCATGCTTATAGGCCTACTTTATTGCAAGAAAAAGGTCAAATCATGGCTAAATAAAAAATAAGTTACAACAAAATTCGTCCCACTTTAAGGGGGCATGCGTGTTTAAAGTCATATTCAGAGTCAAATTCAGTAAAACAGTGATAGTTTAAATTATAAGGCGAATTTTAGAAAAAGCCCTAGTTGTGTGATTCGAAATCGCTTTTTCTACCAATATTATCCAAAATTAGCTTTCAAAACATTCAAACCTACGAGAAAACGGTACCGTAGAATAGCATTTTTTCGGTACCGTTTTCTCGTAGGTTTGAATGTTTTGAAAGCTAATTTTGGATAATATTGGTAGAAAAAGCGATTTCGAATCACGCAACGAGGGCTTTTTTCAAAATTCGCCTTATAATTTAAACTATCACTGTTTTACTGAAGACCAATATCACTACAAAACTTGCCGTGCAAATCTAGTATTATGTTTTGACCTAGCGCATTGCCGGTTGGCTGTAGTATTCAGTGGTGGCGTGAACCCAATACATTCTTCCCATCTGATTTTAAACACGCTTCCGTCCTTAAGAGCACATCTGCGTCAGCCCAAACCATTTGTATATATATGAGCTTTAGAGCATAGGAAAGGTAAGACTTAACTTACGGTAGCAATTAAAGATCTATTGTTTGTTTTTGTATAAAAGCGAGTTCTTGCGAGCATACTTCATTCCAGTATACTCCAGCCTCGATCAGTTCTGTCATCGAATTTTCTGAACTGACTGACAGGTTCGCTCGGTATCTTAAGTATTTTTAAAATGACTCAAACCGGTCCTCAACTAATTGAATTCGCTGATTTTGGAACTGAGCTAGCTTCACTGGCTGCTGTGGTTACCGGTTCCGATTTGGAAACACATACATCAAGGTTAAGTTCAGTCCCCAGTTTGGAAGATTTTCTCGACGACAAAACTGACCTATCAAGTACTACACACATTGACACAAACATTCCAACACAGCCCAACATTGAAAAGGTGCCTGTGAGTTACAAATTAAATGAAGAGGCGGTGAGGTTTCGGCTGAATTCACCCCTGACGGTTGGTATAGTGTGTTAAGGTAATTTGACACAACAAAAAGTCTGGTTTTGTAATTAAGGTATAATAGTTAAAAGTCACTGTGTTTTGTTTTTGTTTTCAAGTACCAACAAACGGTACACGAACATTTGATAGTGGTGTGCTACTTTCCGTGAAAGAAAATTGCTTCATGCAGTTAGACCACAAGCATGAGTGCTTGGACGTCAAAACAGGGGTAAGTATATTAAAATGCTAAACGTTCAGTGTGAATATAGTGCCTGATCACCAATGGAAAAATATTTCAATAATATTTTCAAATTTTCACAGCTCCTTGACGAAAGTGACTGTGGTCATCTGGAGATTATTGCAAAAAAATAGATCTCTTCTTCGGTTTCAATAAACAACAACCATGTGAACTGTAAGAATTAGCAAGGAGGTAAAGCTTCGGCTTGCTAATTATATGCAATAATTATTTGATTAATAACAATTGACCTTTCTATTAAAAGAACTCCTTCGTTTCATCCAGAGATTGCTCTTTGCCATATGACATTCGCTTTGGGACATTTCTTTCTCCCGTGTGCATCTCTGCATGACGTTATCAACGGACCCTGAGGTAAGTTTGTATAGTTTAATTCTGGTCATGAAACATCTTGAGCGAGATGACTTATTACCACAAATTACAAAATTGTTTGAACGTCACAAAAAGTGTCCAGAATCAACCAAACAATACAAAAAACGGAGGTAGCACTTATCAAAATTACGCATAATTTTGATACGGTTCTTGGTGTGTGCACGTCAAACAATCTTGTTGGTGAAGAATCATCATCCGCTGACGAAATACGCATCGGTTCAACAAGTCCGTGCAAGCAAGAAATTGCTACATTGAATTTCATTGCCGGTGAAGATTCGTGTTCCAGTAGAATACGGATTTAAAGTTTGTATTAAAATGTTAAAAAAGACAGCCAACAAAAACAATGACTAAAATGTCTAATAATTGCTTGCAAACCAATTTGATTCTTCGGTTTTGATCAAGAGTAAACGGAACCATACCAGTGATTGAAGCATTGGTATACAAGACGGATTCAGACTTGCTTTCGTTTTTAGTAATACGAGCCGAGTGATATCGAGGTTGTGGAATACTGGGGTCAAAGGATCTGGTACCGGTACTTCAAGTTGTGACAAGCGAACAGTATGTCCATAGTAAGACTTTTATATCAGTCACAAAATATTAACTTCGACTTGGACATGCTTCGACGATTCACAATGTACTTGCCAATCGATTCATTTACCAAAAGTATTATCGTTTGTTTTGCTAATTACACGTTACTTTGTAAACAAGTAGGTCTAAGGCCGCTCTTGGTAAGGTGGTAGTTTCCTTTAAGAATTTGAAGCAATCAGTAACGGTAACATACAGCGCATTACCGAGAGCTCAAAGTTTGAACGGAATACTGCTCACCGCTGATGGCCCACTCTCCGATTTTTTCCCAATTTCTAATTAAAATGCTGCGAATATTGTTAATACTGTACAATATTCTTGCTCCGGTTCGCGATTTAAACTTGCTTTGGGAAGAATTTAAAAGTAAAGATCGTTGAGTCAGAAAAAATCGTTGTCGTTGTGGGAAATTGTATAGAAAAGCGGAACGCGAATCTAGTTTTAATTAACAACAAAATTTCTCAATACAAGTACAAATACAAGTATCGGCTCCTCTATAGCCTGTCGAGGGAGAGGGGGAACTCCACCCATAATAATAAACCCCTCCCCACAAGTCATTTCTCCACAAATTTGAGCGAAGGGTTCTTCATTACTAATATTCAATTCCACTTGTAAAAGAAATTGGACGGTAAGGCAATGCATATTTTAAACCTTGTCCCCATCTTAAGATTGTGCTTTCTTGTAGGATACAACTCAAGCTTTCATGACTTCGAGGCCTGCCTCCTGAACGCCTACTACATAGTCAACGTATTGGAGAAGCTCCAAACCAGATTCCTTGGGTCCAACCCCTTTTCGGAATTGGCAGCGGATCCTCTCTGGCACAAGGCGACGATTGGACTTTTTTTATGAAGATAAACTGTTGTACGTGTACATCAAGCCCGTATGTTACGCGAGTGTGAATGTGACAGAAGCTTTGTTAATAAGCTAACTTCTGTGTAAAACAACAAAACGTTGGAGGCGCCGATTAGTGTTGGTGTTATGAGTTCACATCAACCCAATACAGGCGCTACTTTCAAACGTACAAGTCTGCGCAAACAATTACGATAGGGGCATATCGACATGTTTGCGTAACAGATTTTGTTAGTATAGATGCTTCATTATGTTTATGGCCTAGGTATACGATTGCTATCTGCAAAAATCTGCTGCAATATCTTTACGCAATATTAATAAGAAACATGTTCTACATTGAACATATATACATTTTCTTTCACACTAAACAGCAATGAGTCCTCTCTCAACAAAACTCAATGTAAATAATACTAAGTGCTTGGATCAGATTTCACCAAACTATGATCCTGTTATATTGCCCATACGTGGTAAACCCTTTTCGTATAAATTTTCGATGATTTACTAATATCATGATCAGGTAATGGATTAGGTAGAAACCATTTAAAAGTGGCCAACCTTTCTATGGGGCAAGAAATATTTTTATCACACCATTCTCTAAATTTGGGTTCCGTAATTCGTCCTGACAGAGCAGTATTAAATAAGAAAAACAGTCTGAAAATCTAAATACATCTTTGGATTTATCAGACTTTCTTAAAGTATATTTTTATGTATGGCATAAAATATTAGAAAATATAACATCAACTGGTTTTACGATTAAAATGATTTTTACAATTTTAATTTGGGGCTCTACGCAAGCCGCGTGGGAAATTTGTTCATTAGGACAGGGATCGAAAGCTTCGCTCAGCAACATAACTTTCTTTGACGATGATCTACCATATTCCTCTTCGTTATCACATCAATTTTCTCATATTTGGTCAAAAAACAGTATTCAACATTGATAAACTTTTTTGTACAGTCGAGTTAAAACTATTACGTAATCTGATTGTATATATATTTTAAAAATTCACTGAAGTTATGTTTTTAGACTAATTTGTAATCTAATATGTAAGGAAGTAATGATAGGCTCTTTATTTCGTGACCTATATTGAATCACTGCTAAATTATCAAATCACCCTTGGTGATTAAAATCATTTGCAACAATAATACAAATTGATAATGGAATTGATGATATTTTTTAATAAAAATACGTATTGCAGAAGGAATCATAAAAATATTGATTTAAATTTTGAAATCCTATTGTAAGTAAGTCATGCTCCGAAATTAAGTGAAATAAACCCGATAATAGGTGTAAAAGATCCGAAACCCTTATGCGATTTAACCTAATTTTCAAAATTTTTACTGCTTAAAAATTCGACCTTTAATTAATTCGACCATTAAGACCATAGTACCATTTTGATGTATCACACTTTATACTTTGCTATTGCATATATTTGATCTTATATTTGACCTGGGTATCAATTACCGATAAGACCCATCTCACATCACAGGGTATTGGTAATGGCCTATGGTATCGTTTGCCAAAAAGAATTCTTGAAATTCTTCAACCGTGTCGCCGTTATCATGTTCACAGACATTTGTGAAAATAAGAACCTACCCCCTTTTCCAAAGGGTGCCGGTTAATAAACTTTGGTAGACCCACAGAACGCCGAGGCTAATTGTAAGTCTGGTTTTTGAAATAACAATCGCCAATCAGCAATCCAAGTTAAGTGAAAATACCTGTCACTAGAATAATGTATGTATTTTCAAGCGCAAATAGAAAACTGGTGTACGCAAACTGTTATGTAAATCCTTTGGCTGTATTGAATTTCTTTTCACGAAAATTGCTGGAACACTGACAATGTGCAGCAATATCATAATTTGTGATATTTTATACCATTTTAATCAATTAATCCTTCTTAATTTGTTTTGTATTTGTAGTAACGTTGTTGTGATAGTCATCTTAAACTGGTTGTTTTGCTGTTTGTAAAAACAAGTACGAAAACCAAATTAATTGGTTTTCAATTGACTTGGTTATTGTCATGACTTTCAAGTGGTTAATTGGTAAGCAACATTTAACAACAGTTAATTGTTGCTTGCTGAATCACCTACCATCTGATAACAAACCATTGTCTATTCACCCACTATGTTCCGTCGCTCCATTAATTATTTACGTTATTCTAATTTTACGACCCTTCAGATTTGACCATTGCTGAATGCTAAAAGCTCTCCGATGGAAAATTTAATCATTGTATTCTATTGATTTTCTATTTTTCTTTGTTCCGGACGATGATAATAATTAACTGTTGACAGTTCGAAACCTTACGAAATCTTTCGAAATAATATCATAAAACGTCGTGTAGGTTACTCAACTGTTAACTAATTTTATACATCAATTCTTAGGAACGCAAACACATGTATTTTGACTATCCTGCAATGCTAAATACTATGACTGAAGCATACGTCGAATTATGATAAAAAACCTTACTCTTTTGCTTCTGTAAAAATACAACTTCTCGTGAAGTAAACTTATGTGGTAATACTACGTCTATTATTCTTGTTAAATAATCATTGGTACACTCTTCAGCTTCTACTAACCGGGATTTTATAAAATTATTGGTTACTTATTGCTTCCATACTAGTGTAAGTCATTTCCAAAATGTGTAATGCAATTGAAGTTGAGTTATGCAAAAGCATGTATACATTAAAACTTCGTATTGGTTAAAAAAATCTTATCATTTATCCACAGCCACGTCCACAGCCATTGTTAGTTGTTAAAGTTCCAGAATATGTTGGCTTCCTTTGATTTCGAATTCATATCCGATGGGTGAGACGTATGCTGAAAAATTCAAAGATATAGTTTCTGCCTATATATATTTATGTATATATGCCGTATAAAATATATATTTTCATTAAACCCGAAAAAAGCATAAAATGTAATGGATGAAATGTAGAAAATATGGGGGGAAGTTTATTAAAGGTCTGAGGTTTTCTAACCCCGATGGGTAAAATTCATTATGGTGGGTTCAAAATTCTATTTATTTAATTTAATAAAAATCATGGCGTATTTATTGAAATTTCCGTAAAGAATTGGATATGAATGGATCTTTAAAAACATTGCTCAAATGACAAATAACTATGGTCTATCACTTCACATATGCGTTTTTCATAATACGGATACGATAGAATGGATAAAAAATGTATGAGATCAACCGACTTATGATAAAAAATCTACGATTGAATCCTAATATGGTATAAACTTTTACGAAAAAAACCGCGAGTCAATTGAATAGGAGTAATTTACTGTAATGATAAAATGTTAGCAAGGAAGGAGACTTACCACGTTGTGCAAATAAAACCTTGTCTCTGACCTCCAAAATTTCTTTCTCAGCTTCATTGGTGGGATTGAAAAGGTTTACGATTGACACAGCTGGATTTGGTGGAGGCAGCAAATAATTCCTTGCATTTCTGTAGTTATATTGCAGTGAAGTTTGAGGCAAAACCAGTATCAGTAAACAGTCCGTAAAAAATGTAAACTTCTTTCTCAAATGCATCTGCTCATCCCGTGCCACCAAAAAATTGAATGGTAGGATTCCGCTTACGCAATATGTAGTAATGATGATAATTTGTTTGTGAACGGTTTGAATATTAGGGAATAAAATTCACGCAACTTCACACGAGACGTATTACATTGACAAGATGTATTTCTTTCATTTCAACAGCAACTCTCACTTATCTGGAAAGATACAGAGGATAATATCTTACACATTCAGTCTTACCATAACACAATCAATTGACTATTTTCCTTTTCAATGTAACTCCAAATCAAAATGCAACGTATCTGAGAAAAGTATAACACGAGATGGAAAACGTACCTTTTTGAAAATAGAAAATATGAGAGTGTAAGATTTTTAGCCTACAAATATCAGATCACCATCAAGATGTTTTTGTGGGTTACTTATAATGAAAACATGTCTCTTTCTTGCTCCAATATTATTCACAATAAAAATAGCTTGCAAAATTATTCACCCTTTGTCGATGAGCAATCAAAATTTAATGCCAACCACATCACTCCTCTCTCTTTTTGAGTGAATAAAATACTTACGTCGACCTTTCCACTCCGCTACGCACAACACACAGTCAGCATCTCAGATCCTTTCTCACAGTTTTATAAAAATTGAAGTCAAGAATGATAAACACCAGCTGCTTTATAAAAGCCTACCAGCAAGTTTTCGAAATACAAACAGCGTGATGTTATATGATCTTATTCATCTACCTTCTGCCAGCCTGTTTTTCCCTAAAATTCATTTATTTTATGCAACAATGCACACACTTCCTCTTATGCAACAATAAATATAAAATGTAGCTCCTCAGATAAAACCATCAGCCTTCAACCTGAGAAAAACGAAGGTAGATTCGTTCAAACGAATTAACATAACAAATATATATATTTTATAACGAATGCCGAAATAACCAAGTTCAGTCTGATTTTATAGGTATGCATATCCATCCACATCTCCTTGACTGCTAGAATTCCGCTTTGCAGAGAAGGATGAACCAAAGGTAAATGGGGAAATATTGTAGTTTCATTTAGTAATGAAGTTATGCTCAATGAATTTGAAGTGGCAATGAGTGCGCTGCACTTGCCTTCTTCACCTTTTCACTAAGACTTTTTTATACTCGTCTTTCTGCTTTGCTATGAAATGCAAGGTAAAATTCCCCACGACGTGGGAAATCCATGCACAAGGCAGAGTTTATTGTACCACCTGCTTCACTTGCAGTACTCATTATAAAGATGATGTGATGATGATATGCTTTCTTTTATATTGTAGTTATTATACGAAATAAAATTAAATCTTATCTTTGCATGCCGTTGAAATGAATAGCACAAACTTAAGAATGCTACTATTAAAAAGAACTCCAGTCTGAATAATGAATACTGAATCATTTTCGTCTCATGACTTTGAATGGGTGTAAAACTTAAGTGCAAATATGTCATCACTAATAATTTAAACTCAAAAATTGTGTCATATAATTATAAAAAATAAAAACACCATTAACACACCCTAAAAAAATAAAACCATACGAAAAGCTTTTGTATCTTGCTCATGTACATCCAGCAAAGTTAATCTTTTTTTGTAGCTTGGATTTTGGATCTGGACTCACATTAATTTGCGTGTGTAAAGGTTGGATAGTATGATAGCCAGATTTCTTAAAGTACCAACATATTATGCATCTTTCCTCTCTTTGATCTCTCTGTTTCACAAGCAATGTCTCAAACCCATTCTCGCTTTGCTTGCTAGCCAGCCAAGCTGTATGATATATCATAGTGGTAAATTCTTCTTTAAGTGAAAGCAAAAGTTAGGGGAGATACTTTATATATGCTGGTTTCTGGACACATTTCTGGTATATATATGCTTGGTTGGCACTTGCACTTCATACGCTCTCAAATCATATATCTTGCACTCATGATCATCAATACAATATTTTGATACATTTTGGACGCAGCGTTTTGTGTTTTGGAGGCTTTGTCGAATGAATGTAGCATTAAATTTCATTACTTGCTTTACTAGCACGGATTGCTGTCGCTTGGTACTCGAGTAGGTTCAACAATTTGAGGCGAACAAAAAACTTTGTTAAGCAATTTAAAATATATATATATATATATATATTTGTCTCATAGAAGAGATAATTGTTAATGTGAAAAATGTTTGCTGTATTCTAATAAAATTAATTATTTGTACTTACTTTTCGCAATACTTGAATGTGCAATATGCATATGATCAACATTACTCCTGAAAAAGTGCACCGTCATAACTGTAGAGTAGCTTTCATAAAAAACCACAAACCCTGCATATTGATTGATTCATATGCATATAATTGCAATTTTATCTCTGAATGAGCGTCAGCATGTAGTCCATTCTATGATTGCTTTTCTAACATACAACTTCTCCACATGTGAAAGACATGTGCTCAATTTGATGTGGGACTCACATTCAGATTTTTCATATAGCATAAAAATCCCGTTTCATTTTTGCTTTAATTAATTTACACAGCATTTAGTAGCATCCATAAACTGGGATTCATCTTTGGTGATTGAAAAAGAGATAGATTTGGAAATATTAGATGGGTTGAAAGAAAATAGAGTAACATTGATCATATACGATTCATTTTCTTATTTTTGCGCACAGCAGCTTTTATAAAACTCATGCTCTTTAAAACTAAAAGGACCTACGATTCCTTTCAAAATTTCTTTTAAAATAATTCCTTCTTCAGTAAAAATAATTTACAATGAATTACAGTGAATGGAAGTCGTGATTAAATGAGTACCGATTCATTAATGAAACTCGTTTTTATTGAAGGAGATCATTTTAACCAACCAAATATTCCAGTCTTTCCACTGCAAAGTAAACAGCAATGTAACTGGCATAACACAATTTTTAGAAAGAAAAAGGACTTCTAAACGAGAGTGCGCTCTCGTTTAAAAGATACTTTTTTACCAAAAAATGATTTGTTGCAAATGCAATTTATTTTCTGCTAGAAAGACTGGAATATTTTGTCTGTTACAATGGAACTTATTTACTACACTTTTTTTGTTGAAAGCAGCTTCATTAGTGGATTAGTATTCATTTAATTCTTGCTTACATTTTGTGTTATTTTATTGAAAAGGGGGAAAATTATTTTGTTGAAAAGTCTTTATTCTTTTTTATTTAATATTCTTGATAGGAAGTGTAAGTTTTTTTTAATTTGGAATTTTTATAGATTTAGACGAGTGCAACGATGGAATAGAGTATAAAATGCAAGTTCCTGTCAAACTGGAATTCAATATCACACCCGTAGCTTTCATAAAGATTCATAAGCATAACCAAACCTTTCTTGAGTTATTCACTTGGTTATAGAGCTTGCGAAACTCAGGCCCAGAAACAGATATATATATCTACATGATACATATATAGATTATATCTTCCTGCTCTCTCCTTCAATTTCCAATCCAAAAAACATTGACTACCTATGGTGTATTATATAATGTGTAGCTTGGCTGGCTAGCAAGCAAAGCAAGTGCGAGTTTGTGGCATTTGCTTGTCAAACAGAAAGAGCAGCCAGGCAAATGCAGTGGTGCATGATATGTTGGCTGAAAAGAAGTCTGGCTATCACACCATACAACTTTTACACTTGCAATTGCAATATATATGCAAGAGAGGTCCAGATCTCAAATCCAAGGTCACAGAAAGAAACTCACTCTACTCGTTGTAAAACTTGTATATGAGCAAGATACCAAAAGCTCTTGTTTTTCTTTTGGTTTTATTTTTCTTGCCCGAGTGTTAAATTTGTGTGTCATAGTCCACTTTGGTAATAATTAAACGAGACTGCTTGTGAGTTTAAATTGTTATTGATAACTTATTTGGACTTCAGTTTTCCTCCCACTCAAAGTCATGAGACGAAAAAGTATTCATTGAATTATATTTTGAGAACTACTTTTTAGTTCACGCAAAAAAATTAGTTGACTGATGTGATTGGTTTTATCCCTTTTGGTGTGAAATGAATTTATTGATGAATGATGTTTACGTTAGAAAAATGTTGACTCACAAACGATGTGTAGGTAAGTTTGAAAATTGGGAAGAAGTTTTTTGTGTGCAGTGAAATGAAGAATGTGGACGTAATCGCCCTTAATAATATTAATTAATTTTTTGTTGCATTATTTTTTAAAGTAAACCTGGACGTACATAATCCTCCACTTCACCCAACTTGATGATGGGGAACGATTGAAAATATGCATGCAAAAAGGGTTATGGACGACCGGAATGAAATTTACAAAACGAGAACATCATCATCGTGGTTTGGGTAAAAGTAAAATCATTAGTAAAAGGCTATTTGATCAGTTTCAAATAAATTTCAACATCTTTAACCATACTATTGAGCTATAGAAACATAGCAGGGTGAGATAGTTGAAGAGTAATAAATAATCATTATAATTTTCTGCACAGATTCATTTTGGACTATCGTTCATATCATTATCACCATCTCCCTGATATACCCATTATGAAAATCTGAATAAACATCTGAATGTCAAATGTTTATGGATGGTATGATTTCAAATTTGACTCCCATTCACTTATCCCGATTCGACAGATTTTGTTATTAAATTAAATTTCTTCAGTTATGAATTGCTTATAAATGAAAATTATTTCTATTTCTTCCAACAGGTTGGCGAAAACCTGTGGAGAACGAAAATAATGTGGGTATCAAAGAAGTTCACTCATATTGACTACATCAAGATGAACCAAATAAATTCTATAAGAATTAAAATTTAGATAGCAATAGCTTTATAGCCAGAGTATCTAGTTATTTACTTTGTAGGGTACCTTTATTTCCTTTTTTAATAATATTTGAGATTATTACCAGGAAAATTATAAGGATAAAGCCTAGCAGGAAATTTCAGAAACGAACTGAACTATATTAACTTGATGTAGTAAAAGCAGGGTTGTATAATCCCTGGATTAGTAATCTAATCCATTTAATCAGATTAAGGATTAATCTAATCATTAATCCTTAATCCAGTCATTTAAAATTAATCTCATTAATCCTTAATCCATTAATCCCACCAATCCAGAAAAATTCAATTAATCTCTAATCCCAGTATTATCACATTTTCATAATTTAATCTGATTAATCAATCACAATTGGGATTAATTTGAAGATAAATAAGGCAAATATTCAAAGATTTTTTATAATATTTTTTTATTCTTCCGAAAGATTTATGTGGAAAAAGGTTGTCCTTGATTGTTTATAGAGGATGCTGCGTATATTGTGTTTTGTTGGCTTGAAATTTAATTATGAATTGAATAATACATGTAGTTAGCCTGATTTGTGTCATTTTATGGTACAAATTAATCTATATTTGTCCGAATTGAAATATTTTAGATTCCTCTTCAGATTTGAAGAGCCAAAGTGTTCAGAATAGTGAGGCTTTTCGAATTATCAATGCACAAAGCATGTATTTAGATTGTAAAAGCGAGGGTTTTATTCGTATAAAAATTAATTAAAGGATTTCAATGCTTATTTCTTTACCAAATTTTATATGTATCTACATCACGTTTTTAAAATTTTAGAGTATAGTGATTGTAGAACAAGATCGTCAGCTTGATTCTATATAAAAATCAATACATATTTTATAGTTAATGCCATAATGTGATTATTAATCAGATTAATTAATCCATTAATCATTAATCCGGCTTTTCCGGACTTAATCTAATCCCAAGTGTGATTAAAATAAAAGGAAAATAATTCAAATTAATCACTAATCTAATCCCAGAAAATTTCGATGATTAATCCTTAATGCTTAATCCCGAGGCAAAAAAAGTGGGATTATACAAGCCTGAGTAAAAGCAACTTGATTTGGTTTACTTGATTGGCGTTGTGAAGAGTATACAATCAGCATCAGTTACGTAGAAATATAGAAAGGATTTTACTGTGCTGTACTTAAATGGTCTTCCATGCAATGTAAATGAAAGCAGGAGTGTGATGTAACTATTGGATATCAAAATGATGATTCAAGGTTAAAATGTTTCAAGTGCGTATCAAAAAAGGGAAACAGAGTATTAAATGATTTTTAATTTTATAAACTGCTAGAATTAATAAAACTCTGCCTCCTGGACTTCGCATATCATCATGAATTTTACGTTGCATTGCCTTGCATTTTACCCAGCTTTCTCTCCAAACCAGCTTGCAGCCCAAGCAGAACAGATTAGGAAAAACACTCATTACAAAGACAAAGTTTTACTCAATCTCATGTCAACCTTGAGCATAACTTGATTGCAAAATCAAGCTACAATATTTACTTTTTTATCTTTAGTTCATTCCTTCTCTGCAAAGAGGAATCAGAGCATTCAAGAAGATGTGGATGGGTGCATAAAATCAGACTGAACTTGGTTATGCCTGCATTCGTTGTGTAATATATGTATTTGTTATGTTCATTCGTTTGAACGAATCTATCTTGGTTTTTATCAGGTTGAAAGGTGATGGTTTTATCTGAGGAGCTACATATTATATTTATTGTTGCATAAGAGGAAGTGTGTGCATTGTTGCATAAAATAAATGAATTTTAGGGAAATACAAGTTGGTAGAAAGATGGATGGCATCATATAACATCACTTTGTTTTCATTACGAAAACTTGTTGGTAGTCTGTTATAAAGCAACAGGTGCTTACCTACCTTTCTCTCTGTTAATGTTTTGTAAAACTACTTAAAAGGATCCGAGATGCTGACTGTGTGTTGTGCTTAGCAGAGTGGAAAGGTCAGTGTTAATATTTTATTAGCTCAAAAAGTGAGAGGAATGATGTGATTGGCATTACATTTTGGTTGCTCATCGACACTGGGTGAATCATTTTGCCATCTATTTTTTGGAGCAAGAAAGAGGCATGTTGTCATTATAAGTCAACCCGAAAACATCGTTATTATGATGTGATATTTTTAAGGTATTTTAATTTCTCATTCATAAGGTACGCTTTCCATTGTTATATGAGTTTCTCAGATACGCATGTTGCATTTTGAGTTACATTGCAAGCAAAATCAGTAATTTGTATTCAGAAATGAATTAATGTGCAAGTTTTTATTGTTGCTTTACAGATAGTGAGTAATTAACAGTTGACATGGAAATTAAGTTCACATCGTTGTGAATATAATGTCTCGTGTAAATATATATGAATTTTAATATGTACCCTCCGAAATCCTTTTAAAACTCAGATCAGATAATGAATATAATCAGATAAAATATCATCATTGTGTATTAAACGTGTTATGAAAGCGGAATCAATGTTTCCAAATACAATTCAAAATTTGTCGGCGGTATGGCATGCACAACTGTTTTTTAGAAAGAAACTTATATTTATTTATGGACTGTGAATCGTTACTGGATTTTACCACTTCGTTGACCCTCTAAATAAATTCAGAACTACAAGGAATTCTTTATTACCACATCCGCTAAATCCAGCTGTATCAACCGTAAACCAAATCAAAGCAATGAAGCTGAGTCATCATCAAGTCAGATGTTTTGGAGGCTTCTTTTTACATATATCGTGATGATAAAATATTCCGAAGCAATTGAAGCCGCCAACGAGTGTTACAAATTGAGCAAAAGTATCGAATGGGAAAGTAATAACGTATAATACAAAATTTATGATAAAAATTGTTCGAGCATTTTTATTTTTACGCAACAAATTTCAAATTATTCTTTGGGTACGAAACGGGCTGAACAAACCCCCACTCGTTTTGATTTTGTTGGAGTTTATGCTGTCTTATACGGTTTGGGACTCATTCTACCGTCCATAATATATGGGGTATCAAATTTTCAATCTAATGGCTCACCAATATTCTGAATACAGTACAATGCTGTCGCTCTTTATTCGAATTTCAATCGTAATTGTAGTTTTATGGGAATATTTAAGATATATATGGCTCTTTTCGTTGTTTAGCTTGACAGTTTTGACGAATGTATTTAAAATGTTAGAAATTTTGCGATTGGAAAAATGCTTTCGGATTTATACGAGAGTTATAAACGAATTCAAATAGGTTTCAAAAGCATTGAAATACCAGCCAAGAATTGCAGATGCGTTGGCATTATGGGAAGTCAATGTGCAATAGCAATACTCACTTGGCTTGTAAAATTTTTTAAATCATGCTCCCGGAGGAGCTCTCCACGGAGTTAGAACGCTTTACGACTCACAGGTCCTAGCATTCCCCGTGACCACTTCTCACTTGGCTTGTAATTAGAGGATGGGTTTCACAGCCATATTTTGTTTTTGGCTTCTTTCGTTTCACTGCAGCTGGTCTCTGGTCTTTCCATTTTCTCTCACATATTACGCCACATGTGCTGCTATGCAGCTCCGATTTGGTTCTCCAATGGAGAAACAATTTATATTCACAACGGAGAGACAGTATTACGATTAAAATATGTAATAAAAATGGGTTAGCAGTTAGAAACCTTGAAAGGACCTTTGGTGAGGAATTAGTTGTTAAACGTTTGACGCCAGCGCTATTGTTTCATGCTTTGGTTCAAAATACAATTAATCCACTATTATTGTGGTAGTAACATTATGTCTTCGAATCGAGTGTTTTAACTAATACCTTGGAACGTTTTGTCAGTAATTAAATTATAATTATGAAGCTAACAACTAAAAACACTATTAGTACGACTTATTATATATTACTGTACTCGTTTACGAATTTTAGTGGAGTTGGTTTAAGCCGTAATTTTACAGGACGGCACAAGCATCGTGCAAAATCCAAAAACGTGTGCTAACCTGATTTGGGACCAAAGAGTTTCAAGATTTTTGAAATTGGTTTGAAGTATACCACTGCTACATGAGAAATATATTACTACAAAGGATTTTATGTCGGAAAGAAAAAAATATGAGTGACTGACGCACTGCGGTTCCTAGATTCAAAATTTTGGACATGGGGTACTAGCTCTTAGCAGAGATCAAGCGTAGTCGAATGCAAAAAACTCCATGTCAAAATTTAAATGCTGTCCGGAGTTATGGCACTGTGTGTGGACGTAGTTTTAGGGTAGCGTGGGCGTTGGCTTTTTTACAAAAGGTCATTTAAAAAGAAGACTTGCAAAGAATTCAATTTCTTGCATATAATAATTTGTCTACTTGAATGACACATAATAGAAAAAAAATTAGCCGCCTTACATGTTACCTATTTGAGTAATTTGACTTAATTGATTTTTCGAAATTAATTTTTTTAACGGATATCCTGATACATATGCCTAAGTTATTAGTCGTGGACAGTAATAAAAAATAGAGAGAGATACCCGACTTTTTTCAACCCAGCCTTTTTAGATGGACCTCTTCGAGACTGCCAGGTCCAGGAGTATACTCGATACTCCCTCTCCCGGCCGAAAAGAAAATGCGCCGTCAGGCGCAGTATGTTGATTTGTGTGCTCCAAAGGAAGGACATTCCTGCCTTGGCGGGAAGCTTGCTGCCCGAATAATCCGGATTAGCATTGAAAATGGCTAAACAAACCCCGGATGGCCGGGATTTATTCCTGCCCTGCCAGCCGGGCATGTACCGCTACGTGCTGTAAACTAAGCGCTGAAAGGCAAACGAAAAAAAACTCGGCTTGCCGGGCAAAGCGCTGAAAGTGCCTTTAAAAAACTTTGGCGCAGCCATCAGACTGAATGCTTGCTTTTCAAGGGTACTGTAAGTGCCCACAAAAATAAAATATTGCAGCAAAGCTGCTAAAAAAGAAATGTGCATTGAAAATGCAAGAAAAACTGACATTTAGTATTGAAATGGTGGTAGAAACAATGCGTTAGGTTACTGTTAAAATGTTAATGTTAAAATAACAATGCTATTTTCCACCAATTGCTTTAAAACTAAATTTATTTATAAAACTATTAATGAAAATGCAAAATATCACTAATTCTATGCTTAATTTTTTTTTATTTAACAGAATTTAAACGCTTTGCTTTTGCGAAATTATACTGCTTTGTGGAAATCCTGTTCTTCAAGCTTGGGCGTATTGATACTTTTGCTTATCCTATAGGATTAAGGTAGGTGTTACAATGTTGTGCAAAATTGGTGTTTTAGTTTCTACGGAGACCTGTGATGGTGAATGCATTTCATTTTCTGAAATTGATCGCAATTGCTTACGGTATTTGCTTAAGTACACTGGTAACGAGCATTTTCGGGTGGGGGATTCAGTTTGTCTCGGGCATCTTTGGTCATTAGGTAAGCAGGTTAAAGCATACTTTGGTGCGGATCCTGAGAAGAAACATAAGGGGAGGGTGGCGGGTATGCTTATTGATATCGAAGCGTACATTGGGTTGCCAGTAGTCTTAGGTCCCCCTTCGTACAAGTTAGGGGTGAGCTTTTGCAAAAATTGCCTTGCGCGCGGGGGTAAAATCTTGGTCTCTGCTGAAGGAGAAAACGCCTAAGTTGAAGAGTCCGACACTTCTACTAAAGACGTTTTCTTGCAGCAAAATTTGGACACCATAAACAACATAAGATCCATTCTAGGCTTGGGGGAAATTGGGTATAGGAAATTAAATCGGATTCAAATGGAAGGGTTAATTAGGAAATCAGTGGGGGAGATTGCGTGCGCAATATTAGCTCTGCATGGCTTGACTTGCGCTGAAGCAATTTCCTCCAGCTTGGAGAAACTTGCGGAAGCCGTCAAGCCAAAACTTCAGGAAGCATCATCGTCTAAGGTTGCACAGGGTTTGTCATTATTCGGCAGCGCATTATCTGCAGGGGTCATTTCTTCCACTTTTGGGGTCACTCGTCGGACTGCTGAGACAGCTGGGAAATTGTCTGGGGAGTCCGAATTACTTCCTAAGCCGCCAAAGAAACGGGATAGAATGCTGGATAGTGAAATAATGGAAAAGGTAAGGGCATTTTATGTCAAAGATGAGCACAGCAGGGTCTCTCCAAAAATGAAAGGCGTTGTGGATGTGAAAAACCCAGACGGGTCTATCACTACAGAGTCCAAGCGCTTCCTACTGTATTCAATCAGTGAGCTTCATTCAAAGTTTCTCGTTCGCTACACCGACATTAAGATTTGCCGTTCTGGTTTTGCTTCTCTTCGACCAACTTTCTGTCAGTGTCTCTCCACCAAACACCATGAAGTGTGCTAATGTGTCTACTGCGAGAATTTGGATCTTTCGTTTCAGGGCATCAAGGTAACAAATTATCAGCCTTTTTTAAATGCTATTGTTTGCCAAACCCAATCCAAGGCCTGAATGTTCCGACGTTGCAAAGAGTGTGTTGAAAATTCAGATGCATTTGTTTCATTGGTAGCTTCTCATATTCTTGATCATCTTCCAAGCGCTCATGAAAATGGCATTTCCTTCAAATAGTGGACTCATGTGGACAGGGACATCATTGTATCTAATCATCTTTCATCTTCAGATTTTTGTCAGCATCTAGCTAAAACTTGCATCAACACTTTGCGTCATCATTTCACTAATACGCAGCATGCTTATTTTATGAATTTGAAGAAAAAGTTAGAAAAAGGTTTTGCAGTCATTCAGTGTGACTTTGCTGAAAACTACAGTACCTTTTATGACAGGGAAATCCAGAAAGTGTTTTTTGACAAGGAACAGGAAACCATTCATCCGTTTGTTATTAATGGAACTGGCACAGTTGAAAAGGTAAGTGTTGCGGTTATAAGTGATGAAATGGGTCATAATACAAACACATTTTTTGCGTTTCAAACAATTGTCTTGGCATGGTTAGTAGGAGCATACCCGGCACTCAAAAAAATGCATTATTTCACTGATGGGGCTGCTAGTTAGTACAAAAACTTCAAGCATTTCACCAACATCTTGCATCATAAAATTGATTTTCATGTGCTTGAAGCTAGTCATAACTTTCTTGCATCATTTCATGGAAAAGGAGCGTGTGACGGAGTCGGGGCAGTCCTTAAAAACAAGGCTCAAAGGGCATCTGTAGCAGGCATGACCATCCAAAATGCTCATTAACTTTTTCCATATTTTTCTCAAAGTGTTGAGAATGTCAAGTGCTTCTTTGCGTCGGCTGACCAAGTACGAAACACCATTGATGAGCATGGGCTGGAGAGGCGGTACAAGACTTCCCAGAAAGTACCGCATATTAGGCAATGTCATAGGGTTTCATTGATGGAGGATTATAGTTTCTTGAACATCTTTGAACTTTCATTAGATCTGCATCCCTCTGGCACAATTAGGTTTCATGACATGGAGGTCTTTGACGTTTCCAAATATGAGGTAGGTGATTGGGTTGCCGCAATTTATGAGTTCACTGGTAATTGGTATTATGGGCAGGTAACTGCAATTCATTAGGAAGATGAGGATTTTTCCATCAGATTCTTCAAAGATCCAGGAGGCCTATTCTCATGGAAAATATTTTTGTCCTAGGATTGTCTAAGACAAAAAAATCTTAGCTAATTCTCACGGGAATTTTTATCTTAGCTAAGACAAATAAATCTTAGGTTGTGAATTAGCTAATTCACAACTAAAATAGCACCTATCCTAAGACTGAAAATTCCAAGACACCTCACCACCTGTCCTAGGACCATTTTTTAAACTTTAGCATTGAATCTATTGCAGTCATCGACAATGCCCGTCCTTGTAAAACTGTGCAAAATTAAATAGAGGCATTATATTGTGTCTGATATGATAAACTTTTATTGTCTGCCGTGTGGACAAAAACGAATGAATGAAATATAGCAGACAAGTACACTTTTTGCTCATCATCCGTGTTATATACATTATACTTAGGTATAAAGATTGCATGCTTTTCCATTCATTTTTCAATATTTAGTACATTCTTTGTATTTACATGGTTGGGATTTGTCGTGGATATTTGTGACAAAAATGTAGCTCATTAAGGGTATTTGCTGCGGTTTCTTAAAAATGATCCTTTATTTTCCTATGGTGAATCCCTTTTACGATTACATTAACTGACACGAAATTTTACATTGGAATGACAGTTTATGTGTAAAGCAATACTTATAAAATGTTTTTTTATGTTGAGAAGATGCCGATAATGTGCGAACCTCAGTTGTTGCTAAATTCAACACCATGACATAGTTTTTATGTCACGGTGTTGAATTCCATTCGGTTTCATTTCTTTCCATTGCCTTTGTATCCACTTTGTCTAGTCATTTTAGTCATGATATCATTTATCCTCCCTTACTGCATTAATACTTGCTAGTCTTACTTTAGACTCATTTAAACTATTTCTAGTCACATCAACTGCATCAAATAGTGATAAATTCTAGTCATATTCTGAAATTGGTCATCATAAATCATGTTTTAACTTTTCATACTCCTATTTCATATTTTTTGATTTCTTTCGACGTTTGTGCACCAAAATTTTTCGCGTACATTGATTAGTTAGATCGTCACAAGTGGGGGAACTGGCTACGTCTTAAGAGTAAGGACGTTAACACACAAGACGGTACCGGCCGGGTACCTAAATTCCGGGGGTAGGCCAGGACCCAGAACCAAATTCTCCACTTGTAATCGGTCCATCAGTCAATTCTTTAGATTTGGAAGGATGGATGGGCGCTAGGTAGGGTGGGACCGAAGAAGGCCACCTCCACGTGGTGGGTCCTGGAAACAAAACACCCAAAGCTAGAATTTGGGTGTTTTGCCTAGGTGCCTTCAACAAAACTCATACAAAAGATGGTAGTGAGAAGAAACTTTATTATAAAGTTTTTTAGATACTATCAAATTGATAAATTAGTCATTCATTTAATGATATTCGGAATCTACATTGCCAATTTAGTCTACATTATCATTTTCATAACGAGTGGTGCAATTTTCGAAACAGTTTTCAATCAATTAGTGTTATATAAAACTACCAAATTGATTATTTAAGGACTAAATTTATGATATTCGGAATCTTCATTGTTAATTTAGTCTACTTTTTTAATTTAACGGTGATTGGTGCAATTTTCGAAATATAGTTTTTTATCAATTAGTGTTATATAGTACCACCAAATTAACAAATTTAATATTTCTTTAATGATATTTTATATCTTCATAATTAGTTTAGTCCTTCTATTTAATTTTAATACGATTGGTTAATGTATTTACTCAGTTCGCTAGTTCACGATATCCTGTTTTATGAGTAAAAACGTGAAACCACAATATTGTGTGTAGTGTGTGAACCAACCCTAGAAGGTTGACAGGGCTTAATTGCCCACTTCACTCGTCGAGCAATTAAGTGCCGTATCTCGTTTGAGGCTACTTTAGCGAGTTTCGTTCCAACGCAATCTGTATCTTTAAGACGCGTAGAACACAATGTATATCTTGAAAATTTCGCTAAAGTAGCCTCACTTTAGTTAATTACAGTTATATTAAACACGTGAAAACTACAAAAATTAAAAATTTCAAAAAATTATTTGTTTTGATCGCCTCTGCTATATGCGTACATTTGGTTTGGATGAGGGTTCTACAACCTATTTTGCATAGTTTTGGCAGAAAATGGATAATTATACTACTTCAATTAAGTTTACTTATGCTGTGAAACCTATGAGGAAAGGTCAATTCCAGAAAAAAACGAGATTTTACCGTTTCTCAATAAGCCGATTTTAATGGTGCATACAAAACACGCGAATTTAAAAGTTGAAAATATGGGCATGTCACTTTCACGTGGACAGAGCATACTGTCGTTGTAAAATTTCAGAAATATTTTGCTGGACATGTGGAAATATCAGAAGTGGTTTAAACCAAAATTTCTCAATTAAAAAAGTAAGCAGGAACGGAAATTACACTTCACGCGCATCAAGTTATTAATTTTACTTTATTTAAATTACAAAAAAGTAAAACCTTCATACGTCAGTCAGGGCTCAGCGTGCTAATTAGCACTCTTACGGGTGCTGATTAGCACTCGTCGAAAGAGTGCTAATCAGCACTCTTAGCTATTTTTGGAGTGCTATTGAGCACTCTTAGCTATTTTTGGGGTGCTAATTAGCACTCTTAGCTATCTTATGAGTGCTAATTAGCACTCCTGTTTTTATGGAAAAAAGGATATTTTTTGCTCATGCATATATTTAAGTGCTCATGCAATTAAAAATCAGTTTATGAATCTAGACGATAATTAGGATTTTTTCACCGTGGCGATTTTTTTTGCATCGTGGCAAAATTGAGAAAATGAATTTCAAAGGTTGTAATTACTCGAAATTGCATTTGAAATAAATGGTAAAGGTTACAATTTTAATACCTTCACTAAAAATACCTAAATAAAGTGGCAAATTATTGTATAGTTTCAAAAATTTATAATATTATTACAATCAGAACCCTACTGCAAGTAAATGACTACCCAACAAATTTCATCAACTCGCGGATTAAACATATGCTAAACAAAAAAGATGAAGTCAGAAATGAGCAGAAAGAGGACGAGGAATCCATTCCACGTTTAATACTTCCATTCATGGGCCCCTTAACATCCCGTCTCACACAATTTTTAAGAAGAAAAATAACTTGTGATTTTGGATATATTCCTGGAAAGAAGATTGGCTCCATACTCTGCAATGCTAAAGAAAAGCAAACTACCCCTCCTCCAGGAATCTACAAACTAACATGCTCCTGTAAAAAAGTTTACATTGGAGAGACAGGACGCCCTTACACCGTCAGAGTTACTGAATACCTCCAGGAATGTGAACGAGTAAAATATCAAAATCTACTCCGTAAAACACCTCAACAAAATCAATCACAACGTATTACAAGAAACCAAACAAACAACTCTATTTCTATTCGCTCTGGAAACATCTTAAAAACACAACACACTCCTCATATAAGGGAGTGAGTAGTTTTAGGAATAAAATGTAGAATAAGGTATGTTATGTAGAGTGTGCAGCTTGCTGCTTTGAATGTTCTTCCTTGACCAAAGGGCAAGGAACTTGTTAATATTTAGAATTAGAATTTCCTCGGGTCTATATATAGAGCCCGAGCTCAATAGTAAATAGCTTCTATCTTGTTCTGGAGTCCGTGCGATGCGGAACTCCTGGCATGCATGCTAGTGTGCATATGACGCTGTGTGATACGCTGGCGTCCGTGACTTCAAGACGTGAGGGATTCAAGACACGTTCTATTTATAAGTAGGGTTATCATGGTTAGGGTTAGCACCTATACCTACGTACATACATGTAATGTAATAATGATGATACTCTTTCATAGAATAAACTCTGTGGTATAAATTACACATACCAAAACCTAACGACTCTGAGATTTGTCTCCTAACTATTATTGTAAGACATAAAATATCATAGATATAACCTTTCACCTTACACTCATCCCAAACCTTGCTCATCTGGAGCTGCACAACACATTTCAGAAAACCCATCACATTCTATAAGGAAAACTAACGCGGAACTCATCGAAGCTGAACCCCGAACTTTTCACCGAAAAATTAAGGAAAGTCTCTATATATCCAAATGTGAAAACCTGATGAACCGAAATTCTGGAGAAGAAATCAACACGATATGGAAACCGTTACTTCTACGCATAACTCGAGCTACCTGACATGTCACACCACCTAAATGCTAACCCGGATTTGAAGATGTTGCAAAAAATGTCATGAATACAAGAAACTACCCTTGATTTCTGATACTTATATTTTTGTTTTATCCAAAATATCAAAATAATTTTTACGAGCCCTAAAACTTGTTTTCATTTTTCTTTTGTTCATTATTCGTTTGTTTCTCCTGAAGAAGTTGTCAGAAAGACAACGAAAGCTAGAGAAGATTTAAAATAAAATCTCAAAATGTCATCCGAGTATCCTGTTAATCTTATTAATAAAAATTTATAACTTAATTTTGTGATTTTTTGGGAATAATTTTGAAAACGAGTGCTAATCGGCACTCCAATATTTTTAGATGTCTAATTAGTTGATAAAGCAAGGTTTAAACGTAATTTCATAAACATTTAGTGTTTCTTATTCGAACCAACACCAACACATTACTTTACGACATTTTTAGATATTTTTTGGATTCCCAGTCACATTGACGATACGTAAAAATGCCGATGTTTTTGGTCTCGACATTTTTGTATAAAATTGTAAAATAATACAAAAATGCCGATAGGTTTTGACAAATATGCCGATAGATTTAGAAAACATGTCGAAATAAAAAAAATGTTAAACCTACTTCTTGAGATTTCGAGTCACAGGATTACAACCTTAACTAACTCAATTACATGTTTTACTTCAACAAAAAATACATAAGTTTGCAATCATTAAATAGTAGGACACATCCGAGTAAAATTGTCAAGCCATTTAATGAAACCCTTGGCGTCTAAAGTATTTTCAGTAGCAAATAGCTAGCGTAGTAACGCTTTGAATTATTTTTTAGCAACATTACGAATGTCGTATATGTAGCCTCCGAGGGTAATTTTATGTGATTTCTTTTCCCAAAAAACTGGGGTACTTAAAAACTTCAGAAGCCAAGTTGTTTGCTAGGAAGTGTTGGAACAATAACCGTGTAAATGTAGGCGGTCACACGGCTAAAGAATTTCCAAATTTTTTTTTGCGTCAACCATACCTTCCTCAGGTCTGAAATCATCACTGGCAATTGGCCGATTATTTTTAAATTCGAATTTTTGACACTATACTTGGTCACATGCGACAACTGAGATTTTATAAGTAATTTACGCGCAATTTCTGAGCTGCAATAGAATTATATTATGGATTCAATAACATATTTTTATCTAATTTAATGTACTTGTCCATGATACATATTTTACATAACTTCATATATATACTGTCCCATTGACTCTAGCCTTTTGAATTCCTGCTTGGCGGGATGATATACCACCGCTGTGGACATTTTATAGGGAATTTATAGGTATATACCTATATGTATGTGCAAAATATATATACATATAGGTGATATACCTATAAATTCCCTATAAAATGTCAAAAGCGATGATATATCGTCACGCCAAGCAGGAATTCAAAAGGCTAGAGTCAATGGGACAATAGCTATATATTTGTATAATAAATTTTGTAATACACAATAATATTTAATTTGATATTCATTATTGGTACAATATTTAATTTAATATTTAATAGTGGTATAATATTTAATTTACAATAATATTTAATTTAATATTGATATAATAATTAATTTAATATTATATTTAATATTAATATAATGTTAAATTTTTAATTTAATTGTAATGAGATGTACTGTCCCTTGGAGTGCTTGGATGAGTGCTATTTAGTCCGCTGGCTGAGAGTGCCAAAAATGTGCTAATTTAATTTACAGCCGACTTCAAGAAATTCTACAATAAGACTGGTGTTTCAAAGAATCCTCGCACATACTTATATATTTATTTCACTACCCTAACGTCGATCGATCCCATTTACTTCAACCTTAAAAAACCAACCCTATAAATTTGTAACTAGGGATACTTTTTGTCTTCGAAAGGTAGGGTAGAAGCATGTGGATCTAAATAGATGCCACTCAATTACTGTAGTAACCATCCCTCCTTCTTCAATATACTCCTTCTTATATTTTGTATGGATCTCATGTAACAAAATTACAACGCTTAAACCAAGTGGAATAAGTGCAAGAAGGAGGAATGCACCCAATTCATGAATTGTTATCAACCCCATTTTTGAGCTCATTTCAAAAAGGCTGTCACCTAACCATTCACCCGTTTTCATTTCCCTTCTCTCGCCTTGTTTATACCACTGAGTGTGAACCCAAATTGACCAAACATTCCAAATATGTTGCAACCCTGCTGCGTGTATAACTAAAAGAGATTTTCTCAACCAGTAACGATTAATCGTAAAAGCTTGCCAGTAATGTGGGGACGGCCCAAACCTCTCCGGCACGCTGTAACAATTAATGTCCTTATCTCCCGTTTCTTTTCTTACAAGCTTCGTGTTAAAATATAACATGGAATACATTATTATAGTAGTTGTGTAACCTGCATATTTTGTTTTACCAACCGTAGTCCCAAGATATCGAGCACGTGTATTATGATAATTAGTATCATATATGCTACCATAGTTAATGAAACTGTCATTAAGTCTATTCTCAAGTTTCCTCATTTTGAAGTCTATTTCAAAACTTGTTATCGCCCATGAAGTTCCCTCGTCTGTAATTAAAATTTTATACCCCTTTTCCAGCAATTCATTAAGTGACTGTATGATGTTTGGTTGTCTTTGAATTATAGCCAAACTAGTTATCTGACTCTCATAATATGTGCAAACAACAATCCCAAAGAAACTTGTGAAAATCAGATTCTTTCTATTCACTGAATTGGTATATTGCCTTAAAACTACTCCTATAATACCAATAACCTTAATCACGGAATCTAAGATCAACTTGGTTGAGGCAAGTGTTGCAAGAAACTTAATTCCTAGCAAACTAAAGCAACAGACCCATAACGTATAAGTAAATGGAATCATCCAATGCAAAACTTTGTTTTCATCCTCTGTACCCATCTTATCGTTGGTACAATAGTACGCCATTAATTCAGAATTGGTTGAAAGCATGATTAAATCAGGGGTGTCCGCCTTTTTGTCTGTGAATTTAAGCTGAATTGCAGTGTAAATCCATTGGATATCTGGTGCGTTATAAAAAGCCTCTTTCGATGATGCTACATGTAGATCATAGGCTTGGATTGTGAAGTTGTGCAAATCCGAAAGTGATAGCAGTGCCATAACCATATTATCGCAATCGACGGTTGTTAACTTCATCACGGAACTAGGGCAGAATATCATTGCATCATCAAATGGTAAGTCGTAGCTAGGGTACATTCCAATATTAATTTTTCGCTTATTCCCATCATAAATTTGCTTTTTATGCAAATCAATAGGGGGAATAAAGTCTTTAAAACTGCCAATTTCATGCCATTTATAAGCACAGTATTCGTAGCACAGGTAAAGTACGTATGGAACCATTTTTATGACGCCGTTTGTAGTTTTTGTCTTGTAGAATTCTAGCAACAACTTGCTAGCTGGGTACTTTTGGATTTCAAATTCGTAATTGTATTTTAACCCGTTCAATATCTCATCATTGTCAACTAGAACAAATAAGGGGTATGTTGAGAGGGAAAATTCCTCGTAAAAAACTCCACCCATTACATGTTTTATGTATTCTTCATCGAAGTTTTTGTTAGCAGAAGGCTTCTTCATGAAAGGGAAAATAATTAAAGACGACATTTCCTCAAAACGACTAACATGTCTGAGAATCGCCTTATTATAGTCACGTCCAAGCACAACATATTGTAGGCAAAGTGAGGACAAATCTACTTCTGAATAATATGGTTTGCTGAAACTGTAATATTTTTCGTGGTTTTCTTCAACGGCTTGTAACTCCTCTGAACCATGTATGTAAACAGTAATACATTGGGTAATATTTTTGTCCCGAAATAAAACCTCAAGCAATTGTTTCCCGTGGGATTTTGCAGAAGGAACATTATTTACAAGGGACCAAACCAATAGCAAATAAAATTTAAACAAATTCATTTTGTTTCTCATTATGAAATCGTAATGGATGGTAAATAAAATTAGACTTTTTTTATTTGTGAGCGTATACTACATTTGGTCACTATGGATGTACTTAAATGAATTTTGATGTACAAATAAGTTTCGGGAACTTTGGCGTACATTTAAAATTTAGAAACGAATTATATTGACGAAATCGGTCCAACGAAAGAGACAAAGTAAGCGAGTGAAATAACACGTCAGGCAAAGTAGCCAGCTTTCGTGCACGAAATAATTGTTTTTACATCCGCTATCTCAAACAAGCTATTAAATGAAAACTCTTATGTGTTGAATTAGTTTTTTCCATTATTTGGTGAAGCAACTGAGACAAAGCAAGCAATGGAAAATACATGTAAGATACACTTGTCAGCTCTCAGCCTGAAATAATTGTTTTTACATCCGCTATCTCAAACAAGCTATCAAATGAAAACTCTTATGTGTTAAATTAGTTTTTTCCATTATTTGGTGAAGCAAATGAGACAAAGCAAGCGATGCAAAATACCCGTAAGCCACACTAGTCAGCTCTCGGCCTGAGATAATTGTTTTTGCTTCCGCTATCACAAACAAATTAACAAATGAAAAACTCTTTCTTGTATTCAAGTTGTTGTTTTCAGTCTTTTTTCATAAATAAGGCATAATTAACTTTTGTCTTTTGTTGATATTTGACAAAAAATTTCGTACTATTTTTGCCTACAGAGAGTCTGCTTTTTCTCTCAGATGGATTTGGATTGATGCTACAACTACAAGCATTTTAATGATACTTTTGGTCGATACTGATTCCCGAAAATACTGCTAATAGATTTTCCTTCACGCAATGGATACATATATTGTATAAATTTTTACTTTTTAAGTAGTCTGTATGATTTACCTCTGTACTGAATTACAATCAAATGCTTCAAATATGAGGAGGTTCATTTTGCTACTGGTGAATAAACACTTGCGTTGACGAGGAAAGCCACGTCGCTTTAAGGTATAGATGTTTTAATTTTGATTGATGCTATTTAATTTTTCTATAAACACATGTCCACTTTCCCATGTAGTTTGAAGTAAAGAAAAAATAAGTTGCAAGGTTGAGTTGAGTATTATTTACGCCAAACAGATCATCATCAAATGTGTTCTGTTTGCCGATGTTGAGGACGTTAGCACTTTACTAATATCATCCAGCTCTAAAAGAGTAGCTAAAGCTTTCTGAAATGTGATCAGCGTTTGCATCTGTCCCACAAATTCGACCTGTTGAAAACGTTCAAGAACTTTACGGAATTTTGTTGACAAATAACCTCGGATTTGATAACCTTTGAAAATGGAGTGTTCCAACTGAGTTACTTTCTCACAAACAAACTCATTTTAAAGAACAACAGCTGGAAATGTGTAGGTGCTTTCTGATCCAGTGGGTAAAAGTAACTTTCTCTCAACCAACCATCGCATTCATCGGGTGGAAAAGTAAAGGCTTGCGAGTAAAAATTATTCTCTGGTTCTGCTGCTCCCGTGTTTTCTCTTAAAAGCCTTTTATTATACGGGTCTACTATATTATATTATAGTATATTATACAGAATCAAAAAAAGTCTAACCCTTTTTGAGTTATCGTGCCCGCAGACAGACGGACGACAGCCTGAGTCTTTTCAATATACACATACCTTATGGTGCATAATAATTGGTAGTTAATAAAGTGGAATCGTGTAAAGACAAAGCTTTTAATAATGTCTAGCTATTCCGTGAAAAAAACTAACTAAATTAAATTTTCAACTCTATTCTACGTGGCTTATTGTCAGAATGTCCATTCCTCCGTATCAAAATCAACCAAAAGTAAATCCACTTGCGTAGTTGAAACATATATAATATTTCATTGGAAATCAACACGGGTGGAAAACTCACATTGTTGTGGGAAAAAGTATACTGAATTGCTTGCTAAAATATTCTACATTGAATCATATTCGAAATCTTTCTTAGCACATTTCTATTTTTGAATGCGACTTCAATTTTCTCTCAATTAATAAGTTCAAAACCCCCATTTTTTAGGATGAAAAGTATTCTGTCCGTCTTCTAATTGAGCAGTTAGATGAAACAACATGACGTTCCTCCTTTCAATTTTGGTTTTAACATGGATGCTCTATTGGAGGAAGAAAATGTCTCCATTTACAACGGCTACTTACGGTTCTATTAAAAATATAAGGATCACTTATCACTTTCTCCTATTTATTGTAGAGGCCATGTCTGTCAACGGAACCATTCCTGCAATCACGAAATCTGGTCATGGAACCTCTGAACACGCCGTATTCATCGCAATGATGTCATCACGGGATGAATTGATAAATGAGGTCCAAAGGGAATATTTGTCTCCAGAAAAATTTGGGGTAATACGCATTTTTCGCCAACCTAGTTTTCCTAACTTTCACTTCTGATGTGAAACTACAATGCCATTGCAACTACTGTCCGGAAAATGATATTTCCAACCCAACTCAACTAAATGTGAGCTCAATTACATTTTCTTTTGTTCAGAACGAATGTCTGCAACTAAATAGTAAGAGTTATGGTAGGAAAATTGTCTACATAAGAGCAGGAGCCTATCCTGCTGTTGAAATGGAAAAAATAAAGATTTTAATGACTTTGGGAGAAACGGGCTGTACGAAAGACTAAGAGATCATCCCAAATTGGACCTATTTATTTTGTCAATCAACTTAACATCCGCATTGATCCCGAATTTTGCCGAAGCGAAACAGAAAATGATGATATATCCTGACATTTAAATTCCCAGTAAATCTAAAGTTCCGGAATAAAATAGTTAAAACTCGGGGCACGTACAAGCTGATGAGCCAACAAGTACCAAAACTACAGTATTGTGTAAGAACAAGACAACTCGTTAAATTCAGTTGGGAATGTTACTTCACCATCTTGGACATTTATAGCTGGCTCTGCTTCATAGCTATATTATTAACGTATGCCTTTCTTTTCATGCGCATTGGAACTCATCTGCATAGTGCTTGACATGGAATGTTGGTTAAAACATCTAAGAAAAGTACTCGCTTTCTACCTAATTGGAGGGATATTCTTACATTGGATTTATGATAGTGGAATTTCAACTGACTTAACCTACCTCAAATATACAAACACGATGATGGATGCTTACAAAATGAGATATAAAATTTGGATGGAAGGAATTGGCGAACCTGGAGCTAGATGCGGACTCTTGACCCGCACTCGAAAAAGATGATGAGAGAAAATACTGGCTTTGCAAATGCAGAAGAAAGTTTTAACTTTGAAAAATTATTTTTTACAATCGATGCTCCAGGAATATTGAACGTAATGGCTGAGAAAAAGTTATTTTTATTCACGGGAGCAGAAAGTCTACACATTTCCAGCTCTCGTTCTCACTCTCTCCTTGACGGACAAGGATGTCCTTCAAAAAGAGTTTGTATGCGGAAAAGTTATTGTTCCAGACGCTTACAATTCTCGAACCCAAATGATAGAAGCTTACCAAATTCGGGGCGATTTTTCAACAATATTTCTCAACATTTTCACACGGTTTCAAGAGGTCGACTTTTTAGGGCAGTTTCAAAAACTGATACTATTTCAAAATGCTTTGGGCTTACTTTTGGAGGTGGATGATATCAGCACTGCCCGAACGTCCTCAACTTCTAACGCTAACAGAACACCTCTAGTCTGGTGGTGGTGGTTTTCCTTGTACATTATATTAAATATCACTTTCTTACTAGCTATTTTTCTCTCCTTTAAATTACAGGGTATATTATGCTATCGTGTAACTCATTTTGTCAGTGAGTAGCTCATAATATGAACCTCATAAACAAGAATTAGTATCAAGTATGCTGTTGTTTTAACGGTGATGTTACTTTTTAAGTATTAGGTATGCTCGGCTAGTATGCCAAAAATTATGGAATGAAATGATGAAACATTTAAAACTGCAACCTATTTACATTTTCCCGTTTTTAAGATGCTGTAGTTTTTTAGGGGAAAATGCTTGTACGGGTTTAACCACAATTGTACTCCAATCGCTTAAAAATGAATGCATAATTTAAAGTGCCTTTGCATAAAAACAATTTTTGGTTGGGCACCTTTTTATTTAACTGGAAATAATATTTGAAATTGCGAAGCAGAAACATTTACATTGAAATTGCGAAAAGACAACTTAGATTTAGTCGTAACAATATGTTTTAACAGTATTTTAAGGATGGCGGAGGGAAGTGCTCTTTCCCAAACATTCTTACAGATTCATAAAACACTAACGACTATACTTAAATGCTTATTTAAACAGTCACAATATATTCATTTTTGGAAACAATGTAATAAAATGTAACGTAAGTCGTTTGGAAATTCAAATTCCATAAAGGATATTTCTAACTTCAGTGTCTAACTGTATCTCAAGAGCTTTCCTCAATTTAAAAAGAGCTTGTAATTGGTTGCTAGAAATTAAGCATTTCACAACTTTCTCAAAAGATCCTTTCTTTCCTTTCATGATGAAGTAAAAAATTTCGGCTTTGAGTGATTCCTCTGCTGATTCAATTTCTCTCTGCAACAAAAGTTATACCTGTTTATAAATCAAATACCAATTTGTAATAATATTGTTGGCAAGCCAATTTATTAAAACTTACCAATTCTTGAGCAGTTAGAAGGTTCAGGATTTTTGCATGATGCAGTAGCTCTGATGTTACTTCAGTGGCTTGAGCAACTTCTATCATGCTATTATCCACAGATTCAAAGTGCCACGGGTTCTTCTCATTTGCAGAACTAAAAGTTCCACCTTTCTCAATAAAGTAAACCAGAACATTGCAAAAGTTGTTATCCAACTGAATTCTGTTGCTGCAACTGGCTATTTTCAAAGCCTTTGAATATATTTCTTTGCTGACTTTCAGCCCATTTTGTTCCATTAACTTAATAATATTCAAACTAATACCACACTTGTAGAAAGCATGCAAAAATGGAGTTAATTTATTTTCATCAGTAGCATTAACGTCAGCACCTCTTGTTAGCAAGACACGTTGAGCACACTCATTATATTTTGTATTGCTTTCAACCGCTGCGTGAAGTGGTGTTTGGGCAAATTTGTTTAAAAGGTTTACATCCATCCGATGAAATTCTAAAAAGTATTGAAGCGCTTCGGTGTTGCCATACTCTGCGCTAACATGAAGACATCCATTACCGTTCTCCGTTTTGTGTTGTACGTTGACACCGTACTCAATCAATTTTCTGATTAAACGCACAGATCTTCCACCAAGAATTGCATAATGGAGTACTGAATTTTGAAAACAATCTACCGCATTGAAGTCAGCGCCATTCATTTGAAGTAGTCTTAAAGTATCATCAAGTAACTCAATATTTTCCACGGCCACATGAAGTGATGTTTGGCTGAAGAGACGTGTGCAAAGGTTAAAGTGTTTAAATCCACGTTCACAAAGCAAAGCAACAATATGATGGTATGTTTCTGGTGAGACATTATTTAAAGCCAGTTTATGAAGTATGGTTTGTTGATTTTTGTTATGGGCATTAACATTAGCTCCTTTCTCGATAAGACACTCCAACAGTTCCCAATGAACTCTATTCTGCAGCACTGGCGTCATGTTGTTTACACCTATTTCTTCAAGCCATTGCCCACTTTTGGTTAATAGTAAATGGATTATCAGTTTTTTGGATGAAATGGTGGCTTCATTATCAATCCTACTTTCGGCAACACAAAAATGTAGCAAAAATTGTAGCTCGGTTAATTCCATTCCAAATTTATTTGCCAAGTATTCCACAAGGTTATAATGTCCTCTTCGAATTGCAACATGTAACGGTGTGATCTTGATAAGATTTACGACATCATCAGGCTCTACAGGTATTAGAAATGGGATTTTAGATAGCTCCAATCCATCACAAATTGCAGTCATCAAGTCCAAATCGCAATATTCAGCCGTTAAAAGCAGCAGCTTTCCAAGATCTCTGTTTTCTTTACAAATTGAATCCTTGAAGTCTAAAAGTTTGTTAATTTGTACCATTACGTATGGATAATTATGGCAAATGGATGCAAATATTGCATCACTGCACTGACTGTAAGCACTGGCATGAAGCATTGTGGAGATATTACTCGTCAGCTGAGAAAGCAATTGAGGCTCATTTTTAGTAAACTCATTAATAAAGTAGCAGACAACAGGGAAATTGAACTCAAATTTCTTAAGATTGCTGAGAGGACTTTGAAAGAAAGAAATAGGAATAAAACTTTGCTGCTTCGATACGTCCATATAAGTGCTGAATATCTGCGGTAATGCAAACTTCCTCAAACCGTTGCTGGTTTCATTATCTACAACAAACCAAGCCACAAAATACTCAGCAAAAGTGCGATGGACAAATCGCATGCTGTTATTTGAACTGCTCGACTCAACTATGCCAAATTTACAAAGTTCATTAATTGTAAGGGAAAAGTTCAAGGAAATTAAATGCTGAAATTGAACCTTGTCCTCTGGAAACAGTAGCTCCAAAGCGTAGTACATATGAGCATGTTTAATAGTGGTGAAGTAATTTTGTGTTTTCATTCCTAGGGAAACCTGTGAGTCATTTCTGCAGTTGATTTCATGGAGCCTCGTTTCCATGTGTTTTTGGTACATTTCAAAAATTGATGTTACAAGGATGTTGGAGGATGGATTCTGATAAATATTATGCCCCAGTTTGGAGCACCTTTCCGCCTCTTTAATGTACGTTTCAGCAAGCATTCTACATTGCAGAGGGATGCCGGTGATCTGGTTTTCAAAGCCGGTCACATTTTTGGATAAAGCTTTCAGGCAAGATTTTGCAAACTGCTTCACTTCTTGATTAGTGTTGATTCCTCTTGATTTCCAAAATTGAACGAGGAAGTTTACTTGGTCTGACTCATTTAATGGCTCGAAAAGGCTTCCAAGAGCTTCTAATGTATTCTCAAGTTCTTCACGCATGTGAACTCTGGTTGTCACGAACATTCTTACTGATTCTAATCTTGATACTGCTTGGAGAATCTTCTTTGCCGTGTCAACCTGGTTGATGAGTACTTCATCAAAGCCATCGAACATTAACAAGATAATCTCTCCAGATTTTATTGAATTCTTAACCACCTTCCTTCCAAACTCAAATGTTGAAGACTGCTCAGCGATTAAAGATGACAAAGATTCAATGTTGATTTCTTGTTTTCCTAAGGCTTGAACAAACTCCTTCAGAATTATAAACCGAACCAATGTTGTTGGAGGGAAAATCTAAATTATTTTCTGAGCGATTTTAGAAAGTGCCACAGTCTTGCCCATTCCTGGAGAGTCAGATAAAATGCTGATTTTACTTTTACTTGAAGCTATTTCATCTATTGTGACAATGTCCTGCTGATCATGAATGTATTGTTGCAATATTTTAATTGACCCTGATGATTTGACCCATTCATAACTGTTGTTGTTGACCTTGATCCAATGCACTGGTGCTGTTGATAGCTTACAAATTTTTTCATAATCTGGCTCATACTCAAGCAAAATATATCGGACGGTTAGTCGACGGATTTGGTTGGTGGAAACATCAGTTAGATTTCCATTGGCTAAAGTAGTCAGCTCATTCCTAGTTATGTTTTGCACCAAGAAAACGTCCTTGCAGTCGGCCTTGAAAAGCTCTGGTTTTAATTTGTTTCTGCCCTTGAGGATGCGAGGAATGTAGTACTCAGGCAGGTTAGGCGCCTGATTGTTAATGAGCTCAATAGATTCTCCTTTGACCAGTTGAACTATAATGCTGCCATCTAATTCTTCTAAATTACCGAAACTCCCGAGCTGCATGAATTTCCCCTGAAAAATTATCCGTTTCTTGCTTATTTTCCATTTTTGGAGATCTGAAAGGTCTTCCCAGGTCGTTGACTCGGTGATGTTTTCCAGGGGTTTGAACTGCAGCCGAAGAGCGTCTGGTTTGAGCAATAAAATGTGTTTTATAGAAATCATATTAAAAACATTCTAGCTTTTGAAAGGTTTAGAGGAAAATGTAGTTAGTTACCAGCACACTGTTTGAGATGCAGTTTTTCTAGCACGCTCAAGAGCTTGTTCAATTTCGTATTTGTCCCTTGTTTTTTCGCCCACGCCGAAAGTATATCATGCAGCGCTGTTGAATATGTTTTCGTTCCATTTGACAAACAACGTTCGATTGGAATCACTTGATCTTCCGGAATCTCAAGACTTCTAGAAAAGTCAATAAGTTTGGTCCATAACACTCCAGCCGATTTTGAATTACTTAGTATGCGAGATATTAGGTGGATTGGACACTCTGCATTGTACAAAATAAATTTCAGTGTTCCGTGATTGTAAAAAGCTTAAAAATTAAATTAAAACAAATGGGCTTACGAGAATCTCCAACAGTCAGGTCTCCAATTTTGGAGTTTTTTGAATCCTCTGCAGCCATGATGATATTTATCATATGAATTAAACATCCAATTTGTATAATTTGAATTTCGATTAACCAAAAACTTTAACTGAAATATTTCGATTTATATTTGTAGATTGAATGTGAAAATAACTATAAGGTAAATGAATTTTTAGGAACAAACCACTTCACCATACCACAAAGCAAAGGTTCATGCCAAAAATATGGTGTACGTGGCCAACGTGGCAGTTGGGAATGTAATTTTATCTTATCTTTTGGTTTGTTGACGTAAGAGCAGAAATGAAAGAAATTACATTGAGGTTAAACCAGTTAAATGACACATTTTTAGTGCAAAAGTTACACGACACGTAGCAGCGATGTTCATTCTTATCAGTTTTATATGCTCAATTCTGCGTTGGATAAATACTCAATGTAATTTATTTTTTGCATGAAGTTAGGTGGAATATATAACAAATCATTGCTTTTGTGAAGGAGAGACTACAGCGTTGTTGATAATTGAATTCTATGTTGAAGTGATATGAGTAAACATAATAAATAGAGTGACCATAACGCATCTTGCGCATCCTATTCGCATCCTTAACCACAGATATGTGGTCACTAGGTTTTTTGAAATCGTCATTAAATGACGATTTCAAATATGTAATTTATATTTTTTCGAATTCGCATCTTAACGCATCCAAAAATCAAAACGCATCTTAAGCGAATCTTTCTGATAAATTCGCATCCTACAGTAAAAATTACAACGTAATCGCATCATTTCCTAACAATGATCAAAGCAAAAGTGAGTATTTTTACCAGAGCATAACAAATTTTCACCTTTTGTTCAGAATTTCTCTCTAAATATTTCATGCTTCCAATTTAGTTTGCAATTCAATTTAATTAGTAGAAAATTATAACATCAAAGTAGATTTTATCCACGTTTTGAAAATTAGCATTTTACTATTTAAGACTACATATTATTAGATTTTTTAAAACGCATCTTAACGCATCCAAAAAAAATCATAGGCGCGTCTTGAACGCTATACAAAACGCATCCGCGCGGTCACTCTTATAATAAATATTTACTAAATTATGTCGTGGTTCCAAAAATGTTCAATTTGGTATTTGGAGAATCCAATCATTGGAAAGGTTGTTTATATTGCCAAGGAATATTGTCCCAAAAGGATATAGAGGGAACGGCGAACAAATCCAAGTTTAACTGCTCCAACCGTAACCTCAACAAGGGGTAAAATTATAGAGATGGAAAGTTTAGAAATGTATATGAATTCATGATATGAAAATTGAAGTTGGTTTATTGTATTCAAAACTAAGAGCGTCAACTAAATGAAGCTGCACGTCAATGTTCAATTTGTAGGAAAGTTTAAATCATGGTATGGATATAGAAGAAACACAATTGCTCAAATTTGCTTTATTATTTACAGTAATTATTAAAAAATGTAAATATTGAATATGTTACAAAGTTGATTCATACAAATGATGCGTGCATAGTTGTTTTACTTTATGAATTACAAATTACATCATATATATTGATTATAAATAATTAATTAGCGACTTGATTGATTGATTTTACATAGCAAATACTTCTAAAAATATCATGATTGTCATAAAATATTAATAAAATGATAAACTACACGAACATACAAAGTGCAGACTTGACTTCTCTCATTTACAAACATTTTATTGTGAAGCCATTTATTTCTTGATGAGATTGCTAAGCTAAAATTGGTTCTCATCTTCCTTACTTTCCTCTGGCTCTTCTCCAAGTTCTTCTTGAGGAGGTGGTGGTGGTGGTAAAACCCTCTTTTTTTTCTTGGGGGGAATTGGTGGTGGTACAAAAGATGAAGGCTCAATAGCAGCTGCATCTACTCTACGATCATCCTCATCCTCATGATGATCATGAATATCAGAAATAGCCTGCTCTTGGGTTGGGGATGCATTGGCTCTCCTACTATAAAACAAATTAATAATTAATGCTCTGCTCTCGCAAGTAACACCAGTAAATATATTACATATTATCACCTAAAAGAGACAAGCCTGGGACGGGAGCGAGGTTGCCTTGTTCTAAAAGCGTGTTCAATTAATGTTGATTCAGATTGGGGATCAATTTTCCAAAATGATCCCTTACCAGGCTCCTCTTGAGGGCGAGGAACTTTAAGAAAGCATCGATTCAAAGATAAGGTATGACGCACGGAGTTCTGGAATAATTAATCAACTTTTTTTTAATATAAGCCTTACGTCAAGGTCAGCCTTTTTCCAAGATCAATGAAACAATAATACCTGCCATCCTTTCTTCTCAGCCCTCCTGTAGTATGGATAATGTTCTTTAATGTATGAATAAATTCCACTCAGAGTTAGTTGATGGTCTGGCGATGAAGCAATGGCTTGTATTATCAATTGCCGGTATGAAAATGATCCATCATCCTTCAGTTTCATCATGAATTTCTCCACATATCCATTTTGCTGCTTGTATTGATCTGCTGCAACAGATGGATGATAGCGAGTCATGTGCAAGGTAAACTTACTTTCGCTAACAGACCAGTTGCAAATTGGACAAGTTTTAGTAGATTTTGCATTCAGTTTATAAAGTAAAAGATGGTTATTTAGAGTTGTCAAATGCCGGCAGAAAAAGGGACACTTTTCACAGTGATAATGACGAACTCCATCTTGCCCCCGACGAATGGTGTAGTCAGGGGGAGAGTTGTCCACTGGTGATGGTGATGCACTCATACTAAAAATACAATTATTTTTTCACATACTTATTCATGTTCCTTATTATTATTATTATTAAGTATTTACCTCGAAGAAGCGGAAGGAGCACGGGAACAAGGTGTAGCTCGCGGTCTCCTAGTAAATGCTTGTTCAATTAATTTTGATTCGAATTGGGGATCAATTCTCCAAAAGCATCCTTGTCCAGGCTCCTCTTGACTGCGAGGCACTTTGATGAAGCACAAATGGATAGATAAGTCACGACGGACGGACTTCTAGAATAATTAATGAATTTACTTGTATTTTATCCAGTTTAGTTTTCCAATATCAATGAAATAATAGTTTAGATAGAGAAGGAAACCAATACCTTCCACGCTTTGTCCTCAATCTTGTACATGGGATAATGTTTTGCTATGTAGAAATAAATTTCTTTAGCAGTTAATTGATGATCTGGTTTGGATGCAATAGCTTGAACTATCATTTGGAAGTATGAAAATGTTCCATCATTCCTCAGTTTCATTAATTCCTCCATATTCTCCTGCTTCTTGTCTTGGTCTACTGCAGAGGGATGACGGCGTGTCATGTGGAATTTCAAATGGTTTTTGCTAATATACCACTTGCAAATTGGACAAATAGCAATTTTTGCATTCGGTTTATGAAGTGACAAATGTTTGTTAATGCCGCTTGAAAACGGACTAAAAAAGGGACACCTTTTGCAGTGATAACGCCGGACTTGATTTTGCCCCACACGAATCCTGTAGTTTTTTTCTAATTTTGAATCCTCTTGTTGACCTTCTTGAGAATGACGATGACAATCGAACTCTGGAACTACTAGATACGATTGTGACAATGTGGTAACACGAGTAGAACTTGGAATCCGTGCTTGTGGCAAGCAGCCAGGATTAGTTTTCCGAATGTGTGTTGTCCTTCCTATAGGCCTAGAAGTTGACGTTGAAGGTTTCTGTTCCTGATTGAGGTGACCCTGAGTCTCCAAAGAATCGGGGAAAATGGATAGCTCACAAGATTTTGGCTGAGCATAGGAAACTCCAGGAGTGGGATTCTCATGAGAACAGTTAAAAAGGGGTTCCGAAAAGGAATTGGCTGGAAATGTTGAAGTCTTATCAACATCTTTGTTCTTTAATAAAATAGACTGATGAGCTTTATCATCGTCAAGGGTGTCCAGGAACCTAGGCTCACTGAAATATAGAAAATAAAGTATAATTAGCACATTAGCAATCTCCAGAACATTTATAAATATGACATTCATGGCAAAGCTAGAAAATGAGCAACCTTTTGAAATGGAAGGAGTCGGCAGGATCGAATGATAACGGATCCACATCATTATTATCATCATCACGGTCATCATCATCATCATGCAAAGAGTCCATTTCTATCTTGACATCTTCATCTGTCACTTGACCTTCCTGCTCTTCCTGTAAGTTAGCACAATACTCAACCTCTTCCATAAAGTCTACAGGTTGATTTGCAACAGGAGCAGCGTACGGCTCCGTTGCTGTTAATTGAACATTCAAGCGTTCAACAAAAATCGTAGGTAAGGCTTCCTTTCTTTTCAGTTTGCCTGTATCAATTTTCGAATAAAAAAAGATACTATTTTTTAGGGATATAAACTAGAAGAAAAGTCCGTAGCAATTGTCAATTGAACAACTCAACTTACATTTTTGAGTCAACAAACTTCTAAATTCCTGTAGATGAGAGAAATTGTGACTGTCGTGGTCGTTGGGCACGGAACGCTGAGACTTTCGGAGTAACTTCGCCAACTGGTCCAGTTCCCAAGAAAGACGAAGCTGGGTGGAAAGGAGTTGAGTGTAGAGTTGACAAATGGGGATGATGAGGGTGAGCTCACATTTCTCACAAAACGCCTCCCCTTTATGTCCAAGTCCATCTCCTCCTCTGTTCAAAAGCAACTGGTCGGTTGCCGTTGATGAAATTTGCAAATAGTTTTGTGCAAACTTCAAAAATTTGTTCAGAAGCGGTGGATCACAGCTGTCTTCACCACCAGCAGCAGCGGCTGTATCATTCCAAGTTTCATCCTGCGGCTTCAAGCAGATCACACAAACGTTCACTTTCATTTTAATAATTGATTCAGGGTAGCTAAGTAGCTCCTCTCCGATGTCTCGACTCTCGAACATAGAAGTAAACAAAGGAATGTGATTGTCAAGCCAAGAAAGAAAAGGTCAAATGCTGCAGTAGAGTAAAGTGAAAGTCAGTGCAGTGCTGTATTGTAATAATAAATTATTTTAAGACAAAAATATATTCATTTCGGATTGCGGAATGACTACAAATAACATTGCCTCCCTCGTATTTCAACCTCATTCATAAGAAGAAACAGGTTGTTGAGACAAAATTGTTTTGGCCCGGGTTTCAAAAACTTTCCCGCAAATGAAAGTAGCCAATCTCATTGCATATCAATCCCAAAATTTTCATTGTAGGTACCTATCACACATATTTCACATAACAATAAACATATATGTTTAGAGATATAGTGCTCCCCCTACTATACATAAAATGCAATGAATGAATGCATTTGTTTTACGTGCAATATTGGTAAAGAGTCCCAAAAACAAAACAAAATGAGCAACATTTATACACGCACCGATACCCTCTCAGTCTAAAATCAGATGGGATAATTTCATTTTGTTTTCCTCATCCATCATTCATGCAGTGTTGACGTGCTGACTTGAGTTAGGATAAAGAGAGATATTAATTTTTGTTATTCTATTTTGTTGGATTTATTTCAACAAATATATTAATTTTCTGCTCAAAGTACTTAGTTGAGGCTCAGATAATTTAAAATTTTAAAATGCCAAGGCCGAACAAACACAGGCGTTGCAAATCCTTAGCGGAAAATTTGGACAACCAAAATTCTGGATCTCCCACCACCACCACAAGCAATCTTACCATTCTTGACCTGCCACCGGAAGTAAGTAGTGAGCTAACTCACAGAAACAAATCATTACTTAATTAACAATTAATTGAGTAGTTCGAGTTCTCAAAATCCAGTTGATTAAAAATATTCACTGATTAAATTACAAATGTTTACTGTATACTTATTTGTTTGTTTTCAGATGCTAGAAAAGGTTTTAGAGAAACTGAAGGCAAAAGACTTACTCAAGTGCAGATTGGTAAAGCGTGACTGGAAAGCCAGCTCGAACAAAGTACTGGAAAAGAATGCCCTCTCCTTTTTTACCAAGTGGAACATCCTCAAGGGATATAGTCCTTTTGACCTTCGCATCCCCAATTTGAAGGTTAACATGAGCATGCCAAGTTACAGTGCACAGATTAGGGAGCTTATGTTTCCTGGATCTGACAAGAAAAAAATTCAATACTCCAAAATGGAATGTCCCAAGAGTTTTGACAAGGACAACAATTGTCCAGGAAAAAACCCTTTTCCATTCAATTCTCTCAACCTCATGATAGAAATCCGTTCCAAATCCAGACGCAGGCAAAAAGTGGAAATTTATCCTTTTTTCGCAAGCTATTGCAAATTCTTAGCAAATTTAATACTCTTTGGCTATCGGACTGGAGCTCAAGAGTTTTCAGAATTTTTGTCTCATCTCCCGAATCTCAAATCCCTCACGCTTGAAGGCGTCTCCATACTATCGCGGAGTGAAGAACGGACATCAAACGAGCTGCCCGCACTCCCCTTTCTTACCCACTTGAGAATTTGGTCAAGTGGAGTAAATGGTGAAGGTAGAATGATGATGGATGAAGAAGCAGTTCCCTGGATTCTTGGAAAATACTCTGCCCAGCTTGTTGGCCTATCCATCCTTGGATTCGCTTTTGCACGTCTTGATGAACAAGGCAACATCCAATATTTCGGGGGGAGGAGCTTCCCCTTTGGAAAATTAAGTCAACTCAAGATCAACTCGAAAAACAAAGTATTTTTGAAGCTAACTGAGACAGCAAATCTGACTCATCTTCACATTATGAGTGATTTAGATGCACGTGTTGACGGTGCTGTTCTTAATCTTGAGAATGAGGCTACACTTGCCACACTATTTCCCCTCATTCAACGCTTCTCCCAATCTCTAATTTATTTGAGACTGTCAAATGTAATTGGGAACGTTGAGCAACCAGTTCGTCATCATCATCATCGTCAACCAGTTCGTTTCCCGTCACTGAAAACTGTTGGGGTCAGAGCACCAACAGGTCAAGCTGAAACAATGATAATGAAGACAATCATCCTTCCGGCTTTTCAGGCAGTGGAAAAGTTGGAGTTCATCTACTTCCGGCCTGAAAATACAATCGAAATCGAGGAAGTTGCGAGGGAGGGATACTGGAGACTTTGTCCAAACCTACAGGTTCTGTCATTGTTTGATGATCAAAATTATCGAGCTGGTGTCGAGGTTCCTGAGCGACGCAATAATATTTGGAGTTTGGCTGAACATGGGCGTTGAACAGTGTCTAGGTAGATCTTGATAAATCATTGTTAAAAACAAAGTTAAGTAATTTAAATACTGATTTGATACTGATCAATTAGTGCGAAACTTATTTTTGATGTAGAATCAAAATATTATACAGTAAAAAATACACTTTATGCATTGATCGTGAGAGACATTTAATGCAATCAGTTATAATAATAAAAAGGTAAAACACTTTAAATTGATACATTCTCCTCTGTCAGCCATTTCTAATTGATGTCAAAGATATAATTTAAGGTCATTTGCAGACCCATAAAAGGGTTTTTGCTCGTACAATGAATAAGTAGCAGTGGCGGTGTAGTAATAATTTTATAGTATGAAGACAAGGGGAAGCATTGAGTGAAATGTGTATTGAGAAACAATTTCATTAGCTTTTGGGCAAGTTATAATTCTAGTGCTTTCCACTTGTGACTTAACATTGAACACAAAAATAGGATTGTTTTAAATAATTAAAATTTCCCTGATTATGTTGTATTAAAACTTAATCCATTCATTTTAATCACACGAACTTCATAAATTATAGCATCTATCTATAGTTACTATATTATATGTGAATAGCGAGAAAGAAAAAGTTTAAAGTTTTAATATTAGTGGTAAAATATCATTCACTTTATCCGAGTTCTGAGCTAACCTCCAAAGTCAATAAACTGCTGGTAAGCAGACCTAGATACGTAGCTGAATGGCATGCACGGAAGACTAAGAATACTTTGCGATGAATAGGAATACTGGGTGATGAATAGGATTTCTGGGCGATGATTGGGACTATTTTTGAATTTTCGCGCTTAAAACCATTCAAAACTACAGTAAATACTGTTCATAGAGCATTACTACCATAAGGAATCGATTCAGCACATCAAACAACCTATAAATACTAAATTTCAGTCAAATCAGTGAATATTTGAATTTTCGCGCCATAACTTTCGAACACTTTGACCGATTTGCCTGAAAAGCAATACCAGCCAAGCTCTTGGGGTGTACTACCTATGTGCCAATTTTGGTGGAAATCGGTTAACGTATGTCGACAGGAGAGTGCGGACAGACGGACAATTTAGTAAAATTATAACTACGCTGACTGAGATTCAGCTACGTAATAAGTGTTTATGATACGTACTCGGATAATGCAGCATAATGAAAAACAACTGAAAACTGAATCTCTCAAAAGTGACAATCAGATTCAGGTCCAGTTTTGTGAGTTTCTGTATAAGAACGTGTCTAATAGCAGTTGTGAAAATTTTGAATTTGTTTATGTAAGGAAAGACAACAAAACACATGTCAATTGTAGGAGAACAGTCCCGTCTCATAATATAATATGGTTAATTATTAACAGTAACTATTTAAAATTGTAAATATTGAATAATATATGTTACAAAGTTGATTAGTAGAAATAATGCGTGCATTGCTTTTGTTTTACATTATTAATTACAAATTACATCATACGTATATATTGATTATAAATGATTTATAAGTGACTTGATTCATTGACTTTGCATAGAAAATACTTAGATAAAAATATAATGATTGTCATAAAATATTAATAAAATGACAAACTACACACAAATTGCAGACTTGTCTTCTCTCATTCACAAACATTTTATTGCAAAGCGATTTATTTCTTGATGAGATAACTAAAATTGGTTCTCATACTCGTTACCATCCTCATCTTCTGGCTCTTCTCCAAGTTCTTCTTGAGGAGGAGGTGGTGGTGGTTAAAGCCTCCTCTTTTTCTTGAGAATTGATGGTGGTACAAAAGATGAAGGCTCAAGAGAAGCTGCCTCTATTTCAGGATGAAAATTTTTAAACATAGGTGTTGCAATAGTACCCCTGTGAGTTGGAGATGTAGCTGAATCCCTACCATAAAACAAAACAAATTAATACAAAACATGTACTACCATTAAAATGTTAATTTTTACTACTTAATTATTATGTAAACTTACCTCGAAGGGACAAAGAAAGCCTGAGAGCCAGGCCTCCTTTCCCAAAAAGGTTGCTTAATTAAATTCGATTCGAATTGGGGTTGAATTCTCCAAAATGATCCAAGACCAGGCTCTTCTTGAGGGCGAGGCACTTTGAGAAAGCACCGGCTCAGAGATAATCTACGACTAACGGCGTTCTGAAATAATTAATGAATTTACTTCTAATGCAAGCTTTAGGAAGCCAGCAAAACATCCCGTTTCATTGAAATAATGGATAAGATAGATAAGGAAACCAATACCTGCCATCCTTTGTTCTCAGCTCTGTAGTATGGATAGTGTTCTGTAATGTATGAATAAAAAAAAAGAGGCGGTTGTGTGGTCGAGGGGTTAGGAAGTTATCCTAGCATTCTCAAAAACCACTTCTGTCGTAGGTTCAATCCTACGCCGCCCCAACAATAATATATGGTATTCTAATGAGACTGAGCACATTGAGTTTGGGTATGGTAAGTTGATTTACGTTATACTTAACATGATTAGTGCTCTCTGTATGTATGGCTTACTGTCGCCACACTGTAGCCACGGCTCGAAAGAGCCACCCCTAGGCTGTAGTAAAAATAGGCGAACGGTAAGCTGTGCATATCAGGTGAGGCTATGACTACAAGTGGCAATTTGCATATCCGAACTGTTGGCTTGAAAAGTCCATTGATATGAGGTTTGCTTATCAATGGCACTTCTCTCGAAAAAATACCACTAATATGTACATGAGAGAGATGGTGAGAACCCTAAATACTGGGTTATACTGCTGGGTGACTTGTTTAATACAAGTCATTCCTTCTCAATAATACATACATACATACAATGTATGAATAAATTCCTTTTACAGTGAGTTGATGGTCTGGCGATGAAGCAATCGCTTGTGCTATCAATTGAAGGTATGAAAAAGGTGGCTTTCCATCATCAGCCACAAGAGAGGAAACAACTTTGTGGTTCCTTTTTTCTGAATCTTTTTGCGGATCTTGGGAATGCCAAACAGCATTGTGTGAAGCAATTTTTACGACCAGCCAGTCACACTGATCACAAATGTGACCTTGGTTTCCCCTTTCATGCGCTTTCTGGTGCTCATACATCCTTTTCTGGTTGAAAAAGATGGCACCACACTTGTCACATTTCTCCTCGCTTTCAGGGTGATGCTGTTTCCAGTGAATACTTATTTCGTTTGAAGCCACGTACCAACCACACCTTTTCACCTTACAGATTCGCTTTTTTGCGCTAACACGATGTAACCGAATATGATCTGTAAACAAGTTGGGTTGGGAGAAAGTGGCAGGACAGTTGCTGCACATGAGGCTGTGCTCGAAAGTAGGATTAACATTTGTTGCTGGATGAGGCTCTGAACCCTGAACCAGTGGAACTACCGGTTCCTGATTTGATGATGTGGTAGCAGAATTACAAGTTGGTGCTTGTGGCAAGTAGCCAGGATTAGTTTTCCGAATGTGCGTTGTTCTTCCTATAGGCCTAGAAGTTGACGTTGAAGTTTCGTGATACTGATTGAGGTGACCCTGCGTCTCCAAGGAATCTGGGAAACTGGATAGCTCACAAGATTTTGGCTGAGCATAGGAAACTCCAGGAGTGGGATTCTGATGAGTTTGAAGCTCTTCATACACGCTTAATTTATAAGAGGAACAGTTAAAAAGGGGTTTTGCAAAGAAATTGGGTGAAAATGTTGGATTATTATCAGCATCTTCGTTCTTTAGATGAGCTTTATCATCGTCAAGGGTGGTGTCCAAGAACCCAGGCTCACTAAAATATAGAAAATTGAGTAAAATTACCACATTAGCAATCATCAAAACATTTATAAATATGACATTCATGACGGAGCAAGAAAATTAGTAACCTTTTGAAATGGAAGGAGTCGGCAGGATCTAAAGATAACGGATCCCCACCATAATTATCATCATCATCACCCCATCGGTCATCATCACGCAACGATCCAATTTCTATCTTAACATCTTGATTTGCCATTTGACCTTCCTGCTCTTGGTCAACCTCTTCCATATCTAAAGCATTAGAGTCACCAGGTTGATTTGTATCGACATGAAAAAATTAAAAACCTATTTTTAAGGGATAAGTCAAAATAGAAACCCTTTTAAAGAACGTCTAAAAGAAAACTGAACTTACTCGGATGCGTCGTCTTATTATGCTACTTCGGATATTCCTTGGAGAGAAAGCCCTTTTGACAAACATCACAAGTAAATGGCTTCAGTCCTACATTGCAGCCAAGATGGTGCTCAATATAACTCTTCGTTTTGAAGGCTCGTTTGCAATGAGCACATTTGTAGATTGTAACATTGTCCTTGACACTACTGCTATCATGGGAAGGCAGTTGAATATTGGTCGTCTCCATCATCATAACAAATTGAGTAATGTTAAATTATTACTAAAGAAAATTAACTATATAGCAAAGGAAATTCACTGACAGAGACTTTCCTAGCAGAGTTTTTAGTAAACAATAGGAGGTTGGCCTTGTGCTGTTTGGATTTATATGTTTGCGCTTTGATATCCTCAATCTGTGAGGTAATAAGAAAGTTGAAGAAGATGCATGTGTGGGTGAGATGTGAGATGCTGGAGATTGGGATATTATTGGACGTATATGATGTTTACAAATGAACGGATATTTAGATTATGTACAAGAAATTAGATTGTTAGGTACATTAGAACACAATGTACATAAAATATAGGATCTGATTCCAGTTCAGTGGCAGAGCAAGAGCTTAATACATTATCTTTATGCGTACTCATACAGGAATAATACTCGTATTGGTGAGAAGCCTGTCTTCTTTTTCTTCTTTACAAACTTGTCAAGTTCCATTTTCTTTCATGTAATGACGGCAGCCTAATCTCCTTCCTGAAGTGGAGCGAGTGCATTACTTATATTACCATGCATTACCATTGCCTTAATTAGCTGTCGTCAAAAAGCTTTGTCAAATGCTCTTGATTTTGCTCCCGCATCTCCACACTACACTATAATATATTTATGCACTATTGCAGACGAACTGCGTTTGTTGGCTGATAAAATATACATGATGTTGAATATAGGGGAAGGAAAGAAAGTGAAATGAATGAATCACTGAGTTTTTTGTATATTAAAACAGTTCAATATAAATTGGCAGGGTTTTTTACTCTTTTTATTAATTGGTAGACTAAATGTCTTATAAAATTTCATTGTTTCTATGAATTCCCTTTTTTTCATTAGAAGGTTGTGCATGCAACCAACACCAATATTGGCTAGCTTTTTCCCGTTAGCTTCATCAGTGGTTATGAAAATTTCACAGGACTTGGGCAGCAAATAATCAGCCACATTATGAATCTTAAAATCTTTAGTCTTTAAATTTATCATGAAAGTTTATCAAGTAGCTCCGCTCACGTGTGAATCCATCCCCAATATTATAACTTTGTTGTTCCCCTGCTTTCCCAATCGCTCTGAAGTTGCATTCATCCCATCGATTGTAGTGGCAACGAGTTGTTCTCAAACCCCCTTGGATTATGGGAGAGTCACAGGTATTGGAATTAGCCTCTAATGGATGTAATTCTTGCCCACATTTCCTCTGAATAAAAACTTGTCCCCGCAATGAGGAAGATGTGCTGTATTTTTCTTCCACTAGCACACAAACTGGGTTCACTCCAGGGCATTCTATTGACCTGCCCGTGTTAGTTTCTGGGTCGCATTGAGACTCAACTTCGTCATGATTGTCACACACCCAACATTTCAGCTTTGATGAGTTGGTTTCGCTACCGGTTGGGTTGGTTGAAGTGGATTCATCATCCAGGAAGGATTTATTTTGAGGCTGTCTAATTTGAACTTGAGTATTATTTACTGGAGATGATTTACTGGCCAACTCGACTTTGCTTTAGGATTTGCGAGGCATTTTTGTAGTTGTCGTTGTTGTTGCTGCAAATATTTTGATGTCCTGGTCCTCTTCAAAAAATTGTTCGGAAAATGACATAAAATCATTTCCAAAACAAAGAAAAGTTGGAGGGTTGCGACTGGTAGTGAAATGTTGGGAAGATGTGACTTGTTCCTCACTTTCAACTTGAATGATGGGAGCTGCGCCAATATCCCCAATGATTTGTTTGTTACAATCATTTTCATTATTGCAATAGCAACGTGTAACTAATGTAGAATGGAAGAGGTGTTGAGGGCCACAGACACTTGTGTTTCCCACTAAATCAGATTGAAGTTGATTTTGATTTCTACATTTTCTCAAAAGTTAAATGTTTCCATGAAGAGAGGAACCTTTGGGGTAGGTTTCTTGTATTAATTCACACACGGGATTCGGTCCATTGCAGTTGACAGAGTCTCCCTTGTTTTCTGGACTGCATTGGTTTTCTACCTCGTCATATTGATCGCAAACCCAGCAGTTTAGTGCTAAATTAAAGAAGAAAAAATTCACCACGTCCATAATTATTTGGTTTATTTGCAATATTTTAAAGTTAAGTTATTACCTACCTTCTACAAACTTAAGTTGACCAGCAAATAAAATATATACCAAAGCCAAAAAGGCTAGCAGCTTCCGTCTCCCTCTTGTGACTGGGAACGATGATGACATGTTTCAAAGTATATAAAATAATTACGTTAGTAAAAATTCTTTCCAATTGCTCCGTGAAGTATACAGTTTTTTGTTAGCTTTGATTTTATGATTGAATGATGATGCTGATGATGATAATGACGATGCATCAATTTATATAAAGGATTTGCATATCACCTCTCAAGTTGAAGATAAAATCCGTTGCTCTTTCCATGTAATGAAACTGGCTCCAATTCACAGAATATTCAGCAGAATAAGAAACAAGATCATAATGACCAAGAAAGGTCAAGCTTGTCAACTAAGTAAATTAATGAAAACGTAGTAAATAATGGAACATGTTTTCCTCTTGTCTTATAAATAATCATCCTCTCATTTTCATCTTCATTTCATAAAGCAACCTTTTCATGACTTGAGCAAAGCAATGTGGTATAAAGTGGGAAAGGGGAGATATAGATCTAGACAAGTTCAACATCTCTTGCCTGTAAATAGGTGGAAAGCAAACCACAGAAAAAAAATTATGCGTGGGTTGCTTGCTTGCTTATCCGCTCGACTCTATATTTTATCTTTGTCAATGCCAGATGTATATATATGAACAGTTTACTTGATGTTTTATGGATGAATATTGTGTAAGTTGTAGCTTATATTGCATCAAGTCAGTGAGACAAAACTGAATGGTTTCTCTACTCCACAACCAAGTGGAACTTTACTAGTTTCTGGAATATTCGTTGGTAAATTAAAGAAAAGGAATAAAGCAGTTGTCGTAGTTGTACTTATACTGATGCGCAGCAACCCCTAGTGCTTCTAATTTTGATGAAAGTATGTAAACTTGCAGTCAATCTGATCTTTGGAGTGATAGAAACACGAGCGCTTAAACACATTCCATTTTAATCTTGAAAAAGGTTAAAAGTAATAATCATTTTAATACTTCTCATTTTGGTTATTTATTGCTAAACATTCATTCAATGTATAATCTATTTCTAGTGACACAACATATTTATTGATTTAGAGTTAGTAAAGGATTATCTATACAAAACAAGAACAATTTTGGGTTTAAAAATTGGATTCACTGGTCTCCTCCAAACCAAATTACTTAAACCAGCCTTGAGACTTAGCAAAAATGAGGTCATTGTAAACATATTCCATCGTTGGTCGCTGCTCATCATAAAAGTTTGGAAGGATGGAGCGGACCTTTTTGCTTAACCAAACCTTCTCATTTCCTTCAATCCATTTTTGTAATACTGGGGCATTCGCAAACTGAGCCAGAAGGGCCTCCTCATCCTGGTAAAATCCCTCAAATTGTGTCATGTTTGTGTCTTGTTTAGTCTCACTACTCCCATCATCATCATCAATAACAGCTTTCATGCGGTGGACAAACTCCGTTAATTCAACAAGCTCAACATTGACGCCAAACTTGGTTGCGACATTCACAAACTGTTGGTCAATGTCGGGTTTGAGGTGAGTAATATTATAGAGGCCGGAGGAAGCTTCCCTGTCAAGAAAAAGGCGGATAGACACATCCGCGCTAATGTCAACAGGAAGCATTTGCATCGGAAATGGGTTGTCCGGCATGATTCCATTTTTGAGGATGAAAAGGTATCTCATCATCACGTGGTTGTTTTCAACGGGACAGGCTCCAGTTTGAGAGTCTCCCGTGAGGAGGGGAAGTCTAAAAAGTTTCGTGGGGATTCCCCTTTCATTTGCTTGCCCAGCAAGTACATCTCCCACAAACTTTGAAATTGGGTAAGCAAAACCTGTCACTCCATCAAAATCTTCGACTTGCGGCCAATTTTCTAATAGAATTCCTTCCTCATCTACTTTTGCTGCGGAGAGAAGGGAGCCTTCTAAACAAACATGTTTCAGTTTTCCTTCACACGCAAACTCCAGGATGTTGATGGTTCCCCCAATGTTTACTGCACGGGTGTCGTGGTTAGTCTTGGACTCTTTCTTAATGTAGAACGCTGTGTGATCTACGTGGGCTGCAGAGTGGATAACAGCATCCACGCTTTCATTAAGCTCCAGCCAGACACCCTCCTCTAGTCCAAGTTGTGGTAAAGCCACGTTCCCAGTGACGCATTTTATCTTTTCCATGTTAATTTGAGAAAGTAGCCCCTTCTTCTCCAATACTTTTTGGAGTCGCTCCTCAGGTGCTAGTTTTGATGGGCGCATGATACAAACCACCTGTAAAATTTGTGGAGTTGCCGTCAACTGTCTCAAAAGATAAGGACCCAGCGTTCCCGTGCAGCCAGTGAGAAGTACCTTTCTAATATCCTCAACTGATACCGCTTTCTGTTCAGGTTTTGACGTAATATGTTGGGGAAGGATAGAATCCTCCCTTATCAATTGGTTCACTTGATCAGCCGTCGGCTTCACTGGTAACAATTGATCCCCATCCAACATGCGAGCTAGGGCTTCTGTGACCATATTCACGTTGTTACAGTCTTTCAATATGCTCATACTAATTGTGAGGCGACCTCCCATCAATATTTGTAACGAGTTCTTAATCTCAACAAACATCAAGGAATCCACTCCCATTTCCACAAGGTTCCCCTCATCATCAAAGGCATCAGTTTCATCCAGTTTAAGAGTGGATCTAACGATCACACGTATCTGCTCTTTGAGGAGGGCCGTCTTTCCCTCCAGATCGATGAGGGTGTCATACTGCTTCCAAAATTCATCCGATTTTATGCCCACCGTCCCCATCATCTTGACACTTTTCCTCCAAACGCGCTCATCCAAATATGTGCTTAGATAAGGAACCAGCTTGCTAAGCAACACAAAGGATTCAAAGTTTACGACAGCTAGTTGAGTCCTTTGTGATTTCATAGCGTATTCTAATCCTTTGATTCCCTGAACGTTGGAAATGGTTTTGACTCCGGGAATGTCAATTTCTGTCGCGATCCCCACTTCTCCCCACTGGCCCCAATTTACAGTCATTCCTGGAAGCCCAATGGAGTTGCGGTAGTGAATGAATGTGTCCTCAAACATGTTGGCAGCTGCGTGATTACATTGTCCTGCTGGACCAAAGAGGGCTGATGTGCTTGAAAATGTGACGAAATGCTCCAACCTCATGTTTTTGGTGAGCTCGTGGAGGTTCAATGTTCCATCGATTTTTGTCCCAAATGTTGAGCTCAAACTGGACCACTCTTGATTTTCAATGAAGGCATCCTTAATTATTCCAGCTGCGTGCATTATTCCTCGCAATGGAGGAAGCTGTAGTTTCCCAATTCCATTTTGAATGAGATCTTCACATTGCCCAAAGTTGGAAACGTCCAGCGATACTGCAATTACATTGGCCCCTTTGGAGTTGAGCTCCTTTATCTTGGCTTGCATGGTGGAGGTCGGAGGACTTCTTGATGCTAAAATCACATGCTTTCCACCCATCTCTATCATCCATTTACAGACTTCAAAACCGATTCCTCCAAGTCCCCCGGTGATTAAGTAGCTACTTGCCTCATTAAACATGGGAGTGTGAACTCGAATCTCTCCACCTCCACTTCGTAGCTCTGGCATCACGCAAACAATTTTCCCAATGTGTTTTGCTTTCTGCATATATTGCAAAGGTTCCCGGATGTTGAGCCCATCAAACCTCACGTAGGGAATGGATTTCACAACTTGCTTATCCAGGAGATCTCGTACCACCCCCATGAGTCGATTCCACTCACTAGCAGCCGCACTGGAAACGTCCACAATTGTGTAGTCCACGTCTGGTCTTAGCTCTTTCACTTCCTCCGGCTTCCAAATGTTTAATTTACTCATTTCAATGAACCTCGCTCCCTTTGCACAAGCCTTGAGCGATGCTTCCTTAAACCCTTCACTTGTCAATGAATTCAAGACGACGTCAACTCCTCGTCCATTTGTTGCTTTCAGAATATCATCTCCATATTGAGTATTCCTTGAATGGAAAATGTGATTGATGCCCAAAGAGCTCAAATAATTCTGCTTCCGTTTGCTTCCAGCTGTAGCAATGATAGTGCATCCGAAATGCTTACAAATCTCAATCGCACTTAGCCCCACGCCTCCAGTTGCTGTATGAATGAGGACTACATCTCCTTTCTTGATTTTGGCTGTTTCAATAAGGCAGGCAACGGAAGTCACATAGACGGCAGGGATAGTTGCTGCTTCACAAAGAGTCATATTTTGTGGTACTGAAACCAAAAGATTTTGATGAATCGTGGCGTGACTGGGTAGCGCCCTATTATCCATATTAAAGCCGCTTACTCGATCTCCAACCTTGAACTTTGTTACCTTTCCTCCAATTTGCTTGACCACCCCAGCAAAATCAAATCCAACTGAGTTACTATTCTTAAACTCTTCAGTGGGTTTGATGATATTTAAAACATCCTTGAAGTTGAGGGCTGACGCCTTGATCTGAATTTGAACCTGATCCTCTCCTAAAACCCCGAGCTCAAGCGTTCCAAAAGTTAGATCAGAAATGGCTTTAGTTTCCGGAAGTATCAACTGGAATTTATCAGTTCCTTTAGGCAAATTCAAGTCAGTATTCTTGGGATTATGTGGCTGCGCCCTGGGAACATATCGGTATGTTCCATGATAAGCAACTTGCAGCTCCTTGTCACTATTCCAAATCTCGTGAAAGATGGCCTGTAACTTGAGCTCCTCCAGAGGACCATCATCAACTTGAACAGTTCTACAGTTGACTTCCTCATGTTCATTCTTGAGGGACTTGGTGAAAGCCCATAATGTACTTGTGTGAAAGTGGGAGATCTCGTTGTCTACCACAGGAATGGAACATCTCGTCAAAGCAATCACTCTGGGTTGCACCCTCAAATTCAACTTCAGAAACGCCTTGGTTATATAAAAATAGGGTTGGAGAATCTCCTCTTGAGAAACTCGCTTCTCGTCCAACCCCCAACAATATAAAATCCCTTCAACAGTCATCCCCCTGGTTTGAATCGACTTGAAAATGCTGGAGTAATCTTGTTCTTTGTCCCTCTGTATTTTAAATTCATCTCCACTGTCTTCAAAGCCACCGTTTCCTTCCGTTATTCTCAAAACCTTTCGTCCCTCAACACCCCCAATTTTCTTCTGCAAGAAACTGGATACGGGAGAGCTTTCGCAGTGGAAGAGCAGCCAAACTTTATTTTTCCTTTCCTCAATTTCTAGTGGGAGCTGCGTTGGCGCACAAATTTCATCCGGTATTTTATGAACGCAAACATTAGAATGGTGGTCATTTAGGACGGAAAAGGTTCCATCCATTCCAAACCCGTTTTCCGTATAAACCTTCTCCCAAGTTTCCTTTGAGAGGGTGCAGTGTTTCGGCCTCAACTCCAAATCTGTAAACCTCCAGAATCCCTCCAGACAACCGAAGAGTGAAGTAGTAAACCTTTGAACCTTCGTCTGCTCAATCATATCCAATTTTGCCCAGGGTTTCATCAACATCCTCAGATTTCTTAGGGAAACTTTAATATCCTTCGTTGCATGGATAACTTCTGCCATATAAACACAATCATAATATTCCGGTGTGAATCCCTGCTCAATAGGATCTTGCTCAATGTTAAACTTTTTGTAGATCATGTTCTTTGAATACTTTTCAAACTGCGTTTGAGCTGAGGGGAAAAAGGCGGCAGAGATATCTGTGAAGGTGTATTCAAAGTCGGTGACGTCCAACAGCTCAAGTGCTTTAATAACTTTGACTGTGTAGGAACCCGTTCCCGCTCCCACCTCCAGGATCCTCACAACCTTTTTCCCACCTCCTGACGACGACATTGCTTCTTTAACCCTGGCAAATCTCTGGGTCCCAACAACGTTACTAAACCCGTCGATTTGGAACAGCTTGGCGTATTCCCCATAAAAATTAGTGACGGAAGGCCACCCTTCCCGACACTCACAGCGGATTCGGGCCGAGGTCTATTAATAGTCGGCATGCCGAAAGAATATGATTCGGCATGGAGTACGTTATTGGCCACCAAAAGTGGTTCGGGCCGAAGTTGGCCAGCCGATTCCAAAACGCTTCGTGTTGCCGAATTACAGAATTCGTATCGCATGCATGCCAACTTACAACCGAACGTATGCCGCATGCTTTAAAAACAATATGCAATTATTTTTTGTTAAATAAATTAAGAACAAAAATAGATATTTACAATCAATTTTTTTTATTTTGGAATCTTAACCTATGACTGTCGGTTTATAGAATGAAGCAATGGTATACAAATACATGATCTTTTGTAGGGCAAATGTATAAATTTACACAAAATAGAGCTAATATCAATTTTAAGCTTAAAAGATACTGATAATTTTTTAACATAGTAAATATCCAGCAGTGAACTTCTAAAAGGATACTCTTGTACATCATGTCTTATTAAATATTCCGCACATTCGTATTCATTTAAGGATTTATCACCAATTTGTCGTTGAACCAATATGATTCTATTATCGCAAGTCATATAACAATTATTGCCTTTCTTAGAAGATACACTTTTTGTTACATCATTCGAGACTCTACTAATGTTGATTAAATCCTTCTCATAAATTCTATTTGCAATTTGTTCTAAGTGAAATGAGTGCGATCGAATCATTTTCTTAATGACCTGCATATAACTCTCAAACTGGAATGTGCTGCAATTATCCAGGTTTCCGTGATTTAAGCAGTCATCTGCCAAATGCGTAAGAGAATGCACATTATACACAATAAATTCCCTGCCATATAAATCTCTAGCTTCATTAATAAACTTAGTTAGTAATTTTTTAGCAAGATCGTTCCACCAAGGTATGTTGCAAAATTTGGAAAGCAAAATATATACGGCCGAATGAAGTAGAACAAAATGTTTTAGCTTCCTACTGCAAATATGCGACTGCAAGGAAGGAAGGCCGGTGTATAATAGGAAGCACCTAAATTCCGTTCCTTTAAAATGGTCAATCTCAAAAAGCGGTCTAGGCTTTCGTTGGAAGTCATTAGGAAAATACTTTCGAAACATAACTAAGTTATTAGAAATTAGAAGTATATCAGCGTGGCGTAATTTGTGAGGCAAGCCCCCCTTTACCCATTGACGTACTAATTTTCTGGTTACCCCTAAACATACAAGATGTAGATAATCTAAAGGAAACTCTGATACTAATCCAACATTTAACTGTAAAAATAAACTGTCTCCAGTATGATGCATTGTATCCCTTTTTGTCCTAAAAGAATCGTCAGTCCGTGATAAAGCTACCTCATTACTATACACAACTCGACCAAGCCATTCCCCTCTTTGATTACATCTTTCGCAAGCATAGTAGCTGTTATGATTTTTAACAGCCTTCAGAAAACTTCTTGCGGGGGCGTCTGCTAAAACTTTAGATATCTTAAAATCATACTTGCTTCCATTGTAATCTATCCCATTACATTCTAATATCTTACAATCATCAATAAACGATTGCATAAAATCTAAACTATGTGGCTTTTTATCACCATAGTATATACCAATTACAAAAGGTTCTTTAACGACAGCCTGATCTAAAATTCCTAGAATCGGCCAAAACTGTTTGTTACTGCTCCTAGAAATAGGGATACCATCTATACCAACTGATATTGAAAGTAAATGGCCTTTATCTGTTACAGTTATTGCGGATTGACTAAAAGTAATACCCAGCTTAATCCGATCGTACAGAAGTCTAATTAAATTGAAATAAACATATGAACCTCCACTCAAATTTAAAACATTGACACTTCTGGGAGTGAGCAACAACGTCCTAGGATGCTTTGGTAATTCTAATTTTGGAAATTCTGAATTAACTAAACCTAACAAATCTTTAATGGCGGAGTGAGTAATGTTGTGACATACAGCCCACTGCCTTAACTTATCTTTAAATGAATGACAAATCACTTCGTCTTGAACAGAACTTGCTTCTAAATGGCTAAACTCCTCACTGTTCTCAAAAGTTTGAAAGCATGTAGTGATAACATCATTAAACAAAGGAATTCTACTAATATCAGGGGTGGAAGTACAGCCAATTTGGTCATTGGGTATATTTATAAGGTCACCAGTCACTAATCTACACGTTGTTGGTAGAGATGAACTTGACACTGTTGATTGTACCCCATCTTGAATACTTGAAATTACTCTGGAAACTTCCGTTAAGCGTCTCCTTCGTTGTGTTCGTTCTGAGGATCCCCGTCTTCTGTGCATTTTTTCAAACGCCGCTGTTGACGCCCACCTCCTCTGTCGTCTGATCCTTTAAGCCACCTTTGAATAACTTTGTCTATTTCCTTGTTTGTAGCGGTCTCTCCTCCTTTGGTAAGCCTTACAGTTCCTAAAAAAGGAATAAACCTCACCGTTAGTATTATTATATTTAATGTATGTGAAGTAACAAAGGATTTTGGTCTTTTGAATGTACCGTAAATCAATTTAATACACCCGGTCCCTTCAAGGCCAGCAATGGTCTTCTTTCCCCTACCAGTTAAACTTAACTGAGAAGCCAACTTGTTTGTCAGTAAGGTTTCCAGAACTCTGATAGTTATGGAAGAGATCGATTGTCCACCAATAACTGTAAGCTCAGTAGTCTAAAAACAGAAGGAAGGATGTTAACATTTCTGTTTCCTTGCAATTAATTTACATTATAAAATACAATATACTAATGCATTATAAAATCGTTACTTCAAACATGACTTACGAACGCTTGGTTGTTTAAAGGAGCTGATAACCACTGATTGAAGGAGTTGAAGTCATCTATTGTGTCAATCGGAAGTTGGATGGGAATTTTGCACTTCGTGACAGCTGGTTTATTAGGATCGTCCAAGCGCCGTAGCAGTTCCTTTTGGTTATCCAAAATCTTCACAAAATACCCTAGTATAGTTTTCTGAAACGCTAAAATATTTATACATTGCATAATTTACGGTAATATTTATTTGAGAATGAACTGTGTATAAAATAATGGTTGATATACAATTTAGCTCCCCTTGGCCAGAGGTGAAACCAAGAGATTTAGGCTGCCTAAATATTGGTTCTCGAGTTGGCGTTGTTAGGGTAGCTGGTGTCCGGAATCGAGGTGAAGTTGAGGGTGTAGGAGTTGGCACTAAATAAGATAAATGAATCTTTTTGTTATTTACATTTCAGTACTTAAAAATAACTACATGTACACGATTTTAATTAAAAGTTAGTATGCTAAGCTACCTATTACTGGAGAAAATGTTTGTATAGGTGCAGTTGGTGTTGGGTGAGTCACTAGTCCGAGATAAGGGCGTTTGGGAGAAGCTTGCGGATTAAGTTGTGATGCTTTTGTGAATGCTAGAGTTTGGAGTAAATTCTTTTGTAAACAATAAACCAAAACAATGTCGGATTGTTAAAACAAGAAATAGCATACATTGTGATGAGTCAGGCAAGGGCGATCGTTGTAATAAACCGAGCGTTGGACACCCAGCATCCAGTTTTTCACTTTCAAGGTTTGACTCAAAGGATTCAGCAGCTGAGTCACTGGTTACGTCACTGCGACAGTTACCCGAATTTTCGTTTGATGACTGATGCTTCTTCAAAGAGTGACGTCGTTTTCGCTTCCTCAAAGCTGTTGCTGATGGGGTTTCATTGGCGGAACTATCAAGATTTGATGTATACTCTGACCGCACACAGCCCCTTCTAGCCCTTTTAAAATCAGCTGTGGAAGGAAGAGTTTTTTAGACATCATAAATGACGCATTAAATTGTTATTCAGTAGAGTTTTATGTCTTACCAAACGTGCTTAAGATTCTGCAGGGATAGATTGGCCAACGGTTTTCTGGTTTTTTATGAGCTTCGGCTAACTTATTGATGTTACAATTAGGACCTGAAGGCCAGCAGCAAAAATTATCGTTGCTCCTCAACCAAGTTGATGACACGACGGCTGTTGCTCCTTTTTCCTCAGGGAATTCCACGGCAGCATAGAATGACATACTAAAATGTAAACAGTAAACGAGAAGTAATACTGAGGCACTTGAAGAAAAAACACCTGTTAATTGTTCAAAATTTTAACTTGGGTGTTGTATATTACCTTAACCATAAATGTCAACGTGTCTTGATGTGCTTATCCAACGACTTGACCTCTTGTACCCGGTCCTGTTGACTAAACTATTACACTACACTAATTAACAACAGTCAAAACTAATTAGTTTAAAATTTTAACTAAATTGCAATGCGGCAACTAACCTGACTATATCTTCTAAACATAAAAATCTGGACACTTCTTCAACCCAGTTTACGGATATAAGATTTAATGTATAAATCACTCACACTACAGAATGCAAATAAAGTGCAAGTAAGCAAGGTAAGCACAACACTAAAGTAAAATGTTGGAGGTATGCCCAGCACTTGAACGTCCCGCCAGATCGTGTGAATCTTGGCTTGCGGGCCGAACGCTTGCCGAAATCCTTTGTTTCTTATAAATTAATGTGACTAATGAAAGAGAGATGCCGAATACGGCTGGAATGCGGATATCAATCGGCCAAGCATATTTTAAATGTCCAACTCATTGCCGACTTGGCCGAATGCATACCGAATAAAAATGGAAAGGTTGTGAGCGTCGGGTTGGTTCTCTTCGGGAAAGAGGATGGCCAGTGCGGACTGCGTTCCTCTCAAGATTTTCGCTAGATTCTCCCCAAATTTTGAAAAGAGCAAGGTGTGCTTGAATTTTGCTACAAGGTCTCTTGTAAAAGTGGGAAGGTTGATGGTATCCAAAATGTTTTGGAGCGGTGGAAGCAGTTTTGTGACTTTCCATGTTACTTCACAAGCATCATTTTCAGCAACCTTGAGGAGAATTCCTTCGCTGCTCAGGACTTGGAGCATGAAGCCAAAATATTTTTGGAATTCTTGATGAATTTTCAATTCCGTCATTAATTCCCTCTCTTTGATTTCCTTGTGGAGAACAGGCTCCCATCCTAGCTCATGAAAGGCTCCAGATCCAGTTTGCTTGCAATACATATATTTTAGTGTGAAGATATGAGAGGAAAAGAGTATTTCGAAGCATAGCTTCGTGGGGAGAGCATTGAATACGCAGATAAGCATTTTAAATACCTATCTGCGTTTTTCACCCTTGTTACTTTGTGTGAGGATGATATTGTTATGTTCAGTTTGAGTCATCGTAAATTCAAGGATTTTTGTCCTCGACTCAGCTTTTTGGGTCATTTAGACAATTAAAAACGCCCCACTGTTTATTTAGTTTGTATGAATGATGCGGAACCAGGTTCCAAAGTACTATTAAATTAGTTAACATGTGCTGAATCATAAGATTCTCACGCTCTAAATTATGCTTCCTTTACACTTATTGACACTGTGTGCCTTTTAGCCTAAATTTAGATTTAATCCCATACATTGTAAAAGGTTGTAAAAGTCACTGAATAAAATCTTGGGCTCTCTCTTTTTTTTTGCACTGCCCTGCACACAAATCTTGAACTCTCGTCTCGTTTATTACAGCTCTCCTTCATTCCACTAGTTAATCATCATTATCACCTTCTGCTGTGATTCCGCTACACAAACCATACCAAAACGAACAACCTAAAACCCACATTATAACAATATGATTATGATAGCATGGCTGGTGAGAGGCGAGAGTATGTGAATGAATGAACACAAAAAAATATATTACACAAATTCCTGATAACGGAACGAATCAAACATTTTTTTACCTGCTCATTCACTCTAGCTGCTAACTATTATTTTATTTTAATGCAAAAACATGAATTTTAGAAATAAAATCAGATTTTTAATTGTAATAATTAATTATTTCATAATAAAATTTGAAGAATTAAATACTTTTCCCAATAAAAACTGCCATATATTTTTCTACATTTATTTGAAGTAAAAAACTACTGAATTTAAATAATTATACTAAATATTTTTATAGTTATGATTAAAAGGTTGCAAGAATAACCTAAAACGAATGGGTTTCAGCACAATGTGTACATTTTAATGTTTTCAAAGCAATATATTCTTCGGGTTTCAAATGATCTGAGCACATGAATATTCTAGTGCAGTTATGATTATGATATCTGTGTATTTTGGTTGAGACCAGCCAGAAAACAAAACCACCCTAAACTTTCAGCTAAATCTATATGCCGGTATGGATGGATTTCTTGAAGAAATGAAAGCCCACGCTGGTATGAAATGAGGGCATCGTAAATGGCCTTGAGAAATATTTTATCCCACGGGCCTGCAAGCAATACACAATACATGCAATACGCCAACCATCATCATAATCATACTAGAGACTTAGTTGACTTATGAAATATAGAACTTGTTTTTATCTGGACGCACGTGCACTGCAATTTTCTGAAACCAGCCGTTTACTATAGAAAAAAGTTGAATCACAAGTTTACTTTCGGCACAATGTGAATGTGAATAGGAAAAAGCAATGGAGTGGAAAATATTCACTAAAGCATTATTACGTAGCTGAAGCGAGAGCATTCAGCGAAGTAATGGTTTTACTAAAACTGTCTGTCTGTCTGCCTGTCCGTGCGCACTCTCCTGGTCACATACATTGACCGATTTGGACGAAATTTAGTACACAGGTAGCACTACTCAAGAGGACCTCTGGGAATACTTTTCAGCCAAATCGGTCAAACGGTTCGAAAGTTATAGGTGGATGAGTTCAGAAACTCATCGATTTGGCTGAAATTTATACGAATACGTAAGAATTGCATAGCATCCGTGTGGATGTGCTTATGCATAACTCCGGAATCATGTCCTTGTGCATAAAGCCAGTATCCGGAATGGAATTCTGCAAGCAATGCTTTTACTACGTTGGGAGAGGATCGCAGAGGTGGGTATAGAGAGAGAGAGGTGGTGGAGGAGATTTGGGGGACATGGGGGGAGGTGGTTTGGAGGAGATCACTCAACGCCTTCTTCAGCTACGTCTCTGGCCTGCTTACTAGCAGTTTATTTTTTTCTTGTAATACAAAACTCTACACATTTTTTTAAATTTTATACTTGACAAAGAAAAAACACAATATCGTTAATTATTTTGTTATTGTTCAGCTCTATACTGTTTGTTTCTGAAAAAGGGAAAGACAACGAAAAATATACAGCAAAAATTTCCCTTGCAAAAGAAACGAATGTGTTTTTTGCCGTAAGATTGCCGCCTTGGCTTGAGACGCCACATCAAAGAAACCTGGAGCTCCAAAAAGTGGTGACGCACCTACTTGACGCACAGGTTTCATGAGAATTACACTCATCTTCGTTCAGAGGATCTGGAAAGTTGTTGCAGGTGTAACATTTGATACCTAAAAACAACAACAACAGATGACAGTTATTAGTACATTGTCATTTTTGTGACATTTTACTCTAACATTTGACCACAACAGTCCCGTTGTTGGAAATGCCGATGGACATTTGGAACAGGGGAAATTTTTCTCATCAGAACGAATCTTCATATGACGGCTAATTCCTGGCCGGGATCGAGACTGTTTGCCGCATTCCTCGCACTTGTAAAACATTTCTCATTAAAAGGTGCTTGGAAATCAATTGTTTTTTTACATTAATTAACAAAGTGGCATGGTGTTTGTCTTATATGTTAATCGCCTTCATAAACATAATATTTTTTATTAGCAACTAGAGTGAATGAGCAGAAGAGGTAAAAAAAACTTTTGATTTTTTCATTTATCAGTTAAGTAAGATTCATTCACATGTCTCGCATCTCACCATGCTATCATAATCATATCATCCTCACACAAAGGAACAAGAGTGAGAAACACAAGAAGGTATGCAAAATACATTCAATGCGTTGCTCTCCCCAAAACATTATGTGAAATGCTCTTTTCCTCTCGTATCTTCACACTAAAGTATACGTATTGTAAGCAAACTGGATTTGGATTGACTGATGCTGATGGTGAGTGGTGAGTTTGTAAGCTGATAATTATGACGTTGAATGTTGTTGAACATGGTACAAATTTTGTCAGTTAGATTGAAATGGTTGTACTCCTTGAATTATTTTGTAGACTAGATCCCTTGTTATTTCTTACTTCAATTTTAATCTCTTCCTATTTCTAATTCCTCTTGATTAAAAGATTTTGCTTGAAACCAGAACATCGGCTATTGGCTAGATCATTACAGCTGGATTCAGTTGTTTGCAAAGTTTCCCAGGTCATGGATTATGAAACACCTGAACAATTCAATGTATAAGTGTTGTTTTTAAGCATGTCATCATGATATTAGTTCATGAAATATGAACTAATAAATATCAAATAAAAATTGACAAATAAATTAAAAATGGAATGCTGAAGCAAGGTGAATAATAATCGAATCAATTTCATTCAAAAGGAATTAAATCAATCCTGGTTTGAAGAAAACCATTACAGATCTAATCTAATCTAATCTAATGTAAACAAAAAATTCACCAGTTTCCTCTTTTTCTCGTTCAGCTACAGTATAGTATGCATGCCTTCATTGAAAAGGAAAATACGTGAATTTTACACCAAATTTTATTTCTATTATCCTGCATCTGTAAACTATCTTGCTCTGACAAACGATGATATGATGCCACTTCAGAGTATTAACAACAACACCTTGGTGCCATAATAAAAACGGGGTTTAATTATCTAAACCAACACGTGGATAATTATCGTTGTATAAAATAAATTTAATGTTATATATACTCAGCGTGAGATATTTATATGAACTATAAACATGAACGGCTTCGAAAACTAAAGTTAAAATCTTTTTCAGGCGTCAGCGTCATGTTGGGAAGCAATACGACGTCCTCATCCTTGTCTGCAGTACAGAGTTCATAGTTGCGAAGCACGTACACAGCTACAGTTTTCATTTCGTTCATTCCAAATTTCAGTCCTGAAAAAAGTACATTTTATTTTTTAAAAGTTATTTTAAGCCTTCGACAAATTGAGTATGACCTTATTTTTTTTTGAAGGATACATTTCTTGACCCCGCAGAAAATGGTAAATCCGCGTAGGGATGTCTTTTGGCGCATTCCTCTGATAAAAATCTATCTGGATTGAATTGCTCTGGATTAGGATAATAAATTTCGCTTCTGTGTATCACAAAGGGCGCGATTCCGTGCCGGCTGGAATCTCCACAATTTTTCCTTCATATTCGATAGTCAAACTCTTTTTCAAAGATCTGATAAAACTAAATACTGAAGGGTAGAGCCTTATCGTTTCCAAAATACATCGTTCCACGTATTTGAGACTAGAAAGGGCTTCATATGACAAGTTTCCATTTTTAGCTTGCAACGGGTCTTCAAAAACTTGACCAATTTCCTTTCTGCGTAATTCCTACGTGTTCAAATAAAAAAATTAATTTCTCTGATAAATTTGCATAAAACACTGTAACTCCTGCCATGCCATGTCACTGTTGGAAGAACAGACATTTGTACTGAAACAGCAAGACAATAAAGTTTCAAATCAAATCAGGGTTGATGAGGGCGAGCTCGCATTTCTTCCAAAACGCCTCCCTTCGTTTCCATCTCCTCTTCTGTTCAAAAACAACTGGTAGGTTGCCGTTAAAGGAAATGTGCAGATGTAAAATTCTGTTAATTCTTCTCGTATGTTTTGCTTCAGTCCCTGGAGAATATCCTTAAGCTGCACATGAACTCTTTGAAATTCAATGTCATGATGTAACAATCCGGATGTTAGTTGGGTTTCTATTCCATTTTCTACAATTCTAAGAGCTTCAGCTTGGTTAGTTTCCAGTAGAGAATGCCATAGCTTCCAGCTCTTGTGATGGCAATTTCATACAGCAGTTTTGATTGAGAATTATTTTATTTTCGCATAAATGAAAATTAAATATGAATATCTTACTATGATGGATTCATCATCTTTGCTAAAAATTGGTGTCAAGTAGGCCAAAAACACTGGGATTGAAAATTGTAAAGTTAAATTAGACTTGATCGTATATGGTGTTCCTGCCACTGTTCCATTATTTTATAGACATTTTTAGCAAAAACTTACAAATATTCAAATGAATTTTGAGTAGTACTCAACGCCCTGGATTGTTTTACGTTGAATGCAAAAAAAAATGACAAAAAAATACTTTCCTTGTTTAGGTTTTTCGTTGATTTAGCTTCCTGTTAGTCAAACTGGACAGACGGGCGAACAAAGTTAATATAGCATTTACTTGCTGAAAACGATTCATTTGTGAAAATAACCACATCCTGTAAACGTTGAAAGAAAATAAGTGAAATGAGTTGACGGGGTATGGCTGGTTGGTACTTGAATCATGCAATATTTGTTATCAGTGATTAATTATAAAACTGGCATTGTTCGGAATAGTTGTTTATGTTGCTAATAAAATGACTATGATTTGTCAGTAATTAATGGTGTTCTGAAACCGTCATTTTTTGGAATTTTGGAGGTCATCAAGTTTAGCTCAATCATTGGGGAATTCATTGTTATTTCCCGAGTTTGGAGCTTTTACCACCATCGAAATATTTGGCTGAAAGTTCGGCAACAACTACTCTGACAAACCCGCAAGTATCAGTTTCACCAAATATTTCTAAAACATGATTTTTTAAGCTTGCATACTCCAATCCGATTATGAACTACATATGTCGGTTTGATTTTGATTATTTGGATTGATTAAGAATTAGAATCAACGAACATTAATAGTGGCCCATTAACTGACGCAATAAAATTTCACATTCAAGTGTATCTCGCTTTTTATTCAATCACAGATAAAGGCAATATTTTTTTCACTCGCCAATATGTTTATGTGTGACTTGTAATTTGTTTTAAAATTTTGCTTTCAGCGCTCCAAATTTTGTAAAGCTAAAATACAATCGTTTTAAAAGTTTCTGACCACTTGAGCATAATTAATTTGCATTCAAAAAAGTCACTTTTGAATGTAAATAGTAAGCGACAGCTGGACACTGAAATCATAATGTTTTTTTCTTTCAAATGTATTAACTGTGTAAAAAGATACCTGACGATGTTCAGATTCCATTTGCGATTGAGTAAATTGGTTTCATAACGCAATCACTCAAAATTCATAAGGAAGGAGCGATAATTATTCTACGGTCTAATAGAGTTGGCTTTCTACTTTGTGTCGTTTAACCGGATATTTAATATTGATTTTTGTGGAAAGAAGTGTATGTTCAAAGCAAGAATTGAGCTACCAAACATTTGTATGTATTAACCAGTCGCAAGCAAAATACCTTCTTGGTATCAGTCAGTTCAGTTTTACCACTTTACCAGTGACGTTTAAAGGTTACCTCTGAACGACATAAAATATTTTTGGGTCGACAAAAAATAGAAACCTAATCAAATTACGGAGTCGTTTACTGGGGTTTTTCTCACATCATGGTCATTTCCATTTCTTATTTTGGTAAGAATGACCTCATTTTGTTTCATTTATTGTGATTCTAATCCTTCTAATGTTGATTTTCAATATGAACTAGGAATAATTTGTTGACCGATAGTTGAAGTAACGTATGCAAAAACAGCGGGGTAAGGCACGAACTGGTTCCCACTAAGTCACGCAAGTCGTGTATATGTAGTTGACAAATAAGCTGCAAGATCTTCTGATATATTGAAAATACATATTCACGTGGTTATTTATCTATAATACCAAGCAATTCAATTTTGTTTGGTAAAACAGTCATTCATTTCTGGCATTCTAATTCTCATCGTGGTGCTTTACAAGAAATGATTTTTTAAGGAAATTAGTCATTTTAAATTGCTGGCTTCAAAATTTGCAACAATTTTACATATTACAGGAAATTTCATTTAAATACGAATAGGGGCATTAGGAAGGAATATTTTCTTATGTTATGGATTCGTTTAGGCTCGTTTTTTGACACATTAGTCAAAAACGAACTAAAGAGTATAGTAAGCCGTACTTTTCAAATGGTGGTTTATTTTACATACCATCCACACCGAAACCCCAAAATCGATTTTTTAGATAAACCAAACCAACAATCTATAGCATTGTCAACTGTGTTTGTAAAAATTCTACATACGCGTATGAATAGCAATACCGAATTCTCTACAGCAAATTCGGTTCGTCATCATTTGGTGTAACCTGCAAATACAAGGATAGTTTAACTGTGCTCTTGCTTTTGTGGTTTGGTTTATACGATCGACACCGGAAATCCAAAATCGATTGTTCAGAAGGAGCCAGCAGGCAGCCGTTGTAAATGCCATCATTTTTCCACAAGCCATGTAAACGCAAACAAGAGTTTTCCCGAGAACTATTTCCCCACATATAATGGCTTCGTTTGGGCTCGTCCCTTGACACAATTGTGCCATACAAATGGTGGCTTATTTTATTTTGCCTCACATGCACCAGGAATTGATTTTCAGAAAAACCAAGCAGACAACGCAAAGCAATATCAACTGTTTTTTTTGGGTAAAACTCCTACATAATACCGCGTGTGAATAGTAAAACGGAAGAGTAAGTATTCCCATAGTCTTCATGGCTGAAATTCGGTTCGACATCGTTCGGTTTAGCCTTAGAAACAAAGTTAATTTGACCGTGCAGTTCGCTTTGTGGTTTCTTTTATACGATCGACACCGGAAATCGATTTTTCAGAAGGAGCCAGCAGGCAACCATCCTAAATTTCACTATTTTCCCACAAGCCTTTCAAGCACAATCAACATAGTTGCACTGAAATAGTTTAAACACTACAACGAACATTAAGTTGTAGATCAACTTGAAGACAAATATAATATAAAACTTTCTTATCATCTTATCGTGTCGATTCAATTGGTTGATTTTACAGGTCATACTAAAAATATTTACTAAATCGTACTTGAAGCCATCAAGGGTAATAAGGGAGAAAACGGGGAATACGGTACGTATTTTTTTAACCAATTATATTGCTTTTTATGCATTTCGATTTCTTCAACCAACAGCCTTTTTATTTTATTTTTTAAAAATAAGTTTTTATGTCGTTCAATATATTTTTCCGTTTCATAATTTTTTCGAAATCTTGTGTAAAAGTGTAATCAAAGTAGGTTTGTATTTAGGAACATAACAATAGGTACATATCAATATGTATTTGTACAAGAAATATGTGGTGGATCTGGATGAGTATTTAGATGTAGGAAGAATCGTGATTAATTTTAACATTTTGTTGAAAGCTTGTCAAGTTTTTATCACGGTTATCAAGTGCCAGTATACCTTTCTATGCATTTCAAGTAGGGAATCTCTTTCTGTGGATTTGAAATACGGCATATCTCTTGTGATAGTCATTCTGCGGTCTAATACTATTGATATTCTCTTTTTGTGGTCTTCACCGGATATTTAATATTGATTTCTGTAGAGAGAAGCGTATAAGCAAAACAAAAATTTCACTACCAAAAATATTTATATGTATTAGCCAGTCGCCAGGAAAATGCCTCCTTGCTATTAGACGGTTCTGTCTTACTCCTACAGGTACCTCTTAACCATATAAAATATTTTTAAATTCACAAAGTGCAACCAATTACCGAGTCATTTAGTGGGTTTTGCAGACCATGGCCATTTCATTTTCTTAACAAATAGCTAAGAATCTTTTGGTTCATTTAACATTCTGATTAACTTGGTTATTTATTTATAATTATAATACCAAGCACTTCAATTTTACAAAAAAAGGCAATTATTTCTGGCATTCTAAATTAACCATGGCGTTTGCTAGAAAATTATGTTTTACAGAAAAAATTGATTTGATAAAAGCAGACACGGAAACATCACAATCGTTTTTACAAATTGGTAAAAAAAATTAAAAATCGCGACCTCAATATAGTTAATAACCTTACAGATCTTTTTTAAAACTTTTCAGGTTTTTAGGGATATATATGCTAAAATAATTTTTCTTTGGCTGATTATTATTATTCTAACCCATTTAGGATTGCTGCCACCCGATAGCAATACCAATAATTCTTTTTAAAAAAATTAAAATTTTTATGGTTTCGTGGAATGAATACCGGAAATGGACAACAGAAAAAACAACAAAAAATCAATTTTTTTAACATACGTGCACAGTTAGCATCAGCCGAATCAACGAAACCACAAAAGTTGCTAGTGCAAAAATAGCACTAAATTGATTTACAAGAACTTTAATTAAAATATTTTTCCCATTTTCCTAGCACACAAAGAGGTCCAGATCGTACTAACACTCGCTAGTGAGCTAAATCGTAATCGAAATCATCAAAGATAAAACCACACTCTAACAACTGTAGGAAAATTGGTACGTTAAAGGAATGATTGCCAAGAATTACCTTTTTGAATCTCTATTATCTATTATGAATCAACTTTTTAATGTGTAATTTCATTAAGTTATTTTATTGCGTATTCCAACAGAAAAGTCAATTCCAATTGCAGAAAACTCCCAAAAAGGCAAGCTGATCGATACATCTACATCATAGTAGCAAAATGTTGCTACTTATTGCAATTATTTTAAGGTGTTTGTGCCAGATACACGCACACTTGCCGTATAATGACAAAACTGACACATATTTTGGAACGTTAAATGAATTGCTTCGTTTGACTGGAAAAGAACAAGTGTTAACACAATCAGGATTCATGAACTACATCAACGACCCAGTTCCTAATGACGACTTTAACCAGGTGGATAATCTGAACGAGTATCTTCAACATTTTGAAAAATGCTTTGTTAACGTGATCAACTTTCGTAATATAGACATACAACCACCAAATGTACCAATCATCTTGTCGCAGCCAGAGCCTGTAATGGAACAACATAAATTAAATGATGGCCGAAAACTCTACTACATTCGAGCAGCTCAAAAAGGAATACAAAATCGTATGTCGCAAAATACTAATGCAACGGAGAGAAACAGGAGTTCTGTTTGCACTAGCAAACTTTTTGTTGAAGGAAAGACATTCGATCGAATTTTCGTGTATCAGTCGTACCACTTTGATCCATTACACGAAGGTTTTTGCATGAAACTTAACGGTACCAGATTCATCATGGAATCAAAGCCATGGAATTGTGAAATAAATCTCTCCCTATTTCCGCCCGTACACAGTGGAGACTGCCCACACCATAAGGATTCAAACACTGGTATTTTTGTCGAATGTGGTCCAACAAATATTTTGTTTCACCCCGTTACTGATGACTCAAATGCCCCAGAGCTCGTAGATCACAGACAATTACAACCTTCATCTGTGCCGGCTATACACTTCAACGTTCTTTCGAAACAACAGCATCAACAATGGCTTAATTTACGGGTGCACGGAAAATGGATTTGGCAACAAGTATCACCCGAACGTCGCACCGTTTACCGACGTACAGAACAGTACGCGACAAATAACGTTTATCTTGTACTGGTTACGGGTTATACAAGTCCGCAAAAATGTGAAATGAAATCCTTGCTGCAAATCACAAACATGTTAGGACTAAAATCCTGCTTTAGCTGCGCTGATAAATTAACTATCACGCTGAATGAAATTCCCGTGTCATTTCTTGGAGTCAACGGACAGTTTTCTAAACTTATGACCAGTTTGTTTCCAAAAAGAAACGAATTGGTTGCATTCGTATGTAAAATTATGCTGAACCACGAATTACTTGCATACATGCATTCCTGTCCAAGGACCTTAGACAGTCGGCACAAGTACTTCAGGTATGAGGAAGAAGAAAATAGATTTATCCCAATTCTAGCCACTGTGCTACAACTGCTATTTCAAAATCAATCACGACTCCATTGGGAAGAGTCAACCATGAGCTGCTATAATGGAGTCCTAATTAAGGGAGTGCCACGGCATGCTAGAATTGAGGCACATATCTTTGATTATCCGGCAAATACAATTAAATCTGACGGCATGAAATTGGTAGATTTAGTTACCATCCAGATATTTGTGTCCTGTGGGAGACCTCGATTTTCAGAATTTGAGTTTGTCGAGCTTTTTAGTGTTTTCGATTCATACATATGGCAATTTATCTTTATGTCTCTGGTTCTTCTCACCGGATTCATTCATTTGATTTTTTACGTTTCGATTAAGATAAAACAAGGGGAAACTACGAATAATGTGTTGTGGAAGCATTTTAATTTAGTTTCTACTTTAAAGCAGGTAACAAAACCGTTGTTAGAGCAAGGTGACCCATTCTCCTCAGCCGTAGCAGATAATGCTTATCTTAGAATATGTATCGGGGGTTTCCTACTGGTCGGGGTTGTGCTAAGCAACGCATACAAAAATACAAATGTCTACAACATGATATCCCCAAGGAAGCCAATCCCTTATGAAAACTTGTCACAACTTATTGCTGACGACTTCAACATCTTTTCCCGAGCAAAATACCCCGATGAGTTCTCTAAACATTCACCAAATTCTGTACCAATATGCCCTAGTGCATCACAAAGTTCCAGTGATTGCTTCAAATTGGTTACAGAAGTTACACAATTGTTGTCCCCTATGGAATATATGGCAAGATATAATAGCGATATCCCAAAAGTTTATTATCAATTAAAAAATTATACAAAAATAGTTCCATTGGAATTAGTTTGGGAAGTTATGTACATGGAAATACTGCCCAAACTAGATGATTTGAAATCCGACCTATCTGCTATTACCGAGATAGAGAAATATGTTAACAAAAAACAAAAAACAAAAATTTCGGGTATGTTGACGCAATGCAATAACACAGCATTCGTGGTCCCTCGTCAACTAGCACATGAAATGGCCAAGTCATGGCAAACTAACTTTATGGAATATACATATGTAGGAAAGGAGAGTTATTTCCAGAAGGAATACTCAATTGACTTTAGGGGTCTTATTCCCCCGTTCGTAATGCATGCCATGCAGGCCTTACACTTCTCGGGATTGATTAATCATTTTTATGATTTGGTATTGTTTACTTCAAACTTCAACCCGGTCATGCCGAGAACGGCTCCAAGGCAGGCAACATTGGATGGAAATGTTTTCATAATTTTTGTCATTTTGCTTGGAGGTTATGTCATTTCTGGCTTAGCTTTTTGTATGGAATACCATCAAATAGTTTATAACTTGTTACGCAGCTTCGCGTTAAAAGGATATCATGGTTTAAAAGGGTTAAGAAGTACGAAGGTTCGTCCTTTTTCATAAGATTTTAGATTAAATTGGAATGGCATACATAATATTGGACAAATATTTTTTGCTTTTTTCACCTCCAGCTAAAAAATGTATATAACTTACACCGCAAAGTTAAGTATCATCATTTCGTATCACATGGCGATGACGAAACAAAAAATTCAGTTTGGTTCACCTCAATGTTTTACAACTTGTAATCTCTCGTTGATGGCTAGTGAAAATCAAATGATTTTTGATCAAATGTAAAATGTATAGAGTCACAGACTCAGCCTTTGCACAAATAATTTTAATTAATGGGTATACTTGTATAAGTTTACTATATTTAAATTCGGTATCCAGTCCACTATGTTAATGCTAACGTATGAATAAGATTGATCTGTATGACATGCATATGCCTTTATAACTAATTGCCTGAAGGCCTTGAAGCACGTAGTCGGTTGGTCGACAAATCGAAATGTATATTTCAATTCAATATTTATGATAATTAACATTCATTAATATTTATGCTAATGTGAGATCCTGTAATGATAAAATCCCCCTAATACAAAATAGTAAAACTAGAAATAACAGTTGCACAAAATATTTCTCTAACATGACCTAAAACCAATTACGGACGAAATCAGTATGAATTTAGTTTCATTGATTGATTAAGAAAGATACTTAAAACTACTTCAAGAATGGAAGAAATGTTCAAGAAAAGTTTTCTCTTCACTTGAAGCTGAAAAGGTTCTTATTTTACAGTCCTGGAAAAATGAAGACTGCTTGAATAAATGAATAATTATCAATTTAAAACCAGAAGAATATTACCCTTTACGATTATATAGGCACGAACATTGATTTTCCTACATCACATTAATTTATATGGCATCCTATTAACTTGCATAATTTTATTTTCACAGTCGAGTTCTGCCTAACAATAGTATTTCCTGGTTTTATCAATAATTAACAGGAAATTGTTTTTCCTCTCAAAATTTTTTGCACAAGCCTTGTTATTTGATTTAATTGGTTTTTCAGGCTTCCAAATATTTTTATTACTGTCACTGTAAGGTTTGTATTTTGAAGGTAAAAACCACACAAGTCTCACAATACAGAGTCTTAGATTCAAATCAAATGTGGCTTAGATTTAATATTTATCCAATTCCAATCACAAATCGTAATTTAACGGGATTTGTTTGGTGAAAACTGATTTTTTATCAATTCAAAGGCATAGCGCAAATGTTAGTTTATTTATTTAAAAAGTAGTATTTAGTAAAGGTATTAATTAATGGATGTGCAGTGTTTCTCTATTTAATTAACTTATCTTCTGGCCTCTCCTTCAATTATGCTTGATTAATTGCATTCAATAATTACATACCTCTGTTTATGCATCAATTTCGTTTTAGTTGCATAAATTTTTATATTGATTCATTATCATTAACCAAGTCCTAGCCTAGTTAAAATGAAAAGGGGTGAGGTGAAGTTTCTGCAACGCAATGACTATAGTGGATACATTATACATGGTTATGGCTTGGCTTGACAACTACAACTCCTTTTTCTCACGCTCTGCTTTCTACCAAACCAATTTTTATAGACTCTAGACTAGGAATGGCCGGGGTATTATAGTATGGTGGAAGTTTCCTTTCTCAACTACTGTTGACTGTCCCTTCGTTGTTGCGGCTCGTGATCCAGTTTTAATTAACAAGTATTAAAACTAAAGCCACCGGTAAAATTTAATTGGGGCAACCAAAGAAGCTAATAATAGCTACAAATGTTAAATTGTGTGGAAAGGAGCTCGGAAAGACACAAATGACACGTCGTGTGAAAACTCATCGACTGGTATATGCCGTACGCAGAGAATGGTTACATTAAGAAACATTTGGAGAAGGAGTGTTGTAAAAAACACCTCCGGTGTAACGATCATCAAATACCTTCGATGATGCGGTGATAATAAAGATTAATTTGAAGCAGTTTTGTCACCCAAAATTATTTGTGATGCTACTCTAGTAAAATGATTGAATGTTAGTCTGTACTTGAGTAGGATTTGTCTTTGAATTGAAACAAAATTTTTACCGCATTTTGAGGTTTCACAGTATCGTATAGTATCGCACCTTTACTTTGTAATAATTACGATTGGTAGAACCATTTGAGAAATATTCAGCAAAACTTAACGCTCATTTAATTCAACAAATGATAAAAGTTTATACAAATTATTTAAATAAATTTTATATTGGGGCTTTGAGTGGGACAGAATATTCAGTATTAAAGAATTTGATTTTACGTCATTGTAATTCAACGCTGATCCTTCCTTTGCATTTGTTTCTGTAAATAGGGAAACTGGACTTTAGAAATATAATACTCCTTCAAAACCTTCTTAAAACTATCGATTAATTTTTAAAATCTGTTATAGTTAAGTTATGAGACAAACCTTAAATGCTTATTCAAATCATATCGTCGAGAGTACTGAGAGCCACAACGAGGACAAGAGAACTTCTCATTCACTCCAGCTCCATGGAACTTATAATGATGCCGATTTAGATGATAAGCTCGAGTAAAGATTTTCTTGCTGCACTGCATTGATGTATTTCTTTCTTCACATGTCGTTTCGTTTAAACTGAAAAGGATAGAATATTGAAATTAGTAACTACATCATTATTTTTGAGCTTGTGATTAAAATAAGGAATTTGGGTTGACTGACATCAAAAAACATTTTTAATTCTTCAGTATTTCGTACTCTGTGCCTTCAAACGTTCCTATTTTTCCAACGACATTAGTCTTGGTCACTTTCTTTCTGCCGCCATCGAGCTTTGAGTACTTGTTCCAGTATTACTCGTTCTCTTCCTTGTTTTTCGCAATGGCTCAGAAAGTCCCGCAGAAGTTGCAGAGGCCACAACTTGATTCATACTCTGTTGGTCTTTGGCTTCACCTCCGCTATCCTTCACAAATTACATGGAAGCTTTGATAATCATGAGGAAAGAAAAGTTAACATTCATCCACCTCGCTACATCGAGTCCCGTTTTAGTCATTCCTGACATAACCACTGCTGGGGCTACTGGTTCTTTGATAATATCGTCAGCGTCACCAACAAAATGCGACTCGGATGTGAATGATGCAACTATAAACGAGTATGCCGAACCAGCCCTTCTTCAAGTGTCTATTTCTGCCAATGACTCCAACCGTAGAATTTCTTAGTGCCCTTTGTTCGATAACGACTCTCTTTTTGAGGAGGAAAACCATGTGCTCAAAACTGAATCGCAGGTGGAATCGGAAATGAAGGACCTCCACGAAGATAAGGCAAGCGATATCGGAGGTGAAGCCAAAGACCAACCCTGTGTAAATCAAGTTGTGGCCTTTGCATCTCCAAGGGTTATCACTCCTGCGTCTACTCCTTCTGTTTCCTTCTTAGATCTCGTTCCTGGTCCTTCCAGACAAATTATCCCACCTAAAAGACGACGAGGCATACCCAGGGGGTCAATCAAGAGGATTGACCTGTCAATTACTGTAACAGTCCTCCCACTCCCACCTGTTTCTGTAAAACGCCGAAAGTCGGAGGGAATTCACCCTCGGAAAACCGTCAAAAGAAATCCACCAATGTAGCGTGTGTAAAAAGGCATTTACTCTAGCTCATAGTTTTAGAAGACATCTCCATGAAATCCATGGTCCTGGAAAAATAAGAAGTTCCTTGTCCTTATTGTGGCGCTTCTCAGTACACTCAACGATATAATTTGAATGTTCATTTAAAGTTTATCACTTAACTTACATACGACTGATTTAAAATATTATTCGATCTTGCTTACTTAGAATTTGGTTGATTAAGGATTGCTGATGATGTCCTGTTTATCATTTTTCAGAAGCGGATGCTGGAGAAGAATTTAAGGAGAACTGCAATTGAATCAAATTCACTAGTTATCTATCTCAAAGATTGTTATAATGTTCTTATCGTTAATTATAATATGTGTTAATTGTCATTGTCGGTTGAATAAACTTTTACAACGTTTAATTGATTTTCCTCACCCTTTCTGTTTATTAAAATTCTAGTCTTATTTATTGCGGTAATATCTGGATTTAATTTCTGAAAGTATCATAATTTATATAATAATAGGTTGTAAAAAAGTAAAAGGATATGAAAATGTTTGAAAGGTCAAGTACAAACAGACTAAATTTTCAAAACATTACAAATACTTTATTATACACTTTGTTCGCAACAATTCCGTTGGTGTGAGTTGAGTCAGGTTAATTGTAAGTAAAAATGATCCTTTCTTCTAGTAAGGGGATGTCATTGTTCGGGGGATAAGTGGCCGATGGCTAAATCATGTTAGAGGGTGAAAAAGGGTCGGGATCTCATGGGAAATTCACATTGTCATTGTTCTTCTTCGTTTCGTAAGTTTTTGCATCTGTGTCAGTTTCTCTCAATTAGATGAGTTGGGAGCAGGATAAAGAAAACCATGCCATCTAATAGATTATGTTTCCTTTTAAGTCCTGGGAAATATGATGATACATACTCAATATAATGTTAAACCCACGCCATTAACTCCAAAATGAATGGCAACCGACATAATGAAAATATCATGAGAATTATCAATTATGAGCATGAATGATAAGAAGCATAGGTTCATACATTTTTACAAGGATGGAGGATGCGGCTCCGTTTTCTGAGGAGTATGCGAGAAATGCACTACAGCGGTCAACATAAACTATTGCCACAACCGAATGATTGTGAGGCACGTTTATTTACTTGGAAATTTGGAGTTTGCAAATTTGAGAACTGTTTCAATCTGGAGAAAGGCCTCATAAACCACATGAGAGCTGAACACAAACAAAATCCTGCTAATTCATACGAGTGCAGTTTTTGTTTGTTAAAGTTTCCTTGTCATCGTGACTTCAAGTACCATTTGTATACTAATCATGGAGAGCTTTTACGGTCAAAGGAAAGTCAGGCAATGAAAGGAAGCTGTTCCATATCAAATGAAACTCTAGCGCGTAAACTTGAATGTCTTATCCTTACTTTTTTACTTGAATTTGGTTTGGGTTTGATTTAATCGCAGAATTATTGATTTTTTGAAATCATGATGTATTTTTAGATGCTGAAGATTTGGGTATTGTTGAACCGCTGCCGTCTGCATTTTAATCACTACAAGATTCAGCTATAAGAGTGGCAACGTCTTCCTCTGTTTATCTGGGATTGTGGATAGTGTGAACAATTCTGATAATGTTGCCCGGGAGTCATAATCAGCTCAAAACATAAACTGTTCGTTTGCCTGACTCCTCGTCACCAAGTTGGTGCTTTCACCATTTTTCACGTGGAATTTGTGTCAGTGAAAGCGGAATTGCAACTTTTTCATGGGCAATGTTGAAAGTGCCGTTTTATTCGTAGCTCAGTTTCATCCTAAAGGGTACTTGGATTAATGTAGCTGTAGTCGCAGGTCCAAATAAAACTAACTTAATAAATGTGTTCGACGTTTTTTAAATAATTAGTCAAGTTATGAGGGTATAGTGCTTTAATGCTCAAATGTTAAATACGAATATTTCGAATGTAGTAGCAGCTTAGGAATCTTTGTAAATACATTAAGTCACTAGTCATAAACTCAGATCGTAAAAGCTAAACAAAATGTTTTCCAAATTACATGTAGCAAATTTTATGACAAATAATTGAAATTGGCGGAAGTATGTTCAAGTATGTTGCCTTGACCAATTCCTTCTGATTGTTAATATGCTTGTCGAATCAGCTCACATTATGCGTGTAAAAGGTTATGGACAAAAATATTTTAATACTAGAAAATATTTTAAGATGCTGATGTCATGCAAACCCACAAACCTTGGTGTTGAAGGTCCAAAAACTTTGGTTTTGTTTAAACTGAAACACAGTTAAAACTGCATGACGGGATTACAAAGCATTTCACGTCCTCCAAAAACTAAATTTTTATATCCCGAGTTTGACAGGGTTTTATTCAAGTATATGGCTCAAATCACGTCAAAGTGACGAAAATCTCGTTTGCATATTTTTGGCATCATACACCCTACTTTAAGGTCACAGTGCCCCTTTTTTGAAGGTGGCAATGCAATAAAGGAAAAGGGGGGGTTCACAAAATACTGACATATTTGTAAAAAGTAATTTACTTATCAATTAGTGAGAGGTGATATATTTTATTTTAATACAATTTGTTAATTTGGTTACTCAGTATGCTATTTCACGATATCCTGTTTTTTGGATGAAAATGTGAAACTGCAATGCTGTGTGTAGTGTGTGAACGAACCCAAGAGGGTTGACAGGGGTTATTGGCCGATTTAAATAGTCCAGCAATTAAGTGCCGTAGCACGCTTGGGGACACTTTAGCGAATCTCGTTCCAACGCAATATGTATCTTTAAACCGCGTAGAACACAATGTATATCTTGAAAGTTTCGCTAAAGTGTCCACAAGCAATTTAATTATAGTTATATTTAACACGTAAAAATTTAAAAAATTAAAAATTTCGAAAAATAATTTGTTTGCATCGCTTCTGCTATATGTGTACATTCAGTTTGGATGAGGGTTCTACAACCTATATTGCATAGTTATGGCAGAAAATCGCTAATTATTTTACTTCAATTAAGTTTACATATGGTATAAAACCTTTGATAAAAGGTCGATTCCAGAAAAAAACGAGATTTTACCATTTCTCAAGAAGCCGATTTTAATGATGCATACAAAAGATGCAAATTCAAAAGTTGAAAATATGGACATGTTACTTTGACGTGATTTGAGCCATATGGTTTAGAGTTAAAAATACTAATTCATAAATTACAAGTGTCTCTAAATCAAAAGAGTTTAGAATGTGCCCTTATTTCAATAACACAGAAAGCAAATATATATTATTAATCAAGACGTTTACAGGTGCATTGTGAAGTGATTTTTAAAGATTTGTTAGGTAGATGTTACTCAATTATTTCTTCTGAGAGCACATCATAACCTGGGTTTGATTGTCTTCAAGCACAATATATTGACTGTTGCATAATTGCTCAAAGAAATGTGCTATTTCCGTAAAACCAGGCCGCTTCTCACTATCCAAATTCCAGCAATCAAGCAACTTTATGTATCTGAAACGCCCAATAATGTTTTGAATTATGAAATGCTTCTGCAACAGCTATAGGATAATTTATGAGAGAATTATTGATTACATTTGCTCAGATGCAAATTTAGGTTTGCTAAGTCGCAATCCATTTTCAATTTCCTGGTTAAAATCCAATGACCAGCTGAGCGTACAGTAAGGTATTATACCTACAAAAAACGTTATGCCTATATTAAACTGTATCATGAACCCAGGTTTTACGACACATTGCAAGATTACTACTACCATGATTAAGTTGAGTTACCCAAACTGAATATTTCCCAAATGGTCACACCAAAACTCCAGACATCCGATTTCGAAGTGAATTCCATTTTTGTCAAAGATTCATAAGCCAACCATTTCCAAGGTAGGGGCTCCTGCGATTCTTTAACATATTTTTGATATTCATAGAGCTTTCTTGAGAGTCCAAAATCTCCAATTTTGCAAGTAAAATTCTCATCCAATAAGATATTTCTGGCAGCCAAGTCTCCATGAACAACATGCTTTCCCTCAATGTATTCCATTCCGCTGGCAATCTGATGTGAAAATCTGTATAAGTCATGCATGAACAAAGTTTCTCCTTCATATGGGTTTCCGGTAGGATGTTCCTCAGCACTAGTGGCAACATGCTTCTTTTGTCTCAAAAACTTTTCCATGGATCCATTTTTACAGAATTCCGTAGCAATGTACAAAATACCTACAATGTTTTTTTTATCCAAGTACAATTTTTTTGCTAAATTTTGTTCCATTGAAAATTTTAAGTGCATTTTTGTTTTTTATTACCTTTATGGATTTCTTTTGTATACGCTCCGATAAATCCAACAACATTTTCATGTTCACCGATAAAGCTCAAAAGTTTGACTTCAGAAAGAACACTTTTAAATAAATCTTTTGTGCAGTTTTTATTCGGCTGCTTAATTGCTGCCAGTGTTTCCTTGGCAATCCCTTTGTAAACTGTTCCAAAGTTTCCACTGCCCAGTATAGTTTGAGTCTCTGGAAAAAATTATTACATGTTAACAAAAACAAAAATTTATAGTTGATTTCAGCTTCTGTTACCTATTTGCAAATCCATGAGTTCAATCTCAAAATCAGCCTCAAATTTTAAAAATTCGGCTTTCCACACGGGGTCGGATTTGTTTTGGATAGATTTTGAGTCTTCAGATGATCCATTGAAGAATTCCTTAACTTCATCTTTTGTCAAAAACTGATGTAACTTAGCCCTTAATCGAAGGTAGTAAAATAAACCTAGTGCCAGACTTAACGCCACAATAGCACCTGCAACCAATGCCGATATTAATGGCAAATGAGATTTATTTTCTGAGTCAGTGGTAGAATCTTTTTTGAGCGGTTGAGGCCTCCACATGGTGTGGTGTTGGTACACTATTGAAATCAAATCAAGTCATCTAAATTTTTTCAAAAATTAATACGACTTTTATCAAATATATTTCTCTTACCCGCTTCTATTTCTGTATAGACGTACGGATCCCTTAAGCTGTTGTAGTTATTGATTTTCCACCAGCCATTCTCGTTATTGTTTTCATTCAATTCCAAATCTTTGTGATCCCGATCGAAAGCATTTATTAAAAAGAAATTGATTTCATAAGCAGCCGCAAACTTCATTAAGTTCGAGACTGTTTTCATGTAGCTTGCTGAATCGGATTGGAAAATTTGTTGTTGATCACGTATGTCAACATGGAAATATAAATTTAAATCAGGTAAAAATTCTTCCATTGCTTTCTTCAAGTACAGATGAGTATCAAAAATAAAATCCATGCTTTCCAACTTTTCCATCCGCACCATTGAGTGCTCCTCTTTGCAAATTAAGTAATCTATTTTCTTCAGAAACTTTACCTCCGGGTGAATTGTGGGGTTTATGGAAACAAGAAGACGAACAAATTCCAGACAAGTAGAGGTATCCACAAGAATTCCAATTCGAATTCTCCTATTTTCTAATTGTGTTAAGAAAGTTTCTAAAGCAAGGATTTTAGTATTGTTAGTAAAGGGCTGAAGGCTATTATGCAAGTCGAAGTGGGTTCCTTCAACAGACTTTAATTTGGTTTTATGCAGATGACCAATAAGTGCAACAAAGTTAGTTAACTTAGCATGAATTGAGGCTAGATCAGTTTCTCTTAAGACGTAGCTTAACAAAATAGTTTTCTGATTCCCAATCGTTTTCTTTTCAGATTCTATCCACTTAAATGCCTGAATGAAATCCTCATAATTCTTAGGAAGTACAATTTCAGCCAGGTCGAATCTATGTAAGACGAACTGACGCATGATTTTGTATTCATCCGAAGTTAAAGTTGCATTTGGTCTGATATCTTCAGTATTAAATGTTACTCCAATGGATTTAGTTTGAAAGAAGTCTTCCGTCACATTTGGTCTAACTGTTGTTGCATCAATGCATGGGTCGATTGTCCAATTGTTTAAGTTGTTTGGGTAGTTACGGAGCACAAAGTAAGGATGTAAGTCTGCAACCGCAGACACAAAACTCCGCCTATTTCTCCAGATACGTGGTTTTAAAAAAGATAACCAACTTGGTTCAATACCAAATGAGTATACTGGCTTTAGGACAATTTTTAGGTCACTACACTTAGCCCAATTAAGAATTAATTCAAAGTGTTCATTAAAAGCTAAAATTTTTGCATCGCAAAAAGCAGTTTCGAGTACCGTATTTCGTTTCGGCTTAATGTGTAAACTAAACCTATATATTATTGAAGCTTCAGGATGAAGTGTTAAAATGGAATTTCCCAATTTTTTCATTTCTTCCAGTGGCTTTTTTAGTAGGGCTTCATACTCAAATGTTTTATCTTGGGCAAGCACGTCTTCTTCTTTCAAATGCACGGGTTTGCGTAGAAAATAAAGAGTTGCGTTGATTTCTTTGCATGCTCTAACCATACTAGTCGCTATGAGCTCTGTGTTGTTATCTATTGAAGAACACATAATGATATATTGTTTAGACATGCAAATAGCAAATTCCAAGTGTCCGACTTTTGTAGTGTAATTGCTAAAAGAAAACGCCAGCGTTTTCAAGACTACGGCCTCGGACCACTTTTCAGCCTTCCATGCATTTATATTTTTTTCGACAACCGACAGATTGGAGCCATCCTTCATAACTGATTCATCCATCCACAAAATAATTTCCAATTCCTTGCCAGGTGTTGGGTCAACATAATTTTTGGCTGGATTATTTCTGCGTTCCAATCGACCCAATGTTCTGTTAAGTAAAACCGAATCGAGATTTAATAAAAAAAATAAGATATTCTCCTATATACTTTCGTTAATTCATGAAAAGTGTGTTTTTTGTACCGTAAGAAAGCGAAAGGTGGCTGAAATGCTGAAACGTTGTTTTTAATATTGACAACGAGTGGTACTTATGTACAGGAATTGGTGTATTATAAATGTATCCAATCAGTGAAATTTTCTTAGGTGCTGTACTTTGTTCCTTAAAATTTTGCTCCTTCACAATAAATCCTGGTCTTTCATTATTGTTTGTATCCTTCAACCACATTCTTATGTAGTCAATAAAGGGCTGTTGATGACACAGATTCCCCAAATTATCTTGCTTGGGATAGTATAAGATATAACTTTTTGGTATATTCAAGTTTTCCCACAGGCAACTAATATCCGGGTCATAAAAGAATTTCATTCTTTTGCGGAATTCCACAGCTCCAATTTCATATTTTACAACAATAAATCCTTCTCCAATCCAGTTTGTCCAATGATTTGGGAAACGGCATTGATTTATTAGTGTTTGATGATAGGCCAACCCAATGCTTGAAGTGGATGAAAAGCTCGATAATGTACGTAAAACTAAATGCATGTGTTCGTAAGCATTAAACGCCAAAAAATCACGAGTAATTGAGTCATTTATATTAGCCAAGATTTTAGTTTTAAACTTTGGTTTCCGAATTTGGAGCATCTTTCTTTCATCAAAGTCGAACATAAGGTCCTCTTCGTTGATGCTAGAAATGGCAATGGTGTTTTATGTTATTTAGGTGGGGTTATTTCCATCATTTAGAAATATAAACATTAAAATACTTACGTTAGAGATATAATTAAGTCAATACTCAAAGTATTATTCAAGGTTCTTTCAAAGAAATTTCCAACTTCATCAATCTTTTCAGCACAATCCTTCGTTATGTTGCAATCTGTTTCATAGTTATGTTGGTTATTAAGATTAGTTTATTTATCGTTAGCATACCAATTTGTAATTTAAATAGGATGTTAAGTTTAAGCATACCTATGGAGTAAATGACGGACACGTTCAAAAATTCCCTGTTTGGATGGAAGGCCAAACTTTCTACGAATTCTTCGTATGAAATATTTTGACCCATTAATTCCGTCAGTGGTTTGGTCCAATCATACACCACATTTGGCATGCGCCTTCTAATGGGAGGTTGTGCAATAATGTGTGTAGTACAACATAACCACAAAAGTACACTCAACAAATTTTTTAAATGCATTTTTAATACTTAACACTGAGTTCAAGTAAAAAATCAGCTTGAACCAAGCATAGGTTGTTGGCCGGAGAATTAAAATCTCACTAATCCAGCCACAACAAATTGTTTGTTTTGAGTACGTGACTGGAAACTTAAATTTCTGAAGGCTTTAAGTGTTTTTGAAATAAAGCTTCTATATTGCAAAAATACGTTGTTGATTCGCAAAACTACTTTTCTTGTAGACGAGGCGTCATGAGGATCAAAAATGGCGAATACTTAGTTTTTTTAAAAATATAGTTTCTCATGAGATATACTCAAATATTGTTAACGATCGCTGTTGGTTTCCACTTTCCTGTCTGTTGACTATTAATTTTTATCCAACTCAAATGAGCAGCGCTCGTATATAAACAAGAAAGGAAAAGCATACTGGTGTATCTAAAAATTACACAACCACATTATGTTGTTGTTTACAATAAAAGTTTTCCAATTATTTTAATTTTAGCTTTTTGAAAAAATAATGATGAATATTGAGCTCCTGTTTACGCTAATGTTAACCTTGGAAATCATTTGTGGCTTCCTTTTTCTATCGTTTTAATTTTAATTTTTAATTTAATTATTTTCAATCGATTTTGTAGCTGTGATGAATAAATTATAATACATAAATTTCTTAATAAACCTAGTGGAAAATTGTTTCTAGCTAAAATTCAAACATTATTTGATGATTGTAGATGCATTCGTAAAGCATAGGATAACCGCATTCAGCAGTACGCAAAATTTCAAAATATGCTACTGATTAAATTCCACGTTCAAGTGAAGCTGCAATACTTTTATTCTGCTGTCGAAGTTTAAATATTAGATTCAGTTACTTCAATAAATTCATTTAAATTGCGCTGGATGTATGCATTTATTAATAAATAAAGGAATAAAATATTATTATGTTGTCCTTGGAGAGCAGGAAAGGGAAATATTTCATACAATTATTAAAAATCATCCGACGGAAACATGTTGTGGTCTGGTTTTTTTGTGTGTGCATAAAGGAATAAAAGTAACTATTTCTGTTATGGCAATTCTTGAGTTTAACAACAAAACGTTTTGGTGGGTTTAATTGTTTTCTCATTTAGTGTTGACTTCCTGTGGTCGATTGTATATCCCTTACCACCAAGTGAAATCCATGATTATAAAACTTGACACAGATTTTCCTTAATTTTTCTTTACACATCGATCGAATTAATGCACAAATTAAAATAACTACGCATATTATACCTGCTTGATAAGTACACCATATAAAGATTGTTAGCACGAGATTAATTTACGGTATGATTTACAACGTGGGAACGACACGCCAAATATTTTACGAACAAGTATTATCAACTTTGAAAATTCAAAACTGTTTTTTCTTAATTGAAAGAATGCGAAGTAAAAAACGAAATAGCCGATGACGCACATGGCCAAATCGATGAGTTTCTAAACTTTCGAACCGTTTAATCGATTTGTCTGAAAAGTATTCCCAGAGGTACTCTTGAGTAGTACTACCTGTGTACCAAACTTGGTCCAATTCGGTCAATGTATGTGACCAGGAGACACTGTGTTTTACGATACTTAAGTTTCGGACATGGAGTTTTGTTGATAGAGGAGATTTCGAGCCTAAACCTCCGATCACTGATGATATGGCACTTTGAATTTGACCAGGTAAAAATCAATTAAAGATATGAGCAGGGATGGGTAAATTACTAAACATAAAAATAAATTGGCAATTTCCTAGCAGAAAAATGCCTAGTGATAATAATTGACTAACGTAATACAGTTTAGTAGACGTTTTAGTACTCAGGCATTGCATATCCACTTGATTTGTTACAATTTATATTTAGTAATGTAATTCCGTAATTTACCCATCCCTGCTCATATCCTTAATTGATTTTTACCTGGTCAAATTCAAAGTGCCATATCATCAGTGATTGGGAGTTTAGGCCCAAAATCTTTTTTGGGACATGTAGAGAAGACTCTAGAGTATAATAACCGACAATTAGGTTAGCCGTTTTCGAAAAGGTGTTCGTTTAAAAAAATAATTTCAAAAAATCAATTACCTTCAATTACTTGGCCATTTAACATCATACAAGGCCAATATTTTTCTATTATGTGTCAAATGCTTAGGCAAGTTCATATGCACAGCTAGTAAGGCTCAAAGTTCAACGATGTCAGTTTTAAAATGGATTTTGAAAATTTTCTCACGCCTCCGCAACTAGATTTCAGTTTTACTTAAGATTTAATTTAAGCCAGCAATCGAATTTTGGCATGGAATGCTTTGCATTCAACGCGTCAAAATCTCCTCAATCAACACAACTCCATGTCCGAAATTTAGGTATCTTAAACCACTATGCGCATAGTGGATGGCACTCATCTATAGAATACGAAAACTACAGCAACGAGCTCATTTACAGCGAAGGTAATGCTAGCTCTCACTATGCTTGCGTTTTGTAGCTAAGTCAGCGGACTCAAAACACAGAACTCTATCCTATGTTATGGAAACGAAGCCAAACTCCCATTGCAAGTGATATACAAACTACGATACTTATTACGTTTCTCAACCCATGCACAATGCTGACTGAAAACAACATCCATACAATGATACGTTTGTTAAAGAAGTAGAAAATGTGTGCCCAAGGCGTGAGTGGACTGAAGTCTTTCTTCACAGACAGAACGTTTTGTGCCTCTACTAATTATTGGAGGAATTCTACTATTTCATGTTGTGGTAGCTGGACTCTCAATTGCAGCTACTGTTATGGCTTCACAAAATGCCGCAGCTATTTCTGAACTTGAATCGAAATACCAAACACAAAAAGAAAGCCTGCAGCTACTTGATAAACAACTGAGAATTCACAATACAATGATTTTGGATTTACAACGAAGATTTAATGCTACCATCCAGAATCTTGACAAACATTAAAAAGATTATACTGAATTCAAGGGTAAAAGCATCTCCTACATCACATCACGGTTTACCAATGGAAAAATGATTTTGAAGGAAGCCTCTCGTCAGTGTAAACAAGGCAGCGTTCATCCAGCCCTTCTTGAATATTTTAATGCGACTTTACGATTTGGAGATTCCTGTCCCTTGAATTACGCAAAAGCAGGGAAGTGCTCTCTCTCAGACGAGCGAGACAAAATCTTTATGGAATTATCTTCCCCTATTATAAACCAAACTCTAGTTCTACTTGATGCAGATCCTTTTCGCCGCGTCTTGAGAAAAGGAGAACAAACTTGCACGGTGAAGTATTCAGGACCTGAAAATCTTGTTTATTCTTTTTACAGTCAATGTATCCACGCATTGAACATCCCTCAACCCTCAAAGCATGAGCTACGCATCGTATCTCAGAAGGAATGCAAGCCGACATTAAGTCTTTCCGACAGCACCAAATAATTTATTGCTCAACAATGTGTGGATCGTCAACCCTTTGATGAGCTTGAATTTATCCAAGTCAAGCCTAACCCTGATGCATATCATATCTACTGCCATGAAAGTGATATCAAGATTGAAGGCAGAAGACAGCATTGCCCATCATACGTCTTAACTCTTCCTCTCAATACAAATTTTAAAATAAATGGTGTTGATTTAGTTTCCTCTAAGGTATCGATTGAAGCAACTGACGGCTGGGATCCAATTCTCACTCTAAAGGTTAATTAGCATCTTCAACTATCCAATAACTTGAACAAACTGTTGGTGGACGAGCATGATACCGTATCACCAATGCCTGAACTGAATTTTGAATTGCACAAGTCTCTTGACTTTTGGACCCTCGTAGTTGGTGTGATGATCCTTCTCGCCCTAACTGGACTAGTTGCCAGAATTCTATGGCGCATGCTGCACAAGACGACTGTCACTGTTATCGCCAAACCACTTTAGACGAAAGCTCAAATCACAACTGAAAATCAGCCACAGTGCATTTGATAATTGCGCAGTGTTTTATTTCATTTATTTCTTAGGCTAGAAATAAAAATATTCTTTTTAGGCTAAGAAGTGAAACATAATAATTTGATTTGTTTTACTTCATTATTATTAGTACGTTAGCAATATATTGATTTTTGTTTCGATTATAAGAAATTTAAGTTTATGGGTAGGTATGAGAATATGTAAACCCTAAATTCTATCTTTTTGGTTATTTTATTGCCTTGATCCTTTTGGGTACTTTATGATCCCTATCCCTTCTGGATATTTCAGTGCTCATGCACTTATCCTTGACTCTTGTTATTTTAGTTTTATTTAACCTAGAACTTTTATTGCACGTGTTCACCGTTTTGTACGGCTCCGACATTATTTCATATTGTTATGCAGGTGTTTACTGCTATGTATGAATCCCGTACCGGTCTTCATCCATATACTTTCTAATTCCAAGCATTGTTATTTTTACTCTTCTCAGTATTTTATGACTCAAGTCATGGCCAGGTGTGCGACTGGTAACTTTAAATTCTATAACATTGATTTATATGCATGTATACAATTCAAATGACAACTCTGGAGTATATAAACCTTCTCGCTCCAGATATTAAACACTTCCAAGCTGAAAGCTCTGCTCTTCAAGACTTGCGTCATTTCTCATCCTATACATTCACAACGATCATTGTCATATTGTCATATCGTCATATGTGCTCATATTATTCAATAACAATTTATAATGCATGCGTTTTTCTCTCCCTTTGAACAATTTGCACGATTTGTCTGTCTCGTGTGTTTAAATTTTTTATGAGTTTCCCTTTAAATTATTGACATGTACCTATCCGTATACCCAATTCAAATTTGCAGATTTTGCCTGTACCTATTTTACAGAATACACGCTATATTTGTGCCTCCTTATGTACTGCTCTTGTGTTATATGCTTGTGGGTAGTGCAACCATTGGGAAAAATACTAAAATATTTAATGATCACATGTCCGCTGTAGAATATAGACTGTAGCAATATGCTGATACAGGAATTGATTTTAGGTACTCAACCATACAAACAGTCTCATATCTGGATAGTCAGGCGTCGGCAGAAGCATAAATCAATTTGAAAAATTCCATTTTAGGTAAATTATTCAGTTTGGGTCTTAAAAAACCAAAACCTCAGGATGTCCACTGATGTATTTTCTTATGACAAGTGTCGTCTATCTTATAAACGTATTTTTGGTAATACATACCTACGACTGTTATCCGTTGTGTTGAAAAATTTAGGCCCCAGCAAAATTCCAAGGCCAATGCCCAAGTAAAATGAAAAAAATGAGGAGAGGATTCAATCCTTTTCCAGTCACCGAAACCAATGGAATAAAATTCATATTGCTCTTTACTTGAAGGAGTCTATGTTGATCGTTGCAGAATTTTATTCGCTTCTGAGTGGAGTTATTTTCTTCCTCTTTGGATTTGCTACGTTTGAAGTATAAAAACAGGTGTTTTTATCCAATCTGTTTTGATTGGATTGCCACGTAAGGCAACCCCTTATGGACTCAATTGTGTGTTTTTTAAATATTAAGAAAGTTTGCTAATCTTTAGCCGAAGCTGCTGGGTAATAAAATTTCTTCTGAAAAGAAACTTAATTACTTTTTAAAAATTAACGGCAAATCTAAAGCCAAGCATGCTTATAAAAAATAAAGCAGTTTTGTCTGAATTTTTACGTGAGGCAAAGCATAAAGTGTCTAGGAATCAAATGTTTTTTTATCAAAATAAGAAATTTTAGAAATTTGGTAAAAGCCACCATCATGCCTCAAATGCTTTCATGCATATCTTGAGCCGAGTTATTTTTCCAAAATTGGGTTAATTGTATTTTCGTGGAGAAAAATACTTAATAATAAAATAGTTTTAGTCATCGTCCAAAAACATTGTTTATAACACCGCTCAAAAATATTTTTAAACAGTAGCAAGCCTATATAAGCTACTGGGTAATATAATATTGATTGGTAGTTATATAAGGCAAACATTCTAATTCTGGGATTCAAAGGCATTTTAATTTAAATAATCCAAAAGCTTGATGTTGGGTAAAAGCCATTATCACTTGGTTAACTATTTTGATACCTTATAATAAACATGCTTTTATGAACATCTTGAACCGATTAATTTTTCCATTAGACTCAACTCCCGATTTGTGGAGAAAAATTACTAAATAATAAATTACGGCTTAAATAATAGCCCAAAAATATAATATAAGACAGAAAAATTATTTTTCAACGCTCAGTTCTCCCCGTGATTTTCTTCTGAACAGCCCTTAAGAATAATCCTTACAGTGTGCACCGTTTCAAATTCTCCACTTGAAAATCCTTAGTGGAAAACCTTTTGTTTTTGCAACTTTTTCGTTTTAATTTTACCAAGCACCTAGAGGGAGACTTAAACATAATACATTTTTGGTTAAATTGGGCTAAAATGCTAATTCAAGAAAATTTGTTGGGTTTTATTAAAGTTAGCGTTAGGGTGAGAGAGGTTATCGGCAATTGTCCTTTCTGGTTTTACACAAACCAAACATTAGCTGTAAGAAGCGGAAGTCAACTAAAAAGGGAATACGTTAAAATCACTTTGTATGGTATCTACGCTATCGTCTTATTCACCCAGTTCATTCTTGACGTCCACAGCAACACCGTACCGTTAATAATTTCTATAGAGAGTCTGATGTGCTCCAGTTCAATAATTGTCCCTTTTATTATGGAATCGGTTTTGTTACATCGACGAAAAGGTTTAGTTGAGCTATTCAACTTATTTATTAAGCTGGAGGATCATTTTCTAAAACGTAAGTGACCAGTTTTTAATTTTCTAAAATTTTTACTATACATGTTTAAAGCAGCATTTTATTTTGCTATTTTTTCACATTTTTTTTAGAAATACCCAATATTCGAGTTTCAAATTTACATGAGGTTCGAATCATGAAGTTTTTACTTTTATGTGGAATTCTCCTTCCATTTCTAACGGCATTGCCGTATTCACTTATGCAAACTATCAATTGCAATTCCATCACTTTTGCTTATTTCACTATTCCTGAATGCAAAGATCCTAACTCACTCGTGTGGAATGGCGGATGGTCAACGTTGTCTAAAATGAAGTTGCTTGTAATATGGTCTATATCCTTTTGGTTGAATATAGATCTTATGGCATGTTTTTCAATTTTTCTGATTGATTTTTCTCTGATTCAAGCATATTGTTTGCGAAGATATGTTCAGATTATAAAAAAACTTCTGACTGCAAAACCTGAGAAAACAATGAGGAATCTGATTTATTATCGACACATTCAGATCGTAAGTCGCTACTACAATTTGTTCCAGCAAGATGGGCTCGTTGTGTCCGCAATGTTTTTGATCATGCTGGGTTTAATTATTAGCTTTTTCACAATAATATCCCTCGGTTTACAACTTGCAGCCCCTGAAATGATTTTGTTCGTAACCATTGCACATGATGCAACAATCTTACTATTAGTATATAGTACAGTTATGTGTCAACTCTACACCAACTCAAAGGAATATGCGTGTAATTTAAAGCGGCATGTGAAATTTATCCCTACAGTGAAGAACCGGAAATGTACCAGGCGTTGCTTGAGGTCATTATATCCAATTAAGTGTTACTTTGGGTATGCAAACTATGCGGATGAACTTACCCCATTAAATTGGCTCAATTTTTGTATCAATCAAACTGTAGCAGTTTTGATGTTGCAATAAAAGTTATAGTCACACACAACATTTCGTTGCGTTCCAGTAAATAATTAAATTTATTAATGCTTATCTCATTGTCCGTTACTCTTCGTATTTTAAAGTCACGTGCTCAAAATTTGGATGGGTAGTTTTATTATGTATTACATTGTATGGTAAAATATTTAGTTTTAGGTTAAATTAAAGTATTTTATAAATTATTCACGTAAATTTAAACTAAGATTAGGAAATTAAGAAAGTCCACGAGGACTTTTTCTTTCGGTCAGTTTAATGTAAGGTAAGCTGCTTAATTAATCGCCTGGCTTATTTCTTTTTCAAAAAGTGTGACAAAAAAGAATTTTAATGATTTTCAATTTGTTGGTTGCTATCAATTCAGCCTTCAATAATATGATAGTGTAATCAGAGAAAACTGAATGAAAAAAACTTTTTCCTCCAACAATTAAAGAAAAAAAAATAGGATGCATGTTTTAAAAAGGTTTGATGGAGAAAATATGCCTAAATGCCTAAATAATGTGTGCCTAATGTTTAATTTAATTTGGGTTTATTGTTAATCCATAGTCTAATTTTTAGAAGCCACAGGTGTTGTGATCGTAATGTTGAACATTTTTCAAGAGCTTAATAAAAACATTCTCAATCATAATTAAAAGTTTTTACAATAATATGTAGTAAGCTATGTCATTCACAAGGCAAGTTACCTTGTGGCTTATTGTAAAATCTATAGATAAAAAATTAATACGAAGCAGAAGCTAACTCATTCGTTTTTAAAATAGCACAAATAATGTTTTAATTAGTTCAAAGAAAATCATGGTCCGTATTTTAGTTGAAACTCCCACATAAATTAAAATGGAAAGCTTGTAATATAATTCATGAGACTCCTCACCAGGGCCCGGCCTTGTCTAAGTACGGCCTAGCAATGACTTGAGGTACGGCTTGCACATATGCCATTAAGTATGAGACAATTCTGTTTTAGCAAGTGAATTTACTGTGAGTGGCATATTTTGGTAGTGAACTAATTCATCACTTTACATCACATCTGTAGTGTATTTATGTTAATACATACTTGATGATATGAAATATTATAATTGGTTAAAATATGCAGATTATGATTAATGTATTTATGAGTTGATATGAATGTCTCAAAATGCCTTTCCCTCCAATCTAGCAAGTATCCTGTCCTATTCACCTTGAGCTGAGAGCTCGCATGAATTCTACCTTAAATGGTTTATCCTTTCTTGACTTTGAGTCAGACCTAAGTTAGATCTCCTTCTAGTTACACATACCCATGAATGATATTGTATATCAGTACACGGCAAAGATTCCACAATAAAAGTGCAAAGCACACAGAAAATATAAATGTTTGTATAAAGAAACAACAACATCGAAACAAATTGTTAAGCTGTTTGATGTTCAATAGAAAGAATGGAGAGGTTATCTAAGCACTGTTTTCCGAGTTTTCCCATTATAGATCTTAAATGGTTTTTTATAATTTCAACTTGGCGAATGCCCATTCGGTATTTGCAAATGTCACTGGAAGTGTGATAAAAATTTAGAGTGCCTTGGCAACATTGGAGAACTGTTGACGCACTCCATACTTGACTAAAATGGCAATCGGAGAATAGACAAGCATAATATAATAACATGTTGCACATACTATCGTACCATTTTGTTGACGTAGTTTCCTTCCAGAAAAACCTTGAAGTTATTGCAGCATTTCTTTTTGACTTTTCAATTCCAACTTCTTTTTCTTATCTTTGCAGAGGCTGGGCATGGAAATTCTCTTCTCTGAGCCCGGGTGCGCAATTTTCGCCCATTTCCTAAAAAACCGGAATCCATATTCGAACCCGGCTTCTATTTGATGTAGCAAAAAACTCAAAATTAGTTTACGGTTTCTTGTTAATTTTGACTGCATAAATCAGTAAACATAACTTAGATTAACATTTTGTGCCTTCAGGAAATATATTTTGTTTAAAATTTCGGCAGTAAAAAACATAAAAGTCTCAAATTAAACATCGTTCTCTCAGAATCTAAAAAATACCGAAATTTGGATCCCTTCGGGACCGAAAATCGTACACGCACGCAATTGCCGCCCACCTAAAGAATTTCATGCCCGGCAGAGCCCCTTACTTCCCTTTTATGTGCCACAGATTTGGGGTCTTTATTTGATGAGCGACGCATTATTGTTTTAGTTTTACAACTCTCATTCAATTTCTACTGATTTCAAAAGATTTTGACTGACAAATGCTTTTATAGACATTGAATGAAATTACAAAGCTAACCTGAATGATTAAAGGATGAATTTGTGAAATAACCGGCATAAGTATTATTGCTACAGCTGATGAAAATTACCTGTGTAAAACATTAAACGGCTTGCAGCAAGGTCAATGAAACCTATTTTTTAAAATTTCAAGTCAAGCATTTAGATTTATAAGCCGAATTTTTATTGGGTCGGTACGGCCCGTGTCTGTGGTCCGGCCTAGCAATCGTGTGCTAGCTTGTGCTATCGTAGGCCGGGCCCTGATTATAACAATATTTACAGTTACAATTACATCTAATAAACATAGTTACTCATATTAATGCAGTTTCTAACTATGGTTATAATGGATTAACTGTATATATTTTTAAATAATAAGTTTATTAAAACCGATCTAAAATACATATAATTCACAAAACTGTAATTTTTGAAACAAATTGATATGTAATTCTGGTATTTACAAGGAACTTTCCTCCTCCTCTTCTTGGCTTCCAAGGGTAAGAGAATCACCTTCAAATTTGTTTTCATCTTCATTGAGGAACATATACTGACCATAACCCAATTCTTTGAAAAAGTAAGCCATTTCCGCAAAGCTTGGTCGCTGCTCACCCTCTAAATTCCAGCAATCCAGCATCTTCATGTAGCTGAAATATCCATAATCAAACAAATTATTTCATAGTTTGTATGCATGTCACACACCCCAAAAAGTAGTATAGAATTAGTTTTGAATATGATATACATTTTGTCAGAGGCAAATTCTGGTTTGGTAAGACGTAAGCCGTTTTTCAGTTGATCAGTAAAATCAGGGGACCAATGCACAGTATTGTAAGGTATGTTGCCTGCAATGTAAAAATTTTGTAATAAAAAGAAATTTTAGAACAAACTTGAATTTATTAGTTTAGATCGTAATACCTAAACTAAATATTTCCCAAATGGTTACACCAAAACTCCACACATCCGATTTGGAAGTGAATTCCATTTTTGTCAAAGATTCATAAGCCATCCATTTCCAAGGCAGAGGTTCCTGTGATTTTTTTATGTATTTTTGATATTCATAGAGCTTTCTTGAGAGCCCAAAATCTCCAATTTTACAAGTGTGATTCTCATCCAATAAGATATTTCTGGCAGCCAAGTCTCCATGAACAACATGCTTTCCCTCAATGTATTCCATTCCAGAGGCAATCTGATGCGAAAATTTGCATAAGTCATCCAGGAACAAAGATTCGCCTTCAAATTGGTTTCCGGTAGGACCTTCTTCAGCACTAGTGGCAACATGCTTCTTTTGTCTCAAAATTTTTTCCAATGAACCATTTTTACAGAATTTCGTAGCAATATACAAAACACCTGCAAATATTTTTTATCCAAGTGATTTTTTTTGCTAAATGTTGTTCCATTGAGAATTACTAATATGTTTTTGCTTTTATTACCTTTATGTATTTCTTTTGTATATGCTCCGATAAATCCAACAACATTTTCATGTTCACCGATGTAGCTTAAAAGCTTGACTTCAGAGAGAAGACTTTTAAATAAATCCTTTGTACAGTTTTTATTCGGCTTCTTAATTGCTGCTACTGTTTCCTTGGCAATCCCTTTTTAAACTGTTCCAAAGTTCCCACTGCCCAGTATAGTTTGAATCTCTGAAAAAATAATTATATGTTGAGAAAATAAAAATTTATGCTTGATTTTGGCTTGTGTTACCTATTTGCAAATCTATTAATTCAATCTCGAAATTAGCTTGAAATTTTAAATATTCGGCTTTCAAGGCAGGGATGGATTTGTTTTGGACAGGGTTTGAGTCTTTAGCTGGTCCATTGAAGAATTCCTTAACTTCATCCTTTGACAAAAACTGATTTAGCTTTCTTATTCGAAGGTAGTAAAATAAACCTAGTGCCAGACCCAACGTCAGAACAGCTCCAGCCACCAGTGCCAATATTAATGAAAAATGCGATTTAGTTTCCCATTCAGTTGTGGAATCTTTTTTGAGCGGTTTTGGCCTCCACGTATTGCGGCCTTGGTACACTAATGAAAAGAAATCAAATCATCCGAATTTTGTCGACAAAACGACTTTTATAAAATAAGCCCATCTTACCCGTTTCTGTTTCTGTATATACGTACGGATCAGTTAAACTGGCGTAATTTTCAATTTTCCACCAAACATTCTCGTTATTGTTTTCATTCAATTCCCCATCGAAAGCATTTATTATAAAGTAATTGATTTCATAAGCGGCAGCAAACTTCATTAAATTGGAGACAGTTTTCATGTATCTTGCTGAATCGTCCTTGAAACTACGTTGTTGATTAATTATATCGACGTGGAAATATAAATTTAAATCAGGAAAGAAATCCTGAATTGCTTTCTTCAAGTACAGATGAGTATCAAAGATTGCATCCATGTTATTCAAATTTTCCATCCGCTCAATCGGGTGCTCCTCTTTGCAAATTAAGTAATCTATTTTCTTTAGAAACTTTAACGCTGGGTGACTCGATGAGTTTATGGAAACAAAGAGACGAACGAATTCCATACAACAAGGGGTATCCACAAGAAGTCCAATGCGAATGCTCATATTTTGAAATTGTGTTAAAGAATTTTCCACAGCCAGAAGTTTAGTATGATTAGTAAAAGGCTGAAGACTTTCATAGAGGTCCAAGTGGATTCCTTTAACCAACTTTAATTCGGTTTTTTGCAGATGCTCCATAAACGCAACAAATCCCGCTAACTTAGAATGAATGGAGGCTAGGTCAGTTTCTCTTAGGATGTAGCTTAATAGAATGGTTTTCTGATTCCCACCCGTTTTATTTTCAGATTCTATCCACTTGCATGCCTGAGTCAAATCCTTGTAATTCTTAGGAAGTACAATTCCAACCAGATCAAATCTATGCAAAATGAACTGAAGCATGATTTTGTATTCATCCGTGATTAAAGTTGCATTTAGTCTGATATCTTCAGTATAAAATGTTACTCCAATGGTTTTATTTTGAAAGAAATCTTCCGTCACATGTGGTCTAACTGTTGTTGCATCAATGCATGGGTCGATTATCCAATTATTAAAATTGTTTGGGTAGTTGCGGAGCACAAAGTAAGGATGTAACTTTGCAACCGGTGGCAAAACCACCCCATCATTTTCCCAGATAACTGGCCGTAAAGTAGAAAACCAACCTTGATAATTAACAAATGAGCACACTAACTTTAGGACAATTTTTAGGTTGCCACACTTGGCCCAATTAAGAATTGCTTCAAAGTATTCATTAATAGCTAAAAATTTTGCATTGCAAAAAGTATTGTAGGATGGTGAATTTCGTTTCCACCTAATTGTTAAACCCAAGTGATATATTATTGAAGCTTCAGGATGAATTGTTAAAATGGAATTTCCGAACTTTTTTATTTCTTCCAGTGGCCTTTTTATTAGGTTTTCATATTCAGCTGTTTTATCTTGGGGAAGTACGTCTTCTTCTCTCAAATGCAGGTATTTAGTTAGAACATGAAGAGTTCCGTTGATTTCTTTGCATGCTTCAACCATACTAGTCGGCTCAAAGTATTCGATAGGAAAGTAACACCCAATGGTATAATGGTGAGACATGCGACGAGCAAAGTCAAATTGTTCGATATTAGTAGTGTGATGGAAGAAATAGAACACTAACGTTTTCACGACCACGGCTTCAGACCACTTTTCAGCCTTCCATGCATTTATTTCGTTTTCTACAACCGACCAATTCACGCCACGCACCTGACGCTCCCATTCTACATTACCCATGTTTAAGATAATTTCCAATTCCTTGCCAGGTGTCGGGTTAACATAATTTTTGGGTGGATTATTTTTCCTTTGTGTGTTCCAAGTGACCCAATCTTCTATTAAGTAAAACCGAGTCGAAAAATAATAAAATAAATCAGTTAGTCTGTTATATCCTTTTGTAAATTAATGAAAAGTGTGTTTTTGTACCGTAAAAAAGCCAAAGGTGGCTAAAATGCTGATACGTTGTTTTTAATGTTAACGACGAAGGGTTCCCATATTCAGGTGATTGTGTAACATCAAGGCTTCCAATCAATGAAAAATTGTTGGGTGCTGTACTTTGTTTCTTTAAATTTTGCTCCTTCACAATTAATCCTGGTCCTTCATTATTCTTGATATCCTTCAACCACATTCTTATGTAGTCAATAAATAGCTGCTGATGACACAGGTCTCCAAAATTATCTTGGTTAGGATAGGACAAGATAGAACTTTTTGGTATCTCCCATTTTGCATCCAGTAAATTAGTATTACCTTCATAAAACTAATTCATTCTTTTATGGAATAGCCCATATGATTCTACAACTCCAATTTCATATTTTGCGACAAAAACGGCTTTTCTGAAACAGTCTAACCAATATGATTGGAAATCAGCTCGATTAATTAGTGTTTGATGAAAGCCCAACCCAATACTTGAAGTAGATGAAAAGCTCGATACTGTATTTAAAATTGAATTCATGTGTTTGGGAGGATAATAAAAAAAATTGTAAGCAATTGAGTCATTTAAATTAGCCAAGATTTTAGTTTTAAACTTTGGTTTCAGAATTTGAAGGGTCTTCCTTTCATCCAAGTCGAATATAAGGTCCTCTTCGTTGATGCTGGAAATGGTAATTGTTTTTTATATTATTTATGTGGTGTTATTTCCATCATTTAGAAATATAACATACTAAAACACTTACGTTAGAGATATAATTAAGTCAATACTCAAAGTATTATTGAAGGTTCTTTCACAGAAATTTCCAACTTGATCAATCTTTTCAGCACAATCCTTCGTTATGTTACAATCTGTTTCATATTTATATTGGTTATCAAGGATGGTTTATTTATCGATAGCACACCAATTTTTAATTTAAATTCCATGTTGAGTTAACAATACCTAGGGCGTAAATGACGGACACGTTCAAAAATTCCCCATTTGGGAGGAAGGCCAAATTTTCCACAAATTCTTCGTATGAAATATTTTTACCCATTAATGCCGTCAGTGGTTTGGTCCAATCATACATTACACCTGGCACAGTCGTGGATGAATGCCCATTATTTACAGTACACCATAACCAAAACACTACACTACATAAATGTTTTAAATACATTTTTGAAGCTATTCCCACTAAATCCTTGTAAAAATCAGGTTAAATCAAGAATAGCTTGTTTGCCGGAGAAAGGAAATCTCCCTGTACCAGAGTTAACGGATTGTCTGTTTTGAGTCTGAGACTGGCATTTCAAATGTCTGAAGGTTTTATACGTTTTTGCAATAAAGCCTCTATATTTCACAAATACGTTGTTGATTGACAAAACTACTCTTCATGTAGACGAGAGGAAGTGAGAATGAAAACTGGAGATTATTTCGTTTAATTAAAAATAATTTTACCATAAAATAACATAGTTTCACATAAGAAATACTCAAAGATGATTAAAGATCGTTAGTGGTTTCCGCTTTTCTGTTTGTCAATTATCATTAGTTTTCAGCTTAATGAGCAACGCTCGTATATAGGCAAAAAAGAAATAGCATACTTGCATTTCTGAAAATTACTACATCACATAAAGCTGTCGCTTACAATAGAACGGCTTTTAATTGCTTTAATTTTGGCTATCTGAAAAAATAATGATGAATGTTGAGCTATTGTTTACGCTAATGTTAACTTGGAAATCATTTGTGGCTTCCGTTTTCTCTCATTTAAATTTTCAATCGATTTTGTAGCAGTAACGAATAAATTATAACATATCAATTTCCTAGTAAACCTAGTGGAAAATTGTTTGTATCTAAAATTCAAACATTATTTAATAGTTGTGGATGTATTTGGAAAGCAGCGGATAACTCATATAACGGTACGCAAAATTTTCCAAATATGTTACTGAATAAATTAACTTCCACGTTCAAGTAAATTTCCAATATTTTTATTCTACTGTCGATGTTTAGCTACTAAATTCAGTTTACATCAATAAATTCATTTTAATTAAGCAAAATCAATGCTTTTTTAAATAAATAATGAAATAAAATATTATTAATTATGTAGTCCCCGGAATAAAAGAAAGGAAAAATGTTTCATGCGACGGAAACATGTTGTGGTCTCTAGCATACGCAGTTGCAAATCCAGGCTGCTATTCTCAAAGAAAAACTTTTGGTGGTTTTAATTTTCTTACTCACTTAGAATTGACTTCCTGTCGTTGAATGTGTATCCTCGACCACCAAAGGAAACCCATGGTTATAAAACTTTTTTACACATCTTTAGAATTAATGTTTAAATTTAAACACCAAAACATATTATACCTATTTGATAAAATAAACCTTGCTAGCCCGAGAGTAATTGATGCTCATGATTTACAATGTGGGAACGCAACGGTAAGCCGAAAATGTTACGAACAGAATTTTTATTGCGTATTATTGAGATTTCAAAAACTATTTTTTTCTGAATTGAGAGCATGTGAAGTAAAAAAACACGACACCTACGACGAAATAGCTGATGACGCATATGTTTCAGCTCCAGAATTTGCCCTTACCAACTTTTTTTACCGTATGTATCTAACTGGGGAAAAAGTATCAAAATTTTGCCAACTTTTATTGCTTGCATTTGAACCAAACAGTCATGTCCGTGGTATAATACCACCGCTCCCTCTCAACATTAAACGAAGTTTAAAATACGTTCGCAATCAATCGCACTTCAGACGCACCCATTTAGAATTGATATTCAAGCTGTGGCTTATTTAAAGAGATTAATTAAAGTCGAATGTCTTCCCAATCAAAATATTAGTCAGTGAAATATTTCATCATTTTACTACAATCGTCACATAATTTAATCACATGCTTTTATAATTTATTCTCATATCTCGCAGGCATCCGGTATTTCAGATTTATCACAGGATATGGAGAAACAATATAGGATGTAAAGGCAAAAAGACATATCGTGCCTGTAGAATCAAAAAACGACAATTGAAATCTATGTGCGCCCAGAAAACCGACACATGCAATTTGGGGCTAAATGCGACTGTGGTATCACCTGAACCTCCAAAAAATCCAAAAAGTCCTAACAAAATAGTTAGGTATATGCCGTAGTAAGTATAGAATTGAGTACATGTTTACCTGTTACCTGAAGGTAAAATGGAAATACCTTTTACCTTTACCTTTTTACCTCACTGAAGTACCTGTCCCATCTCTGGTCATTGTAGACATATTCAAATACTGGTCGTTGTTCCTCATAAAAGTTTGGAAGGAAAGAGTGGCCAGCCCACATGTTCTCCTTTCCTTCAAACCATTGTCTTAATCCATTGTACTGACCCAAGAGGTCCTCCTCGTCATAAAATACTTCAAATTGTGCCATTGTGGACCAGAAGCCTGAACGCGTTGCACAAATTGTGACAATTCGACAAGCTCAATATTGTAGCCTAACTTGGATGCAACATTAACAAATCCTTGCTCAATGTCAGGCTTCAAGTGAGTAATATTATAAACGCCTGGTGAGGCTCTGTCGTCGAGGAAGAGACAGATGGACACATCCGCGCAAATGTCAACCGGAAGTAGTTGCATGGGAAATTGGTTGTCCGGCATGATTTCATTCTTAAGTATAAAAAGGTATCTCAAGAGGTAGTGATTGTTTTCACGAGAACAGGCCCCAGTTTGTGAGTCCCCCGTAATTAGTGGAAGCCTAAATAATTTGGTTGGAATTCCCCTTTTCATGGCTTGTCCAGCAAGTACATCTCCAACAAATTTCGATACTGGGCATTTAAAACTTGTCAGTCCATCAAAAGCCTCAGCTTGCGGCCATTTTTCTAATAGAATTTCTTCCGCATCTACTTGAGATACGGAGACAATGGAGCCTTCTAAACAGACATGTTTCAATTTACCCTCACAAGCAAACTCAACAACGTTAACGGTTCCCTTAACATTTACGGCACGGGTGTCATGGTTAGACTCTTTCTTAACGTAATACTCGTTGTGGTCTATACGGGCAGTAGAATGGACAATAGCATTCATGTTTTCAATTAGCTCCACCCAGACATCCTTTTATGGGCGGATGAGGCAAACCACATGTGAAATTTTTGGAGTGGCCGTCAACCTTCTCAAAAGGTAAGGACCCAACGTTCCCGTGCAGCCAGTGAGAAGTAACCTCCTAATATCCTCATCTAAACCAGCTTTCTGTTCCGGTTTTGAAAAAATATGTTGTGGAAGAAGAGACTCTTATCTTATCAGTTGGTTTACTTGATTCCGCGTTGGTTTTTCTGACAATTGATGATCCCCTTCCAATATTCGAGCCAGGGATTCTGTGACCATATTGACGTTGTTGCAGTCTTTGAGTATACTTCAACTAATAGTAACACGCTCTCCCATCAATATTTGTAAGGAATTCTTAATTTCTACAAGCATCAAGTAATCAACTCCCATTTCCGAAAATGTGCCCTCATCATCAAGGACATCTGTTTCATCCAGTTTTAGTGTCGCCTGATGCTTGCTCGTATCTGCTCTTTGAGGAGTGACCTCCACATTGGTTAGGGCGTCATACTGTTCCCAAAATTTATCAGATTTTAAGCTCACCACGGCCGCCTTTACATTTTTTTCCAAACGCGCTCATCTATGTACGTGCTCATATAGGGAACTATCTTATTAAGCAACATAAATGAGTCAAAGTTGAGGACAGCTATTTAAATCCTTTGTGATTTCATAGCGTATTCTACTAACCCCTTGTTTCCCTGCATAAACAACGGATGGATTACATTTTATACTAAATTGGTTCTTCATATTTTGGTGAAACTGGATTCAAAAAATAATTTATTTTTACGCACCTAAACGTTGGAAATGGTTTGATTCCCGGAATATCAATTTCTGTGGCAACCCCTACCTCACCCCACTGGCCCAATTTAAGCATTAAGTCATTCCTGGAAGCCCAATCCAATGGAGTTGCGGTAGTGCATGAAAGTGTTTTGAAACATGTTAGCTGCTGCGTGATTACATTGCCCTGCTGGACTGAAGAGTGCTGCAGAGCTGAAAAATGTGACGAAATGCTCCAACGCTTAGGTTTTGGTTAGCTGATGAAGGTTTAATCTTCCGTCTATTTTTGTGCCAAATGTTAAGCTCGAGCTGGGCCAGTCTTGCCTTTCAATTAAGGCATCGTATATTATTCCAGCGGCGTGCATTATTCCACGTAACGGAGGAAGAATTCGTTTCGCAATGCCATTCTGAATGAGATGTCTGCATTGCTCAAAATTTCCAAAGTCCAACTATACTGTAATGAGATTGGCTCCGTTGGCGTTTAGCTCCTTTATTTTATTCTGCATGGAGGAGTTTGGATGGCTTCTTCCCACAAGCATCATGTACTTTCCGTAGGGTAAAGAAAATTGAATTTAGACGAAAAATATCTTCATGGGCTGGGTAATTCAGCACATTCTTGCCAAATAATGTTTTGATACCATATCATACATCAAAACTGACTTTTATTTCATTTTCATTTGCTAACAGAATCATACGGTAAATTGTAATATTTACAGTAAAGTCCATTGAGAAACATTCTTCACTTTAAATTACCACCTCGCTTTCTCCGCCCTCTCCTATTAGCTTAACCAAGGACTCGGAAAGATGGCTAACCGAATTAGAATCTCTCACAACAGTCGTGTTTACCAAACACCTGTCTTTCAGCAGACTTTGAATGCTATTCGATATCTCTACAAACATGAGGGAATCCACTCCCAAATCCATTAAATTGGCATTGTCGTCAATAACCTCAGCTTCATCCATTTTGAGCGTATTTCTTAAAATGACTTTTAAGTGTTTCCTCATCAAATTTACTTTCTCCAAGGTTTCCTTGCATTTTTCAAAATCTGGCCAAAAATCATCACATTTGATGGTCACCGATCTGTCACTACCATTAACAGATGCATTCCAAACACGCTCATCCAAATTGACAGCAATCTGTGGCGCAACTTTGTGGAGAAGCTGGTACGAGTCCACATTTAAAATACAAGTTTGAATTCTTTGTGTTCTCAAAACGTATTCAAGTCCCGCCAAACTTTGGGCGGTTGAGAGTGTTTTCACACCGGGAATAACAATTTCCGTTGCAATTCCTACTTCACCTTTTGAAATTAAAAAGAGAAATCATTTAAACAATAGATTAAAAAATTGCCTGGTTTTAAAAAGTTAACTCACCCCATTGTCCCCAATTTATTGTTGTAGCAGGAAGCCCAATTGAGTGTCGATAGTGGGCAAAAGTGTCTTCAAATGCGTTAGCAGCAGCATGATTACTTTGACCAGATAATCCAAAGTTGGCAACAAATGAGGAAAATAAAACAAAATGCTCCAAATTCAAGTGCTTCGTGAGCTCGTGCAAATTCAGCGTCCCGTTTATTTTTGACTTAAAAGTTGAGGACAAAGTATCCCAAGTTTGGTTAATAATTAGGCCATCTGCCAAAGTTCCTGCTGCATGCATAATCCCCTTCAATGATGGAACTTTTAGATTTGGAAGCATATTATGCAGAAAATCCTCACATTGTTTGAAATCCCCCACGTCCAACTGAACGGGAATAATTTTTGCACCTTTTTTGTTCATTCCATTAATGACCTTAGAAATAGAGTCGGTTGGTGGACCTCTACTTGCCAGAATCACATGCTTTGCTCCATACTCAACCATCCATTTACAAACTGCAAAGCCGATTCCACCCAATCCTCCCGTTATCAGATAAGACGCGTTTTCGCTGAACATTGGCGTGTGAATTTTAATTTCTCCTCCAGCATTTCTCACCTCTGGCATAACACAAACGATTTTCCCAACATGTTTCGCTTTCTGCATGAGCTGCAAAGCTTCCCGAACATTTTGTCCATCAAATCTCACGTATGGAATGGGTTTCACAACTTGTTCCCTCATCAGATTTTGTAGGACAGCCAAATATCTTTTCCAGTCGACAGGTTCTCCACCGAAAATGTCCACAATTGTGTAGTTAACATCTGGACGAAGTTTCTTCTGGCTTCCAAATATTTAGCTTGCTCATTTCAACAAATCTGGCTCCAGTCGCACAAACCCTTAGCGTAGCTTCCTTGAAACCCTCGCTTGTCAATGAATTCAATACTACGTCCACTCCCTTCCCGTTGGTCAACTCCAAAATTAGCTCAGCATATCTTGTATCTCTTGAATGGAAAATGTGTTGAATACCCAACGACTTTAAGTGATTTTGCTTCCGTTTGCTTCCAGCTGTGGCAATTATAGTGCATCTAACATGCTTGCAAATTTCAATCGCACTCAATCCAACTCCTCCAGTTGCCGTGTGAATAAGAACCATGTCATCCTTCCTGATTTTGGCTATCTCAATGAGAGAGAGGATGCACGTGGCATAGACGTTTGGAATGGTTGCTGCTTCACAAAAAGTTTGGTTGGGTGGTAGAGGAAGCAATAGATCTTGTTGAATTATTACATGACTAGGAAGAGCAGTATTTTGCATGTTGCAGCCACTTACTTTGTCTCCCACTTGCCATTTTGTCACCTTTCTTCCTACTCGTTTGACGACCCCACTAAAATCGAACCCTATTGCGTTGAAATTCTCAAACTGTGCTGTTGGTTTGAGGACACTAAGAATATCTCTAAAATTGAGAGCAGAAGCCTTTATCTGAACTTCCACCTCATCCCCCATCATTTCCAAGAGATCCATTGGTGCGAATTGAAGATCAGAGATGGACTTTGTTTCAGGAATGATAAGATGAAATCTATCAGTTCCATTTGGAAGTTGTAAGGCGGACTTCACAGGTTTATGTGGGATGAGCTTGGGAATATAACGGGCGTTTCCGGAGAAAGCAATTTGATTTTCTTTGGCTGAACTCCAAATCTCGTAAAATATCTCTTGTATTCTCGACTCATCCTGTCGCTCATCGGCTATCTCAATCGATTTACAATTAAAATGGAAGTTTTCATTTTTCATTGATTTTGAATAGGCCAATAAGGTGGTGGCGTGGAAGGAGGACAAGTCATTATCTTCAAGAGGAACAACTCCATTCGTGATGAGTGCAAGACGTGGAAGTCTCTTCAAGTCGAGTGTTAGCAGAGCTTTTGTCAAGTTAAAGTAAGGCTGCAAAAGTTCCTCTTGAGTAGAAATGTTTTTGTTTAGCGCCCAACAATAAATAATACCTTCTACTTCTTTTTGCTGATTGAAAACAAGTTCCAGCATTGCCGAAAAGTCCTCATACTCTGTTTTTCTCAATACAACAGAATTTGTAGATTTCACCTCGTTTTTAAATTTCTCTCCGGCTGTAACCGTGATCACCCTTCTTCCATCCAAGTGTTCAAATTTCCTTTGAATCTGGTCGGAAATTGGATGATTTTGTTGATGGAAAAGAAGCCATGTTTTCTTGGAAGGTTGAGCGTAACTGAGATACTGTTGGGTTTTGCAGGAGACAATGCAGGAATGTTTGTCATTAAAAACAGAGAACATGCCATCAACCTGGAACCCATTTGTTTGGAGTACTTGAGCCCACTGGTCCTTCTCAAGAATGCAATGTTTGGGTCTCAATTCAAAATCCTGGAATCTCCAGTAGCCCTCTAGTGGACCGAACAGGAAGGTAATTACGGGATTAAATTTTGTTGTTTCTATAATGCACAACCTACCAAAGGGTTTCAGCAACATTCTCACATTTCTTAAAGACTCTGCAACCTTCTTCGTAGCATGAATTACTTCTGTTGCAAATGCAAAATCATAGTATTCCGGTGTAAATCCTTGTTCAAGAGGATCTTTCTCAATATCCAGTTTTCGGAAGTTGATCGAGCTCAAATGCTTCTCAAATCTTTTCTCCGCTTGTGCAAAAAAGGAGGTTGAGATGTCGGTGAAGGTGAACTCAAAAGGGATGTCGTTCGTCTCAAGAAACTCCAAAAGTTTTTGCGTTTGAGCCCCAGTACCAGCTCCAACTTCCAAAATGCGAAGCTCATATTCCTCCGGTTTTGTTTGAAGTCGGCAAATCTTTTTGATGACGAGATTTTCCGTGTTCATAAGTTGTGAGATGTTGAAAAAATTAAAGTAATGATGATAGAAATCAGTGAGGGACGGGGCAGTTTCACTCTCTGAGAATAAAAAAAAGGTTGCGGAGACGGACCCTCTTAAAATCCTTTCTAAATTTTCACCCATTTTGTGAAACAGCAAAACAGGCTTAAATTCCTTCACCAGCTCACCATTGAGCTTTGAAGATGTAAGGTGACTCAAAATATCTTGGTAGGATGGAGGATTTTGGACAACCCTCCAATTTTTTTCTATGTTAGCTTCCTTTTCCAATATTCCTTCTCCTTCCAGAACTTGCGACATGAAGCCAAAATACTTACGAAACTCTGTTTTAATTCCGAGAGTAAGAAATAGATTTTCTTCACAAAAGCTCTCGTTGAGTTCCGGCTTCCACCCAAGGTCGATCAAGCTTCGTAAAATGCCAAAGTAAACCAACTTTTCCAAACAACCGAATGTGTTTTTCATATATTGCGTTGGGTTGTTAAACTCCTCTTCAAATGCGAAGCAGAACTCTGGAGTTAATATATTTTTTCGGCTTGGAGTCTCCATATCCGTTGCGCTTTCTAAGGGACCTTTGGTCTTTTGCCAGACCTCCTCCAAAAACTCTGGGAAAACATTGGTCTGTTGCTGCAAAACGGACTCAAAGGTGTTGAGAGTTGTTGGAATTAGCTCAACTTTAGACATAATTGCAAGACGCTTGCCAAATTCGTCCACCAAAATGGATGTCGACGATGAAATTTCTTGGGAGTTTCCATTAAAATATGAATGAAGATATAGTTGGTTTTGGTTGGAGTTTGTTTCAGATAGCCAAACAAACTTGCCGATTTTTATTGGTAAATGTAGCAACGTCTTGTTCCCCTTGTCAATTAAGTTTAGCATCATAATTGATTGAATCATTGCATCCAGGATGATAGGGTGAATCACGTAGTTTCCCGCATTGTGAGACTGGTCTTGTGCTGGAATCTTCACTTTTGCTATGAGCATTTGCTTCTCTTCATTCCTCCAAGTGCTTTCAATGCTTCGGAAAGCGGAGCCGAATTTCAAGCCAATAGAAGCCAGCTTCTCATACACTTGAGTAGAAAGCTTTGGGGATAACTTGTGTAAATTTTGTTGAAAATTGATGACGTCAAACTCCATCTCAACTTGTTTATCTTGAGATTTGACCAACGGAGAGAATGTTGCTCTGGCATGAGGAAACCATTTGGAGGACTCAGAACTTTCCAACTGTCGAAATATTTTGATGTTAACGCCATTCCACTCGTTTGAATTTAAATTTAGCTCCGTAACAGTTTGAATTTGGCAGGTTTTGGACTCCATCAACAAGAGCGGAGCTTCAATAAAAAGGTTTTCCACTATCATGGGCCGCGTTGGTCGCGGGAGAGACTCTGTACTACCTTCCATTGTCGCGATTCCAGCAGCCAAACACATTTCCAAGTAACCAGCTCCTGGAAATATTATGTTGTTTCCGACCACGTGATCCTTCACATATTCCATGTTTTTGAGGTTCATCCCACATTGGAAAATTTTGGCTGATGAGGCATTCGGAATGACGGAACCTATAAGGGGGTGGATCAGTTGCCCTGCTGCACTAGACAAATCTGGCCAAAATGTTTTACGAATGAATGGATAATTGGGTAGATTGGGAACCACCTTTCGCTTGTAAAACGCTTCAAATCCTTTCCAATCTATTTCCAATCCTTTCACATACAACTTGCCAACCGTGTTTAGAAGGGTTTCCCATTCATTCTCTTTTTTGCGAAGGGAAGGCAAACAAGTTATTTGTACGTCATCATTGTTCATCATCGTTAGAGCAGAAAGAACTGGTTGTGGTCCAATTTCAAGGAATGTTTTACATCCCAATTTTACAGCAAGTTTGCTGGCATCCAAAAACGAAACTTTTTCTCTCGTGTGCTCAACCCAGTAGTCAGCATCCAAGATTCCTTCCTCCAAACATGAGCCTCGCATTCCGGAAATATATTTACAGCTTTTATTTCCTTTCATTTGCTTGAGTGTATTTGACACACTTCTGTATGATTCTAGCATGGGATCCATGTGTTTTGAGTGGAAAGCGTGGCTTGATTCCAAAATGGTACATTTCACATTGGAATTTTTACAATGCTCAGAAAATTTTAGAATATAGTCGGAATCACCAGCAACCACGGTTTGATCGTTGGAGTTGATGGCAGCATAGTCAAGCACCTTATTTTTGTCCATGGCAGGAAAGGAATTTAGCAAAGTGTCCACACATTTCTGATCTCCTTTTATTACAAGCATTTTTCCAGTAGGAAGGGCGTCAATTAAACTACTTCTTTCAGCCACCAGTTTGATTGCATCCTCAACAGTTAAAAGTCCAGCACAAACGGCTGCAGCGAATTCACCCAAACTGTGTCCAATCACGTAGTCTGGCTTCACTCCCCAAGATTCCCATAATTTGAGAAGAGCAAACTCCACACAAAAGATGGAAGTTTGGCTGTACAATGTTCTGCTTACTTGATTTGAATTGTTGGCAGACCAGAGAACTTTCTTGATATCAATACCATAGGAATTGTGCAGAATTTTCTCACAATATTCAAAGTGAATTCTGAAAACTGGACTTGTTTCATATAAATTCTTTGCCATGCCGGGGTATTGTGAGCCTTGTCCTGTGAAAAGAAAGCAAATCTTTCCAATATCCTCCATATTTTCCACACCGCGGATAAATTTCCCAGATTTGATGGCAGTTGATGCATCTTCAGTTGTTTTTGCTATGACAACTGCTCTTTGACTGAAATCAGCTCTTCCAGTGTTAGCTGTATAAGCCATATCTTTGAAACTTTCCTTCGGAGTAGCATCTACATTGACATTTGAGTACTTTTCTAAAAGAAGGTTCAAAGCTTCATCTGTTTTAGCTGTGATTTTCATAAGATGAAGCTCCCGTTCCATTTCTGAATTGCAAAGAACATTATTCGGGGAATGTAATTTTGGGGTTTCTTCAACAATGACGTGAGTATCAGTTCCAGTGATTCCGAATGAGCTGACGCCTGCAATCCTTTGAACACCCTCAGTTCTGGGCCATTCCTTGGGACTCAATGGGATTATTGCAGGCACGGCATCCAAATCAATGGCCGGGTTCAACGTTTCAAAGTTTCGGTGAGGAGGAATAATTTCATGTTGCATTGCCAACACAACCTTCAAAATGCCCGTGATTCCTGAGCAAGACTCAGTGTGGCCAACATTCGTCTTCACAGAGCCAATAATCAACGGATCTTTCCTTGCGGGGGAATGGTAAGCCTCCGCAATAGCGGCAATCTCTAACGGATCTCCTACAGCTGTCCCAGTTCCATGCGTTTCCACGTATGAGACTAATTTTGGATCCACGCCAGCATCAGCCAAAGCAGACTTCATTACCAACGACTCGCAATGGATGGTTGGGGTTCCCATGCTCTTGCTCATTCCTTCTTGTGCCACAGCAGAGCCTCGAATTAGAGCCCAGATATGGTCACCATCATTGACGGCATCCGACAACCGCTTGAGAACCAGGACGCCGGCCCCTTCCGCTCTTGCATAGCCATTCGCCCCTTCATCAAATGTTTTACAGTGGCCGTCTGGAGAAAATACCATCGGCATTTCAGTGTGAACAAAAGGTTGCAAAATAAGGTTTACCCCGCAAGCAAGAGCAAAGTTGGATTCTCTTCGCTGCAAACTTTGGGCGGCGAGATGAACAGCAACCATTGCACTTGAACATGCAGATTCCGTCTCAATACTTGGCCCAGTGAGTCCCAATAAATGAGAAATTCTTGCTGCCGCCGCTCCAATAGAGTTGCCCATATATTTTCTGTAAAAATCGTTGCTATTGGGACCACCACCATTTATCAAAATATCTTTAAAGTCGTACATCCAAGAGCCAACAAAAATCCCGCTTTTGGAACCTTGAAGATGTTGAGGGTTAATAGCGGCGTTTTCTAATCCTTCCCAAACTAACTCGAGTAGAAGTCTGTGCTGGGGATCCAAGCAGTTCATTTCCATTGGACTGATTCCAAAAAACTTGGCGTCAAATTCATCAACGTGTGTCTTTAAAAATCCGGCGTTTGTGGTTTGAAACTCGTTTCCACGTTTTGTGCAATGTTCCTTCACCCAGCGGAAATCCGGGGGAGTTGTTGTAGCATCTATTCCTCCCAAAATTAAATTCCAGAACTCTTCAAGGTTGTTGGCACCAGGGAGCCTGCAACTCATTCCAACAATTGCTACTGGTTCATTGAGCGTTCCAGCTCCTTTGCTTTCAATAGCTCTGTAACAAGTTGGTCCTTTTAATTCTGCGGCCTTGAGCATTGGGAGCACCTCATTCTCGAAAAGTTTGTTATGATATTGAAGGAAACACTATAAACATTTTGCAAGTCGGGTGTAAATAAACTCGGAAAATTTTTCGATTTTAAATTTGCATGTTATTTTTCTTACCTTTTCAATCAATCCCAAACTTTTAAAATTCTCTTGCAAGCTTTTGACATCTTCAAACTCCACAATTGAAATTTTGTCTTGTTTTCTAAATTGTATGGAGTGTGCCCCAATTTATTTTTATCAAGATCCAATAATAATTATAAGTTTTAAATAGTTAATTACTTACCCGAGCAACATGTTCGGTGCTTTTAGCGAAATACAACGCCAATATTTTCCATCAATAAAAGTTTGCTGCTGAAAATAAGTTTCTCCAATATTTTCTGCTACGACTGCCCCTTTAATTCCTAAATTTGGAATAAATTGTAAACCGAAAGAACTACGTTTTGATCCAACAAGGATAATTGAGTGAAACCTAACCATTTTTATTTTTGATGCTTTCCATAACTGCATCAAAAACGGGTAGGGATGGATTAATTAAGAAGATGGGCTCATCAAATGAAAATGTTGTACAAACTCGCATGGAAATCTCATCGTTAAATATTTCATCACAATTTTTCACAACCTATTAAAATTAAAGGTGAATTAAAACGCATGGTAAAAAAACACCAAAGGAGCTTACAGGCCCGTTATGTTTACTTACCAGCATGTTGGACGAAAGATAGACACATTTTGTGAAGGATTTTAAAGTGAGGCAAAATATTTTTGCAAACTTTTCGATAGGAAGTTTCTCATTGTTCCAGTCTTCATCCAGAAGGAAAAAGTAGTCAAATGAGTTATTCAGTAATTTCTTCAATGAGGCTGCTATTCTTGGTGAAGCAATAACTCCTATCTTCCTGCTGCTCATTGTTGCCTTTATTGATAAGCAGAGTGTGAGGGCATTTGAAACATCTTGGTCAGAAAGGGCAGTAGTCACCCAAATTTGGTTTTGGAAACCTGATAAGTAGTGTAATATTTAAATGAAATATTTTACATTTAAAGGGAATGCTTGCGTTAATGAGTTAATTACCTTTCATCTTCAATATCACAAGTATTTTCCAAGTAGCAAGGAATTTGGAACCGAAACCCAAGAAAAATACTTATGTTAAATGATTATACTACAAAACTGCACTAGCTGGTTTGTGTCCACGCAAGAGCCTTTATATGTGCATCTTTCAATTTCAATCACAAAAATGCACCACTACTACCCATTCTATATTGAAGATTACAAAATAAGCTGAACAGGAATAAATCCCTGTATTATTAAGCAATATTTTTTTAGCAATGAGCTTACGAATTTTCATAATAACTACCAATTTCTGTGACGCCGACAAGTAATAATTTCAAATTATTTCAATGCTCCTAAACCACTGATTTAAAACCGTGGGTACATCTTTCTAAATTTTAATGCCGTTCGTTAGTAAATCTCTTGGGGATTCTAAAAAACATAAATGGTTTTTTCTTTGCCAGTCTTTAGATGTGAGCTATGCAATGCCACATAATTGAAGAAGGAAGCTGGATTGCATTTAGAATCCGCATGAAAAATGAAAAAGGAGAATGATATTGAGAACAGTTTATATTGCAATTTGGTCAGCATTTCCTTCAACTCATTATTCCTCAAATTAGTTGCCGATGATCCAAAGAAGCGGAATATGCATGCTATATTATTTAGGTTACAACGTACCCAAACCCACACACGTGAGGCTTTCTGTATTAACATTAATTACGTGAATTTAAAGCCAATTGTTTTTGATGGTCCTGAAAATCTTTCCAATTATGCTTTTCACTATTAAATATTCAAGTTCAATTGTTACTAAAATTATGTGCAATACAATCTGCAAAATTTTCCTCGAGAATCTCAGTGCAACAATTAAATTAATTATGTATGAACGCAACTCGTATCATATACACTTATTCAAAATTATGAATAGTTTTCCTCGGAAAATCTTATCTGGTCGAACCGTGTATCGCTTGTTTGAGGGATTGAGTTTGTGGTTTGTGGTTTGGAAATCTTTAAATTGTGAAATTGGAATTGAACTTAATTGAACTTGAATTGAATTGCTTAAGGCTGCATCAACAGCGTTTGCATAAATACCGTATTTTTTATTATATTGCAAATGTAGGAGTATGATTATCCTACGGAATGAAACCTTTTTAGTAGCAATATTAAAGGCGTGTGATATACATGTGATTTAAAAATTATTACTAAAAATCTACTTACAAAATATGTGGGATAAAGGAGTGAATAGTGTACTTAATAGGTAGAGAAAATGCAAAATATGTAATTTATAAAAGCTAATTTTTAAATTGATTTCAAAAACTTGTTCCAATATTACTAAATTCTGTGTACATAACCTCTGTGATAAATATTCCTGCTTGAAGTGGCGTACGTTATCAAGTGCTTGACCGGTGGATCACCAGGTTAGATTAGGTTAAATATTATAAAAAAACAAAACTTTGCAGCAACTTCCGATTTATACCAAACCAACCAAAGTATATAAAACGTTCGAAACCCCTTGTCTAATATTTGTTCAAATATAATTCGAAAATGTCGAATCATTAAAAAGTTATCGGGAGAGTCAGACGACGGACAGAGGCATATAAATGTGTAACTAATGATACAGAATAATCAATGGAACGAAATGCCTATGTGATGAGGATAAAATCCAAGCATATTCAGCAAAAATTGAAAGTGCCGGCAATTATTGAGTTGTTAAAAAATCTTTAGCTCTTGTTTTACTTCCTTCAACACCAACAAATTCCAATTTGTCGGAGCCCATCCATTATTCTTCATAAGTACTGGAACGTTTGTGAGCAGGCAAAACATTTTCCACACTTATTTGAAAATGCTGGTTAAAAGTCTGATTTCTGTATTGATTTCAATATCAATATACGTTTTACTAGGAAAATACCTTTTATTCGTGTTATTGGCAAACGAAATCGTGCGTGGTTTAGTTACAATCATTCTCAGAGTTGTGTATAATAACAAAATTAAAATAGTTCCCGATGGAATGGATGCCATTTGGATGCCAAGCAAGAAAAAGAATCGGGCGAGTTTTTTATAAAAAATTAGAACATATTCAAGCGAACAAGTTAGGCTACGCTTGCTGGATGAAGGATGAAAACTTTGATGTAAAAAATCATTTCAGAATGGTAGAGGACAAGATACACTATAAAAGAGACATAACTAGCATGGTTCGCGAGTTAGGTAAAGACATGGGAAAGGAAAAACCACAGTGGGAGATTGTTATCGTTCCACGTTATCAAGGTAATGATTAAATTAACATATTCAAAAAATTTCCTGTTTTGCACAATTAAATATATTAAATTTGAATGTATTTTTTTGCCCAATCCCAGAATCTGGAGAGCTAGACACTACGTCAGTAATATTTTTCAGGTTTCACCACTCTTACATGGACGCATTTTCATTGACAATGATGCTAAACGAAATGTCTTCCAACATTACTTATTATATTAACCAGTGAAAAAATTATTATCTCCTCTCTGGCAAACAATTTCGGGCTACTTTGAAATATTGATTTTCTTGCCTTTTATTCTGCTTCAAATATTTTTAAACAAGTTCAAATCTTTCTGGCCTAAACGACGTTCAGATAGCAACAAGATCTCTGCACGCCGGAATTGTGCATGGTCAAAATCAATGGAGTTGGAAAGGATAAGAGAAATTCGTAAAACAATTAAAAATTCTAGCATTCCTGTGATTATTAAAAATTCTTTCGTTACAGCAACAAAACAAGTTCTACCGGTTGAACGCTATCCAGAAAATGGTATGTTGGTGAGTTGGCTGCCGTTTTACCTTACAAACACTCTGGTCCTCAAAATAGATTTTCTGGCTTTCCATACTACATCAAATCCTCCATAAAAAATGAGCTGACAAGACTCCAATCGTCCACGAACGATGCATTGGCTGCTGCTCAAGGACCTTTGATTATTAGCCATTTTCTTTTGGGAAAAATTATGGGAAGATTTCCAATATTCATTGCGCAACTCGCGTTGGCTGGAGAAAGCCACGCGTTGATAACGAGCTACTTTCCTGCATCTATGACAAGAATAAAGCTATTGGACGCTGTTGATGTATTGGAGATTTGGGGATTTCCACCACATGGTTCAAATACTGGTATTTTTCTTTGTGTCAGTATGTACTGTAACAATTTTAAGGTCGTGGCTTTAGCAGAAACATCATGTTTAGAAGAGAATGAGCTTAAGGAAATTGTAAGTAGAATACCTGACATCATTTCCTCATGGTGTTCCTCGTCAGATAATAAAACGGAGTAGCATAATGATGGAAACTCATTTCAGGCCTTTTCTATTTCGTTCTTAGGTTAATTTTTGAAAGATTTGTCAGGTACCACCTTGCCTAAATTTTCTTGGATGAATAAAGATCAATATTATAATGGAATAAACTTGTTAGAAAGAACAATATGTGGTTAAAACTACCCCAAAGACTTTTATTGATTATTTCTGCCCATTTTTCTAAACCCTTCTCATATTATTTTATTTCTTCTGCTTGAAAAATAAATTCACAGAATATCCATTGGATCCATTGAAACGGCAAATTTAAGGTACTTTACCCATCAATTATTTGGACCAACTAAACAATTTTTTTGTTTGCTTTTTAACCAACTTTTTTGCGATCATATCCAACTCAACTCATGTTTAAAAGTTAAAAGTGACCTAAAATGTTGCTATTGATTATATTTGTCCTTTCTCGACTTCTTTGCAAACTATGAAAACTCTCTCCATTCCGTTGACAATTCAATTGGAAGAAAGACCACATAATTTTATTAGTTCAAAAAGCAAACGAATATTTGGGAAAAGATGAGTACTTCTGACAATCCCAGCGGCTGTGTAAAGGGCCTTAATTTGTGCACAAAATTATTTAAATACTATCCAAAAATTTCATTAGAATGGTGCCCCAAATCAGAAATATTTTATTCAAAAGGTGGTAGCTGGCCAGGATATTATTTATGGTATTTCAATATAATTATGATTGTCTTTCTAATTGGGTTTGGATCTTGTGTGTACGTGATTTGGCACAGTTCTATTTTGCGGATTGAGTTAGTCGTAATGGCCTGCCTTTTTGGTGCCATTTCGGTATTAATATGGACTACGTCGGCGGTGATTATTTGGCGATTAAATGAGACTATTTGTGGGACCCACGCAATCATATCTTTGAAGAAACACCTGGGTAAGTTGAGAAATATAGTTCAGTGACTTCATTTTATTTCACAAAATAAATATTTGTTATTAATTTTTTTTGCAGATGTAAAATACCCTAATACTTTGGGGGCCAATGCTACACTGGAACGTTTTTGGAAGCGGATATCCATTTTTCTTCAAATGGCAATGATAGTGGCTGCAACAGGTTCTTTAGCTCTCCCTTTGCTGGCTGTATATATAGAAGTTGACCCATTTGTTTGCACATACAACAAATTAATTCCACTTGAAGTAATTTGCGGGAATGGGAATTCGAATTCAAATGCGTGTACAGTTATTGCAAGCATTTTAATGATAATTTTAAGACTCATTACTTCATTTATATGTATTGTGGAAGCATGTCACTTTGGCGCCCTTTACGTTTTATTAATTGCCTACTTATTAGAGTTGGTTGCAAGGTCTTTAGATACTATAAGCAATATTCCTAATGGCCTTCTTTCAAACGCGGATTCCGGAGACTTGGAATTTGTCTTAAAATATAATGCACTTCGCCTTGCCAACCAAATAATTGATTTTCCTATGTCCTTAATGGTTGCAATTTTAATGGGAATGGGATTTGTTATATTTGTTATATGTAATGTGGCAACTGTCAGAGGGTTTTATAAGTTACCAATCCACGTTTATTGGGTGGCCCCAACTGTCTCGTTGGCTTGTGCTTTTTTTGTGCTTTTCTTCCTTCCATTAGCAATCGATTGTCATCGTCAAAGTTCAAAGTTGTTGGATAAAAGGTTAAAGTCACCAATGACGTGCATGATTCCTCGCACCAAGAGAAAACTTTTTGAACGATGGATCAAATCTCTTCAACCAGTTGTATTTTCATGTGGACCGATTGTTAAAGTAGAGAGTGGCGTGGATAGAATGTACTTTTATGGAATTTTTCTTAGAACCTTGGATGGACTGTTGTTACCAATTTTTGGGAGTGTGTAATAATTTTAGATCTTTATAATGCATAATTAAGGATTCCCTCAACTCAATAATTCATTATGTGCATAATTATTTACATGCTTAAAAAATCAATAATTTACTCTCACCTAATTCTACAAAATAAACATCATCTTATACTCTTTTTTTGTTGAAAAGAAAAAAATAAAATTTATTGGGCTCAATTTTATGTAAAAAAATAATTGTCAAAATTAGGACCAATATTTCGTCGATTAAGCGTTCCTCACAAAAAGGGCACCAACTTTTTCATACCATATTTCGCTTCATGCTTTCCTATTTGAAACTGAGTGAAAAGGACTTGAGCCTTTTGCACAATTTATTAAGTAGCTGAAGCGAGAGCATTCAGCGAAGTAATGGTTTTACTAAGTTCGTCCGTCTGTCTGTCCGTGCGCACTCTCCTGGTCACATACATTGACCGATTTGGACCAAATTTGGTACACAGGTAGTACTACTCAAGAGGACCTCTGGGAATACGTTTCAGCCAAATCGGTCAAACGGTTCGAAAGTTATAGGCTCGAAAGTTCAGAAACTCATCGATTTGGCTGAAATGTATACGTATACGTAAGAATTGCATAGCATCCGTGTGGATGTGCTTATACATAACTCCGGAATCATGTCCTTGTGCATAAAACCAGTATCCGGAATGGTATTATGCGTTTACTACGTTTGGAGAGGATCGCAGAGGTGGGTTTAGAGGAAGGAGGTGGAGGAGATTTGGTGGAGGTGGGTGGAGGGGGTTTGGAGGTGATCACTCAACGCCTTCTTCAGCTACGTCTCTGGCCTGCTTACTAGCAGTTTATTACTTATAAAATGTACCTGAAAGGTATATTATAAGCAAAAATCGCTTCAGGTACTTATTTTTTCAATTGAATTTGATATAAAAGTTTATTATCGAAATCTACCTTAAGCAAATTTTTATCGTTTATTTTTGCCCAGTACATAGTATACGAAATTTTAGATTTAATATATTTTTTTTATTTTTTTGGACGGACGTACGGACAAATTTAACGAGTCTTTTCAAAATGTATCTTAAGTAAATATGAAAATGAATTGTGGTTTCTGAGAAACCGTTTCTCCCAAAATAAAAGTTCAGAGCTCAATCAACATTATAATTTTCATCAGGAAATATTTTACTTGAAATTTGAAACTATTGTTCAGTAATGGATGAAAGTGACAACGAGATAAATAATTTATTTCTTTGTACATTATACTACACAACATTTATGGTTCACACAAACATACTAAATATTATTTACATAATATAAGTTGGCTTCACTTGGTTATATGGTTTGTATGATTTGTTTTTAATTTTTTCCATGCATTCAGTTCTTTCTGGCAGCTCAAATCCTTTGAGTATAAAAACAAAGCTGATCCTTATCCAACAAAAAGTAATAATTTATCTTTGAGCAAACCACAAACTGGAGTGCCCAATGACGTCGAACAAGGAACGCTGTCTTTTCTCCAACGAGGATCGCTGTAGCATTTAAATTTGCATTTGTAATAAAACGAAGTACACTGGTCTCCACTACACGGAGTCCTTTTGTCTTCAAAACTCTAAACAAATAAAATAAGGGCATTCAATTAGGATACGAAAATTCACAAGAAAATCAGGCCAAACATGTGCAGTGTAAAAAATAATAATGCCAAGCTAAATTTACAAGCCGTAATTAGAATTCCCACAAATAACTGACTTTTAATTCAATTAATTTTTAATTGAATGGGAATCTGGAAAACAGTTCATGTGGAGGAAAATGTGCACAAAAACTAAAATTTGAATGTCTCAGTTTGTTTGGCAACTACAGACAAAGCATAAATAGCATAATTTATCATCCAACTAGAGAGTTTGCTTTGAGATGCATCCAGGATACGATATTATTAACCACCATTATGATGGTGGTATTGTCGTCTCTATTGTAATTATATTTATCAGTTTCCATCACAATGAAAAAGAGAAACTGGTAATAATTAATAAATGTATGTCAGAATTACATTTTTGTAGCTTACATATATTGGCCGGATACTTTCATTTAATAAATATTTTCCTTAAATAATTTTTATCAAGCAAATTAACTCATGCTCTTCTGTCAGAGTAATAATTAAATAAATTTCATTTTTAAACAACAAGATTTTTAAACTAATGTATTCACAACACGAGGAGGATAAAATCTTTATTTTTGAATAGCACTAGCAGGAAAACAAATTATAATGTCGACACCGGGTTGTTTTCTTCTTCTTTGACACTCATTAAAAAACATAACTAGATATAAATAAACCCGACAGTTCGAGATTTAATGATGTACCTTTAAAATGCACTGATACGCATTTACACACTTTGATACACCTCCTAAATGTTCCCTCCTCCAGAACTTTATTTTTACTTTAATACAGTCAAAGGTCACACTGGGGCCACGTAAGAATTTGGGAGCCCCATTGATGAACTGTTCTTTCCAGTAGCTTTATTTTGATGCATCACAATCCATACCTTACTGTTCAAAAAATTGACCTGACCTTTGACCTAGTAGATTCCCTGAACCGATTTGACCCATCTTCGAACTCGACCTTACTTTTGACCTAATATATTGATTAGTGAAAACAAAACTCAAAAAATTCAAAGCTTTTTGAGTTATCGTAGACACAGACAGACGGACGACAGCCTGGGTCTTTTCAATATATACCTAAAGGTACATAATAACCAGCGATATCATATTTCCGCTACCAGTTTGAGATATCAGTTGTAACAGGAGTTTGTGTGCTGAATTTTTTTCTTAACAAAGCCACACCATGGAAACTAGATACCGCAAAGTTTACGTGCTTCAACGAGACATATCTAGCTGCAGATTGAGAACAAATAGTAACTTCCAAGCTGCTAGAATCCATATTCTTCTCCAACATTGACTTAAAATGGTACGACGCAGATGGAAACCTGTCTCCTTTGTATGAAAGCTATAAAGGAAGATCATTTGCCAAACAGTTCAATTTCAATCAAAAGGATAAAGATGGACAAGAGGTGGAATTGGCAGGAAAAATTAACTTATCCTACAAGCTGGGCGAGATTGCCGACCAAGATTTTGAAAGTGTAGCAGAAACCAAAGAGGAAATGAAAAAGTTTTGGAGAAATTTCGGTGTTTTTCCTGATGATGTGCTCAACGACGATGGATACAATACCGTAAAAAATGCTCACTCTGCTTACTTTGTCGCTGCGCTTTGCCCCGGGTGGAAAATTGCGGATATTAGGACGTTCTACGTATGGATGGAACCTTTTTTCATTTTGGATGACCACATGGAAAAGTCTGCATCCCAGAAGGATGTAACATTCAAAATATCAAATTTTTATTGGTCGATATTGACCAAAGTGATAATTGATAATGTGCTATATGAGGAAAAAATAAATTATCGGTTAATGCAATATGGTCATAAATTTGGTTTTCTTGTGAATAATTTTGAAAGCGGATAACATCATTTAATTTCTTTTTTAACACATTTCAAGAGGAAATATCTGAAATAAATTAATAAATTGAAACACAAGCACAATAGAATAAAACTATCACTCCATCATGTCTGAAATTAATCAACTTTAATTTTAATCAATACGGTAAATAGTTCATGGTATGGAAAATTTTGCACAATAGCATGTTTATCCGAATTGTTTTTTGAAATAATAAAGGAAAAGTTCAAATAAATTATGTTGAACGAATTTCTGTAAAGCGTGTAGATGATATTGGGTAGGAGCTGTCGTATGTGGTGCTGGTTTCATTAATTTTTTTTACTATAATCAAAATCAAAGTATTCATTCAATTTCAACAATACAATCAAATTTAAAATCCGAATGGTATCTGGTACAAAGTCCATGCCACTGAACATCCGCATTAATCAAATACTTGCATTCGGTTTGGACCACGGCCCCCTTTTCCCCAAAAAAATGAGTTAGTAACTCTCCAGTTTCATTCACAACTTGTTCCAGTAAATTTATTCTATCGACAGCTTTTTGACACGCATCTTGGAGTGACAACCCATCCCTGTGATGCCAAACGTGTACCATATTCGATGTTTCATCCACATCCATCTCTTTCTTCAGGGATAAAATATCATTGATCAAGCCAGAGTGTTCGGCACACGCGTCCATAATTGACTTGAACAGTAAAGACTCGCGAACTTTCTCACTAATTTGTATTCCCTTATCAAATAGAATCAATTCGAAAGTAATTATTGTGCCAATGGTAATAACTCGAATGGGTTTTTGGACTTCTGCGTACATTTTTGAAGATGGATCTTCCTGTTTCTGTTTCCATTCCAAGCAATTTTCAATGCTCACCGCGTCATTCCAATTTTTTAAAGCTTGAATAACATAAGTGGGATCCCCTTTCTTTTCAACAATTACATTTCGAACCTCTTGCGTTGCCTTAATCATTTTCAAGTATTGGTCTGGAAACTTGGAGAGTGTTTGGACATCTTTGGATTCTTCAAACTCAAACGGTGTCCCTTCTATCACCCTGGTCAATGTAGACCAAAAAAGATTTGATGTTTCGAATGTTACACCTTTCTGGGATGCAGACTTGTCAACGTAGTCATCCAAAATGAATGTAGGATCGTACCACATGTGGAGCGTCCTAATATCCGCGATTTTCCATCCAGGACATAACGCTGCTATACATGAGGCAGTTTGAGCCTTTTGTAAAATATTGTAACCGTCATCTTTAAGCCCATCATGGGATAAAACACCACAATTTCTCCAAATATTTGTCATTTCCTCTGTAACTTCAGCTACGCTTTCAAAATCTTGATGTCCAATTTCACCCAGCTTGTAGGGAATGTTTATTTTTCCTCTCAATTCCACCTCTTGTCCATTTTTGTCCTTTTGATTGTAATTGAATTGTACAGCAAATGATCTGCCTTTATATTTTTCATACAAAGGAGACAAATTTCCTTCTGAGTCATACCACTTATAATCTATGTTGGAGAAGAATATGGATTCTAGCAGCTTGGAAGTTACTATTTGTTCTCCATCTGCAGCTATGTCTCGTTGCAGCACAAAAACTTTGCCGTAGCTGGGCTCCATTTTCCAGTTATTATAGAAGTTTCGCTAAAAATCTAACGGTACAAGACAAGATTCTTCCTATAATTGCAAAATCAAACTGACGGCATAAATGTTGCTGTGTGCTTATTTATCCTGCGCATTAGTTTTTTTTATAGTCAAACATCATGGCATGAGGATACTTCTAGCGTGTCATTATAATTCATTTTCTTGTAAAAAAAATTTGGCACGCATTTAATCACCCACATGTAAATTGGAAAATTACACATATTGAAAATAAGAATCGACCACATATACCGGTTGGTAAAATTCATCAGTGCTAATTTTCTAATATCCACATGAGGTAAATTCTGCATTTTATGGTGGGCTTAAAGTTATTAGGCGTAAAAATATTACTCAATCTAGAAAATTGACATCATAATACGAGATCGTACGAAATGATTGTAATCATTGCTTCATTGCAGGAGGATGTCAAGACAGATGGATAATACATATTTTGAATTTTATTTTTTTGTGTATTTGGAAACAAAATAAAAATATAATTCCCGTTTGCATTTGTATTGCTGCAATATTTACTTGCGAAAGTTAAACTTGCGCAGTTATTTGAGAAAACTTGTGTACTAGCTTTCGATTTTAGTTTTCCGAATACAGAATCGATGGGATATTTAAGTATGTATGGTAATTTTAAAAACGCTTTCGTAAAGAATTCAGCAAATGAATATAAACTAAGATTTAAATCTTTTGCAGAGTTTGGAATAATAAAAAAAATGAAGAGTGGATACATAGCAATTGGTTTTCGGTTTGTTGAAATCAATTTAAAAAATATCTACTACCGAGCAGTAACGCCCATCGGCATGGCAATACGAAGCCAGTCCAAATCCGAAGTACACGTAAGCCTTCAGTAAATTCGGGGAAATAAAATAAATTTCATTATTTAAATAATCTTCGTTGCTGAGAATTAGAGACAAAGTTTGGCACGTAGTCCAACGGTAAAAGCTGATGGATACTTGGGATGTTAAGTTATCATAGTACACAACTGATGCGAAGTGAATTTCATCCAAAGCAACAAAAAAAACAGTTTTCAAAGTCAGTCAACCAGTTTAAGTGGGATAAAATTGTTTCGGTTTTGTTAGCTGTACTTTGGTGTAGTATTAAATTTACGAAAAAAATCCTTAATATTTCCTTCCTTATTAACCGGCACCCTTTGCAAAAGGGGATGTGTTCTTATTTTCACAAATGGTGTCTGTCTGTCCGTGAGCACGATAGCGGCGACACGGTTGAAGATTTTCGAAAATTCTTTTAGGTAAACGATACCTTAGGTCAAGACCTTCCCTGGGAAGCGAGATGGGTCTTATCGGTTATTGATAACCAGGTCAAAGATAAGATCATATATGTGTAATAGCAAAGTATAAAGTGTGATACATCAAAATGGCCCTATTTGCTGAGATGAATTCAGTCATGATGTTTTAAAAGTTCTACGATGACCACAGCATGACCTACGAACGTTTAAATGTAGAAATTTTTTAATAGCTAAGTATATAGTGCAATACATCAAAATGACACCATTTGCTGAGATGAATTCAGTCATGATGTTTTAAAAGTTCTACGATGACCACAGCATGATCTAAGCACGTTTAAATGTCGAAATTTCTTACTTTTTAATCAATCAAAATTTTCAAATTCAAGTATAATTTGCACAAGGTGCCGGTTCTTTACGCCTGTTGTCGGGTTTATCGTCATATTAACATATTAAAAGAGCAGCTAGCTGCTGTGAATTAACTTAAATTTGTGACTGATACACCTCTAATATGTACAGGAAAGGTTGCCATGTCCTGCGCCATTCTAAAAGATTTTTTATCTGGATACTTATTCCGATTGGATAAATTACATGTGTTTAAATGAGGTTTTAATTTTACTAATTTTTTTTAAATCACGTTGAAAGGGTTTAGTGTAGTAACTTTAGATAAAAAAGTTACATTAAAAAGAGGCGAGCATGCAATCTACTTAAAACCATACTAATTTCTTATGAATGTTTATACTGGGCAAACAAAGATCATAAGATTGGCTTTTAGGCTATTGGATTATTTCAGTGTGACTCACATTTTTATTCATCCAATTACGCATTCACTGCTATAATGAAAGTTAAGTTCTTTTAGTAAATACGTTATTTATATTTTATTTTCAAGCCTTAACCAATATTTCATGCAATTTAGTAGCTCAATTCTACTTAAAAATACGTACGTTTATCCTCCACGTGCAGAAACAGGAAAATTAGTTCCAGGAAGTTAGAGGAGAACGGTCGCCCAATTTATTTTTGGCTAACAAAGTTGTATGGATTCTCTTGTATTACAAGTAGGATGGTATAAAAATTAATCAACATTTTTAGTGTTTTATGTAGGAAGCTCACATACAAAATTAATGTATGTGTGAGGAACTCTTTAAAATGTATATTTTCCTACAAGCGTGCATACTTGTTAATTTTTGTAAATTAAATACATTCCAGACCTGATGAAGAAATGCAGATCTCACTTGCAGATCACAAAGCTTCTTGTTGGTGAACAGTAATCGATGGTTCTCATATAAATCCAGAAGCACAATAAGACGCTAATCCATTTAGCATTCTAAAACTCAATTCGAACAATTACTCAAATTACGATTAGCAACAACTTCTATATAAAAAAATAAAAATATTTCAACGTGGGTTAGTAGCGATAATCATAGTAAACCACAAAAGCAGGCTGCAAAGGTTATTTCAAGGGGACCAATTCCTAAGCTTGTTGCATTTGTAATGGGTGGTTAGGTTTCGATTTCAATTTTCATACATTAAATTCATTACAGCTACATTACATGACTAACTTTTCAATGACAGACTTTTCCCTATTCCCCTAAGGAAAAAAAAATTATATAATGTAATTGCTCACCAATGCGTGTACCAGCCAAATACCAGGGATGGCACGTGGGTTATAATGGGTATGTGGGTTACCCGTTTAAACCCGGGTTTTAATGGGCCCAGCCCACCTGAAATTTGGTGGGTTTAATGGGTAAAATGGGCTTTAATAAAAAATCCAGGAAATCAATGTAAAAACCACACTTTAAACTGTTAATACTTTCTTCTGAGTGTTTACAGCCGTAATACGGGACTTTTCCATCAATATTAAGAAGATTTAAGCAGTAATAGTTTCCTCCATTGGATATGGAATAATATGTATATCACTACGCTTAACTTAACCACTAATTCTTGATCATCATGTGTCCTCAATCAGAATTAAATTTCAAAGCTGAACGCTTTATTAATGATCTAACAATTTTGAATTAAATTTGCAGTTATAGACTAGGAAATCTGCATCATAGTTCTTTTTTTATGAGCTTCAGTTAATGCATAGTACATTGAAAACACGTACGCCACCAATTATCATGCTAAATGCATGGAAAATTACTACTCCCCGTTTTAACCCATTTTCCCAATTTAAACCCGTTAGAACCCACAAAACCCGTTTAACCCATGCCTAGTGGGTTCATGAGTTAAAGCCCAGGGTTTTAACCATGCCTGCCAAATACACGATTACCAGACATAACCTATCTTAGTAATTTTGAGAATTCCAAAATGTTGCTAAAATTAAAAACAAGGAACATTTTGTTCCAATTAAAGAGAGGAAAACTTTACAAATCAATCAGAAGCAATGAAATTAAAAAAGCTTACAATGCAAAATTGTTGGGGAAGTGACAAATATGTTGAGAAGCTTGCGAAGGAAATACAGCAACATTAAAAGACAAAAAACCAGCAATATTATCCTTAACACAATCAGTTTGAATTTGAAGTCATAACATCAACAGGTACCATTGTATTTGCTACATCAAAAAATATTAGCGAGGCAAAAATGGAAACCAAACACGGGAAAGTTTTTGTGCTACATCAAGACACCCCTGCTAATCGAAAAGAAATAGATTGCAAATTGCTACAATCCACTTTCTTCTCCAACATTGATTTTAAGTTATACGACGCAGATAGAAATCTGTCAACCTTGAACGAAAAATACAAAGGCAGCTCCTTTGCGGTACAGTTCAATTTCAATCTAAAAGATAAAATGGTCAACAGGTAGAAGTGGTGGGCAAAATTAACTTGCCCTACCTACAAGCTGGGTAAGATTGCCCACCACGATTTTGAAAATGTAGAAAATTCCACAAAAGAAATGGAGGAATTTTGGAGAAATGTTGGCATTTTATCTGATGACATGTTTCAAGATGATAGTTACAGTATTTTGGGAAGAGCACATGCTGCAGCAGCTGAAGCTTCTTCAAGTCCTGGATGTAAAATTTCTGATGTTAAGGCGTTTTACGTGTGGATGGACCCCTTTTTCATTCTGGATGGACAAGTCTGAAGCAAAGAAGGATGCCACATTTAAAACATTAAACCTTTATTGGTCCGCTTTGACTAAGGTGGTAGAAGGAAAACCATTTGAGTTTGGAGAAAGCGAAATGCTCTCCAAGGTTCCAAAACAATACTCTAAAATGATGAAGGTAATGCAGGAGATTCGAAAAGTAATTGTCGAGAAGAAATGTGACCCTACTTACCGTATTCAAGCTTTTAAAACTATGAATGACGCCCTGAGCATTGAAAATTGTTTAGAATGGAAGCAGAAACAGGCAAATCCTGCTTCAAAAATGTACGCGGAAGCACACAAACTGCTTCGTGTTTTCACCTATGGAATTCCACTTGTTTTTTAATTGGTTTTATTTGACAAGGGGATACAAATTAGTGAGAAAGTTCGGGATTCCTTTCTCTTCAAGTCAATTATAAATGCGTATTCTCAACACTGTCATTTGATCAATGATATCGTGTCCCTGAAAAAATAAATGGGTGAGGATTCAACCCTTAACATGGTCCACACTTGGCATTACATGATGGTTGTCAAAAAGCAGTTGACAGAGTTAATTTTCTAGAAAAGGTTGTGAATAAGAATGGGGAGTTATTGACGCAGTTTTTTTGGCAAGGAAGAGGCCAAGGTCTTCAACGGATGCAAGGATTTGATGTATGGAAATGTTCAGTGGCACGGAATTGTCCCTAGGTATCAGTCAGACATTGTATATGAGTGTATTGTTGAAATTGAATAAAAACTTTTCCTGTTCATGTTGTGAATAAATAGTGTTTACGGAAAATAGTTTTAAAAAAATTGTTGTTGAAAGAGGAAATTTATTTCGCAGCTAAATTGCATTCAGGTTATTCCAAGTTGGTCTGTCTGTCCGTCTTTCCGTGTGTCATATTATTGCATTAAGCATTGCATTATTTTACAAAATTTAAACGCCTGTTTCAGCTCCGTCTTTAGATTGCTTACTAGCACTTTATTGTAGTTTAGTTATGAGGAAACTCTTGAATTAAATTTAGAATATTCCACCTTATTGCAGGACGTACAAAAACTTTTGCAAAGGCAGTTGAATATCTGCCGCATTGCATAATGTAAGAGGATAAATGTATACAATAATAATAATTTCTACAACCAAACGCAATATGTATATGTAATGGCATCCCATTAAAATTAATTGACTCCTCTTTCACACAATCAAATCCACCAAGCGGTTTTGATGTACACGGTTACATTACGATACTCTCAAACATAATGGCAATGAGAAAAGGTATTTCCATTTTCTTTCGATTTTCTCAAGACCTAATCTCATAAATGTCTCTCTTTACTAACAATACGAATATTGGGTTATTTTTGGTTTGATTTGATACAATTTGTTTTGTAGTTTATATTGACGAAATGATTGAATAAAATTTAAAATGAAGGGATGAACATCTGCTCAATAATCACTCGTCTTGAACCACCACACAATCGAATACTAAATCCGGTTGATAGCGCCTCACATATGTGTACCATTGCATGTGCCCATACATAACAGATTTACCTGTTTCCACCAAGTGGGCTACTCCATCGTTTCCTTCATACAGGTTGAGCAAGAGGTTCCCAATCTCACAAGCCTCCTTTGTATACTTGTTTGTGACATCAATGAGCCTTTCCAATGACTCCTCGATACTCAACCCGTCAGTTACATGGAGTAAATAGATGCAGCTTCCAATTTCCCCCTTACAGAACTCCTTGTAAAAGGAAAAAATATCGTTGATTCGCCCAGTCTGCTTCCCAATCACTTCAAAAAATCTCTTGACCAAAAATGTGTTGCGAATCTCATCACTCAAAGAGACGCCTTTGTCTAGCATCAAAAACTCAATCCATACAAACGCGGAGATGGTTACGTTTCTTAGCTTCTCCTGTAGCTTTCTATAAAGTGGGTGCTGCTCATCATGTTTCTTTACCCATTCACTGCTGTTGTCCATCATCATTGAGTCAAAATATTCCAAATAACGGTCCATCCATGGTTAAGAATCCAAACCCATTTTATGTCGCTTCTCATCTATGAGATTGCTTTGACTCCGCACATAGTTCAAAATGTTGTTCCAATAGTCACCCTCCTTTTCCGGTGTAAATTCTCGAATCTTTAGCTTCTCCTTTGACCAATCTACATGTCGCCCATTCAGGATTTCTTGAAATGAATGCTTCACTATGCTTAGCTCGGAATAACTGTAGAACATTTTGTTTTCCTCCAAAAAATCATCAAAATAAACAATTAGTGGAAAAAACTGCATTAAACCTCGAAAGTCTCGCAGTTTTCTCCCAGAAGCCATGAAACACACAAAGGCAGCTGAATGAAACTTTGCAATACGGATTGCCATTGGGTCGTCAAATTTCTCAAAAATTCCAAGTTGCTGAAGGAATTCCATTAAACAAAAATCTTCGGTGGAAATAGATTCCACATCTGGAATTGGAATCTCACCAACATTAAATGGACACAGAAGGCGCCCAGTGAAGAATCCGTCTTGACCTGTTTTCATATTTCTCGTTTTGAGCTTCATTTCAACGTAAAATTCTTTCCCTTTGTGGTTGGCAAAGTCGGGATGAATATTCTTAGCTTTTGTACTCTCATCGTACCACTGATGATCCCAGTTTGAGAAGCGAATCCCCTCCAGTTGTGAAGCTAGACCGATACGTTTTCCATCTGTATCCAGTTTGGCGAGGTAAACCTTTCCAAATTTCTCAATAGGTGATTCCATTTTTTACTGAAGCAATTTTTTTGGAGGGTTTGAACTATGCAATAGCAACCCCTTAAGATGTCTGCTACGATGTCAGTCCTGATGTCTAAATATATATGTTTATTATTCAACTATTCGTGCGCTATGCCATTTACCAAAGTTGTTAAGCTGATGAGATTCATTCATTTATCAACATGAGCCCATTTTATGGAGTTTATGAAAGTCATCGTATTTGGTAAAAAAATATTACAAATAATATTTATCATCATTATCTTCATTTATCACGCAAGTCATTCTAATGGGCTCAGTAAACGCTATCTTGAGAATCTTTTTTGTGGCAAGTCGTTGTTTTCCCGAGTTGAAAAATACGTTTTTATTATATCGCAACCCAACCAATAAACAAACACATTGTAGTTTAGATTGAGGAAAGTTGTTGATATAAACTGGAGTTTCAACACCATCCCACGTTGCACAAATGTATTTTAAATTGGATCCTTGATGCATAATGTAAAAAAACGCAAAATCTGCTCAATTTTGAGGATTTCTGAAATCAAATGCAATTGAGGCTCATTCAAATTACTCGACTGTATTTTCACACAATCCGTCAGTCAGGTTTTCAAGTAGTTTTGGTACCCTCACGAATTGTAGGTAATGAGAGTAGGTACTGCCATTTTCCTTCGATTTTCTCAAGACCTAATCATCTAAATCAGCCTATTTGCTAACAATGAGAACCAGACTCGTACGAAAAGCTGCAAGCTCACAGGTAATCACAATCAGTTTCAGAGTAATATTTCGTGAAGCCGGAGCAATTTCATGGATTTATTGTAATAATACGTTAAAATGTTGGAAACTTTGTGGCTACTAGTTTTGATAATGCTGTTGCTGTTGTGTTTCTGGTTTGCTCAGCAGCGTAAACTAAAACAAAATTTCACAATTTCGGGTAAATCTTTGAAACGAGGATTTCGTTAGGTCGGTTGAAAATCACAAATAAATCAATCAGACTCTTTATTTTTTAATAGGGCCCCCAGGACTTCCAATTTTTGGCAATATTTTTCAACTCGCAGCCAAATCTCCTTTTCCCAGTATTGCTTTACAAAAGATTTCGAAAACTTATGGGGACGTATTTTCTGTAAAACTTGGAGTCGTTGATGCAGTAGTTTTTAACTCTTTTGAATCTGTACAAGAAATAATGAATCATGAAAATGGGTCATTTCGTTCCACAACAATTCCTCCATTGATGAAGGAACGAATGAATGGTCGGAACCTTGGATTGGTATTTTCGAATGGAGATTTGTGGATAAACTTACGTAGATTTACAATACGAACTTTGAGGGAGTTTGGATTTGGAAAGGCTGCCTCAATGGACAGTGTTATTGATGAAGAGATTGAAAAGTTTATGACGCATCTTAACAACAACCTCTCAATAAATAAGGATGGAAGCGTGCAAGTTTCCGGCTTATTTGATTTGACAATCATCAATATTTTATTTAGATTAATAACAGGTATAAATTACGCAATGGAAGACCAGAGAATTGCTCACTTGCTGAAGCTAAGTAACGAAATGATTCTTAGTACGACGTTTTCAATGGACATCTTCACAGCTTTTCCTGCCCTATGGCACATTTTTCCAAGGTTGTCCGGAAAGGATCGGCAGATGAAAGTTGTACAAGAGCTAAAAGCATTTTGTCAAGTAATTCTACAAGAAACACGTTATCGGAAACCTACAACTTTTTGAATTGAAAACGAATCAATATACAAAATCTTGTTGCAGGAAACAGTGGAGCAACATCGTCAATCTGGGGATTACCTCAACAATCGACAGTGCTATGTGGACGCTTTTCTCCAGAAAATTGATGAAAATGCGCATTTCGACCGTTCAGAATATTCAGGTATGTTAAATATAGGTTATTAAATTTTATACTTCTTTCTTATGAAAATTCTATTGAATCCAATTTGTTTTATTTTTCAGATGAACAGTTAGTTCTGTGCTTGCTTGATCTATTTCAAGCTGGAACGGAAACAACTAGCAAAACATTAGGTTTTAGTATTTTGTACATGTTACTTTACCAAGACATTCAGAAAAGGGTACAGAAGGAAATTGATGAGGTTGTTGGAAAAAATGATGAAATTAGAATAGCCACCAGAAGTAAATTGCCCTTCACCCATGCCACACTTTTGGAAACTCTACGGTTTTCATCCATCCTTCCATTTACTCCGCCCCGAGAAGCTGCTCAAAACTTTTATTTTAGAAAATGTCTTATAAAAAAGGTACATTTGTACAAATTGCATTAATTAAATAGTACGTAATTTCCAGATATATTTGAGGTTCTCAATAAAAATAAAAATGCATTGCGTAGGGAACTATATTATTGACGAATCTGGAAGCTGTTCATTTTAGTGAGGAGGTTTGGGGTGACCCACAAACATTTGGTCCAGAACGTTTTCTCACAAATGACTCCAATGTCGTTGACATGAAATTAGCCGGAAAGTTGATGCCATTTGGAGGAGGTATGACGACTTTCAACAACACAAATGAAAATATTTAATTTCCTATAATTCTATAAATCCTTTGCTTTTTATAGGAAAGCGTGTATGCCTTGGACAAAATTTAGCAGAGAGTACAAGTTTCAAATATTTTGCTACCATATTAAAACGATTTGAACTGGCTAAAGTGCCTGGAGACCCAGATCCCTCTATTACTCCGTTACCAGGAATAACTTACTCCCCAAAGCCTTTCCGGGTTCGTTTATTGAAACGGAAATAGCATACATAATTGAGCTCAATTCTTGTATGTTCAATATTCTCGGTTTCTGTGTAATAAAGTTTATTTTCGCTTTGTAACTGTAAAAATAAAAGGTGAGAATTACACAATTTGTTTTTAGGGTTTAAAAGCCATTTGAAATTACTAAATTAAATACAAAAACTCACAGAAAATAAATCAGGGTTCAGAGTTGTATTCTCTCAAAAATATCGAACTACCAATAAATATTCTAACTATTCCGCTACTTTTTACTAGCAAATTTAGAAACGAATTATGTTTTTCAGCTAAAAAAATCAAGCCAAAAATACTTCTTCCCGTAATAAAGTTTTCAATGAAATTCGATCCAATTCAATTTTATTATTTAAGCAATTTTTATTTGAATGATTTTTGGGGAAACTTCTTGGGTATTAAATGCTAATCTTTATTATAATGCTAAATGTATTGGTTTATCACAAATCCTGATCAGCAAGAGAATTATTTTAAAATTATTTAATTATTTTTTACATAAAAATATTACTAAATGTATTTAATATGTGGCATGCTAAGTTTAAAACATATTTGGATAATATTTTCGACCTATTAAATTGGCAAAAATTATATATGTGGCAATTAGGAGGAAACTATTCGTAGCAGGAAAAAAATATAATGATGGCCGTGGTCTGTAGTCTGCTTCCTTATAAATTGATGATGAAAACACAAAGCTAAAATATAAAACCACAGTAATTCCACTTTCCCGTCGGCAAATTTCAGATTTCTTTCTACCAAGAGTATTCTATGTGTTGTTTAAATCGTATTCGCTTAATTTTTAACAAACCAAAAATGGAAACTAGGTACGGAATAGTTTTCGTGCTGCAACGAAGCACAACTGTAGACGGAAAACCAGTAATAGCGCCCAAATTGCTAGAATCCACATTCTTTTCCAACATTGACTTTAAATGGTACGACTCAGAAGGAAATCTGTCTCCTTTGTTCGAAAAATATTCAGGCAAATCATTTGCTGTACAATTCAATTTCAATCAAAAGGATAAAAATGGACAAGAGGTGGAATTGACTGGAAAAATCAACCTACCTTACAAATTAGGCAAAATTGGACATCAAGACTTTGAAAGTGTAGCAAAAGCTACAGAAGAAATGACCGAGTTTTGGAGAAATCGTGGTGTTTTATCAGAGATTGGTAACTGGAAGGTTTTAGTTACAAGTTAAGTTACAGTTACATTTTGTTACAAGCTCAGTTACAAGTTACAAGTTAAGTTACATTCAGTTACAAGCTCAGTTACAAGTTACAGTTACAAGTTATGTAACTTAACTGTAACTTAACTTGTAACTGCAACTTTTCAATGAAGTTACCCATCTCTGACTGCCAGATACGCCCTGAAAGAGTATGGATACATGCTACAATTGCAGCCTTCCAAAATAGCCAATCTAAAATTGAAATTATAAAGAATTCTGTCACATTTCTGTCTGTCATACATTTTGTAACAGCCTCAGTTACAAGTTACAGTTACAGTTACATTCAGTTACAAGCTCAGTTACAGTTACAAGTTACATTTGGATACTCGATCAGTTACAAGCTACAGTTACAGTTATGTAACTTAACTGTAACTTAACTTGTAACTGTAACTTTTCAAAAAAGTTACCAATCTCTGTGTTTTATCAAAAGATGGGCACAATATTGTTTATAACATTCAACGTACTTTAGCAGTAGCTGCTTTTTGCCCTGGGTGGAAAATTTCAGACACACGGACTTTCCACTTGTGGATGGATCCTTTCGTCATTCTTGACGACCACATGGACAAGTCTGCATCTCAGAAAGACGTAAGATTCCAATTATCAAATCTTTTTTGGCCTGCAATGTACATGGGGATAGAAGGGAAACCAATTGAGTTTGGAGAACCGGACAACGTCCCCAAACTCTCCGAGATTGCAGAACAATATTTGATAATGGTGAAGGGGATCCAAGAGGTTCGGAAATCAATTTTTGAAAAGAAAGGTGATCCTAATCACGTTATTCAAGCTTTTAAAGATTTTCATTAGGGAGTGAGCCTTGAGAATTGCTTTGAATGGAAGCAGAAAAGGTTGGACCCAGCTTCGAAAATGTACTCGGAAGCAATTAAACTGCTTCGTGTTTAAACTTATGGGCTGCCGATTGTTTTTGAGTTGATTTTATTTGACAAGGGAACAAAAATTAGTGAGAATGTTCGGGAGTCCTTCCACTTGGAGCTATGCAGGTAAATGTATGTATGTATGAAAAGCTTTTACACGTTGGGCTACTTTCCACTCTCCCTGCATTACATTTATTTACCATTGAAAAAAAAGAACAACAAGTTGATGATGATGATGGTGATGCCAGTTCATCAGCTTTTCCCCGACTTGGGATGAAGTGGATTGGTGAGAGCTTCCAACTAAGGTCACAGTATTTATTATTTTTTCTTCCCATTTTATCCATCGCTTGCATTATTTTCAACTGGAAAGTTTTAAAAACAAAAGAATGGAGCCTCTCTGTCTGGAATCCTTTAACTAATTTTACAAGGCGTTTGAAACCTTTGTACATATATCTTATACATATATACATATATCTTATACATATATCTTAAAAATATATTTTTTCCTTTACAGATAAACATGCTCATTCGGAATTTTTCATGGACAATCTGAACACCACAATATGCCCCTACCAACACTAACTTGAATGAACCATTTCAATAATCTTAGGAATTTTGTTTGTTTGTTTAAGAGCAACTCATCCAAATTATGAAGGCGGAACTAATAATTTTTCATGATAAATGTCTTGTTTACGCTTCCAACCAAATATTAATGAAACTTGAGTTATCATCATCAGTGGGCTCTGCTCTTACCTGGTCTTGGTCTGGCCATCTGTTCAGATTTGGGTTCAAATACTCAAGTATTCCCAAAAAACTGACTCCTCTCACAAATGTCTGAGTACGAAAATCTCCTTAGTTGTGATTTGTTTCTCACTAGAGTAAACCAAGATTTTTTATTCTTTGGAAAATTTAAATAAAATGGTATCCTTTAAAAGACCTTGTTTTTGCATTTCATCGTGGATTGGGTCACTAATTATTGCAGTATTGGAAATGGTAAGCCACGTTTATCATCACCAATTAAATATAATTCATCCGTATTTGCTTGTTAAAAGATGCATTAAAAAATTGCAGGTCTATTCTGGAACGCAACTTGTCCTTGCAATTTTTTATTCCTGTGTATTTGGCTTCACCCCTTTTGAATGGGCTTACTATGGATACTGCGCAATAACAAGTTGTAACGAAAAACAACTAACAGTTGTGAAAACTGTTGAATGTGTGCAACAAGATTTCGTATTTGGTAAAGAATTAAAGAAAATATCCAATCAGAATTTCATAATGCAAAAAGTTAAGTGTTACAAACCCTTTTTTTTATATGGATATGCAGGGTCTCGTGGGGAGCTACGAGCACCATATAACATTTTTGTGATTTTAGTATTGGTGAACGTAACCTTTACTTCCATTCTTCTTCGTGGTATTCACAAGGTAAGTTATTGTGGGATACGCTTCTCAACTTTACTTTAATCATTATGGCATTGCCAGTGATTTTTCCTTCATTTTATTGATCTTTCAGAAAAACCCATCCTTTCTCCAACATTGGATCATGTATCAAATTATCTGGATGCTTGTAAACATTTGTATCAAGCTATTGCTAGCATGCATGAAGGGGAAAACGTTGTTTGCGGACTTGCCGGAGTTTTCTTTTTATGTGCTGAAATTCTACTTCACCTACGTTGTGTGTGACCTTCACGAAGAAATGGTGGGGACTTTAGTGCTGAGAAAGGCTAGTGTTGTTGCTGAGAAAGTCACTGAGGGAAATGAATTTCTTTGAAAAGACAGCAAACATGTTTATAAAGTGTACATTTGACGCCTATTGAAATTTCCAATAATAAGTTAACGGGATGTTAATAGTTTGTTGCATTTTAGAAAATTAAAGTTAATAAAGGGATTGGAAAAGTACCTAAAATCAGTGACAAATTCGTCTTCTGGTTGTGTAGCAAAGAATCATGACTCAAACTTTATTCCCGTTCATGACGGAAAGCAGAATATCAGGAAATTTTCATAACGTGTAGCTTTCAATGATGATGATACCTTATTATAACGCTGCGTAGCTAGTTTTTATGCCTAATATTTACACGAAAGTGGGTGCACTCAAGCTGTTTTGGTAAAAATAATGCACGCAAAAAATCAGCAACGTTTCCATCATATCATTTTGCTCACTGCAAGTAAGTGGGACAATATTTTATATACCGAACCATATGAGAATGCATGAGTAGGAGAAGAATACCGAGTATAAATCTATAGCATTACATCATTGGAGTTTCACTAAAAAAATTGAGAATGAGGAACTGAGGAGTCAGTCAGTCAACGTGGTGAAGATGCATCTCTCTCGCAAAATGCACTTGGTATCATCATCTCATCCTCATCACTGCAAGTTCTGCTTGCATCATCACATCGATTTGTTGGGTGAGTCTCTGACCATGGAAGCATGTGAGAAGATATATTTTTCATAGAAAATAAACAACCTACTTTTTTTCGCTAACTCATTACAAGATATACATGTTTTTGTGAAAGTTGGGTCATATCCAAGGCGTAATATCCAGAGGAATATAGATTTCTCCTCATTTAAAAGTCTTTAAAAGTGGTCACGTTTTGGTTTGTCATTTGTGGTAATAACCAAAATCAATCTAATTATTCACAACATGGTTGAGTGTAAAGGTCCCTGTTGTTGTGTCTCTTTGCGGATTGGAGTTCTCATTATTGCAGCTTTTGAAATTGTAAATTTATTCATTCATTCACATTTCACGCATTATTAATTAAACATAACTCGATAAAAAATATTTTTAAATGGAATAATTATTGTTGTTCACAGACAGCTTGTGGAATATGGTTTATTTACACAGCATTCCAAACCTCCAATGACTGTGTATCAGATGGATGGTCTTGGCCGATGATAAGCACAGATTGTTTCCGGACTCGACAATTTTTGTTGTTTTTGGTTGTCCAAGTGATTATTGGATGCCTATTATTATTCGGTGTTTTAAAGGTGAACTGTACCAAACCAAGTTACTTATTTTTATTAAATATTTTTTTTAAAAACATTTTTGTAATTGATTTGTTTCTTGTAATTGTATTTAGAAAATACCATTGGTTTTGTACTTCTGGATTGGCACCCAAATCTTTTTGCAGATTGTGATAATAATTTTTCAACTTTTGAGAAGTTATCACAACGAGGAATCCCTAATGCGCTTTGATTATCAATACTTTTTTGGATTTTTACTCCTTTATTACTGTATGCATGTGGTTTACTACTTAAAGGTTGAAATGGGAAAGAAAGATGAAGTAATTCCAGAAGTTGAACCGGTTTATGAAAATGTGTGATAACTGATAACTAAACAAAATTTCGTTTCTTGAAGAAAAAAAATAATTATAAAAAATATAAATATGAATAAAAATCCATCCAAACTTGTGATGATGCTCGCCAGTTGTTACCTGAAACTTTTGAAGCTTTAGCAGCCATCTGCTCTCTTTCTATTTTCACTTCTTTATCCTACAAAATTATTTGTATGTTAAAGTTAAAACTTTCAAAAGTAGACTATTCACATCCAGCCAAAGTCACAGAAAATAAATATCACAAAAGACAAACGGGACGACTGATTCTTTTCTATACAAACCTAAATCCTTACATAAATACCGTTCAGAAGAGAAGCGTAAGAAAAAAAACAATTATACACAAGTTGACAAACAAACACAAACGTTGTTTTTTAGCAAGTTGGTAGATCGGTTGACAAACGGATGGTGTTGATGATGATGATGATGCTAATGATCTTTTTTTGTGTTCCCAATTGCAATACAAGTTTTCATTGCATTGCATTCACATCTCTACTTTACACACTGGGTTCGTTCGGTGAATCGTGGATTGGATTAGGTATGCACGTTCTGCACCTCTCTTCAAAAATTCTTTCTTTAACAAAACGGGAAGCATTATTCTACGTCTTTCGTTGAAAATTTTGGGATGAAGCCAAAGCCAAACTTTCAGAAAAATCTGCTTTTTCCGCATCTTGGAAAAAGTGTTGATCAGGAAGGATCCCCAAGTTTTTGCAACTACTTTTATCAAAATGGATAAATTCAGTTTGGAAACGGTTAACCCTTGCTGTTGCGTTTCCTTGAGGACTGGAGCTTTCATTATTGCTGTTTTGGAAATCGTAAGAATTTTAAATTTAAAAAAATTAAAAATATTTAAATATTATTTTATACTTTACTTTTTGTAAAACAAAATTCCAGGTCAGTAGCATAATTTTGGTCTGCATCGCCGCATTTTTTCCACATGAATTAGAACTCCTAGACTTGACCAACTATGATTATTCAGAAGTTTCAGAGAATGGTCATGTGAGAGACTCACTTTATAATTGGGTTCTGGTTTTGTTGCTGGTACAAATCACTTTCGCTTCCGTGTTGCTTCATGGCATCAGAAAAGTAAGGAAAAAAATCCCCAAATTTTTACCAATTTAAAATAATTGTATTTTTTTTTAAATTTCTGCTTTGCATTTAAAATTAGGAAAATCCATTGTTTCTGAAATTATGGATGGTCTGCCAACTAGTGTGGATTGGTTTGGACATCCTCGTTAAAATTTTGTTGGCTTGCCTAAGGATAAAAAGAGAGAAAGGATATGTTGCGGAATTTGAAGATATTTTTGAATATTTATTATACGCTTATTTCCTCTTCATTGTTTATCGGTTACACTCTGAAATGAGGGAGAATGCTCCACCACAAAAAGAACCAGAACCAGACATAGAAAACATGTAAATTTGAAATATTACGTTGAAGATAACTATTTTCCATAAAGATTATATTGTTCCTTGGTTTGCTGGTGTGATTGAACTTCTTGTTACGTTTCTACAACACAACACAACATATTTGTATGATGATCATGATGAAAGTCACATGTAATTTGCACTGGATATTATTGGAAAATTAAAAATCTTTATTTAATTTGCAAATAAGAACAATTGAATTGTAATTGAAAATTTAGTATTTTTTTCTCAAAACCAAACATGATTTAAATTTTATTGCTTTTTTTAAAACCTAAATTAATAACTAAACTTAACAGCGATTCTAATTTTCTGCGACAAAAAATATTTTACATTATTTCAATATTATTTTTTGGAAATATGTGCCAACTTATTTTGAGGAGGATTTAAAAGAGGAAGTTGTTGCCTGTGGTTTTTCATCAGGAGAGCATTTGCATTAAGAGGTTTGCTCTCTTCCACACTCCCATCTTCCAAGTCCATTTTCTTTTTGATGCTGATGAGAGTGGACGGATTACTTTCTTCCATGGCATCATGGATCTCCTGAAGAATCTCAGAAAACACAACGGGATTCAAATTCTCCCCAAGTTTAGATAAAAGGAACCAATCTCCATAAGATACATTCAGTTTGTCACAGGATTTCATTGTGTAATGGTTTCGAACTCGGCGTCGGAGCAGAAGTCGCCTAAAAGGGGGAAGGAGGATGACGAGCAGCCTATAAATTAAGTTGAGAATTGATAACGCAGCCAAGCTAAGAAACCAGAACCACACGAAAATGTAAATTTTCTCGTTGAGAATGTTTATCGGGAGGACGCATAAAAGGTCGTATTCCATCGTCCCAAATGCGACGCCACCTAAAAAATTCACAAGTAAAAAATATATTTTTTTTTCAAACAAAAAAATTATATAAAATTTAGAAGGAATTTTTTACCTGTCGCTATCCTGCAAGCGGTAACAGTTGGAAAAACCCTTGCCAACTCATCACTCCTTTGATAAGGATGTTTTTGACTGAGACTGAACAGCTGAATCCCATAATTGGAGAAGGAATTATTGAGGAATGCATCAGTAGCAAAAATTTGTGCAATGACATTGGCACAATTCAACAGCTCACACAAGATAAATTGGACAGCATACCAAGTATGATTCCCATTGTTGGGCGTGAGATAAGCCAAAATCGCATTTTTTTGTTTATTCATTTTCTCATCATCAACTGACATAATTACTTCCAAATTCAAATCCGACACGAGCATCTTGATCCTTCCCTTATCCCACGTTTTCCAGATCCAATATGGAATGTAAAATAAGCCCGCTTGGAGAAACAGAACGAGCCAAACCCATTGGTAATATGTGTGGTAGAGCCTTGGCGAGTCGTTTTCCACGGCAGGTCGTATTCCAGGAGATAACTCAGCTTCCCCCTCTTCCACAGCTTCATATCCCCACTTGCCATCACTTATTAAAGCTGCACGAGTAAAAGTGGAATGAATCCAACAATATTTATCCGCAATAGATTTTATATCTGAGGAGGAAATACAGTCAATTGGATCACCAAGATATTGGCGACTTGTCACCAAAATGGAAAAGCATAGGAGAAGAACCACAGTCACTTTGGAGTGAAGGATAAACACAAAGTTTGTGATGGAAACGTGCCGGTTGTCAACCTTGACCAGGTCTTTGAAATTCTTCCAGATGTCAAACATCCTGAGAGATTATTTTACTGGAAGATGAGCTTGAGCACATTTCACAAGGTGAAGAAAAAGGCACTGCTACTTTTTCCCTTCTTCTTCTTCTTCTTTACTCAAATAAAAAACAAACCGTTTGTGTTTGTAGAAATTGTATTCTCCTATTATTATTATTCATCTTTGTTTTTGGGAGAAGGAAGCAGGCGTGCATGGCTGTAATTGAGCCCCTTATTTGGTCCACGTCAAATAAGTCATTGCCTGATATGGCAGTGCCACACACTCTCAGTCACTCTCCCATCCACCTAATAACAGTTGTAAAAGAAGTTGAGGAGAGATCGCTTCGCGAAAGATAACAGCAACAGAAACTAATGGATTTTTAAGAGAAGAAGAGGCAAAAGTGGACGGGACGGATTGAGTTTCAAGAAGTGCAAACTGACATGAGTTAGTGGAGAGTGAAGTGGTTGGTGATGATGATGAATGCACAAGATGCAATTGAAACGGGATCACGATCACATCACAAGGAGAGCGCTCACACACGCTTGAGTCAACAAACAAAGTCAAGATGAGAGGAGAAGCTCCGCTCTGATTCTGACCACATGAGCAGCAACGCTTCTTCTCCTTTTTCAAATAATAATTACAAGTTGGACGCAGCTGGACTTGGACTTAGACTGGAATATTTTTATAGCTTACTTTTGTCTTTGTTCACTTCTCACTCCTCACATTGTTCAATATTCCTTTGTCTATTCAGTTGGAAGAATGTTGAGAAAATGAGGATGATTTTTGAAGAAGATGACAAGGAAAAGGTTTGCCAAAGCCAACAACCAGCCAGCGTGAATGGCGAATGAAGATTCTGAATTAGGTATTGATCTTGTGTTGTGTCCTGAGATGAACTCACGAACTCAAGTGGAGATTCGATCAAGTGATCAAACCAAACCAGAACCAGTCATAGTCATGATGATGAGACGTGCAAACTCACATAGACATCATCATGATCAAGATGATCATGACGGGACGGGCCTATGCATAACTGTCTTTCGCGTGTGTATAATATTCTTCCTCAGTTCAGTTCAGTTCAAACTCTTACTAGGTTTTCACAAATGGTCTTTGAGCATAATAGTTACAGTCATAAAAGTGGTTTAGATTTGGAGTGAAGTGGTGATTGAAGAATGTGATTTCATTTGGGATAATCACCCCAATTGAGTATTACGATCCAATCCAATCCAGTCAACTCAACTTCAACTCAAACCCAAACAGTTTTCTTTCTTGGCACTTGCATCACATCGCTCTAAAATTGCACATCAAAACTATCAACACCACCAGACAAGTACAACCTCTAATGTCCTTTTCCTATGAGCTAACAAGCTGTTACATTTTATATTATATTATTTTATTTGACAAGATTTGTTGGACGGAGAACTCAATCCCTTTGTTTACTTTGGATTTGCACAACTAACTGGACTCGCCTGTTCTGCTCTTTGTGATTGCAACATAACATTATTCCTGCTGTTTTTGACAAGCCAAAAAATCTCACATTTGGTTGGGTATTTGTTTGGACTCCCACGCACATAAAAACTTGTTGCTTCACACACAAATGCAAATGTAAATGTTCAAGAGAGGAGTCCGGCCTATAGCTGCTTGTCTACCTACACCCTTCTTCTCGTCAAAGCCTCCGGCAAAATTCCTCATTATTTTGCAGCTCTCTTCTCCCCTCTCACTCACAAGCCAAATTAAACTAGAGAGAGAGAGTTTTCAATGCCGATACTAATACCAATTCTCAGCTCCTCTTTTGCTGACGACACAGAAACACACATATTTATTTTCCGCGTAGTTATATTATATTATGTTCAATGTTGTGCGTACGACGTACGAGGGACCAAACAAACATATTTATTGTTATTGCAGTGTTCTACTGGCATTGGCATCATCAAAATACCCAAAGCCAAAGCCGCATCCTGTCTCCAAACATCCAAACTCAAAAGCTCATGCTTTTTATTACGAGACTCAAAATGAAAATGAAACAAAGCTCTCCCTCTATTTTCAACCAGTGGAGTGGAGTGGAGCCGAGAGAGCCGACTCAGCTTTGTTCATGTTTATTCACGGTCACATAAAATATCATTTTGAACCAGAAAAAAAATCCCTGCTGAATAATGTAGTTAGTCAGCTAGAAAATAAATAAGCATCGCATCGCTATCGCTTGGGAGGCTTCTGAGACACAAACTTGACCTCAATTTTCTTTTTCTCCGATAAAAGAAAAAGGGGAACATTTAGGAATTTACGAGAGTCGATATTATTAGCGTGCCAACAACTATTTTTATTGGGATATGAAATTTGTAAGTGTCTTTTACACGTTTGCAGATGAAAAATCCTATGTAAAAACATGCATAATATGAAGATGAAGATGAAGATGGATGGACCCGACGACGAGACTTTTTTTTGCATCACATAACATATTTATTTACTTGTGCAATGAAGGAATGGTATGGAAACGAGCTCTGATTTACTACATTGCTTGTTGGTTATTCTTGTTGTTGTTGCTGGTTTGGTTGCTGCTATTTTATTTATGAAGCATGACGAACAAGGCTAATTCCATGCAGTCATTTTAGTGCCATTCATTATATTAGTTAGGTGGTACTCAACCGTGATGAGATGAGATGAGATGATTTTTATAGATGGGGAGAGTCTCTCAGTCTGTCACAGACGTCAGCTCAAAATAGATGGAGAATAAAAAAAATGCAAAATTATATGCCAATGAATTCAAACCCAAACCGGATGGGTAAAGAAAGCGAATGAGCACTTTTGGCTGGGTTTTGGTTTTTAATTCTGGAAAGGACTGACAAACAGGAAGGGCTCGTGATGAGATATGTGATGCAAATGTTTTTTGTAGAATGTTGAATGTGGAGTTAAAAAAGGGAATAAAAATGAGTTTTATTTTGAATATAATTCGCATTCGTCATCAAACGCAAGGAAGCAAGCTGCTTTTCAGCTCATGTAGAGTTGTAGATAGCTAGACAGAATGAGAGCATTTGGAACGCGTCCATAGCCTATAATTCCAATGTAAAGCAATGCATAATCCCCCCTCTTCTCAACTCTCGCATTACAATAAGCGTAACATATTGTGTGTGAAGCTCTCAAGCTCTGTAGCTGTAGCTCTACTTCTCCTTTCTGCTTCTCATAACTTGGAATCTATGCCTACATTTTTACACAGTTTTACACAGTTTTAAAGGGGATTGATCTCTACACTCGCAAAAAAAGCAAGCAACCAGCACCATGAGCATCATTGAAATGGGGAATAATGACGGGAGATATTTTTCGTGTTGGACATTTTTCCATTCATTTTAAATGAGAATTTGTAAGATGCCAAAGGGAACCAAAGCCAAGTATGCTGCTTTGGTTTGGTTTTGGTGAGAATTACGCAATGCCGACAAATAATCTGAACATAACCTCAAAAATGTGTTTTCAATAGCCAATTCAAAACATGTACGTACGTGTGTGACAAAAAACAAACCTAACTTTTTTTATTCTTAAAGCAAAACATTTAAAGAGGAAAGATCAGTTGAAATGACATAAATGAAACAGACTGTAAAATGACAGGACAATGACATGAGGACGTGACGTGAGGACGACAAAAACATACAAAAATATAAAAAAGAAACATGATTTTGTTTTTTAAATTTTTAAAGGCACTTTTTGTATCCGTTTAAATCTTATGGTAGATAAACTCTTCATCCCAGAGCATCAAGTCACCTCTCTTCAGCCTTTCCCCATTGTCAGTGCAAACAAGGCAACCCCCTCTTCCTCATGTCCCTTTGCTGAATCCCGCTTTCTAAAAGCTTTATCAACATCATCCACCAAATCCCCGAAAGTAACTGGGTCCATATTTTGGCTCAGTTTGTAAATCAAAAACCATTCTCCGTATTGATTATGCTTGCAAATATTCTCGGCACTTTCCTTTTGACTTTTGTGCCGTAGTTTCCTGCTCAACATGTATGTTCGAAAGGGGAGGCTGAGGGTGAGCGTCCTGTACAACAAGCCGAATATTGTTGTGATGAGAACGAAGAGGAACCAAAACCAAATGAAGATGTAGAGCTTCTCATTCAATATATTTATGGGGAGAATGCAGAGGATGTCATGCTGAACTTTGCCAAAGGCTACGCCACCCGTCGCCAGTCGACAAGCGGTGACGGTTGGAAATACTCGGGCGAGGGCATCATCCCGTTGGTATGGCTTTTGTTGGGTTAAGTTAAATACTTTGAAGCCGTAGGTGGTAAACGCGTGCTCAAGGAAAAAATCTGTGAGGACCACCTGAATCACGATGTTTATTAGGTTTCCTAGCTCGGAGAGAGCGTAGTAGAGTGCGTACCGTTGGTGGTAGCCCCGGTTTTGGCAGAGGTAGCGAAGGATTTCACTACGTTGTTTGCGTTTCTCCTCGTCCGGATTTATGGGCAGGTTCAGGTCACCGATGAGCATCATGGTTGTGCCGCGCTCGAGCTTTTCCCATGCCCAGTGTGGGAAGTAGAAGGCTACTGCTTGGAATGTGAGGAAGAACCAGACCCATTGGTAGTAGCTGTGGAAGGTGACCCGGTCCCCTACGATGCCGGGGCGGACGCCTGGGTAGATTTCATTTTCTTTTGCTTAAATGAAAAGAATCAAAACATTCTATAATTTTATCTTCTTACTCGAGGATGACAATTCTTTAAAAACTCGGTAATTTTTTTGAGGCATTTACAATTAAAACCCAAAATGAATAAATTTCCGAGATTCCGAGAAAACAATTCCGAAAAAAATACGTTCCCAGAGTGGAAAACACTTTCCATGCCCGCTTAATGTTTTTTTAAAAAATAAACCTGGTAACACAAGAGTGGAACGAACTAGCAATTTAATGTTTATAAATGAAAACTGATGAAATTTGACCCTGAAGATAACATCGGAGATAAGTGTGCATAGTACCGTTGATGTTCTCTCGTAATTATCTTTCGAATGATATGCTACACGGTACACCTTACGCTTGAAAAATTATGGGGTATGATCTTTCCCCCCAGAGGTAACTCCAATTTGGCCCAAAATTGAACTTAATTCCTAATTTTTCATAAGCTATCGACCGGTGAAAACAGAATTCAAAAAAGTCAAAGCGTTCTCGAGTTATAGTGCCTCCGAACGGAACGACGGAGCGACTGGACAAAGCTATAAACCAGCAATAAATTGCTAGTTAATAATTTGTTTGAATTACCTGGTTCATAAACCCAGCTCCCCTTTTCATAACGTCCTCTCGTAAATGTGGAATGAATGTAGCAGTACTGTTTCACAATATCTTTGAGGCTTTCGCTTGCCATGCAATTTATGGGGTCGCCAACAAACATTTTAGAAGTGACCAAAAGAGCCGACGACACGAGGAGGATGACCGTCCACACATAATGAATGCGAAAAAAGACATTGTCAATGTATATGTGGCGTCGATTAAACACGAAGAAATTTTGGAGGGGTTCCCATAGGGGTTCTGGAATCATGCTGAGGAATAACCCCAAACTGAAGCCGAAACTTAACTAATTTTTTTTCTCAGAAAACCAGAAGCTTCTCCTCAGCTCCCTTTTATTTTCGTAAAAACATTATTGAACAACAGCAATCGCTGTCACCGGCACCAACCACTCCTTCCAACTAAATAGTTTTCCGTCATTTTGCAAAAAAAATAATCAGACGCCCGAAACTTGAGAGAATTTTACACGGTTTTTCCTGTTAAAACAGAGGGGAAACAGGTCATGACCAAGTCAACTTGTCTCCCCCCATGTTTATGAGTGAAATAAAGATGATTATTTCGAATAAGAAACGGGAGGAGAGCGAGTGAGTGAGAAAGAGATGAACATGAACTCAACTTTTGTTTTGATTTAATAAATGTTGCAAATATACTTAAAAATCCTTAAACTTTTGCAAAACCAAAAAATATACAAAATATTATTTGGTTTGGCAAAATTTTAAGGATTTTTTTTCTTCAGAACAAGTTTGACGTCGGGTCAAATTGGTTGAGTCTGATTCAGTTATATTAATATAGATGAGGATACGGTATGAACCGGTTAGAAAATGACATTGTTGTTGTCCCGGAACTGGACTCACTACGATACAAATTATTGTGTTGCTGGCTTCTCTCCATCCACAGTCAAAAACTTGTAGAATTGTAATTCAAATGACAGATTGCTTAGCTGGCCAATAAAAACGGATTGGAACGGAGAAAGAGAATTAAAAACATGTATGCAAATTAACACCGTACGTACTTATTTCTTCCCCAGCAGGAGCCAGGTCAGTTTCTTTCCTTCTTGTTCTTGCTCTTGAGAAAAGAAAACCAAAGCAATAAAGCAAGCCAACGGGCGAAATGTCAACTTGCGAAAAAAGCAAAAAACCAGCACCATTAAATCTCATTGAAATGGGGAATAATGACGGGAGATATATTTCGTGTTGGCTATTCTTCCATTCATTATTAATGAGAATTTGTGAGATGTCAAAGGATTAGTTCTAAAAGCAAAGCCAAAGCCAAGTAGGCTATTTTGGTTTGATAAATGGTTTTGGTGAGAATTACGCAATGCCGACAAATAATCTGAACATAACCTCAAAAATATGTTTTCAGTAGCCAATTCAAAACATGTACGTACGTGTGTGACAAAAGACAAACCCAATTTTTTTATTCTTAAAGCAAAACATTTACAGAGGAAAGATCAGTTGAAATGACATAAATGAAACAGACTGTAAAATGACAGGACAATGACATGAGGACGTGACGTGAGGACGACAAAAACATACAAAAATATAAAAAAGAAACATGATTTTGTTTTTTAAATTTTTAAAGGCACTTTTTGTATCCGTTTAAATCTTATGGTAGATAAACTCTTCATCCCAGAGCATCAAGTCACCTCTCTTCAGCCTTTCCCCATTGTCAGTGCAAACAAGGCAACCCCCTCTTCCTCATGTCCCTTTGCTGAATCCCGCTTTCTAAAAGCTTTATCAACATCATCCACCAAATCCCCGAAAGTAACTGGGTCCATATTTTGGCTCAGTTTGTAAATCAAAAACCATTCTCCGTATTGATTATGCTTGCAAATATTCTCGGCACTTTCCTTTTGACTTTTGTGCCGTAGTTTCCTGCTCAACATGTATGTTCGAAAGGGGAGGCTGAGGGTGAGCGTCCTGTACAACAAGCCGAATATTGTTGTGATGAGAACGAAGAGGAACCAAAACCAAATGAAGATGTAGAGCTTCTCATTCAATATATTTATGGGGAGAATGCAGAGGATGTCATGCTGAACTTTGCCAAAGGCTACGCCACCCGTCGCCAGTCGACAAGCGGTGACGGTTGGAAATACTCGGGCGAGGGCATCATCCCGTTGGTATGGCTTTTGTTGGGTTAAGTTAAATACTTTGAAGCCGTAGGTGGTAAACGCGTGCTCAAGGAAAAAATCTGTGAGGACCACCTGAATCACGATGTTTATTAGGTTTCCTAGCTCGGAGAGAGCGTAGTAGAGTGCGTACCGTTGGTGGTAGCCCCGGTTTTGGCAGAGGTAGCGAAGGATTTCACTACGTTGTTTGCGTTTCTCCTCGTCCGGATTTATGGGCAGGTTCAGGTCACCGATGAGCATCATGGTTGTGCCGCGCTCGAGCTTTTCCCATGCCCAGTGTGGGAAGTAGAAGGCTACTGCTTGGAATGTGAGGAAGAACCAGACCCATTGGTAGTAGCTGTGGAAGGTGACCCGGTCCCCTACGATGCCGGGGCGGACGCCTGGGTAGATTTCATTTTCTTTTGCTTAAATGAAAAGAATCAAAACATTCTATAATTTTATCTTCTTACTCGAGGATGACAATTCTTTAAAAACTCGGTAATTTTTTTGAGGCATTTACAATTAAAACCCAAAATGAATAAATTTCCGAGATTCCGAGAAAACAATTCCGAAAAAAATACGTTCCCAGAGTGGAAAACACTTTCCATGCCCGCTTAATGTTTTTTTAAAAAATAAACCTGGTAACACAAGAGTGGAACGAACTAGCAATTTAATGTTTATAAATGAAAACTGATGAAATTTGACCCTGAAGATAACATCGGAGATAAGTGTGCATAGTACCGTTGATGTTCTCTCGTAATTATCTTTCGAATGATATGCTACACGGTACACCTTACGCTTGAAAAATTATGGGGTATGATCTTTCCCCCCAGAGGTAACTCCAATTTGGCCCAAAATTGAACTTAATTCCTAATTTTTCATAAGCTATCGACCGGTGAAAACAGAATTCAAAAAAGTCAAAGCGTTCTCGAGTTATAGTGCCTCCGAACGGAACGACGGAGCGACTGGACAAAGCTATAAACCAGCAATAAATTGCTAGTTAATAATTTGTTTGAATTACCTGGTTCATAAACCCAGCTCCCCTTTTCATAACGTCCTCTCGTAAATGTGGAATGAATGTAGCAGTACTGTTTCACAATATCTTTGAGGCTTTCGCTTGCCATGCAATTTATGGGGTCGCCAACAAACATTTTAGAAGTGACCAAAAGAGCCGACGACACGAGGAGGATGACCGTCCACACATAATGAATGCGAAAAAAGACATTGTCAATGTATATGTGGCGTCGATTAAACACGAAGAAATTTTGGAGGGGTTCCCATAGGGGTTCTGGAATCATGCTGAGGAATAACCCCAAACTGAAGCCGAAACTTAACTAATTTTTTTTCTCAGAAAACCAGAAGCTTCTCCTCAGCTCCCTTTTATTTTCGTAAAAACATTATTGAACAACAGCAATCGCTGTCACCGGCACCAACCACTCCTTCCAACTAAATAGTTTTCCGTCATTTTGCAAAAAAAATAATCAGACGCCCGAAACTTGAGAGAATTTTACACGGTTTTTCCTGTTAAAACAGAGGGGAAACAGGTCATGACCAAGTCAACTTGTCTCCCCCCATGTTTATGAGTGAAATAAAGATGATTATTTCGAATAAGAAACGGGAGGAGAGCGAGTGAGTGAGAAAGAGATGAACATGAACTCAACTTTTGTTTTGATTTAATAAATGTTGCAAATATACTTAAAAATCCTTAAACTTTTGCAAAACCAAAAAATATACAAAATATTATTTGGTTTGGCAAAATTTTAAGGATTTTTTTTCTTCAGAACAAGTTTGACGTCGGGTCAAATTGGTTGAGTCTGATTCAGTTATATTAATATAGATGAGGATACGGTATGAACCGGTTAGAAAATGACATTGTTGTTGTCCCGGAACTGGACTCACTACGATACAAATTATTGTGTTGCTGGCTTCTCTCCATCCACAGTCAAAAACTTGTAGAATTGTAATTCAAATGACAGATTGCTTAGCTGGCCAATAAAAACGGATTGGAACGGAGAAAGAGAATTAAAAACATGTATGCAAATTAACACCGTACGTACTTATTTCTTCCCCAGCAGGAGCCAGGTCAGTTTCTTTCCTTCTTGTTCTTGCTCTTGAGAAAAGAAAACCAAAGCAATAAAGCAAGCCAACGGGCGAAATGTCAACTTGCGAAAAAAGCAAAAAACCAGCACCATTAAATCTCATTGAAATGGGGAATAATGACGGGAGATATATTTCGTGTTGGCTATTCTTCCATTCATTATTAATGAGAATTTGTGAGATGTCAAAGGATTAGTTCTAAAAGCAAAGCCAAAGCCAAGTAGGCTATTTTGGTTTGATAAATGGTTTTGGTGAGAATTACGCAATGCCGACAAATAATCTGAACATAACCTCAAAAATATGTTTTCAGTAGCCAATTCAAAACATGTACGTACGTGTGTGACAAAAGACAAACCCAATTTTTTTATTCTTAAAGCAAAACATTTACAGAGGAAAGATCAGTTGAAATGACATAAATGAAACAGACTGTAAAATAACAGGACAATGACATGAGGACGACAAAAACATACAAAAATATCAAAAAAGAAACATGAAATTCCTAACCCATTTTAAAATGTACATTTTACATAGTTATTTTATCAGTTTAGCAGTTTAGCACTCCAGTTTTTGCATATAATATTTTTTTCTATATTTTTTCTTGAGTTGATTTGATCGAATACTTTCCAAACAGACAGATTTGTTGATTTGGTTGATTTTGATTGTGGCAGGTAATTTTTCTTGAGTGAAACATTGATGAACCTGATTTAATTTTGATTTTTATATTTTTAAAGGCACTTTTTATATCCGTTTAAATCTTTTGGTAGATAAACTCCTCATCCCAGAGCATCAAGTCACCTCTCTTCAGCCTTTCCCCATTATCGGGTAGAACTCTGCCGACGTTCACAACCATCTCCTTTTTCTTTGGCGAGGGCGACCCCTTTCCTCCCTTCCCTTTCTCCCGATGATTGGGATTCCCCGGCTGTCATGCATATAACAAGTCTGTATTGACATGAATGGGGCTTTGGTTGACGCTTGGTGGCGGTGCATCCAAAGCAACCCCCTCTTCTTCATGTCCTTTTGCTGAATCCCACTTTCGAAAAGCTTGTTCAACATCATCCACCAAATCCCCGAGAGTTACTGCGTCCATATTTTGGCTCAGTTTGTAAATCAAAAACCATTCTCCGTATTGATTATGCTTGCAAATATTCTCTGCGCTTTCCTTTTGACCTTTGTGCCTCAATTTCCTGCTCAACATGTATGTTCGAAAGGGGAGGCTGAGGGTGAGCGTCCTGTACAGCAAGCAGAATATTGTTGTGATGAGAACAAAGAGGAACCAAAACCACATGAAGATGTAGATCTTCTCATTCAATATGTTTATGGGGAGAATGCAGAGGATGTCGTGTTGAACTTTCCCAAAGGCCACTCCCCCTGTTGCCAGTCGACAAGCGGTGACGGTGGGAAATACTCGGGCGAGAGCATCATCCCGTTGGTATGGCTTTTGTTGGGTTAAGTTAAATACTTTGAAGCCGTAGGTGGTAAACGCGTGCTCAAGGTAAACGTCTGTGAGGACCACCTGAATCACGATGTTTATTAGATTTCCTAGCTCGGAGAGAGCGTAGTTGAGTGCGTACCATTGGTGGTAGCCCCGGTTTCGCCGGAGGTAGAGTAGGATTTTACGACGTTGTTTTAGTTTCTTTTCATCCGGAAGCATGGGGAGGTTCAGGTCACCGATGAGCATCATTGTTGTGCCGCGCTCGAGCTTTTCCCATGCCCAGTGTGGGAAGTAGAAGGTTACCGCTTGAATTGTGAGGAAACACCAGACCCATTGGTAGTAGCTGTGGACGGTGACTCGGTCGCCTACGATGCCGGGGCGGACGCCTGGGTAGATTTCATTTTCTTTTGCTACAATAAAAATGATCAAAGCATTTTAGAATTTTATTTTCTTGCTCGGGCATGGAAATTCTGTACGAACTCGGTAATTTTTTCCTGAAGTAAAAACATCAAATTTTTTCGTTTTTTTAAAATTAAAACCATATTGAATTAATTTCCGAGAAAACAATTCCGAAGAAATACGTTCCCAGGGTGAAAAAAACTTTCCATGCCCGTTTAATGTAATATATTTTTTGTTTAAAAAATAATTTTTTGAATTACCTGGTTCATAAACCCAGTTCCCTTTTTCATAACGTCCTCTGGTAAAAGTGGAATGAATGTAGCAGTACTGTTTCACAATATCTTTGAGGTCTTGGCTGGCCATGCAATTTATGGGATCGCCAATATACATTTTAGAAGTGACCAAAAGAGCCGACGCCACGAGGAGGATGACCGTCCACACATAATGAATGCGAAAAAAGACGTTGTCAATGTAGATGCGGCGTCGATTAAACACGAGGATACTTTTGAGGGGATCCAATAGGGGGTTTGGAATCATGCTGAGGAATAAACCCAACCTGAAGCTGGAACTTAACTAACTTTTTTTCAGAAAACCAGAAGCTTCTTGCTTCTCAGCTCCCGTTTATTTCCGTAGAAACATTATTATTGAACAATAGCTGTCACCAGCAAGAGCAAGCCTTCTTGTTAGGCTCCAACACCAACTACTACAACTGCTTCCAACAAAATAGTTTTCCGTCATTTTGCAAAAGAATAATAATGAGACTCCCGAAACTCGAAACGGAATTTCACACTGTTTTTCCTGTTAAAACAGAGGGGAAACAGCTCATGACCAAGTCAACTTGTCTCCCCCCATGTTTATGAGTGAAATAAAGATGACTGTTTCGAATGAGAAACGGGAGGAGAGTGAAGTGAGTGAGAAAGAGATGAACATGAACTCCAACTCAACTTTTGTTTTGAACTCGTAAATGCTGTAAATATAGTTTTGTATATTATTTGGTTTGGCAAAAGTTTAAGGATTTTTTTCAGAAAGAACACTTTTGACGTCGGGTCAAATCGGTTGAGTCTGTTTCTGTTTCAGTTTCAGTTATATTATTATAGAGGAGGATACGGTATGGCACGGTTAGAAAATAACGTTGTTGTTGTCCCGGAAGTGGACTCGCTTGGATGCAAATTGTTGTGTTTCTGGCTCCTCTCCATCCACAGGCAAAGGCAATAACATGTAGACTTGTAATTCAAATGAGAGATAGCTCAGCTGGGCAATAAAAATGGAGTGGAACGGAGAAAGAGGATTAAAAACATGTATGGAAATGTATGGCGTACCTATCCATTCCTTCGCCAGCAGTAGGCAGCTCCTTCCCTTCTTGCTCTTGAGAAAAGGAAAACCAAGCAACGAACCAGGCCAACATGGGAATCGTCAAGTTACGGAAAATACATAAACATTCTCATATTTCTCAAGCCTAGTCCTGTCCCCCTTCCTTTTCTTTCCGAATAATAGCTCTATATCCTTTGGGTTTATCACATCGCATCGCTACGCAAAAACCTAACCTGATAAAAAGCACGAGCTTGAGCAGCAGCTCACCTTTGTTCCTCTCCCCTTCTTTTTTCTATTTCAATTTCAATGAATCATTCATTTGCACAAAGATGCCAAATAGGCATCCCACTATCAACCCAGTTGGACATGAGTTTTTGAGTTTTTCCATTCCAACAAATATTACCATTACCATCTTTCTGCATCTCCCCTTCTTTCTTTTGGCGAGAGGAAACTGTGATGATGATGATGGTGATCAAGTGTAAACATAGCTGCTTTGTATGCGAAGACATTCCTAAATTGCGAAACATTTCCGTTTTGCATACCAAACAAAACTAATCCCTGAATTTGTACGTGAGTTTAGCTCAACTAAAGAATTTTTTGCTCCAGTTTTTTCCAGTGCCGTAGGATGTAGGGTCACGTCCCCCTCCTGCTATTCTATTTATGACAAGAGATAAAAATCTGAAGCAAGCTCAAGAAAGATTATTATGTATCTTGGCTTGACTTTCGAGTACAATTCACCGGAGAATTTGTAGTGCGTTTTACAACTAAATCTGTTGCCATTTCTTTTCATCTCCTCCGACTCCCAACTCTACATGTTATAAACTGTCTGCTTTGTCTGTCTGGATGTATTTTTCCATTTATTTTATTCTTCAAAAGTCATGAAATTTTAAAATGGGAACTGTTTTGGATCAGCAAGCTAAAAGCATTTTGTTTCATCATCATCATCATCATCATCATCATCACTGCTGTCTTGTTTGCTCGGGATGCATGCAAATGAAATAATTATGATGGTTGCTCATGCTCACTCGCTTTACTTGGCACCAGCATCAACTATCAACATCATCGCCGCTTCCCTCGTAAAAATCAACACATTTATTTCTTTTCATTTTCTTTGGAAGATTGCGTAATACTTTTGAAATAACAAAACAGAACACTTACTCACACTCAAAAAGATGTTGTTTGGGTTTTTATGTCCCTCTTCACTTCACGACTTCACCTCTCTCCAAGAAGCGACGAAGAGAAGAAATAATTTGGAAATAAAAGTGTGATGCGAATGTTCTTGCCCTTTATTTTCAAATTCAAAACAAGAACAACATTCTTTTTTAAAAAGACTTTGCTTCTTTTGCAGCTGCTGCGAAATAATGTTGAAACATGGACAGCAGCAGCGTCGTCTCGAACTCGAACCATTTTAATTTTATGAGCAGTTGCCTCTTGGCTTCTTGGCTATTAGGTAACAAGTCAAGTCAAGAAGTTGAGCAGCGTGAAATGAAGGTACGCAATCCAATGCAAAGCAAAGCAAACACATAGGCTCCTTTGCTTTGGCTGCTGTGATGCTGATCATGGTCAAGAATCAAGTGCCATGTCGAAACCTAACTTTGTTGAATTAAAATGCTTTGCTTTTGGTTTGATTGTAATACATTTTACAACCAAACTGGCACCCACACCCAAATTGTTACAGAACAGTCTGAAAAAAACTATCCTTCATTGTATGTGTAATAAAATGAATTGTAGCCTACTCCAAATTAATCATTCATAATATTTTTTTTTCAAGTGTTGTAATTTTAATTGCAATTCCTCAATTCCAAACCTTTTTATCTGATTATTTCGACGCTGCTGATTTGAGTTTGAGAAGCTGACTGATGCTTCTACCTCTAAAAAAAGATTTTACTCATTCATTCTATGCAGATAAATTAACGAACTTCACATGTACAAACTTCTCATCAAAATACTTCAAAGTTGCACATTTGCTCAAGTGTGACACGTACCAAATAAAATGCTCAACAAAATGTAGACATTGCATTCCCCTTTAATTTGCCTGTTGCTGCTATTGTGTTGCACGTGCAACTAACTACAAAACTACAAATAAATTGTACCTCGTTTTGTTTGATCAACTTGATATTGATATTACCACTTGCTTATTATTGTTTAGGTATTTGAAATATGCTCTTTTACACGCCCAATTAGTAGACAAAACAATAAACATGGTTTATAACAAATTTCCGTATAATTTTCAAGTTAAAACGCCGGCTGCTGAGAAATACTCATAAAATTTAGTAGCAATTTAGCGACAACTGTTTCACACTCTCAACCGTGAGAACTAGGAATTGTAACAGCATTTATTTTATTTTATATGTAATTTCATTTGGTATAAAAAAAATGCGAAGTTCATTGGGAATGGCTCCAATTGTACTGATTTGTATTGGATTTATTTATTTAATAGGAGACACATTAAACTAAATTGGTTAAATCATTCATTCATGCTGAAATGATTTGGGGTGCGTGATATATTATGATATGATAAGTAGTAAGTAGTATTGATGCCTAAATTGATTGTGCGAGAGTTAGGGAAGAGGCAGAGCCAAAAGAATTAGGACCATTTTGCATTTCATTTACATTACACACTGCACCACACTGCCACACTCTTGTTTTATATATAAATATACATTGGCTTTGGCTATCATTATGATTATGATATGATTATATAGCGGCATAACTTTTCTTTACCTTTTTCGCAAATTGCTACAATGCTTTACATTCACTTTGCTACAATGGAATGGAATAATAATGCAGTGCTTTTTGTTATCAACATCTCACTACAACGCAACGAACAAGCAACTCTCTTGACAGATATGCAAGCGGAAATGAAGGAGTTGAGTGAGTGAGCGAGTGAGTCAAGTGAGCTACATACTCATATCATGCACGTAGACATAGACACGAAAGATTTCTTGTGTGGAATATGATTCTGTGTAAAAGAGCAGAGCAGCAACAGCCAAGCCAAGCCACCAACATTCTCATTTTTTGCCCTCTGCTTGCTTTGCTTTTGCTTTGCTTCTCTCTCTTTTCAAACTCAAACAAAACACAAAGCAAAAATATTCTGCTGCAGTTTGGGTTTGGGTGATGTGATGTGAATGAAGGAAAAAAATCCAATGCAAATGCAATTTTTGTGCATATCCTTATTCAAAACAGTAGCTGCATGATATGAGTTGATGTATGCGATATGCATATTATGGGCTTTGTTATTAGGCTCGTAAACAATTTTGGTTGGGAACGGCTTTACAAAAGGAGCGGAACTTCAATTAATTTAAAAATTAATTTTAAATACATTTAAAATCATCAAAACAATTTGAATTCAAATGAAAAACGTGTTGAAATTCAATATTGAACTGCTTGTGGAATCATAAATTTTCTAACCTGTTTAATTTAATTGTCATGAGTTTTTTTAGCAATTTAAAAGTAAAATTTAAAAAAATATTATGCGAGTTTTATTATTCCTTAGAATTATCTCGAATTTCTGAAGAAATTCACTATTTAACTTCTTTTTTACACAATTTATTTTTTTCCTAGACAGACAGACAAACAAAAGCGCTTGGTAGGTATATGGCTCCTATCATCGCAGGAAACGAGAGAGTGAATGAGCTAGTCTCTCTCCTCTATAATCCATTCATTAGAATGCAGCACGTTGCTCAGTTGATGGGATACACACACACTTTTTTGCATGATATGATGTGATGTGATGGTTGCTGGTGGTGGTGGTCGGCCGTTGCTGATGTAAGTGGTCATTCAACATAATTGCTATTATTGTTAAAAGTAGAGGAGTACGTCCCTTACATAACATTTATTTCGTTCTTTCTTTCGGTATCCCTTTAGGTACTGCTCCAATACACACTTGCTACAAACTACAACTTGCTTCAGACACCCTTTTTTTGCATTTTCTCATATCATATATATTTTTTTATATTATTATTGCAACTTACAAATGCATACTAAAAGGTACACTAATTTATATTGTGTTCTACTATGCATATTATTTTGTCTACCATGCTTCTGTTGTCGATGTCGATTGGATTCATTTCCTCATGTCATGTGCACTAGTGCACAGTTAATTAGCTACTACCAACCACCACCAACATCTTACTATCTTGCTAGATACTAACAACTACCACATATTTTTTTAGATTGATTCTATTCTCCCCCAAAAAAGATTGTATTTCCTAGATTTCGCAATTAGCATTAGAGCATTTGAAATTTTGAGCTCACTGTACTGTACAGCTACAAACTACGTTCATATATCCAATCCTCTGATTCTGATCAAACTCATGAAATAACCTACACTTTTTTGCCATTTGCAGTATTGCTGCAATCCCAAACGAAACCAGAGCTCTGTCAAAATCCCGCAGGTTGCCAGAAGAATACGTATTTGTCATTGGTTTGGTGCTGCTCCAGATCCCCCAAATAGCTGCTTAGTTGCCATTGAATCTTGTGCTTGGCTTGAGTTCACTTCGCTTGAGAGAAAAAAATCAAATCAAATCAGCCTCTTGTTAAATTTCGGCTTTTTCGGCAAAGGTCACAAAAATGGATGACCTTTGGCTGCATCAGCATCAACGGTGGAGTAGGGAGTGCTTGTGAGCTGGTGTCAAATAGGAAGTGAGTGAGTGAGTAAGCAATAGTCAAGTCAGAAGTCAGTCAAGAGCAAAAAAAATATGTGGTTGCTCTTTCTTTCAGGCCGAGAGAAAAATGTGGTTCTTGAATTTGAAATATACGACAAGCCAAGCCCAAGCGAGGAGATCATGATGATGATTACTCAATCACAATCAGCAATTCAAAAGTTCAGCTGTGAAGCAACAATCATCACCACCTTCATCATCATCATCAGCAACAGTGGCAACAATTAGTTTTGTGCAGTTAAACAAGTGCAGTTTTGAGTTTTGCAATAGATAATGATAATGATGGCCCTCAACGTTCAACGTCCAACATTATTTAACTTGCAAAATATAATATCCCATCAATTTGTAACAACTGGCAAGTGGTCTGGTCAAGGGAACAATTATGTAAATGAAACTGTGAACAAGTGAATAATATGAATTATGAGCAGCTCTTTTGTCATGCTGAATTATTTTTACACTAATGTGTCAAAATCAATAAGAAAAGTGTGAATTGTGTGTATGTTTTTGGGACAAGGTTGAAAAATATTTTTTGTGAAGAACAAAGAAGAAGAAACATAACACGGGATTTGTTTTTGCCATGGAGCCCGTGAAAACCTTCAGTTAAAGTGAGATATTATGTGAGGAAGAACGAAAACAAAGAATAAAGAAGAAGAAATCGAAACGCATCTTGTTGAGCAATAACAAAAAAGTTTTATGTTGATGTTGATGATATTGATAGCTGATAAGGAAAAGGGAAACCCCAACAACGCAACACACACAAGATTGCCTACTGCTCCCATTCACCTTCGCTACTCCATGCCATGCCATGCCAAGCCACTAATTTGCACTTTCATGTTGAGCGTTGAACAAATGACCTATAAAATAAATGTGGTTAGGTGGTCCTCGCCAATTTTCAATAGCCATTAAAATGGGCATTGCTATTGAACCATTTAATGGGAGTCCAGGTGCTAAATATTGAATATTTGAATATTGAAATATTTTGAAAGACTTTAATGAGCGGTTGCTGGTATTGCATCACAATGTCATTCAATCTTAAAATGCGTGAGTGTTATCGACATCGAAATCGAGGAAAAGTGATTTGCTACCATAGTTTTGTTGTGTAAACGTGTAAATGCATAAGATGATGATGATTATCCTTTACTCATTATGAGATGTGGACTATTAGTGGAAAGAGGAGCAGAACAATTACGCGAAAAAAGCGTCGTCGTAGACTGCTGCTCAAAATGATACGCTATTGCACTTATCATGATCCTCATCGTCCCATCACTCCTCTCAGTCTGCCACTGCCGCTTCTTCATTCCTCATCTTTGTCCTCCTCATCTTTATCATCACGAACAAGACTCGACACTTTGCATCTTGCTGCCTCATTAAACTCATTCTTCATCATTCTCATCCTCATTTCCGCTACCTAGTACTCTACTTTACTCAACCAAAAAGTAAGGATAGAGCCTATCCTTCACAAAAAACTGGTTACGGAAGCAAGCGCAAGTGGTGGTGGTGGTGGTGATGATGCTAGTTACTAGTTGCTGTGTTGTCAAATTTAAATAAATGACTCGGCAAAAACATGACTTAAAAAAGTGAAACTTTTTTTTATTCCAAAAAAGAAGAAAAAATGTTGTGATGTGATAAAAAAAACTCAAATAAATGTGAAAAGTGGTGGTGGTGGTATTGAATCAAGTAAAACACATGTCTAAAGAGGTTAGAGTTAGAGTCATCGACCGTTTTGAAGATGGCACAACAAGTGCGTGCGGCTGGACTCAATTTGGCAGCGATCCCTTTTCCCCTCGTTGCCCGCCTTTCTTTCATGTCCATTCCTACAGCGGTCGCTATGTTTGCAGCGATGAGCTATTATAGTGATTTTTTGAAGTCACAATCCCCCAATTTTTATGATCCTAGTCATTATGAGGAATTTGACTTTATTGTTGGTTCGTAATTCATAGCTACATAAAAAATATTTATTCTTACAACTTCAAAACAAAACGGGAGAATTTTTTTTTATAATTTTTTTTTCTACTCCTCATTCTTCTTAGTAGGTGGAGGGTCGGCAGGTTCGGTAATAGCAAATCGATTATCCCGTTACAGCCAAGTACTTCTTTTGGAGGGTGGAGGGGATCCTACGCCGCTTGCAGCCATACCCTCCATGGCCGTTTATCTCCAGAGGCTGGCGAGTACGGATTATCAGTATCGAACAGAACCCCAAAACAACTCTTGCTTGGCCATGGATGAGCAGAGAAGCCTTTGGCCGCGTGGTAACTAAAATTTATTCTATCTTTCTATTTTATTTTATAATGTTTTCCCAGATAATAATAATAAAAATATGCGTATTATATTCTGTTTTTTAATTTTTAAATACAGGTAAAGGCCTAGGCGGAACAAGTAATTTAAATTTCATGATTTATCAGCGTGGAAATCCTCGGGATTATGATGAACTGGCTGATATCACTGGAGATGAGGAATGGCGTTATAAAAATTTACTCCAATTTTTTAAGAAGTCTGAAGATTATCATGGAAATTATGGAAATGGTCTGCTAACGCTTTAGCCATTCAAAATAATAAAAAAAAGTTATGTGTCGATTGAAATTGGGTTTTATTTTTTTGGGGATTTTGTTTCAGATAAATATCACGGGTCAACAGGTCCACTTTATGTGGGCAAGCTAAAAACAACTTATCTCGCAGATAAGTTTGTTGAAGCAGCCAAAGAACTTGGTTACCCTGAGCGTGACCTGAATTCCGAGCAATCTGCTGGATTTTCCCAGCTAGACGCAACCTTAAAAGACGGTCGGAGATGGAGCACCTACGAAGCTTTCATCCGTCCCATCGAGCCATACCGCAAGAATCTAGTCATTTACAGATACGCAACAGCAATTAAAATCCATTTGGACAGAAGAAAAAATGCCTACGGCGTCACTTACGTTCGGCACGGAATGCAAAAGTTTGTGAGAGCACGACGTGAAGTGATAATTAGTGCGGGAGCCGTTGACTCCCCAAAGCTTTTATTGTTAAGTGGAATCGGGCCAAGGTCTCAGTTGCATGACCTTGGCTTGTCATGCCGAGCGAATCTCCCTGTTGGCCAAAATTTACAGGATCACGTGACAACTTTAGTAGGGCCCTTTACAATGCGGGCAAAAGGGCTTCTAATTGACCGTGATCTCAATTTGAATGCGCTCAACGCCTACATGAGAAATGGAGAAGGGCCAATGTCCAGCCTTGCTGGCGTTTCCGCAGTTGGATTCATCACCTCAGCTTTATCAAAAGATCCAAAGTGGCCGGATATAGGATATTTTATGTCAGATTCAGGAGTACATCGAAGTCTTGCTGATGATTTCACAAGGATATTGGGAATGAAGGAGGGCGTCCTTCAAAAATATTATGGACCTCATGTCGGCTCCGATGCTAATTTTGTGTTGGTTATGCTTGGCAAGCCAAAAAGTGTGGGGGAGTTGAAGCTTGCGAGCAGAAGCCCTTGGGATAAACCCCTGATTGATCCCAAATATTTTAGTCATCCAGATGATATTAAAACTATGAAACATGCTGTGAAATTTATTGTGAGTTTGTATGAGCAAACGAAAACTTATAGGGAGTTGGGGGCTAAACTTGCCTCAAATCCCTTCCCAGGTTGTGAGAGAGTGCCGTTTAAAAGTGATGCTTATTTTGAGTGCTATATAAGACACTTGACAATGACTATTTATCACCCGAGTGGGACTTGTGCCATGGGAAAAAGGAGGAATGATACGGAGGCTGTTGTTGACTCACAATTGAGGTAGATTTTAAGTTACAATGTTGTACGCAATGTTTTGCTAATTTTTTTTATAAACTAATTAAATTCCGTTATTTTTTTGTAGAGTTTTGAAGACAAGAGGACTCCGTGTAGCGGACACCAGTGTACTTCGTTTCATTACAAATGCAAATTTAAATGCTCCAGCAATTCTTGTTGGAGAAAAGGCAGCGTTCCTTGTTCGACGTCATTGGGCACTCCAGTTTGTGGTTTGCTCAAAGATAAATTATTACTTTTTGTTGGATGAGGATCAGCTTTGTTTTTATACTCAAAGGATTTGAGCTGCCAGAAAGAACTGAATGCCATGAAAAAAAATTCAAAACCAATCATACAAACCATATAACCAAGCCAAGCCAACTTATGATTATAATGTAAATAATATGTAGAATGTGAGTGTGAACCGTAAATATTGTGTAGTATAATGTACAAAGAAATAAATTATTTGTCACGTTTTCACTTTTATCCATCATAAACAATAGTCAGGGCCTTTTCCCCACAAGCCTAATTCCCTACAAAGACTTTTCCCCACATGCCTATTTCCCTACAGTGACATTTCCCCTCATGACTGTTTCCACACAAGACAATTTCCCCATCATGATCAAATTGCATTTAAATCTTCATGATGTAATCCTATGCACCTAAGTGTTCGAGAAGCCCAAGTAGTAAATCCCGAGGCCGTTATAGAAACTGGTCGGCTTAGAATACATAGTTTAATTTGTGGGGCGATGTCCCAAAAAAGCGGGCATGATAATCGCTTTGAAATCTCGGGATGATTTCCGGGTTTCTGTGTGAAATCTAATGGAATTTTCTATTTTTGGTTTACAATTTCTCAGCAGTTATAAAACCAAAATCCCCGTAGTCTGGCTTCAGATTTAATCACAAATTTTCATAACAATTTTCATAGCCGACCTGTTTCTGTGAGACTCGGTACATCCTAACCAACCAATCAATGGATTTCCCATACACGAACATTAAGCTAACCTTATGTTCGAGTTTCGATGGGGAGACCAACCAACCTAACCAAATTTACCCTCCACGGGGTTGGTATTGAGATTTCATGATTCCAAATATTTTTATCTGAGAACCAAAGTCAGCCAAAGTAAATGCACTGTTGATGATAGTCAAGTGATGGAAATGCTTGAATTGTAGTGCATTTTGTGGGCTCCATCATTTGGAACAACAACAAAATTAATTGCAAATGGCTATGTCAATAATCATGGAAACATTCATTTTAAAGCTAATTACGGAGATGATCGTTTCGAGATAATATCTTATCGCGAAATATTTTGGTGAAACACAAACATCGTGAAATGGAATCTGGAATATTGAAAGCCACCGTTGACCGTTTCTACGACCTCAATTAATTGCGCTAGGTGTTAACGAATAAACCCACAACGTGAATATCATTGCATAACATTAACAGTGCATTCACTTTGCTGGGAACAATGAATCTCGTGAATATCATTGCATAACATTAACAGTGCATTCACTTTGCTGGGAACAATGAATCTCGTGAATATCATTGCATAACATTAACAGTGCATTCACTTTGCTGGGAACAATGAATCTCGTGAATATTCCACATTCAACAACCTGTAGGGAAAATCAATTTTATTGCATCGCTGAGCTTTCGGGTACAGACATTCATTTACTAAAAGAAGGTTGACACGAAAGAGTTAACCATGAGAGATTAGATTTACATAATTACTTAATATCGTGGGGAAAGGTCACTGTAGGGAAAGGCCTTGTGGGGAACGGGCCGGTAACCGCCGAGTTAGCCTATTACAACTGACCGGCCGAAACGCACCGGGTTAGCCACTTGTTATGACAGGTCCGCCACACAAATTCAAGAGAGCCGCATATTCCCCCCTTTGCAGGAATTTCGCAGTCTGTCCCAGTTCCACTACTTAATACCGCTTCCTATAGAAAAGAAGATAAGTAGTTTTTAATTATGGCGTGAAAACCGAATTCACTTTTCTGAGAGTGAAAGCCGTTTAACTTTCACCAGTGAATGACCAACCAGCTAAAACTCCAAATTAGTACTTATCTTATGGCAAGTTCTCCGTAGAAAAAGTTTTAACAGTTTCTGATACCCAAGTTTGTATTAGGCTCGAGGTTTAAGGAGGAGTTACCGTTAAAACTTTTAAGAATGTATTTATTCCTGGCTGCACTACTTATGTAGAAAGTACGGTTTTGACGAATTGGAAGAGCTGCAACCAGCTGACGTACTGTTTGCAAATACACAACTTGAGGATCCGGACAAATGCACTTGCACCGGGTTTTTTCGTACACCCCATTTTGTGCTTAAAAATTTGAATCAAATCAAAACCTTGGTTATATTGTCAATCACGTCATGTCCCACTCAAAATCCGAGGTTATCAATTAATCAATTGATGAATTTTACTCACATTTGCACCAGTCGAAACCCACAACAAAATAAATTCTGTTGAAATTTAGGGTACGCAGCTAAACCTACTACAACATTCGATTTAATGACCATATTATTCGTGTGGACGCGGAAGATATGAATTATGCTTTAGGTAAAGAATTGTGAACACGTTTGAACTTGTATATTTATTTCGTCATGTACATGTGTATGAATTGGAATGGAATGTGCCTAGGCGAAGGATTTTCGTTATTTTAGTTTAGTTCTGTCTTAGAGGCTTGAGCGAGTGGTGCTCTTGCTACTTCTCAAGTTTTTGAGTTATTGGTCTTGATCGCTCAGTGAGCTGACGCGTTTGCTTGAGCGAATTATAGTTAGTAGATTGGTGGGGGTTGACGTACCTCAATGTACAACTCTAAATGTAGTTTAACTAATTAATTGTTATCAGTATTTTGGGAAGGAAGTTATGACAAATAAACCCGACAGATCGAGATGGAATGATGTACCTTTAAAATTTCTCAATTCCCCCTCCCCTTCTAAGTGATCCCCACCTCTAGAATTTATTTGATTTTAATAAGTTCAAAAGTCACACTGGGGTTACCTAAGAATTTGGGAGCCCCATTAATGAACTGTTCTCACCAGTAACTTGATTTTGATGTATCACAACCCATACCGTACTATTATAAAAAAAATATTTGACCTTATCATGGTCATAGGTCACGTTGGGGTTATCAAAAACCTTCAAAAATAGTATCACTGATCTAGTCTCACTAGTACCTTCATTTTGATGTGTCACAACCGATACCTTACGAAGGCATTTCTGGAAATGTCCGGTTAACTTTATTTTGCTTTCATTTAATAACGACTTGACATATTCAATCGATTTTTTCTACATAATCTCCCCCAACTCACACACACTTTTTCCACCTTTTCTCAAGAGCCGAGATGCCAGTGGAGAAGGATGCTGGGCCTTTATGTACAAACCATGAAATTACACTTTTTTAACATGTTCATCCGAATTATACTTCCTCCCACGCATGTAATTTTTTGGTTTTGGGAACAAAAAGTAGTGCGATAGAGCAAGGGTACGGTTGTACGGAGAGTGGAAAAGTTGAATGAACCCGACGTCCCGTAGTTTCTGCTGTGCGACCTTCGAAGTGTGAGATGTGCATTATCCTGCAATTTGTAAATTCCGTCATCCCATTGGTTTTGACCACATTTCTTGATGTACGCTGATTTCAGCCTGGCAAAGATATCAGTATATTTTTGTCTCGTCAATGTAGAACCCTTATGGAAGAACTTGGTCAACAAAATTCCAAGCCGGTCCCAAAAAACGATCATCATAAGTTTAGCACTTGACGTTTTACGTATGGGTTGTGAACCAGCTGGGAGCCATTGTGATGACTGTCTTTTAGTCTCTGCCTGATAGGGATGAAGCTAACTTTCATCCCCAGTCACAATTTGCCCCAGAAAAAATCTCTATCCTGAGAAAGGAGGTTGAGATTCTATTGGCTCGTTTGCACCTAAATTTCGTTTGTTGATGTGCGAGCAGTTTGGGAATCCACCTTGCATAGCGAAGAGATAGACCCAAAGTCAAATGTATAATTCTCCACACTGACATGACACTTTATTGACATTTTCTGCTATTTCCCGCAACAGGAGTCGTCTGTCTTTTTCAACAACAGCTTTCACTGTTGCTACATGTCTGTCGTCAGTCAAACTTAAGGGTCATCCTGGGTTTGTCTTGTTTTCTAGCGATGGGTCACCACTACGAAATCGCTTGTACCACTCAATAATAGTTGATCGCACTGGCAATGGATCAAAACCTTGTTTTTGAAGCTCCTTTCTAATTAAGGGCGAAAAAAGGCTCTTCAAAAATACAGTTTCATCTGTACACGAATATCTTGCGTTGTAAAAAAAACATTCGCGTTTACGTTTCCAGCTCTAACTCTACAAAGCAAATGACTGCTACTACAAGCAACCCATCATTCAAAAGCCATAATCTTTATCTTTCAGAGGATATGCAGAACATTGTATTTGAGGAAGTCCTCTTTGATATAAGCGTTATCAAAGTTGACCGGACATTTCCAGAAATGCCTTCGTACTATTATAAAACATTGACCTGACCTATGACCCAGTAGTTATCATGAACCGATTTGACCCATCTTCGAACTTGATCTCAGTTTTGGCCTAAGATATTGATTAGTGAAAACAGAATTTAAAAAAGTGAAACCCTTTTTGAGTTATCGTGCCCCCAGACGGACGATGTCCTGAGTGTTTTCAATATATACCTAAAGGTACATAATAAGTCGTCAGACGGATTGTAATTTTCAGTGTTTCCGGCGTTGATTTCAGTTAGTTAGTCATTTGGTTCGAGAGAACCTGGTCCTTCGATTAATATTTTGTGCCAACCCAGGCCGTTTATTCTTCAGTGAAACTTGGCGGCCACACTTCGAATCTGTACATATTCTTGGAATTCAAAAACTAGTACTACCAGCTGATTCAGCATGTCAAACAACCTGTATGATACTGAGTCTCATGTAATTCTATGGAAGGTTTAAATCTCGCGCGCATATCTGTATGTACTCTATGGACATATATGTACATAGTAAAAAGCTATGCCACGGAAGAACACACGGACGGAAGGACATTCTCCCGATACTCTGTCTTTTGTATATACTTGCTAACGCTGCGTAAATAAAGAACATTCCGATCCAAGTGCACTCAACAAAGATAACATCTTTTGCAGAGTGGTTATATATTTGTTACTCATTTTGATGCTGACCAGCTGACTGACGAAAGGCATGAACGAATAAGTCTTCCTTTGTCTCCTAGTCTAGTGAATATGAACGCCGTCCAGTCCAATCAGGCGACATATGTTTCAACTCTAATTTTAACGCAAATCAAAGTTAACTTTCGTAATTCTATTCATATTCATAATCCTTTATGATTTTATTATTAGATATGATCCCAAGTAACATTTCCCCATTGATTCAACGTGTTTTCAACGTTGCAAACTTCATGTAGAAATAACGGCAGATTATGCCCGTCTAGAACACGTTGTTACAACATGTTGATTTCACGTTGAATCAACGTGGCTGAATTAATATGATTAACATTGATTATGCGTTGAATCTACGTTGAAACGATTAATAGTGACAACGTTGTTTATGCGTTGAATCGGCGTAGAAGTGTCAACATGTTTTCAACATAGAATAATCGTAGATGCAATGTGATGCAAATGGAATTTGTTTTCTACATACATTCAACATTAAAAATTATAGATTTATATTTATTGCCTATATAATACTTCACGCAACAGCGTACAATGATGTAAATTTAAATTATCATGCAAATAGATCATCATACATTTATATGCAAGTTTATCTAACGGCACAAAAATTTATTTGTTGAAACCTCTTCTTTGCCACGAAAACCTCGGTCATCAAAAAACCATTTCCCCCACAGTAACTACTAACTATGAGAACAATTTAGAATACTGCTCATAGAACTGACCACCTAATGCATTAACTTCATCACTATCACCACCAACTTGTGTATTGCTTACTACTTTTTCAGTCGTTTCCATATTAAATTTAAAAACATTAACACTTTGTGTTGTGAAAAAATCCAACTACCTGAAACAAAACTGGGTTGAAAGGAGGTTTTCACCTTTGAACAAAACCGAATGCACAACTAAAACTGCTCCATTCGTTGTGAAATCTTTAACTGCGAAAAGAAGTAATTTCTTTGACATCACTTCAATATGTCCACTTGAAACAGACAGGCCGTGACAAAAGTCACAAAATGTTTTGGATTTTATGAAGTTTCGTACACTGATTAGAGGGAAAGGCAGCTGTGTTATATATTTTGTATGTGACGGATGTCATCTGAGTTCATAAGTATATGCACGCAGCAGTTGGCTTGTTATTTTTCAATAGAATCAACATTGATATCATGTCATTTTCAACAATAGCTGGAATACGTTGAAACTATGTATTTTCAACATTTACAACTACTGTTTTTCAATGCAGAATCAACGTGGTTTATATCATGACATCAAACTAAATTCTACACGTTGATCTAATGTTGATTCAACGCAATTTTTGTTTACATAATTATGCAGAGATCCTCACTGAAAACTAACGTTGAAATGATGTTTTATCAACACATGAATTCAACTCAAAATCAATGACTAAATTCTACACGTTGATCTAATGTTGATTCTATGCAATTTTTGCGTACATAATTATGTAGATATCCTCATTGAAAACTAACGTTGAAATGATGTTTTATCAACACATGAATTCAACTCAAAATCAATGACTAAATTCTACACGTTGATCTAATGTTGATTTTATGCAATTTTTGCGTACATAATTATGTTGAGATCCTCACTGAAAACTAACGTTGAAATGATGTTTTATCAACACATGAATTCAACTCAAAATCGATGATAACACAATTTCAACACATGCAACGTAGAAATTGCGTAGAAACTATGAGGCAATGTTACTTGGGATAGGGGAATGAAAGAGGTAGCACTGGTTCATGGCCATTAAAATAAGGATTCGAATGATTTATTAATAGTCAGTTTTAAAGGCAGAGCAATAGCCGTGTTCCCGAAATTTTATCAGAATTTACTTTAATTTATTTAGGACTTTGACATCAACAGATTTTCTCAGGTGGCAGAAACAGGCAATTTTGTATACTGGATGAGGCCATGGCCAAATTGATATTAAACAACATAATACATAAATAGAAATGGTACTCCCATCTGACTGTATCCCATTCCATCATTCTTGGCGAGCGCTGTCGTAGTGTCAGGTGTGGGCAGGAGTGGCATCTCAGAAAGCTCCCCCAACTCGATCACAAACGCTGCTCCCAATTTTGCAAATTCCTTGACTAAATTGAAGTAAATTTGCCCAATTTTATCTCTTTCAGAATGAAGGTCAGGCTGTATGGAGCAAATCAAATTGACGAATATAATTTATCAATATACAATATAGAAACAATTATGTGAAGCAAATATTATGCGAAACGGATAGAAACTCCGGCGAAATATTTACATTTGTTCGAAATTCAGTCACAAATGCGGTCGGATATCCTCCCAAATACCAAGAATAATGATCCGAGAACCAACCCTGTTTACGATTAACCTCCTTCACCTGGTATACAACTAGGAGATATTCGTCGACGATCATTTTCACAAAAGCAGTTAGTGCCGGATCTGTCTCTCTCTTGTCAGGACGAGCTGTGTCGCGAACAAAGCCTGCGATATCCCAGACACCCGTACGGGTGGGGTAGCCAAGTGAGTCCAAATTGAGCATTCCCTTCACTTCGATCCCTTCCTTGTTATATTCCTTCACAACGTCTTGAAATCCCTGAAGTCCTGTCTCTTTGGCGGTATAAAAGTGGAACTCAATTGAATGTCGAAACTTTATTCCAAACTTGGCGAGAATGCGTAGCACTTCTAACAAAACAGCACAGCCCGTCGCATTATCATCTGCTCCTGGCGCCGCACGACCTCTTGTCCACTGAGAAGGGAAGTAGCCGTTGGCGCTGTCGTAATGGGCTCCAAGAATGACGGGCTCCTCCGCCAAAATAGGATTTTTTCCTGTCAGCTTCACGATCATGTTTTTCTGTTTGTATGGAAAGTTTTCGTTTGGTGTGCCTAAACTTGAGTCAGCTATGTAGCGGATGGAGCTTCCTTCGTAATTAATAAGAATGGACTTGATCTCCTTCTTCAGCCAGTCTTCCGCTTGTCCTCGCCCATAGAACCCTTGTGCAAATCTGCTGTGAAATCCACTCAGTTTTTTCACGTGTTCTTCCATTCGACCCTTCTCAAAGTGCGAAAACAGCTGACGAAGTAGGACTTGATGACGGGGATGATTCGGATACTTGTAATTGTTATTTTGAGCGGGTTTCGCCAATGTTTCTACTCCTATACGTGTGAAGTCAACGAATCCATTAGTTTTGCGTTCCGTAAATGCCTTTTCTATCTCGTCGTCAGTCATCCATATGGCTGGTTCGCTCAGATCAAATTTGATCAGTCGCTTTCCTGGTTCCGCAGTAGAAACAAGTGCCACTGTGAGGCTGATTATTAGAATGTATTGAAACATGATAATGGTTTTAACTCTACGCTTCAAGAATATGAGCAATGTTTGAATTATGCACAATGAATGTTTGTAGACGGCGAAAATGAAAAGATTGTTGCTCTCATTTTTTCTGTGCATAGCCTTTGATTTTTCCCAAAAGCTGTAAATCCTGCAAGTGTTGTTATGGTGTCATGTCATTTCAATTGGTATCTACCTTAGAGTGTGTACCAAATAGAGAGGTCTGGCAGAGATTGGTAACTTTTCAAAAAAGTTACAGTTACAAGTTAAGTTACAGTTAAGTTACATAACTGTAACTGTAACTTGTAACTGATCGAGTATCCAAATGTAACTTGTAACTGTAACTTGTAACTGAGCTTGTAACTGAATGTAACTGTAACTGTAACTTGTAACTGAGCTTGTAACTAAATGTAACTGTGACTTGTAACTGAGGCTGTTACAAAATGTATGACAGACAGAAATGTGACAGAATTCTTTATAATTTCAATTTTAAATTGGCTAGTTTGGAAGGCTGCAATTAAAGTTGGGTCTAGTAGCATGTATCCCTACTCTTTCAGGGCGTATCTGGCAGTCAGAGATGGGTAACTTTATTGAAAAGTTGCAGTTACAGTTAAGTTACATAACTTGTAACTGTAACTTGTAACTGAATGTAACTTAACTTGTAACTTGTAACTGAGCTTGTAACTAAATGTAACTGTAATTGTAACTTGTAACTGCAACTTGTAACTAAATGTAACTGTAACTGTAACTTGTAACTGAGCTTGTAACAAAATGTAACTGTAACTTAACTTGTAACTAAAACCTTCCAGTTACCAATCTCTGAGGTCTGGTACATAATAAATCCGACAATCCAGGATGTAATCATCGACCTTTAAATCCAATGGCTAGTGTCATAGGTCAGGCTGAGGTTATCAATGAATTTCGAAAATATTATTGTCAGTTGTGCTCTCAGCAGTAGCCATACTTACCTGTAGAATGTGAACCGTGTTTGACCTTGACCCGGTTTTCATGAACCCACTATGCATATCTTAACGCATATCAGCATAGCTTGGAAATGCATTTTTATTACCCTAACTTTAGCTTGGGTCATGAAAACGGTTACGGTCGCTCATCCGTGATTGGGGAATCTCGTATGATGTGCAGGGCCCGGCCTACGATAGCACAAGCTAGCACACGATTGCTAGGCCGGACCACTGACAAGGGCCGTACCGATCCAATAAAAATTCGGCTTATAAATCTAAATGCTTGACTTGAAATTTTAAAAAATAGGTTTCATTGACCTTTGTTAGGACTATTATGCTCGGAATGATGTTGATTATGATGTTGCGTATGACTAGAAATGAGTGTACGGAGGAGCACTACTGTTGATGATTATTGGTGTTGTCTCGGGATCCAACTGTCTCTTTCCATTTATTCAGTCTATCTTATATACTACTCACAAGATTACATAATTATGTGTAAACGTTTGCAACTCCGATCACGCCACCATAGTGGGTACTTGACCGGTCATTGGTCGTTCCCACGCTGCCGTTATGTCAACATAACGGGACACTGGGTCAATGCAGTGCATTGCCCTGACCAGCTGAACCTGATTCAATCATACACAGCTGGATGATAATGCTTCAAGGCATAAACCATAGCCCACGACAAATCTCATGTCATCATCATCATCACTGCATCAGCAAATAGGTACACAGATACATTCATACATTTCTCATGTTAGCTATTTACATAAATATACTTCTCCCTAACACACCAACACACAGAAAAGCTTCAGCTCCTGCTGAAGCAGTGCTGATAATTATTTCTATCCAGACATACATATAACCCTTAAGGTAATATATTATTTTAACAAAAATAACGAAACTTAATAATAATTATGTGACTTAAATCAAATATATTTAACGTAACCATGAAAAACCATACAATCTAATTACTTTTCCCTACTAAATTCTAAAAATGATGTGTTGGGGATATAATTAATTACAAACCTAAATTACAATAAAACAACTCACTGTGACATATATCTATCATTTAAACTACTTAGCTATCAATCCTACAAGCATCTTATCATCATTACAGAAACTAGATTCTTAATTATTACATTTTAGTTTGCTATAACTACCTAATCGAATACAAATCACGTTTATAATATTATAATGCTAAATTAAATATGCTTGATCGAGAATCCACATCATGGTCGCCATTGGGTGCTGCTAGTCAATGCTTGAAAGAGATGAAAATTCGCAAAATCATGAAATTCTTTGGGGACTTAAGGGATCCTTGGGGTTCACCTCCACCAAACGTAGCGTAGCACCTGCAACGCTCCTCTGGGCTCCGCAAATTACGCAGATAAAGTTGAGTAGTAAATCCAATGGACTGCAACAACGTCCTTAGAATGGGTTGACGGATGTGATCGAAGCCAACATTGAACTAGGGGTTGTCTGGCAACAGGTACTCATCTCAAAATTGTGGCCTGATCCAATATTTAGGCATGCGACTGGGCTACTTAAAATTTACAATAAAAGTCATTTGAAAAACAATTAGGTAGTGCACTCATCAAAATACAATTCGTCCAATTACCCATATGTAGCTATAATACCAGAAAAAAAACGAAGGATTAGCATAGAAATATACCAAAACTAAGTTATATAAAGCATCAGAGACGAATCATTTATAGTAACCGTGTTGTATTTATATTAATTTCATGCTAACTGTACCTGACCGAACCACAGGCAAATTACACCAGCGTTCCATGTAGTATAAAACTAGTAAATACCTACTTATACATACCTCCATATCACCATAATTTACACAAGCAATGGTCACACTGAAAATAATGCAAAACTACCAGTATCAACAACCTTTTAAAGCTGTATAATATGATGCATGTGATACCGTACCGAATTCCAAATAGTTCCGAAATGTAACGTCTCTCAATACCCGGGCATTAGTAGCATGAAATATCACAAAACTACATGCCATACGTTTAACAAAATCACAAGTCAACTACCTTTTCACAGAAGCTCAAAAGAAACAAACGTTTCTCCAATTCATACCTAATTCTGATTACTCATTCAATGTAAAAACCAATTGTTTCCCAGCTAAACAAGAAAACAAGAGAATCAAATCAGTCATCCAGCTGCTCATTTAAAATCTCATATTGCCTGTAACATAGTCACAGCTCATTGGACATAACTGAACCTAAAGAAACGCCTCCGATCTGGATTAATTTCCTGTAACATAGATCTCAGCTTATGCACTAATTAGCATAGAATCTGGAACTGATACCTATTTGTCTCAACCATTTCACATTACACAACATGATCATCTGGCTTTGTAAGTCGACTGCAATCATGGACAACTGTGATGTGCACTTCACAGACCTTGATACACACAGAAAACTTTAAAAGCGTCGTGGCCACGAACTCAGATGTGTTTATTCTTCTCAAAACTAATCGTAATTCCTCTATTGTGTTTAGCTTCTTAAAAATCTCCTATTCTAATATAATCCTTTGTGAAAAGACGTTCAGCAGGTCATTGACGTAATGAATTTGAAATGAACTCGGTACATACGTCGGAAAATCATGCGATCAAATAACAAACCACAGCTTATACTGAACTTGCTAAAACTCTCGTTCTACCGACTGAGTTAGCCGGGCATACAACGAAAATAATACAAACTCATTTACAGCTTGTTATATGTTACGGGATAATACGTTCAACTTATGGAGAAGAACCGTCCTTCCTAACGTAATTATGCATTGCCATGCTATAGTACCTAACTGCTTCATAATAACACTGCGTATTGCAGCAATCCAACAGATGCTGTACTAAATCAATTAATGTGCAAAAAATCTTACCACATCGCGAGCTGAATTCTCCCACGTATCCTATATAGTATTATAATTTACCAAACGATGATCCCTGTCCATCCTTTCGTTTATAGGAAGCGGTCACCCAAGCTGGGCTGAAATCAGTCGTAAGCCTCCATATAGTTATTTCTGCAGTCTTCGCAGTAGTCCCGGTCATCCTCTGGAAATTCATTTTCGTCTTGTCCACCACTCGCTTCTTGCTCTTGAAGAGTCAATGCCTCGTCGAGCTGCTGATTTAGTTTTGCAAGAGCTTTCATACTTTTTTGAAAGGCGATGGATCGCTCCTCCTCCATTTTCTGTATGTCGTTTGCAAATATTTGTTTGACCAACCCACTGGTAGGTACGAAATCTTTCTTCTCCGTCTTGGGTGTATTGGACTCGTACTCATTCACGATTTTCATAAGCTTGTCGTATGTGTCGGGAATTCCCTTGCAAGAAATGTAAATGCCAATTCCTCTATCGAGCCGCCTAATCATTACCTTCACCAAATCAGCTTCCTTATCGTCCTCCCAATCGTCACGGAGTAAAAATCGTACTCGCTGCAAAAATCTGGACGCTCTCATCTCGGGTGGCTGGTATTGACTCAAAACTTCTATTAATCCAAATGCTTCATCTTCTTCCATGGGACAGTTACGTATAAAAGATTCCGTAAACTGGCCAAATGATATTTTGTCATCCACCAACTGCTCCTTGTGAATGCTCAGATATTGTTTCGCCAGTTCATTCTCAATAACAAGAGGCAAAAGTGCTTTCAAACGCTTCTCCTCGTGACCGAAAAGTTTACCCCACAGCTGTAACTCGAAAATAAATTCTTTCAAGTTAGATTTAGTAAGCTTGCGGTTAAATTTTATTTCGAGGGGACCATTTGAAGCCATAATAGCTTAAACTTCTAGTGCCCGAAATCTCAAAGTTTACTGGGGCAAGACGAGAAACTCAGATTTTTTGAGTTCACTTTAACTGGTTGGTGGACCAAACTATCTCCCGAGTCCGAAATTCGGAAACTTGTGAAAAGAAGAAAAAAAAAACTTTAAATATTTTTAACACTCGCTTGCTCTGTAAAGGAGAGGTGATAGAACGAAAGCCAATCTCCACCAACTTGTTAGGACTATTATGCTCGGAATGATGTTGATTATGATGTTGCGTATGACTAGAAATGAGTGTACGGAGGAGCACTACTGTTGATGATTATTGGTGTTGTCTCGGGATCCAACTGTCTCTTTCCATTTATTCAGTCTATCTTATATACTACTCACAAGATTACATAATTATGTGTAAACGTTTGCAACTCCGATCACGCCACCATAGTGGGTACTTGACCGGTCATTGGTCGTTCCCACGCTGCCGTTATGTCAACATAACGGGACACTGGGTCAATGCAGTGCATTGCCCTGACCAGCTGAGCCTGATTCAATCATACACAGCTGGATGATAATGCTTCAAGGCATAAACCATAGCCCACGACAAATCTCATGTCATCATCATCATCACTGCATCAGCAAATAGGTACACAGATACATTCATACATTTCTCATGTTAGCTATTTACATAAATATACTTCTCCCTAACACCTTGCTGCAAGCCGTTTAATGTTTTACACAGGTAATTTTCATCAGCTGTAGCAATAATACTTAAGCCGTTTATTTCACAAATTCATCCTTTAATCATTCAGGTTAGCTTTGTAATTTCATTCAATGTCTATTAAAGTATTTGTCAGTCAAAATCTTTTGAAATCAGTAGAAATTGAATGAGAGTTGTAAAACTAAAACAATAATGCGTCGCTCATCAAATAAAGACCCCAAATCTGTGGCACATAAAAGGGAAGTAAGGGGCTCTGCCGGGCATGAAATACTTTAGGTGGGCGGCAATTGCGTGCGTGTGCGATTTTCGGTCCCGAAGGGATCCAAATTTCGGTATTTTTTAGATTCTGAGAGAACGATGTTTAATTTGAGACTTTTATGTTTTTTACTGCCGAAATTTTAAACAAAATATATTTCCTGAAGGCACAAAATGTTAATCTAAGTTGTGTTTACTGATTTATGCAGTTAAAATTAACAAGAAACCGTAAACTAATTTTGAGTTTTTTGCTACATCAAATAGAAGCCGGGTTCGAATATGGATTCCGGTTTTTTAGGAAATGGGCGAAAATTGCGCACCCGGGCTCAGAGAAGGGAATTTCCATGCCCAGCCTCTGCAAAGATAAGAAAAAGAAGTTGGAATTGAAAAGTCAAAAAGAAATGCTGCAATAACTTCAAGGTTTTTCTGGAAGGAAACTACGTCAACAAAATGGTACGATAGTATGTGCAACATGTTATTATATTATGCTTGTCTATTCTCCGATTGCCATTTTAGTCAAGTATAGAGTGCGTCAACAGTTCTCCAATGTTGCCACGCCAAGTTGAAGATTATCAAAAACTATTTAAGACCTATGATGGGAAAACTCGGAAAACAGTGTTTAGGTAACCTCTCCATTCTTTCTATTGAACATCAAACAGCTTAACAATTTGTTTCGATGTTGTTGTTTCTTTATACAAACATTTATATTTTCTGTGTGCTGTGCACTTTTATTGTGGAATCTTTGCCGTGTACTGATATACAATATCATTCATGGGTATGTGTAGCTAGAAGGAGATCTAACTTAGGTCTGACTCAAAGTCAAGAAAGGATAAACCATTTAAGGTAGAATTCATGCGAGCTCTCAGCTCAAGGTGAATAGGACAGGATACTTGCTAGATTGGAGGGAAAGCCATTTTGAGACATTCATATCAACTCATAAATCCATTAATCATAATCTGCATATTTTAACCAATTATAATATTTCATATCATCAAGTATGTATTAACATAAATACACTACAGATGTGATGTAAAGTGATGGATTAGTTCACTACCAAAATATGTAGCCGTGCTGCTATATAATTAATTGTTACACAAAATAAAGCCACTCACAGTAAATTCATTTGCTAAAACAGAATTGTCTCATACTTACTGGCATATGTGCAAGCCGTACCTCAAGTCATTGCTAGGCCGTACTTAGACAAGGCCGGGCCCTGATGATGTGAAGGTATACAAAAAAGTATACATGTGGTAAGGATCTTTGCCCCATTAGTTGTTGTGAAATTCTTACTGCTTTACCATCCATTAAATCCATTAAACCAACCATAGATAATTACATGAATTAAGAAAATCAATGCAATCAATCGTGGTATTCGTAATCGTAATTTAAATCCAACTCAAAAACTTTCACTGATTTTTTTCGTTTGTGTAAAACTTTGTTGCCATAGAGGTAAAACTGGAACACCGGGAAAAAGTTGAATTTGGTTTAACGAATCAATCACATGTTCACTCTTTATGAAGTAAAGGGAAATTCCTCTCTCAGTTTTACTCTATTATGATGTTGTTTTGAGCCCCATCTTTTTAAATTACTTCATCATTTTGTAAAACTGTTTGATTTGGAATCCACACCAACTAACTACACAATACACTGGATCAGTTTTCTGTCTTAAAAATGAGAGTTAAACAGATTCGAGGACGTATACTGGCAGTCATTTTCGTCATATCCATCTTATTCTGTAACTAATTCCAATTATGGACCAAAGTTAACTTCAAATTCAATGTGAGCAATGTTTGGGTCTCATCCGGCAACACTGCTCCGAGTTTTATGGAAACACTTGGAAACTTTGAATGGGAAGCGCTCCTCCGTGCCTACGAAACGAAGAAGGACAACACCTCCGACTTTTCTTACTTTTGTTCGAAACTACTCACCCAGCATTCTGCACACCTGCTCTCATTCTCGAACCCAAAGTCGCCATAAACAACTCCTGCCGGCCACCACCTCTCCAATTTCCAGCTGGAACGCCACCTTGTAAAATACTTGATGAGGCGAGAAAAGTTGCAGTGCTCCTTCAACACGGGTTTGATGCGGACACACTCGAAATCCATCTTCAAGAGTTGGACGACGTCGTCGACAAGTTTTTCATTATTGAATCCACCAAAACACGCTACTTGGGTGTTAGCAAGCCACTGATTTGGGAGTCCCTCCAGCGTCAGCCCCGGTTTCAAAAGTTTGTTTCTAAAGTAATCCATTTCATTTTGGACGACGGGGATCTTTCGGGTGCTCAACTAGATGCGGTGAAAGTGGAGACAGGAAATAGTAATGGAAGCATCTGGGCCATTGAATCACTTCAGGAGAAAATGAGGTGGATAAAGTTTCTCGAGTGGAACCGTGTCACAAAATTCTTTGGACCAAAATGATCTCCTGGGATTTGGAGATGTGGATGAGATACCCAACCGAAATGTGATACACTACCTCAAAAACTGTGAAATGATTTCCGACCCTGTCGACATCGGAACCCTGTTTCTATATGGCCGCATTGATCAAGCATTTCGCTCAGACTTTCCTGTTAAAAATCACCCGTACACTCATGGCGATCCAACATATTGGACACTCAAAAGTGCAACTGCCTACTCAGCTTCAAAACTACCAACACGAAATCGAGGAAGGAGTAAAGGGTTCTTAATTGGAGGTGTGCATATGACTCACTATGGATACTTTCCATTCCAATTAGCGAAGCTATTGACAATGACTGAAGGAGCTTGGACATCCAAACAAGATTTTATTGCAGGGCAATAAAAGTTCATCATTAAGCAGCTAAATGGAAGTGAAAGTTTGAACAAAAGTGGACAAATTTTAGCGTTTAAAAAGTTGGAGACAGAGTTGGCAAAAGTTCTAGCTCCTAATTTAAAGCGCATTATGAACGTTACGGATTTCAAGCTAAAATTTCCAGACGAGCTCAAAATTTTGTTTGTTCTTCCTTGGTTTTATGATTGTAATCGGGAAAGGTATCCCATGTGGGAAGGAAAGCATGATCCGAGACTATTAATTTTTAAGTTTACCAAAAATTGTAATGCCACATGAATTTAAAAGGAATTTGATTTTGTGTGTATTTCATTAAAATACTTACTTTTTTTTATCTCAAAGTTGTTGTTTTGAAAAATTATATTAAAATATGCAAAAATAATTATTGTCATCTTCTCGTGTTCATAATTATATCATCCTTGAAAAAAAAAGTGAGTTTTAATGTATCTAATATTCCGTATTGCACGTTCATATTTTTAGCAAACAATTTTATGATATATGCTTTGTTCCATCTTCATACAATAAGCCGAACGCATTACATAATCAATCTCATCTTGAATTTTTTCCACAGTAATCCCTTGGGAGGCGACGCAGTTGACCCTGTGGAATCATTCGGTGGTGGTGGCTCAAGTCCAGTGGGATGCGCATCACGTTATCCTGAACTTTCCTGAAAAAGAAAAAAACACGCACAAAAGAATTTAAAAGTATTGTCCTAATGTACCTTAGATTAAGTCAGACTACGTATGTAAGTCACAGCATTAAGTAAATTCACCCACCTCTTTCATCAAATGTAATTCCTCTTGGATAGTTGAACTCGATTTTGTACTCAAAGGGATTCCTCTAAAAAACGGAGTACTTGCCAAGCAAGTTGCCAAACTGGTCGAATAACTGAATTCTCTTGTTCCGAGAATCGGATACGATGATTCGTTGTCCATCCGGAGAAACGGCAACATCCCATGGAAAACTAAGCGTTCCTGCAAATAATAACAAAAACGGTCCAAATTAAATATTTAGATAAATTTTTTCCATGTGTTAACCTAAAAACTTATCACTAGATACTAGGGTTGGCGTTTTTCGGTGTCGGTTGCAAACCGTGTACGGTTACGGTTGGTAGAGAAAACCGAACCGGAAACCGTAGACGGTTTCGGTTGGGAGTAAAAAACGAACCGAAAACGGTTTTCCGTTTTCTTTAATTATTCCTATACCTTCCATATACAGAGGGGTACATAATACATAAAAGTTTGAAACAAGGTTTATTAATAATTCCAGGTAGTTACAACAATTGCTGAATCGGTAGTTTAATTCTAAAAAAACATATTTAGCTAAGTTTGTTTAGCTAAATTTGATTAAAAATTCATTTAATTTTTCGGAACATTTGTTCCAGAAAAACTATAGTAAAGCAAGACTAGCACATTATTTAAGGAACACAGAAATAAAACCCTATAAAATAACATAAAATGTTATTAAAATTTTCGATTTTTTCAATAAGGATGTCAATTTAAATCAAATTACACATACAAAATGCATAATAAAACTCGTTCACAGGTCCTTTTCAGCTCATTCAAATTAATTTAAATAAACTTTATTGATCAAAAATCAAAAGGAAGACGCAATTTAAAGGCCAAATTAGCAAATTTCTGCAAAAAATTACTGCTCTGGAGCTCATTTTGTTATATTTAAGTCTTTTCGTTAAAAACGTAAACCGAACCGAAACCGCGTTTTTCCGCTTTCGGTTAGGCCTCCCAACCGAACCGAAAACCGAACCGAAACCGGGAGGAAAACGGGAAAAAACAGTTTGGAAAGCGGAAAACCGAAAAAACGGCAACCCTACTAGATACCTACTAGTGGTGTTCGTTGGGCGCCTGCTTGACAGGCGCCTGCAGGCACGGGCGGGCCAGGCGGAAAAAAATTAGTCTCTCACAGGCGCAGGCGGGCCAGGCGGAAAATTTTGAAGTTACAGGCGCCTGCAGGCCCCTGCATTTTTTTGAAAAAATATTTTGTTTAACTTATGCCTAGAGTATTATAGTAAAATTCATGGAAAACTTGCATAAAGTGTGAAATACAATGAATACTATGTTTTAGGACAATTTGAAAGTACTATTCAAAGTTTTTATCATTACTGTTCAAAGAACGCTTTCTATTCTCAGTAATTGGACTGGGGGTAGTAAGTTGGACTGTTATATTTTAAGTGTTTGAAACTGAACTTTGTTAGGGTTAGCAGAAAAGTCTTACGAGAGAGAGAGCTCGAAAGGTACTAATTAAGCTGATACCTCTCAAATCTCAAAAAATCCAAATTGCAATTAAGTAACATGTTGGATTCAGCGTTTCAATAAAGTGAGTGAAGTTATATTGAACTTCATATTAGACTGAAGAAAATAGCTTTCGAATTTTGTTTTCATGGCCATGTAGTACATTAACTGCTAGAATTCAGGCCTTTAGAATAAATTGATGTTTAATTCAAGTTATTTTGGTGTACCACGTTAGAAAAAATATTTACAATGCTCGATAAATCTTTGGCCAAATATCAGCTGCAGGCGGGCTTAGGCGCCTGTTTTGAAATTGAAAAAATGTGCAGGCGGGCACAGGCGCCTGTTTGAAATCGTCACAGGCGCAGGCCAGGCCAGGCACCCAAATTTTCCCAAACGCACACCTCTAATACCTACTACCATTAGCATGTTTGGAATAAGCTGCAGGTATCCGGGTGCAAACAGTCTGGAGGAATTTCGGGATATTTTGATTGAAGGAAAGGACGCAACCGGAAGTCCTTCAGAGTTTCGTTGGCTTCGAGAGTTTGCAAAGCAAATTGAAAGGGAATACAATATCCCTCCACCTTCCCTCGAGCAAACCTTCAATTCAATGAGCTGAGGGACCTCGTCTATCTTAACTACCTTACCACCTTTCAAGAATTGGGATGGGAGCCCATTCTCCAAGGAATTTAAGGAGAGCGAAGTAATGACGGAACTCAAAATTGAACGAAAATTCCAAAAATATTTTGGCTTTATGATGCAAGTCTTGAGCTCTGAAGGAGGGCTCCAAAAGGTTGCTGAAAATGATGCTTATTAACTAACATGGAAGGTGGCAAAATTGCTTCCAAACTCCAATACATTTTGGATACCCTCAGAGCCTCAGCGTCCCCGCTTTTACAGACGACCTCGTGGCAAAATTTAAGCCAACCCGGCTCTACTCAAAATATGGTGAGAATGTAGGAGGAATCTTGAGAGGAACACAGTCTACACTTTCCATCCTATTCCCGGAGGAAAACAAAAAAAGAAGGGGTGGCCGTCCGTTGCCGATTTTTATGAGGAATACGCCAAGGTCTTCGTAATCAGTGAGTTTTGTGAGGCTATTTGGGTGCAGAGACTTTCCAGGGTTCAAGAAGCAATCAAAGCATCAGCATCAGGTGGTGGTATGAAAAAGGTTGTTAGGATTCTCGAGATTGGAGCCGGGACAGGTTCCTACTCTTGAATGTCGACGACTTTGAATACACATTCACGGATGCATCTGCCGCCTTTTTCCCCGAAGCTCAAAAGCGGTTTGAAAAGTATGGCAAGAATATGATCTTCAAAAAGTTCAGCATCGAGGAAAATCCAATTGAGCAGGAATTCACACCGAAATATTATGGCCATGTTTATATGGCAGAGGTTATTCATGCAACGAGAGAAATTAAGGAGGGCTTGAGAAGTATCCGGATGTTGATGAAACCCTGGGCAAAGTTGGATATGTTTGAGCAGACGAGGTTCAAAGGTTCATTACTTCACTCTTCGGTGTTCTGTAGGGATTCTGGGGGCTTCAAGATTTCCAGTTGAGGCCAAACCACTGCACCCTCTCAAAGGAGACTTGGGAAAAGGTTTATAAGGAAAACGGGTTTGGGATCGATACAACCTTTTCCGTACTCAATAATCACCATTCTTATAGCGTTCATAAAACGCGGAATGAAATTTGTGGGCCACAGCTCTCATTTGGATTTGAGGAAAGCAAAAAGAAAGTTTGGCTGCTTTTCCCCTGTGAAAACTCTCCTGTCTCTAGTTTTCAGAGGAGAAAATTGGGCATTGAGGGACGAAAGGTTTTGACCGTTACGGAAGGAAGCGGTGAATTTGGAAAAAGCGGGAATATCTTTAAAATACAGAGAGACATAGAGGAAGATTATTCATCCTTGTTCAAGTCAATACAAAGGCGAGGTTTGTCAGTGGGGGGCATTTTGTATTGTTGGGGGTATGAGAAGCGAGTTTCACAAGAGGAGATTCTCCAACCTTACTTTTACTTGACCAAGGTTTTTCTTAAGTTGCATTTGAGGGTGCAGCCGAGAGTGATTGCGTTGACAAGATCTACCATTCCTGTGATTGACAATGAGCTCTCCCAATTTCACTCGATGACATTATGGGCTTTCACCAAGTCCCTCAAGAATGAACGTGAGGAGATTAACTGCAGAGCTGTACAGGTGGCTGATGGTCCTTTAGACGAGCTCAAGTTACAGTCTATCTTTTATGAGATTTGGAGTGGTGACAAAGAAGCGTAAGTAGCTTATCATGGGACAAGCCGATATGCTCCCATGCTGCAGTCCCATAATCCTAAAGGTAATGACTTGAATTTGCCAAAATGGTAGCAGTAGTGTATGTCCAGTTTTAATCCGTTTTAAAGACTGCACAATGGTAGCCATATTCTCGAAGTTTTACCAGAATTTATTTTAATTGGCGTAAGACTTTGTCATCAACACATCTTCTCGTGTGACAGAAACATGCATTTTTTTTATAAAAGAGGAGGCAATGGGCAAATTGATACTAAACAACAAAATACATTAATAGAATTGACATTCCTATTTGCAGAGATGTTAGTAATTCAAATTACTGTAATATAATTTGTAATTTGTAATTTTGGTATGCTGGGGGTTACAAAGTAATTTGTAATTTGTAATTTTGGTATGCTTGGACTTACAAAGTAATTTGTAATTTGTAATTTTGACACCCGAAATTTCAAATGTAATTTGTAATAAAATTACTTTCTTCAAAATCTGTGAAAATTGCTCAAAAACCACCCACAAAATCATGTAAAATTCAATTTTTGGGGTAACTCGGTATGTTTTTGCTAAGTTTGGGACAAAATGACTGTTTTCTGAACCATTTTCAAAGACTAGTTTCGACATTATGAACAAAAAATGGGATTTTTACATTTTTTGCATGGGTTGAAATTTGTAATTTTTTAAAGTAATTTGTAATTTTGAAAATCCTTTTTAAGGAAAGTAATTTGTAATATGTAATTTTGACCCTCAAATTAAAGGAAAGTAATTTGTAATTTGTAATTTTGACCCTCAAATTAAATGAAAGTAATTTGTAATTTGTAATTTTGGCCCTCAAATTAAATGAAAGTAATTTGTAATTTGTAATTTTTGCATGGACGAATGTAATTTTAACATCTCTGCCTATTTGGCTGTATCCCACTTGGACATTTTTGGCGGCCGTCGTAGTGGCTGGTGCGAACATGGTTGGAATCTCGGAAAGCTCCCCCAACTCAATCACAAACGCTACTCCTAATCAGGCGAATTGCTTGACCTGCTCAAACCTAACGTTCTGAATCGTATCACCTTCCTTATGAATATAGGGCTGGATGGAGAAAATAAATTTAACCAATGTAGTTCAATATATAGAAAACAATACGCTTCAAAAAGAATGTGAGACGGATAGAAAACATGCAAATACTTACGTCTTCTTCTAATGCGGCCACAAACGCGGTCGGATATCCTTCAGAATACCAAGAAGAATGATCAGAGAACCAACCTTGTGTGTAATCAACCTCCTTCACGTGATATGCCACATTAAGATACTTTTCGATGATCATTTTCACAAAAGCGGTTAGTGCCGGATCCGTTGATCTCTCGTTAGGATGATTTTCGTCGTGAACATAACCTGCGATATCCCACGCACCTGTTCTGGTGGGGTAACCGAGTGTGTCAAAATTGAGCATTGCTTTCACTCGGACCCCTTCCTAGATATATTCCTTCACAACATCTTGAGATCCTTGAAGTCCTGTCTCTTTTACGGTATAAAAGTGGAACTCAATTGAATGCCGAAACTTAATTCCAAACTTGGCGAGAATGCGTAGCACTTCCAACAAAACAGCACAGCCAGTGGCATTATCATCTGCTCCTGGTGCCGCACGACCCGATGTCCATGTGGAAGGGCGGTAGCCGTTTGCGCTGTCGTAATGGGCTCCAAGAATGACGGGATCCTCCGCCAGAATAGGATTTTTTCCTGTCAGCTTCACGATCATGTTTTTCTGTCTGTATGGAATGTCTTGATTTGGTGTCCCTAAAGTCGAATCAGCTATGTAGCAAATGGAGCTTCCTTCGTAGTCAGCAAGAATGGATTTGATCTCATTCCTCAGCCAGTCTTCCGCTTCACCTCGCCCATAGAACTCTTGTGCAAATCTGCTGTGAAATCCACTCAGTTTTTTCACATGTTCTTCAGTTCGACCCCTTTCCAAGTGCGAGTTGAGCTGATGAAGCACCGGATTGATAACGGGGATGATTCGGATACTTGTATCCGTTATTGCGAATGGCTTTTTGCAATACTTCTACTCCTTCGCGTGTGAAGTCGACGAATCCATGAGTTTTGCGGTCGGTAAACGCCTGTTTCATCTCGTCGTCAGTCATCCATATGGCTGGCTCGCTCGGATCTAATTTGATCAGTCGCTTGCCTTTAGGCTGTAACTCCACAGTGGCTGTAACTCCACTCCACAAGTGCCATTGTGAGGCTGATTATTAGAATGTATTGAAACATGAGAATGGTTTTTATACGTACCCTTTGGTTTTTTCCAAAAAGTCGAGTCCTTCAAGTGTTGTTATGGTGAAATGTCATTTCATTTGGTATCTACGTTAGGGTATATAGTATATACCAAATAGAGAGGTCTGGTACCAAACAAACCCGATAACTCGCGTAAAGAGTAAAATGAACATACATACAGCATACAATGCATACACGCTTTCGTCAATATAGTATGCCTTCAATAAAATGAACGAAACGTAAAATACATACGTGAAGTCATAAATATAGAGTGCATGCGTGCTTTCCCATGGCTTTGTTTAATAAAAGTACAATGACTTAGGCATTAATATTCTTAGCTTCTTGTAAAGACTTATCTTATATAGGATCAAATGCGACAGAGACGGACAGCCACGTAGCTGCAGTTTGTGTTATTCACCATAAAACGTATGAAGTAGCCTAAATATATCTTCTAGTATGCATAATTATGTGTTAAATCAATTACCATAAAAAAGTTTATCTAATAAATCATCTAGGAAAAGGTTGCCGTTTTCATTTGTTCATGTGGTACCTATCTAATAAAAGGTACATAAATACTATGTGCTGGTATCTCATTTTCATATGGTGTACGGAGGTAGTTTTTAAGTACACGTTTAAATGGATGCCTGTTTGAATACACACGAATAATGTCTTTTATAGTTTGCTACCTTATACACCATACGAGAGCTTTATAGTTTGGTTGTTCATACGTTGTAAACTTGACTAAAGATACGGATAAAACACGTAAAGACTAAAGAACAACAGCTTCGCTCCGTGAGATAGATTCGATACATCATCAAGTATGCGTCGCAAAGGGAAACAAGCATAGAGCACGCTAAGAGAAAAATCCTGATTTGGTTGAAAATAGCCGATGAGAGATTTTCACAACACAACTAAGTAGTTACATGGTTATTAGGTATTCTATCACGTAAGAAATACCGTTGATCCATATCTGAACATTAATTGAAAATCTCTCGTTGTCTATTAAATCAGACGGTTTTTCTGTTTGCATGTTCCATGTTTTTATGCTGTGTTTCAGTTATCTAATGTACGTGTACTTATCCAATTCTTCAGTCGAGTTTGCAAAAAGGAAGCATGGAATTCTAAAGCTCTCGTCTCGTATAAGAGGTATAAAAGACATCAATCGTGTTTATTCATGCAAACGTATTATATTGTCAGCAGATTGAAAAGTTGAGGTTTCGTGTTTAAATTAATTATTTTTGGTCTTTTGCCGAAGACTTACCTACGTATACACAAAATTTCATGTAAAGGATTGGATTGAATCTCATTCCAATGTCCAAACACATAATATGGATGAGATACTAAACACATTAAAAAACAAGTAAAAAGATTCAATTAACAAAAAACAATTCTATCCAAAAAAAAACAATTAATTGCCCATCACGATAGCAATCCACTGGTTTGAAACCTTGTAATTAGGGCTGCCGTGTTTACGTTTATTTGTTTACTAAACCGTTTTTGTCCGTTTAGCTAAACCGTTTATTAACCGTTTAGTTTCCGTTTATTAAACTCAAGCAGAAAACGAAATCCGTTTAGTTTACTAAACAAAAACGGAAAACGTGTTTATTGAAATGTTTAAACGGTCTAGCAGGGTATGATGGAAGCCCATGAGAAATTTTTGAGGAAGCATGAAGTCACTTTAGGAGAATCATGGAAACATTGGAAATCATGGAGTAGCCCTGGAGGAATCATGGAGTGACGTTTGAGGCCACAAGAAATCATAGATGCACATGTTATTTATTTACAAGGAGTGATTGGTAATTTAATTTTTACCCCATAAGAAGTAGAACCACGTTTTTAGTTGTTTAAAAAATGCAATAATTTAATTTACAGTTTCCGAAAAATCTTAATGCATACATATATAAATCTGAACATCATTTACAAAAAATTAAATTGCATTGGTTTTGTTTTACTCCTGTGTAAAAATATTTTGCCAAACCTTTAAACACATTAACATTTTGATATTATCATTGCTGAGAGACTGTCGATTATCTGTAAGAATATCGGTAGCTTTCGAAAAAAAACACTCCACTGGAACGCCCGACCCGGCAACACAAAGATAGTCCATTGCCATTTTTGAGAGCTCTGGAAATTCACCTTCGTGGATCTAAAATCAAAAACATGCATTCCATTTTTCGAATGTTTAAAAATTCAATTATGAAAAAATATTGTTATGTACAATTTTTGTAAAAATTTAACCTTCCACCATCCCAACAAGCCTGGAGCTTTCAAGTGTTCTGTTGGCACAATTGCTTCTGCAAGATACTTTGCCAATTCATCCACAGCTGCTTTTGCTGCACTTCCCATCTGTTGTTTGTAGAGCCTACTAAAGAAGTCTCCGTCATCACTTCCAGACAGCTGCGATTCGCCTCCAGCGGTTGCACTATTCCTGTACTTAACCTGCCATTCTTGTTGGATTATTTTGCTATAGTTTGAAATCCATGATTCCGGCCACCCTGCTTGCTTGTACCATTGCAACTTGAAACTAGGATTTAAGACTAAGAAAAAATCATTATTAGTCTTCCGGTTGAAGAAAAAATCTATCCGATGATAACATAAAGTTTTATATAAAAACCCACTAGTTCCAATGACGTAGGCCTTCCCATCCGTGTCAGGGTAATATTTTTCCAGTTTTGCGTGTGCGACTTTTGCGATTTCGACTAGCCACCTGGAAGTACTCTGTTTGGCCTTATCAAAATGTGTAAATAGGTATTGATAAATTATTGTTGCTGAGGCGACATTCGGAACCTTTTCCTTTGATATCATGAAAGTTGCTTCTTTTATCGGTTGGAGGAACTGAAGCAGGTCAGCTAAGACAATCCAATCCTTTTCAGATAACAGCAGCTGTCGCAGATCTTCCTTTCCCTGTAAAGTCGCTTGATAAGCAGCTTTGATCTCAATTGCTCTCTCCAACATATCAAAGGTTGAATTCCATCGAGTTGGGACGTCTGCGATTGGAGTCAAAACTTTACACTTTAGAGTTTCACACAGATTTTTCAGAACCTCTCTGCGCTGGGGGGATGACCGAATTGCATTAACACCGTTCCGTAGATTTTGCAGACTCCGTCCATTTTTACCTGGAATAAAGAAGCTTGAATGTAATGCACAATATGATTACTTATACCAAAATCCTCAGTAATACATACTTTTTGTAAATGGGCGTAATTACCCTTTTCAAACGATTCAATTGCACTTTTGGTGGACAAATTCACAATATGCGCTAAACATCGCACTCTCTGGTTACATTTGTCAAAAGTTTGACCTTTCGCTTCCATCAGATTGGCAAAGGATGCAAAGAATGTGTCCATGTTTCCAGCGTTGTCGGTGGTTATGGTTCCAATTTTTTCGATTATTCCAAACTCAGATACCACTGGAAGCAATGCATGCGCTATGTTGTCTCCACTGTGTGGGCCTGAGAGTGCAGTAAGATCCAAAGGAAAAGTTCGCAGTATCCAATCCTGGCCAATATAACGAGCAATAACGCCTTGAAAAGCAGCTCCATTTGAACTAGTCCAGCAATCAATGACGAGAGAAACCTTCGACTTGAGTTGAACCAACTCTTGTATTATGACTTGTTTCATTCTTGCATAGTGCTCTTGAACATTTGAAGTCATAAGGGTTCTTCCCGGCATTTGAGTAGCGACAGAATCTTTAAAAATCAAGTAAACCAACTTCTGGAACTTCGGATTGTCAACGATGCTGAATGGCTGGTTTGTGTCTACAACGAATTCCACATGGGCGGATTTGAAAGAATCCTTTGTAAGTATCATGTTAGAGTGGCCAGTTTGTTCATTCTCAGGAGCTCCTTTTGGTCGTTTTTGAGTAGACTTTCCAGTTTTTTCATCATGAATTGAACTGTGCATTAATTTGAAATGATTGTGAAGGTTTCCTGTGCTTCCATCCTTTAGCTGAGTCAGTCGTTTCCTAAAATGGGGGAGAGTAAAGTTAAGAATTCTACTATTAACTATTTAACCATATTACTTCTTAGCTGACAAACTTTAACTTACTTGCAGATGTTACATACAAATTCCGGCTTGGGACTGCTCTTATCCAGAGTAAAGTAGGAATGTACCCAACTTCTCTTTTTGTTGTTTAACACGCCAGTTTGCAGTTCATCCATGACAGTGGTTGGGACTTCCTCGTGACTTAAACTCATTTTAACCACAATTATTAATGATTGTTCATTATTAACACATTTAAACTCAAGACAACAAGGATTTGTTCAAAACTCTATGTTGAAAATGGCATTGTCGATTCTTGTTTCTGTCCAACTACACCTGTTGCTATTTCTACAACTTTATAAAGCCCGCTTTGCAAATTCCAATGATAAGTCCAAAGTGATACAATTTTTATATATTAACTCAATCTTCTTGTTTAAGTTAAGCAAGAACAGAAGTAAAAGGTATAAAAATGACATCATTATCATTCTAAATAATTGCATTTAATTGCTCACACTAAGTTTAACCACAGTGTTAACATTTATATTTCATTAAAGCTCAATTGACGTCACTGTTCGTTCACGTCCAAGGTATTTCCAATGCAGTGTTTAATAAAACTCGAATGAGTCTCAATTAGCCTCCAAAACACCTCCAATACACTTCCATTATCCCTCCCCCGTCTTCACATACATCACCATCCAAGCCCCTAATATACATCAATCTCTCTATAAACAGTTCATAAACCGTTTATTAGTTCCGTTTAAACGTAAACGAAACCGTTTATCGTTTTCGTTTACCTGAGAAAACAATAAACGGTTTTCGTTTACATTTATTCCGTTTAAACGGAAAATGTTTCCGTTTACTAAACAATTGCTAAACACGGCAGCCCTACTTGTAATAACGTACAATTTCAATTAATTCAGGTAACTTATTTGCAAGCTTGTAGCTACCCATGGTTCAGCTCAGTCACTTTTTAAAATTCCAGTTTATACCTGCATTTATTTGGTGGATGGTAAATCAAGAAACATAAGTTAACCTTATTTGAGCATTATCTTAGGTTTATTTGCAATTTCCTCGAATATATTTATAAAACTAGCTGTCCGAGTTCTGTCTATCCGATCAAAGAATTCCGAAAAGTTAAACCATTAACATTAAGATTTAATGTGGTAACCAAACTACGTCAGTTTAGGTATTGATTTTCCAATTTACCGATTTGTTGGCATATCGTATTTTGGTTTCCAATACTGACACAACTTCAAAACTTTTAAAATTCGTGAAAAAAACCTATAGCATAAATGCTCTGGTTCAGTTCTAGAACTTAAATTTCCAAATTTTAATAATTCTATATATATTATTCATCTAAACTTACATCTATGTAAGCTAGAATTGTCCAAAAGAACCAATCTATTCCACGTATTTCGACATCTACGGGGTTTTCCATATTTGCAAAACAGGAAGCACTGAAGGCTAAGCCACTTGTAAGAGACATCAAATAGTCTATCTATATAACACATTATTCGTCCCTCCACATACGAACGTATTGAATTGTAAGATTGAAAAGCTTAAGTTTGCGTGTTTGGATAAATTACTTTTGGTATTCAGTTTTCGTCTACCATTTACAATACATACTGTGCTTGTGCTGAATCCTAAAATGTAGTTTGAGATTTTAATCATTTTCAAAACTGTCTGGTGGTTGTAAAATTGCCTATTGGGAAAAATTAATTGAAACTCTTTTAATTAACTCGAAGGATTGTCTTTGTTGCACGAAAGTGATTGTTCCCCATAGTTCAGCACAGTCGCGTTGTAAAATTCAAGCTTAACATCGTACTTTTGGTTAATGGCGTACTGGGTTAATCCCAAATCAGCCTGTTTCAACATATTAATATAACAATAAGGTTTGACAAAAACATTTAACCAAGCTTATGTATCGTAATAACCAACAATTTTACAGTTTGGAACCAGATTGTTTAATTTACAAAATTTTGTAAATTCGTAGACTGGTTTCCATTCCTTGAGGAGGATCATAACTATAACTCAAAATGTGGAAACCATGTCCAATTACTGATTTTACCGTATAAATTACCAAACGAGAATCCATGTTGTTGTTCTGCTGCTCAATATTGATGCAAAAAAATAAATTTGTCGATATAAATCCACACAGACATTCTACTCTACACAAATCCTAAATCTTATGCATACTGTGTAATCTAGTTCGTTTTAAACTATTTCGCATCAAATTTCAAAAACTTACCAGCAATGAATCAAGTAATCGTATTTCGTTATAGGATTTAGGTCGCGATCTATGTGTTTTCTCAGGTTGTCTAGACATGCTTATGTATAAAACCGATAGCCCCGAATTCTAGCCGTTGTTATGAGGTAGAAAAGGGTAAATCGAGTTGGAATTTTGGTATATACACGTTTGAGTTGCAATTTCTTCATACTTGTAGTGCTTTAAAAAATCCATTCAACTACTTTACATTCCACATAGACATTCTTTTTTATCCTCTTTTTCAACCCGAAAATACAATTGAACTATGTATGTATGTATCTTTTGACTATTTACACGTGCATTTTATAGTACTAAATGGCTCACTCTCAGTTAACATTTGAGGGATCTCTTTACTAATCGCAAGTCCAGAATTTTCTGTGTTGTGCATCGAGTGCTGGAGGCAAAACAAGAAAACTAATCAAAGGCCTGAATTATCGCAATGCCATGAAGAGAAAAATGTACGATTAGTTCACGAAAAGGAACGCCGTTTTAAATATTTATGACAAAATATTTTTTCTATCGTATTTAAATTAAATGTATACGGAAAGGGTCATCTAAAGGAAGTGTAAATTGATGAAAACACACCTGATTATTGATCCAACAGATCAAAATTCAAAACTGGACTCTCATTTTACATAGCTGCATTTTTCAAGGGTGATGTGACAACATAACATTCGATGATATTAATCGGATGAAACTCTTTGTTAGCTGTGGAGCGAACAATTTAGTACAAGAGGGGTCAAAGGTTTTACGAGAAAACTCAATGAGAAAATTTGGGTTCTTGACGACGAGACGTACGTCAACCTGGAGCCTTCCATAGTGACGGGACGAAGGTTTTACCACAGTGTAGACCCTGCGGAAGTGGCCAGTGCTAAAAAAGTGGGCCCCGACTAAGTTCGCCCAAAAAATCTTGATATGGCAAGCGATGGTCAAATTTGGAAACGCTTGGCGGATGTCGGACGTCTACATTCAGGAATGTCTCCAGCGCGCATGCTTTCCTTTATCAATGCTCATCATGAATTCGAAGCAAAACTTTCTGGCCGGACTTCCTTTTTTCCCATTATGCGAAAAAGACTCAGGAGTACCAACAAGCCAAAAACATCGAATACGTACCCAAAGGCAAGAACCCCCCAAAATTTCTCCAGGTGGATTAAACTGATTTTTTTACCTGATAGCAGGTACTTGCAGCGATAGGATGCACCCAAAAGCCTTCCGGGATTCCAGCAGATTTGGACAAAAATTCCAAAGGAAGTTTGAAAATGCCCGGAAAAGCCCTTATGGAGCATGCTGCACAAATGGTTCGCTCCACAGCTACCAAAAGGGTTCAGAAGGCTCTTCAGGATATCAATAAGTAGCTATTAAGATTCTCTACATTATGTTGAAAAAATGAAGTAAAAAAGTCCACATTTGTGGAAAATACGACCGAAATACGCTGGTTCGCTAACTTATTGGACATCCTTTACCCATTTCCTTCCCATGGAAGGTCTTGAATTAAGGTGTCGCTTACCAAAAAGAATTTTCGAAAATATTCTACTGTGTCGCCGCTATTGTGTTCACAGGCAAAAAGACAGACAGACGGAAGGACAGACCCTATTAGTGAAATCAGTAACCTACCCCCTTTTGCAAAGGGTGCCGGTTAATAAATAAATACAAATGTTTTTTATACTTACGTTTACATATACAAATTCATTTTTCAAGCATTGAGCAAGCATGACAAATTATAATTTATAAAACTAGACTTTCATCTTTAGCTGTTTCGCTGTCCAATAATGGTGAAACGACATAAAATTTGCCTTCTTTTATTGTCACGGATATTCTGTTCTAAACACCAGCTCATCCTGAGATAGAGTTTTAATATTTAATTGTCGGTGTTTATATGTGCATTCAGAGATTAATGGTATTCAACTACAGTTTTATTGGTTACTATTTCTGCCAGAAAATCCCATTCTATACCTGAATTGTAAATAAATTAGTTAGAGATTTTTCATGATAAACATATTCCTTCATGACAAAACAAACCCAGCAACTATTTGCACCAGTCACTGAAGGGTTACAAATTGTGTCATTGATCTCTAGGAAAACTTGAAAGTAAATAAACTGCAATATGTACTTTTTCTACCAATTGATAGTTTTCGATGAACAAAATGATGTACAACACCGGAGCACAACTGATGTTGGAGTTTAGGTAAGACCAAAATGACGATCAGCATCAATTCAGCAGTTTTTACGGTAATTTTATTACGAAATTATTTATACGAAAATTATAAGACTATTTCCATGCCTGCAGATTTTTGGGCGGTTCGTTCAGGAATCCGTTTTTGGGAGTCTTTTACTGGGTCTCTTTAGCGTCAGTCTTATCATCAGGGGTGAAATTAATGCTGATGTCCATATCGTCCAAGGATTTTCCTTGACGAGTAGCCTCCTCGCCAATGGCGGCAATGTTAGCCTCAAGCTGAGCAATAACAGCCTGTTCGTTTTTAGTTTGTCCCAATGCTTCTTTCAAGTCATCAAAAGATTGGGGCGCAGGTGCGCTCTCAACCTTGGCAACGGCAGGGATAACGACGAGAGCAAGTACGAAAACTTTGAAATTCATTGCTGATTTTGTTGTTGGCAGCTGGGCTGGACGAAGTGTTCTGATTGAAATGTAGGAGTTGTGGTTTGGTAAAACTCAGAAAGTGAACTGATGATGATGTTGAACTACGAATCTTCTAGTTTTAATACTAAATTCAAGACATGGATTTCAGGAAGTTATTATCCCCTTGTAAATACATAGTTTACAATTATGTGGGAGTGAAGGATTGTGAGAAACAATCATTCAAAAAAAATTAAGAGGTCGGTGTCATGTTATGAATCTAGTTTATGAAACTCTATTTTTAATACCACCCCACTATTTACTCTGAAGGAGGATAAATTTAGGCTGGCTGAGCATCCTGCTTTTAATACGCAATAAATTAAAAATTAGTCGGAGATGTTTCTCATGCTTACACTTACGTACCTACTCTACAATTCCAGAAAATGTAGGTTAATGATTCCATTCCAGTTTGTGAGCCAGGTTTGGATGCCAACTTGCAAGTGGAACGTCGCAGGTACAAATGGTACATTCTATATTTGAGAAAGGAAGTTTCTTAATTCTTTTAGCAGATACATAAGGAATGCATTTATTTACCTTTTCATAAAAAATTGATAGTATGGAATTGGTACGAGTCAGCGTTAGTGGTGAATTGTAAAAGGCCTTTGATTCAAATGAATTTCATGGAATAGTTGTTTTAGTTTACTTTCATAAAAATCGGAGATGATTTTCGGTATCACGAATCCTTATTAACTCTCGGAGTTCAATATTGCCCCAAATAAATTGTAGCTTTCAATACACGAAGTACACAATTATTTAGAATAATAATCAGACAAAACTTTAAAATGGAGAGTTGATAATTCTTTTTAATTGCCTGTTTAATTAAGTTTGTGTTCAAAACTGGGAGAAAAGGATTCACTATGTCAAACGTAACCGTCTGGCTACAATGGGGTCGCTATTATAAGCTGCAAGTCCCAAATATATTTAAATTGTAATCTTAAACTAATTCCTCAAGTACTCTCGAATTTAATCGACATTGTGGATATCATTTTCTTGACCTGACTCCTCTTCTTCATTGTTTCCGTTAAATGGCCCTCTCAGAAAACGAAGAATTTGGAGAACTCTTGCTATTGCCGATTGAATCAACTTTGCTCTTGCTTCTGCCATTTCTTCGACCATTCTACAATGAGCCTCAACCGTCTGGGGTATCTCTGGGTACGCCAAATCACCTCCAGCTATGCAAGCCTTGTTAACCTAACGACATGCAAGGGCATCCTTCGTTATGCAAGACTCGTTAATGCTAAAACCTACGGAAAAAACAAACCAATTCCTCAGAATTACATTCAGCACTTATTTTACACTTCATGATGTGTTCATAACTGGTAATAACATTACAAATGTTCCTTACCTTTAGTAATAGAATCGTCGTTTTGTGTGAAGTTAGCAAGTAGTTCCACTCTGGACTAGTGCTAAAAATTGTTATCAATTCGGAAGATTGCAAAAAGCCAAAAGCCTTTCCCACATTCAAATAAACCCAACAGATCGAGATGTAATGATGTACCTTTAAAATTTCCCAATTCCCCCTCCCCTTCTGAGTGAACCCCACCTCTAGAATTACTTTATTTTAATAAGGTCAAAGGTCACAATGGGGTTACCTAAGAATTTGGGAGCCCCATTAATGAACTGTTCTCTCCAGTAGCTTCATTTTGATGTATCACAACCTATACTTTACTATTCAAAAACATTGACATGACCTTTGACCTAGTAGTTCCCATTAACCAAGTTGACCAATCTTCGAACTCGTTCGTACTTTTGACCTAAGATATCGATAAGTGAAAACAGAATTTAAAAAAGTCAAACCGTTTTTGAGTTATCGTGCCCGCAGACGGACGACACACCAGGTCTTTTCAACATATACCTAAAGGTACATAACAAACAAAAAAAAATGACGGGTCATGATACTCTGATACAGATACTTTGAATTGATTTTAATTTGCTTATTGTATTAATACTCGACTTTGACTTGTAACTTTTGTTTACCCCTGGAAAATACATCGGAACCATTACGGGTAACCGAACGATACTACCGTCCGTTGGCAGCTGATCTTAATTATCAACTGAATCTGGAACCACGATCTCTGCTTCCTCATCCTTAATGAGATTATGCTTCCTCATCTTCAACTTTCGGTTTTTTCGCTGGTGGTGGTGATGTTTCTCCTGCCATAATGATTATGTCATTCAATGGCAAATAAATTAAATGAATTAAGAAAGCAAGCTAATAGAGTTGCAATTAATTAATTAAAGCCCAACAGTGATTTGGTTACTCTACAGAACTTACATAATGGGATGAAGGACAGACATCGGAAAACCAATCATTTTCTAGATAACTCAATATTAAGTATAGAGAAAGGGGAAATTATAATAAAATCATATTGTTGTGGATGCTACAGGGCATGATTTTGGAATCATATTATAAATATTTTAATTTATAATATGTGCATAGTGAGCATTTAATCAATCCTAAAAAAGAAACGTTATTTCTTGAGCTGGTATTATTAGACGAGGTGATTGACAACCATCCATAGTAAAACAGGTTTCCGACGGTGTATTTTTTACATGTTCATATGTATGGTAAGTTTAGAAGTTCTTAGCTTAGTCGGCACGCGTCATAAAACCTTGTATCAACCGTAGAAATAATAAGAGACACATTAGCACAACTGTTGCCATTTAGCATCAACGTCACGTCTGGTTTTTTATGCAGTTCAATTAAATTAATCACATACATAAGTAAATCTAGAATCCTGTTACGACTTTGCAGACAAAAAGCTCTGAACATTAGTCCTCCTGTATCTGAATATTGGTTCAGTAAGCCATGATTGCTTCAAGTGTTCTTTGTGCCTCATTCCTTTTCATTCTTTTGGATTTTGGCTGTAATGGGGAATTGGTACAGTTTTTTAAGGAACCAAATTTCAAAGGTATGTTTATAAATATATATTCGTTAGCAGCACTGGACGTAGTAACCTGCGATCCAAGATCTAAAGCAGGTTTTTAAGAATGGGTCATAGCCTGTCTGGCTGTTTGAACGATAACTTTTGCACCCTTGAAGATTTAAAAAATCGTTTTGCTAAACGACACCTTAGGTTGCTCTTGGTTGAGTTCTAAGATGATCAAAATCAGTAAACGGAAACTAGGTCAAATATTATTAATGGTAAACATGGGTTATAATATATCGTAGGCTGGGAATCAACAAAGTTTGGAGGCTGTATTAGGGATCAAAGATTAATCATCTCAATTTCTTTAATCTGATTATTGATTATTTTTTATTTTTCATCAAAAAAGTAATCTGAGCGTTGATGAATTGATTACTTGAAAATCTTGGATTAAAGATTATTAATTAATTAATCAGATTCATTATTCCTAAAATTCATTATTTTTTAAATTTTGATTTAAGGTTTTGTCTGACGAAAAACAATAACAATAACGCTGGGTTAAAATTGAAATATGACTAGAAACTATCTGAATTTACATCATCACTTGCATACAATTATGAAAGACAGTCTTGTAAACAAGGTATATTCGAAAATGTGATCAACATTTCCAAATAATATCGTTTTAAATACTGAAATATAGCGACATTTCTTTAAATTTGCATTAATCTGCCATCCAGACTAACCCTTTGAATTCCTGCTTCGCGGCTCCGTATATCATCGCTTGTAACATTTTATAGGGAATTTATAGGTATATCACCTATATGCATGTACAAAATATACATACATATAGGTGATATACCTATAAATTCCCTATAAAATGTTACAAGCGATGATATACGGAGCCGCGAAGCAGGAATTCAAAGGGTTAGTCTGGATGACAGAATACCTATAATTTGGAATCTTTGTAATGCACTCTATTTGCATTTCAATGAATAAACAATAACATTATTGTGTGTCGTGTTGTCTGCCAACCCACGTTTAATTGCTGAAAACAGCAGATTTAATCAATTTTTAGATTAATTAATCCGATTAGATTTGTAGCCTCGTAGAGATTATATTTGTGTTTTAATCATATCAGTTTAGTTGATTCCTGATTAATTATCAATTTTTGACGATCCTTAGATTATTGATTAAAGATTAAAATAATTAATAATCAGATTAAGAGATTCGATTACCCAATCAATTGATTACCAGCTCTGAATATTATATCAAAATCATGCGGTTTTTAAAGACTACTTCAACCATACTATTACCATATATCTTCAACGGTGTATTAATCAAAATATATATCAATCAAGATATAAACAACTTCATTCAGCTTAGACTCTAGACCGCACGTTCCTATATAACCTGCCTGTTGACACGTTAATTTGATTATTCCCTGCTCCTATAGGCCAAATGTACGAAGCTGAATCTACGGAAAACTGCAAGAACATTCCGGAACACTTCAAATTGATTAACGGCTCAATGAAATCGACTGGATGTATAACTATTTTTCTTATGAGAGGTTGCAATGTTTTAAGAACTGGATTAGTTATAAAATCAGAAGAGAACTCATTAATTAAATTGGAGTACAAAGTTGAATATCCCAAAAATGTCGAACCTTACCACTTCCAGGTGCTCTCCTTTAGAGATTGCACAGATATGGAAATTACCCCGCAAGCTGACTTTGATTACGATGAAAATAAAGTAACCAAGTTTCGAAACGTATGTGAGTGTATTAACCTGCCAGATACAGGAACATGGGGAAGTCGCCAAAACCTTCACACATTTGGAACGTGTTTCAAAATTTATCCAATCGAAAATTGCAAAAACGAACCTACACAGATATTGGAAACCCTAGGCGGAATGGTAATGCCCTATTGGTGGAGGGCAAAATCGGCGGAACCTTGCGACATTCCAATTAGTTGTGGAAAGTAGGTCATTAACAAATATCGAGCGCGGTCTAAATTTAATATCATATTAACTAGCATTTTCCTTTTCACAGTTTGAAGTCCTCCTTATTTAGCATAGAACCAGTGTTTAACCTATCAAATCTGGTTGGGAAAATTAAGGATGCATCAGTCGATGCAAAGCAGACATTTATCAATAACGGGACTGCAACTGTAGTAGAGAGTTATGTAGTTGGCAGAGTACTTAAAGAAAAGGCGGACTTTGTGTTTTCTACAGGGTTGCAACAACTTTCAGCCGTAGCAAATAGCGTCGAGTCAACCACTGAAAACGTTACTGATAGTACTATGGAGTCCACACTGGGGGGAAGCTTGAATATACCAATATATGGCATGACATCGGGAGTGTTGTCAGCGTCGAATACCAATACATTGAAAACACAGCTTAAAAAAGGGTTAGCCACAGTATTGGAAGCCAAAAGTAGGAATCAAGCCAACGAAGATTTTGTAACGACCAAAGGTGTTGAAACAGAAAAGGAATTTAAAGTTACGAAAAAGATTACCCTACCACAATGCACGAGGTACGAGGTAACATCTGTTGTTAAAGTTGCCGAGGGTGTTGAGATTAATTACCGGGTTTTGTTTGCAATCACTGGAAAGTATTTGACTGGGGGGATAATGACGTCACAAGACATATTAATCGGTTTAAATAATCAACCAAAACCTAAGGATCGACTCCTATTTTTGAACGAGCACCCAAAGTCAAACAATTTTACAGTTGTTCTTGAATCAATTGTTAAATTGAAAGCAACGTATGGTATGGATTCAGTGGTTGAAGGTGAAGGATTTCTGATGCATGATTGTCTCAAAAGAAATAAGGCGTGTAGTTGTGATTGCTCGGAGAATAATGGAGAACGTTCAAATGCCCCGGCAACGGGGGAGGGAGGCAAAGATGTGGATACAGGTATCCACTACGAACCAACTACCGTGCCACCAGATATTAGAAATCAAAGGCGTAACTACCGAAGGGGAGGGTTGGAGCAAAGTTTAAATTAAAATTTCAAACACCATATTAATGTATTTGTTGTTTGTGCCTTCCTTTTGAATAAAGTGATGTCCTAAGAGAGAGCAAACTAAAAATTAATACGGAATATTGCAGAACTAAGATTTTAAATGGGAACCTTGTGACGTTTTGCAAATTTGCATCTAATCAATTAATAAACCTTACAGCAAGCGGAAAGAACCAACACCCTTATGCACTTTAACTTAATTTTTGAAAATTTTGATTGATTAAAAACTAAGACATTTCGACCTTTAATTAATTCGACCATCAAGACATTAGGTCAAGCTGACATTGTAAAACTTTTAAAACAGCATGACTGAATTCCTCTCAGTAAGTAGAACCATTTTGATGCATCGCACTCTATACTTTGCTTTTACAAATATTTGATATTATCTTTGACCAGGTTATCGATAACCGATAAGCTTCGTCTCGCTTCCCAGTGAAGGTCTTGGCCTAAGGTATCGTTTACCAAAAAGATTTTTTTAAATTCTTCAACCATGTAAAAGTTATCGTGTTCACAGGCAGACAGACGGACAGACAGACATCATTTGTGAAAATATGAACACACCACCTTTTGCAAAGGGTGTCGGTTAATAAGTAAAATGAAAGAGATGTCCTTCGTGGTCAATTAATAGTTCGAGATTGTATTTCTGAAGATTTTTTGAAATTTTGACCTTTTGTGAAATCTGCAGTTTCTTAAAATACCTTTTAGCTGCAAAGACTGTAGAAACAAAGTCGATAAAAAGTGCTTGGGTTCAGCTTGACTGAAATGCTTAGCGTCAGCTTATGCAATATTCACCATTTGTTTGTGCAAAATCTATAAAAAAATGGATGCAGGTGAGAGATAGCTCTTTTGAAAGAGTGCTTAAGCTATGTATTAAGTATTTTCGTTGCTGCGGATCTGTTGAATATTTGTACTAAAACGACATTAAAAACAATGGTTCAAAGGTCAAAATACCCGAGTAATGTGGATGAACCCACAACACGAAATATAGTTTGTGTTCAAAGAATTGCTGTAGAGGTAATTTAAGCGTAAATTGGCTTTGTTGATGTTTTGTGTTATTTCGGTAATATTATCTTGACAAATTGCCGTAGAAAATTGACAAACAAACTTTTTTTAACCGTATGAGAAACGTGAAAATCTAATGTGGGAAGCAAGCAACTCCAAGTAGGTGTTTTTTAGTCCGAGTTTATTAAGAGTATTTTGAGGTTTGGGTATCAGAATTTTAAAAACCCCACTTGGGGTTTTTGCCTTTTTATAAAACCATACATCCATGAACACAAACATGAACAATTTTTCATCGTAAGGTATATTATTTCTCTCTTCCAGTAACAACGAATATCCATAACAGCTCGAATTGTAAATAAACTTGTGGTCGTCAAGTTGCGGATTTCTAAAACATGCACGAACTATTCTCTTAAAAAGGGCAAAAAACCCTTATTGGGAAAAACTAGTCCAATACCCATGTAGTTTGGGGGTTTAATCAATTCCTTAAAAAACCCACCCAAAAAGCCAACCTTGGTGGGAAGTCAAATTACGCCTCAAAAGCTTTTAACCCCCATTTTAAGTCTCAAACTGTACTACGGTTCTCATTTACATTCTACTTTTTGACTTTATCATAAAGTTCTCATACTTCCATTTTCACTTTAGAGTTTTAAGATTTTTTTTATTTTACCATAAGGATTTGAAATTTTGGGAGCCCAGATCGCCCACATACCAACAAACCGATTCATTCACAGTGAATATTTTCCTGATATCATTTGGCAGAGACTCCGAAAATCCCGGATTGTGGTAATCGGATTACGGGATAATCCATAATCCCAATTCAAGGATTAAATTGATAATTGGTAAGCCGTAATCCCATTTAATGAACTGTTCTTCCATAATCCCAGATCAGATACTCAATCAAAGTCTGAAAGAAAACTTTGGTAATCCGTAATCCCAAATTTTTCAAATTTATTTTTTGCAATATTAGCTCAATATTTAAATGCAATGTTAATTATTAAGGTAAGAAGTGAGGATTGCTTACTTCTGGATTTGTCTGGATAGGTTATTGTTAAAGCGACCGCGAGGATGCTTTTTTGGACCATTATAGGATGCTCTTTCAAAAATTGTACGATGCTTCCAGGATGCTTTTTTCAATTTCACCCCAAAAACACAAAAAAAACTTCAAAACTTATTTTTTTCCAAAACATGTCGTTTAAAGCTATTTCTAAGAATTCGAAGGGACGCTGAGGCCGTTTTTACACATTTATATTGCCCGATTTCAAATAATTGACCTTCTTGCAACCCAATTTGTGAAAAGTTTTGAAGTATTTTTCGCAAAAAGTTGGTCAAAATTTATATCGTTTGGCATTTTATTTCAAATTACTGCACATTTCTAATGTTTTTACATTAGTATGCTCTAAATAGGGTCAGGATGCCTTCAGGATGCTTTTTTGGCTCAGGATGCTATTTGGATGCTTTTATGCTTTTTCAAAAAAATTAAATTACATATTTGAAATCCTCACGAAAATTGCTCCTAGAAGGACCTAGCGACCATAGGTCTATTGTTTAGGATGCTTTTAGGATGCTTTGGATGCTTTTTGGTCGCCTTAGTTATTGTCATCAATTTTCATGAAAAATTGACATTCAAAAAAGAAAAATAACTCACACACCAGCAAGGCACACAGATTTACCACTGTAATGTTTAATTTAGTAAACTCGACAATTCAAGATGTAATAATGTACCTTTATGCTTATCTGAAATCGCAGGTCTGTGTCAAGGGTCACGCTGGGGTTATCAAAACGTTCGAAAATAGTATCAATGATCTACTCTCATTTTGATGTCTTAAAAACCATACCTTGTAAAAATATTTGACCCCAACCTTTGACCTGGTTCCCGATAATCGATTATGCCCATGTCACAACTTAAAGTCAGCTTTGACCTAAGGTATTGATTACTGAAATCAGAATTCAAAATTGTTAACCCGTTCAAAAGTTATCGTGCCCCCGGTTACACGGACCACAGACGACAGAGTGATCTAAATATGAACCTAAAGGTCCATAATAACAACGAGGTAACGTCCGCTGTTGGACTGATAGTCGGCTGCTACGTAAAAATGAAGAGAAAAACCCATTTTGCACTTGCTGGATGCGGGTACATTTGGTGTTATCCCAAGCATTTTAAAGAATATTTCGGCTAAATAAGGTTTGTTGTAGCTATGTCTAAGCTTGGTTTTATATCATTTTGTAGTAGCTAAGTGTTTATGAAGGTGTAAGTAGACGCGAACCCAGATAGAGTCGATCCCCTTTATGGTAGAGCGGATTTTAGCCCGTTAAGAGATTTTATTAAGGTAAACGCCGGATTACAAGTGACTGATGATTGTTAGACTGAGTGGGATTTATATACCCAAGATAATTTGATTTGATGAAATACAGTTTCACAATTTTAGAAATATAAAAAGGATGTGGTAATTTAGAAAGTGTTCAATAACATAAGAAAGACTTCACAATTAAGTGACCTGGTCTCGTGAATGGAAATATAGAAATCATAAGTGCTTAATAGAGGAATGACCTGGTCCCTTGAAAAGAGAATGTGAAATTAATATAGAGAATGGCTGATTTGAGTGCGTAAAACAATATAAATGCGTTTTATTTTGAGTAAAAGCAGTTACAACAAAATCAATTACAGCAGTTTTGTAGCAAATTTAATAAGCTACAAAAATTATAAAAGAACGAAGAATTTGGACCAATGTTGACCTCGGGGCTTATCTTTTTCTTCAAGCGTTTCACGAGGTTCACGCCGGAAGACTTCGCAAATTCCGAAGTCGGGTTTCCCTATTGGCGAAGGTTCGTGGGCATTTCAGATAGGATACGGTAGTGGCTCTTACACAGTGCCCGACATTTTTCTATGGGACGCAGTTGGGGTGCCTGGGGTGGGTTCTCGTGTTTCCCTACCCAATACACATTTTCTCGAAAAAATATCAACACGTCCTTTTGATTATAAATCGAAGCCAAATCCTACCAGAAGACGACTTTGGTCACTTGACAAAGCTCCTGGATGTAGAGAATCAGAATATTCTTGAAGCACTACCCGAAGTACATTTTTGAGGTCATGGTGCCCCAAGATATGAAGGGCTTCGAAAATGTTCCAAATTGGTCCATAGCCAGCCAAACTAGGTTTAGCTTCGAAAATTTGGACGAATCTTCTATTTTTTGAGGTGTGGCAACAAGTTTAGAGTCTGTGCAATTAAAATATTGCCGAGCTGGAGTTTGGGAATTGTCCTGGACGACATATTTTTCATCGTCCATAATTACAATTTTTCTTGGCAAATTTTTGCACAGCAATGGTTCACATTTCTTAAATGTCGCCCTCTGCAAACTGATTTGCTAAGATGTGCTATTTTTTATGCAGAAACTGATCCCCAGTTTCCGAACTTTAATATGCTCTAAAATTTCCTCATTAATTTTTAATTCCTTGGCCGCTAGCCCTCCTGAACTTGAGGGGTGTTGCTGATACAGGCGTTTCACAGCAACGACCTACTTTGGCGTCATTATCTTAGGGGCCCAACCCCTCTGGACCTTAAAATTTATGTCCACCGGATTCTCTAGCCTTTTTTACCCGTGTTTTGATTGTATTCTCTTTGAAATCCTCCATTTTGAAGAAAATCCATATCTCCTTTTTGCCAAATTTAAACTCTTTTTTGGACTTCTGTGCGACGTGGGCGGTGAGCTTCACACTTGCCAATTTTTTTAAAGGGCACCCTAACCATCTTTGAAACTTAAAACTTGCACACTTTGTTAACAAAGAAAAGTTCTATCGACTACATGTTAAAAAAGCTTAAATACACGCATCTGCTGATAAGCACAAGCAAAGGAAAATACATACGCACTCAAATCAGCCCTTCTCTAAGCAACATTTATGCTTTGCACAAGCGTGCGAAACTAAAATTAGAAAACAATAATAATAATTACCTAAGTTCCCATCTAATTCATTGCAACAAGCATCTGAACGTGATGTTCACACGGTTTTAGAAAAGAGTAGAGAACAGTGAAGTTCCTAGAATTTGTTTGTAAACCCTGGATCGGGATTGTGGATTAAATAATCAAAATCTGTAATCCACGGTTTAAGATTTGGAATTTCTCATAATGCGTAATCCACAATCTAGACCTTTTTAAACAATTCCAATCCACAGTATTTGAAATGGTATTTCGTACTCGGTAATCCGGCCCCCATTTTTTGAAATTCTAGATCTCTTCAGCTATTTAGTGAATAAATATGCTCGTGAAAGTTTTACGGTGGAAAATAAGTATGGACAAACTCTTAATTAAAATGTTCAGTACAGGCGGATAATATGTATCTTTGCTGTTTCTCATACAAACTTTAAGAGAAGATTCTCAAGTTTTAGGCATTTGCGTAAGCCTTTTTCAATCAAACTGTAAAACAGCATCAGTTAATATTTATCTGTTGGTTGTTTAGGAGTGGGTGCAAAGATGTAATTCTGGGGTAAAAGCTAGATTTAAGTCAAATGTTACGAAAGTTTATTTGAAGATTTTATAGCATGCTAAAAATTATTTATCTCATTATTTAAGTAATTACACCACTAATATTGTTTCCATTACTATTTACTTGAAGAACACAGTTCGAAAAGTAAGGAAACTTCTACTAACTGCATAGGTGCACCTATCCATTATTCTTTTATCAGCCGCTAGTCGTACCAATACAACATCCACAAGGACTAATTCTCTCCAGGCATTCTTCTATTGGTTCACCAACTGCATCAAATACGGAGTTCATGCCGAACTCCGCCTTCATTGTCATTGTGGATTCGGCAATAACTGTATAACTATTGATCCTAGGGTGATTTCTCAAGACCATAAATTGGTCTGGAGGTGGCGGTTCACGCAATAAACCTAGTAGTATGGCTTTTGAAGTCATTCTTTTTTCCAATCTCGTTTTTCCGGTGATCTCAAATTGTACACGATACAAAGTTTGAACGTTCTCGGCGACTTGTACAAATGATTTTACTTCATATCTTGTGCATGGTGGGATAGTTATTATTTTCATTACCGAAAACTTCTTATGAGTCTCGATTCCGTTTTTAGTTTCATTTTTCGATTTTGATTCTTTCTCACTTTGAAAAGACTGCTTGAGACCGCTCATCATGTTGTTTTTTAAACTAATAAATGACTTGGCTGAAAAAAGCAGGGAGTTTTTTCCGCCACCTTTTTGTCGATTTACATCTCTGGTTACCGTTACATTGTCCTTCTTATGTAACTGCTGACTTACCTTGTCTACTACAGTGGGTAAATTAAAGTTAAGCCCAACGCCAAATTCCCTATCAATATTATCCTCAACGAGCGAGCTAGAAAAAACTTCAACGCTGTTTGTATGGGAAGACAGGTATCGAAAACCTTTGGAATACTCAAAACTTGCTCTTTCTTTCACTAGTCGGCTTACGTAATAACTTTCTTCCATAATTGCAGGTCCATTGTTGATAAATGTTTGTTTTGCATCAATCTCTACATCTTTTATGGAGCCCGCAAGATTTGAAATATTGAAAACAGGCTCAATGTTGAATATAGTTGCTTTTAAGCTGGAAATAATATTATAATTAATCCGAATATTCACGACATTCTTCACATTACATTTTTATTTACAGTATGTTTCATGCTGTGTCTTACTTGCCACAGTGCATAGGAGCTTCACAAGGCTCGAAAGATTTCCTATCCCAGGGGACGATTTCAGGCCCTAGCCTCTCGATTACCTCCGAAGGTTCACCGTAACAATTTTCGGTAGTGTAAAATTGAAAACACTTGCCATAAGTATTTGTAGTGACATTTTCCTTTTTTTCCCTCAAAGGAAAGCTTATACACCCGCATATGTCACGAAACTTCTTCCATGGTACTTGTTCTGGCCCTGTCATGTTTGCTTCTTGCCAGAAATCAATGTCAGCATTCGGACTACTTTCCATATCTGCGCAATTCCTAAATGACATGATTTGAAATCGAATAGGCGTGCCATCTAAAGAGTAGTTGAATTTGTTGTCTAATTCAATTAAGGAAGGATGGTCAGAATGAATGACGTAACCAACACTATCAGTTTTACATGTTGATGTAATAAAAATGGCTATACAGCCAACGGTTTTCATAGAGCCATTAATAATTTCAAAATCTTTTGGTAACTCAGCACAGCTTGGTGAAGGTAACGCCTCATACATTTCTCCTAGAAAGAGTATACGTGATATTACTTTTGTATATATTCTTTGTATGTTATTAGAAATCCAAGTTAACATGTGTGGTTTCAAGTTTTGGATAATTACCTTTGAAATCAGGCTTTGTAAAAAACTGGACATTCGAACCATATTGACCCTGTACCAAACTTATGACGCTTGCGAATACTAAAACTTTGCAACTTTTTAACATTTCCGTGATAATTTGTACAGAATCAAGGCCTACCAAGATTTAATATTACAATTCCTTGAGCGTACACGGCTGCTAGTAAAGTAGATTAGCTTTTGACAAACGGGCTTGCATCAGGTTGAGTCTGATAAGAGACCGATTAAGATGCTATAATGATATGCTATTATTAATAATTGTCGTACGTGAGAATAGAGCCAGACGGTTGAAGGACAAATTCTACATACACGTTTATGAGTTAAATACGTGCTCAAAAATAAAATAAGCCATTCAGATTTGTTTTAAACCTACAAAGAAGACAAAAATATTAGGTTTCAATGATTTTTGGTTTAGTTTAAACAATGACTAATTCCATTTTATAAATGTTAAATTATATCATGATATATAAAGTAAAAATATAGTTAATTTATATTATAAAGCAATCTATCAATCTACATTCTGGAATAAGGAAACACAACCATCACTATGTACACAATCAAAGCCATGCTGAATCCATAACCATGTGGTTCTGTGAGTCCAATCTAAGCCTGATTTTTTTGCATTCTAGATTCCTACATTTTTCGTTGAGATTGTATGAAAGATAAAGAGCTAGGGATACATCTTTAAAAGGGTGTATGAAGACAAAAATGAATACAATCCCGTTTTTGAAAGTTGAGTGCTAAATTGAAAAAGAATTTTGAATTTTCTCAAGTTTACTAAATTAAATAACACGATTAGCTTAAACTCATCTTTTATTTGTTTTTTTGATATTGTCGTATCTCTTTTTGTACTGTGGCGTATCCTTTCCACCTCTCTATTTCCTCTAGCCGTCTTCTTTTTTGTACAAAGTGCAAATAGAACTCTAGGCACCGTATCCATAAATGAAGAGGACTAATGCCATAAACAAGTGCATCCGAACGAATTGGTTTTTCTCTCATTTTATCAATCTTTTTGAATTTCTTGGGCGTACTTTTACATGTACCATACCACAGGATTGAAAACCTGAGGCGCCAGTATTATACTGGAAACCTTTCCATCAATCAGAGTCAAAAAAGCTTGAATGAAACGATTACTTCAAATCCGTTAGCTAATCGAATTTTACGCGGAATAAGAGTTGCAATTTGCTCTTCTACCATTTATTTTTCTTCCAAGATGATTTCTTTCGTTTGTTTGACAAATGTCAGACGTCAGATATACATATGATCAATCATTTAATATTTTACTATTCACAGTCGGAGTTAATTAAGAGGCAATTTGTCACTATAATTTTGATGAAACAAACAAACAATAAAATCATTTCCCCTTAAAAATACCCCGAAAGTATGTCTTTGGTCACAAAGTATATTTTTGTGCTGTGGGGCTCACCACCCTTACTCGGCTAGTTTGACCTTTTACCTTGTGTTTCGAATGTCATTTTACTCCGAATCGCCACCAGAGTTGCATAAAAGAAATTATATGACATATAGTTTAAACCCCTTTCTTCCAAATGAGCTATGTCTCAGCTGCAGCTTTTGTGTAGATTTTGCACAAAAAAATTGTGAAAAGTGTAAAAAAACTTACTTTGTAAAGTGTACTTTTTTGAACTTGAAAGGGTCATAGGTCATGAGCAATACAACCAATCAAGCTGAAACTCGGTATGTACACACAAATTTTTATGGGCTTTCTTTCTACAATCTTGGAAATACAAAAATATTTCCACAAAAGGTCAAATAACTTCAAGGTCAAAATTTCAAAATCTCTTCAGAAATGAAATCTCGAAGGTAATCCGGTTCGAATGATACCCGTCTCATGGTGCTAAGCCAAAATCTCCGGTATTGTGTATACCCTGAAAACCTGAAAACATTTACCACTACGTTCCCATATTCACAAAAGTTTAGAAACTGTCGCGGTAACTTGGTCTTTACCACATCACCGTAATTTTCTTCATTTTCAATTGTAATTAGGATTCTACCATATAATATTGTATTTTTATAACTAAATCTAAAGCTTGTTGATAGATAATTGTTTTGCTTAAAACATTAGTGAAATGAAAAACAATATCCAATTTTGATTAATTCACAGATGATTGAACAAAACAAGAAACTAACAATTTGTTGTTAGTTTGGCCTCGTCCCGCATTTTTATTTAAATCTAGGCCTACTAGCGGTACCCAATGAGTAGGCTATGGAATGCACCAAGCGAATCCCGAGGTCTCATTAACGTTCGGCTGGACTGTATGTTAAGTATTTAAGTTGTAAATGCGCAAGTGATTTGCGTGTACGTCTACGGAGCGATTCTGTAGCGGGTATAAATAGAAGGTGTAGTAAGTAGCATTCGTCATGATGTCGTTATGCTGGCCGGTTGTGATTACTGGTTCACGCAAGCCTTGTGATAAGGCATAGTTAAGATAGTTGTAGTAGAGTAAAAAAAATCAGGATGTGAATGGAATTTCCACGACCTTTTTGGATTTGGTTCATTTTCGGCACACTAATACTAATACTCCTTCATAAGTAGTGGTCACAAGCCAAGTTTCACCTCATATAATTTTTGCACATGGTAGATATCGCGAATTTTCTGCATATTCCACGAATCCCAAATAAATCAAACAGTTTTTGACGCAATTTTTTTTCTCAATTATTTCCAAGTACAGCGCTGCTGGAAGCATTAAGCATTATGTTTTAATCATCAGTTTTACAATTGTACTTGCCATAACACCAAAAACTGAACAATTGACTTAACATCGCATCAAACATGGTAAACGTTACTCGAAAAATATTATCCAACCATTCCACACCTTATAAATGGAAACAGATATCCTAGCATTTAAATTCACGTTACCCGGAGCTTCCATAGAATGGATGTATTTAAACTGTGTAAATGCACCCGGAGAATCTTCTTCAGTTGTTGTTATGTTGTTGCTATCCGTGACGTTGTACTTGCAGCTGACTATTTGTGATTTTTTGTTGATTTATTTACGGTGCTTAAGTTAGTCTATAGAATCCATTATTTTCAAAGATCCTTATTTTGTTAACGATCAAAATGACATTTAAAACATTGTTACTAATCAGCCTAATAATAATCCACGTCTCCCCGGAGGAGTCCCCTGAAGGTAAACGTTTACTCAAGCTTAACATTGGGGAGCCAGCGAAATGGGTAACGAAGGATGAAATTAAGAAACTTCTTGGCGACCAAGACCAAGCATTCGGATTTATGGACTTGACACGCAAAGGGTTTGACAAAATCCCAGGAGATGCAGTGCAAGCTCGAAATTTTTTCGAGCCTAAGTATCCTGATCGTCCTCTCCACAAAGATTTGGTTCGAAAGCTGTTTACCACGTTGAAAAAGGATCGTTTAAAATCCTCCGTTGAAAAGTTAAGTTCATTCCATAGTCGACATTCCAGAGAATACTTTGGGCCAAAGGAAGCGGAAGGGTGGCTTTCCCAAGAGATCAAGTCGATTCTTGCTGATTACAAAGGAGGGTCCAGCTCAGTTTACTTTATCGGTGACCCATCCTTAGGAACCACAAACAACAAATTCTGGTCATACACCCAACAGAACATAATTACAACATTGGAGGGACAGGATTCTACTCTAAAGGAGGATCTCATCATTCTCGGCGCCCACTATGACAGCATCATCGGTTTTTATGAGGAAGACTGGGACAAATCAGGAACGTCTCCAGGAGCAGATGATAATGCAAGTGGGTGTTCCGTCCTCTTGGAGGTTTTAAGAGTGATTATCTACTCCGGGATCAAGTTCAAGCACACGATCCACTTTCACTTTTACACCGCCAAAGAAACCGGAATGGAAGGGTCGCAGGATGTTGTCAGCTATTTCAAAAAGGAGGGAATGACCAAGATCAGGGGAATGCTCAATTTGGACAGAGTTGGATTTGGGACGGAGATTGGCATTGTTGATACACACAAAAATATGGAGAAAAGGGAAACTAGCGAGGGCCTCACCGCCTTTATCAAAATTCTTGGTGGGGAATATCTCGAACCCGAGTTCAAGTTGAAGGACGTGGACTGCAAACAGGGATGCTTTTCTGATCATTATTCTTGGTATGATGTTGGAGTTCCGGCGACCCACTTACTGGAATATACGATAAATGTGAGGACGTGGCGTGCATATTCCATGTTTTTAATGAACCATTTTGATTTGTTTTAATTTGCATTGTTTCTGATTGTTTGTTTGGTGCCTAGAAAAATATTCATTCGGAGCGGGATACTATTCAGAATATTAACTTTGATTTGGTCAATGGATTCGCAAAAATGTCCCTTGCATTTTTAATTGAATTGGGTGATGGAGAAGAAGCCCAAACGTCATCCGGGATTGAGCTTGGAATTGGATGGTCCTCATTGGGTATAAGCTTTGGTTGTATTTGGCTACGTCAAAGTTTCCAATTATGAACGCTGTTACTGATACCAGTTGATGCTGGCTGATGGCCTGACAACTGATGGCTCTGTTGAGCAGTTGTTCTTAACAAAACTTTGTCAACAAGTACTCTATTTTATATTGCCAACAAATGAAAAATTCTTATGTTAATTACATTTATGAAAAGCTCAAAATATAAACCTCACTGCTATTACTTCTGCCATTCAAATTTGATTTATGGGTTGTATGAAAAAAATAAACAATAAAACACAAATTAAGGCAAGTGCGAATAAAAATCCACGCAAGTTTGATCACAATGAATTATCTCCTCGCTATACCAATGCATATTAGAATCGTTACTCTATATATATATCCGTGTAATGCATATACATATATAGCGTCGAGGGCTACGTCACAAAGGGGTGGGTTGTCATAAAAGTGTCAGTTTTAGTGTGGCATGACGTACTACATGAATGGTACCAATGACGAAACAGATGATTCAATATCGTCCCCAAAAATATGTATCTTGAGATGACTAAAGGCAGAGGTCCTTAAAGTTTGGGCACGAATTCCGGCGCACCGTCGAGTTCAAATTGCATTCGGCCACATGGAATAACATATTGAAAGAATGAATAAAGATTTACTCTTAAACTGTTCTAAACAGTTCAGTTTTACAATAATTATTTATTACTGATTTATATACACAGTGAAAATTTATTCATGAATGTAATCTGTTATATCAGAGCAAAAAATCATTACACAAAGTTACACTTTAAGCTTAAAGTTACACTTTAAGCATGAAAAATATAAGGAAGCCACCAAAGCAAAACGAAATTTAACACGATTTGGTCCCATCCCGTTTGGAGCTTCATGGCAAAGGATTCCTCTGAATCTGGTAAATCAGTCTGATGAAGTGTCAAGGTGGACTCTTCTGGGAAAACCGTAATTGGTTCCATTGTTGTGGTTAACGGTGGTTTTGGATCCGGAATCTGAGGGAATTCAACAAGCTCCCCCAATTCAATGACGAACGCCAAAACCACCTTTGCATATTCGGTAACCTGCTCAAAGTTGACATATTCAATTGTATCACGATACGTATGAGTATGTGGCTGCAAAAAACAATCAACAACAAAATGATTAACTTGCAAAGAAATGATCAGTTTGCATTAGCTAATCCAAATTTTAAAATCAAATTCATCCTTACATTTTCAGATGGCCCTGCGGTCAGTGATGCTGAAGGATATCCCTGCCGATACCATGCAAAGTTGTCCGACTTGGCTCTGAAACCCAAAGCTTCTATGGGAAATTTATACATTTTGTACTCAGGATTGATATAAGCCTCTCCAATCATTTTGACGAAATCCGTAAGATATTCGTCAGTTGTTCGGTGGAATTTCTCGTCATCTAATAGTAAACTCAGCCCAGTGCCGTCGTTAACATAGCCAACTGTCTTCCACTCTTCTGTTTGGTAGCCGATTGTTTCCAGATTAAGCATTCCTCTGACCCCCTTTGTAAAATGGATTCTGTCTTCTTCATTGTATGTTCTCACCACTTGCGATGATCCGTCCAAAAAGCCATTCTCCATGGCCGCGTACCAGTGGAACTCGATGGTGCGCTTGAATTTGAGTCCGAATTTAGCAATAAGCCTCAAAACTTCCAGAACAACTGCACAGCCCGCGGCGTTGTCATCAGCTCCAGGTGCCCTATGTCTGGGTATGGCTAACTCCTCAGTATAGGTATCGAAATGGGCCCCGAGAATGACAAGTTCCTTCCTCAGGTCAACATCCTGATCCTGTCCTTCCAATATGCCTATGATGTTCTTCTGTTTGCGCCGGTTGTTATCGGCCGTTATTGTTCGGAAGAAATGTGGCCACGGGTTGTAGGTTTCAAGGACTGTCATCACCTGTTGCTTTAGCCACTGCTCCGCCTCTCCCTCAAGAGTGTCTTGATGACGATCATGAAATTGGGAAAAATAATTCACAAAGTCCTTCATGCGGTTCGGATTCAAATGAGGGATCATCTTTCGAACCACCTTTTCATATGCAGGTGAAGTTGGATAAAACTGAGGTTGAGAAATTACAAGGGATAGCGACATAATGGTGCTGAATAATATAAATGTTTTGATGACCATTTTTAGTTTAAATCAATGTGTATTTATATATCAATTCTTTGGAAATGAATGAAATGTAAAGAGGTTGAAAAACCTGTGGAAATTCAAAGTTTAAAATGATTTGGGTAGTAGTTAGGAGGCTTACAATATTTTTTTATGATTCAAATTGTCTCATTGTCAGCTGCTGTTGTTTTTGCATATATTTATAAACAATTCAACTTTTTGCATGATTTTATGAATTTGGATTCTGGGCTAATAAAGTAACTACGGTGATCAAACCTGTATTCATTTCGATGTTACAATGCTACGCTTGGATATAATGCTGTCAATACTATGTTTTATTTTGTTTGTAATTCTCTGATAAATTTTTTATAAAGTTTCCAACATCCAAGCTTTCGAAAGTTTGGATGTTACAATAAAAAATCAATTTCCACCTAATTCCCATTCAAATAATAATATTTGTTTTTGTTTAGCTTTCATATATTTCCAACATCATTGCAGAAACGATTAGCGGGACTTGTGACGATCAAGAAATTGAGAAAAGGAATTCACAAAGTCCTTCATGCGGTTCGGATTCAAATGAGGGAACAACTTTCCAACCACCTCTTCGCACACAGGGTGAATTGGATAAGACTGAGACTGAGAGGAAACAAATAATAGTGTCACAATGGTGCTGAATAGTAAAAGCGTTTTGAAGACCATTTTGGATTATATGTAGTAGTGGTAGTTTTACACTGTATAGATCTGAATGTGCCTTGTCTGGAAAATTCCACCTTTTACGTGAGGAGACATGTGTAGGATATTAAAGGGACTAGCTGTAAAAGCATGCAAATTGCATGCCTAAGTTTTGTTGGTGCGCGGTTGTCATTCTTCGTTGATATTGAATTTTAATTTCAGTGCATTTTTAAGCTTGTTCGTCCGTTCGCATTCTCGCGGCTATATACATGCCGATTCGCAACAAATTTGATGCATACATATTATGTAATACTCGCTTAAAGGCCCTCTCAGCTAAATCGGTCAAGCCATTTGAAAGTTATGCACGGGAAAATTACAAAATAGGATTTAGAGGTTATTTGATACATTTTCATTCGATTTTTCCATGAAAGCTGTTCTATGTGGGTTTGAATTGTTTTGAGTGCTTTTTAAAAAAAATTGAGCATTCAAAATAATCTCCCACTGTTTCTATTGAACTTCACAACTTTAAAATAGAACAGGTTGAAACATTTCAAGTTTGTGACAGGATGATATAAACCATCACTACGTTGGAGACGATCTACCTTTTTAAATTGCGTTTTTTCATTAACATTACAAACGTGTAAAGTTAGGTAAATGTGGTGTGCTTGTATAAGATTATAGCAGAGATTGGTAACTTTTTTGAAAAGTTACAGTTACAAGTTAAGTTACAGTTAAGTTACATAACTGTAACTGTAACTTGTAACTGATCGAGTATCCAAATGTAACTTGTAACTGTAACTTGTAACTGAGCTTGTAACTGAATGTAACTGTAACTGTAACTTGTAACTGAGCTTGTAACTAAATGTAACTGTAACTGTGACTTGTAACTGAGGCTGTTACAAAATGTATGACAGACAGAAATGTGACAGAATTCTTTATAATTTCAATTTTAAATTGGCTAGTTTGGAAGGCTGCAATTAAAGTTGGGTCTAGTAGCATGTATCCCTACTCTTTCAGGGCGTATCTGGCAGTCAGAGATGGGTAACTTTATTGAAAAGTTGCAGTTACAGTTAAGTTACATAACTTGTAACTGTAACTTGTAACTGAGCTTGTAACTGAATGTAACTTAACTTGTAACTTGTAACTGAGCTTGTAACTAAATGTAACTGTAATTGTAACTTGTAACTGCAACTTGTAACTAAATGTAACTGTAACTGTAACTTGTAACTGAGCTTGTAACAAAATGTAACTGTAACTTAACTTGTAACTAAAACCTTCCAGTTACCAATCTCTGGATTATAGGCATAATGGCTTACATTTAAAATGGGGGTTTTCCAATCATTGCGTGCTTACGAGCCCTTTGGAACTTGCTACTAGTATACACAAGGATGGGCAAAATAAACATTTTGAAAATAATAAATAAAATACAAAATAACTCCGAACGTTCAAAATAAAATTTTATTTAAAATAATTTTTTCCCTAAAGCGTCGAAATATAAAATAAAATATTTTATTTTAAATAAACTGCCAAAATACAAAATATTCATGATGAAATTTCGGCTCACTATTACAGTACTAGTCAATTCTTTCATCTATGTGGATATATAAGTTTGAAATATCGATATTTAATTTTCATAGCATAGGTTTAGCAGTACTTTTATGCTTCTAAGTTTATTTATTTATTTCAAGGAGGCAAAAATAATTGCACCTGCAGTTTTTACAGTCCAGACTTTATTTTAATGTGAGAAAAACGTGTGAAAAATACGACGGATTATAGAAACCGTCTGCTCAAAATGCATTTATGTTAACAAAAACTGAGATTTTCAAAAAGAAAATATTTTATATTTTAAATACAAAATACCATTGGTCCCCAAAACAAATATTTATTTAAAAAAAATAAAATGGCCAAAATAAAAAATAAAATAAAAAATAAAGAAAACGTATTTTAAATAAATATTTTAAATACTTTTGTTTTGCCCATCCTTGAGTATACATAGAAAATTAACCGGATGGTCTAGATTGTTCTCAAAGCAGGCATGTATGGTTAAAAAAATTCAGAAGGTCATGCAACCAAACCAACCAACCATTTAGTTAGGTTATAGCCACGTCGGCAGAAGTTTTTCTACGACGACGGACACTAGCAAGCAGTTTCTTTATTCTCTCCTCGAATCATTTTGAAATGCTCAATAACACAAAATCTAAAAAACTGGTTCTGTTCTGCTTAATTTATTTCTGTTCAGTTCTACAATATTTATCTGTAATAAAGTTCAGGTTAGTAGATATTTCAATCAAAATTTTATAAAGGATGACGCAATCACTTTTTAAAATTATCGTGACTAATATAGTTGTATTTTACCTATGGAACAATGCACTACAGGAATGCAAAGCGTCACGTTCAAAAGCTTCCGTTTGGCATTACACTTTTGGCACCATGGAAGAACTTATTACCTCAAACAGATATTACAAACGTTTGAACTCACAGTTTCTCGCAAATTTTCCGAATCCTGATTTCTTGCTGGATTTAGTCGAGTTTGAAGTTGAAAATTGGAAGAAGTTGCTGAAACTATTTGATCGTGTCTTAGTTTACATTACAAGTTATATGAATGTGATCCTACATCAAGCAACCGTTCTCTTAATAATGTCTCAACCTGAGTCATCGTTAGAAATAAATGGACATTACAAAAGACGAGAGAATTTTAGGATCAGGATATTTAGAATTAGGAAACATTCACTACCTCCTATGAGGAAATGTACTTTACAATCAAAAACCATGGAAGCAAGTAGTATTTTGCAAAGTATCTCGTTTATAGGTATTTGTATGACTCTCATTTGCTTGCTTCACAATCAAAACCATGGAACTGTGAAGTAAAACTTAACATTTTCCCACCCATTTAAAAAGCTACTCGATACTACTGATATGAATGCACATCATCCAGTCTCCAATTCCATCTCCCCGTCCTCGTAAATGCAGAACACCTTCCCTTTGTTTCATCCACATCCACAACAATCGCTCCCTTCCTTTGTTCGGGCACCTCTCTTTCCATCTGCTGTTGGTTCCTGCTCAAACTATATGCAGAATTACTCATAGTTGCTGCAGCCGATCTAGCTCTGCTCAACCTCCGGAATCTAGGTCAACTGATGGTTATACAAACCCGACAACTCGAGATGACGTAAATCCTATTTCTCTAAGAATATGTGTAAAAATAACAAAATTTGATGAAAATAGCCTCAAAAATCTCCTCACTGTCACTGTCAATTTTGTTTGTTAAGCCGTAATTAATTAAACTAGCTACAACTCATATCTATATTTGTTTGGATTACTGTCAACTGTTGACTGTCTCTGTTGTTTATTGAATTCAAACTTCAACTTTAACAATGAAAGGATTAAACCTGATTTAAAACAATATTAACGAGGAGTGTCACCCAACAGATGCTCTGCAATTTGGCTGAAACTCGGTACATAGGTCCGTCTTGGTAAAGTATGAAACCATGAGCAAGTTTTTAGTACAATGACTTGTTGTTTCCGAGTTTTTGAATTTTTTTGTTTTTTTTTTTTGTTAATTTTGATTTTTCTTATGGAAATTAACATGGTGAAAATTAGATTTTACATGGTCCCTGTTCAATTAATTAAAAAACCTTTTTAATAATCTTCCTAAAAATCAAATATTTTGGCTTGTGAATGCCGCATTTATACAATATCGATATTATATGCACTAATAGTTGGTTTAGGTTGATATATGCATTCAAAAATTCTTGGTTAGGTTACCTTTTATCTCCATTATTGCCATGGCGACTGGTCACATCTTAGCAACGGGTGCCAACTGTAGTCCCACATTTTATGTGAAGCAATGTATTAGCCCAAAGTGTCTTTATGCCAAGTTTCAGCCAAATCGCTAATGATCAGTTGGGTGACACTCCTCGTAAGCCTATTCTGCTTTTCTAAATTGAGTTTTTTAAATTATTGACAATTACAAAACCATGTTCAGAATCAAATCAGATTAATACAACTTCTGAATAAAAAAGACAAAAACCTTGTATCCTTTTTTGCATAAAAAAGTGCAAAATTTTTTAGAAAATTCATTATGTTTTGTTAAAAGCAAAGTAAATCTATCAAGCAAATATTTTTTTGATTTTTGGTGATAATTTTTTTTGATGCTTTTAAACCTTTGTATCAGTCAGTTTTTAAAATTATAAATTTCATTCATTTTCATGATAATTTTCTTTGTGTACGTTGGTATTATCATCTCCGCATTCTTGCTGTCATGCTTTAAAAGCCAGGAACTCCTATGGTTTCTATAATTTTCACAGAGCTACCCACAATCTGGAGAAGAGGGCTCTTCAGATTCTATATCTAATAATTATTCCTATTTCTTATTATTACATGAAATTATGCTTTAAAAATATCACCTGAATCTTCCATGTCCATTTCATCTTTCAGCATTGCCTAATAAATTAAATGTTTTGATCCATTCATTAACACTTTATCCTTCTCCATCAATTCAATTTTCAATTAATTTTCAGTAAGCCGTAGGATTAGGGTGATTCTAAAAACCCTCTTTACTCAACATGAAGATTTATGCTGAGCCAATTCTAAAGAAAATAATTAGCTTCTTCCAAAGTACCTGTTGGGATTTTGATGTGGCTAGATTCGACTTAAAATCTATTAAATTAAAGATTTAACTCAACAACTACCTCATACTTTTTATTAAAAATATGAAAAATGGATTTCAAACACTAACCACAGGCTTACATATGCACGTGCATGTACATGTGAATTTATACTTAAGAATTAAATTATTTACTAAGTATTTTTCCCAACCAATTCAACCCCAAATGATATACCTTAACTTTTAGTTGAGGGAATTCATAAGAGAAGAAATCTTGGTTTAAGAAATTTTGATATATTAAACATATTTTATCCTTACCCTTTTGTATCAAAACAATCCACCTTATTACCCTTGACAATTTAATTTTTGGTACCTTAATGCGTTTTTGGTACCACTAAATTTTTTGATGATGAAAAACAACCACAACCGATTAAATATTTAGCTACCACAGCGAACAAAATCAATTTTTACATGGCCAGTTGCTGCAAACCAAAAGTTTTCGAATTATTTCCGTTTGAAGTTTATTCCAATAAGTAGCATTATTAATTTTAGTCAGTAGCGGAAAAAATTATTCTGGTTAGTGGTTAAAATGCTGTCCGACTTCCTAATTAGTCAATTTGGTTTCCGTATTCGATTGATGACGCTTTGTGGAGAATCAGCGTTTGCCTGGGATGCCGAAAATTTGAAGCTAAAACCCGCTTCCACATACATCTACTGGAATTGGTAAGTTACCTGTAAAAAAATCTTTTTTGGCTTCAAATTCCAATTTTGATTTTTGCAACAGGCTGATGGACCTCGGGTTTGGGTTCAATGCTATTGTAGCATTCGCTCTCCAGCTATACCTTCGACTTAATGAGGAAGAGGATGAGAATCAGCAGGATAGTACGAAATTTGCGTCGTTGATAATTGGTTGGGGAGAATTGATACTTGTTATTTGCATTTGTCTCTTGGCAGTGCTCATCCTGCAAAAAAGGGAAGAATACATTTACTTCATAAACCAAATGTTTCTTTATCACCAACAAACCAAAGGTAAGAGTCATTTTTAAAAAAAATTCACAAAAAGGAAAAGAATTAAAACAATTAGTACGTTTTCAGCAATGTTCAACTCAAGGGGAATTCCACTGACGGAATCACACAAGAAACAAATAAGGATCTCCGAAGCATTACTTATATTCATTTCCTACGTCTCTCTAATGTTCCCTTTCTTCGTGACTCTCGCTATATTTCACCCTTTGGAAGCAAGCCACATTCTCATCCACGACTGGTTTGAGCTGGAACTGACTGTGGCTAACTTGAAAGCCGCCCACTTCTTCTTCCTCCCATTTCTCTTGACAGCTGTTCTTGTCAGTGCAAATACAATCGTCACCTTCGGGTTCCAGACAAGCTGCTACTATGCAATTAATTCAACAGCTTTGGCGGAGCTGACACCCCTTCAAGTTCACAAGATGGATGGACGTCGTCGATGCACCATTCAAACAACAACGTATGGAATACTTGAGGACACGGAACTCATTGTTTTCTACAGAATTCAGCAACTATTCAATGGGATATTCAATGATATTATTTCATCAATATTGATGACATTTCACTGGGTGGGAATGCTTGGAACAGCTGCAATTATGGCGTCCTTTCTAATAAAATATCAGGATGTGGTGCAAAAGCAAGGGATTATTGGATATGTTGTTGTCATCGGCTCAATAATACTACCCATGGTGATTGCTTATTTGGAATCTGAAATGTTTGCGACGTTGGTGGGCCTCTCAGAAGATTTTAATACGGCGGGAAGGAATGTTGTTGGGAGAGGCACGGTGTATGCAAAGTTTGTGAAAAGCTGCCCAACTATGTACATCCAACATGCCTATCCATTCTTTACCATACATAAGGAAACGTTCTTGGCCTTTAGTGCGGAAACTTTGGACAAAGTGATAACTTTGCTGCTTTGGTAAAAACGATAATGCAGGAGTAAAGCACGTTGCACGCAATAGTCTGTAAATTTTAAATCATGGGTAATATATATTAATGGTTACATAATACTAGTTTAAATGCTGGACAATTGATATTGTAAACAGGCTTTTCATTATACATAATCTTTAAAATGAAGTATGGATGATTGGTAGCATGAAAAATCACTATCGAAAATTTGCAAATACATTTAAATTATTGAAATATACATGGCAAGCCTGAAGACGATAGGCGTTGCTCTTAGATAACTTTATTACGAATTTTAGTAAAAAATATCTAGTATAGATGCAGTGTAGTCCTGCAACAAACTTCTAAACGAAGAGTCGGTTTTGAAGTGTAGATAACCAAGTTATGAAGTTTAGTGGTAAGCAAAAGTAAAAACTATATAGCGTAAATTTGTTCAATACAATGAATCTGCAACCCTATTTAATATTATGCACATTATTCCGGCTGTTTGCCCTTGTTTGTGGTCACAAATCGTGGCACTAACGTAATAAATATTTTACTACCTGTGGTATGATACATGTAAATATGTATATCAAATTTGCTTTTGGCTAGTAAAAACTCAATTTTGCTAATGTGAAGTAAATAGGGTTCACAATCGAAAATAATTTTGAAAAAGTTTACAGGCACAAAAAAACTCATTTCCATAAAGAAAATCACAAATACATGCTTCGACAAGATTTATTATTTGCTGCATTACATTTTAATACAGTTGCGGTATTACTTTCATTTTGGGGCGAATATTTGTCAACGTTTCATCGACAAAAACAAATGTTCATTGTTTGTGTACAAGTGAAAATATAGTTTAGTTTTAGGTAGAATTAGGTAAAAAAATCATTGCTAAATTGGATGTGACTAGTTTATTTTGTTTCTTTGCAAATATGGACTTATTTGGCTCCCAAATTAATGTTTTCCATTTTTAGTAATTTTAATAAAATTTAAATTCATTTACGAGTTACAACCTTTACGATTAGGTATTGTTTAGAGGGTCATTTAAAAAAGAATCATCCCACAAAGTTGACCAGCATTATTCCAACGCAAACAATGAAGGGCTCGTTTCTAAACGAATCAAAAGAAATGTATTGATAGATAAATGCCGGTGTTCTATTTATAAACTTTTGTTCACAAGTGTCAAATAATTAAGTTTGAATATGGAACTGGGCAATCTAAAGGTTATGAATACTATAAAAAACTAACCCATATTAGACCCGTCTTTTCCTCCGATGATTTTACCATTCTTGATATTTCCGCTTGCTATATTATGGATTGAGTTCGTATTACATCAATCTGACTCTCGAATCTGGTTTGTAAGGACCGATATTTAACCTCGCACTCTTTATCGACTGATTTAATATACTTTTCCAACTCGTCTTCGAATGACTTCATCTTTCGATTCATTTGCTGCTCCAGTCTGACAAATAATTTCTCTCCTAGCTCTTAAATGCGTATTTTATTATGTACGAAAAAAAACCTGCATACTAATACTGAAGAATCACTATAATTTAATTAACATTTAAATTTGCATATCTGATATTTGAAAAATATCGTATTGTAATTGTAAAACTAATTACTATGAATTTTAAAAATAAATATGATGAATATTAACTGTAAAATAATAATAATTTTTTAAAATAATATACAATCATTACAAAAAATTTAAAACAATTCCTCTTTTTGTATCTCAATAAATCAAAAATAAAGCCTCGGTCTCAAACTAGCAGCACAAAAGTCTTTATCACTGCACCTAACAAGCAATCCTGCCTTTTAATGCCTATGTTAGAGCCATGAGAAATCCAACGGATATATAATTGTTGATTAGCCGGTTTAGTTTTTTGAAAATATTTTTTATAAATATAATCCTTGAGTTTTCCAAAATGTATATACTTTTAAATGTAGTTTGTCGAACTTAAATGGATGAGCACGAAGCCCATGAAGGTAACAACTACTTCTTACTTTTTGTTTAAGAAATGGAAAATGAATATTATAACGTACCAACATACTTAACCCAGCAGTTGATACCCTCATACATACATAAAATACATAAAATGGCCAAGTTTCTTTTTAAAAATTCATATTCAAATACAAGATTCAGCCCATAGTGATTTACTTTTATCCTTAGCACAGTAAATCCATAACAAGGGAAAAAGTTTTAGTACTTCCTGATTAGACTGAAAAATATTTTATACATATCCTTTTATATGAAAACAAACAAGTTTACCAAGATATAAACTTTTGGTACCTTAATGTATCTCTGTAATTTTTTTAGCAAAGAAAAAACACAACCGACTGAATTTTAGCTACCAGGTTGGACAAAATCGATTTTTTGCATGTCTAGTTTGTTTTGTCAAGTAAGAAATATTTTCACGTAAGAAATATTTTCACGTCAATTCAATTTAGAGTTCATCCAAACAAGTCGTATTATTCTATTGTACCGCGGAAGATAGTTCATAGAGCGTTTAAAATGTTGTCCGACTTGTTAATTAAACAACTTAGTTTTCGTATTCGATTGATGACACTATGTGGAGAATCTGCATTTTCCTGGGATGCGAAAAATTCGAAGCTAAAACCTGCTTCCACATACATTTACTGGAATTGGTAAGTTACCAGAAAAAAATTGATCTATTTTTTCTAGCTTCTAATTTTAAATTTTTTCTTTCAAATAGGCTGATGGATCTCGGATTTGGGTTCTGTTTTGGTCTAGCATTCACTCTCCAACTTTACCTAAGACTTACTGAAGAAGATGATGGGAATGCACAAGATAAAACAAAATTTGCATCATTAGTAATTGGTTGGGGTGAATTAATACTTGTTCTTTGCATTTGTTTCTTGGCAGTACGGATCATGCGGAAAAGGGAAGAATACATTTACTTCATGAACCAAATGTTTCTTTATCATCAACAAACCCAAGGTAATATTGATTAAAAAATTCACAGCATCTCTTCTCCAAAAACATTAATTCTTTTTTAAATACTTTCAATTTTTAGCAATGTTCTACTCCAAAGGAATTCAACTAATTGGATCACACAAGAACGAGATAAGGAATGCTGAAATACTCCTCATATTCTTTTCCTACGTCTCCCTAATGTTCCCTTTCTTCATGACCCTCGTAATCTTTCACCCATTGGAAGCAACCTACATTCTGATCCGCGACTGGTTTGAGCTGGAACTGACTGTGGCTAACTTGAAAATCGTCCACTTCTTCTTCCTCCCATTTATCTTGACGGCTGTTCTTGTCGGTGCAAATACAATCATAACCTACGGATTCCAGACAATTTGCTACTTTGCAATTAATTCAACAGCTTTGGTGGAGCTGACGCCCATTCAAGCCCACAAGAAGGATGGATATGGACATCGCCAATGCAATATTGAAACAACAGCTTATGGAACTCTTGAGGACACGGAACTCATTGGTTTCTACAGGATTCAGCAACTATTCAATGGACTATACAACGATATTGTTGCATCAACACTGCTAACCTTTCATTGGGTGGGATTATTAGGAACTGCTGTGATTATGACGGTTCTTGTGATCAAATATCATGATGTGGTACAAAATGAAGGGTTTATTGGGTATTTTGTTGTCATCGGCTTGATTGTATTGCCCATGTCGATTGCTTGGTTGGAATCTGAAATGTTTGCAAAGTTGGTGAACCTTTCAGATGACTTTAATACGACAGGTAGGAATGTTGTTGGGAAAGGTACAATGTATGGAAAGTTTGTTAAAAGCTGCCCAACTATGTATTGCCAACATGCCTATCCATTCTTTACCATTCACAAGGATACATTTTTGGCATTTGCGGAGGAAACGGTGGACAAAGTGATCACTTTGCTGCTTTGGTAAGGAAAATAAAGTGCAAAAAAATAATCCGTAAATTTTAATTCATAGGCAATATAATATTATATATTTTAAAGTCTACACAATGCCATGTTCTTATAGATAAATTAGTTTCAAAGTAAATAAATGTTAGTTGTTATGTTTAGATAAATAACCTTAAATATAACTGGATAGCAATGTTAATTTTAATATTCTCACAGAATATAACGAGTTTTAATAGAAGTTCTTGTGTTATACACGGTTGGTTTGAGTACATTACATTTAAAATTTACAAGTTGTGAATTGTGAATTAAAAACTAATATAAATTCGATGATACTTTAAATTTGTAGCTGTATTTATGCATATTGCTTTGTCTGTTCACCTTTGTTAATTGTTCATATAATATGTACGTAATAAATATTTGTCTACAAACAGACATTTGCAGTCATATATAATTCTTTAGAAATAAACTGCTTGTAAGCAGACCTGAAAACGTAGCTGAACGGCATAAACGGCAATACTGGTTGATGAATAGGACGTTTGGATGATGGATAGGAAAATACTGGGGGATGAATGGAAATTTTCGGGCTCAGAAACATTTAAAACGCATGAAATGCTATTGGTAAAGTATTATTACCATAAGGAATTGATTCATCACAATAAACTATGTAAATTTCAGCCGAATCGGCGATTAACTTTCAAATGCTTTGACCAATTTGGCTGAAAACTAATACCAAGCAAGCAACTGAGGTGTACCACCTGTGTCGGTCAACGCATGTCGACAGGAAAGTGCGGACAGACAGACGGACAAACTTGGTAAAATTATAACTACGCTGACTGAGATTCAGCTACGTAATAAACCCTTTATTATTTCCATTTGAAAAATTCTGCGATACTTTGTAATAGGAACCTTTTTTAAATGACACTCCAACGGATTATAATCGCTGGGATTTTAAATTATAAATGAATTCTGAAGCCCCAAATTCTAGCTACTCCACCCATATCATCATCATCATAATCAGCGCATTATTTCTAGCCACCTCAGGTTCATTGCAGGCATATTCATATTTTAAATTATCCCTATTCTAGATGGTAGCCCCAAAAAGTTATGTAAACTAAAAAAAGAATCCAATTAAAAAATTATTGCATTACATAACCCTCAGACATTCATACGTCACAGAATCCCCCAATTATCCCACCAAGTATAGTAATTAAAACAAGGTTATCATAGCCACAAGCTCCTCAAGTCCAATAAAGACGTGCTTAATGTGGACGTCGTTAGCTATAAATGGTCATTAGATCATCCTGCACTTTGATAACCTAAGCTTCTTTCAGATTTAGACAGTGGATTTAGATTCTTTTCGCGTAAAGTCGTTCCGAGTAAGCGCTGAGGCGCAGTAAAACATTTATTTCTAAAACTAAAAACTTAATATTTTTTATTATCAAAATCCTTACCACCTTTCAAAATGAGGCCGCTACTCCTTCTTATTCCCGTTTTTCTTATATTTATTCCTTGCGACACATTTCCATCAAAACACGCCAAAACCACGCCCACTCCTATTCTGAAAGGGATCACCACCACAAAAGCCCCTAAACATTCTAAAACGACGGCCCATGGCGATGTACCCACCACGGCTGTACCAACCACCGTGGCTCATACTACTACTAAGAAACCAAAAGGGACGACGGTGGCACCCAAGATGACAACGACGGCGGTTCCCAAGGCGACAACCACAGTGGCACCCAAGACGACCAAGCCTCCCAAAACAACGACGGAGGCGCCCAAGGCAACGACGGAGGTGCCCAAGGCAAAGACGGAGGCGCACAAGGCAACAACAACGGTGGCACCTAAGACAAAAGAGCATAAGACGACGACGCCACATCCAACGAAAGCCACAACTACACCATCACCCAAGAAAGGAGGCTCTGCCAAACATACAACGACTGCTGCCCCCGGAGAAATAAGAACTGACGAAGTACACGAGGTAAGGCCCCACAAAATTTCTAGCAATTTCTTTTTAAAAATAATTACCCTTCATTCTCTTTCATTCGAGATTCCTGATGGGTTAACTGACGAAGAAACGAGGACGTTTAAGCTCAGATTTAAGCCCAGGAAGTATGGCAAGAAGAAATAAGAGGAATTGTTGGATTTTATCAATTGGTTGAAGACACCCTTTTCTTCATTTCATTATCTTTATTTTTGTATGAAAAAAGAGGAAATAAAGTGTAAAATCAAAATTGATGCTTTGTGAAGTTTTTTTTATTTCCATAAAAAAATATACTTTCCTAAAATTTCAAAAAGAAGATGCAATGCATAAATAAACTTTGTCAAGTTTGGTGGTTTGGTTTTATGCTGATTATGCAATTATGCAAATGACGTCAAACGACTGGCCTTGCAAATTAATATTGCATCGTTAAAATCCCATTTATTTTTTAGCATTCAAAAATTATTAACAAATCTGGGCTGGTCATAAATTACGTCATTCTATTATATTATGTAAGAGGTGGTGGTGTATGGTTGAACAATTTTGAAACGTCATTTTTGAAGTCGAATAATTAAAATTTAAGATTTTTTATGTGTCTTAAAGTAAAACAATTCAATTTACCATGGATACATTGGGGCACCCTTCTCTCCGTCAGCTGAGCGCCTCCTCCTTTTCTTTCCAAACCAACGAATTGTTTGGGATTCATGCTTGCTCTGTTGAACAGATTGAGACTTTTGAACAACTATGATCTTTTTCCCGTCCTCTCCATAGTATTCCCCATGACTGCCTTGAGTAATCTGGACCGTGGAGGAGTTCTTCTTTCCAATATTGTGGCTGGGGAAGAACCGTCCATCCACCCCACCTCCTCCTGTATCCCCGGATATTCCATTGTCGTTTGGGTCCAATTCCAGGGTTCCTTCACCCCCTCTCACAACTCCTTGAGGGTCTTCAGATTGAACCTGGTCCTCCCCAGCGCCCATTTTCTCATTTCTTAAAATCCCTTGGTTTTGGGGCATATCTTTCTCGCATATCTTGGAACAAGCCTGGAATCTCCAACTTGCTTGGCCTAAAATCAACAAAAATTTATTTGTTTAGAATATTTATACATCATGAGAAGTATCCATGAATATTTTTATTGTTACCTGAAGTTTCCTGTAAATGAAGGGTTGCCAACGCCACCACCACCCAGATCCCAGCAAGGAGTAGCCTGCTGCTTTGTCTTGGTCTCGTCATGTTGATGGGTTGAGCTCTCCAAATAATATGAGCTTTTGAACCAGCATTGATTGTGAAATCGAATTGCGAAATCGTGTTGAAATTGCTCTTACTCAACTCATCAAAATTAAGTTGATGTTGAAATCAATGAATAAATAAATTTCACATAAAATAAATTTGGGCATAAAATCTTCGTATCTATTTATAAATCCGAATTTTTAAATAGGAAATTAGCAGATGGTTTCCTTTTGCTATAAGGGAATGTATGTGTTTTGCCTTCTGGGTACTCATGTGGATCTTGCTCGGCTCGGGTGCTGTGGGTTAATTTTTTTGTTTGAAACAAGTTTTGTTTGACCCATGGAGCTCAATGTCCTAGAAATCCTACAAAAATCAATCGAAAAAGGGAGAAATCTTTATTTTTCGAGTCTGTCCAATTATTTTGCAGATGCCAAAATTATCGAAGTAGCCAGAAGATAACCGACATCATTTGGGTTGCGTAACATGATAAAAATTTAATTGCTTTTGTAATTAATTATCCACGTGTTATATAATACAAACGTCATCATGAAGTAAAATACTACACGACGCATGCAACCTCAAATTTTTGAGAAATTTGACTAACGATTCGTAAAGGGCGTCAAATCAATGGATTTTAATTTCATGGAAATGAACGGTGTGTGTAAACGAGTGTAAAGATTTATTTTAACCCGACGTGTCGGCTGTTACTTATGAGGAGAATGAAAAATATGGTAACAAGAATGTAGAAAAGCAAAAAGAGGTTGCCACTGGATACGCAACACTTGGAATATCGTGTTATCTGATTTTTATTAACTATTAATTTATTATTAAGTAAATACTAGGTATAAAAAAGTTAAGTTATATTTTGGTGGTTTTATGCAAAAGACCAGCGTTGCAAAAATTAATATTCAGTCAGGCCTCAACGTGCTAATTAGCGTCCCAGGAGTGCTAATAAGTACGCTGAGTCCTGACTGAGTATTGTATCATTAAAATCCCTTTTATCTTACTATTCAAAGTTATTGACAAATCTAGGTCTACTCATAACTACGTCATTCTTTATTTGAGGACTTTAGGTGGTATGGTTGAGACTCAACTTTTAAATTCAAATAAGGATACTAAGTACAGACGATCTTGTACTTTCTCGCATTCGAACACAGGACTTCACGTTTTTTGTGCTACATAAGCTTGTTTAATAGAGTCCAGCACTCACTACCCATAAACTGTTTTATGAAATGGCAAATGAAAAATAAAGGGATGTCTAGAAACATGCTTTCTGGTGTTTTTAGATAATTTCTTTTGTTGGGATCCTGTTTTCGATTTTAAATTAATCTATAGTGACCGTCTACAGCAATTTCTATAACATATGAATCGTGTTTCCAAAAATTCCTTTGCATAAATGCGAAGGCATTGAATTTGTAAACACATTTCTAGACACCTCTTGTTTTTCTATTTGCGATTTCATTAAATAGTGTAATGGGTGCTATCAACCCATTGTGTTTTGGTCATAATTAAACCAGCTTTCAAATGATATGCAACACGAAAAAACATTATGTCGTGTGTTCGAACGCAAGAGGATATATCTCAAACAGGTAAAGTATTACGAGATCCCTAGCATATATTTATTTAAATTGCAAAATTTTGATTCGTCATAAAGGATCACTTGCTGACACTTTTATGTAAAGACACTGCCACCCTGTCAATTTACCATGGATAGGTTGGAGCTTTTTCTCTCCTTTAGGCCTTCCGCTGAGCGCCTCCTCCTCTTCTTTCCAAACCAACGAATCGTTTGGGATTCGTGCTTGCCCTGCTGAACAGATTGAAGCTTTTGGACTAATATGTTCTTCTTCCCATTCTCTCCAATGTGTTTCCCATGACTTGCTTGATTAATCTGCGACGCAGAGGAGTTATTCATCCCAATATTGTGGCTAGGAAAGGAACGTCCACTTACTATGGGTCCTACCGGACTAGATTTCTTTGGGAACGATTTCTTTGGATACGATTTCTTTGGATACGCTTCCGTTGGAGACGCTTTCTTTGGATACACTTTCTTTGGAGACTCTTTCATTGGAGACGCTTTCTTTGGATACTCTTTCTTTGGAGACTCTTTCATTGGAGACGCTTTCTTTGGATACTTTTTCTTTGGAGACTCTTTCATTGGAGACGCTTTCTTTGGATACTTAATTCCTGTGTTCGGATCATTTGACATAAGATAAAAATTATTTATTCAAGTGTCTTTCCCGTTTCGTGTTACATAAGAATGCACATTGTTACACCTGTAATCTTTCCTAATCCTTGAGGGTCATCCGATTGAATCAAGCCTCCATCAACGCGCATTTCCTCGTTTTTTAAACTAGTATTTAACAGGTATTTCGAACTTACTTGCCCTAAATCCCGCAAACCCAAATAAAAAACATTTATAAAATTTTATCTTCTATCTCATGATAAACTTACTCCCTAAATTCTATAGTTACCAGAAGTTTCCTCCAAATGAAAGGCCGCCAACGCCACCACCACCCAGATCCCAGCAAGGAATAGACTGCAGCTTGGTCTTGGTCTCGTCATGCTGATGGGTTGAGCTCTACAAATAATATGAGCTTGTGTACCAAATGTCTATTTATATGCACCCGAAATGTGTTGAAATTGTGCTTACTAATCTCATCAAAATTAAGTTGATGATGAAATAAATAAATAGATTTGGCGTAAAAAATTAATCTTGCGTTAAAATCCTCGTACTTATTGGTAAATCTGAATTTTTACACAGGCAATTTAAATTACGACAGGGTTAGCAGAACGTTTCGCTCTGTCCCAAAGGAATGTTTACGCTTTGTCTTCTGTGTACTCATTTACTCCTCTTTCAAGATAAAGACTCGGATCCAATACCCACCCCGCAAAGATATTGACATGGTTTCCAGCTCTAAAAATATTACGATATTTTTTTTAAACAAAAACGAACAAAACAGGGGGAGAAATCGCTATTTTTGGGACTGTCCAATTATTTTACAGAGTTGCGTAAATTATCGAAGTAACCAGACGATAACGAACATGACATAATTCGAGTTGCGTAACATGATTAGAATTTAATTCTTTTTGTAATTAATTATCTAACGTGTTATTAATGCAAACGTCATCATGAAGTAAAATACTACGTGGCGTTATGGTATGCAACCTCAAAAATCTTGGGAATTTTATAGAAAATAAGTTTCTTGAGAAATTGAGCTAATGATTATGATGATAATGATTCCTAAAGGGCTTCAAATATCCTTCACTTGGAATACCGTATTATGTGGTATTTATAAATTTTGAATTTATTATTAAGTAGGTACTAGTTATACAAAAAGATTCAATACATGACTATACTTTTATAATTGAGTTCTAGTTCTATATAAGTTCAATTTACCATGGATAAATTGGAGTTATTTTCCCCCCCTCTAAGCCATCAGCTGAGCGCCTCCTCCGTTTCTTTCCAATCCAACGAATAGTTTGGGATTCAGGCTTGCCCTGCTGCACTGATTGAGACTTTTGGACTACTATTGTCTGCTTCCCAACATTGTGGCTGGGGGAAAACCGTCCATCCACCCCTCTCCCTCCTGTTTTCCCAAATCCTCGAGGATCTTCCGATTGAACCCACCCCTCATCAATGCGTGTTTGCTCATTGTTCAATGATCGCCCTCTGGTATATGGTAGATTTTCTGTCTTTACTACTGAGCCTTCGTCATCTCTTCTCTCACTTAGTCCCGAAGTCTTGGGTCCATAAATATATCGGCCGCGTATTGGCGTCTCAAACCCTGATTGTCTAATTAGGCTTTCAATAGCATTCACTCCACCTCGTACCTGACTAGATTTTTTATCAACTTCCTTTGGATTCGTAATTCCTATGTCCGGTTCATTCTCTGTTTTTTTATTGCCGTTAGAGTTCAAGGTCCCTTCCATTTGTCCAATTGCGTTTAATATTGCGCTTTCACCATCCCCTCTACCTCCTTCTGATTTCACAGGTTCTTTAAGGTCTTCCTTGTTTCTCGACTCCCATCCTGTACCCCCTGATATTCCACTGCCTTTTTGGTTCCATAACGGGCGTTCACCATCCGCTCCGCTACCTTGAATCCCGGTTCCCCTAATGCCTTTCAGTTCATCTTTCACTCCGTTTGATTCCTTAATATTATTAAAATCCTCCCAAGCTGGCATATTATCCCAATATGATCTTCGTCCACTGATGTTTGAGTTCCATTCTGGGGTTTCACCAGGCCCTCTGCCACCTTTAATCTTGCCTAATCCTCGAGGGTCTTCCGATTGAATCAAGCCTCCCCCAACGCGTATTTATTCATTTTTTAATCTCCTATTTAACGGGTATTTCAAACTTGCTTGGCCTAAAACCAACAAATCCCAATAAAAAATATTTTAGAATATTTTCATCTTCCATCTCATGAGAAATTTATTCCCTAAGTTCTATAGTTACCTGAAGTTTCCTTCAAATGAAGGGTCGCTAACGCCACCACCACCCAGAGTAGCGTGCAGCTTGGTCTTAGTCTCGTCGTCATGTTGATGGGTTGAGCTCGGCAAATAATATGAGCTTTTGGGCCAAAGGGCCATTTATATACAGCCTTGATTGTGAAATTGAATTACGAAATCGTGTTGAAATTGCTCATGTTACTCATCATCTCATCAAAATTAAGCAAGTCATGATGAAATAAATAAGCACAGGTCTGACATTAAAATAAATATTTTTTTTATTCATAAATTTGATTTTAAAACGGAATTTAAAAGGAGGAAACGGATCGTTTCTTTCTGCCCCATGGAAATGTAAACGTCTTGTCTTCTGTGTACTCCTCTTTATGGTCAATATCCTTGACTTTGGTGCTCAAGGTTGTGAAGTTAAATCCGCTATACCATTTTCCAGATTTTTCCACAGTTTTGTCCGTCCCTGTTGTAATTTTCGTGCCGGTGGTGTGACTTGGGAAGAAAAAGCGACCACCTACGTCGTCATCGCTTCCACCTTCCGCTCTCCAACCATGAATACTCGAAACTGAGGCTCTGCTCCTGTCCACATTATAATCAACAGGGATCGAGGATTCTGCTCGGGTCCATTCCTCACCTCCACAAAGATGTTGACATGCTTCCCAGCTCCGAGAACCTCCAGCTTTTAATAAAAAACTGATTTTAAAAAATCCCGCTAATTTTAAAACTCAGCGTTTGTTTCAAATAAGTATTGTTTTACCCCATGGAGCACAATACCCTAAAAATCCAACAGAAACCAGCCAAAAAACGGAAGAAATTGCCATTTTAAATTTTCTAGAGTTTCCAATTATTTTATAGATATGCTAAGATTCTCAAAGTGATCAGAAGATGTCTGATGATATAATTTGGGTTGCGTAATGATTATGATAAAAATTTAATTGCTTTTATAATTAATTATCATCCAACGTGTTACATAATGTACACGTCATCATGACGTTATGTTATGTGATCGCAAAAATGTTAGGAATTTCAGAATAATTTTTATTTTTAAAAATTTAGCTAATAATTGTAATGATTCATATACGGCTTCAAATCAATGGGCTTATCTTCGCCTCTTATGGACCTCTTTTTCCTTCCCCAAGGCCACCGGAATACTTGGTCCTCTTCGTAATCTTCCTTTTGTAGAATAGTTTTGATTTTCAACGACTCTGTCGTACGATTGGGACCACTGAACCAAGTACCGCTTTGCTCCTTGGTGGTTTCATTACCCTGAATTATTTAAATGAAAGCATGCATAATTTGAATGTTTGGTGTATTCAATTCATCAGTACAAAACTTTTTTTAAATGCCCAATTTTATCTATCTAATTTTCATACGGTGATGAATTTGACGCCCTTTTTGTTACTTGGGAAGAAAAAACGTCCTGCTACTCGATCTCCATCTCCTTTCCCCCAAACTCCAACTGTTGCTGCGTATTCTGGAGGAAGGTTCCACACATGCTTGGGCTGCGCAACCATAATATTCCCCGCTCCGCAAAGAACTTCACAGGCTTCATGTGGGGGAATGGCCAACCCTTTAAAAATGAAAAACAAAATCAGGAAATTTAAACATTGCAAATACTTATTTATTTCCAAAAAAATACTTTGTTTACCTTTTAACGCAATCAACCCGAAAAATACGCATAAAATCGCAGAAAGCCGTTGAGCTGTGTTCATCTTGGCTTTGGCTTGGCTTTGGTTCCTGATAGGATTTTAATTTAGACCAGATTATTTCATCAAGTCTAAATTATTTTTAAAGTATTTAGGTAGTTATAGCGGTTGCTCAACAAGGATTATGCAACTGAATTTTATTACATATAAATGGCATAGAAGTTATTACGTAGTATTCATTACCAAAGTGATGCGGCGAAGGTGATTATTGTCAATTTTACGGCATTGCCTAAGCTTTATGAAAATAATATTAAAAACATATTTTTTGTGGTAGAAATTTGATGACTTTTAAGGATGCGGCCAGTATTAGAATTTTAACCGTTAATGACATTTATTCAACAATATTTAAAACGATGTTGGGGATGGTCATTATTATAAATCTTACGGCATCCCATAAATACGGCATTTATTTGAGATTTTACGGTAAATGGTCAATCAGGTCTTTAATTAAATTTTTAAATTTCAAACATAAATTTGTGTTAGGGTTAATTAGACACAGGTAATTTGATCCCGATGGGGAGCTCCCTCTTCTTTCTGTTCCAGAAGGGAAGATACGTTTTAACCTCCTCACCTTCCTCCGTCTGAACAGTTTCCGTTTGAACAGAGGTTTCCAAAGTCCAGTTGAGCCCATTGAACCATTTTTTCCCTCCTTCCTCGTGGGTGAAACTTGATCCGGTCGTGTTTTTCCATCCTTTGGTTGAGGAGGGAAAAAGGAATCGGCCACTAACACCACCACCTCCCCCACTACCAGTTCCAGCGTCCGCATCCTCATCTTCGGAACGCAAATATGGGGAGGACGACCATGGATGATGTCTTCTCCACGCCTGATCATTCCAAATTGGATAGGGCCAACGGCTGGCCTTCTCCTTTTCCCACTTTGGTTTTGTTTGTCTGGGCGGCTGTTCATCAGGTCCTGAAGGGGTTGCTGCAGGAGATGACATGCCTTTTCTCCGGTCAATAAAATCCTCCGGTCTCTTTGAAAAAAATTCATCAAACGGCTCTGTTGAGGAAGGTCCTCTCAACCCTGCCTTTTCCTTTTCATCATCGTCCCAACTCATGGATGGTTTTGGACGCGGTCTTGCTATCCCTAGTTTAAACCGAGGTACAGCTTCCACTGTAAAAACCAAGAAATTTGTACCAAACTAATGAATACACAACTGACCTCCACTGCGTCAGTTTTAAATTTTCTTTGTCGCTTAAAATAAAAATATTTTAAACCTATTCTTACCACCACTGGACGAACGCGATACGAATGAGGGTGAAAATGTTGTTAGCAATCCTCCAAGTAGGAGGAAACGTATTGGGATTGGAACTTCCATCATGACTAGTTGGATTCCAACGTCTTACTCACCATGTTTTATAACAGCTTCGGTTGAGGGTAATTGCAATAATAATGGGTTATGTAATTGGTAACTTAATTTGAGCAGTAATTTGTGTTGTAAATTAATGGGTGCCGCCTCTGGACGATTTGAATGTAATAAAATTAACGCAAAAAATGCATGTTAATGGGTAATTAAGACGCCATTGCGCCAAAAATATCCTTGCATACTTTAAAAATTTTTGATTTATTTTTAAACTCTTTGTTTTAATCAAAACCCACAAAAGATTGTAAAATTTGCTTCAATTATTTTTATTAAAGGGTCCCAAAGGAAGGGCCAGGTCCAATCCCACATCCCTCTTGCGTTTCTTGAACCAGACTGTTTTGTTGGTTTCGTATTCCTCATGCTTGTTCGTTCTATTTAGGGAATCCTTGAAGTAGGTATAATTGAAATAAACTGTGTTTCCAACTCTCTGTGCTCCAGTAATCCACTTCCCATCCCTATGATCAGATGATTGTTTGAGTGTAATGTTCTTTATAGTATGGCTCTTTGTAGGGAATAGTAAACGTCCCACAGGGTCATCCCCACCAGTAATGGATTTGGCTCGGACTAAAGCTTCATTTCCCCAGAGGATCCAGGTGGGTGTGTGCTCGGGTTTTGTTGGGTGCCCAATCCCTGGTTCCCACAAGTCTTCAGCTGTAAAAGTAAAAAAATATAAAAAGTTCCATTTAAAATTACGCAACCCTCGTAATAAATTTTTAAGTTAAGGCTTGACTTACCAAAAGAAATTCGCCAAAGGTGGGGAACAAAAAGGGTCAAGAAAAGGAGAACCAGAGGAGCCGCCATGTCTTTATCTTGTATTTTTCTTACTAAAAATCTTGTTAAACATATGCTGAAGAAAAACACTGGGTTTAAAAATTAATTAGAATTATTGATTATGTAACCCATTAAAATTTATTACCAATATAATTATTTAAGACGTAATTTTTTTAGTTACATAATATATTTTAGGTACAGAATATTCTGAATTTTTATGTAATAACTTGGAAAAATTGTTATTTTCGCTTCCTCAAGAAAAATGTTCCCAAACTGAGAGAAATTTCCCCATGGCCACTCACTTCCCCAAAGAAATCAGAGGCGTGTCTGTCCCTAACTTTGATGTCCTTGAAGGTTGTGTAGGTGGAGCCGTCAGGAAACCTTTTTACATGTTCATAGCCATCATGAACACTGTCTTTGGTGATGGTGCTAGAGTTGAATCCAAGTTTCCCTTTGAAACCGCCAGAGATAGAGGGTCCCACGCTGATTCCTAGGCTTCCGATGTTTTCCCCAACTCGCCCATCCACATCTCCTTTGGAGGTTGTCAGAACTGGCTCTACGTGGCTGAGGCGAGGTGGTCTAGGTACGCCGCAGATGTCGGCGCAGGCTTGGTGCCGGTTCAAATATTGCCCTGGAAACCAATAGTAGAAAAAAATATAAATCTCTACTATCGCCGATCAACAATTTTTTTAGATAAATGCTTACCATTTGAAACTTGCTGAAAAATAACAAAAATTATGAAAATGTGATACAATCCTTCCATTTTAAATAATTGCTTGAATGCTTGAGCTTGAGCTTGAGAGCTAGCTATGAAATGAGATGTGCAGATGGCTGATATGAATTATGATGATCAAACATGAATAAATTTGCGTTACGCAAGAGTCGCATCTCGTTTCGAAATAAGTTTTGCAACATTTTTTTTTGACGTCAGAAGCGTTAGCTTTATTTTTAATTAGTAATTTATTATTAGCCACCTCCAATTTTAAGTATACTTTGACCACCCTTCTTTTTTGTCTTGTGGGTTCTCTTTAAATTTGTTTCAAATGTTTGACGGTACCCTTCATTTAAAGTGTAACCGTCTTTATCTTCCTCTTCGAAAGAATCCTGGTGTTCCCATCCCAGTTGAGAATTGACGCTGAGAATCCGCCCAGAGACGTCCGATGGGGAGTTGAAACGGGCGAAGCTGGGTGGGCGGTAGAAATAGCCGGGGTAGCTGTCATAAATCTCTCCACCACCGCCACCACCACTGCAGAGTGCTTGACAAGCTTGAGACCTGTCCCATATGCCTGTTTTAAAATGAAATGAAAAAATATTTTTTCATAACAATTATATGCCTTTAAATTCAAACTTCTAAGCTCAATTAAGGGTAATGAAGTGATTTACCAGGCACTGCTGGAACCAGGTTGGCTAAAAGAGCCAGGAATAGGTAAAATCCCGTAGAGAAATACATTTTATGCAACATGCTTGACGGTCAGAGAAGAAATGAATGATAAAGAATTTTTCATTAAATGCCATCAATATAATTTTATGTGGATTTTGCTACTTAGTATGAACAGTCTGTTTGTCCGTCGTCTGTCTATCTTTCTGAAGCGTATATTTGTACTTAAACACGTTTAATTTAAGATTTATTTTCAGAAGCCTCATTGTTTTTTATTTAAATCCTTCGAAAAGACTTAAAAGGATGCAAAGAAATTTCAAATGAAGTGGACCTTTCTACATTTGATGTTCGAGGAAAATAATGTGATTCACAATTCTAATTTATTTAATCATTTAGGTAAATTTTATTTACTTTATTAACTCCAATACAGTCGCATAATATAATGAAATTTTTTGTTAGGTTAGGTCCTAGCCTGCATCAAGTCCCACTTTAATTGTAGTTTTCCCTCCAAACGCCGTCTTGGTATGGTTTCTTCTTTTATTTGTTTTGAATCTCGTCAGCCCGTTTTTCGTCCCATCATACTGGAAGCCAGTCAGAACCGTTTCCTCGTGTGAATTATGATCCTCAAACCCTGTTGAGACCGTCCCACCAAAAAACCGTCCAGAAACGGAATCCTGCTCAACAGGACCTCTAGCAAAGCTTGGTAGTTTGTAAAAATAGCCAGGGTAGCCTCCACCCCACCCTCTGAACAATCCACCATCATCCCCATCGCCACAAATTTGTCGACAAGCCGCAAGCCTTCCCACTTGCCCTAGAACCAGAACCAAATTCAATACCCAAATAGAAAATTAGAAATTTAATTTTTAACCCCCCATTTAGTTGATTTACCAGGTGAAGGTGAAACCAGGTGGGCTAAAAACAAAAGAAGGAAGCTGAGTTGAGTCATTTTTATGCAATGTTGAATGATGCTACTTCTTAGGTGCCAAATGATTAAATTATTTTGTTAACTACGTTACGCAATGCCGGTTATATAAGAATTAAATTATTTTACATTATGCGTCATCAGATTACGAAATAAATTCAATTCAGCGATAAAACTCAGCGTCATTATCATCAAAATAAATTTATTTTAATTATTTACACTCCCACACGGACACTAAATGAGCCGCCCTTTTTACGCGTTGTATGATTTCGAGTGGTAGTTTTTTGAAACTTGGAAACACCTGGACCATCATTCTGCCATCCCCAAGAGTCAGTTATTTCATGGGAATCCTTGTCTTCCCACCCGGTTTGAAACCCTATTCCAAAAAATCGTCCGGATAGCGGTCCCGCTGACGGCTGAGCGTCGTTGAACATTGGAAGCTTGTAGAAGTAGCCGGGGTGTTTGCTACCAATGTCTTCACCACCACTGCCCCTTCCACAAAGTATGGAGCAAGCTGTGGGTTTTCCCGGTTGACCTTTTAAAAATCAATCAAATCGCTTAATTATTCGAAATTTTGATGCCTTATTAGTTTTTAGATATGTAATATGTATTTATGGCTTACCAGGCGCAGGTAGAGCAAGGTAGATTAGAAAAATAAGTTGGAGGCTCAATTGGCTCAAAAAGAAATTCATTTTTATGCAAATGGCAATTTTGTTGACCGTTGACCAAATGACAAAATGAAAATGAATTTTATTTATGCTTTAGAGAGTTTAGAGCTGTGGCTGCAGTAGTAATTAATTTTAATTATTTATTACATTACGTAAGTCGCAAAATATGACCTTGACAAACAAAAATATTTTTAAAAATAATTTGTCAAACAAATCCAAACTGGATGGTATCCTTATTGGTTCTGACCACAGATCCAAATTTCCTGGTGATGTTTTTGGTGCCCCCTTCATAGACGCCAGGTATATGCACTTTTTGACCACTTGTAGTCTCCTCCTCCCAAGATTCCCTTGATTCCGACCCTGAGCTTTGTTGAAATCCAAAGAAACGGCCAGCCACTCCCCCATTCGGCCGTCCGACGAACCGGTGCCCACATTTTGAACGGCAGGCCTCCTCCTTGGATGACATGGCGGCTGAAAACCCAACCAAAACATCAATACAAAATTAATACAAAACAAAATGATTAAATTATTGCATAGTGGGTAAAAACTAAGAAAAATGCGTACCCGAGCATAACCCCAGAAAGGTGTCTCCGGCGATTAAAACGATGAAGAAAATTATGAGGTGGTTGCTGCAAATGGAAGCCATTTTGTTGCTATTGATGCGAATGTGTGTCAAGCTTGAGACAAAATAAAAAGTGTGCTGCTGCTAAAGCCGCTGATTCAAGAAGTGGAGCTTTTTTTAAAGACATTCTTGCAACATTACCCCTTATTATTACACCTATAAAAATGATGATGCAATGTGAAAAAAATAACGCAACTTGAATAAAAACTACTTCATTTATTTTCAGCTGATTAATGACTCATCATTCATTAAATCAATGATTTTTAAAACCACAAGTAAGTCCACGGCATGGTCTTGGGGTTTTCGGGCGCCTGCCTCTACCTGGCCATCCTCCGCCTCCACCTCTGGGTGGTGGAGGTGGAGGGCGTTGACCTCTTTGTGGTTGACGACCCCCACCGTAGTTCCCACCTCTGGGTGGTGGAGGACGTTGGCCTCTTTGCGGGTGACCATAATCCCCACCTCCATGACCACCATTCACTAGCCCACCCAATCCGAGCCCATTTATTAATTCAATAGGAATATCAAACTTGTCCCCTTTTACTCCATTGAAGACGGGTGTCAAGCTCACAGTTTGACTAGACGATGACATATTTGAGGATGGGTGGCCACCAAGGGAGACAACTTGGGATCGGGAATTCCCAAACTCGAGTTCGACTCCGGCTCTTACATGCCCGATTGTGACCTGCGGCTTTATTTGGTTTATGGAAGATTCAAAGGTGGCTTGAACTGTCCTGTTCCTCTCCCCCTCTTTGTAAATTCCTTCAAAGTCGGAGGATGAGTTCGAATATTGGGAGGAGTCAATGGTAATGTGGCGTCCTTCAAGGTCTTTTTGGTAGTTTTCTGGTCTATCAACGAGGGGGCGGGAGTAACCGCCTCGCTGGTAAGGACGCAATTGCTCGCCCACGAGGAGATCATAAGTTGATATGGATCGGGAGGCTGAAAGTATCAGATTAAAGGGTGAGTAAGGGGTCGTTCATTAATGGCGTCATGCAAAAAAGTGACATAATATTTGCTTACCAGATGAAAACTTAAAAATTAATACCAATAGTACAGTGAGGTGGGTAGCTAAGGAGGAACCCATCTTGTTGGGTTAGGATTGCTAAATTTGATAGACGTGGCGATGAGAAAGTTTATCAAATACAGTGAATTTCTAGTCCGTTTAACAGATATGAAAATATTTTCATGGTTAATTAGTTGCCGTCAGTCAGATGATTATTTTTTGGTGGTAATGAGTATCATTAATTTATCGATTAGCTAGCTACTTGAAGTCTGTTAGATGTGAAACGAGCAGTTAAGAATTTGTGACGTAGTATCGAGTGGGACAGAAGAAAAAGCTGATTTTATTCTTTGATAACTAGCAGTAAATATAATTTAACATTTTCCAAATTTTAGATGCTTAAATACTATGTCTAGCCACCGAGAAAATCCGGCAACCATGGGTTATGGTTTCCACCTATTTGTGGAAGCTCAAAAAGGGGTTTATATTTATTAGGTGGTGGAAACCAAGAAAATGGGGGAGCCTGTGGAGGTGGCGCGGGTAAAGGTACTATGTTAAGAATAGGTTGGAAGGAAACAGTATTAGAACTGGTTGAGCTATTTTGAGCAGGATGTCCACCAAAGGATATAGTCCGATCATCTGTTTGATGAAATCCAATTTGAACTCCACCCTGAACGTCCCCAATGGTGATGGAGGGTGTAATGGTATTATGTTTTTCGGAGTAAATGGATTCAGCTGTCTTGTTGCGCTCCCCCTCTTCGTAGATTCCTTCAGTTTGTATGATATATGTGCTATTTTGACCTGTTTCTGCGCCTACTGAAACAAACCGTCCTTCCGTGTCGTTACTCTTCCCCTTTCCCCCTTTAAAATGTCGGATTGGGGGACGGGGGCGGTGAGGACGGGATCCATGGTGGTGTGTTGGGCGTCGATGAATAGGTCCACCACCTCTCAATTGAGGACGAAGCTGGGAGACGAGATAGTCATAGGTGGAAGCCCCTGAATTAATAAAATTTAATAGTAGTTCCAAGCCTGAAGGAAGGGTTGTAGGGTGTAATTTTTTATTACCTGAGCAACCGTTGATTAGAAAAACGATAGCCAACAATGGCAAGATGCAATGCCTTGCACCAAGATGATAACCCATGATGATTGTGATAAATATGTTCGCAAGCGTAGAAATGAACAGAAATGTAGAGTGAACACAATAAAGAAGGTGTGGAACTAATGCTGATTTTAATTGTCATATTAAGCTTAATGGGACATTAGTAAGAGAGTTTTTTTTATTTTACAAGGAAACTCAATTTCCGGCTCTATTCCTTACCACCCTGTCGTCCACCGATCTACGGCGGCGGCGCCGCCGTTTTCCTCCGAATCCCAAATCTACGCTGGCTCCCAAACTCACAGATAAGGAGCCGTAAGGGCTGAATATGATTTCGTGGCCCCAATCGTGACGATGCTCGGATCTGTTGTAGCCGCCGTCAGGGTTAAAATGCTTCTCTTCGTGCTCCTCATAACCAGTGTTGTTGCTCTGAATACTCGCATCGAATCCAAGGGAAGTTGTGGATTTAAATCCAATTGATGCCCCTACCAACTCTCCATAGCGACCATTAACGCCGCCCCCTCCATCGCTAGGTTTTGGGATAAGAACTGAGAGTTTGTCGAGCTGGCCTCGATAGAATGCAAGGTTTCTACCACCGCAAAGCGTTGCACATGCTCTAGGTCGATCATAGGCTAAATTTAAAAAATCTATTTTAGGGATTGTTCACAAATAACGTTAGCAAAATATATTTTGGTCTACCCACCTGCAACCTGTATGGTTGAAACTGCAAATATTATGGTAAGTTTCGCAATGCAATGCATGATGATAAATAATGATTTAACTGCTAAATGTTGATGTTTAACTCAGATTTTTTAAAGACCTAGTTGCATAACTCCTTGAGATACGTTAAAATTAATTGCCTATTAAATTATTGTTGCATAATAACTGTGAAATGGAGTTTTGATAAAAAAGTCTGATTCTTACGTAATCGCAATTTTAAATCAACATGAAATTAGTATTTATTTTATTAAAAGACAAATGGGATTATCGCCCAAATTGGGCCTGCCCAAATACTTTAAGTTGTGTATCAAAATATGGATTTATCTCTGCCTTTGTAGCCCATGCCGTTCCAGAGCTGTCCTTTATGTAACCCCCATTATCTAGCTTGATTAACGACTCGTGATCCTGATGTCCCTGCATTGAGGCTTCGAAATGGCTTGTAAATCCCAATTTGGTTGTCCAATCGAATCCAACGTTTCCACCAATAAATTCACCAGCACGGCCCTGTAACTCACTAGCAACAGGGCTCCTTGAGTGTACAACGATGCGGCGGAGCTGGGGAACGTCACTCCCGATTCTGTCCGTGTGAGCTGCAAATTTAAAATATAATGAAGTAATCTGTAATTTTCAAACTTCAAAATAACAATCTAAGATACCTTCGGGAATGTTGCTGATGTAGGCTAGTAACATTAAAAGCATCGTAAAAGTTGAAAACGGGATCATTTTTGCACTCCTAAAAAGTAAAACCGTTGCCAACAAAGACTTCAAGCGAATTTGCTTATATTTCGACTGATAACTAGAGTCAATTTTTGTCAGAAGTTTCAGTTATGCAATACAATTAAAATATTTATTTGTCAATTAGCCTTGGTGATTTAATTACTCTTACGCAATAAAAAATATATTACATAATATGCAATTACGTACTTTATGAACACCCCCTTTAAGAATGTAAAAAATCCTGTATGTTTTTATTAAACGTATCAAATTTTAACGCCCAAATTGGGCATTTCCAAATACTTTAAGTTGTGTGTCAAAATATGGATTAATTTCTGCTTTAGTCGACCAACTGGTTCCAGAGCTGTCCTTTATGTAGCCCCCATTATCCAACACGATCATCGACTCATGATCCTGATGTCCCTGCATTGATGCTTCGAAATGGCTTGTAAATCCCAATTTGGTTGTCCAATCGAATCCAACGTTTCCACCAATAAATTCGCCAGCACGACCCGATAACCCTTCATCTACGATAATACTGTGACGGGGACGGTGTATACCAACCATTGGATGAGCCAGTGCTGGTCCGTGACCATGGCCCCCGCAAAGTGACTGGCATGCTGCGTGCCTACTCCCGTATGCTGAAAATGTCAGGAAAAACAAAAAAATTAGAGGCTTTTCATAAAATAAAACTAAAAATCAAAAATTACCTTGGGAAACGAAAGAACTGCTTATGAAAGCCAAAATAAACGTGAATTTAGACATTTTGAAGAGACAGAGTAAAAGTGCTTCGGTTCAGTTCAGAGCTACAAAATAATGCTCAATAATCAGCCATCCGTAAATAATTATGTAAGGTTTTGCTCAGAAGGTAACTTTTAACTACAGTATTAGTATTTATTACCACATATAAAATTAATTAGAATATAATTTAACAAGAAACTTGTGTCATGTCACATCCGTTTCGCATCATCAGTAGCTCTGCGTTTCCTCCTTCCCCCAACATTTCCAAACTTGAGTCCTCCTCTAATCCCAACGTTACTAACAATCCACGGATTTGATTCAAAGCCAGCTCCCCACTTCAACCAATCTTTGTCTTTGATATAGCCTCCATTATCCAATATAATATTAGATTCATGCTCCCTCCCACCTGAGATATTTCCATAAAACGTCGTGTTCCATCCAACTTGTGTGTTCCAGTTGAAATTTAGTTCTCCAAAGGTTCCACCAGGTCCCGGATTGGGACCAATTGGACCAGGATCTGGAGGTGGTGTTGGACCTGTAGGCTCCATTGTTATAATTGTTGGTTCCGGTGGCGGCATTGGAGTCATAGGCTCCATTGTTCCAGTTGGGGTCATCGTTTCCATTGTTGGAGGAGGAGGAGGTGGTCGTTGTGGAGAAGGCCTCTGTCCAGGACTCGGTCTTGGTGGCACAGGTCCCGGTGACTCAAGCGAGTCCGGGGGTAAAGCAATTGGACGTCCAGGTGGACGAACACCTCCTGGTTTTTTGGGTGGGGGTGGAATAATTTCCTCAGAGTCGTCAGCCCGACCCCTAAGCCCGTCATCATCATCAGCATAGTCACCAGCATAGGAAGCCCATGGTATTGTTCCCGGGGCTGTGGCAAAGTCACCGCATAAATGACTACAGGCCTCGGGATAGTTCATAGAGCCTAAAATATTTATAAGAAAAAGGGATCTGTAAGAAAATGCTCATCAGAATAAATTATGCTTGGTTCAAGTTTCAATACCTTCCAATCTGGGGCTCAAGGTGGAGAGCAGAAACGTCAGGAGAGACAAGCGGTGGATGAGGTATCCCATTTTGGCTTCACTCAGGACTCAGGAACTGGTTATTGCTTGGCTAAGGGTTGGAGTTAAAGTGACATTTGGTTTTTGATCCATTGTATTTCAGAGAAGGGGCATTGCTTAATAACTATAAAGTAGCTCATGATGATGTCTCAATCGAATGCCGAAGGAAAAATGTAGCTGAAGGACATATTTCGTCAGTGGGAGCAGCGTTACTCAATTTTTAAAGCAATTTTATGAATAGTTAAAAAAATTATGCGCATATTATATTTTGGTTAGATGTTATAAAAATTTATTGTGCAAAATAAACTGTACTACACGCTTTTCCCCACATGCCGCCTTCTCCTCCGTCCTCCAACATTTCCAAACTTGAGTCCTCCCCTAATCCCGATATTACTGACAATCCACGGATTTGATTCAAAGCCTGCTCCCCACTTCAACCAATCTTTGTCCTTGATGTAACCTCCATTATCCAATATAATGTTGGATTCATGCTCCCTCCCACCTGAAATATTTCCATAAAAAGTTGTATTCCATCCAACTTGTGTGTTCCAATTGAAATTGAGTTCTCCAAAGGTTCCACCAGGCCCCGGATTGGGACCAATTGGGCCTGGATCTGGAGGTGGTGTTGGGCCAGTTGGCTCCATTGTTATAATTATTGGTTGCGGTGGCGGCATTGGAGTCATAGGCACCATTGTTCCAGTTGGGGTCATCGGTTCCATTGTTGGAGGAGGAGGTGGTGGTGGTGGTGGCATGGGCGTAGGCGTAGGGGATGTCGTTATTGTGGACGGTGGTGGAGGCGCGACTGGTCCATCTGGTTGATCCCAAATATCCCGACCTTGAAGCCCTTCCTCAGACCATGATTCTGCAGTTCCTCCATAACCCCAGTCGTGGTAAAGATTCGTGGAACCTATATAAATATTTAAGAAATTTAAATTTCTGGTTTATTATAAAACTTACATCTTCATTTGGTTAATTTACGTATTTAATTTTTGAGTTTGATAGTCGGTTTTGTACATTCTTACCATCCGTAAACAGGAGAGCAGTAAGCAGTGCAAAGAGACCGAGTCGGAACATTGTCAGCTGAATGTAGATATTTAATTTCGTATGCGAAGGGAGAAGGTATCAAAGAGCTTGAAAGAGCAAATATCCTAGATGAATTCAGCTAAATATTTGGTTGTAGACTTAAAATGACTCATGAAAATTTCTCAATTTCTTGACAACTCCCAAATGATATTGTGTAATTTGTACATAAAAAATGAGGCAAGAAGTCAGTTAAAATGAAGTAATGAAATCCACACCGAATGACTCAAGAATTATTTATGTGTACCCAAAACCACCGCATTTAATCAAAATACTTTTAAAATCAGAATCTTTAAATAAATATGTGTATTTCAAGGATACTTTACATCTAATACTGATCCCAAGTCTCTACGTCTTCTTCTCTTTCTTTTTCCTCCAACATTTCCAAACTTGAGTCCCCCTTTGAACCCAACGTTACTGGTAATCCATGGATTGGACTCGAAGCCGGCTCCCCACTTTAACCAATCTTTGTCTTTGATGAAGCCCCCGTTATCCAAAATGATATGGGACTCATGCTCTCTTCCACCTGAGATATTTCCGTAGAAGGTCGTGTTCCATCCAACCTGCGTGTCCCAATTGAAATTCAGCTCTCCACCTATGTCCAATTTGCCATCGCCACCTACTTCCCCACCTGTCGGGCCAGTATCAATTGGGGTAGGTGGTGGTTCTCCAGGAGGAGGAGGAATAGGAAGTGGTCCTGAGGGACGTGGCTCACCAGCTGGTGGTGGAGCTGGAATAATATCGCCGTCATCATCCACACGGCCTTGAAGCCCTTCCCCAGAATAATCATCATGGTATGTCCTTGCCCAAGTGGATGGAACTGCTTCTGCTACTACGTAATCACCTCTGCTTTGACTGCGACCTTCACACAGTTTCTCGCATGCCTCGTTACGAGTCGTTGATCCTGAAAATTATTTAAAATTAAAAAAAATTAGACCCCATTCACAAAGTACAAATTTTTGAAAATATTTTTTTAGAAACGAACAAATTAAAAAATTACCTTCCAATCTAGTGCTTAATGTAGAAACTAGCAGGATAAAAATTGCTAAAGGTCGTTCCATCTTGGCGTCTTAACCTCGCAGCTTCTTGGTGACATTTTTTTACAATGCGTCATATTTCTACAAGCCCAACTCCTGTGGTATTGCTCAACCCCAGTCGATACTTAAATTATAATTTGTTTTTTATGCAAAATTTCACAACTTTATTCCTTCTTCAGTTTTTGATAGGCACCAATGACCAACTATTATCGTCATCATCATTGGCATTTTTATTATATAATCATCACAAAAATGTGTAAAAAAATTGGGCCGTTCATAAAAAAACGGCGTTGACCACTCATGCTCATTTAGACAGTCTCATGTCGTAAGTTTGGTAAAATGGTAAATTTACCGAACTACTACTAAAACGTATTTACACTCAATAAACTTATTATTAGCTTTGTACAACTGTCTATGTTCATTATTTAGGTTTATCTATTTTGCTACTTTAAATTAAATTGTAAAAACTAAATGGCAAACTCAATCTGAACAGCGGCAGCTCATCATCATCATCCCCATCATCAAGGGGCCGTTCATAAATTTCTACTGACTACAACGTCCCTCTTTCGAATTCATCGGAGGTAGACCAACTTCCCATGCATTTTGTATAGCTTTTTCCTCAGTTGGTGGACCGACAGGATAGAATAAAGACGCAAAATATTTAGCGGCTGAATGAGCAAGTCCGTCGCCGTAATCTGCATTTGAGCCACATCCGTCAATATCACAATGTAAGTGAGCATGAGCAGCGAGAGACGCCATGAGATCCATTTGCTACAAAATTCTGGCCTTTTCTATATATTTGCAGAGAAAAAGTGACAGTTTTTTTTTTCATTTTTCATGACGATGATGATACCTAACGTTACTTTTGCTTCTTTACTTTGTATTTGCTCATGGTTTTTATGCATACCTCAGTGGTCGCTCTAATAAGCACGCAACAAAGCCAAATTTCCAAGATAAGGAATCCCATAATGAAGAGAAGTAAAAGGATGTAGAGCAGGAAGCCTAAACCACCATCTACAAAACAAAATGAAAAAACCAACCGCAAGTCAAAATTTAATTCAATTTGAAATTTGAATTCAAAACTGTTGTGCCATTATTATTATTATCAAGTAGTGGTATTTTGTAGCCATTCATTTTGAAGCACATTCTGCGTCTGAATTCGAAACTGACAGTGGCTTGGCTTGTTCAATTAAGAGACCATGACTAGACCAAACCAAACCACAATAATGCAATAATTTCATTGTCTTTAAAAACTTCCTTTCTTCCGTATTCTCACTTTTACGCAAAGTGCCTAAATGCCGCAAACTATTTTTCTTAAATTGTGACAATTTTTATCTTCATAATAATTTGCATATTTACTTTTTATTTTGCACAGTGGATAAAATTCATGAGAAAAACGGCCAAAATTCCTTGACTCAGTTTCCCAAGGGAAAAAGAGAGGCTCATAGTCAACAGTAAAACTTGTCATAAAATACTAAAATGGTCATAAACCACTTTAATTAACGACATCACGCTAAGAAGCATCATGTTTGCTTCTTTGCTAAATGTTTTGGCCTAGCTAGCCGGCAAGGCAAAGCGTAGGCAGCTGACGCTTTGCCGTATGGCGTGGTCTGGTTCTGGTTTGACTTGACTTGGGAAATGAAATAAAATTGATTTATTGTTTGGTTTTTTACTTACGGACATCGTTTCCTAACTTCAGGAGGTAGCCTACATGGGCCCATGGCGCTTTCCCAACTTCCGCTGGAGGTTCAGCTGTGTGTAAAAAACAAAATAAAAAATATAATATTAGATTAGATTAGCGGAACACTTGCAGAGCAAGAGCATATCAGCTCCCATTGAATTATTGCATAATATTTATAATGGCCCATTTATTTCCAATAATTTTAAGGCCAGGCCAGGCCAGGCTTCGTCGTATCGTGCAACTTGAGTAAACAAAGCAAAGGTTCGTTTGGGTTCAAGCCAAAGCCAAAACCAAGCCACAAAAGTCATCGAATGTTGAAGGAGATGCTGGTTGATGATACGGTAAGGCAAGGCAAAAGCTCACAAAATTGATGTGCAATCAAAAATACAGAGCAGCAGACAAGACAGTTCGCATGGTCAACCAAATCATCATAATGAGCATGTATTTTGCATGAACAAAAGGTGGAATTAGGTACACACACTTGAAACGTGTGAACAGTTTTGGCTTTGAGCTGAGCTCCTCTTTCCCTCTGAACGGCCTTCAACAAAGCCGATGACTTTGTTTTGTATTGAAAGAGCAATAGCAGTAATGCAATTGAGCGACAAAAGTAAAATCAAAGAAAAAGGGTGAATTTAGTATTGGTATTTCTTTCAGTTTTTCCTCTTGCCTTTGGCCTTCAGCAACAAAAAGGGTTCTCTCATTCTTTTCAAAATGAATATCAAATGTTGACTTGAATGTATGTAGTTTACTAGTTTACTATGCCATCCCGTTACTATTACAGTGATTTTATTTTAGGATTCTTGGTTCTTTAATTCTTTACCTGTGGCAGTAACCTCCGGATCCACAAAAAGGAATTGAATACTGATAGGTATTGAATGAAAATATGACCACTCCAGGGCAATGCTCACAACCAGCGTGAGGAAGAAGAGGACAATGTCAATGATCGCCAGTCTCTTTGCCCCTTTGCGGATGGGGGTGCAACAAAAAGGGTTACAGACCATTTTCAATTTTTGTATAAATAATAATCCGTCACAAAAATAAAACAATCACAGATCTTGAGTTGAGTTCACGGCCAAATCCAATCCTCCAGCAGTTAAAATTGTCCAGGGATTTATCCAAAATTAGACTAGAGCAGATCAACAGCAGGGGCAAAAACCTCTTCTGCTTTCGTTGTTTCACATGTTCACTATCACCCACTCACTCCCACACAAACTGATAGTGATTGTGATAATTCTAACAAAAAATGAATTTCCAGATGAAAATGAAAGCAACCTACTTTCGGTCAAGGAGTCCAAGAAGAAGGGAGAGATAATAATAATGTGTCGTCGTCCTGCCTCAACACCAAAGCTTCACTGTGGTTTCGTTTCGTTTTGAGAATGGAGATTCCTCAAAAAATATTATATGTTAATGACTATGATTATCATTGAAAATAAGGACGAGAGAGGACAACTCGACATAAATTGTCAAGCAAGACAAGACACTATTTTTTCTCCTTGTTCGCCTCTCAAGCTGATTATAACAAGTAATGGGATAGAGAGGATTGAGTTGTGTGACAGACTAGAGGAGCAACACCACGAGCTCTACGTTTTTCTAACAGAACAGGACAATAATGAGCAGCAGCAAGCAAGCATATCTCACTCTGACTCTACTGCACTACATTTTACAATAAAGCTCTCGGCTCTGACTCAAAAATAACTCACAAAAGCGTGAAAATGAAAACACACGAGAAGGAGAAGAAGGTATTCCCATCAAAGCCAAAGCTACGCAAGGAATACGCAAAGCCTTTTCAAGAGCATAGCATAACAGGTGTGCATTACATTGCAAATGCAAACTAAAACCAAAACCAACGAAGAAGGTGATGATGATGATGATGATGATGATAATGATGATGTTGCAACTGCACCGCTGCCCTACTAATGCATAGAAGCAAACTTCTAACAAGACGATGATGATATGATGAAAAACTTTTTTTTTCTCTTTTCAATCCACAATCAGCTCAGTTCAGACATGCGTTCCTTTGATAAAAGCACAGTACACACGAACGATCTCCTTCTTTTTATAGCACAAAAGCTGAGCTACGCATCCATTATCGTACATCATGCTCAGAGTTTCGTTTGGGAGAATGAATTTTATGCTGAAAATGCAAGTCTATCTACAAACTACAAATATCTATGTACGTACGTTACGTGAGTGACCACTTGGTTTTGGTGTATGGCTTTTGGTTTGGTCTATGGCTTTGGTTTGCAAAAAAAGTATTATTGTGAAACGTCGAGAATATAAAATGTTAACGAGAAGAGAGCAGCAGCAGCAGCTCATAAGGGTTTATGGCAAGAGTCCCAAAAATCAATGTAAATGTAAAGCTCAAGCTGCTGCTTCTTATCATCCTCATCAATCAGCAGCTTACAGTTTGGTTGTAATTTGTAGAGAACTTGTAATAGTCTTCGCATTAGTTCACTTGCTTAATCAGCTCGTGCAATGTAATCATCATCATCAAATTGGGGGAGGATTGCAATGCAGAAGTCAAGTCAAGAGTGGCATACTGGCATGACATGGCAATGTAATGCAGCCAAAAAAATATTATACAGCATTTTTTGGTTAGATACTTTGATAGAAAAACAGGAGTATTTTAGGTACGTCTATTAAATATATTCAGCATTGCATTATTATTGGAGAGCAGGAAACTTGATGCATTTCGAGTTTGAGTCAATTGAAAGCTGCATGATATGATAATAAAACATGCATAAAAGTGTAATTTTTTGGGATCTCTGTCCCATTCTAAATGGGCTGTTTTTTTACATAGTTTTGTTTTGTTGCGTCACATTCTTCACATGTTACATGTCATGAACTCAACTGACGCACGTTATTCAACGTTGTGCTCGTCAGTTTTGTTATTTTTGTAGCTCCGTTTCATTCACTACTCATTTGGGTTTATAATAGGAAAAATCCAAACAACTTGTTTTGGTGTGTCATTCATCTCTATCTCTTGTCCAAAAATACTTGACCATAGCTAGAGCTATTATTATTTTTACTAGATGTTTATGCTTAAAATGTACTCCTCTATTTCATCATCATCATCATTACAAAATAGAGTCGAGTCAAGTCAAGAGTCGTCGTCATTCATCATCCTTCCGTATTTATTTGCCAAACAGAACCAACATCAAAGGCAAACTATCCTTTGCTCTTTCTTTTAATGGAGCTAATGACACAAATTAATCAGGATTGAATGTCAAGTCAAGTCGAAGTCGAAGGACTATTTATTTGTAACAGTTGTAACAAAAATTGCAACTGTTATGTTCTACGCCAGTCCAATTTCTCTCAACATTTTGTTCTCTAGGTAATTGACTTTTAACTTTGACTGTTTTTGGCTACAGAAACTTAGAGAAAACGGAATATAAAAAATTAATTTGTTCCTGCTCCTTTGCCAGAAACCTAAAGAGAAGCGGAGCTACGCTACCTCACTAAGCAATTTAAACCAAAGCACTTTGCAACAGAACTGTGTTTTGGCACATAAAATGATGATTGATGATAACATGATGTGATGTGATGTGATTTGACTGACCCTCTCCTCGCTTCTCCCTCCGTTATGTTAGCTTTTGCTTACATAATTGACCTTCAAATCTTCAGCAAAGATCCTGCTTATCCCTTGAAATCTTATATCTGATCTTTAAATCTTTGTGATAAAATTGAAGAAAGTGTTGAAAAATCTTGGACAGGCGAGTGAGCAAGTGACGCTATCTTTACCGTAGCTCAACAACAGCTCAATTAACAGTTTCAAGTCCTCTTCTCTTCTCTCAAGTCCAATTTCATTTGAACTCTTTCCTTTACTTCTCACATTTTGGCTACAAATATGGCCAATAAGTCAAGTAAAACATGAAGGGTTTCCATGTACAACAAGAAGATACGTTGTATTTGTATATTCATTCATATTACCTCACTACTAACTAACTACTCGCAGTTTTCTAATTTCGACGCCATTCACCATTCACTCACTTCATATTTCATTTCATTATTATTTCATAATTAGAAACCTTTTTTTCCCAATTAAAATCCCATATTTATCCTAACAAATAAATAGACAAGTGAAATTAAGTATGTTTGTAAGTAACGATTTGATAAGAGCTCAAGAATTTGAGAACACAAACATTTTGGTTGGCTTTGGCATTAGTTGGTTGATAAATCAAAATCATATAATTATTTAGTAACTAGTGAAAGCTTCAACGCAACGGCTATGGCTGTTCAACCAAACCTGACAAGATGCCCAAGCGTGAAAAAATCCAATTATTTATTGCCAATTACAGATTATCCCCCCTTTTGTTAAGCAAAGTACCTAATTTATTGTTTACTTTTAATGATTTAAAAAAATATTATTAAAAAATGCATGAAAAATACCATAAAACCATTGAGTTTTTAAATTTTAATAAAGTTTTTTCAAGCTTTAGTCATAAAATCAATAAAAAAAAGTGAATCAAAGTGACTTTGTTCAACCATAAACTTCCCTAATGGTCTAGTAGCCTATAGCCCACCCACCCAACTCTACTTCTACTTTAACAGCTAATTGATATGGTTGGGCGCAATAATACAATAAAAATCTTAAGGATCTTAAATTTCCCTCAGGTTTTAGATGCATATCAAGTGACAAACTCAACAGTAAGGAAAGAAACAAAGATTAATTGTATTGTATATTATTGTATTATTTCTATCTTGCATCATATTTTAACATATCAAGAAAAAAATCCAAAAAAAATCAAACTCAATCTCAATTTTCCCCTTCCGTAATTTATAATTAGAAACTATTGGTGTGGTTTGGTATTTGGTGAGGCTTGCTAATTAAAAAGTAAAGGTTTTAATTAATCACCATACTTATTTATATTGAATGAGTGAATGAATGAATTCATTGAGTGAGTGAGTGAGTGACCTCAGTTTTCTCTCGCCCACGTAATGATCACCATGTCTTATATTTTGTATTACAACTCACAAACTTGATGATAAAGTTAAAGTACCACTATTCATCTTGGTTTTGGTTTTGGTTTTAAGATAAAGATAAGCACAAGCAGCAGTCTACGTTTTTGGCAAGAGGTTTATGGTCTGATTGTTTTATTAGCTCATAATAATAAGTATGATAGTGATATGATATGATATGATGTGATGTGAGCTGCTCGAATCTAACCCCAACCCAACATTCAACATGTGAAACTTAGTAACACCTCTCAAGAGAGAAAAGCTCTCTTGTCTTGTCTTTTTTTCTTTTGATGAGTTCATTATCATTATATTTTATATATAAATTTTTGAACTGTATTGTTTAGTATGCCTTTTCGTTATGGGCGAACTACCTTCATACCTGCGACCTCCCTTTTAGTTTTAACTTTTTTTTAAGTAGTTGAATGTGAGAGAGATGAGCCCTTGGGTTGGGAAATGGAGTTGGGAGCTCAGTCGAGAAAATGTTGCCTCCACGAGAAGACTCACCACAACCAGTGGCCTCCCCGTCGTCCCCAATCACCCAGCAAATTATTACGAAAGAGGGTGAAGACGGAAAAGTTGTTACGAAATCGGAGGAAGACCAAGGTGGTGGTGGTGGTGGAACAAGTTGTGAATTAATTGGTGATGATGTAATCACTGTTCCTCCGGAAGAAGAAGTTAAAAAAGAGGCTGAAGATTTAGTTAAATTTGAGGAGGATGAGAAAGAGCTGGAAGAACTTAAAAAAAGTGAATTAAAAGCAGTGCTTCAGGAACTTGTTGAGGTTCATGATGAAAAGTTGAAAGAGAAAGTTGAAAATGTGAGTGAGAAAAAATCAGAAGTGAATTTGGGTGGTGGTGTTGCTGCTGCCACCACCACAACCACCTCAGGTGGAGAAGGTGAAGTTGTGGAAATATTGACGAATTTGGAATCCCTCAAAACTCCCGAGCCACATGAGGTCGATGATGGGATTGTTCGAGCGAGTTTTGTAGACTTTGTTTTGGAAGAGGATGAGGATGACAACGGTTGTCAGGGCCCAATCGAAGAAGAAGATGAAGATGAGGAGGAGGATGACGAAGAAATGGGACAGATGAATGGCGTGCTCAACCCCGAGTTGCAGAAAATCCGAGAGGAGCAAGTTCGAAAATGGTTGATTTTTGAAGAGCAGAATCCCCATCCGTCATCCCAGTCAAAAAATAATAATAATGTTGAGGATGATGATGAGCATCAGGATCAAGATCAGGCTGCTGGCGACAACACCCTTTCCAGCTTGACATCCATTGACGCCGACAGCTTAGCAGGAGGAAGGTCTGGAGGAATGGATGATGGTGAGGAGGTGGAGGAAGGTGAGCTAAATGGGCTGGACGACGGGCTCCAACGTCGCGTAAGATTTTTGACGGACACGGAGGGAAATCTCTTGATTTCCGTTTTCATGACCAAGTTAGTCACCTTATTCCTCTCTATTATCAAAATTGCCTCAGGTGGCTACCTTGACTATCTTTCTATTGCACAACCACCATCACCATCTTCTTCACCTTCTTCTTCTTCTTCTTCTTCACCTTGTTCCACCTCACTTTCCGATCACGACCTCACAACAGTCACAACTTCTACCCTCAATTCTAGTCAAATTCAAAAATGCCAAAGCCAACTACTTGTTGAGAACAAAGACCAACTTTATGAGAAACTTTATGCTAGTCAAGAAAGCTATTCATATTCTTCCTCTTGCTCTTCCGCTGACTCTTTCATTCTCCTTCTTGAGCCACCTGATCATGATTATGTTGATGAAGAAGACGATGATATTCATGTTGATGTTGATGATGATGATGATAAATCACCCACCTACCAAAACGATAGTGACGATTATTACGACGAGTCTACAAGCGCCACCTCCTTTTCTATTCTTATTCATAAAAGCACGCCGACAACCCCATCCATGTCCATGTCAGAGGAACCATCCATGGTCAGCAATAATGGAGGTGGTGGAGGGACTACTGAGGTGGATGGGGAGGGTGGAAATCCTTCCCTTATTGTGAGCCCTCCAAGCTTAACTGCTGAAGAACAACTTGAAGCTACTAAGGTGGATAAAAATTTGGCTGAAGTCGAGGTGGCACCAACACCAAGTGCACCACCTCAGGTGGATGTGGAACTTGAGGTGGAGAATGGAAATGAAGAGCTGTTATACGAGGAGGAAGATGATGATGATGATGAAGAGCCTCCGAGTATTGTTTTGGTGGCACCAGCGCCACCCACCTCAGCCCCTCCAACACAGAAGGAAGAGGATGAAGGTGGGAATTCTTCAGATGAGACACTTTCCGTCTCATCTTGCAACTCTATGATTGAAATTATGCCGCAAGAGAAGCCGTCAGTGATTGATTTGGATATGAATAATAATAATTATGTTGAGGATGAGGTGGAAAAGCAAAGGTCACCAACACCACCTCAGGTGGGAACTAAGGTGGAGGTGGAATCAACGCCAATAATGCCGGCTCCACAAGCAAACTTTCACATTGAAAGTGAAAAGAAGGAGATAGAGGATGCCGAGCAGCAGAAAATGGAAGTTCTCCAGCATGTGGTTGAGGAACTGGAAGAACAAGAAGAGGAGCAACCAGCAAGTCTTATTATTCACGAGCTGGAGGAACATAACGAAGGCTTTGCTTCACAAAACGGATTGGAAGAACAACAACGAGCCTCATCCCTGTCACCTCCCGTTATAAAATTACCAAACATTGATGAAAACAACAACGTCGTGTCAGAATCCGAAGCTGATTATAATCAACAGAATCAAGAGGAGCAGCAGCAAAATCAGCTTGAGCAACAATTCAAATTCAATCCAACTCTTGAGCCGGTTCAAGCAGCAGCACCACAAACAGCAGTGGTCTCCCCAATCCCAATGCAAATGCCAGAACTCCGCCGCTCTTCTTCAGATTACGGTTGCGAGGATAATCCAGAGAGATTTACTCCCCCGTCCAATTCCCACTCTCCGCTTCGAAGAACCAGAAATGGTTCGGATGGTTTGGGTTCTGAGGAAGATGAGGATCATTCCCAAATGGTTTCCCTTTGCATTCAAGAAGAGCATATTTCCGCAGTTGCCGTGACAATCGCCAAGTGGGAATCAATGTCAAAAGCCCAATCAACTGAGAACCTTAGTACCATCCCTCCATCACAAGGTGCAGGGGGGACACATCCCCCCGTAGCAAAAACATGCAGTTCTCCTTGTCCAGCTAAATCAGTGATGATGAAACCAGTTGGGAAACTAGCACCACAACAACTTCAACAAAATCAACAACAGCAAAATCAGCAAGTTATTGTGCAGCAAACCCTCGTCCAAAATAACAACAGAGAGAGCAAGCTTGTCAGCCAGAACAATAGCCAAAATTACCAAGAAGTCCCGCTTCCCCTTAACAACCCGAATCCCCCAGTGGGAACTCCTTCCCCCGTCATCGTAGGAAAAGCAGCGGGTTGGAATGCTTGGGGGAAAGGGCTAGCAAAAGAGCCAGAGATTCCACAGGTCAAAAAGGAAGTAGTTCAAGGGGGAATTCCAGGACGAGAAGATGATGAAGTAATTTATGCTCAGCCTAATCACTCTGCTGGAACAACTATGACGAGCATTCAAAATCCTTCCGCTATTTTGAAAGCTTATCCAAAACCATTGAGCCGAGGAGAAATTGTTAATTGGCTGAAGGAGGGGGAAATCCATAGAGCTGGGATAGTAGTTAGCTACGGTCAAAGTCATAACCATCATCATCATCCCCCCGTGGTTGCAGTTCAAGGACAGAATAATAATAATACTTTGGCACCTGGAGTTGTGAATTGGTTTTTTGGTAAGAAAATAAAATATTAATAATAAATTCAGCGACGAAAATGTTTTTACTAAAAAAATATTCAAGTTAATTTGAGAAAAAGTTGTGAAATATATGTGAGTATATTTATTGTTCAGGTCTAATAAGCAGACAGCAAGCAGAGCGCTATCTGCATGGTCAGCCACCTGGCACGTTCCTCGTCAGGATATCGACGAGGATTTGGGGTTACACGCTTTCTTATCAGGTTCATTTACTCAACCAAATCCATCCCCCCTCATAAAAATTATGTGGATGTACCTCAAAATTTTATACCAATTTATTTATTTGCTTACCTTCTTGTTTTTTATTTCATTTAGGCATCCACACAACGCACCAAACACTTTCTCATTTCCGCCATCAACCCCGCTGTGCCCGCAACATTGACGGCGATCACGGACACAAATGGCGTTGGCCCCACAAAACTTCCCCCACAAACAGGGAAGCAACAACGAATGTCTCCCTTTGTTCCACAGGGACGGTATGCTTTTATCGGGACAAATATGACACCTTATGGAACCCTTGTTTCCCTCATTCGTCACCATTCCCATGCACCAATTACCAAGTTGGGAGGAGAAAAGTTGTTGAATGCTTGTCCGGGAGGACCCCAAATCCAGGGGTTGGAGCAGTTGTTTAAATAACATTGAGAAAAGAAGAAAATGAAACATATTTAAAATGAGATGAGCTTCATTCACTTAAGTCTGATTCTGTTGTAAAATACTTATTGATGGTTAAAATATTAATATTTACTCCCCGGGAAATTATATGGTTTGTTACTCTAAATGTGTAAGTTTTTTTGGCCAATAATAAATGCCACCTTCTTGTTTGTCTGTCCATGTCCGTTATATCAAAATGAATAAATAAATATATTATGTGCAATGTCAACCACAACCACCCGCTAGCTAAGTTGTTTTCATTTCAAGAATCATAGTCACAGTATATTTGTTGAGCAAGCTAAGAAGTTCTATAGCACCGTCGTTTAAGCAGCGCAAAATATTGTAAAAAATTCATTTGCGACTTTTATCTTTGCACTAATATTATTCAATGGGAAAAATCATTAATGATAAGTTAGTGTTTGTAATTAGTGGAAAATAGTTAGCTTCAACGAATTCTGCATTAAAAATTAAATTATTATTGATATTTTGTTTAAAATCGGAGGAAATACGGAGGGATTAAAAGAAAGTGTAAAAATTGTTAAAAAGGTGCTCATATCACGAGCCAAGGATTTACTCAATGGCTCTTGCAAATACATACTACGATTCTTGCTCCGTCGAATGATACATGAAAAGTTGCAAGATGGCGCAACCAACCCAGAGGTAGGATTTTGAGTAGAATGTTGAGAACTCTGTGTTTTTGCTAGTGAGCGACGAAAACGAAAATAAATGCAAAGATTGGTGGTGGAGTGGAACTTATAAATCGCGATTTTACATGTTTAATTGTCATTGTTTCCACTCAAATTTTCACAATCATACTTTTAAACCATTTGCTGTCAATAAGGTGTAATTCCGGAAGATTTTGGAAAATTTAACGTAAATACTCATTTAAAAGCCTTGGGTTTTTAGCCGGCCCCTGTGGTCTAATAATGACCGGTCCAATTGCCAAAAATATCAGTTTTCAAGCACATCAATTTGAGAAGAAGTATTTAAGATGAATATTACATACACTCTTACGACACATTTGCAAAATATAAGCGGATAGAGAGCGTAAAATAAGTAAACTACAGCCAATAAGTTAATTTAAATTTTTTTGAAGCAAACACCACTTATTTTATGGCCTCCGGTTGATAATAAATGATTTTAGTTTAATCACTACGAATAATAAGGCTCTAGAGAAGTTGGGGCTAGTTTTAGATTTTTTACGGTATATCTCAGATTCTGTTGTGTACTTATGTGAATAACTCCGAGTGAGTTGTGCTCATCATCATCATCCTTTTCTTGATGCGAATTTGTCAAAAGGGTTTTTCTTTCTCCTCCTTCAGTTGTACCTTATCAATATGTTAGTATTTTTTGTTAACTTGTGGGACTTTGCGTCGTCCCTCCAAAAATTGATTATTGTCGACGGACAGACATTGTCGACAGACGTAAAACCATTACTTCACTTCGTTGAGTGATCATGTCAGTAGAAATAGCCTTTACTATTACCAAGCTCCTTCCAAAATTCTTCAACTACTAACTTTCATCGTTGCTTAAATGTTCTGAAAAATTTGTGTGCTATCCCCAAAAACTTAAATTTTCATCACAAGAAGCATCATCAAAGGCGTATAATTGTGCATAAAAACTACCCAAAAGTTAAATATTCAACTGTTTTAACTCATAACGTCTCCAAGAAATCTAGGCAGAAAATGAGAAGAGAGAAACAAAAAAGTCACAATCAAACCATGCCGGTAGGCAATTCACTCAATGACTGTTTCATTATCAATAATATCAGCTCTAAATTACGCCAATGGTAATACATCCGCTCTTACTTTACTCCGAGTTAGCTCTACACATCATTATCATCAGCATCCTTTTCTAGATGTGTATAATATATTGGTTTGCGATGATGTGGTATCATGTTCAAAGGATTCTTCTCCTTCAATTGTACTTTATCTAAATGTTAGTATTTTTTTAACTTGCGGAACTTTGCGTCGTCCCTCCAAAAATTGTTTTTAAGTTATCGTCGACGGACAGACATTGTCGACAGACGTAAAACCATTACTCCACTTCTGAGTGATCGTGAGTAAAATACAGCCTTTACTATATTACCAACCCCCTTCTAAAATTCTTCAACTACTGACTTTCGTCGTTGCTTAAATGTTCTGAAAGACTTGTTTGCTATCCCCAAAAAGTTAAATAAGCATCATAAGAAGCATCATAAAAGGAATACAATTGTGCATGAAAACTACCCAAAAGTTAAATATTTAACTATTTAAACTCATAGCGTCTCGAAAAAATCCAGGCAGAAAATGAAAAGAGAGAAACAGAAAAAGTCACCATCAAACCACGCTGGTATAAAATTCACTCAATGACTCGGTGCGTGTGCATGCATCTAAGTCAGAATGGAGTAAAGCAATGCTTAGCTGATGCAAGATGCTACGCTCAACTCAGATTATGTAACGAAGCATCGTCATCATCATCATCGTCAATCAAGGCTAATTTAAGTTGCTTATTATATAACACCATTTATTTCGTAATAAAAATTAAAATGATCAAGAGTTACGTAACCATTTTAATTAAATTTCTGCATCTAGCTGAACATCATCAACTTATAAATTATTATCAATCCTCTTATTTCCCCCTCAATATGGAAGCTATTAAAAGACTTTTTGTGGTTATCATCGCCCTTACTTTAACAGGGTTATCTGACGGTAAGCAGCAATCCACACGAGAGTTAATAATTTTAATTATTAAACTTTAAATAAAACAATGACATTTTTTTGCATTAATTTAAAGCAAGTAGCCGAAAAGCCTGTGACATAATTTGTGGCGGTGGAGTTGGTTCTCGAGATAGCCCAATTTTGTATCCAAATGGACCCAACCATTGGACCCCTCATGCCCCCGGAATATTATTGTACTCTGGATCTAACGGAGGAGGAGGTGGTGGAGGTGATCTCAGTGGACGAGTTGGTGAAACTGTAGGATTGGCCAATGGTTTTGAAAGTGTGGTAGGAAAAGTGGAGGGAGTATGGGACACGAAGCTAGGACTAGATTCAGAACTTGAGGGCCACATTGATGGTCATCGGGAGCACGAGCAGCTAATTAATCTCGCGGGTGGGGGCTACATCAAAGACAAGGATGGGATCAACTGGGGACTCAAAGGAACTCTCAAACCAACATTCGGAACCCAAATCACTATCAAGGGGGAGCTGGGATATGGTGGGCGCCGTCGACGTCGTCGTGACGTTGAAAATAGCGTACTTAATACCAACTTTTATCTATAATACTAATAATATTATTACTATGACCACATAAATCTCAAGTGTACTGGTTTTTTTGCATAAAAATAAAGTCGTTTAAGGATTCTGCTGTGTTGCCTCATCTTCGTCTCTTCCCCACATGGACATGATTTATTTCTGATGGGTTCATTCTGCCAAAACTTTTTGTGGTTTTTTTGGGCGTTGCAATATTTTTCCCTGTAAAAGGGAAGTTCCTGGCCTTGTTTCACTCATCCTGAACGCTTTATTATCCAAGATGATAATCAGGGTTGGCGTTGGTCTTGGCAATAAGCAAAAAATCGCTTTTTTGAAAAAAAAATGGCAAAAATATATTTTACTACTTTACCTCCTGATTACTGGTTGAATGGCAATACAAAAAAAAACTCAAGTGGGCAAAAAGTCATTTGTGCCAACCCTGATGCTAATGTATTTTTTAGGTGAGAAAAAGTTTCCAAACTTTTTCTTCCCCTTTCATATGGAAATACTGAAATACCTCTACAGCGGAAATGATGTACGTAAGCCGCCTTGGCGGCGCCCGGAAATGTTTCGTTTAGCATACTATACTACTAGATCCGATCTCTCCTGCCAAACTTCTCCTCGGAGAAACCCACTCAAACACATTGAGATAGAGTCAAGTCAAGCTCTGTTAGCTATACTATGTTGAGCTCGATCGGATCCAGCTCTCCTTTTCCAGTAGCATCTCTCCATGTTTCCTCACTGCTTCCAGCAGCTGTTCTAGCTCTCCTTTTCTCAGTCTTTCTCATTGAGATAAACTTTTTACTCCCTTTTTATTACCATTATTAATACTACTATCACAATAATAATCTTCCACTCAACTTTATTAAGTAACCAAAAGCAAAACCAACCACAAAACCATCAAAAATGGAAGAAGAAGCTTCTACTCCTAATAAAGATACTACGACAACAATGAACACAAAAATCCTTCGCTCAATGGAACAAGAGATATCCAATCTAAATGAGGAGCTCCTCACAGCCAACAACTCCGTCCAAACATTTTGGGCTCCAGCTTTGGAGCAAGAGCGAGCCCTCCGTTTAGAAACAACACTTCATCTCCTCTCCCAACTTCAATCACGAGATGAGGAAATTAATCGACTCCAAACGGAGCTGTGTGGATTAAAAACGGGGAAAACTGAAACAATATTAGTTGGTGGTGTTGGTGGTCGGACTGCTGCTCCTATTATTACAGCTACAACTCCTCTTGATTGTGACCACTCGAGTTTAGTAACCACAATTCAGCCAAAATCCCAACAACAACTCCAAATCCAACAGGGAGATCAAGAAGGGAAGCCAACTACTTGTTATTCAACGTCCGAAGACGGGAATGGGACGAAGGATCCTCTTGATTGTGACTGTGGGCACGCAAGTCGGGTGGCTGTGTGTGGCTGTGGAATTTGTTGGTGTTGCTTTGTCTGCGTCGCGTACTCAACATATACTTTGTTTTTTATGTGAATGGCTGGGGTTTTGTTGTGTTGTGTTATGGTTTTTTCTTTTCATCTTTTTTTCGTGCTCGGCTTACAAAGTAGTAGCTGCTAGTGATGAGGAGTCTACGAGTCTACCTTATTGGTTGTATTTTTCATTAGGATTTTATTCCCTCTTGACTCTTGGCTTCATTTTCATGCTGAAAACTTGACATTGAAAGTTGTAATGGTGGAGCGAGCGTGTGCAAATTGATACCATGGGAATGCAGAGGAGGAGGAGGAGAAGGGAGGAATGTTTCATGCATCATTAATAACATAATCAATCCTGTCCTACTTTTTTGGGGAAGCCATAAACAAACACAAAGTCATGGTGAGAGAAAGTTCCGTTCCAGAAAACCCGAGAGAAAAGCTAATTTCATGGTTGATGCAAAAAAACAAAGCAAGCATCCATCCTGCTGATTCTCATATCAATATCATCATCGCTCTCTCTCTCTCACTCTCTCACTCACTACATTATTCAGGTCAGTGCGTAAATCTCTGCAGCAACCCAAAACCAAAGCAGCTGCAGCAGCAGCAGCCAGCCAGCAGCTCCTCAAGCTCAGCTAGATTTCTATGCATATTCTCAGCAGCACTCAACTCTACTCAAAGTCAAGTTACGTCATAGTCACATAGCCAAACACTTACTTACTTTCTTTCTTCACCAGCCAGATTTTTAGATGAGGTGGTGAAATGGAATTTGCTTCAGTCCCACTTTGACTTTCATTCCGTCACGTCACACCACAAGAGAAGGACTTGGGTAAAAAACACGTAACTACTTGAACCGATGGTGTCTCTAGCTTTACTCATCGGCTCAATGGAATTGGAGGGGGAGCTTCAGAACTTGGAGTCAAGTAACAGCACCACATACATCTCTTTAAAAGACGAAGATCAAGTCCAAGGTTCGAGGTCGATCGATCGGTCCCCAATTGAAATTGAAAGTGGGAAGAGGAGCCCTTGTCCTATTCAGGAATTGGAAGAAGAGCCCCAACCACGGAGGAATAAGCCGCAATTTGGAGCCGTAAGTAATTCCTCATCCTCTTCCTCATCATCAACAACGGCTGAGCTCCTTCACCAAATTAAATTGAAAGATGAACAGATTCGAAGGTTGGAGGAAGAGTTGCTCATTGTGAGAAGTGAAGTTGAGTGCTTTAGAAAAAGTTGTTGGTGTTGTGTCTCCTGTTTTGTACTTTGCTTATGAAAATGATAAAATAACTTGAATAAATTCAATTCAAGCTATAAAAGAACTATGAGAACAAAAAACCACTCGGAGCTAAAAAAAATTCCAACAAGACCAAAACACCAAGAGCAGCCAAAGTTTGTGTATCCAAAAGAAGAAGAAAAAGAAGTAGTTTTGAAGACTGGCCAAAGATAGTATTTTTTATTAAATTGTGAGAAAAAAAATGATTTATTTCCCTAGCTAATGATCAAAAATATTTCTGACAACCTTCCTTTTTCCAATTGGGTTGTGAAAATAAAGTGACTCGATACAAAATTTTATGAAACAGAATGAAAAAGATAATATGATTTATAACATTTCATCGTTAACTTTATTAGAGCATTGGCATCAGTTTTTGGCTCATATTTTACCGCCTTTTAATGGTTTATTACAATAATTAAAGTGAGCACGGCATGACATTATAAAATAAGCGAAAACCAGTTCCTACCACTGAGACATCGCTACGAAATACAACCAAACGGATGTCACTAGACGCTACAATACCAAATTCGTTGCTTGCACACAATTGACTAATCCTTTGATATCCTTCCCAAGCCCAAAATTTGTATACCGTTAAATGGTCAATACAACTCCCTTCTAATCCTTGGGAATCTGGAACAAAGTTTACAACCGTGCTAATTCCGTCTCTTTGCAACTTTTCATATGGGAGAAATGTGAAGGTAGATAATTCATTGTTGGAATATGATTCTCCTCTTGCTTCAGGATATTTCAAATGGCGTAGCTCAGTCGTAGAGGGTGTTAACACGTAATGCCTGGAATTATAGGAATATTGTTGAGCTGGCCCATCTTGGGATGTCCATCCGAAATGAAATCCATGTTGATTTTCGGGTCTACTTCCAGTAAAATAGGTTAGGATAAGGACTGGGCAGTTATTCGGTAGATGCGTTTCGCCTGTGCCAACCCTGCAGGAAAAATGGATTTTTAGATAAAAGTTAAAACACAATTTACAAATTTAAATTTGGTTTTTAATCCATTTTTTAATTTGTTTTATAAATTAAAATTTGGTTTTTCAATCTATTTTTTTTAAATTTTTTTAAAATTTAAATTAAGTTTTTAATCTATTTTTTAAATTATTTTTTTAAACTTACAAATCCCTGTTGAACAGCGTAATGTTGCTTCCACCCGTTGATGAAATGCAAGTTGCAATAAGGCCACCGTCGTCAGAGCTGGTTCTCAAGGTGTAATGAATTCGGTATGACTTAGCGTCCCGAGCCCTAATTGTCCAGACACATCGTTCGTTTGATGAAACGGCACGGGAATCCTTGTACGCAATGGTTCCCTGAGAAGATAAAAACACTTCTCCACAAGCTGCTTCTTGTTGCCCTTTAACTATGTGGCTTCCGAGGAAGACCACCCCAAAAATAAAAATGTTTATCACAAGTTTCAACTCCATGATTTCTTCCAAATAACTGGATGAATCAAATGAGTCGCTCAGCATTTATATACTAAAGAGGTTCCCTAAAGACATGAACGTAGACGATGATGATGATGATCTGATTCACTTTAATTCGTTACTCATGCAAAACACAAACCTATGAATTTGGTTGACCCGTCTGTCCAACTTTTTTATTTTGGGGCAATGTGAATGACTTCAATTTAGCGTGAATTTACAATTTATTTATATACGTCAAATATTCCTTAATTTAAAAAAATGGTTTGCTGCTCAATAATTATCTACATAAATTTCTCATTTTACCAAAAACACAATTTTTCTTAAAATTTTGTTTGTAGCGAGTCGCATTCAATCATAGCTCAATTCAACGATAATATTTCGCTCAAGCTCACATCAGCGACCAGTTCTTGACCTCTATTTTCATAGATTGCATTGGTAGCACTCCTTTTCATTCAAAAACGTAAAATTCAGTGAAAATTAAAAGGATTCAAAGAAAACTCAAGCAATCATCCGACCAATTTACATACATAAACGTTTTTTACAAACGTTCATCAAATTTTTATGAATGCTGCTGGAGCATCATAACATATTATGAAAAATAAATCAAATATTGCTGTCACCCATAAATGTTGAGTAAATCTTTCCACTTTTTATCAAACCAAAATAAACGTTTAATCAAAACTGCTTGTGAAGTATAAAATAAATACTATGTTTCACATTTATTTCCCCCATTTCCACCATCCTTATTACAAGTACATCCATCATACGTTGTCAGAGTCGCATTAAATATCACAGAATCTCCCCAAATGGCTTGTTGCATTTCAACATCTTGAAAAGCCTCTGCAACCTCTCGCATTGGGCCTGAATGACATTCCTCTGTGAAGGTCATGTTCTCCCTAGAGCTGCCAACACAACCCCGAAATGTTGCACGAAATGGGACACCACTTCCACCTCCAACTAAAGAGGACCAGGCTCCATCAACAAGGAAATTGGTGCAGGTAAAAGTTGTCGAAGTATTTTGAAGTAGGGAACAGTCAACAAGAAGGGAACTATCTGGAATGAGACCTCGTTGACATGATGGATGAGGAGGAGGCTTGAGACGGATTCCAGAAGGGATTTCAGTCTCCGCGTGAACACAATGGTAGCAATTAAGTCCTGGGTAATATTTATATAAAAAATAATAAAATAAAACAGAAGGAAAGCATTAACAATTGAATATACAGGCTTTTTTATTGATAATGGTACACTTTTCTATGCATTTAAATATACTATTTTAATATTACCTTGCACAATCCCGAAGAAACCCAATACACAAAATAAAAATGCTGCAAATAATGCCAAAAGTTTCATTTTAAATTTATATTAATGGGAAGAGTTTAACCAAAATTAATGAAATTATGTTTAGTTGGCAGAAGAGAAATGTGATAAAGATAAATTTGTTTAGCATCGAAATTGAAACTGTTCTTCCCATAGATTCCATATCTACTCATTATTATTATCATCATCATCATCATCATCATTTGATAAGCGTTGATAAAGTTAACCTTCATTTTCTTTCCTTGTTTTTGTCATCGTTGATTTACACCCACACTTGAAAGCCTTTCAATATCAAACCAAAAGCAACCCACAAACCCAGTGCGGAATCTCATTTTGTATCACAACCAAACCCCAGCTAAGCTATACTCTGAACTGGACTGGCAACTGGATCATCATCACATCAATGTTATTTGATTACCTATAATTAATTCACATCGTTGTTAATAGAACTCCCGTCTCCGTTGACTAATTGGCTAGGGAAAACAGGATTACTTGGCGAGATTGCATATCGATCCAAATGCAAGCATTTCTGAAGAACCTACTCACTACTCACCACACCATCATATCATCATCATCATCATCATCATCATATCCCCACACACTTTTGTTTGCTTATGATATGATTGATTGCCTTTCACAGAATCGAACGATTGAACCGAAGCTTTTCTATGCGTGCAGCCTTTGTTTCCATAAGAGAATGGGAATGGAGAATACGCGTTTCCACAAAGCAAAATAGCAACAAAAAACCAATTTCACGCAGCAATGATGATGAGGATCTGATGAGATTTCAGGTCATTTCCTTACTTCTTTTGTTGGTTGAAACAAATTTTACCAACGTCGGCGATTGGCATGTTCTATATAGCGTTTGGTTTTAGTTCGTCAGCTCCTTTACGTAAATTCTCATCCTTTCAATATTTGTATATTCATATGAAATGGTATGTTCATTGACTTTTGGAGTCATTAAATTATCAGTAAAATGATAAGAGCAGCTGGAGCGTCATTCTACAGCAGGGAATTGCATGCGTCTGATTTACTGATATTCAGCATAAAAAGCAGGATGAGTGTGGTTTGGTTTGCGGTAGTACTTGACCATTGCGTAAATTAAAACAAACTTTGTCATTTTGTCGAAGAAAAACTTGCAATTTTTTATGTAAATTTGAGTAGAGAACGTAGTAAATCATCATGGATTCTAGTCCCGTTACTTTTGTTTCTTCAAAGCAACTATATAGTGGAGAATTTCAGGGGGATCCTATTACCCAACAGCCAACATTTACTCCAATTACCGATACCGATTTTCAGCTGGGTGGTGGTGGTGGTGGTGTTGAGCCGGGTGTTGATACAATTCCAGACGGGGTAAATGACAAGAAGAAAAAAGATCATTGCTGCTCTGGCTGCTGCTCCTCACCTACTCATCATTCCGGCTCGAGTAACTGCTTCCCTTTTTACTTTTGGGGGTCAAATAATTCAGATTGTGACTGCTGCTGTTGTTGCTGTGTTGGTGATGGTGATGGAGACTGTGATTGTGGCGACTGCGACTGCTGTGGGGATTGTGATTGCGGAGGTTGTGACTGCAATTGCGATTTGAACTGCTGAATATGATAGAATGTTTTATTTAATTTTTCTTCTGTTGCTCAATGTTGAAATTGTTTTGTTAATAAAAATTACCAGCTAAATAAATATTTTACGTTAAGGCCTTCCATGAAAGTTGGTTGCATTCGTTATCACTTTGAAAAAGAGGAAATTTGTGGTAACTCATTGGTACTTTATGAATATTAGTGAATGAAAAAATATGTTTGTTTTTAGCATTAGCTATTTGCCAAACTAGAGTCTCTTCTTTTACTCGTGATCTTGTAAAGTAAAAAGTTGTTTTCTAAATTCCACATTTTACAAGTCTCAATTTAAAGAGATTAAAATTGTATTAAAATCATCAATTGTGTGCCGTTTTCATATTTGATTGCATTAAGTCGAATAGATGATAGGCCAAGAATTTTTTATTAGATGGATTTTTTTAGAATAATAATGTACTTTTATTTAAAACAAATCCAAATCGGAAGAGAACATATAAATGGTATGCCTGATCGAATGGAAAAATGCTTCAATAATATTTACATCATAATGCAGGACCTTACTTGAAAGATGTGATAATATCATTAGTTTAAAGGTGATTTCTGTCTGTCTTTCATCTCGCATTTTAGCAGTTTGCCAAAATAAAATCTTGCAATGCATTCTCCCAAAACAACTGGTCCACATGGGAAAATTAGCACATTATAAGCATACAGCCGTATTGAGTTTCACTTAAAAGAAAAGTCTTGCTCGCAAACCCAGCTTTGTAGTTGTCCACAAAAACATGGATATGCATTATTCATATCCTTCACCATAATGTGAGATTATTCTGATTGTCTTTTGGTTAGCACGCTACAAAACGACACACAAACTAACCAGCAATGAACAAGGGCATACATTTAATACTGATTTTGTCAGTAACAAACTCTCCGCAAAACACCAAGGACTTTTCCTAATTTTCCCTATGACGATTTAAGTGGATTATTGTATCAAGTTATCAAGCAAAAATATTATGAAAATGGAAAATGGAACAGAAGCAGATATTCTGAGGTCTGGTGTTACCTCACAACCTTTACCAACTTCCCTCAACTTCAGTAACAATGTTGATAATGACAATGACGCTGAGGAACAAAGGAAGAAATGGGAACAACGATGTGAAGATTGTTGTTGTTGTGAATTCTGTTTTTCGTATTAGATTTTGGAATGTGACTGTTGTCAAGACTGCTGAACTTAATACCAAATTTAATAAACCATAGAAGAAAGCCGTAAATTTTAGATTTTATCTTTATTTAGGACAACAACTTTACAAGCATGTTATGTATTTTCTTATAAAAAAAATTATGCCGTATTTTTTACAATAAATAAAGTTCGGTGCATCTATTCAATCTAGTTTGTCTGCGGGAGTTCCTGTTTATGGATAAATTTAATCGTCTACAAGTACTGGTAATCATGATCAATTATTCCTTTTGTGGAGATCCTTTTGAGAACAAAATAGAATTATGCACTTTGTATACAAATCCAAATCGGGAGAGAACATATAAATGGTTCGCTTTAATACCACTTAACTGATAAGTGAGGAAATTAGCAGAAAATCGAGCCGTATAAAGCATTATTTAATATCGAAGTCTTTGTATTTGTCTACGTAAACATGGTATTACATTATTCATATCCCTCATTATAATTTCAGATGATTCTGATTGTGCTTTAGTTAGCACTCGCGAAACGACACACAGACTGGTTTCCATCAATGGACATGGATTTTAATACTCATTTTGTCAGTAACAAATTCTCCACAAAACACCAAGGACTTGTCCAGTTGAAGGAGTTCCCGATTTTTACCAAATGAGAAAAACCATTCGCAATAATCCATGTCTGTAACGGAACAGCCATCTAACACCAATGCTGGTTTCCAGCCAAGCTCTTCAGATGAAGTTATTGATAAAAATTTCCCAGTTCCAAAGCTGGGTGGTGCAGAACATGGATGCTGTTGTTGGAACACCGATCCCGGGTCGGACGAATCCAACCGGCGCTGTTACTTAATTTTTTGTGAATCTATTTTTACCATTTGTTCATCTCTTTTTTGTTGCTGTTGCAAATTTTATTAGTCAATGTTTACCATGGAAATATATCAAGTGAACAAATAAATGCAAGTAAGAAAATAAATATAATTTATATTTTGAGTCTCAATAATATATTCGCACCACAATGAAATAGGCATTATAAATCCTTTTGTAGAAGACAACTGGTTTGTGCAGTGAGGTTTGAATTTTATCTGTTGTAGGAAGCTTTTGAATAGAAACCGATTAATATAAAACTCACGCAGGATTCTTTGATGTGAAAATGGAATTGTAAAACGACTAAAGTACGTCTATATCTCGTGCTAAAAAAGCATGATGATTATATGATGCATTATTTTCTGTATACACATGCATTTTCATTGCCCAAAATATTTCGAGCTTTGCCATTTGGATGATTGTGGTTAGTGCTTGCATTTAGTATAAATTTGGTCGGTAACAACCTCTCTGCAAAATCATTTTATTGTGTGTATGTGCACCACCACTTTCCAGCCACAGCGTAGTGTTTTAGATGAAGCTGTTGATAAAGTACGTTTCCAAGCCTCAAAGCAGAAGCATGGGTGCTGTTACAATGACAAATTTTGGGCATGCTACCACTGTGGAAGACCAAAATACCTCGCGTTTTCTCGTTGTTCTTTTGTACCGCGTGCCATGATAATGATATGATGCCTACTTCTTTGCGTATTCATTCATGCTTTTCGTGATTAACATTAATAATAGGCACCGTTCGCAAATGAAGTACTGTGATCGTGATGGTAGTCAATCACCGTCACAAATGGTACTGTAAATGTCGCAGGGTTCGCAAATTCAGACTGTAACAAGTACGGTAGATTTTTAAAAAAAATGAGGTCCACGCGCTCTCAATTCCCATGCGGATTTGTCATTGTCATTGAACAATGATATTCCATATAGAAGCTATTTGTTTGCAATGCATTCTCAACACCATCTGGTGACGGGTTTCAGTTTTTTGAGAAAAGCTTTTTACTGTAGCTTCGTCGCTACAGTACAATACTACCATCACAGTACTCAAAATGGCTTACAATACCACTTGCGAACAGTCCCTAATAGCATCACATTGCACAAACAAACTTTTCTACTAAAAAACACTGCGAGCAGGTGCTACGAAAATTTAAAGCAAGCATATGCTACTACATTTATTTTATTTTAAAGTTGTTGGTTGCATTATGCTACAAATTTTATTAGTTCCCGTTCTGAACAAAGTTTTATATGCGGGAATATTTTGCATTACAATATATTCTACCAGTTTAAATTTTACACAAATGTATTTAGCAAGTAAATCTAATACTTTGGATTAATCTATTTGGCATGCAATTTTGGTCAGTTGTTTCACTAGATGTCAAGCTTTTGAAAACTAAACTGAAAACTACTTGAAAAGCATAATATTTGGAAAAGCAGCACCAACATATGGCCCCAAGGTGTTACTTGGCATTCCAAAAGTCGTAATTTTAAAAGAGTGGCCATAAAAACTGACTGGACAATTTTGGCGAAGCCTAGCAACGAAGCAGACGGTGTACAAGGCCAGTTCTAATTCCGGACTGGTTCCAATAAACATTGATGTTGATGCCTTAGTAAAAATGCCTGTGTTTGTCCCAGGGTTAACCCAATTGAACTTATTTTCACTGATGGACCATCCCTATTGCGAACAGGTGATAAATAAGTTTTTCAGATCAAAGATTGGTTACGATGTTACGGAAGGGAATGTAATAAGTTTAAAAAATAATAATTAAGACATTAGAGTCATTAACCTACCACAGGACTCCCTTTATTAGCAGAAATGGATGTGTTTGTCCCGAAATATTCGATACGTGATGGTGCTGCATTTTGTTCCGCGTGATAGTATACCCAATTATGAAATCCAACAACTTTTGTTCTACAATTTGGGCGAGTATCTTTAGGCTTCACCTCGCCCAAAAAAACATGTTCAAACCCACACGACCCCAACTTTTTAGTGTCAGTGTCTCTTGAATACGGTGTAAACCAAATTTTTTCGAAATCCTCGTCTTTATAAGTCGAGACTTCCGCCTTAAGAAATTTCACAGCTTCTTCCATAATAGGAGTTTCATATATGATTTTAACGAACTCCTTTATTTTTGCTTTATTATCATCAGAAAATGATTCCTCCTTGTGGACTTCAGGGTCATATACTCCAAATAATCCCTTCAATTTAGTTATGGTGAGTTTGTTTAAGTCAGCCTCAGGGATTGTTAAAAGTCTGTAAACACAAATCAATTTTAGAATTCCGAATTATTTGTTGGTGTGGATTGATTGTTTTAGCTTACGGGCTTGTGGATTGCACCACGGTGTTCTGGAATGGATGAACTGATTTAACTATGATATCTTTCGCTACATTGTCAATTGTGTCCATCCTAATTAGTTTTTCGGATAATGCTATGAGTTTTGCATCCGTTACGGCATACACACCTTTTCAATGTTAAATCAACAGGATATTTTTTTGAAATTTAAATTCTATCTTACAATTAATTGGAAAATATCTTCCTAACCGTCAAAAGTTGAATTACCCGGTGAGTGGAATAGATCATTATTGATATTTAAGGTGCAGTCCCCATAATCATCACAAGGATCACATTCACTTTGCATGGGTTCTCCATTTATTACCTTCGATTCCGGAGAAAGTTCGTCATCTTGGTTAAAAGAAAAGTTGAATTTAAATCTTACATTTAATATTTTTTTAAAGAAAGTTGATAGTTGTGTACTTACTCAGTTTAAATGCCAGTGATGTTGCTATGAGAATAATGAAAAAGGTAATACGAAATAATTCCAGTATGTGTCTCATTTTGCGAGGAGTTAAGGGATTTTTAATCGTGTTTCCAATGGACCCAAATGCGATGACTTTTCTCGATGCATTTTTTAATTCTGTAAATTCTACCTCTTTATATAGTCTTGCTCGAAGGAAATGAGTGGAGAGGCAAGTCAGAATCACTTGTCATCAATAACCCAAATGTACTTAAACTGTCATGTAATTCCAGCATAATATTTATTTATGTCAAATGTGAGTTGTGTAGCATGTGCCAATTCGATAAGAAAAATTGAGTTGCTTATAGTGTTTATTTGCAAAGACTGTTTATTTGGAGTAGTGATAGTGAGAGAATGGAGCATTCGGCATTTAGTTTTCCACTTTTATTTTACTTATTTAAACAGTTTGGCGTTTCGGAAAATAGGTTATTTCTTAACTTAAATTGTAACATACCGTGTTCCTGTAAAATATGAATTGAAAGTTAAATTATCGATTGTAGTTAACTCAACAACTTCTTTTGTATCCAGTTTTTTTCTAAATTATAAAAGCGTTTGTTTCGATTTTTATGAGACTGAAATATATATTGCAAAATGTATTTATCGTATAATAAAAATATTACACACTATTTCACGCAACGCAAAGCGAAAATCAATGATATCAATTTTGAAATTCACTCACTGAGCTATGCCTTTGATTTGTTATGTTAATATACATGCTACAAAAAAGATATCAAAGAGATTCATGTCTTAATCGCTGTGTTTTCATTTGTAGTAGACGATCGTGCTAATAATTCCCTAGATTTATGGTTCGTCAACATAACAGATCTTTTTTCTTTTTAAGATGACATGTTTTGCCATTTTTAACTTTACCACTTTATCCAAAATGTATTGGTAAACGTCTATTATTGTTTTACTCGGAGAATTACATAATTGCACAAAAATTAAGAATATAGGTAAACGACTGTGGTAAACCTAATATTTGGACGAATTGACTCATTCATAACCTAAATATGCTTAAATATGTCGTGTACTCCAGTTTAGTATTTATTTATGTCATATACGAGTGATATAGCATGTGCCAATTCGATTAGAAAAAACTTGGGTGCGTAATTTTTTTATTTGCATAATATAAATAATTTGAACACCATCTACCATTCCCAAACGCTTATCTATATATTTATAAAACTGTCAAACATGTATGGTGTGGGATTAATTTATCTCTCAATTTGGATTGCATGTTTCGAGTGTTTTCAACCATTTTAAAAATAGGCTAATAGGTTACTCGGAAATTAATTGCATCGTGTGACAACCGCCTCACCAAGTAAAATTGTGTCTAGAAATTAATAAAATATTCTCCCAAGAAAAATTCAAATTCATTTTACAAAACAAACGGACTGGATGACTATTTTATTCAAATACACATGCTCCGATGATGGCTGTAATAGCAATTTATGAGTATCAAAATGGAGACCGTGTTTATAATTAACTCAAGTTGCATACTATGATTTCACTCTCAAATGTCAATTACCAGTTTAAAACAAGTAATATTAATCATCTTTAGCTTTCGAGAAGCAATTCAACAAAACTGGTTATCTCCTATGCTACTATTATCATAATTAAAGTCAATTAAAAGTAGAGTGTGTCATCCAATCAAAATTTAGGTTAAACTAGCCTTTAAATTTCAACCGGGAAATAAATTTATTTTGCACGTACACAGGTCTTTTCAAGATGTACAAGGATTTATTTATTTTTAGGCATTATATGGAGAATATGAAGTTTTGTCACTGGCCAATGCTCCCAGCAAACCGCCGAGGAAAAAGCTATAAACCCGTTTATATGAAAATGATATACTCATGCTTCGTTTACGGAAACGTGCTCCTCCCCCCATCTTCTCTACATCCGTTCGTCACAGATCCGGTCTCGGGATTTACTGCAGGCTCAGAATCAAGTATCTCAAATGTAATGCAAGATCTTGCAAATTTCATTCCAAAGTGACCGCTCCACATTGGAATGTCCTTTCTTTAAATTCAACACAATATATTTAATATCAATGGTGATATAGAAGCTTTGATTTATTGATAAAACCTAGAGCCTACCCCTTATGTATAAACACAATGTATCGCAAATCCTCCAAGACGTCTACATCCCGTGTTCCAAATTGAAAAGAATACTCAGCAATATTCCACTGGCCACCTGCCTCAAGCTGTGTAGTTGGAGCGTTGTATTTTTGAATAATTTTTTCATGTGAGTTTAATAATCGGAGTTCCCAATCAAATACGGCTCCACTGTCAACTCTTGTGGCGTACATCTGAGTGCATTTAATTTGAAAAGGTAATAATATGGATATTATTTTACTTGTCAGTCCTTCCTTCCACAAATCAGCCATATAGTATTTGGAACATAACTCCCAAGAAGAGACAAAGCAGCACCCATCGTTTCTTCCAAAAAGTGGAGAATCCGGAAGTCTATCACAGCCTATGGGTTCTTCTTCAATTTCCCATCCATGTCCACCGTCTTCAAAAATCGTCCAACCCTCGAAATCATCTAAAAACCAAATCATCGCTATTAATAATATATTCTATCATATTTCCTTAGCGTGATAAATAATTATGTTGTACCATGACCAGATGGATTTCCTATGTAATTTTTTGAAAGTATTCCGTAACGTAAATGAGCGTAAAACACTGCCCACGCTTCCAAATGTTCACGAATGTTGATTGGAATTGTATTCCAATTTTTTCCATTATTTTCTAAACGTTTCTTCCAGAGAGATTTTCTCTTTATTAATTCCTTCCAAGGACGACAAATCTAACCAAAAAACAGTTAGGATATTTGTTATCTTATGAAAAACAAAGTGTACATCAAAAAAAGAAAAGGGAAATACATAATACATACCAAGTTACAGTTTAAAATATCCTCTTCATGAACTTTACCCAAGATGAGTTCCAAGACTGTTTCCGGGAGTTCATAATCACAAATGGTGAAACCATTATTTGGCTGGATCTCATTTTGAGAAGGAATTTCCTTTGCTTCTACTAACTTCGTTTGATTATTCATGTTTTGTTGAAAGACAACTTCAGGCACTCACAAACCTGCTCACAAAAACTCAGTTGCTGAACTAAATATATGATGAGTAACATATGACTGAAACCTGGTTCGTATGTTGGTTTCATGGCACAAGCAAGCATTGAAGGACGTTTGTGACGACAAAAAACCAAATGCTGATAATAAAGAGTAGACTCACCATGGGATATGGAAGATACCATAACTGCATAGATAAACAGGCAACATGAGCATGTATTTGCTTCACATGCTTTGTAAAATATCTTTACAAAGCAAACAAGCGTGACGTCGACATGATCAATAAAGCTTTTTTCTGAGAGAGCCGAATGAATGATGACGTAATGTAATTTTCTTTTTACACACTTTCATACAAATAATACTCAAGGCAAAAATGAAAAACTTTCATTACAACGTTGAAAAACCAACAATCGAAATGTAGTGATGTACCTTTAGCAAATAAGGATCTTGATAAAGATTGGTAAATATTGTTTTACATTTGTATATGTTAAATCGTTGAAATTTAAACAGTCAATAATTGTACCATCATTTAATGAATTTAAGGGTGTTGTAAGAAATTATGACAGAAAGTGATGTGTTTGGATTATTGTTTCAAATCCTTAAAATACTCTGCGTCATTAAAGTTATAGGTGAAGTGCAAAACTAATTTATTAAAATTAAATTAGTTTAAGTTGTTCAACACCTGATTACATTTTGAAATAATAAAAGGTAATGAGAGAGATATTTAAGAAATTTTAAGCCACTGAGTTTCATTCAAGAAACACTTTATACTTGCTGAAGAGCGGCATTAAAAATAATGATATCTTAAATTACTTGACATGAACTCCAGTCCCATCAGTTTTTGCAACTATTTTTCCATTGTTCGTATTTGTACGAGACCTGCAGCTGCCCAAAATTTAAAAAAGAAAATGACAGAATTTCAAACAACTTTATCGGCTTTGCCAAATGATTTTCTTCACTATTTTAAAGACTCTACCACAGAATTTATATGGGAGGAGCGAAACAAACTTACCATTACAATACTGGAACAATGTATCATACTTCAATGCATTTTACTTCATTACGATCCTTTTTTAGCTGAAAAAGATTTTTGGGCATGGGATCTAGCCCAAATCAGGGTGTACTCACAAATTCTGCGCTCAAGTTCATTCCCAATTTTAAACCAAAAGTTTGCACCTCGCTATTTGCTTTTCATATCTGATATGACATTTCCATCAACCGATGGAAAACAATCTCCTTTGCGTACGGAATACAAGGAAAATCCTTCAGCTAAAACGTCAACAATTCTACCAACAGCAATCATTTCAGCAACAACGTCGACATCAAGTATTTTTAGCCAAAGTTTTGTTGTTAACGCTATTTTCAGTAAGTCATTATTAATATTTGTTAATTTGGAGTCGGATTATGTTGCAATTGGCTGTTTTTCGAGTGCTAAGTCAATATTTCAATATGTGCGCGACTTATCAGAAAAATGGTGGTTTAATTATTATATGATAAGAATTAGCTTCGTGAATGTTTCAATCCCATTAATACCACCGTCATTTACAGCACTTACCCAAATTTGGGAGCAACTTCACTTGAATTTACACTTGGGACAAGTCACAACCGAAAACAATTGTCGTTCGATTACATCTTTTAAACAAGCAACTTCATTTTCTGGAAAAACATGTGAAATTTTAGAAGCTTACTTTCAATACGTCAATTGTTCTAATTTTAGACGTTGTGCTTTGTTTTACGACAAATCTCTTTCACTTGTGTTGCATAATTCAAATGACGGTCTTCTTACTCCGTATCAACCAATATATTCCTTTGCCCAAATTCCCCTGAATAATGGGTTCCAGCTCATTTTATTACAGGAAAACTTTTTTGACGCGAATCTCTCTGCGTTTTTAACACCATTCGATTTCTCAGTGTGGATCTGCGTCATCATTGGTATCGCTGGAATATCTACATGGCTAATTGTGGCGGAAAGGAATCCATTTCCCGTCGTTATTTTTTGGCAAGCTTCCGTTCTTCTTGAACAGGATGAAGATTACCACCAACAAACCAGATCAGTTGGAAAATTAATTATTATTGGGTGGATCTTTTTAGCTATATCAATCCGAAATTTTTACAATTCCTCACTTTATTCATTCATGACTGCTGAAATAGTAGCAACCGATTACCCTCGAAATGTTGAGCAAATTTTGAATCGTTCTGATTTCGATTTATTGCTACCCGACTCAATTCGAGAGAGAATTTACATGCTTTATTTTATTCATTTTGAAACACTTGATAAAAAACTAAACATGTTTTATCAGAGGATTTTGGCAAAGGCCTACTTCATAGTGGATAAAAAGGTTACTTTAACCCTACAATCCGCAGCAGATGAAAAAGATACAGAGGTTCTAAGATATGATTCCACTTCTTCGAAAAGAGCTCATTACATCTTCTCTGTTGATTCTGCAGAAGCAAAGAATAAAATATTTCGTCAATTTGGGGTAATTTGTGATGGCGAATGTGAAGGTAAATGGAATGTGGAACTTTATGGACGGGCACTGAAGATAAGGCAAAAACAGAGAATTGTACCCAAACAGAAACAGGCGTCCTTCTACAACTCATTCGATTTTTGGACAGAAACCCATCCCAACTTCGCAACTTTTCGATTTTCCAAGTTTTTGGGTCAATTTGTGCACTCAGGATTGCATGATTTGATTATTAGTCGTTACAAACAGCTTTTGCAACTCCGATTTTTGCTATTTTTAAAGGCGAACAGGTATATCCGTGAAGGAAATATGTATAGCAAAGTTTTTCTTGCAGTTAAGAAAGAGGATGATGAGGAGGTTGGCGAAGAAAGACCAACTACGCTTTCTGCTTTCACGGGTACATTTGTCATTGCAGGATTTATGTTGAGTGCTTCTCTTGTTGTATTGGTTTTTGAAATAACAAAATTTCAGCTACAGCACACCCATGTAAAAACTACGACTATGTAGAGGCATAATTTTTTGTGCGAGTACAATACATTTTTACCACTAGGCATTCAACAACAAACGTCCCTTCCTCATCCCTTTCCCAAAATGTTAACGTTGACCCCATTGCACTTTTATCATAAACATAGCTATCTATTCAACACGTGTGATTTACATAATGACAATTTTAATTGGTCAACTGGTAGTTTGCAACACACAGAACGTCAAAGTCTTACTCATGATTCATGAATTCACATTTGTCCAGCAAAATATGATTACAGCATCACCTTCTAATGAATCCTGCATCACATACTTCCTAATGTGTGATTGGTGCTTGCAGAAGGAAACCCAAAACCAGTCAGTGATATCATTAATACATTTAATACAAATTGGGTCAGTAAAGAACTCTCCAGACAACACAAAAAATTTGTGCTGCACAAAAATCCAGTTTTCTCCATTCCACTTCAAGGGCAGTAACAGAACAACCGTTTAACACCACCACTTTTCAACCTAGCCATTCAGATGAAGAAGCTGTTGATATCAATACAAATTTCAAAGCCCCAAATAATCAGGAACACGGATGCTGTTACAGTGAAAACCATTCCGGGTTGTGTGACAACTGCAACTGCTGTTATTATTTTATTATTCCATCCGATTGTGATTATGTTGGAGACTGTGATTGCTCAGGCTGCTCTGACTGTTGTGTTTCTGCCACTTTTGAGATAATTTGCGAAGCTCTTGCTAATATTTGTGTATCCTTTTTTTTGGACTTGAATAAAAAAATTGTAGGGGCATATTTACGTGCTCATTTGTGTCTTTTATCACCAAGAAAATAATTTATCTCATCATATAAAGCATCAGCTCAGCTTCTTCTAATCAATTCGTGGGTAAACTAAATGTTAAACATGCATTCCGTATGTATCTCGTGATATCATGGTTATGATGATGATGATGATATAATTCATGCTGCTTTTTTGCATACTCTTGTCGTTTCATGATCAACACATTTTGAACCTTGCAAAGCCACACACAATGTGAAGGAATAGTGATATACGTTCGTAAGTGGTGGTAACTGCATATTGCATTTGTTGCAAACACAAGTTTTTTGGTGGGATCAGGGAGTGAATAAAATCAATAAAAAGAATTCGAATTCAGAGCGAAATAAGTAATTATCAGCCATAGCCGAATTCATCGAATTTACATCATAAACCATAAGAAGGACTTATACAAAGTCATCCTCTGCCCAATATTATTTAACAAATTTGATTCATTGCATTGCTAAGTAGGATGTGGTTCTGACCAGGATAAAAATCCTGTGCATTTTTATCTTATAAAAGCATCCGCTTTGCAATATAAGCAATACATTTTATAACAAACAATGCTTTCGAATGCTTCCCTGTAACATTGGTGGCTTGACTCTCGACTACACTCTCGAAACCAAACCAAACCACAAGTTCATAATATTTACACGTGTGCACCTCGTACCATTCAATGCTTAGAAACTGCAGCGGATGAGCATCTAACCGCAATTTGCTATAAGTCAGCAGCTTTCATAGGAAAAAAACATGTACATCATACATATATTTATGCTTACCATCAAGCTCCCAATGTGGTCAGTTGATATCTTATGAGGTTATTATATTACCAAGAATCATGATGATGCAAAGTAATACTCGCTCACAAAAAGTTCACAGACACAATCATAATCAGCATCATACACTCTAGTTTTTCCTTACTTGTTTCCTGTTGCGTTAAAAAGGCTTATGTGGAAATGCTCAAGTTCCTCGCACATTTTGTCAGCTGTGTCTCCACATAAATAGTTAGTTGCTCTCAGATATCACATAACCAGAGAATAAATCAGATTTAAGTGGACATTTGTATCAAATTATCAAGAAAAATATAATAAGCATGGATAGCAGGACAGAAGATATTCCAGGGCCTGTTGTTACCTCACAGCCTTTGCCAACCTCTCTGAATTTTGATAACACTGGTGAGGATGACGCAGAGGAACAAAGGAAGAAAAGGGAACAAAGTACTCAAGACTGTTGCTGTGGCCCAAGAACTCAATCAAATGACGGCTGTTTTTGGTGCTGCTATTTTAACGGCGGGGATTGTGATTGTTGCTGTTGTTGCGACGGAGGGGACGACTGTTGTACCGCTTGCGACGAAGGAGGAGGAGACAATCAGCGTGTTTTTAAATAAACAATTGAAGAAAGCAATAAATTGTAGGTTTGAGCTTTGTTTAAGACAACAATATTACAAATATATATCTCAAACCGAGTTTTTTAACTTAAGTATTAAACCAAAAACGTACGTGTATTTATGCATTAGATAGTGTTAATTAATTCAACCTAATTTGTCTTTGAGAGTTTATTTATTACTGCATAGATTCAATTCCCTTTCTATACGCCTAAACGTAATCATCATCATCATCATCATGAGAATAAGCCACATATCTATTTCAGCTTAGGATGCTTGTTATTTCAAGCCAAGAAAACTAGTGCCTAGAAGCAATGAGAATTTACTCCCAAGCTTTACAACAACATATAACAGGCAATATTTGCAACATCGTTCATTACCCTCACCTCATAAATTTTTTTGCAGTCTGCTCCAGCCTGCACCAAGGTCAAAGTTATCATTCTCGTCAATAATTTTGCAAACTCATAGGAAGCAAATGGGATACAATGGTTGGTCGCTGCAAGTGGTTTTTTTGCAAAGAAAATGGAAACTTAACTCTCTACTATTTAGCTCAATTCGGTGTTTCATAATGTTATAAACGTAAAGGGAATATGAAAAACATGGAATTGGAACTCGAGTTGAGGCTGTCACTCAACAACCTACAGTTACTCCTAGTTATCACTCAATTTGTCCCATTGGAATAGCCGACTCTGTGACTCTCGCAAGTTAAAAGGGATTGAAGGAATGTTGCTGTTTATGGAGGTGTTTGGAAACTGGTTTTCATGTCAGGAATGGAAAAGTGCTTGTGATTCTTGTGATGGTGGAGGATGTTGTGAATGCAAAGATTGTGACTGTTGTTGTGATGGGGATTACGATTGTGGAGATTGTGACTGCTAACAATCGAATGATTCGTGCCAAAACTTTCCATAATTTAGTTATTCGAAGCATAAAATTTAAACCTAATTGTGTGGAAATTAATTTTTTAACAAAAATTAATCAAACCCAGGACATAAAAATTGTTTACAATGAAGCTGTTGTCTTTGCACTAATGGCATGCAGATCAAAATTAACTGTTTAAAATTCCGAAGCCCTTTTTTGAAAAAATAAATTCCATAGGAATTTTTCAAGTCGAAGTAAAATGTGGAAGAAAAGTCCCATCACTATCAATTGTGACTAAATTTTTTTGCAGCATTATTTCCACTGGTATTTCCTTTACTGCACACACAAAAATGAAATGTTAATTTGGTTGGACAACTTAATTAAAAAAGTCGTTTTCTCAAATCTACATTTTACAAGTAGTATTCAATTCCAAATCGACGATTTATACAATGCTTTACTGTGCTTATTGAGATTTATTCCCTTGCTGGAGATTCGTTTTAGAATAGCCATATAATTTTTAAAAAATCCAAATCGGTAGAGAGCATATAAATTGTTTGGCTGCTCGAATTGAAAAATACTTGAATGATATGATGAGTAATGTTTGTCAATTCCATCATAATTTGAAGATGTGATAATAACGTAACTAGTTTCAAGTTGTTTCAAGGTTTCTGCTTGTCTCCCATCTCTCTCGCATTGTAATATAGTTAGCTGCTTCCCAAAATTACATACTCAATACAACTTGTGAGTTGGGAAATTAGCATAAAGTAAAGCTTGAGTATTGAGTTTCGCTTAACGTCGAAGCTTTGCTCACGCACTCAGCTTTTTTTGTCTACGAAAAATATGATAATGCACTTTGTCTTTTGGTTAGCACTTGCAAAACGACACAGCAACTGGGCACCATACCAGTGGATATGGATTTTAATACTCACGTTTGTTTTGTCAGTAACAATTTCTCCATAAAACACCGAGGACTTGTCCAGTTGAAGGAGTTCTCGATTTTTACCAAAGGAGAAGAACCATTCTCAAACCATGTCTGTAACAGAACAACCATCTAAAACCACCGCTGGTTTCCAGCCAAGTTCTTCAGATGAACTTGCTTATACACATTTCACAGCTCCAGAGCAGGAGCATGGATGTTGCTGCTGTTGTAGGAAAGCCGATCCCTGGTCGAACAAATGCAATTGCAATTGCAACCGGTGTTTTGCGCAAGTTATTTCGGAATGTATTTTTGGCATGTGTACATCTTTTTTACTGTTGAAAAATTTATTAATCAATATTTACAATGGAAATATATCAAATAAATGAATAAATCCAAGTAGCAAAATAAACATAATTTATATTTTGAGTCGCAATAATTGATTCGCAACATAATAAAATAGGTTTTGTAGGTCATTTCGTAGGCCCAATAAGACAACTGTTTTGTACTGCAGAGTTTTAATTATCAAGTTGCCAAGAAAAACCATATTATAAACATGGATAATGGAACTGGAGCAGATATTCTGAGGTCTGTTGTTACCTCACAGCCTTTAGCAACTTCCCTCAACGTTGATGATGACGCTGAGGAACAAAGGAAGAAAAGGGAACAAATGGCAGATGATTGTTGCTGTTGTCTTGACTTTTGTTTTTGGTGTTGGATTATCGATTGTGACTGTTGTTGCGACTGCTGAACTAAATGTCAAATATGATAAACAATGGAAGAAAATCGTATATTTTGGACTGTATCTTTTTTAGGACAACAACTTTACAAATATGTATATTTTTTTAAACAGTGCCGTATTTTACACAATAAATTGTGTTCGTTTTTTTGCTCGATAAATTTAATCGTCTTCAAGTATTGCTAATCATGATCGTCGTAATCAGACCCAGTGAGCTGTGTATGTTATTGAAAGTTTCCATTCAATTTTTCCCATTGAAATAGCTGACCCTGTGACCCATCCAAATGAAAATGGGTTGAAAGAACTTGAATAACCTGTCATTTTTTGGTGTTTGCAATAAAATACTCTATTCTGTACTCGTGATATTGTGAAGTAAGAAGTCGTTCCTCAAATCTTTGTAGTATTCAATTCCAAATCACGCATCTATACAATGTCTAATGTCACTCTCAGACTAATGTTATGAGATTCAAATAGTATTAAAATCATCAATTGTGTCCAGTTTTCATGTTTTATGATAATGCATTATTCATATCCTTCACCGGTGACCAGTCACCTTACCGATATGCAAACATCCCAATTTTTCCCTCTCGGCAAGTTTGTATGCAAACATGCCGACTCACCATAATGTCGATTCAAAATTTAAGAACTTTACCAACATCCCGAGATACAAATAATTCCAAAATCCTGCAAAAAACACTAAGGACTTGTCCAGTTGAAGGAGTTCCCGAGTTTTTCCAAATGAGAAGAACCATTCTCTCTAACAAACCAACCATCATCTAACACCGTCGGTTTCCAGCCAAACTCTTCGGATGAAGTTGTTGATACACATTTCCCAGCAGCTCAGGCTTGCCAGATTTTCTGAAGCCCAAAGTAGTACACAAAAAAATAAAAAAATACATAATGTATATACATAACGTTTTTGCAATTCAAAAGTAGTCTTAATTAGTAATTAGTTAAAATCACAGTTTGAAATTAGTTTTTCATCATATTTCCAAAACAGCGAAAGATGCGGGCAACCAAAATTAAAATTTATTTTAAATGAAAACACAATATCTTAAACAATTAGCTTGATTTTTTGAATTTCTCCTATAAATTTCAGCGACAATTTACGTTTTTGAAGGCACGCTTTTATATCATAGTTAGTATTAGTTTGAAAAGCTAAAAATCACCAGAAATCTTCAAACCAAATGCTGTATTAAAATGTAGTCGAAAGCAGCACACGAACGATTAAAAGTTTCAAACATAATTAATATTGACGGGATTTAAGTTACTGATATTAAATGTAGAGACGCTTTGTTTGCCCGACTAAAACAGGACCTAGTTTGCTGAAACCAATTAAATTGAAACAAATAAACTGCTGGTAAGCAGACCTAGAAACGTAGCTGAATGGCATACACAGGAGACTAAGAATACTGGGCGATGAATAGGAATATTGGGTGATGAATAGGATTTCTGGGCGATGAATACGAATACTGGGGTGATGAATGGGACTGTTTTTGAATTTTCGCGCTCAAAAACATTCAAAACTGCATGAAATACTATTCCTAGAGCATTACCACCATAACGAATCGATTCAGCGTTTCAAAAAACCTCTTTATACTGAGTTTCAGCCAAATACGCGGATTTTCGAATTTTCGCGCCATAACTTTCAAACGCTTTGACCGATTTGGCTGAAAAGCAATACCAGGCAAGCCCTTGAGATGTACTACCTATGTGCCAAATTTGGTGGAGATCGGTCAACGTATGTCGACAGGAGAGTGCGGACAGACGGACAGACAAACTTAGTAAACTTATAACTACGCTGACTGAGATTCAGCTACGTAATAAACATACCTGTTATTATGTACCTTTAGGTATATATTGAAAACACTCAGGACATCGTCCGTCTGTATGTACGATAACTCAAAAACGGTTTCACTTTTTTAAATTCTGTTTACACTAATCACTATGTTGGGTCAAAAGTAAGGTCAAGTTCGAAGATGAGTCAAATTGGTTCATGGGAACTACTGGGTCAAAGGTCAGGTCAATTTTTATGAGTAGTGAGGTATAGGTTGTGATACATCAAAATGAAGGCAATGGTGAGACTAGATCAGTGGTACTGTTGTTTGAAAGTTTTGGATAACCCCAGCTTGACCTATGACCATGATAAGGTCAAATATTTTTTACTTAGCAAGGTATGGGTTGTGATGCATCAAAATGAAAATACTGGAAAGAACAGTTCATAAATGGGGCCCCCAAAGTCTTGGTAACCCCAGTGTGACCTTGGCTGCATAAAAGTAACAATAAAATTCTAGAGGAGGGGATCACTCACGGAGGTTTGTTGGAGAGAATCGTTCAGAGGTTTTGAAAACAATCTCTTAGGGGGTAGGGAAGGATCAATCAGGAGGTGTATCAAAGTGTTTAAATACGTATCAATGTATTTCAAAGGTACATAATTACATCTCGAACCGGCGAGTTTATTATGTTTGTACGTATTAATCAAATACGGTGCGAAGCTGATATTTATGTGAACTAAACGAAGAAATTAGTACTCTCGTTCATTTTAAAAATTCAAATTTCACTCAAATCAGCATCAGATAAGCAGTAAACCATATTTGATTGGAAATAACACTACTTCACCTCAGACACAAAGAGAAAATTTAATAAAAGGCTGGCTAAATCAAATGACCAAAATGGTCAGGCTACTGAATTACGTAATTTTAGGAAATTTTAACAGAAATAAGAAGAAAATTTTGATTTTTTTAAATATTTGGCTCAAAGTAGTACAAGTAGGACAAATTGTGCCAAAGTAGTACTGTACTACTTTTGCCTATTTTTTGGGCTGAAAAGTAGTACTGTACTACTAAAATAAGTACGTCTGGCGGGCCTGCAGCAGCTCTTAATCAGGAGCATGGATGCTGTTGTAGGAACACCGATCCCCGATCGCGAAAATGCACCCGGTGTTTTTCTTTAATTATTTGTGACGCTCGTTGTACCATTTGTTCATCTATTTTAGGTCAATGGTGAGTAAAAAAAATTGTTGGGAATATTTACGTGTTCAACTATTAAATAAAATTTGTATCATTTACAACATTGAGTCTTGATTTTTTATTGGCGTGATAAAAAATAAGCTTATTATCATCTCATTCATATGCAGCAGCTCAACCACGCATAATTCTTAGAAAGTATTGCTTGAGAATCTAGGCAATTTCACGCGTATTATAATGCGTAAACTGGCACATAAACTGATGCTTTGTTTAAAACCATGCTTGTATTTCAAATTCGAAATAGATTTTCAATTCAGCCTCATGCTCGGTAGTTTCACATAAAAAACTTTCATTAATTTTTCTTTTCAAGCTCGATTTCGGACTTGAAACACCAAGCAGAATGGGATCAATTGTTACTGAACAACCAACAATAATAATCTCTCGGGATGAACCACCACCTTTACAAAATCAGCACAGATCTAGAGAAGGAGGTTAAGATGGGCGTTTCACCAACATTTTTAATTGCTGAAGCGTTGGAAGTGGTGATGGGGAATGTTGCGAGGTTTGCTCAGATTCTGATTGTAAGTGCGATGATTGTGCAGATATTTTTGGTGGTGAAAGGGAAGCAAATGCGGTGATTGTGGTTGATGTGATATCTCTTGATAAGAATCAAAGGACTATTTTTTGTTAAGTAGATTAACTCCTGAACCTCAACCCAGTCAAGGTATTCTAGTTCATATGTATGCAATATTTTTAAATTTAATCGTAAGTGACGCTTATACATTTAGTGTGAACGTTCATATGAATTTTTAATGGTCTGGTTACAGTTCAAAGCAATGAGAGACAAATACCAGCAAAACCTGGTAATTATACAAACAATTCCAGATAAGAAGAAAGGGCAGATTCTGTTACAGATTTTGTTAAGGCTGGGTGGATTATTGGAATTTTTCAAGAGCAAATATAAGCCATACATTTTATAAAAACCCATTTTTCAAAAGTTTCCCTGTAACATAATGGAGCGATTTGCCAGCAGTCAGAAGCTTTCATAGAAAAACGAAATTCATACACACACTGTACGTATTCATATGTATCTCATAATATTTATCATCATCATCATTCTGTACTTTTTTGCAACTTGAATAGATCAAAAAGCAAAACAAAGGATTAGTTTTGTATTGCATCTACGTCTGCACGCTTTTCTGCTCACATCGGGTTATATAATTTGTATAATACTTAATACGTTAATAAGCCTCACAGGCGTTAGTTTTGCCTCGAGGCAAAACCTTACTTGTTGCTTTATAAAGCTTTGCACAAAAATAAATGCTCAAGCTATTCAAACATATGTATACATCAGCGGTGTGTCCGCATTAAACAGTTTAGTAGCCTACAGATATCACCAGAGAATAAATCCGATTTAATTGTGATTGTAAAAAAATATTACGAGTGTGAATTCAAGTGAGCTTTTAAAAGAAATTTTGCACGCACTTATTATTAAGTAGTAGTACAAAATTATTTTTACTGTGATCTCACATTTGCCCACGAAAACACGATAAGCAGAATTAAAAACAAAACAAAAAAAGTAGGCATGCAAAAATTTAATACAAATTTAATACAATAAAAACTTCTCGCAAAACAAGACAGACTTGTTCACCGGAAAAAAGTTCTCATTTTTTCCTAAAGTGAAAAATCTATTCTAGTTCCATGGCAGTAACACAACAACCATTTAGTACCACTGTTTTCCAGCCTGTTGCTTCAGATGATGTTGTTGATAGGCATGCCCAAGCTCAAAGCAGCTATTGTGGGACTCCATCCGATTGTGATTGTAGCAGTTGTTGTTGTGATTCTGCTGGAGATTGTGATTGTTCCGGATGCTGTGATTGTTCCGCTATTGATATTGGTGACGCTCTTCCTGCCACTTGTTTAACCCTTTTTAGTTGCAGGTAAATAAAAAAATTGCTGGGGAATATTTACCTGCTCAAATATGATATAAAGTTTTATAATTTCCCACACGAGTCATTAATTAGTTATTATAATAAATAAAATAAGCTTATCGTATAATATAAATGCAGCAGATCGGCTACGCATTCTTCTAATCAATTCGTGGGTAAACTAAAAGCAAAACATGCCCTGCGTATGTATCTCGTGACATCATGATGATGATGATATGATGTCTGCGTCATTGTATACTCTTGCCGTTTCATGATCTACACATTTTGAACCTTGCAAGCCACGCACAATGTGAAGAAATAGTGATATACGTTCGTATGTGATCAGGGAGTGAATGAAATCAATAAAAAACTTCGAATGCAGAACAACAAGTAAATATTAGCCATGACCTTGAATATTATTGAATAACATCAGATTCATTGGATTCATATAATAAATCATAAGTGTTTATTTAAAGTCATCCTTCGTCCAATATTATATAACAGATTTGATTCATTGCATTGCTAAATAGGATGAGGTTTTGAATAGGATAAAATCATGAGCATTTATATCACATAAAAGCAGCAGCAGCTTTGGAATACGACCCAGGCATTTTATAACAAACCATTCTTTCAAATGCTTCCCGTAACATTGGTAGGTCGACTGCACTCTCGAAGCCAGGATCAAACCACAAGTTCATAATATTTACAAGTGTGTACCTCGTACCATCCAACGCTTAAAAATTACAGACGAAAAGCAACGGACTGCGATTTGCCAGAAGTCAGCAGCTTTCATAGGAAAAGACACGTACATCATACATATATTCATGCTCACCATCATTTCAACGATAGCAGAATATATAAATATTTCTAGCACGCTCCCAATGTGAAAAGCTGATGATATCCTATGACGTTATTATGTTGCCAAGAATCATGATGACGCAAAGTAGTACTTGCTTACAAAAACTTCACAAACATCATCATAATCAGCCTCACACACTCTAGTTTTGCCTTGAGGCAAAGCCTTACTTGTTGTGTTAAAAAGTATTACGTGGAAATGCTCATACTCAAGTTCCTCCCACCTTTTGTCAGCTGTGTCTCCACATAAATAGTTAGTAGTTCTCAGATATCACCAGAGTATTAATCAGATTTAAGTGCATAGTTGTATCAAATTATCAACAGAAATTTTATAAAAATGGGTAGCAGGACAGAATTGGATATTCCAGGGCCTGTTGTTACCTCACAGCCTTTGCCAAACTCTCTGAATTTTGATAACACTGAGGATGATGCTGAGGAACAAAGGAAGAAAAGGGAACAAAGTGCTCAAGACTGCTGCTGTGGCCCAAGAACTCAATCAAATGACGGCTGTTTTTGGTGCTGCTATTTTAACGGTGGGAATTGTGATTGTGACTGTTGTGGTTGTTGCGACGGAGGGGACGACTGTTGTAGCGGTGGGGGCGGAGGAGGAGACGTCAGTGGAGGAGACTGCGACTGTAATTGCGACTGCTAACAACAACGGACAATCAGCACGTATATTAATAAATAGTTGAAGAAGCAACAAATTTTAACTTTATTTAAGACCGCAACATTACAAATATATATCTCAAAACCGAGTTTTTTTAACTTGCCTATAAAACAAAAAACCTACGTGTATTTTATGCAGTAAATGGTGTTCATCAATTCAGCCTAGTTTGTCTTTGAGAGTTTATTTCAAGTTTTTTTTTCACTGGATGGATTCAATCTTTTACAGATACGCCTATGCCTAATCGTTTGCATCATCATCATCATGAGACAAACCACATATAACCACGATGCTTGTTATTTTAAGCCAAGCAACGAGATGAGCATTGCATGGCATGCCTACGCAGTGAGAATTTACTCTCAAGCTTTACAGCAACATAATTAAGACAATATTTACAACGTCGTTCATCACCCTCGTCTCATGAATACACTTAGTCTGCTGCAGTCTGCACAGGATGCAGCAAGTTCAAAGCTCTCTTTCTCATTAATAATTTTGCAGAGTTTTTGCAATTCTCATAGTGAGCAAATGCGATACAATGGTTGATTGTTGCAGGTGGTGTTTTTTGCAAAGAAAATGGAAAGTTTGCTCTCTAATATTTAGCTGATTTTGTTGTTTTGTAACGTCATAAATGTGAAGTGAATATGCAAGACTCGGAAGTGAAACTAGATCAAAATACAACTGAAGTTGAGGCTGTTACTCAACAACCCACATTTACAAGTGTCACTCAATTTTGCCCATTGGAATAGCCGACCCTGTTACTCTCCCAAATGAAAAGGGATTGAAAGAATGTTACTGTTTATGGAGGTGTTTGGAAAACTGGTCTTCATGTCAGGAGTGGAAAATTGCGATTGTGGAGGATGTTATTGTGAATGCAAACATTGTGGTTCTTGCTGTTTTTGCTCTGATGGGAATTGTGAATGTGGAAGTTGTGACTGCTAACAATCAAATTATTAGTGGCAAACCTTTTAAACCTTTTCATAATTTAATTTTTCGTCCAAGTACAAAATTTAAACCTAATTGGATACAAATAAATTTTTAACAAAAATAAATAAAAATCAGCAAAATTTTTGTGTAAAACATATTTAAAACCAGTCCGTGATGCAAAAATTCCTTTTGATTTTGACTTCATAAAACGGGAAACAAATAGAGGTTATGCACCCATATACCTATTTCCACTCCACCTACAAACAAAGTAAAATGTCCGAGAATCAAAAGTACGAACTACCAATATGGTATCGAAAAATACTGCATAATTACAAGTCCGAGAAAACGACGATCCATATATTTTTGGCTATGCTAGTCCTAGAATCTTGATCCAAAGCAGTATTTTTAAAGATATTTACGACGGCGAAAATCAACGCTGAATTTTTCCGATGTTTTTTAACCTTCAAGAAGCTTATAAAATCTATAAATTCGTGAGAAACCAAAATAGTTTAGCAAGAAAATTTTGCAAAAGACCAACAATAAAATTAATTCAAACATTTGAGGTTGGTTTTTTTAGTTCTCATCTCAATGTAAAATTTCATTCGTCCTCAGGTATCAAAACCGGTTTTTGTGTATTCTTTTTTTTAAATTCAAATCATTTTACTATTATGCAGGTTTACGCAACATGTTTTCGGTTTATTTAACTGCTTGACTTTTTCAAACAACAAGAAAAAAGCAACTTATTTTCTTCTAGAACAATCAAATCATCAACAAGTAAGTAGTAAACAGATTGGATTATTGAACAGAATTTGTTTTTCTTCATGAAACGATTGGGCTTGATGATAAGTCTATTTTAATTTTTATTTTAAAATTTCTCTCACGCATAAAACCAGACAGTGCTAATAAATTGCGTTGTAATTTTTACTCCATAAATAGTGAAACAGATAAAAGTCATACATTCGTTTCCACTCACACGAGAAAAACAGAATGTTGAAAGACAAAGCTACGCAAGTACAAAACGGATGCTTGAAAAAGTTTAAAACTTGGCACAGTCACATAATTTAATGTGCTCTTCGACGTTTCTCAATCGAGGAAAATCAGAATTTTATCTCAAAAGATTGGTGTAAGAATAATGATCGACAAAGTTTTCAATTTTTTAAGTAATTTTAATCAACAAATTAGAAATATTAAACAAATGTATATTTAAACCAATAAATTCTCCACTATGCAAAATAATTATAAACCCAATAATTTTAGTTATTCGTAAAAAATTCTTAACTAACAGTTTCAGTTAGGATAGAGATAGCTTTGAATTTGTGCATAAACATCAGAACGAAAATGATATAAAAGCCAGATTCCCGTGGGAATGTCAAGCAAAAACCTTAACACAAGGTTCTGTCTTGCAAGTCACATCCAAGCCTGAAGAATTCGGAAAGAAGTCTTTTCCCAAGCGCTCATAATTTTCCAAAAGTTTTCACCTTCACAACCTTGCAATTCTCGAAGTCCGATGTATATCATTTTCTTGTAGATCAGAAATGGGACGCAAATTCGCAATGCCTCCATTAATGTACTCTGCAGAGTTATAATTGTTTCATCCATCGTTTTTAAACTTTCAACCACAAAATGACGTGTCAGCAAATCATACATTTGAGGATCAGGCTTGAGGCAAATGTTGTACTCATCCAGGATTCCCAGCATTCGTTCATGTATTGCCCAAAGATGTATGATGCTTTTAAGTTCTTCTCTATTTTTTATTCCCAATAAGTTGGGGAAGTTCCAAAACATATAAAAAGCATTGAATTGGGCGAAAACCAGATCAAATTGGCTGATGGCAAGTGAAGGCTTCCAAGAATGCACACGGTTTGGAGCGGAGGAGGTATCAATATGATGTAAATCTTGACGAACTGCAGCTGCAATTTGTTCCTTCCATTCCTCAGAAAAGGAGAGATTTCCCTTTACTTGAATTTGTTTGGAGTTGGTTTTTCGTAAAGTTTTCTTGCAAAACTGTGTTGGTTTCTGACGAACTTGTATGTTTTGTACGCCTCTTCGGGATTGTAAAAAAACCGGAAAAGTTTTGCAGTGATTTTCCCGGTTTGTAAAAATCTTGTAAAATTATGGTTTGGATCACCCAATTTTCCTTTGACAGACACCGCAGTTAAGGGTTTTACAGCCAGCACGAAAAGTAAGGCTAATGTGGACGAAAAAAAAATTTGAGTCCCGTGGGTCTAGTAAAAAATCAATCCGTGTTCAATCAAAGACTCGTCAATCCATGGAATCTCGTCAATTTTTACTAGAGGACTAGCGTCACCGGGAATAAATGGGGCGTCGTTTATAAGACACTTGTAAATGTCCAACTCTTTCTTGCTTGTAGCTGCAGCCAAGTCCTTATCGGTCTCTGGTTTAACAGGGTTTTTAAGTTTCGCCATTTTACCTGATGTAGCTTTTGCTCTCAAACGTTCTTATATTCTGGTGTGAGTGGAAATGAACGCATAACCTCTTTCCGTTTCATTATTTATGGAATCAAAATCAAATGGAAATTTTTCAAAATGTTTACGTCACACTGTAAACTGGTTTTGAATAGCTGAGATGATTTGAAGAAGAAATTGAGCTTTGAGATTACGATGAGAACGGTTCTGGGATGAATTGAGTTCTTCATACATGCTACATATCACCATTTCGTTTTTCAATAATACTTTAATAGCTCAAACGAGTAGTTTCATATTAATTTTTACGTGGTTTGGTTATGTGGTATGCTGATGTTATTATATTATTAAGAATCATGATGAAATATTTTGTTTGCAAATAGTTAAAAAGCACCAGCAGAATGCCAGACACTAGCTTTGCATTTAGGCATTTACTTGTCGTATTAAAAAGATTCTCATTCATATTTTTGCAAGCATACTTTATGTGAGTCACGCAATAGATAAACGTGATTAGATAAATTAACTGATTGGTGAAGGTTTTAATATAAATAAAAATGGAATTTTCGCACTCTAATAATTGATCTTGGCTCTCTGTCTTGTAATTTTATAAATGGGAAGTCCATGTGAAAGACATGGAATTGGAACTAAATCAAATACGACTGGAGTTGAGGCCGTCACTCAACAGCCAACACTTCCTCCTAGTTATCACTCAGTTTTTCCAATTGAAATAACCGACTCTGTGACTATCCCAAATGAAACGGTGTTGCAAGAATGTTGCTGTTTACGGAGGTGTTTGGAAAACTGGTGTTCGTGTCAGGAGTGGGAAAATGCTTATGATTCTTGCCATTGTGAAGAGGATTGTTAAGAATGCAAAGATTGTGATTGCTGCTGTTTTTTCTGTGATGGGGATTGCGATTGTGGATAATGTGACTGAAAGTTGCAACTGCTAACAATCGAATTATTAAAGCCAGACATTTTCCTAACTTAATTTTTCGTCCAGATACAAAATTTAAACCAAATTGTGTAGAAATGATGGCTTAACAAAAATAAATAAAATCAGTAAATTTCTTGTGTAAAAATTTCTCACACACTTAAAACGAATCTGCGATGCAAAAATTCCTTTTGATTTTGACTTCATAAAACGGGAAACAAATAAAGGTTTTGCACGCACACCTACAAAGCAAAACGTCGGTGGAACAAATACAGTACAAGTCCGAGAAAAACGACGCTCCATTTATTCTTGCTATGCTAAACCTCCAATTAAATTTGCTGATATCCAAAAATATAATGGGGTTATTTTAAAAGAGATAGTGTTTGATCCAAAGCAATATTGTTCAAAATATTTATTAACTTCGAAAATCAATGCTGAATTTTTCCGATTTTATTTTAACCTTGAAGACAAGTATACACCTTAAAAAATATATAAATTCATGAGGATTCAACATAATTTAGTACGAAAACTTTGCAAAATCCCAACAATAAAACTAATTCAAATATTTAATGTGGTTTTTTGAGTTCTCACCTCAATTTAAAATTTCATTCGTCCTCAGGTGTCAAAACCGGTTTTTATGTATTAATTTCTTTCGATTTAAATCATTTTACTATTATGCAGATTTACGCAACATGTTTAATTTCTTCTAGAACAATCAAGTAATCAACAAGTAAGAAGTAAACAGATTGGATTACTGAACAAAATTTGTTTTTGTTCATGAAACGATCGAGCTTGATGATAAGTCTATGTAATTTTTGTGTAAAAATTTCTCTCAGGCTTATAACCAGTCAGCACTGCAAAACTACGTTTTGATTTTGACTCCATAAATAAGGAAAGGGAAAGAGGTAATGTATTCATTTCAACTCACACCTGAAAAGCAGAACGTTCGAGAGAAGAGCTACCGCAGATAAAATGGTGAAATTAGAAATCCCTGTTAAACCAGAGGCTGATAAGGACGCGGCTGACACTGCAAGCAAGAAAGAAATGGAAATTTACAAGCGTCTTATAAACGACGCCCCATTTATTCCCGGTGACGCTAGTCCTCTAGTAAAAATTGAGGAGATTCCATGGATTGACGAGTCTTTGATTGAACACGGATTGATTTTTTACTTGACCCACGGGACTCAAGTTTTATTTGCATCCGCATTAGCCTTACTTTTCGTACTTTCTGTAAAACCCTTAACTGCGGTAAGTATAAAAGGAAAATTGGGTGATCCCAAACAACATTTTTCCAGATTTTTATCAACTGGGAAAATCACCGCAAAACTTTTTCGATTTTATTTCAACCCCGAAGAGGCGTACAAAACATACAAGTTCGTCAGAAACCAACACAGTTTTGCTAGAAAGCTGTACGAAAGACCAAACACTAAACAACTTCAAGTAAAGGATGACCACTCTTTTTCTGAGGAATGGAAGGAACAACTTGCAACTGCAGTTCGTGAAGATTTACAGCATATTGATACCTCATCAGCTCCAAACTATGTGCATTCCTGGAAACCTTTACTTGCCGTGAGCCAATTTGATCTGGCTCTCGCCCAATTCAATTCTATTTGGATGTTTTGGGCCTTCCCAAAATTATTTGGGATCAGAAATCGAGAACAAGAGCTTAAAGGCACTATCCACCTTTGGGCAATACATGGACGAATGCTGGGAATCCTGGATGAGTACAACGTTTGCATCAGCCCTGATCACCAACTGTTTGATTTGCTCACACGTCATTTTTTGGTTGAGAGTTTAAAAACGATGAATGAATCAGTTATAACTCTTCAAAGTACATTAATGGAAGCGTTGAGAGTTCGCGTGCCATTTCTGACCTACAAGAGTATGATGTACATCGGACTTCGAGAATTGCAAGGTTGTGAAGGTGAAAACTTGTGGAAAATTATGAGCACTTGGGAAAAGACTTCTTTCCGAATTCTTCAGGCTTGGATGTGGCTTGCAAGACAGAACTTTGTGTTCAGGTTTTTGATCGACATTCCCACGGGAATCTGGCTTTTATATCATTTTCGTTCTGATGTTTATGCACAAATTCAAAGCTATTTCTATCCTAAAAGAAACTGCTAGTTGAGCAATTTTTTACGCATAATTAAAATTATCGTGGTTATAATTATGTTGCATATTTAGTGTAGAATTCACTGTTTTAATTAAATTTGTTTAATATTTCTAATTTCTTGACTAAAAACACGTAGATTATTGATAAGCCTTGTTTGCTTCATTAAATAGAAACATTCATTGTCACTGATGATTGGGTTTTAAATAAACTTCGATGATTAAATGTTTTTCAAGTGTTGTTGTTTTTAATTTTTTGCAAAACGTGTTTAATTTACGTGTAAATTTAGTTCAAAAGCATGCGAAGAAAATTTCAAAACATATTCAACATATTGAACTTCAAAATATTGGACACCAAGCAGAGGGTTCAGCCTCAAAAACAATGAAACATACAAACTTTACCACTAAAATTTATTAATTTTATGGAACACAGTCAAGTAATTAAATTAAAAGTTCTAAAACGATCCACTGATTGCAGATTCGTAATCTATGCATCAAAATCTATCATCCTACAAGTTTTCAGCCAAATCGGAGACCAAAAGCTAGCGCGACCCTTCCGCCTTCTATAACTATCAGGCACTTTACAATATACATAATGATAATAATAATAAATACATACTTAAAATGGAAAAGCAACTTTTACAATCTCTAACATACATAAAATATTTCTGGATTTATCATTGCTAATGATTCATTAGCAACAACTAAATATTAAAGGAAAAATATTTTCCCGCATCCAAATTCCCATAGCATACAACCTTAGTCGTTTAAAACCATGTACTCAGCCGGACAAAATTGTTTGAAAAATTCTGTAAGTTGAGCAAACGTTGGTCGTTGATCCACATCCAGATTCCAGCACTCCAACATTTTTGAGTAGCTGTATAGGGACAACCAAAGGTATTAATAAAACGAGAAGAGTTTGAACTTTGAAATCCGTAGTAAGCACATTGATTACATTTCTTCGGAAGCAAATTCGGGACGAGTAAGCCGTAACCCATTTTTCAACTCATCAGCGAATTCCAATGTCCAATTCAAACCGCCATAAGGTGTACCCCCTAAAATATGCCGTATAAATTTTTTAATGCTTAAACGAATATCAATTCGCATATTCAAAATATTTTTTACTAATGAAAAATTACCCAGACTGTAAACTTCAAACAGAGTTACACCAAAACTCCAAACATCCGATTTCGAGGTAAATTCCATTTTCTTTAGGGATTCATACGCCATCCATTTCCAAGGCAGGGGTTCTTGTGACTTTTTCACGTATTTTTGATACTCATAAAGTTTTCTGGAAAGCCCAAAATCTCTAATTTTACATGTGAAATTCTCATCCAACAACACATTTCTTGCAGATAAATCTCCATGAACAACATGTTTGCTTTCAATATAATCCATTCCGTTGGCAATATCCATAGAAAATCGGTGGAGCTCATGGTAGTAAACAAAATCTACGAACTGTTTGCTTTGGTAGATGCTATCGTCATTCCGTGCAACAACCTGCTTCTTTTTCCTTAAATAACTTTCCAATGAACCATTAGAGCAAAGTTCAGTAGCGACGAACAGTATTCCTACCAAATAATTAATTTAATTTAAATTTAAAAAAACCCAATAAAATTTGACTATGAATATTTTATAGAACCTTTATTAATTTCTTTGGTGTAAGCTCCAAAAAATCCAACCACATTTTGATGCTCGCCGATGTAGCATAAAACTTTGATTTCTGTAAGAACACTTTTAAAGGTTCCTTTTGGACAATCTTTGTTTGGTTTTTTAATCGCAGCATCCTTCCCTTTGGCAACACCTTTATATACAGTGCCAAAGTTACCAGCTCCCAATATTTCCTCAAGATCTTAAGAATCGAAATGACCAAAAATAACTTAAAAATTACCAAAAACTTTCATAGAACTAAAATGCCTCATTGAGATACACTCACCTATAACCAGATCACACTTAGGAAGGTCATATACCGACTTGAATTTCATGTACTCGGCTGCGCTAGCCGACTCAACTTCCTCATTTAAATCATCTTTTTTGGGTCTCGGTTTTCCATTTAAAAACTCCTCGACTTCGTCATCCGACAAAAAGGTGCTCAACTTTTTGAAGCGCAAGTAGAAAATCACGCTTATTGCCACAAATACAAGGAAGAGTACTGTGGAAACTGAAGCTATAATGGTCGGATTCTTAGAACTTTCCGTCACAATTTTTGTGTTGGTTTTAACAGGAACCGGGGGATACCACATGGCTTGACCAGATAGTACTGTATTTAATAACGGAGTTAATTTTTCATACCAAAATAAACTGCTGGTAAGCAGGCCTAGAAACGTAGCTGAACGCCATAAACGGTAGGCCTGCCAGGCTACACACAGGCACCGTGAGTCGTAATCGTGATTTAATCTCGTAGGTTGTAATTGGAATTATATCTAGTAGGATGTAATTGGGATTAAATGTAATAGGATTTGATCGGGATTAAATCTAGCCAGTTGTCATCGGGATTAAATCTAGTAAGCATTTTATCCCGTTTAAAATTCATATCCACTTCAGAAAAAATTCCCACAACCTAAGTAACTGAAACGCAATACCAGCCGCACTATTGAAGTGTACTACCTACGTAACAAATTTGGTGGAAATCGGTCAAAGTATGTGGACGGGAGAGTGCGGACAGACGGACAAACTTAGTAAAATTATAACTATGCTGACTGAGATTCAGCTACGTAATAAATCGAATTTTAAAAAAATTGAGAAGCTTACCGGATTCCTTTTCCTTGTACGCATAAGGGTTATCCAAATCAGTAAAATTTTGTATTTCCCACCATCCATTTTTCCTTGTGATCGATTCTCCATCAAAAGCTTTAACAACAAAGTTTTTAATGCCATATGCAGCAGCAAAATTGTGGAAGTGGGAGATTGCCCTAATATATTTATTCATTGTAGCCGTGTCATTTTGTAGAGTGACATTTATATTCACACGAAAGAACAAATCTAAATGTGGATGAAATTGGTTGAATATACGTTTGATATACAATTGTGTATCAAGAAATGAGCCGTGAATTCGCGGGCTTTCCTGCACAAGTACAAATAACTCACTTCTGCACACAATGTAATTTAATTTTTGTAGAAAAACAAAAAACTTAGATCCTTCACGTGCTTTTCCGGTGATTATAAAGTGAGCAATTTCCATACACTTTGATGAAGTTATGAGAATCCCCATATTTATTTGCAAAATCTTGGCTCGATCTAATTGCATGTTAATTGGTTCAAATGATCCGTTGATTAAATTGAGCTTCCGCAAGTCTACATGAATTCCCTTAATAGTTGAAAAACTGCTACTTTCTAGTTTGTCCAATACATTTTTGATGGACGACTCCCATGCCTGATCTACATATTTTTCAGTACCGTAACAAATGTAAATGCTATGATTCGAATTAAATACACCCTTTGATTTTAACATATCCAGTGCGTTAATTATATCAATTCCATTATTTCCCACTGAAATTTCCATAGTACGGAATCGATACGAAACAAATTGTAGCATTACATGATATGCTGCTTCCAGCTGATTTTCGGGCATTACTAAATTAATTGTATTGAAAGTTGCACCGATAAAAGGATTGTGAAAGAAATCCATTCCAATTTTAGGTGGCTCTCGGGACCATTCTATGCAGGGATCTACTGTCCAGTTATTGATGCCTTCAGGATAGTTACGCAATACGAAGGATGGATTTCGTACTTCTACACTTGTAAATTTTCCCTCCTCTATATCCTCATTTTCTGAAGAAGTTGGTTTATAATATAAAGCTTCTTCTGACGGTCTTAGGAAGGATAACCACCCGAGAAAACCTGGCCATTCCAAATTATCAAACGCCGACTTCAAAATTAGTGGAAAGTTATTAAATTTTGCCCAGTTGGTAATTGCTTCAATGTACATGTTTGCCTCCAAGATTTCCGGATTGCAAAACGCTGTTGCTTGATAGTTTTCTGAGATTCTTACTTGTCTTGTTGGAGAAACATCCAATTGTAGGTACACAATTGAATCAGGGTGTCTTTTGAAAATTTCTTGTCGAAATTTATCCACATATTCCAAATTTACTCTCACACTGTCTTCATAATGTAAATAATTGTTTTGCTTGTAATTACTGTGCTCCAAGTAAACTTCAGCTCTGAGAATGTAGAGGCTACCACCAAATTTTTTACAGACATCTACAACATCTGATGCCCAAGATGCATTCACAAATATGAATAATGGCCGCCAATACACACAACCCACTTTAAAATTAGCGGACACTTTTTGTAAAAATTCACGTGGAATTGTTCCTATGTTGTAGAGTTGGAAGATGAGTGTTGTAGGCACAATATTTATATGGGGCTGGATGAAACGTTTCTCCAATTGTTCTTCAACTTTTTTCCAGTCAGACAAACAGGACGTATCCGAATAATCCAAAATTACATCAAGTCGTATGTTGTCATCATTCGGCATCTTAGTTGTTTCATAAAGTTTTTGAACTTCTTCAGACTGTAATTTTTCCCATTGACCTTTGGATATTCAAAAAAAACTCATGTAAATATCAAATATGCCTCAGTAAAGCTGGAATTCAAAATAATTGAAATGAGCTTGAATTTTTGTTACGCACTTTGTGTCAAAATGACAGATTTAAAATGTTTTGATACCGCTGCCAAAGCTGACGGCACAAACCACTTCAAAATATCAGTGCTACTATTACACGTGTAACTCTGGACATATGGTATTAGGAAAAAGTTTGTTGCATTTTCTTGCTCAAAATAAGGAGCTTGAATTATCATATTTTTTTCACCCCCACTTGAAACCCAATTATCTGCGTATTTCATTAAAAGACGACGATGACTTTCTTGTCCCACGCTGGTTCCAGTAGGGAAGTATATAGGTTTTGGCGTTTTAGTCGCATAAGACTGAAGGTTATACGTTACGAACTGAAGGTTATCTTTATGTAACGTATCCATCCGGTTCTTAAACAAACCAAATGATTCTGTGACACCAATAGTGTTTCCAAAGCCCATGTTTAGAACTAGAAAGTCAGCTTTGCTTATGAATGCCGCCAAGCATTTACCCCGGCAGTGGATGAGAGCTTCAGTGTAGCCAAATCCTACTTTTGTGTTGGGACAGAGAGATATCCATCTTCCTGAGTTTGCAAATCCCAATGGATCCCACACCTCGTAACCCATACTTTGCAAATCCTCACATGTTGTGTTCTTACGAAGATTCACCAATATTTTAAGGGGTTGATCAGGCAATTGAATGCTTGCATTGTTAACCTCCTTACTGATCTGCATAAGAGTTGGTACGTCAACCCTACAAATAGAAAATAGAAATAAATCTGTCGTTTAATTTCACGATTTATTTGTTTGTAAGTTTCCGGGAAGCTATTTTCCCTTACGTTAGACAAATTATCAAATCAATATTTTTCATGCTCCCCCCGAAAGTTTCATTTAGTAGGAGAGTCACGCTAATAATTTGTTTTGAACATGTTTCAGGTTCCAAAATGTTGCAGTCTGTAATATTTAAAAGAATTCAACCATAGAATGACTAAATTAGATGCCTCAGAAATTCAAATGATAATAAATTAAATTCAAGTGGCATGGGATATTAAGTTTACCTGTTGAATATAGCAATGACAATGACAACATCTGAATCTTTTTTCCGAAAGCTACATTGGAATCCACAGCTTGTTTGAAGGCTTGTTTTGAAGTTTCACCTAACAAAACTGCATTGAGATGATTGGTCACGTCAAAAGTTACAGCAGGTAATTTCGAATTGGTATTTTTTCCAACGTCCAACGCGGCATAGTTAACTTGCATGTATACTGCTGTGATGTAAAATATAATATCCAGTCGAATTCGGTGAAGTTTGAAAATTCGGAAAAAAAATTTCAAACCCATTCTGAAGCAAATGAGCACTTGATTTTTTAAGTAGATTGAACCCCTTTTTGTTCAATTCAGTTTTTACATCATGGTTAATGGTTTAACAACGATTTCGTTATGATAAATGAAATAAATTTCCGCTTTCGTCTTCTTCTTGTTTGTTTAACGAAGGCCGCTGGTCCACAAACCCATTTATAAAAATAATATATGAACTCCAACTTAAACAGTTTTGGTGAAAAGAGGATGTGGTACACAAAAAATAAAACACTAAATTCAGTAAAAACACATCTATCAGTCAGAGCTCAGCGTGCTAATTAGCACTCTTACGGGTGCTGATTAGCACTCGTGGAAAGAGTGCTAATCAGCACTCTTAGCTATTTTTGGAGTGCTGATTAGCACTCTTGTCTATTTTATGGGTGCTAATTAGCACTCTTAGCTATTTTATGAGTGCTAATTAGCACTCCTGTTTTATGGAAAAAAGGATATTTTTTGCTCATGCATATATTTAAGTGCTCATGCGATTAAAAATCAGTTTATAAATCTAGACGATAATTAGGATTTTTTCACCGTGGCGATTTTTTTTTCATCGTGGCAAAATTAAGAAAATGAATTTTAAAGGTGTACTTACTCGAAATTGCATGCGAAATTAATGGTAAAGGTTAAAATTTTAATACCTTCACTAAAAATACCTACATCAGTCAGTGCTCAGACCCCAAATTTGGGGTCCAGAAATTTTGGACCCCAAATTTGGGGTCCTTTAACATAGGAGGACCCCAAATTTGGGGTCCTAATTTTTGCAATTTTTAGTAAATAATTCTGTAACAAAAAGTGTTGAGGAGTAACAATAATTAAAAATCGGTTTTAGTAACTTTGCGAAATTTAAAAATTTTCCACCGTGTGACCTTTTTTTTCTACCGTGTGGAAAAAATGTTATGGATTTTTAAAGAAAAAAATGCATTTTTGGACCCCAAATTAGGGGTCTGGGACCCCATATTTGGGGTCCAAAAATACCAAGACCCCAAATATGGGGTCCGGGACCCCAAATTTGGGGTCTGAGCACTGACTGTACATAAAGTTACAAATTATTGTGTATTTCAAAAATTTATAACTTAATTGTGTGATTTTTTGGGGAACAATTTGTAAAACGAGTGCTGATTCGCACTTCTAGGAGTCCTAAATAGCACTCCAAATATAATTTAGAGTGCTAATTCGCCCTCCAATATTTTTGGGGTGTCTGATTAGCTGATTAAGCAGGTTTAAAAACTCAATTTCATATGTATTAGTGTTTCTCTTTCGAAAAAACAACAACACATTACATGATACATGCATTTGACCTTCTATTGTGTCAACTTTATTTGTACTCAAATTCATTCTTGTATTCATTGAATTCAACATTTTTCATTAAATGTCACACCCGAGGTGAAGTTTTTATGGTTTGTATTCAAATTTTAATTTTTGGAAACAATTCTAAATCGCAGGAGTGCTAATCGGCACCCCTAAGAGTGCTAATTAGTATCCCATTAACATGGAGTGTTAATTAGCACTCCAAAAGCAGCTGAGAGTGCTGATTAGCACTCTTACGGGTGCTAATTAGCACTCGTCGAAGGAGTGCTAATCCGCACTCTTAGCTCGTTTTGGAGTGCTAATTAGCACGCTGAGCTCTGACTGTCTATTTTATATTTAATTCGATTCCTTGAATATTTTTTTCCAAATTTCCCTATTAAAGTTAGATTATTTTTCCATAATATGATTAATTTCTGCTGAAAAATTGTTTCTAAAACTAATTTTTACTTGTCAATAAAATTTGACTTATCGTTAGTACTCATTTTGTGAAAATTTTTTAATGGCGTTAACCTTCGGGAATATCCATTAGGTGCAGTTGTGCTATATTTATTGTGATTCCTTGAATGGTGTTTCCAAATTTTCGCGTTAAATTCAGTTTTTTTGTACATATACGGTAACTCACTGCTGGAAAATTGTTTCTATTATTAATTTTTACTTGCTTATAAAATTAATTATTTCTATATTTGTGAAAGAAAGCTTTCATTGCGTTAACCTTCGGGAATGTCCATGACGTGTGTATGCGGTATGCAAAGTTATATTGTATCTGTGAATCTAGCTATGAATGTTGAAATTTATAAACACTTGCGGTTTATAATATTGAAATCCTATTTATATTAGTAATATGGTTGAATAAATTTTAATTTTCCTTCAAGTTAATATTTATTATGCAACGGATAGCCAAATTGTTTGCTGTTATCTATTTTACGTTATTTGTATATATTTTTCACAAATATTTTGTCTTCTTCGTAACATACACTTTATTTTTGGTAATATTAATTTATCTTCGGGTTTATGATTTTTTTTATTAAACCATAACATGATACTAAATCCAGTCTAATTTTATAGGTCTTATGAATAGTCATTTCAAGAAAAATGTTAGTCTAGCTTACACGTTATTTCTTATAATTTATAGTATGCATTGTTTTGCATATAACACAACCAAAGTACTAACCGGACAGTCTTAAAATTTACAGTCAAAATATGCCAACGTGTAGTCACCAAAACAGAATACTCAGAATAGCAGAAGGGTTTGAAAAAATCAGCCATCCGTAAACGTGGGCAGTTTTTCAGCGTTCACATTCCAAGTATAAGGAATTTTGGAGTTACCGCAAAAATATCCTATATGTTTAAAAAAAATAATGAATTTTTTTCAAACATATTCAGCTAGGTTTCAACTAGGCTTAGTACTAACATATTATTACAAGCAAGCCTCGTAATTGACAGTCTCAGACCATCTCGCATTTTGTAACGACTACAAAATAAATTTCCGAGTAGTTTTTCCTCTTGTTTGTTTAACGAAGGCCACTGATCTCAAACCCATTAAAAAAAATAATATGGAAATCCCAATTTAAAGAGTTTTGGTGGAAAGAGGATGTGGTACACAAAAAATAAAACAATAAATTCAGTAAAAACGATTCCTTGAATAATTTTTCCAAATTTCCATATTAAACTAGATTATTTGAACATGTGGTTAATATCTGCCGGAAAACTTTTTGTAACTTAAATTTTTACTTGCCAATGGAATTTTACTTAATACTTCGCGAATATCCATGGCGTGTGGTTGCGATGGGCTAAATTGTATTTTGTCTGGTGATCAAGTTATGTATGTTGAAACTGTAGTTGCCAGACGTACTAGTTTTTAGCCCTGAAAATTCGGAAAAGTAGTACAGTACTAGTTTTAAAGAAGGTGTCTTACGAAGAAAGTACGAACCTTGTATATCACTAAATCAAAAGATTTTTTGGCAGCGTATAGACATTCATGTCTAAGTAAAATCTAGAAAATATTAGCTGTGAATGGGTTAGTTGGTTGGTATGGTAGCACGAGTGCCTTGGATTCCCAAAATTTCTAAAAACTTATGGGAAATAACACGGGAAAATCTAAAGTGAAAAGGATCGAGATTTCAAAATCAGAGAAGGGCCCCTCTTCTCTGATTTTTGAAACCTCGATTTTTTCAGTTTGCGACTGTAATTCGAAGTTTGAGTCTTAAAATGGTTTTTATCGAGGTTTTATGACGTAAATGAACTTCTCACTTTACATTTTCACGTGTAATTTCCCATAGGGCTTCAAAAACATTTTTCAGATGTAAATAATCAAGTCGTCCCCATGCCAACACCCCGTCCCATTCACATCTAATATTTTCCAGATATTACTTAGACACGAATATCTATACGCTTCCAAAAAAGTCTTTCGATTTAGTGATATACAAGATTCGTACTTTCCTCGTTAGTGGTACTACTTTTGATTTATGACTTATTGCAGAGAGGATTTTAGTTACTCTCGTTCAATTTGTCAAGAAAAAATTTATCAAAAAGTTTAATTTTCGAGTATTTTATTTAAAAGTTTTGCAATGGGTCTCAATCCTCATGATTTGAGTTGAAAGAATGTTGCTGTTTGTGACGTTGTTTCTAAAAACTTATTTTCACGTCAGGAGTGGAAAAATTCTTAGGATTCTTGCGATTATGAAGGATGTTGTTATGAATGCAAACTTACTTACTTAAAATACTAAACCCAAAACATGCACCTGGTTCTGATACGATTAATTACAGAAAATTTCTTGGTTTACTCATCATCTGGCTTTGCTTAGTTACCATTGCGTTTGGAATAATTTGTGTGGAAGTCAATATTTTTCATATATTTTACGAAAAGTGTGTCTTCAAATATGATCGCTTGCAGCGAATGTTTCTGAAGAATCAAAAATTAAAAAGCAGATGCGTAAAACGTAGTAATTTCAACTTTGAGTTGAACTTCAAAATATTGAGCCGTAAGCCAAAAAATTGATGGATTCACACAATTATTCATAAGACTGGCGTCATACAAGCCTGGATAACATAATTTAAGAAGAAATCCTTCATTTCATTTGATTCTTTCTGAATTGAGTGGAGCGTTTCTTTAATAATATTAATATTGTGTCATTATCCATACATTCCGCAAAACCTCCTTGTATTATTATATTGTATTATATTGTATAAACCAATTTATGGTGTATACTAAAATTTAAAGGTTAAAAAAAGTAAAAGTTAAAAAAATGCGTGCTAATTTTCCAAACGAAAGCACAAACTTTTTATATTTTAGAAAATTGCGCATTTTTGCTTGTATTTATGTGATAGCCATGCTAATGATTAGTGAAAATAGTTTACTAATTTTAATTTAAAACCACCTTTCCAATATTAGAAGAATGACTCCAAAAACTAAAATTAAGCTGGCAATGATAAACGTACCTGCAAATGCTTCGATTTTCGTAGGATTTTCAACACTCTCCATCTCCGTCTTTTTAGCTGCATTTAACACATAACTAAAAACACCCCCCTTGCTCATTCCCACCTTTTCAAAGTTGCCCATGCTTCTCATTTGCAGTACTCTTTCAAGCAAAGCGTAACTGGTCTTTACTCTTTCATACAGCCCAGATTGCACAAATCTTCCAAAAAAACTAAAGAATTGGAAATTGGCAAATATTTTATAGCCTTGTGACCAAATTTTTGTGGTTTGAAAGAATGGCGTTTTCGTAGGCACAATGCGATGGAATTTTGTTTGACCAAAGAATGCCAAATTCCATTTACTTTCACAATCATTTTCACACATGACTGCAAACTTATGAAATCGCTTTTCTTCCCTCTTATATGAATCAAAATGTTCGAAAAATTCAGAGACATTATTTATTTCTGGGATTACGTTAGCTTGACTGTTTTTCGGATTATAATAAACATGTTCTCCAACCTTAGCCTTTTTCCCGTTTAATACATTTTTCAAGCTTTGGATTTGCATCTTCATATTCCCATCTATATAAGCCGCCTTTTGTAAAATTCTCAAGTAAAAGCGTTCCATTTTCTCAGTTCTAATAGATCTATCCATCTCCCATATGGATCTATAATCAGGCGCCAAAATCAAATCGTAATCTTTCCTTTCTAGCAATTCTTCCATATTCATTGGATAACTTGTTGGTGGTTTCCCTCCTGTCATAAAGTTATACAACGTCGAATTGTAAAACTGTCGAAGTAAAATTGCAACAAACGTCCACATCAGCATGATTGAACGGCTTTGAATTTTATACTTTCCCACCACTTCACCTTCCTGCTCAAGAAGTGTGGAAACTTGATAAAATAAGACGGAGCGGAATGTTTTCCCTTCACCCAAGATCAACCACATTGATACCCCCAATACAGCAAGGCTACTCAAAAGCCAAACTGTACCATCAAAAGGTGTTATGTAAGCATCCATCCTTGCGTCAAAAAAGTTCTCCTTTGGAAATAGGACTTGAAATGAAAATTTAGATGGATTTTGTGCAAATGGGAATACGTTGCGAGAAGAGTAAATTTCAGAAGGAATCAGCTCTGGCTGACCTTCAAGGGATGCACAATTTGTGCAGTTAATTTGTGTATGGTAAGTGGCAAAGAATTCACATTCTTCTGTTTCAAACTGGAGGTTTAATTTGTATGTGAACATTGCCAAACAATTTCTTTCGATTGAATCCCCTTCGAAAATCAGATTTGAGTGGATATTTTCCCAAAACTTAAGCAAGGCTTGAAAAGAAACCACAGGTTTTCTAGCAACGTCCACCAATTTAACCTCGTAGAAAGATCCGGATCGTCCTGGAATATTTGGAGGCAGTCTTTTTCCATGTTTCGACGTGTATATTTGCCTACTAATCATTTTTTCATCACAAGCAAAGCAACCAATTTTTACAGAATTCACATCCAAGTCGACAAATATAAGGAGAGATGTAGACATTTTTGGGTCTACAAACATATTGTTAAATGTGCCATAAGAAATTTTTCCAATGTTCGAAGCTTTCATTAAAATAGCCATAGGAATTGCCATTCGTTTGTATTCATCGATTTGGGATTGCAAAGCAAGATTTCCCCATTTCGCAGTAGGAAACGACGAGTCAGAAACAAGAAGTAGATCATTGTGTGTTGAGCTTCTATTTCTGGAAACGTGGACATTGTGTTCAAGCATGTGCTCAAAAACTTCATATTGACATTCCATTTCTGATATTTTGTAACAAATCCTGCTTTTAATCATTTCTTTCCGTAGCTTTATGTAATTAAAATGTATCAAAATGCATTTTAGTACAATACATTGTGCAAGTATAGCTGTAGTTAAAGAATTCCTTTCTTCCCACACAAATTCTATTGTGGAATGTTGGAAATGACTGATCAAAAGAGACTCCGTTTCTTTCCAATTTACTAAACCTTCAGGTCCTGTCATACTGCTGCGGTAGGTTTTAGGCCAGCTTGTCTAAGCAAATATACGGATGTGTGAGTTTGTAGGTTGCGTTTTGAAATGAAAGTTGAAGGCCAAATTAGTGGCTTCAACATGAAGCAATTAAAAAGCAGAAATTACATTAAATTTCTTTTGAAGTTTCACTCTTCAATTTTAATAATTTCAACAGTTTATTTAGTCAACACAATTATATCTGAGCTCAATTATTTTAACACAGTATTGCCCGTTAATTTATTATATACTTTATTTAGTAATGAACTTGAGTTTTTACTTGTGATTTGACAAGCTTTCAAGTACTCGTTGTTAATGTCCAAATATACAATTACGACTGTGATGTAGTGTTAGTCAAATTATTACTAAATGTCATAAATGATTGAATTTAGCTAATGAAAGGATTATTTGTGAATTTTCATACATAACAGGTTGCACAATTTTAAAACTTATAAAAACCAATGAATACTTTTAATTAAACTTCTAAAAATTAAATAATTACGTAAAATTACAAAATGTTAATAGTTAACCAATTCCATTTGTATTTGTGGCTGTATTTTCTCCCGTATTTTCAATATCTTGAAGTTCAATTCCAAGTTGAAAATATCACGATTTACACACCTCCTCTTCAGGCTTCCGTTCCTTAGACACACCCGCTGCTTGCGATCATATATGAAGGTACACTTTTCGTAAAATGTTTGAAAAATATTGACTTCTACCAGTGCCGTACCTTGAAAAAGGGAGGCCTATAGCGGCGAAAATTTAACGACTGTATTCACCGTTGATTTAGCACATATTAATTAATTCTAATTCAAAGGACTTATTCCGAAAATACCTAATATCAGTATTTTACTAGGAATATTATCGACTTGTCTGACAATTTGATAACAAATCAATTTTTCATGCTCAAAAAGCTATCTTTCCAAACTATTTTTTTCCGAATTCACCAATAATGGAGTCAAACAAAACTAAAGAGCTTTCAGGTGCTTTATTGATAGTATTGCTAAATCACTTCAGTTCTTGGCCCATAAATGAACGCAAATAGTACTTGATAATAATTTTGAGCTTAAAGAACGATCTCTCATTTTAAACTTGGGACTTCAGTCGTATTATTATTATTTTAGACTTGTCTATTCACAAAAAACGAATGTCTCTGCTTTTTTGCCAGATAATAAGTCATTTCCTGGAAAATTTCAAAATTATGATCGCTTAAACAAAAATGATTTTTGGGAAAATCTGGTAAAAGCATACTATGACTATAGGCTTGGTTAGTGTCTTAAAAGAGTTTCCATTAAATTATCTCGGTAGGCTTTTCCTGCTTTTTCGAAAATATGATCCGTTTGATCCCCAGAATTTGTGAAACATTTTCAAAAATGTTTCCCAGTTGTCGTTTTTCACCAGCAATTATGACCATCTTTGAGACTTTGTCCAAACATAATTAGTGTAGTGAATGGATGTATCAATCGAAACATAATTACCAAGTAAGTTTTCTGAAACTATGCTTTAAAAAAATTCACAAAACAAAAGTGACCTGGGTTTAGTCATCAATTCTGAATACGCCCAGTCGCTTAAGTAAACAATTAGAAGGAACTAATAAAGATAATTCTTGCTATTTTCCTAGATAACCCCTACTGATTTGACTGCATGGGGATTATGCTTATGAAACAGGATTTTTTCTGCCACCAGAAAGCAGGTTCTGAAAAAACTAATTCCTGGCCCATGACCAAAATCTGACGAGAAATCCAACAAAAAAAGTTTCATCCAATTGCATTGAGAACTGTAGACGCTATTCACTGCCTAATGAAGAAAGAAATGGGACGGTGAAAGTCAAATATCTTTCACCAGTGGCTTTGAAATGAGGTTTCACCCCGTATGTGTTCATAACTTTTGACATACTACTTGCACAGAAAAAATGGTTTGAATCTAGCTCCCAAGTTGGGAAAAATCTTGATTCTGACTAGATTACGTCAGTATTATTATTTAATCTTACCATTCTCAAATGATTATTTTATTTAAATCTCATTAAAAAGGGAGGCTTTTAGGCACCTCGGAACGGGGAGGCCTATAGCGGTCGCTAGAGCTTGCTATACCGTCGGTACGGCACTGACTTCTACACAAACTATTCCAAACCAAAGGATAACTAAGAAAACCCAAATGATGAATAAACAAAGAAATTTGTTGTAATCTATTGTATCGGAATGCGGTGAATATTTTGAACTTTTTATTTTGTTAACCAGCATCAAATACCAATTTGCCCACTCATCCCATTTGTGATGTAATCCGGATGCCACGATTTGCTGGGAAGTTGCATAAAGCCAAAATTGATTTTCAGTTTTCATTTTCCATGTATACATTTTGCGCGCTAATGTTTGCTCGAGTACAAAGCAGCGACTGGAAGGCCCAAATATTATACTAAAAAATGAGGAAAGTAACTCCTTCACGACTTCTATATTGGATGTGGGTTGAATTAAAGCTAGCTGTGAGTCCTTCACTATTTTCTGTGCATAATCTGATAGATCGCCAGTAATATTCATTACGCGGAACGATTTTGAAATCAATTTTAGATCGTCACCGTACCTTTCTTCGATGGACAATCCATACGCATTTTCGTCATACATTATTGTGTAATTTTTGTAAACCAGTTCCTTAATCGATTTCAATGCTTTCGGTTGAAGCATTACGGTTACTAAGCTTGTCAAGCCATTACCATATAAATGTTAACACAGGAATTGCAAACAAGAAATTATGATTAAGTTTCTGATACAAATTTTTCCACCATGAGCAAAGATAATAGAAATATAGCCGACAAGCTGACATACAACGAAATCCAATGTTGAATGATTAAAGTGAACAAGGTCACAAATATTATTATACAAAGCAAGTTCATCCATACATCATTTGGAAATGCTTCGATCCAAACACCAAATGTCAACGCGTGATCAGGGCTCAATTTCTGTTGGCAGTACAAAATGTTATCAGATTAAAACTTATAAAAAGGTTCACGAGCAATCACAAATGGTGGGGGCAACGATGATTGAATTGAGTTCGTTGGACCAACAATAACCTCAGGGCCCGTGTTATAAAGATACGTGTGAAATTTATGCCTTTCAAGTAAATCATGTAGAATTAGTGTCATGTTATGTTTTCTTGAAAAGGTTAACGTTGCTTCAATGTTAGTTCCACAAAAATAATGTATTCGCCTTTTTTGGTTAAGGCAAGTGGTTTGCTCATGTTTCGGAATATTATTAATAAACCATTCATTATCCTCTACCAGGGCAGTTATTATTTTTCCATTTGTATTCCAAAACAAATCCCTATGCATTAAGGAAAAATCACGGAAAACCTTCTCTTATGATTTCAAATTTGTAGTGTAGTATGTGCCATCGTAAATTAGATAAGTTTAAAGCAAAGAAAATATTCATATATTTATTGCTTAAATTTTTAAATAAATTCTGACAAACTCGGACTTGGGGTAATTTTAGGTTGTTTAGTGACAGCCTCAACTTCGGTTGTATTTTGATTTAATTCCAATTCCGTGTCTTTTACATATGCTCTTCATATTTACAAATTATAAGAGAGGGAGCTAATCCCAAATATTGGAGGACGAAATTTCCATTTTATGTACCTGAAAACCTTCAGCAATGAGCTGACCTATCCTATTACCTTGGTTTATTACCAGAATCGCATCAAGAAATTCTTGCAAAAATATTAATGAGAACTTGTTACATCATGTGCAAACTAACAGGATTTATGAACGACGTGATTTGTTGCAAGGCCTGGGAGTAATTTCTCATCGCTTAGGCAATAGGCATAAAATGCACTCATCTCGTTTCTTGGCTTGGCTTAAAAATATTACCATACAAACAAACATCACAGTTTCAGCTACACCATAGCTTGATTGGTCTCATGAGGTGAGGATGATCACGATTACGTTCGTATGCAGAGGATTGAATCTATCGAAGGATGCCTTTGAATAAATACTTATGATTTATTATATAAATTCAATGAATGGACTGTTATTCAATAACATTCATGGCCATGCACTTTAATGCGCTTTATCTTTCGCATACTCGTTTGTTAAAGGATATTGGGATTTCCAAGGTTTTCTTCGCATGTTTTTGAACTAAATTTACACGTAAATTAGACACGTTTTGGAAAAAATTAAAAACAACAACACTAGTAAAACAATTATTAATCGATATTTATTTAAATCCCAATCATCAGTGACAATGAATTTTTATATTTAATGAAGCAAACAAGGCGTATCAATAATCTACCTGTTTTTAGTCATCAAATTAGAAATATTAAACAAATGTATATTTAACCCAATCAATTCTCTACTATGAAACATAATTATAACCCCAATTATTTTAATTATTCGTCAAAAATTCTTAACTAACAGTTTCTTTTAGGATAGAAATAACTTTGAATTTGTGCATAAACATGAGAACGAAAATGATATAAAAGCCAGATTCCCGTGGGAATGTCGAGCAAAAACCTAAACACAAAGTTTTGTTTTGCGAGCCACATCCAAGCCTGAAGAATTCTGAAAGAAGCCTTGTCCCAAGTGCTCATAATTTTCCACAAATGTTCTCCATCACAACCTTGCAATTCTCGAAGTCCGATGCATAGCAAGGCCTTGTAAGTCAGAAATGGGACGCGAACTCGCAAAGCTTAAATTAATGTACTTTGCAGAGTTATAACTGTTTCATTCATCGTTTTTAAACTCTCAATAAAAAAATGGCGCGTTAGCAAATCAAACAGTTGATAATCAGGGCTGATGCAAACGTTGTACTCATCCAGGATTCCCAGCATTCGTCCATGTATTGCCCAAAGGTGGATAGTGCCTTTAAGCTCTTGTTCTCGATTTCTGATCCCAAATAATTTGGGGAAGGCCCAAAACATCCAAATAGAATTGAATTGGGCGAGAGCCAGATCAAATTGGCTCACGGCAAGTAAAGGTTTCCAGGAATGTACATGGTTTGGAGCTGATGAGGTATCAATATGCTGTAAGTCTTGACGAACTGCAGTTGCAAGTTGTTCCTTCCATCCCTCAGAAAAAGAGTGGTCATCCTTTACTTGAAGTTGTTTAGTGTTTGGTCTTTCGTACAGCTTTCTAGCAAAATTGTGCTGGTTTCTGATGAACTTGTATGTTTTGTATGCCTCTTCGGGATTGAAATAAAACCGGAAAAGTTTTGCGGTGATTTTCCCGGTTTGTAAAAATCTGGTAAAATGGTTTTTTGGATCGCCCAATTTTCCTTTTATGGAAACTCCAGTTAAGGGTTTTACAGCCAGGACGAAAAGTAAGGCTAATGTGGACGCAAATAAAACTTGAGTCCCGTGGGTCAAATAAAAAATCAATCCGTGTTTAATCAAAGATTCGTCAATACATGGAATCTCCTCAATTTTAACTAGAGGACTGGCGTCACCAGGAATAAATGGGGCGTCGTTTATAAGACACTTGTAAATTGCGGATTCTTTCTCGTCGCTTGTTGTTGCAGCCGAGCCGTTATCAGCCTCTGGTTTAACAGGGATTTCCATTTTGACTGTTGTACCTTCTTCTCTAGAACCTTCTGCTATTCTGGTAGGAGTGGAAATGAATAAAAATCCTCCATCCGCCTCAATTTTTACCGAGTCAAAATCAAATGGAAATTTTGCAAATAGGGTTCTGATTCAATGCAAACTGGTTTTAAATAGCTGAGACGGTTTAAAGCATAAATTGAACTTTGAGATTGGGATGAGAACGGTTCTGGATTGAAATGAGTTCTCCTTCCAAGATCATACATAAATTCATGCTCATTTCGTTTTATAGTTAATAGCTCAAACGAGTAGTTTCATATTAATTTTTAGGTGGTTTGGTTATGTGGTATGCTGATGTTATTATATTACCAAGAATCATGATGAAATACTTGCTTGCAAAACTTTGATAAAGGCCAGCACATTACCAGTTTCTACAGTAGCTTTACTTGTTGATAGTAAAAAGGTTCTCATTCATATTTTTGCAGGTATCTTTATTCGAGTCTCATAATGAATCAACGCGATGGGATAGATCAGCTGAATGCTGAGTGTTTTAATGTGAAGTAAAAGAAAATTTCGCTCTCTAAACTACCATTCATAAATAATATCAGAATTTCCATACACAATGTTTGAAAATCAAGAGATACATAATGGTATTTTCTTCAGTTGAGATCTTAAAAATCTGGATGAATAACAAGTTGCAATTGGAATAAAATTTTCATAAAATCCAAACCATGCAAAAGTAAATCTTACATTTAATATCGATTTAAGGACATAATCATTATAAGAAATACACGGTAATTTTTTCTCAAGTATTGTTTCTTGGCGACCATTTTGATGTTAAATAACAAAAAAGGTCAAATAAGTTCAAGTTCAAAATTTTTAATAAAGCCTATCAATCGATTTATTTGGTCCATACGGTTCAAATGGCACCCTGATCACTGCTCTGGCACAAAATATTTGTTATAACCGGTCATTTCCATCCAGCTTCCCCAGTTTGATGTGGATGATGGTATTTGTAGACTCGAGAATGGGACTCTATGGATTCATTTTAACCGTATCACTATGCTTTGTCTGGACCACACATGCTGTACATGGTAAAGGTTTTTCCTTAACATTCAAATGACTTGGTATTCATTCAAATGTAGACCTGCTCATGAACTTGGTCTCGAAGCAGACAACAAGAACAAGTTCACTGGGAAGAAAGATGGTATTCATTGATTAAATACTCTTTAATTATTATTCTGACTGTGATGTTTTTACGAGGAATAATATTCTCACATAAAACCACTTGCTTTCATAAATTGGCTTGAACATATCCATACTACAGGCTTGAAACCCTGGTTTTTACACACCTGCGTAGCAGACAGGTACGCTTTTGATTGACGTAAGTTTTAATCTTCTTGAAATACTCACCCGACAAGGTTATCTAATGATATATTTCGAGTTCAGTCACCACAGCCTTTAGAAACGTCACAAATACAGAACCCCCTCTCTGACGAAAAGAATGCTTGCAAATAAATTTATCATTATCGAATGTATTCAGCCAGTATCAGAATAACTTTTGGTCCATTTGTTGTCTTCTTGGTTTTATTAAAGTTGATTAGCCTTTTGCAGAACAAATCCAAATGTTTGAAAAATTTGGACGTGTTTACTTGAAAAAACAGTTAGAAAACGGTTCTGAAGATTTAAAGTTATTACCGGCGGTCTGGTTTTCAAATCTTGACCACAAACTTTACAATTCTGAAGATGAAATACACTCTGCTTCGGAAACATTTTACGGAAGAAATGTTTCCCTTCGTTTCAACATTCAACAACCAGACCAAAACGGATTCCCGATTCAGTTTGAACTTCCCTATTTCCAACTTCCCTAAAAATTTGGCAAAATTGGCCCTCAAGATTTTGAAGGTGTTGCCTTTGCCGAAAAAATGTTGGGTTGTGGATGTAGCATATGACCAATTCGAATACTTTTTAAAATCTGCGTTTGAATCAAATGATAATTGTGCGGCAAATCTTAAAAATAAAACAACAGACAAGCTACTGTGGAAATATAATGAATATTTTGAGCACTGCAGTAAGGAGCTCGGACTTGAAGAAAATAAAAATGGGATCTACGTGAGAAAATCTCATGCGGAATATGTGAAAGCGGCTTGCCTCGAAATTTGCAAGGAATGGAAAGAGCAACAAGGGAAGCTGTCCAATGTAGCCCAACAAGAGATTCGATATGTGGTTTCGGGAGTATATGTTACTCTGGAATCGGGGCTGTTTGATGCAAAAATTGAAATCAAATCCGAAATACGCAATACTTTTCTTTTCAAGTGGTTTGTGAAACTTTACGCTCAACATATTTGTTGGGTCAATGATATTGTTTCATATAAAAAGGAGATTGAGGGTTGAGATGCGGGTCGGAGTTGCAACAACGTATATTTGCTTCACTACAATAAAGATTTGTCACTGGAAGATTCGATGCAACAAGCACTGGATGAAATTAATCATTGCGTGAGTCTACTTTCGGAAGCAGGTCGGTTGTTGAGAAAATTATATGGAAAAGATGAACATGTTCAAAGGTTTGTTACGAAAGTAAAGGAAATGGTTTATGGACACGTGCAGTGGTGTGCTTTAACGGAAAGATACCATAAGAACTTTGTTTATGATTGTGTTTTCGAAGAAGATAATAAAAAATGATTATTTTCCTATATTAAAGATGTGCCCAAATAATGTTCATCCTGTTGGAAGTTAAGTAAAATACCAAATTTTTATAATTTTAATATTTTGTTTGCGCATTAGATGATTCGTTGTGATTTTTTTTTAGTTTTTTATCTCGGTCCTTGCATATTTATATAAAAAAAACCTAATAGAATTTCCAAAAATGTAATACGAATTCTTCTGGAATTAAGGCAGGATTTACGTTAAATATATAGTCGAAAAGATCAACGAGACATGTGAATGGACTGTACTGCATGTTTAAAATTCGAATTTTTTCATGCTGAACGGGAAGTTACTCATCAAGTATGCATAAAAATCACTTCCCCAGTTCGGGGCATTGTTGATACGTTGAAAATAGGCGCATTGTAAAATTTCGACACAGGGACGATTTTTTCTCGAAGACTGTTTGGCCGATTGACCTGAAATTTTACAAAATACAAATAAATCTAAACGTTCGATGTAGTCACATCATAGGGCTCACATGTACATTAACGGCCATTGTAAATGAGGTAGCACCAAATGGGAGTGTGGGTTGAGATATAAATATTTTTAAATTGGCATAAAAATCAATAAATGAAAGCTTTTTAAGTAGCAAAAACGATGTTGTAAATGTAGTTTAGTACGGAGAACCCAAATTTACCAACAAAAACCCGTTTTATTTACTTGAAACATAAATATTTCAAATTTAAACTTTAAATATTTTCTGGTGGGAACACATCAAATTTGGAGAAAAAGGCTGCCTAGATAATGCGATTGACTTTCTTTTACAAAAGAAAGCAAGTCGGTTCATGTAATGGTCTTCCGACACGTGTTTTCCGCAAATGCATTCAATTTAAAAAAAATTGTCATAAATCCGAAATTTTAAACGGAATGCTTCTGCGCAGTTAAGTTCCTCAAGAAGTACTATTAGTTGATACAAAAACTAGAAAAAAGTGTTTTTCAGTTGAAGCTGACCGGTTGAAAGTCTGTAGAGGTCGACTATATCAAAAGTAATGCCTCGGACGCACGGACGGACATTCTTCCGATAGTCTCATTTTTTCATATACTTGCTACGCTGCGTAAATAACAAAAATAATGCGCAAAATCTAAAACATAGCCGGAAATTTCGGACGATCTTTAAAATATTAACGTTAAATATTATACGTTAGGCCATATCCATTTGTTCTTTCCCACTTCGTTATTCGACCATATAAAATATCTATGATACTACTATATATCTACCATATTCGTGTATATTCATACTAAGACATTTTATTGTCAGATTGAAAATTTAAAGTTTGCGTGTTTGGATTAATTACTTTCAGGTTTTAGCTTTCGCGTAGTTTGAAATACATAGTATGCTAAATACTAAACTGCTAATTCAAACTTGTAAGGGGTAGATTGAAATTGAATATCATTATTTTGTCCAAAATATGCATGAGATATAAAAACATTCAAGGCCGTTTAGCAATTAAATCAACTCGACGTGTTTTTTTGTCTGCACGCTACCAACTTCTCATTTTTCAGCTCACGAGGAGTGTCACCCAACTGATCATCAGCGCTTTTGCTGAAACTTGGCATAAATACACTTTGGGATAATAAATTGCTTCTTACAAGACGTGAGACTACAATAGGCACCCGTTGGTAAGATACGATACGATGGGTCTACATCGCAATAATGAACATAACCAAGAACTTTTGAAGGCATATTTCAACCTTAACCAACTATTAGTGCATGTAATAACGATATTGTATGAATTCCGCATTCAAACAAAAAAATTTATTGATTTATAGGCCGATTTTTAAAAATATAAATTTTTAGGTTAATTGAACAGTCTACCTGTAAAATTTTATTTCCCATGTTAATCTCCATAAAAAGTCAAGAATTTCAAGAAGAAAGAGTGGATTTTTAAAAATTCCTAACTCGGAAACAAAAAGCCATTGTAATAAAACCTTGTTGTGGTTTCACTTTATGCTATGGTGCATCGAGTTTCAGCCAAATCACGGATGATCAGTTGGGTGACACTCCTCGTCAGTCACGTTTTCTAAAAGTTATAACCTCCTGTTTAAAAAAGGCAAGCTTTAAAAATGGGCGTCCCAGTTCTACTTATTTAAATATTTGAATGTATATCGTAATGTTCATGATGGAACATTGCGCAATTTATAATTTCGTGCAGGAATATTAATTCCTTCCAGTCTTCACCTGGATTTTTTAAAACTACCCGTTTATCTGCATAAAACAGGCTCCTTTTCCAGTACTGGAGGACGTTATAACCATTAGAATGTGGAAAGATACACAACTACTGATTTTATTGTCTCAAATTCAAAACTAAACTATCATCATTATTTGATCACCTGTTTAATGGTGACGTTAAAGCATCAAAAAATTTGAAGATATTACTTGACACAGACATTCTACTTTAAACAATAGCCCTATCTTAGACATAGCGTAAATATTAAATTATTGGTGTGGTGCCGTGTCACTATTTTTGGTCACAGGAAACACAGCGTCGTAATTGGGAGCGAAGCATTCACTAAAAATGTTAATAAAGGAGGTCTAAAATTAATTTATATGCAACCGAAATAAGAATATAAAATTAGTGTTACAATGTTTCCACATCAAATTTACTTGGCTACGTTGCTTCTAGCTGTAACTCATAATTTAGAAACAACAGCCAACCCTGAATGCCTATCTCAACTGTTTCCACACCTTAATACAAAATGGGAGGAATACATCCTTTATTTTTATAAAACCAATGGAATTCTCAACGGTTGTTTCCAACCAAGCCCATCTTTACATTCGAGGTTTGTTTCGTTGAACAATGTGAGCTTAACAAATCGAGGAAATTATCGCTATTCAAATACATTCAACGTGGTCATCATTTCAAATAAAGTATACTACCAAGAAGCTCTCCTCGAGTTTGCCAATACGTTGGTAGCCTCCCGCTCCATTATTCTATTTGTTGGTAGTGGGACGTTGAAAAATCTTGTAAATGTTGTGACTGCACTCAGAAATTCTCAGAACGAAGGAAATCTTCCAATATTTCCCGCTTTGAAATTGTTCGTAACTCTTCCCCCAAGTTTACAATGCAGACGAAATGAAACGCTAATAACGGTATTATGTTTCGGATACTGTTCTTCTACTCCAACGACTCTAACTAGCTTCGCCAAGCAGTTTAAATTATATGACATTTATTCAATGCATCGGGCTTTGTTTTGGAACGCAAATGGAAAAATGATACCTGCATTGGTAAATGATCCTGAAGGGTTTATTGAGGATGTTCCGAAACCTCAGCAAAACATTTGCCTTAACCAAAAACGGCGAATCCATTATTATTGTGTGACGAATATTAAAGTAATGTTAACCTTCTCAATAAAACATAACATGACATTATTACTGCATGATTTAATGCAAGTGAAAAATTTCCGCATTTTCCATTGGAATGAGAGTCCTGAGATTGTTATTGGTCCAACATTTACACTGCAACCATGGTTACAACCACTATTCGTGATTGCCCGTGAATCATTTTATAACTTTGACTCGGATAGCTTTTTCTATTGTCAAAAGACAGGGAATAGTGATCACGCATTGGCTTTTGGTGTTTGGATTGAAGCGTTTCCTAGTGATGTATGGCTGAACTTATTTTCCGTTACAATATGTATGACTTTGTTCACTTATTTTTATCATCGATCATTAGAATACGTTGCACGTCAGCTAATCAGCTACATTTCCATTATATTTGCACATGATGGAAAAATATGTACTCGCAATTTAATCGTAATATCTTGTTTGCAATTCATTTGTTTACAATTGTATGGTAATGGGTTGACAAGCTTAGTAACCGTAAGGCTCCAACCCAAAGGAATTACTTCGATTAAGGGACTGGCTGACAAAAATTACACAATCATGGTTAACAAACAAATGATCATGACGTCTATCGAAGAGAGATACGATGAGGAATTAAAATCACTGGGTTTACCAATTTTAAAAACGTTTCGATTATTTAATAATACCATGTCTGTAAACTACTATGCACAGAAGATGGTTGAAAACTCAAAGCTCGCTTTTGCATTTGACGCGTCCAGGAAAGTATTCATGAGGGAGTTTTTGTCCTCACATTTTAGAAAAAGATTTGGGGTTTCCAGCAGATGCTTTGTCCTCGATCAAACATTAGTGCACCAAATGTATACGTGGATAATGATAACTGAAAATCAATTTTGGCTTTATTCCACTTCTCAGCAAATTGTGGCAGCTGGATTACACTACAAATGGGATGAATGGGCGAGTTGGCATTTGATGTTGTTTAGGGATTTACTTATTCCAAAATATTCACCTCATTCCGATACGATTGATTACAGCAAATTTCTGGGCTTATTCATTATCTGGATTTGCTTAATTACCATAGGGTTTGGTACATTATGTATAGAAGTAAATATTTTACAAATGTTTTACGAAAAGTGTGCTTTCAGATATGAGCGCTTGCAGCGAATGTTTTGTTTCGTGGGTGCGTTTATCTTTTTGAGCTGGGTGATGTTGTGTTTGAGGGTTTTTTATAGTATCTGACCCACATAGCATCAGTAATTTTATTAATTAAAAGGTAAAAACACACTTTACATGTATCAAGTACTTCAATTAAATAAAGTTCAGGAATAATTTGCATGTCATTTTCATGGCATACAAATATTTACCCGTGATACCCAGCCAGTTTTGTTCTTTTTGGCATCTCACTCCCTCATATAAAGCGTCAAATATATTCATATTGTTTTTAAGTTTATTGCAATTAAGACACCTCAAATTTGTTGACTCCTCAAATGAAATTCCTGACGCAACGTATCCAAACATATGCACATACTTTTCTAGTATGTAGCAAAATAATTTAGAATAATTCATGAGCTCACGTTTCCATCTAGTTTCCATACTAGCTTCCAAGTCATTACGAAAAAGAAGTTAATCAAACACAATAATTCACAGAAGCTTTATTAATATGTATGAGGAGAGTATTAATATGGATTATTCGACATGCTGTGATATTTTTGGCCTTGACGCAAAATGCTACGCTCAACGTTGAACTTGGTTCCTTGAAATTATTAACTCAACTGTTCAAATAGTTGGTTCACGCGTTAGTCAACTGGTGCTCGACAAGTTTGTTGTTGTGAATTCAATAGTGAGTTTTATTGCATAGTTGAAAAAAATTTTCAAGAAAGGCAAAAAGTTTAAAATTATTAAAAATGGATTTTAATGCATCACAAAATTTTCCAGATGAAGTTGTGGTATCACAGCCAACTTCAAATTTTCTCAACTCTGAAAACCAGAAGGCGCAGAATAAACGGAGAGAAAGGCAAAAGAAAAGACAAGATAACGGAAACTGTTGCAATTGCTTTTTAAAAGTTAGAAATTGTGACTGTTGTTGTAGTGAATGTGACTGTTGTTGTAACGATTGTGACTGCTGACTGTGATTAAAAGTGGAATTGAAATCGAAATAAATCCGTGAGCTTTGAAGTATAGGAAATCAAACCCTAACCGTGGAAATTTTCAAGTTTCCAAGCAAATGTTCTACAAATAACATCAAAGACTTCAAGTAAACAATAATTCTGTTACAAATAAAATAGGCCCTGACGAAGAAAATCTTATAGGTTTTCGAAACGTTGGTAGTTTAAATAAATAAATTAATAAACCACTAAACCCGATACAAATCACTTTTAAATAAAATTTCATTTTTTAGATTTGAAGCCTAGACAAATGCATCAAATCTGGGAGTGAGTATCTATCCGCTTCATTTACCAACAGTTGTGAGCCTCTATGTAAAACTCATTTGCTTTTATACAGAAAAAGTAGGGCAGTTTTGATATCTTTATTACATCGATTGGTTAGTTCTAACTAACTAATTTGTTGCTATGCTCATAGCAACAAATTAGCTCGTCCATAGGATGAGAAATCATACAGCACAAGTATTCCTGCATGAATCTGACCTTGGTCGGAAGATTCACAGATTTTTTTGACAATTTATGAACCAACTATCCGAACCTGTCTCAAGGTTATAGGTATCAAAGAAATAGCTGATGCAGCAACTACTCCGACTCGACCTTCCACTCAAAATCCGTGTCTGCCTGTGCTTACATTTGTTCTAATTTTATCACTATGTTAATACCGTTGTGTTAATAAACTATATACATACATCCAAATGAAAAAATCCAACAACGTTGGTTGGGCCAAACGCTGAACATCTGGATATTCCTTAACATACAAATGAGAGATCATATGAGAGAACGTAACAAGCTCCCTTGGAAGAACAGAGACATTGTTTTCATCCTCATAAATAAATACTCCCTAATTATTCTGGTTATGATTCAGTGTCAATTAAATTTCAAAAAATAAATTTATGTTTCGTTCCACGTTTGGTATTCAGCTGTCAATTACATCACGCTCTCATCTATTTTTCTTTTTCGTCCATTTGATTTTTACAAAAAATACAATATATAAATATATTTATTTTAACAAGTAAATTTATATTGTATTGTAAATTAACGGTAGGAGAGGTCGTTTTGATAATAATTTATTATCTAGCTTTCTGCGTTTTATTTGACGCCTTCATCAGGACAAAAACAAGCCTTCTTAAGGATATGCATGAAAATTCATACGAAATGCGAATATGCATGAACATTTTTACTCCCACATAGACAAGAATTGGAGACCGGTTTGCTTTTGAACTTGATTTCGAACCACACAACAATTTCACTGGGAACAAATGAGCAGACATCGTGTGCATGAATAAGTGCTCTTTAATTATTCTGGCTGTGTGTTTACGAGAAATAACATCCGCGCATAAAACCTCTTGCTTTCATCGAATCACCGCAATCCAGATCTGCTTTCCCTACACATTGAATATGCGCTTTCGAGAAATAATCTGATGCAAACATTGCAATCAAAGTTTCACCAGATTCCATGCCACTAGATATAACCTACTTCTCACTGCTTCGAGATAGCTGAAGTGATGAGAATTTTGTAGCAAGATTTAAAGCATCAACAAAGAATCAATGAATTCCAATAAAAGTTTTAAACATGAAAAACCCAATAAACTAACATAATTATAAAAGAAAAGGAGCTTGAATTTGCTGTTCGTTCGAAATCCTTTTCTGTAAAGTTTTTCTTATCGTACTATATTACCAGCTCGTAAATTTGAATAAAAATTTATTTTTATGACATTTACACGTGAAGGTAATCCACCTTGCTAGAAATGAAATGCTATTTTGCTCTTTCGAAATGACTATAAATAAAAACTATAATTATTAGATTGGATTTAGTACCATATTGTAGTTTAATTAAAAAATTACAAAGACGATGTTAATTTAATATTGCCAAAAATGAAATGTATATTATGAATAGAACAAAATATCTATAAAAAATTGTATACAAATCACTTCAAATAGATAGTAGTTTGGTTATCCATTGCATGATAAATTTTAACTTTAAGGAAAATAAAAATTGTTCAAATTTTACAGAAAATATATTATTAATATTTGTAATATAACATAGGTTTGTAATATTAAAAACTGCGAATGTTAATCAGTTTCAACATTCATAGCTTGATGACCAGATAAAATACAATTTCGCATATTGTAACCACACGTCATGGATATTCCCAAAGGTTAATGTTATTAAGGAATTTTTCACAAAACGAGTACTAGGTAAATTTCCATTGGCAAGTAAAAATTAAAGTTCGAAAAAAATTTCCGGCAGAGATTAACCACATGTACAAATAATATAATTTTAAGAGGAAAATTTTGGGGGAAATATTCAAGGAATTGCATTAAATATAATATTTATGAGCTCTTACTGCATTTATTGCTTTATTTTGTGTGTACCACATCCTTTCTCCACCAGTACTTGTTTAAATCGGGTTCTCCATATTTTTTTACAAATGGGTTTCTACACCACAACGAAAATAGACTACAACGAACAAGCATTTTAATTCATATAGGTTTTTAAATATGTTTCATTATATTAGCAAATGTTTATGAGCTTCAACATTCATAGATACTATATAATTTTAATATCGCCACCATATGTCATGTGTATTACCGAAGCGTAACTTTATTAACAAAATTTTCTTAAAAACAAAATGAGACACAAGTCAAATTTTATTGACAAATAAAAATTGTTTTAATACCCCAGCGACACAAAGAGTGGCAATGTACCGGCTTAGCCAACGCCACTAATGGCAGACTGCTGGCCATTCCAATATCGTAACCGGAGGTATTGGCACTGTACCGGTAAGCTTTAGCCGATAAATACCAGTCACATACAAGTGCAGGCAACGCTGAAAAAATGCCAACGATGGTGTTAAGTGTCTTCCAACTAAAGCTGGCACAATGGTGCTTCAAACTTTTCGTTTCCGACTTCGCTGAAAATTTCCAGGAATATAGATTTTAATGCGTAGATTACAAAACTGCAATCAGTAGCCATTTTTAATGAACGTGGCGCCACCCAGGGGGAAACAACCAAAAAAAGCAGAAGAAACCGGAAATATAATATAATTTATTACGCAGCTGAATTGTATTCAGCGAAGTAATTGGTTTACTAAGTTTGCCTGTCTGTCCGTGCGCACTCTCCTGGTCACAAACATTGACCGATTTGGCACACAGGTAATGCTACTCAGAAGAACCTCAAGGAATAGTTTTCAGACAAATCGGTCGGACATTTCGAAAATTGAAAGTCATCGACTTGGGTGGAGGTTATTCGACATATGGGGAATGGCATTTTGCAAGTAGTGCTTTTATTACCTTAAGAGGGGATTGCAAAAGTGCATTCGGAGGGCATCATGGTTGATGGTTGTTGTTAAAAAATGGAATAGCTACTGGCAGTCAGTGCTCAGACCCTTAAGCAACGGTCCTGGACCTTAAGTAAGGGTCTTGCTTGGACCTCTAAGTAACTCGTGGACCCTTAAGTATGGGTCTAGGACCGTTACTTAGAGGTCTGAATAAAATATTTAAAGAAAATGAAGATTTCAAAAGTTTTGAAAATTCAAAACAAAAGCAAGTTGATGAAAAGTGATAGTAAGTACTTATGAGCATATCACGTGTACATAAGAAGTACAATTAATTAAATCTTCATGCCACATTTGTGCATACTCATTTTCAAATTCATTTACTCAAAATCCACCATGAAATGAATGGATTGAGTATATGGGGTTATGCATAACAAAGGTAACAAAGAGTTTTTGGGTTGTGGGAAGTTAGAAAATCTCACGTGTCAAGATTATTGGGAGAGGACCACGGGGCTCCTCTCATAGCCAGTTGAGACAAGAGCGAACGGACTGACGAGTTCTAGTAGCCGAAAAATCAGTGAACGCCTAGTAGTTCAAAAAGCAGGAGAGATCCACGCAGAGTTCTCTCAGTAAGTGAGTGTCTAGTAACTCAATTAGTAATTGTTGGAGCAGTTAGCTCTGTATTGTTTGAGGAGAGATACACGCCGAGTTCTCTCAGTAATTGTTGGAGCAGTTAGCTCAGTATTATTTGAGGAGAGATCCAGGCAGAGTTCTCTCAGTGAGTGCAAGCATCCCATTTAGACAAAGTCGTTGCACGACCATCTTAAAAATCAAATTTTTTGTGCTATATCGAAAGACCTCGCGAAAATATTAGATGCGTATTTTTTTTCTAGCCGGGGTATGTTGAGACAACGGAGCTGGGGCTACCTGAAGTTGAAACACCATAAATCGATTTACTCCAATATGCATTGACCGATTGACCTGAAATTTGGTATGGGACATATTGACTGAATTCCCCATAGGGTATTTTTCTCGGATTTTTTAAATTCGATTTTTGAGCGGGAGATTTCAAATTTCAAAAATTCAAAAAAATTTTGCAACTCAAACAAAGTAGTAGAAAAGCAATCACTACTTATGAAAAGAAATAATCAATAAATACTAAACAAAAAATTGACCGTTAAAAATTTTCAAACTTGGCGCCAACGCCATTTGTTACGAAACTGAACATTTTAGTTCATAATCTTGTAGCATACATCAAAATAAACTCATTAAAAAAAATTTCATCGAAATCGGTTGACTAATTCCTGAGATATTTGAGTCTAAAGGTTTTTTGTCCGTTAACTATTAGAATGACTAAAAATGAAGAAACAATAAAGTAGGATGTAAAAAAGAAAGAAAATAAAACTTGGTAAACTATAGACTAGTATCAGATTTAATTAGACATACAAATAATGTTACCGTGGCATACACCAATGATGCCTACTTTTCCTGTGTATCGTTCTCTCTGTATGCTCATTGGCTATCTAACTTTTACGTTGTCAAGGAATCAACCTGAGCGATTGCAAGTTTCCGTAGACGTAGTGCATTGTACATTTTAAAACTGTATTTTCGTATAAAAATAGCATGGTGTCATGGTGTCACACGTTAGAACATCAGTTGATATATAAGGTAAGCATTAGCGATTGTACGTTTCCCTAGATGTAGTGCATTGAACATTATAAAACTGTATTTTCGTATAAAAATAGCATGGTGTCATGGTGTCACACATTAGAACATCAGTCGATATATAAGGCATGCATGAGCGATTGTAAGTTTCCGTAGACGTAGTGCATTGTACATTTTAAAACTGTATTTTCGTATAAAAATAGCATGGTGTCATGGTGTCACACGTTAGAACATCAGTTGATATATAAGGCAAGCATTAGCGATTGTACGTTTCCCTAGACGTAGTGCAGTGAACATTATAAAACTGTATTTTCGTATAAAAATAGCATGGTGTCATGGTGTCACACATTAGAACATCAGTTGATATATAAGGCATACATTAACGATTGTTCGTTTCCGTAGACGTAGTGTATTGAACATTATAAAACTGTATTTTCGTAAAAAAATAGCATGGTGTCATGGTGTCACACATTAGAACATCAGTTGATATATAAGGCATACATTAACGATTGTTCGTTTCCGTAGACGTAGTGCATTGAACATTTTAAAACTGTATTTTCGTATAAAAATAGCATGGTGTCATGGTGTCACACATTAGAACATCAGTTGATATATAAGGCATACATTAACGATTGTTCGTTTCCGTAGACGTAGTGCATTGAACATTATAAAACTGTATTTTCGTATAAAAATAGCATGGTGTCATGTTGTCACACATTAGAACATCAGTTGATATATAAGGCATACATTAACGATTGTACGTTTCCCTAGACGTAGTGCATTGAACATTTTAAAACTGTATTTTCGTATAAAAATAGCATGGTGTCATGGTGTCACACATTAGAACATCAGTCGATATATAAGGCATGCATGAGCGATTGTAAGTTTCCGTAGACGTAGTGCATTGTACATTTTAAAACTGTATTTTCGTATAAAAATAGCATGGTGTCATGGTGTCAACAATAGAACATCAGTTGATATATAAGGCAAGCATTAGCGATTGTACGTCTCCCTAGACGTAGTGCATTGTACATTTTAAGACTACTTTTCTCTGATGCTGTTGTAACTTGCGTTGTCATGGCACCAAAAAGGGAATCGTAAAATGATTTGGATGAAATGGCCACCATGGAAATGCAATGTGTGAGCTGGTCTTTTAAATTTCCTTCCTCGAGCTTGGTAGCATAAGGTTCCTCTAAAACAAGACTATTGGCTGAGTGGAAGGGTGGTTAGCGACACTTAAACAATTATAAAAAATTGGAAGATATTTGTAATTTCTGACAGACATTTTGTCACGTAAAACATAATCAGGACTTTACTTAAAGGCGCGCGGCTGAGGGTAAAGATTGATTGTTGCATGACAGTTCAATGGTCTTGTTTTCATTATGAAATCTAGAAATTTCAATATGAATACAGGCCGTCACACAGTGCTTTGAATTAAGTCAAAAGCGGACATGGGGGTCTTTCTATTAGCAGAGATAATATCAAGTCGAATAAAAAAAACCGCATGTCAAAATTCGAATCCTGGACGCAGTGGCAGGCTGGTTTACGTCCAATGTATTATTTCCCATAAGAAATCCCGGGTCACGTGATCATGATGCACAGTGATGAAATCTTGAATTCATCGACATTGAATTTTAATTATTTATATGATAAAGAGGATCAAGACAAACAGATTACAAAAAAAATCAGCCGAAAGGGTCAATCCATCGCGGAAATAAAAATTATTTTCTATTTGACCTTGTACCGTGAGAAAATTTAGAAAATGTTTTTTAAAACTACTTGTATTACCTTTTTTGTACAAGTTTCAATGCAATCATGTTTCTCCAGTTGCAGGGTGTGTATTACAAAAGAAATCAACGTAAAATATTGTAAACTATAATTTTAATTAATTTTAATCAATTTTTCGAAATTATTTTTTTTAAAATATGTTCTTCCGAAACCGGCTAAGTTATTAGTACAGGGGGTGACCTCAAGGTACCCTCCACCATCCCTGAAAAAATCTTAGCCGTAACCCATAGGGCACCAGAGATAATCGCATTTCAATTTGAACAGGTAAAATCCAATAAGCGTTTACAAAAGTATTTGAATTAATTACGATTTCGAATTCCAAACTTAGTTTAACTGATCAAAATTAGCAATCCAAGCAACTTTTTATTCTAACGGAAATGTACTGCCCTGGGTATGCCGGCAGTTTACCCAGCTCTGATGTATACTTTTGTAAACGCTTATTGGATTTTACCTGTTCAAATTGAAATGCGATTATCTCTGGTGCCCTATGGGTTACGGCTAAGATTTTTTCAGGGATGGTGGAGGGTACCTTGAGGTCACCCCCTGTACTAATAACTTAGCCGGTTTCGGAAGAACATATTTTAAAAAAAATAATTTCGAAAAATTGATTAAAATTAATTAAAATTATAGTTTACAATATTTTACGTTGATTTCTTTTGTAATACACACCCTGCAACTGGAGAAACATGATTGCATTGAAACTTGTACAAAAAAGGTAATACAAGTAGTTTTAAAAAACATTTTCTAAATTTTCTCACGGTACAAGGTCAAATAGAAAATAATTTTTATTTCCGCGATGGATTGACCCTTTCGGCTGATTTTTTTTGTAATCTGTTTGTCTTGATCCTCTTTATCATATAAATAATTAAAATTCAATGTCGATGAATTCAAGATTTCATCACTGTGCATCATGATCACGTGACCCGGGATTTCTTATGGAAAATAATACATTGGACGTAAACCAGCCTGCCACTGCCTGGACGGAGTTATGGCTCTTTGCGTGTACTTGATTTTCAAGATGCGTGGGCGTTGAAAAATTGGAAAAGTTTGTCTAAAAAATGCAAAATTAAGTTTAAAGTGTAGTAAATTACATTTAATGACTTGTCTAGTTGAATGGCACATGATAGAAAAGAATTTGCCGGATAACATGTTACCTGTTTGAGTAATTCAATTAAATTGATTTTTTTTCATTAATTTTTTTAACGAGTGCCCTTACTCGAAAGTATTATCTGTGAGTTGGGGAGTATACTTCTAAATGTCCTTTACAAGCTGCAAAAAAAATCTCATGCTTAGACCCCGGGGCACTGGAGATATCGTTACTTAAAGATATCCAGGTAAAATCCAATTAAGTATTATGCAATAGGTGAGCAGGGATGGGTAATTTGCGTACATAATAAGTATTACATCAAATTAAAGAGGAGTTTGAGTACTGGACAGGAAGAATATACATAATACACTATAGTATGAACCATCGTTGGTCAATTTGCTTCATATAACTATAGATAATAGAAAGACCACCATGTCCGCTTTTGATGTAATTCAAAGCACCGTGCAACTGAGTATGAATTTTTGCTATCGTATGATGCACTCGAGCACGTGGAGAACGAGTGAATGAGTGCAACAACCAATTTTTCATCTTTATTTCACTATCAATCGCTCAGTTTGTGGAAGCTTAATTCCAAAAAACCATACAGAAAATACAAAATGCAAGAAAATATTAAACAAAGCAGAAAAACGTACATATATTACAAACTATATAAGATTCTTTATTTTATTCGGTCTAGGAAGCAGTTTCCGTAGGATGATGATGATCAGGCTGTTCCTCATACTGGATGATTAGGAGCCTTTGTCTCTATAGCGTCCTCGAATTGCCATGACATCTGCGAACGTTTCTGAAACTACGTAGAAACGTCACTGACTTTAGAGGTTTGCCATATGTTTTGTAGGTGTCAAGGAAAAAAAACAATGGTATTATGGTAGGGAACCGAGACCGACAAGTAGGTCGGTTCCCCAGCTCTGGGTATACCGTGTAGCATATCATTCGACAGCTAATCAGGAAAGAAGATCATCCATGTTATGGGCGCTTATCTTGGAATTTATCTTTAGGGTCTATTTGGGCTATTTCGTGGTATGCATATGACCAAAACTGCGAAGATCTAATGCTGAGTGTACGACGAAAATAATTGATAAACCACATTATATATAATGCAAAAAATATAATTGCTAACCAGTTATTTACTTCATCAACTTCAACCTCTTACTTTTTTGTAATATTCTTGAAGATATTAAGACATGCTAAAATATTTATAATACTAATGTATGAAATCTTCTGAAAACCGCTGAAGGATTTAGCATTATTTCGACCATGGATGCCCGCTGTTGGCGGATTTAGCATTAGAATTTCGTATGCTAAATCCCTTATTAAATCCCACTTCAAAATTGATCAATGCTTAATCCCATGTTAAATTTACTTATGCTAAATCCCATGCTAAATTTTCCTAATACCAAATTCAATTACAACCAGACAACTAATTAGTGTGTGGCGTGTGGATTATTATTATTATCATCCATTTTAATTGTTTTTCTGCTTATGTAAGACTTATTTTACCTGATACCTTAATCATCAGGCTAAAATATTTCCATGTCTACTTAAAAGGATACTACATGAAAGTATAGCACGGTATCCAAAAACACAAGCCGACGGACAGGATGTAAATTCAATTAAAACCAGGAAACTATCCATCAAAGCTATGATTTCGTGGATTATCATTTAATTGGTTTTTGGTGAAGTCTAGCAAGACTTGTTTCATTTGCTAGTTTCTTCTCCGAGCTCGAATATTTCCACGTAAGCTCAAAACCATACTACATGCAAATATAGTTTGTATATTATAAAGCAAACGTTAGCCAAATAATTCTACATTATACTAACAGTCCCAGAAAATTTACAAAAGCTTTTCTAAGATATGAATTGTCAATTTTTAAAACCAAAAATGTTTGTCACCATAATTTTCCACTGTATAACTTTTGCCTTAATCAGCCCTTCAACCACAATCACCGTTCCGAACATGTTCATCGGACCTTTTGATTTTATAGCCACAAAAGTTGAACGGGCACATGTAGTCGACATGTTTAAGAAATTCCACGGGAAGGAACGAAAACCTAATGATGGGGTAATAAAAAACTTGAACGAGTATTTGGATGGTTTCAATGGCTGCTTTATACACATTACAAATTACCGTGGGATTGATCTCCCATATTTACGACAACCAGTCATGCTCCTGCAAACCCAAATCGCATTATGTTATGGGAACCCGGTAATTATTTCCGCGACAATGAGTTCAAATACAAACGCCACTGGTAAATGTAATACATATTCATCAAAAGATTGTTTGCTTTCAAATCTGTTCGCAAAGTCAAGGCATGTTTGCGCAACACTCGCCTTTGAAGCTTACGTAACAAGGTCTCGCCCTTGGACATGTGAAGTAGTTGTGTCCCTTTTGCCATTGCCAGAAAGCTTTTCCGTGGATATTCTTCAGGGATCTTTAAGTGATGTACCAGGCGTGTTTGATGACTATTCTCGTTCCGTAGAACACATGAGTCCATCATTTGCTCCAGTCAACCTCTTGATTACCGATGAAACCCAACTTTCCAGTACCATTATATCTCCCATATATTGTGATTCGGACAACGCTGTCAGTCAATGGCTTCGAATTTATATGTTTAGACATGAGGGTTTTGATTCTTATTCAATTAGGCCGGCCATAAATTTTCATGATTCCTTCATAGTACTCTCAACCTCGAAAATTCCAGGTGGCAAGGATTTGATGATTAGCGGGGCCTTTAAAACCCTGGCAGATTTTGCTAACAAAAAATGCGTGATTCATTTCAGTAACGAATTTGAGTCATCAAGCCCACCAACACGCTTTTTCAATGCTAAGGAATTACTGTGGTATGCAAACCATCTCCAGGATCAAACTGTTAATTTACTACAGATAGTAATGTGCTCCCAAAATACGAACATTTGGGCTACAATATCAGAAACGGAAAATAAAAACATTCGAGTTCCAATTCTGATGTTGCAGCTATGGCTAACAATTCTGAGAAATCATACCCTGTTGATGGAAGAATATATTGGCGGAAGGACATTGCTAAAAAGTTTTCGATGCAGTGGAACCCAGGGAGTCAAGGAAGAACATTCAGCCGAAGATCGAAGAATGGGCTTACATACTGTCAAATTAAACTTGGTTTATCTAGACGATGTCGGGCTTTCAATGGCAAAATCCTTGTCTCGTCCAATCCCCCTTGACGAGCCTAAGTTAACCCTTGGCTTTTTAAGCTGTGGCACACCTGCAAAGCAACCTTATGCCTTTTACGAACTAGTAAGAATTTTTGACAAATATATCTGGACACTTATAGTAATATTTCTCGGGTTTGGGATTCCAACTTTAATATGTTACCTTGAGGTTGAAGTGCTGGACTTTAGCTTTAAAAGTGTTATAGTTAAAATTAAAGGATCTCGAAAGGTCTTAAAATCAAGAGCATTTTTGGGACCAGTTGCTGCACTTCTTGAGCAAGGGAACGCTTTTACTGATAAGCAGTCTAATAATTACTCCTTAAGGTATATTATTGGCACCTTTCTTGCCATGGCAATTATTTTAAGTAATGCATATAAATACGAGAACGTGTACAATATGGTGATGCCCAGAAAATCAATTCCCATTTGGTATTTTGATCAGCTTCTTCAAGCCAACTATAAAATATTTACACTTTTTCGCCTTAGTTATTTCGGCGGGAGCATAATTGAGGATCTTAAAGAACTTTCATCAAGCTCATTCTTTACTGAATCAAAGAGATCGGATCAACATCGTTTATATTGTTTTGAGGGTGACGAAGAGAATCATCAACACTTTTATTCCCAATTAATCGCTTTCTACTATCATTATTTAGCTCCAGTTGTGGAACGTAGTTACAGAGTTGCTGAATGGAAATCTGATGGAAATTTTACTTGGAATATGTCTCCATCACAAAAACGGCTTGAGGGGCTAATTTCGAATACAAGTCTACTTGACGAGTTTACAAACATGTTTTACATGTCTCATTGCAATTCAAGCACACCCCCATCGATACAGATTCCTAATGTTTACGGACCACTGCGTAAGCAACTTTATCTGCAACGTCTTCAGAAATGTGTCAATGTGGCGTTGGTTTTGTTACAAGAGGATTTTAAAATCTATTCTGATGAAATCAAAAACATAAAAAATGCAGGCTTAACGTTTGGTAAAGAAACTTTGTTCGAAATGAAAAATGGCCTGACGTTGACTCATTGTGCCCTTGTTCGTAACCGAGTCATTAAATAGAGTACGGGACGCTGGTATATTCAGGTACATTCAGCACGTGTATGGGATACGCTCTGATGAATTTGCAGAAAGAAGCACTGCTGCTGCTGGTGACACTTACGTTGTTCCAAAAATGGATGGCAATATCATCATACTTTTTATTCTTCTTGTCTCTGGAGAAGCTTTAGGCCTAGTTTGTTTTTTGGTTGAGAAACGTCAAAGCATCAAACGACCAGTTGTTAAATTTTACAAAATTCTTGTGATTCGTTTTTCGAAAACGCCAGTGACCGAAATAGCTGCTGATGTAATAAATTTAGACTAATTTATAGAAAAAAGCACATTATGTGAAGCTGATTAACCCTTTGAGGGCCTCTGATCCAACAGCTACACTAGATCACTAGACACATAACACGCAATATTTAATTCACGTATGCAATCCAAATCCAAGATTCCAGAAATCTTGGTATTTTGTAAAACGCACACACCAATAACAATTACTCATTTTTCATGTTGATCATTAATATTTTGCCTGAATAATAAATACGATTAATAATCTAATAAGCTAATATGCTAACTAATCTAACGTAATTTATTCGACACTCGAGACTTACTTGAATTAGAGCCTGTCTTCGAATGCCCCATGTTACTATTAGTTCATTTTTTTCAAAACAAACTATACCACAATTATTGGCGATGAACATTTTATTGTCGGTAAGAAATCTGCATTTAATTAAACCCATTAATTGACAACCCCTCCAACTTTAATGCCATCGTTAGTGTATAGCCTTAATAGATTATCTCCCTTGTGATGACGAAGCTATTCTGAAATAATATGGATTTAATATATTTAGATTCAATTTTTTTCCAACTTGGAAGCAAGATCCGATCCATATTTTTTTGTGCAGGTAGTACGTCATAACTTATGAACATACACGGGGTAAAACCTTATTTCATTACCCCATGGAGAAAGTTTCACGCGCTTTCACCGACCCAAAAACTCGCTTCATTAGGCAGCTCATAGCGACTACTATGTCTCAATGAAATTGAATGAAAGTTTTTTTAATGGATTCCTCATAAAATTTTGGTCTTAGGTCAAGCGTTAGTTTCGAAAAAATATGCGACCTAGAGACAGAAAAAAATCCAGGTTTGAATTGAACTAAAAATGAGAATGTTTTTGCAAAAATATCTCAGTTTTTACTACCTGCATCGTTGTATTTTTAGTCGACCCAAGATTCTTGATTTTATTCGGTCTAGCAAGCATTTTCCGTAGGATGATGATGATTAATTGTATCACGATCAAGTCGAATCTCTACTGCAAGTTTGCATGCCATCAGGATTCCCCTCAAGTTACTCCTGCTCAACCTAATGCGAGCCTATGCAAAATCTCTGAAAATGAAAAAAAACACTGGCGGATTTTATATGGGAAACGAATGCGTTAAAATATGTGTTCTTGTTCACTTGTGTTGTGTAGTTTTCTTGTAAAGTTAGGTACGATAAGCATATCAGGTCTGTTCATACACGATTGAATTGAAGGGGGAGCGGATGTCCATTTTACTCTCAAACAAGAAACGAAAGAGAACACGCGAATCTGGTCTTCTCGTCAATATACGTAAACATACTGTGTTTATCAGCCATCAAAAATACTGATGCGGCTGATGGCCAACCTAACCAATACCAATCCATAATATTGTATCAAAATGAAATTAAATTCAATCAGTGTTTATGAAAGAACTGATGATACTGATGATGAGGATACACAAAACAAGTTGATAAACACAACTGATCTTGTCGACATTCAGTCACTGTTCGGACCCTAAATTTAGGGTCCCGGACCTTAAATTTAGGGTCCAAGTGAATAAATTCAAATTTCGCATACATTTGGACCCTAAATTTAGGGTCCCAGCTAAGCTGTTCAAAATTGATTTTTTCAACTTTAAAAATCAGTAGTTAAAAAAACCCACGGTGAAAAAAAATGTCACACGGTCAAAAATTCTTAAACTTTCTGAAGTTATTAATACTGAATTTTAATGTTTGTTACTCCTCGGCATTTTTTGTTACAAAATTTTTAAAGTCAAAAATGTATTTTTGGACCCTAAATTTAGGGTCCGAACAGTGACTGACATTAGAAGAATGTGACTCAATGCCTAAACATATCCAACAGCTTTTCTTTGACAAGCTCTAAATTTGAGACATAACCTTTCTTAAAACATAACCTGATTAAGACAGTAAAAAATGTTACCATGATGCGTAAGTAGGGTGCTGCAAACTCGTCCATACATAAGAACAACAGTTCCAGTTTAAAATGCTTGTGATTGAAGAGCCATTCCTTGTTACTGAAATTTTGGATTTTTGCCGCTTCGAAAATCATTATTGAACCCAACAAGAGCCACAAAATTGTTTAAATTTTTAGCTTTATTTTTAGCCCACTATTGTCTTATTTTTTCAGACAGACCCGTTTTTTTTGCATCCCAAATAATTGGCAGGTGATTAAAGCTAAAGAGAGATCCTTTTCTGAGTGCTTTTTGCAACAGATATTGTATTTTAAGTGTGTTAGTGATGGTAAAAGACGACAAAAAATGAGAAAATGGGGGAGAAGTAAATTTGCGTTTCTAATATTCAGTTGACAAGATCGTTGAATGTGTAATTTGAAAAATATTGGGTTTAGTTTTCCACGTATGTTTTCAATCATCTGCAGCAAATGTCATTTTGTAATTTAAGCATGTTGCTATATGGCTTGTTTTATCAACCAATCTCTTGTCAGATTTGACATGACAATAATTGCGGCCGTTACTTCTTGTTCAAATATGTCCAATTGATTTGCAATTCGAGTGCCAGATTCGTTATATTGATAGCATTTTGTTGCTTAGCTCTCAACACAAAATTGAATTTGTTGCCATTTATGTCTAACGGGTGAGGCCAGATTATTGGGCATAAAAAAGCGTGCTATCAACTTAAATTTCCGTGTCAAAAAATCTTTTACATTTCTCCTCTTGCCATCTCAATAATTTTGCTCTTTGTTAAGGTGGCTGCTGATAAATGGACAACTGATAAGCAACATTAATATATATGTTGCATACATTTACAATAAGCCGCATAGTAGCACTTCAGTTCACAGGAAACATTTATAACCATAACAGGATTTTGTACATTATATTTCTATATACGCCTTGAAAAACAATATTCCTCGGCATGTAAACAATATTTTCAATAATTCGATTCGCCAAATACCAAATTGAAACATTTTTGGAACGATGACTTATTCGCACATAATAATTAACTAGCAATTTATTGCTAGTTTATAGCTTTGTCCAGTCTGTCCGTCTGTCTGTTGGTCCGTGCGGGGGCACGATAACTCGAGAACGCTTTGACTTTTTTTAATTCAGCTTTCATCAATCAATAGCTTAGGAAACATGAGAATCAAGTTCAATTTTGGACCAAATCGGAGTTACCCCTAGGGGGGAAAGGTCATGCCCCCACATTTTTCAAGCGTATCGTGTACCGTATAGCATATCATTCGAAAGCTAACCACGATAGAAGATCAATTATACTATTCTCCGGTGTTATCTTCAGAAGAGTCAAATCGCATGATAACCGTTCAGGTATACCGTATGTATTTCAAATAGGGCATTTCTTTCTATGCATTTTAAATGGCACATCTCTGTCTGTGTATTTCAAATAGGGCATTTATTTCTGTGCATTTAAAATAGGGCTTGTTTCAGATGTTATCTTTAAGGTCAAAGCCTTTTCTTTCCCTTTTCAAGCGTCTGGTATACCGTGTAGCATATCATAAGGCAGATATTCGTGAGAGAAACTCATCATGATATCCTCGCTTATCTTGGATGTTATCTTAAGCGTCAAATGTCACCAGTTTTCTTTTATAAACCCTAAATGGTGAAGTGGTTTGCTCTTACAATTCGTTAACCCCAACGTTTTTTTCATACTCGACGTGCAAATATATTTTGAATATTCCAGTTAGAGTTTTTAGTTCATCAATCGAAATTCTACAAATTGCATGGTCAATTCAAGTGATCAATATCATCATGGCTGCAGGCGTTTCAAAGAATTCCGAAACTGAAGACCTGACTGTTGGAGACTCTCGTAAGCACATTTGTTTTAGTTTTTTATAGCTTTTTGCAAACAGGGATTCAATTTAAATTATTTTGTACAATACAGAGTGTTCGCTCATCGACGTATGTGACATACTAAGTGACTCAAAATCGAGTGGACTGCTATGGACCAAACTTATTGACCTTTCTAGACGTCTTGAGATACCGGAAGATCATGTGGTTTTGATAAACCCCTGCCTACTAAATAAAACTAAAACGCCTTTTACGGTGTTGTATGAAATATTACTTGTGTGGAGAGAAAAAGAAGGGACAAATGCAAAACTGAACAAGCTCTTGAGCGCACTGGAAAAACTGCATCTCAAACAGAGTGCTGGTAAATCCACATTTTCTCCAAGAATTTCTAAGACCAGAATCTTTATTGAAATATTTTTTATATATGATTTCTAAGAAATATTCTATTGCTAAAACAGATGCTCTTCGGATGCAGTTCAAACCATTGGAAATGATCAACAATTCGATGACCTGGAATGACCTTTCAGATCTCCAAAAAGGCGATATAAGCAAGAAGCTTATAAATTTTCAAGGGAAATCCATCACAATTGGGAGTTTCAGTAATTTGGAAGAATTAGATGGCAACATTTTAGTTCAACTTGCCAAAGGAGAATCTATTGAGCTCGTCAACAATCAGGTGCCCAATATTCCCGAGTATTACATTCCTCGTATCCTCAAATGCAGAAACAAATTAAAACCAGAGCTTTTCAAGGTCAGATGCAATGACGTGTTTTTGGTAGAAAACATAAATAGAAGTGAACTGACGGATTTAGCCAATGGAAATAACACTGATGTTTCCGCCAACCAAACCCGTCGACTAACCGTCCGATTTATTTTGCTTGAGTATGAGCCAGATTATGAGAAAATTTGTAAACTATCAACAGCACCAGTTCATTGGATCAAGGTCAACAACAACAATTATGAATGGGTCAAATCATCGGGTTCAATTGAGATATTGCAACAATGCATTCAGGAGCAATATAACACCATCACAATCGATGAAATAGCTTCAAGTAAAAATAAAATCAACATTTTATCTGACTCTCCAGGAATGGGCAAGACAGTGGCGCTTTCTAAAATCACCCAACAAATAATTCAGATTTCCCCTCCAACAACATTGGTTCGTTTTATAATTCTGAAGGAGTTTGTTCAAGCTTTCGGAAAACAAGAAATCAACATAAGAAATTTGTCATCTTTAATTGCTGAGCAGTCTTCAACATTGGAATTTGGAAGGAAGATGTTGAAAAGGGCAATGCAATCTGGAGAGATCATCTTGGTGTTCGATGGCTTGGATGAAGTACTCGTCAACCAGGTTGACACAGCAAAGAAGATTCTCCAAGTATTATCAAGATTAGAATCAGTAAGAATGTTCGTGACAACAAGAGTTCACTTGCGTGAAGGACTTGAGAATACTTTAGAAGCTCTTGGAAGCCTTTTCGAGCCATTGAATGAGTCAGACCAACTAAACTTCCTCGTTCAGTTTTGGAAATCAAAAGGAATCAACACTAATCTAGAGGTGGTCGAGCAGTTTGCAAAATCTTGTCTGACAGCTTTATCCAAAAACCTTACTGGTTTTGAAAGCCAAATTACGGGAATCCCTCTGCAATGCAGAATGCTAGCAGAAACGTACATTGAAGAGGCGGAAAGGTGCTCCAAATTGGGGCATAATGTTTATCAGAATCCATCCTCCAACATCCTTATAACATCAAATTTTGGAATGTATCAAACACACATGAAAACGAGGCTCCAGCAATTCAACTGCGAACATGACCCACTAGTTTCCCAAGATATGCAAATGGAAAATTACCTCGCCACTATCAAACATGCTCACATGTACTACGCTCTGGAGCTACTCTTTCCAGAAGAAAATGCTCAGTTTCTGCATTTAATTTCCTCAAACTTTACCGCTACAAGAAATGAACTTTGCAGATTTGGCATAGTTGAGTCGAGTAGTTCAAATAATGGTGTGCGATTTGTCCACCGCACTTTTGCGGAGTATCTTGTGGCTTGGTTTGTTGTGGATGAAAAAATCAGCGACGGTTTGGCGGAGTTTACACTATCGCAGATATTCAGAACTTACGTGAGAGCAGAGGGGGAGGACATACTTTTTCTGATCCAACGTTTAGGTTATTGGACAAACAAAGATGATCTAGACAAACCTTGGTTCAATTTCCCTGGTATCTGCTACTTTATAAATGAGTTTACTGAAAATCAACATGGATTGGTTTCTCAGTTGACGAGTAGTGTCTCTACTATGCTTCATACCAGTGTTTACAGTCAGTGCAGTGATGCAATAGTTGCATCCATTTGCCACAATTATCCATACGTAATGGTGCAAATAAACAAACTGTTAGGCTGTAAGGATTTAATTAGTAAAAAAGAAAACCGAGAGCTTGGAAAACTTCTATTTTTAACGGCTAAATATTGCGATGTGGATTTGATGACTGCAATTTGTGATGGATTGGAACTATCTAAAATCCCATTTCTAATAATTCAAAATCCTCATGATGTCGTATATCCTTTCAAGCTCACACCGTTACATGTTGCAATTAAAAGAGGACACTATAACCTGGTGGAATACCTAGCAAATAAATTTGGAAAGGAATTAACCGAGCTACAATATTTGTTGCATTATTGTGTTGTCGATAGTGTGGGGGATAATGAAACCCTCATTTCCTCCAAAAAACAGATCATCCATTTACTATTAACCAGAAGTGGGCACTGGCTTGAAGAAATAGGTGAAGTAGGCGAAACGCCAGTCCTGCAGTATAGAGTTCATTGGGAACTGTTGGAGTGTCTTATAAAGAAGGGAGCTAATGTTAATGTCCATAACACCCATCAAGAAACCATACTTCATAAACTGGTTTTAAAAGATGATTCACCAGAAACATACCATCATATTGTTTCTTTGCTTTGTGAACGTGGATTCAAACACTTTAACCTTCCTGATGGCTATAAGCGAACACCACTTCATTTTGCCGTGAAATATATTGAGTTACTTGATGATACTTTGAGACTACTTCACATGAATGGCGCTGACTTCTATGCGGGGGATTTTCAAAATTCAGTACTCCATTGCGCGATTCAACATGGAAGGTCTGTGCGTTTAATCAGAAAATTGATTGAGTACGGTGCCAACGTACAACACAAAACGGAGAACGGTAATGGATGTCTTCATGTTAGCGCCAGGTGGGGCAACACTGAAGCGCTTCAATTCTTTTTGGACTTTTATCGGATGGATATAAACCTCCCGAATAAAGAAGGCGAAACCCCACTTCATTTAGCGTTTAAAATAACTTCAGGAAATAGTAATGAGTGTGCTCTACAAGTCTTGATGAAAAGAGGGGCTGACGTAAATGCTACTGATTCAAATAAATTAACTCCATTTTTGTTTGCTTTCAAACATTATGGAATCAGTTTGAATATTATTAAGTTAATGGAAGAAGATGGGCTGAAAGTCAGCAAAGAAATATATTCAAAGGCATTGAAAATAGCCATTTGCAACAAAGATATTCCGTTGGATAACAACTTTTGCAATGTTCTGGCTTACTTCATTGAGAAAGGGGGAACTTTTAGTTGTGAAGATGAGAAGAACCCGTGGAAATTTGAATCTGTGGATAATAGCATGAAAGATGTTGCTGAAGCCACTGATGTTACATTGGACCTACTGCATCATGCAAAAACCCTGAACCTTCTAACTGCTCAAGAATTGGTAAGTTTTAATAAGTTGGCTTGCCAACAATATTATTACAAATTTGTATTCGATTTATAAACTGGTTTATTTTTGTCACAGAGACAGATTGAATCAGCAGAGAAATCACTCAAAGCGGAAATTTTCTACTCCATTATGATAGGAAAGAAAGGATCTTTTGAGAAAGTTGTAAAATGCTTAATTTTAAGCAACCAATTACATCTTTGGCAATTGAGGGACGCTCTTTGGATACAGTTAAAAGCTGAAGTTAAAAATATACTAAAGGGAATTTGAATTTCAAAACGACTTAATTGTGTTGAATTTAATCACATAGTTTACTACATCAATGAATATATTTTAACTTTTTGAATAAGGATTTAAAAATAGTCGTTGGTGTTTTATGGTTCTGTAAAAACGTTTTAGGAAAGAGCAATTAATGTTCATGATTGTCCTCCATGCAGAATATTGCTTGCTTTATAGTTGATAGTTTCATTTCATTTATGCCTCCATATAATTAGAAAGATTGATCGTGCAATACTGAACGATTGGGAGGTTGACACAATAATAATATTAAATAATTAAAATTGTATTTTCTCTTTCATCCATATAATACTGTTTAGGAATATTGTTCGACCAACAAAAGTTTGCTTTCACTTTCATTAATTTTTAGCTACTCAATTTCCAATAATATTTACAATGGGGAAAATGGTGCTCAAACCAAAAAAAGGTTTTTATGTAAATGAAACTTTCTGGTTTTTGTTATTATGAATTTCACTTTAAGTCCAATTATACGTTGAGTGATATCTTAAGTCAATAATAATAATGAAACTTGTATTTTCTCCTTTATCCTTAAAATACTATTAAGACATATTGCTAAAACTAATAAAAATTTGGGTTTTATTTTAACCTCTGTAATTTCAAATATTATTTCCAGTTAAATAAAATGTTTTTATGCAAAGGCACTTTAAATTATGCATTTATTTTTAAGTGAGTGGCCTATAACTTGCAACAATTGCGAATTAATTGTGGTGAAAACGGTTCAAGTATTTTCCGAAAAAATGACTTCTTCATTTAACAAAACAGGGGGAAAGTAAATGAGTCACAGTTAACTTTTTTTCAGCATTTTGTAGGAAAAAGCTAAGAAAAAACTTGAAAATTGTGCAGTCCACGTCGATAACTAATTTTACGAAGGTAAGGACTCAAAGTCCTGACCACGACTGTATTTTACAGCAACACAAAAAATATCCAGACTTTCCGGTTTTGAGCACGCGCTATCAACTTCAATTTCAATGTCAAAAATTCTTTTACATTTCTCCACTTGCCACCTCAATAATTTTGCTCGTTGTTAAGGTGGCTGCTGATAAACGGATTAGTGAATAGATCATGTATCATGTACATGAAACTTTCCTTTCATGTACCATTCATGTCATGTCATGTGGTCTACATGACATGAAAATCTGACATGAGACATGAAAGGAAAATGAATTTTGGCTTGGTTACATGACAAGACATGAATTACATGATCATGTAAAATTTTAATACAGCAATTGAATTAAGACACACATTGACTTTAACTGTTTTATTTTGTCACTAGTCATGAATATAATGAAAATCAAATTATAATCAACGTTATAATTCAAACTATAATTATTTGTTTTTGGGGGTTGCAACATCATGGTTTGATGAGCTTTAGTAACATATTCAAAACTTTAAAAACTTATTTAATGCAGCGATAACGATTATTTAATTATTCGAAACCAGTTTTAAACTCAATATCTTTTAAAGTCAGTATTTGCGTGTAAAAACCTGCAACTAGAACTTTCGTGTTCATAGTTTATCAGTATATTTCGTATATCATTTTCCAAACTATAATTAAATTTACATTTTGTTTAATTATTAGATGTATTATTTAATTTGCTTAATATTTAGAAATAACTACAATATCAGTCGTTAATAACACCAGAAACTAAAGGCTAAAGTGAATTTTATCGCATCAGATGATATTTAATACATCACATGATCATGTAATTCATGCACATGCATGTACATGGCTGCATGTCATGTACATGAATTTTATTACATGAATTTCATGTCACATGACATGAACATGAAATTTTTCTTGGTACATGACATTACATGCGAAAATGCTACATGAAATGACATGATCTATTTACTAAAACGGATAACTGATAAGCAACATTAATATATATGCTGTATTCATGTGCATGAGTCAATTAGCCTTTCAGTTCACAGAAAAACATTTATAACTATAACAGGATTTGTACATACCCATTCTCTTTATATACGCTTTGGAACCAGTATTCCTCGCACATATTTATTAGGTTTACTGATATCATTTCATCATAGCATTCAATTATTATTATTATTATTATTATTTCATTTATTCGGGTTTCAAATTGTGCATCTTACGCAGTAACGTCACAAGTTAACGATACTGAAAATGATGCATAGTAATTTAATTTTGATAGAAGTATGATAGATAAGGGCACCAAATTCCGGTACCTTGATGGTATGGTAAACTAATAAACTAGTGATAAACTAACACTACAAAGAGGAAGGGGTTCACGCAGCCTTTTGGGGCGCTGTGATTTAAGAAAAGAAATTAAAACTAATTAATTACTTGCTAATAAAAATTACATTTTAATATGTATTACAATATTTCTTTAAAATAAGTTTCTCATTGTTAATATTATTGGTATTAAATTTTTTTTTGGTTTACAGTGTTTCGTAAATGATACATAATATTTAAATATTGTGTAGATATTACTTAAATAGCATATTCAACAAAAAAAAGTTCATTTCTTACTCCAACATCGTCATTTTATGAAAAACTCTGCTTTCATAAGTTACTACTGAGAAAAAAAACTCAATGGGGTTTAGATTGAAACTCAAAAAAGGGGAACTTGACAAGTAGGTGGTTTTATTATCAACATTCATTAGGTGACAAATTATCAACAACGATGTGGTTTCTCCTTTTCAAATCAATGAATTTTTACATATCGAAGTAAGGCGAAGAAATCGATTCATCTCGTTGGCAGTCCGATAAGAAACTGCATCATCGAATTTTTAGGGTGATTAGAAAATGCATCATCAAATTCTTGGGTTGATTAGAAAATGCTTCATTTCTGTTATAAAAGTATGGGAGATGAAGCATTTTCTAATCACCCTAAACATTCGATGATGTATTTTCTAATCACCCTAAAAATTCGATGATGCATTTTCTAATCACCCTAAAAATGAGACGATGCGGTTACTTCGCCGTACGTCGATATTCCACCAAGCCTTGTGCAAAAAATACATCGAGTATTTATCCATTGGAGAATTGAGCACATCTAACTGCTGAGAATAAATTCTGCTAAAATTTAGGGAACGCAGCTAGTTGACCAATCTTGCAATGGTAAAACTAGTAAAACAACAACTTCACCTAGTAAAACACAGTGAAACTGGTTGAACCTTAGCTATACGTACATATACATAAATATAGCAAAGCAATGCCCCGGACGCATGCTCTCCCGATATTATCCCTTTCCCATAAACTAGCTACGCTGCGTTGATAAAATGCCGCTGCTTCGTGTAACTTTTGCACTAAAAAGTTTCATTTATCTGCTTCAACCTCAATGTAAATTCTTTCCCTGTCTGCTCTTACGTCAACAAACCAAAAGATAAGACAAAATAAAATAATATTCCCAACTGCCATTTACACCAGAGTTTTGCCATGATCTATTGCTTTGTGGTATGCGTACCAATGTATTATAGAGATTTGCATGACAAAAGTGGTTTTGGATACCCTTTTTCAAAGTCTTTGATACTCTCCATGGTTCTATGTCAAATAAGGCACGGAAAATCCGATAAGACAACTTTCAGACATCTAAAGTGGACCGTTTAGCCGTTACATTAAAAAACACAGTTTTAGGCGGGGTTTTGAAAACAACTTTTCTGTGAAATTATGAAACCAAAAAATTCCACAAAGTGCGCACCCTACTGACTTTCCCGAACTTGTTTTGGTTATTTTGATACCACAATCATGAAAATCCACCTGCGCAAGCGCCGGAATTCTTGGTTTTCATTTTTTAGTTTGAGTGAGGACACGAGGCGCTCCATGTGAAACCGTAGGGGAATTCTCAAAATTTTATTTTTTTAACGAATGAATTTCGTTTTCCACAAAAATCTATCTTAAATTGTCCATGTACATACATCAGTGGAAAATTGGAAAGGTTTTTTAATGGAAAACGAAGCTCATTTGTCAAAAAAAAAAGAAAATTTGATTTTGAATATTTGACGGCTCGTACCTGATGAGTATAGTAATGACAATGACGGCTTTTCACCGAAAGCTACATTGGAATGCACAGCTCTAATCAAAGCTTGTGTTGAAGTTTCCCCTGACAAAACTGCATTGAGATGCTTTGTCACTTCAAAAGTTACTGCAGATAAGTCCGATGCTGCATGGTTTACTTGCAGGCACACTAGATTGTCTTTCGTTTTGGCAACAAACTTATTTCCAACGTTTTGGCAACAAAAAATAGGGGCTTGAATTGAGCCTTTTTCATAATGGCGAACACTCAAAACCCAAAGTATGAATTTTGGCGAAAATAAAAACTCTCAATATGGACTTCATTTATATTGTAATACAAGTCATTTTTTATATTTTATGTTAAATTATATTAAAAATTAAAACGTACAGTGAAGGATCCTGCAAACCTAATATTATTATCGGGGAAATATGATAGTTAAATATGATAAGAATAATGGAGATGAACTTTCAGTTAAGTGCAGTCTCTCATCCGAGCGACCGTAATCAAGTTTCTCTCCCCCGAAACGGGAATCAAGTCTCTCTTATTCTCATGTTTCAAATGTTAGATTTACATTCATACATTATAATCATTCACCTTTAAGATTGGTATTTAGTTCTACTCAATGAATGGAGTTCTTCAAACACACGAGTACCCGTGTGAGTCCATTTTCTATAAGACTAGAAATTAAATATTTTCATCGAACCTATATCAAACATTGCACATTATAAACGTATACAATAGTTTAAATCACTCAACACAAAAATGGAACTATTAAAATAAATTTAGAAATCCACTCACTGAAACTGCCATTTTGAAGTTCCAATACTATATACATGCTACATAAATTATAAAGTTTACCGTCTCGTGTCCTGTATTTTTTCTGTAGTGGAAGCTTACATGCTATAACTTAGCATTTGGTTAAAGTAAGGATAACCGTAACGCGCGTAGCGCATTACGGGTGGGTGGATCTGAACCAGAATTTTATGGGGAGTCGATTGGTACCACTTTCAGCCACAGCATATTTTTCGTTTTTGAGATATGGGCACATTTGTGTTTTCATACATATACATATATATGTGTATTTTTTGGACCCATCTCGATAAGTTCATCATTTCTCATATTGCCCCAATTTTCTCGACTTTTAAAAAACCCTTGGGCAACTTGGGACATCAATGGGCCTCCCTTAAACACGATTTCGAAAACTTATAAACAACGATTAGCTAATAGCCGTGGCTCTATCTAATGGTACCTGAACGCATGGAATTTGTGTGCACGACTCTGGAAATTGCTAGTTATGTAAGAATCAGTTACCGCGTGTTAACCTAAAGCTTAGCTAACCTAACCTTATTAACCTTGAATCCTTAAAAACTCAATTTACACCCTGTACACACTTTTCTAGCATCCAATAACCTGTAGACCTAACCTATTTTATTCAACCTCACTATCAGGAAATACCAATATTCCCACAAATTCATTCAAAATCACCATTTTTTAAAAACAACATCAAAACCGCAAAAAAGCAAATCTGAATGACTCAAGGGGTGTCACAAAGGCATCCCAAGTTGACCCTGAATTCGGGCAAAATGAAATGATGTACATATCGAGATGGATCCAAAAAATACACATATATATGTATATGTATGAAAACACAAATGTGCCCATATCTCGAAAACGAAAAATATGCTGTGGCTGAAACTGGTACCAATCGACTCCCCATAAAATTCTGGTCCAGATCCACCCACCCGTAACGCGCTACGCGCGTTACGGTTATCTAGACCCGTACCTAGCATTTTTATTAGTTATAAAAAATTTCGCCAATATGCATACTTGTGAATTTGGACTCATATTCGAATTCGCCATTATCAAAATTATGGGTATTTGTTTGATTTTGGCGAATTTCGATATTTTGTGGAAATCGTGTTCGCCATTCTGAAAGACCACCGCACACTACTATCATGTAAAATATAATATTCAGTCGAATTCGGTGGGGTTTCAAAACTCGGAGAATCATTTTGAAAGCCATTCTTAAGTAGAATGACAACTGATTTATGGAGCAGAATCAACCCCCTTTGTTTGAATCAGTTTTTAACTCATGGTTTATGGTCCAACGACGATTTCGTAATGATTAATAAATTGAATTTCCGATTTGTTTTTCCTCTTGTTTGTTTAACGAAGGACGCTGTTCTAAAAAACCCATGGATAAAAATAAGATGGGAAAGCCGATTTAAACAGTTTTGGTGGAAACAGGACGTGGTACACGAAAAATAAAACAATAAATTCAGTAAAACCCATCAATTTTATATTTATTGCGATTCCTTGAACTGAATTTCCTGCTGGGAAATTGTTTCTAAAATTAATTTTTACTTGACAATAAAATTTGACTTACGAGGGAATGGTGAGGTTAGTACCCCACGGAAGTGCACTAACTCATTTGCAGTTCATGGTGCTTCAAAGGGCTTTTTTGGGTCAAATTTTCTTAAGAATAAAATATTTTATCCTTTTCATCATTTTAGTCATCAAAATATTTCATTTTGATCAATTTTTCAAATTTTGTGGAGTTCGAATTACGTGTAACCAAACTTTCGCCATGTTAAATCCCATAAAGAAGCCTGAAAATTTCTAAAACTGGGACGAAAAAATAGTTTTTATTGTAGTTCGAAAAAACGTGGCCATGGAGTCTATGCACTTTAGATGGCTTCGTTTTTTATCAAAATCTCTCTCCACGCCAAGTTGCAGCCAAATCCAGCGGGCACTAACCTGAGCATTCCCTCGTTAGTACTCATTTTGTGAAACGTGATTTCATTGCGTTAACCTTCGGGAATGTCCATGACGTGTGGTTTCGGTATGCAAATTTGTATTTTATCTGGTCATCAAGCTATGAATGTTGAAACTTGTAAAAATTTGCAGTTTCTTATGTTAAAAACCTATTTGAATTATTGATATATTTTCCTTAATATTTGAATAAATCTTTTTTTTCCTTCATGTATAATTTATCGTACAACGGATAGCCAAACCATTTGCTACTCTGTACTATCTATGTTTTTGTTTTTTGTGTGTATTTTTTATGAACATTTGTCTGATTCATAAAATACACCTAATTTTTGGTAATACTAATTTATCGTCGTTCTATAATTTTTTATCAAACTATAATGTGATACTAAATCCAACTTTATTTTATAGTTCTTATGTATAGTCATTTTAAAAAATGGTAGTCTAACTTACACGTTATTTCTTAGAGATTTTTATTACACTCTATTGGATGAAAGGAAGGGGCTTTATGCGAGAACATGATTTATCGTAAAAATATCACAGCCAGAATAATTAAAGAGCATTTATTCTCGCACACGATGTCTTATTTATTCCCAGTGAACTTATGACTGCTTCGAAATCAAGTTCATAAAGAAACCGGTCTCATATTCTTGTTTATGTGGAGCAAAAATGTTCATGCATATTCACATTTCGTATGCATTTTGATGCATATCCGTAACAAGGCTTGATGTGCATTTACTTGTTAAAATATATTGCAATTTGTAATAATCAAATGGACAAAGAAGAAAAAAGATGAAAGATTAATGTGATTTAGAGTTATGGACCAAACGTGGAATGAAACGTGAACTTTTTTAAAATTTAATTTACACTGATATTATCAAATTATCACCTACTCTTTTCTTACATTTTGTATGAATGATTGCAAAGCTCGAAATGGCTTTCACAATGAAAATGCACGAGTATATTTACACGAAACCATGCATCACATAATCATCATGCTTTTTTAGCACCAGATATATCAAGACGTATTTTGTTTGTTTTACAATTCAATTTTCACAAGAAAGAAACCTGCATGATTTTTATATTAATCGGTTTCTATTCAAAGCTTCCTACAACAGTTCAAATTCAAACTCCACTGCACAAATCAGGAGTCTTATTAGGCCTACGAAATGACCTACAAAACCTATTTTTATTAAACGAATCAATTATTGAGACTCAAAATATTAATTATGATTATTATTTTGTTACTTGGATTTATTTATTTATTCGATACATTTCCATTGTAAATATTGACTAATAAATTTTTCAACAGTGACATTAAAGAGAGGAACACGTGCCAAAAATACATTCCGAAATAATTCGCGCTAAACACCGATTGCAATTACAATTGCCGTTGTCCGACCAGGGATCGGCTTTCCTACAACAGCAACGACATCCATGCTCCTGTTCTATATAAAATATTTATACATTCTCACCCAATTTGGACTTGTCTAAAAAGTACATGGCTATTCTCAAAAAGATCTCCACCAAAGGAATAAATTTAGATACATGTACATCAATGTTGCTGCGGCTACAAGAAACCTTCGCCTATTCTACCCAAAACATTCAAACATGAAACCTGGTTGATGCTTTATTACAATTTCATTTTATTCTTCGAGAGTTACAATAATGCATTTATATAAGTCGTGTATTAGTTAATTTTTCATTCGCTAATATTCACAAAGTATTTAATTTGACAAATGGATTACCACAAATTTCCTCTATAGCAATCACAACCCGAATTATTTTACACCAAAAAGGTACCCCGACTGGAATTGTTTCAATACCCGGCTCAACACCATCCAGCTGAAAATCTGTTGATGTAATTGGAGTAAACGTTGGGTGTTGGGTAATAGGATCCCCTTGAAATTCTCCAGTAGATTCTCCTTTGAAGAAACAAAAGTAACGGGACTAGAATCCGTGATGCTTTGATACAGCTCTCGACTGCAATTTACAAAATAAAATTCTTTGAAAAAATGGCTCGAGTGTAGCGGATCACAAAAGGTGATGATGATAATGAAATGAGAGAAATGAGGCCTGATGTAATCGAGACGAGAGTCCAAGTCTGGTAAGTATTTACTAGTCTGGGAATATTTTGATTCAGCGCATAATTAAGCGTGTGTGCGAATAATAATTAATTTATCCGGACTTTTGGAACCTAGCTCCGAACAATTCTTACGAAGTAAGTTGACATTCCAAACGTTCTTCCTACTAAAATGACACATATAGTTGAGCCAGAGGACATTACATTGCGTTGAATACTATCTGAGCATAACAGAATGAACGCGCTTTGTAAATCTGATGCATGTAATTATCTGCGAAAGAATGATGCTGCTGCTGCTCCTATAATTTTACTGATAATTTAATGACTCCAAATGTCAATGAATACATATCATTTTATATGATTATACTCTCCAATCTCCCCCAAGTAATCCTGTTTTCCCAAAGCAATTAGTCAACGCAGACGGGAGTCCTATTAACAACGACGTGAATTAATTATAGGTAATAAAATAACATTGATGATGATGATGATCTAGTTCAGAGTTTTGATGCAAAATGAGATTCCGAAATGGGTTTGTGGGTTGCTTTTGGCTTGATATTGAAAGGCTTTCAAATGAGGGTATAAATCATTGATGACAAAAACAAGGAAAGAAAATAAATAATAGCTTTATCAAAAAACCTTTATCAAATGATGACGATGATGATAATGAGTAGATATGGAATTTTTTGCTGTTCCTTGTCCTCTTTCCATCTTCAGGTGAATTTGTATCCTCGACTACATAATAGGCATATTTTCTAACAAATTGAAAAATGATAACCAGTACGGACCTTCAGAGTGCATTACTCATTTTGCAATTATCCTATTAAAAATTCATATTCACTGGGAATAGCATTTGTTGGCAATCCAATGATGAAACTAAACTTTGCATTCTCGCAATGAAGATTTCATCGAAGGTGCGGTACCTAGCAATGTCGACTGGGCTGACAACGGTGCAGTGCTTTGAAAAGATGGTTTTCAAATAAAATTATCTTGAAAAAAGACATAGTTCGTTGTCCAGGATCGCTACCGGACAAGATCCCCCTGAATAAATATATATATATATATATCACATCATTTTCTTCCCAATACAAATATATTTCTCTCATTATATGAATATGATGTAAAATTGACCATTGCATGCCATAATTCGTTTTGAAAGCGCATTCAAAACCTGGAATGCATGAAACTACATATGTTGTACTGGAATTTGATTGCTTTATACTAATTCGAATATGGAGAATCTGATTAAACTACTTTCGGTTTGACTTAAAGCGTAGATTTCGAGTAATTATTGTTAAGAAGGAAAAAACCAGCAGATTTCCCAATTTTTTTGGCAAAACGTTTTCATAACGATTCTAAAATCAAAACTCACAGGCAACGGTGAGCACTACGATAATAGGTGACTTATTATGATCATTTTGATACCAATATTGTACAAAATCAGGTGCGCCAACTCTAGAAATGCTAACATCAATTTTTGAAATTGAAAATATGAAAAATTCGAAAATGGGAAATAATCATATTTGATTTGTAACGGAATTATTGTTTATTTGACCACTTTGATGTTATTTCTAGAACATTTACTTGGAAACTTGAAAATTTCTACGGTTAGGTTTTGATTTCCTATACTTTTAAGCGCACGGATTTATTTCGAATTCAATTCCATTCTTAGCAGTCACAATCGTTACAGCAACAGTCACAATTTATAATTTTTGAGAAGCAATTGCAATAGTTTCCGTTATCTTTTCTTTTGCCATTCTCTCCGTTTATTCTCCGCCTTCTGGTTTTCAGAGTTGAGAAAATTTGAAGTTGGTTGTGAGATCACAACTTCATCTGGAAAATCTTGTGATGAATTAAAATCCATTTTTAATAATTTTAAACTTTTTGCCCTTCTTGAAAATCTTTTTCAACTGTGTAATAAAACTCACTATTGAATACACAACAACAAACTTGTCGAGCACCAGTTTACAAACGCGTGAATCAACTATTTGAGCAGTTGAGTTAATAATTTCAAAGAACCCAGTTCAACGTTGAGCGTAGTATTTTGCTTCAACGCCAAAAATATAACAGCATGCTGGGTGTTCCAATATTAATATACTCCTCATACATATTAATAAAGCTTCTGTGTATTATTATGTTCGATTCTCTTTTTGGTAATGACTTGAAAAGCTAGTATGGAAACTAAATGGAAAAGTGAGCTCATGAATTATTCTAAATCATTTTGCAATACTCTAGAAAATTATGAGAATATATATGGATACGTTGCGAAAGATGAAAACCTCGTTTGAGGAGAGTCAACTCCAGTTGAGGTTTCTTAATTGCAATAAACAATATGAACATATTTTACGCTTTATATAAAGGGGTGAGATGCCAAAAAGAACAAAACGGACTAGGTATCGCGGATAAATATTTGTATGCCATGAAAATGACATAAAAAGTACAACTAGTTAGTTAGAACTTTAATTAATTGAATTATCCAATTCATGTAATATAATGTTTTTTGTCTTTAATTAATAAAGTTATTGATGGTATGTGAATCAGATAATAGACAAAACTCTCAGAAACAACATCATCAAACTAAAATAAATAAACGCAAAGATTAAACAAAACATCCTCTGCAAGCGCTCATATCTGAAGGCACACTTTTTGTAAAACCTTTGTAATATATTAACTTCTATACATAATGTACAAAACGCAATGGTAATTAAGCAAATCCAGATGATGAGTAAACCGAGAAATTTGCTGTAATCAATGGTATCAGAACTAGGTGAATGTTTTGGACTTAGTAATTTGTTACCCAGCATATTATGCCAAGTCGCCCACTCATCCCATTTGTAGAATAAGCCGGATGACACAATTTGCTGTGAAGTAGCAAAAAGCCAAAACTGATTTTCAGTTTTCAATTTCCAAGTATACATTTTGTGCACTAATGTTTGATCAACGGCAAAGCACCTGCTGAAAGACCCAAATCTCTTTCTAAAATGCGAGGACAAATACTCCTTCACGAATTCCTTCTTGGACGTGTCATATGCTATACCGAGCTGTGAGTCCTCCACCATTTTCTGTGCACAGTCTACTAAATACAATGAATTATTAACTAAACGAAATGTTTTTAAAATGGTTAAACCCAGTGATTTGAAATCCCCACCGTATCTCTCTTCGACAGAGCCTAACAATTTTGGTTGGGGAAGCATAATTGTGTAATTTTTGTCAACCAGTTCCTTAACAGAATTTATCCCTTTCGGTTGAAGCATTACGGTCACTAAACTTGTCAAACCGTTACCATATAATTGTAAACAAAGGAATTGCAAACAAGATATTACGATTAAATTGCGAGCACAGATTTTCCCATCATGGGCAAATATAATGGAAATATAGCTAATTAGCTGACCTACAACGTATTCCAACGATCGATGATAAAAATAAGTGAACAAAGTCATAAATATTATTACACCAAACAAGTTCATCCATACACCATTGGGAAATGCTTCTATCCAAGCACCAAATTCCAACCCATGATCGCTGTTCGTTTTCTTTTGACAGTAGAAAAAGCTATCAGAGTCAAAGTTATAAAATGGTTCACGGGAAAGCACGAATGGTGGGTTCAACGATGGTTGCGTTAAGTACGTGGGACCAACAACAATCTCGGGACCCTGATATAAATAGAAAGTGCGAAAATTTTGCACTTCCGTTGAGTCATGCAGAATTAGGGTCGTGTTATGTTTTGTTGAGAAGGTCAACATTGCTTGAATATTCGTTACACAATAATAATGGATTCGCCGTTTTTTGTTTAGGCAAATTTTTTGCTGAGGTTTCGGAACATTCTTAATAAAATCTACAGGATCGTGTACCGATGCAGCTATCATTTTCCCATTTGCGTTCCAAAACAAAGCCCGATGCATTAAATACATATCATCTACTTGAAACTGCTGAGCAAAGGTGGTTAAAATCATTGGAGTAGAAGAACAGTATCCGAAACATAATACCGTTATTAGCGTTTCATTTCGTTCGCATTGCAAACTTAGCGGCAAAGTTACGAACAATTTCAAAGCGGGAAATATTGGAAGATTTCCTTCGTTCTGAGAATTTTTGAGTGCAGTCACAACATTTAGAAGATTTTTCAACGTCCCACTACCAACAAATAGAAACATGGACCGAGAGGGTACCAATATATTTGCAAACTCGAGGAGAGCTTCTTGGTAGTATACTTGATTTGAAATGATGACGACGTTGAATGTATTTGAATAGCGATAATTTCCTCGATTTGCTAAGCTCACATTGTTCAACGAAACAAACCTCGAATGTAAAGATGGGTTTGGTTGGAAACAACCGTTGAGAAAACCATTAGTTTTATAAAAATAAATTACAAATTCTTCCCATTTGATATTAATGTGTGGGAACAGTCGAGATAGGCATTCAGAATCGGCTGTTGTTTGTAAAGTATGGGTCACAGCTAGTAGCAGCATGGCTAGGTAAATTTGATATGGAAACATTGTAACACTAATTTTCATATTGTTATTCCAATTAAAATTTACCAATTTTCACAGAAGTATGAAATCCTCGACAAGTACCCACACTGATAATGTAATAATAACTGTATGTAATATTGGAACTTAAAGTAGAATTTTTTGTCGACTAATATCGTAGAATTTTGTGATTTAACTTCACCATTAAACAGTGGATCAAATAATGATGACAGTTTAGTTTTGAATTTAAGACAGTAAAATCAGTAGTTGTGTATCTTTCCACATTCTAATGGTTATGAACGTCCTCCAGTATCGGAAAAGAAGCCTGTTCTATACTGATAATCGGGTAGTTTTAAAAATCCAGGTGAAGACCGGAAGTTTATTGATTGCCACACGAAATTGTGCATGGTTTAATCCTTTGTGTTGAATATTTTATTATACGGGTAGGTAGGTATATTTTATATTATGTTAGAACAGGTAGAACTAGGGCAGTTTTTAAACTTGTCGTAATAACATATTAACTGGCACCATTTGCAAAAAGGGGTTGGTTTCTAATTTCACTAATGGCGTCTGTCTGTCTGTCCGTCCGTTAGTACGATAGCGGTGACACGTTTGAAGAATTTGAAAATTCTTTTTAAAACGACATCTTAGATCAAGATCTTTGTTGGGAAGTGAGATGAGTGTTATTGGTTAAGGATAACCTGGTCAAATGTCAAGGTAAAAAATGTTTAATAAATAGCAAAGTATGAGTAATGCATCAAATAAAATTAAGCCATGCTATTTTAAAAGTTCTACAAAGATCCCAGGGTGACCTACGACACAAGGATATTTTTTATTTTGAGATAGCACCTATTCAAGATTTTAAAATAGTTAAATTTGCACCAGGTGCCGGTTCTTTAATTCCTGTTGACAGGTTTATTTTCTTAGATTTGCCATCAACCAAGCAGACAGTATGTAATAATTTGAATTTAAAAACGTGATAAAGCTTCGACTAGGGGTTTACTTATTCAATGCGCGACTTAAAATTTAATGGACTGTTATGAACATTTTAAAATCTCATGCATATTTCGGACACAATAATGAGATTAAACCTACCTCTTACAAGTGTGAATTGACAGTTTAGTATTTAGCACCACATGCATTTTAAATAAGGTGAAAGCCAAAAAGCAAAAGTAATTCCTCTAAACACGCAAACTTGGGGGTTTAAATCTTACAAATACAAACCGTTTGGATGTATGTATGGAAACGAATAATGTGTTATATAAATGATTGCTATTTTATTCCGCATTTACAATCGCTTTAGAATTCGGTACTTCATATTTTGTAAATTCGAATGAAGACGGGGAAGAACATGTAGATATATGTACGTGGCCTAAAATACAATAGCTTGGTTCCTAGATAGATTTAAAAAAAATTGTAGCCATCATAATCTGTAAAACATGGACATGTTTGATAATGGTTTAAAAGCAATTGTTGAGGAAAGTGACTTCGGTAAATTCCAAAATTCTCCTAAAAGTTATTTTCCCAACAAGTGTAGCTTTCCTTAATAATTTTCTCATCGATGAAAAGTAGAGCGTCTAGCTTCAAATTATCCATCTTTTAGAATCATTCATAAACTGTGAATAATTATTGATTAAAATACCCAATAAAATGTTCGTTACTTTATAACGCTTAGGTGTCTTAAAATGTCATTAAATTTTCCAGCCAAATGAACATTTTATTTTTGTGTGGACTTTTCCCTGCGTGTGCGAAATGGTTTGCACAGAATTCAATTGCATTCAATTTACCTTTGCGTTGCGGAAAAATGAAATATTGATCGACACACATATGATGTATTATTAATAAATTATTATCAACCGATCACATGCGGCATATATATATATATAATACGCCTTTTCTACACTTGCCTTACAATGTATAAATACGGGGGAAATCTATCCATTTTCGGCTGTCTCCCGTTCTAATGAAAAGATTCTCATTTGACATTGGAAATATTAAAAGTGAAATCTCCAAAATAGTTTCATTTACATGAGAAACCCTAAAGATTTATTTTTTCGACATTTAACGAGAGCATTCATACCTATTTATAAATTTATACCTCCACAGATCATTAACAAAATGGATTTCCTCTACGCGTAGTTGCTCATTGGTTGTTGTAACAATAAATTTTGATTTATTAAACGTTTTTGAGCTGGTAATATGATAGGAAAAATAGACAGAAATAAGATTTCACGTGCACTGCAATTGAAACGTCATGCTTTTAAAAATTTAAATCCTTGCCTTTATTAAGCTTATCTTGCATAAAGTTTGTTTTAAATTATAATCACTTCACCGCTAACGTTGTAAATCATGTGCTTATTGGCATTCTTAGAAGGGGTGCTAATTACCAATCTGAAGTGCTAAACCTCCCAGGAAGTTAATTAGCGTCCCTGTTACATGAAAATATTTTTTAATTCGTTAATTCTAAATTTTCCCATGATGAAAAAAAATCCTATGATAAAAAAGGTTGACTATATTCAAAAAGTGATTTGTAATTTTATGACCACTCAAATATGTGCACCACACAAAAATTTCAAGTCTTAGTCTCGAACAGGGATGTTAATTACCACGCTGAGCTCTGACAGTAGAGGTTGTTGTGAGTGAAAATATATATCAATATGAATAGTAATACTAATAATATGGATAATAATAATAATACACGGTTTATGAAATAAGACAATGTATAATAAAAATTTATTTATTACATAATATTTTATTATAACAATTTTAATCAACAAAATTCCTGATTTCACACATTTTTCCCCGCAACACAATCGAAAACCAAATCTTTGTGATATCTTTTCACTCTGAATACATGGTTTTAGATCTTTTTGTGAAACATGTTACAAACAAGAATTTTTCAACTATTCTACCTGATTTCTAATGTGGTTTTTGAAGCCTAATTAGCTCCGGTTTCTTTTGAAGAAAGAAATTCACTTTCTTTTTTAAATCGAACTGCCAAGTATTAGAAAACTGCACCAACACAAACCCCACAACATATACCAACGTTGCAATCTCCAAAATCCACATCGTCATGATTTCTATCAAAATCATCACGATGGCTGGAGCCTTCACCCATATTTGGGAAATCAGCATGTCGATCGTCATTCCTGAAGTCACCCTTGGTTTTTGGACAGCAACAAACTTCAAAAAGCTCTAAAAGACATCCTTCTTGCTTCTCATTGTCATTGTCTTGAGTTGTCTCCAAACTTGAGTCCTCCCCGTTATCAACTCTTATTGGAGACGAGGAAGATGACTGTATCGTTACAGTTGAAGCCAGTCTCTGGCCTAAATCAGACATTTTTGTGGAGAACGGAAATTACTACCAACCTACTTCAAACACGAATGAGCAAAAAGAAAATCCATTTCATGACATAGAAAAGGATGTTTCTGTTTTTGATCATTTCTATTAAAGGTAAGCCTCAAAGATTCCATTTCAACGCTTCAACGTCAATGAATAATTCGAAGTATTTTTGGACGTAAATAACATCTAAATCAATATAAAACATTATGCTTCCACTTTGTGTGAAAAAAATTTTGATGGGTGAGAGTTCACAGACAAAAAATGTGAGTAGAAAAGAGAAATATTCTACAGAGACGTATTGCAACGCCTCTCGCTTGGGCAGTTCAGGTTTCAGGAACGGTGATGATGATTATAAAGAGTCAGTCAGAGTTTACCAATGTAGTAGTAACTTGTTGTCTATCACAAAAGCTCATGTGGAAGCAAAGCAGATGCCTCATTCTCATTCCTTTCTCAAGCTGTATTACTTCTCATAGTATTCCACAATCATATATGCGAGTCTCAGATTGATTTTGAGCATTTGTTTTACTTGTCACGGGTTTCAGCTTCAGTTTATTCCAAAAGTAAATGCCAATGTGTCCCAAAACTTTGGAAAAAATGTGGTTTTGCGAAATAATCCCTGCAAAACGTTTCAAGCATTTTATACCATATGTATTTTTTTTATTATCCAGCATCGAAACATACGGGAAGAGAGAAATATATGAAGAGAAGCGAGTTAATTAGTTGATTCCGTGAAACAATTACGGTGATAGTGGCAATGATAAGATAACCCTCAAACCAATTATCGTCTGCTTGGTTTGTCACCCTCTTATTGATTATTACGTGGGCATACTATGTACGTAATGCGCAATATGCGGAACAACCAACCAAATTTTTCTTATCACGTTTGATTTTCATCACGTACTTGCGTGATCGTCACCAACGCCCAACCCAAACTGAAGGACAGTTCATTACAACGCAATAAACGCATCATTCCTCTTCTCTCATTTTCAATCTCTCTGGTTTTTTAACGCTGGAATATCCACTCTCATAACTAAAAATATTACAATGAATTTATCAACAAAGTTTTTGACAATTTTAATAATTTCCGTGGCTGCAACGGAAGGTATACATTTTTATAACAAACTTTTTTTTCACAATTATCAAGGTGTTATAATTTTTTTTCAATTTTTCCAGCTCTCCAATGCTATCAATGCACCCATAGAAAACCAGACTTTCCTGGAGACCGAAGTCCATCCACTTGTGAGGCAGGAAAACCCCCCAAAAGTGCACACATAAAGGAATGCAAAGATGTAAAATATGATTACATTCAGCTCAGCTCTGGAAATTTGTTGGGGGTTCCAAGAAAATTCGGCTTGGTTGACCAAAGTAAATTGAAACACAAGAGCTTTAATTCCTCTCGAAAAAATTATTATTTTACTTGATTTTTTTAATTTTCTAGAAACAAGTGCTCCCATAATTGTTCCACAACAAGCTGAAGGAAATAAGCAAAACTATACCTGCATAAAATTTACAATGAATGGAAAAGAAAAGGTGAACAATACCGACCTATCCACCACCCTTCGTGGGTGTCTTCATGTTGTCAACCTTGTCAATGGAAACTATCCAGATGTTTGCTATGAAGGAGCCAATTCCAAAATTTTGGACGAAATTAAAGAGGAGGAATTGAAGCGGTTTAGTCAACTGTATCAGCCTTTCTTTACTGATCAAACTACCGTCGGAATTTGTAGCTGTAATGGAGACGAGTGCAATGCAGCCATGGGCTCCGTCACGGTCACCACATTCCTTCTTTTCTCAACTATCATTTTGGCAGTTTTTCAAAACGCTTTTTAAAAATCATTTTAAAATATTGTTTAATTAAATACATATTATAAAATCCTGTTGTAATTAAAAATTCGTATGAGTTTATAAAATCTGTTTTTCATTGAAATTCCAATATCTCTGATTCTGATATGATGAAAGTAGAGCTCGTGCGTAATTTATGAGCGTCATTTAATCTTATCATCTTTGATAAGCTGGGTTGGTTAGATGTATAATTATGTGAACTGAAAAGGTATTAGCATTCTGCATTATTTTCAATTCAAACCTTCACTTGAATTCAAGGATATAAAAATTGTTTAAAATGGTTCGAATTTTTTACTTGTCGTGTAGCTTATTTATTATATTTTTAGGTTTTGCTAATGGTAAGCAATTCACTGATTAATTTTAAATCAATTATGAAAATTTTGATGTATTTTATTTGATGTAATAGGTAACACTTGCTTCCGCTGCGCCTACGCAAATGGGGAAATCAATTACGCCGGCATTCGGGAATCTGCTAGCGATAGCAAATGCGAATCCGGGAAAAAGCCTACGAAATACTCGCGGACTGAATGTGAAGAAAATTACAGTCCATTTGTTCAAATTTCTCCAACTATATTCGTCGAAATTCCTACTGCTAACAAAACTTCACTTAAATGTAAACCAATTAAATATAATTTTCATATTTTCAAATAATCTACCATTTAATTTAAGTAAGCAATTTTTTATGAATTTCAGTGGCAGCGGAAGCAGCGAATATGACAGTCATAGATTCTATCCCAATATCAGAAAATCGTACATGGTCATGTTACAAAATGACAATGGAAGGGAAAAATGATTTCGCTGGAGGAAATTCTGAATTCACACTTCGGGGCTGTGTTGCCACATTCGGTTCCGTAACCTCAATGCCAGAAAAGTGTTACATAAATAGCAATGCAAAGCTCCCCGATGAAATTGAAGAACCGGAACTGAAAAACTGGGCGAGATTATTCCAACCAGCATTTTCTGGAGATAGTGAAGCAGCAATTTGTAATTGTAATGGGGAAAGATGTAACACTGCTATGCTGGGTAACATTTGGTCGGTTTATGCGTTCCTTTTTTCATTTCTTTTGACTTTTAATTCAACCTGATTGTTATCAACGTTATACATATTATTATGATCAAAATATTACTCAATTCATTTATTTTTTCATTTTCTGTTTCTCATTATAATAATTATTTATGTTTGCCAAACAATTCATGGTATACATTTGCATTTTGCTTGCTGGAATGGGATCCGTATCAATTTTTTTGTAAACAATGTAATGTAAACAATTCTCAATTATGATTCATTCATGGGGTTTTAAACTGTTGACGTCGGCTTGGGGCAAGTTTCAATTTAACAAAATATGCTCATAACTGCTGAGTGGAACAATAAGAAAAATCATTGTCAAAGAATCCGGACTGATTCCATTTTTCATGAAAATGAAACTTTTTTTGGTTCAAATTGAACCGAAAAGTAGGCGTTAATTAAATTCCAGAAAATCTGTTTTGTCATTGAAATCTCTTATATGTTGAGAGTTAAGTAGATACGTAACTCATTATCATCATTTGATCTTATTATCAGCTTAATTTATATCAAGTAGGGAATCTCTTGCTATGCATTTCAAATAGGGCGTCTCAGCTAAATATTAGAGAAGACCAACAACCATGATGTGCACGCTTATCTTGGATGTTATCTTTAGGGTCAAATGTCATCAGTTTGCTTTTATAAACCCTAAATTGCTAGTTCGTTACACTCCTGTGTTACCAGGTTTATTAGTCTTAAAGTCACAGTCACATAAAATAATACAACTTTGTCATTTATTTCGGATTGAAATTGTATGAAAAATACATGCTTATGTAATAAATTTGTTTCGGGCGTTCACGTAAACATGCAACATCCTAGATTCATGGAAAGTCAGGAAAGAAAATATCTCACATTGACTTGATTAACCAATCATCAAAGAAAAAACGATTTGTGAAAGTACTTGCTGTTGTATTAGTTATTATGCTGCCACTTTAAACTTACATTAACATACAGCTGCAATATAATTTTACTGTAGTAACGTATATTACAGACTGCAAACAATCAGTTTCTAAATGAACACTTATGTAGAACTCATTCATTATAATTCATTCACGACATGACCATCCAACGCTCGACGTCTGCTCAAATCAATTAAGAGAAGTTTCAATATAGCAAAATGTAATTTGCATTGCTATTTACAGCATTGATGATGATGATTTGATGATTGTCAAAGACTGGTTCCATTTTCGTATTGGCCATGGCTGCGTCATCTTACTTGTATTGGCAGTGGTGAATGTGTCTGTTCAACTGCTTCCTTTTGATTACTTGTGTACATCCCAAATCCTTGAACTGACACTCAAAATCATGATGATTCAAAACAGATTCTAAAGCTCGGTTTCTTATTTTCCGATCTCCATATGGAGCCCGACATTGTGGACAAGATTCCAGATTTGTAATGCAAGGTCCACAAACAGTGTGCCCATCAAGGCATTGATAAATCTCATTTTCAGGAACCTCAAAACAAACCGGACAGTTGAGATAGTCTTTTAATCCCTCTTCCATTTCAAATCTCAAATCACAGTTGTATTTCGTAAAAAAAATACGCTGGCAATGAGATGAAAAGCTTGAAAAAGAATGATACATGAGCCAGACTCTGACTCATGATCAAGAGCATTTAACTACCTCGTTACTTTTCTTTACAAAACTCATTTATCAAAAAACGTTTGGCCAAGCATTGTCTAATATTGGCGTATGCTCATAAAATGAAAGTGATTAATGCTTTTATAGCCGCGGCCTTGATGAAGAAATGCAATAAAAACTACATGCTAATACTAGATGAAACTAATTATATTTATCATTTGTGCTGAATATTCACATTTTTATCGCGTTTTCCTCCATCCGACAACCTTGGATGCATCTTTTGAGCCTAACAAACACAAAGACGTTATGGGCATGAAGTGTAAGTTTATTTTATCACAAAAGAACTTGCTAACCCATTCATGCTTTTTCAGAGAGTTCTTATGGAAAATGCAAAACATGTGCAGAACATATTATCCACTTATAATTTTTTGAATAGAATTTTTTTTCTTTACTAGCTTTGTCATATTTGTCAGTCTTGCCGTAAGGGGGCAGGATAATTTTTTTAAATTCTGTTTTCGCCAATCGATAGCGTATTTAAAATGAGAAATCAAGTTCAATTTTGGGCCAAATCGAAGTAACCCCCTTCAATATTTCAAGCTTAATGTACACCGTGTAGCATATCATTTGACCGCTAACCATGACAAAAGATCATCCATGATGGGCACCTTCTTGGATGTTACATTCAGGGTCAAATGTCGTCAGTTTTCTTTTATAAGGTCTAAATTGCTAGTTCGTTACACTCCTGTGTTATCAGGTTTATTTGCTTACATAATTGCTAATATGCATGATTTTTTTGGTGCATCGTTGGCGTAGTAAAATAAATCCGGCAGTTCGAGATGTAATGATGTATCTTTAAAATACATTGATACGCATTTAAACACTTGATTACCCCCCAAGAGATTGCTTCCAAACCTCTGAGGGATTCTCTCCTACAAACCTACGTGAGTGATCCCCTCCTCTAGAATTTTATTGTTACTTTTATGCGGTCAAAGGTCACACTGGGCCACCTAAGAATTTGGGGGCCCCATTTATGAACTGTTCTTTCCAGTGGACCTCATTTTGATGTATCACAACCCATACCTTGCTATGTAAAAAATATTTGACCTTATCATGGTCATGTCATGTCACGCTGGGGTTATCAAAAACTTTCAAAAATAGTATTATTGATGTAGTCTTACCAGTACCTTCATTTTGATTTATCACAACCTAGACCTTATTATTCAAAAACATTGACCTGACCTTTGATCCAGAGTTCCCCTGAACCAATTTGATCCATCGTCGAACTCGATCTTACTTTTGACCTAATATAGTGATTAGTGAAAACAGAATTAAAAAAAAGTCAAACCGTTTTTTAGTTATCCTGCCCCCAGACAGACGGACGACATCCTGAGTCTTTTCAATATATACCTAAAGGTACATAATAAATCGCAAAAGTCTTAATCACTTAAAATAAAACAACTTTGCCATTTATCCCGCATTCGATTTCTATGAAAAACACACATAATACATTGAATTCATATATCTGTAATATATCATTGATTCCGTTGAACATGTAAAAAAACTCATCAGGCAACAAATTTTCTTCATATAATTACATAAACATAAGTGAAAATTGAATGAACTGGTTGTCCGTTATCTTCAATGTGCGTGGCATTACATTAATGCTAATGCATCTTGCAATCGATTAGTTAAGTACAAATCGTTGTAATATTGAATTCAGGGTGGAGTTGTCTCTTTTGTTCTTTAATTGATGTAAATCCATAAGGATGAATACGTTTGTCGGGCCGTATAATTTTTGATAAAAATATTATCCCAATAAATCAGCTTTTCCAAAGCACAAACATATCTTTCCTCTTTGATGCTTCTTCAAACCACGAACCATCTCCTTCACGAATACTACATTAATTCTCATCCAAAGCTTCTCTAAAATGATAGCTTGGCTAGATTTACCTTAGCTTCGTTTGCAATGTTCCTTGTGTTAGCTGAAAGCGACGGTAATTTAAATAAATGAATTAACTTTATTTTCCCACAAATTATCAACATAAATTTCCCTTCTTTTATTTAGCAATCAATTGCTTCTTCTGTGGGCACTCTGACAATGTCATGCAGCATCGACGGCACACCAAAAGACGAGTTTAGTGTGGACTGTGCAGAACTTCAATATAGAATGGTTGAAGGGAAAATAATTGGACTTCAAAAAATAGTTTGCTAGCAGGTAAGAAAAATTATTAAAGAATTTTCATGCCAAAAATAAATCTTAATATTCAAAATTATTGACACCTTTTTTATTAGTTAACAGCAACAGCACTGGCATAGCTTTACCAAATCAAGAGTACCCTTGCCTGTTTAATACTCACAATGGATGGAAAGTTAATAGAAATTGATGACGATATAAAACTAACTATTCGAACCTGCCTTTTGATTAATGGTATGGATGAAACATTGCCGGATGTTGCATATCTAGCTGAAAATTCTAAACTTCAGGAAACAATTAACGAAGAATGGCTAAGGGAATCTGTTGATGGGATACAGCCACGTTTCACAGGCGATACTATTTTTGGAGTAGCCAGTTGCAGTTCAAATAATTGTAATGATGGAAAAATTGTGGTTGCCAGGTCAGCCTCAGTGTCTACCGCTACTTTCGTTCTTATTGCATCATCGTTTTGTTTTCACGTTACAAAAATATTTTGTAAAATGATGGAATAGAGTTGATAAATAAAGCTGGTTTATTTTTTTCTTGTCCATTTTACTTTGCATGCGTGACGGACGTACGTTATATTCATTGATAAGAAGCAATGAAATCCCCTCTTGGTATATATTTATCGATATGGTTCTTTGGTCGATTCGTGCTGAACATTTAATTCCTTTTGACGCTTATTTGCTTACGTAGTATGTTTTATCAAACTCATGTATGTATGACGGGCACAAATTACAACGTACTTAAAAAATCATGCAAATGAAACGGCTGATGGTTATCAGGCTTTTGCATTCAAGCTTTAACCATCAATGTCACAGTCATAAGTTAGGCACAGAAAATCATTTGAACAATGGTCTAAGCTTGAGCATGAATTTTGACTCAATAAAACATTTACATTTTGACTTGAGCATAAATAGGGACCTTTTACTATCACACATCATGAAGCAAATTTTTCTCTTCGAAGTTTTACTTTGCTTTTGTATTAATCTGGGCTTATCTGCCGCCCAAGATGACATTACAGAACCACCTGGCTCCTGTAAGTCAATTGGTTCTTAGCTTTTGGCCGTATTTAAGTCGCACGGTATTTTTTAGATAAACAACCTAACTTCTTCTTTGAAATAATACCAAAATACTGACTGTTTCACTTAGCAATCAAGTGCTACTACTGTGGTCACACTGACAACGACAAATTGCCGTTTCCAGAACCAGATGAGTCCTGCACCGCGGATGGCCATCCAAATGACGAGTTTATTGTGAATTGTGAAGACCTCGATTATGTCTTTGTTGAAGGGAAATTCATTGGAATTCCAAAAAACAGTGGTCTTGCAGGTAACAAAAAATATGGCATATTTTCTTCGTACAAAAAATGAAACTAAATTGGCTTAAAAACTACTTGTTTGAATTAGTTGACAGCACGACCACCGTACCATTTTTAAATAAAGTGGAATGGACATATTCTTGTTTAAAACTCACTATGGATGGAAAGATTGAAGGACTGAATGAAGATATAAAAGGGACTATGCGATCCTGCCTTTTAGTTATCGGCAAGAATGAAACGTTGCCGGATGTAAAATATCAAGCTGAAAATTCCAAAATCCAGGAAATCATCCAAGAAAGCTGGCTAAGGGAGAGTATTCTTTTTATCCAGCAATTTTTTACAAATGATACTGATATGGGAGTATCTAGTTGTAGTTCAACAAATAACTGCAATATATAAAAGTACGACTGTTCATAAAACACTTTGCATTATAGATAATGATGGATAAGCTTGATATTCATTGATAATAAGTAATAAAATCCCTTTATGCTTGCTTATAGTTATAAATAACCTACTTTTATTTGATATTGGTGATGACCATTAATTCATTTTGACACTTTTTGCTTACGTATTTATTTATGTATGTTATCAAACTAAAATATACATTGCAAACGGCACAAATATGGTACAAAGTCTGATTAAATTACATAGAGTAAAAATTCATACAAATGGAACGGCTGCTATGTTGGCCTATCAGCCTTTTGAGTACAAAGCCAAAAATCGTTCGGTTCTCGATGTCCTTTACCTTCTACCTCGCATATATCCTTTCCTATCCGAAAAGCATAAAACTCCCATTGAAAATACGTTTTAAAATACTTATCTTTTGTTTAGCACTCAAATGCTATGTCTGTGGCCACTCTGATAATTCCAATTTCCCGATAGCAATTGAAGATGAGTCCTGCGGAGCTGATGGTTTACAAAAGGACGACTTATTTATGAACTGTACTGATACTGATTATGGGCTTGTTGACGGGAGATTAATAGGACTACCGAAATATAGTGGGCTTGGAATTGCAGGTAACAGAAAAATATGACACATTTTCTTACGGAAAATAAAACTGAAATTCAAAACTACTTTTTTATTAGTAAACACCACAAGCATTCTTACGCCAAATCGAGAGGATAGTACTTTTTCCTGTGTGAAACTCACTATGAATGGAAAGATGCCAGTAATTAATGAAGATATTAAAGTGGCGCTTCGAACTTGCCTTAAAGTTATGGGTACGGATGAAACATTACCAGATGTAGCATACGAAGCTGAAAATTCCAAGCTTCAAGAAACTATCAAGGAAGACTGGCTGAAGATGATTATTGCGGGGACTGGGCTCCAGCTTATGTTTACAGATGATACTGATATGAGAGTGGCCAGTTGTAGTTCAACAAATAACTGCAATACATGAAAGAATTATGTTACTGCAACTCCACATAATAATATATCAAAAACACATCGTGATCATGATTCATTAATTGTTGATAAAGAAAACATACCAAACTTATTTGATTTATGCTACTCACATGTGTTTTGCATTCATCAATTACGCAATCACGGAGAGCTTGATTTGATGTAATGAGTGAATATAATTTACTTGAAATCCTATATTACTCATTGGCTCATGATTAATAATTATTAGGTGGCAGAACATGTAAACGATTTACTCAAAATTATGGAGAAAAGTCTGCACAACGGTGGATTACATTTACATATAAAAAATCAGAGTCATCCAAAGCAAACACGCAACTTCCATTACAATCCCATTCCCAAATCTTTCCATGACTTTCGTTACAAATGCGAATATGATACATTTTATTTACACAGATAAGAATGACACTCCAACCGATAGCTATATATAATGTTACAAATAACGACAAACACATTTTTATATCAAGCCATACAATGCACATATCTTCATCTCCAGAAGCAAAATGAAGCTCATCACTGAAAATTCCATATAATTTTACTACAAAAATATAGTGCCCGGCTTTTATACAATACATATATATATATGGTAAATTTCAGTTGATGTTTTCTCATATATTTTTAATTAATAATGCCCTTGCTCAACAAAACAACATTTACATTACGGTACTCACTTGTTTTTTGTCCATTAAATCTGTCCTCGAAGTTATTAAACGACCCCAATTTAATTACATTATCATGTCTGAAAACGGGATCATGGAAATTCCACAGAAAGTATTTGATTTAACAAGCATCCATCATCATCGTCGCTTTTGTATCATACTTAAATAATACGCATCATACATAAATGAATCCACCTGAAACCTCAGTAATATACAAAGCAAAAGAAGTATTATGATTATATCATGCCGGCGGTTGCTTATCAGCTCTGGGAGATTTGCTTTTTATGCCTATGAGTAATATTGGATGAAAGTCCAGCCAGTATTACAATACATTGAAGAATCCTTCATAAATTGGGAGGTTGGCACAACTTCTACCTCATTTTATTTTGGGTCTCTCCAAACATCATACATACCAACTTTCTTCTCAACACTTTCAGCTCAAGCCAATCTCAAAATGGCCAAATTTGCTTTAGCAGCAATTGTAGTTTTTCTTGTGGTTATAACCACAACAGATGGTAGGTTTCAAAAGATAAAAGTAAAAATTTTCTACAAAAAATATGAATTAAAAATACAACTTAATTTTTTCTCCTTTAATTTAGCTCTGAACTGCTTCGTCTGCGGACACACTGACAATGACAAAGTGGAATTTGAAGGGCTGGACTCGGACGACTCCTGCAAAGCCGGAAAGAAACCAAAGGACAAGTTTAGCACAGACTGTACAGCAGTAGAATACATTGGACTGGGTGATGGAAGATCTGTTGGAGTTCCAAGAAGTAGTGGACTTGCTGGTCAGTAATAAACTTGGTTTAAATCCTTTTTACTCACTCAGAATTAACCACGTTTAAAGGTAAATCATCTCCTCATTTTAGGCAACGGCACCACTCTCATCACCCCAAATCAAGGAGGGGTTACCTACACCTGCGTAAAAATGACCATGGACGGAAAGCTTTTAGGAACCACAGAAAATCTTAAAGCAGCCATTCGAACCTGTATGAAGGTGACTGGTACTTCTGAAACATTGCCCGATGTCTGCTACGCCGATGAAAATTCCAAACTTCAAGGTGCCATTAAGGAATCATGGTTGAAGCAAGGCATCATGGGTTTTCAAATATATTTTAGTGCCGACACCAAAGGTGGAGCTTGCAGCTGCTCCTCAGATGAATGTAATGGGGCTATGAGCTCTGTTAGCGTTTCTGCAACTGTTCTTTTAGCATCCACCTTTTTAGCTTATTTTGGCAAATTTTTGTAAACCAGTATATTTTAAAAGAATAATAAAAAATCAGGAGTTTTTTCATTTTGCCCCGTACTTTACTTCCATCACGCATGAAAACATATTTTTTACACTTATCAAACTCCAAGGTCAACTCATCACGACTCACAACGCATACATTAATTTTCAATCACAAAACATAAGCATAAGCAGCATTTATCAGAGAGGGTCTTGTTTGACATTGGAAGCAATTAGCCAATGTTGACTGAAGAGTAATAGCTGTACGCTGCTTATCACCTCGTCAGTCTTTGCGGCGTAAAATCACTGGACTTTCATTTTGTGAGGTTTTGTAATGTTCTCAAATATCATGATATGATGACAAGTGGGGATTGGCATTGCTTCATGAATTCACAAATGACAAATATGCTTATATGAACTATAATACGAGCTGTCATCTATATTAAATCTGTTCCCGATTTCATGACAAGCAAAAAGCAACCTTGATCACAATACATTACATGGAGAGGAAGGTAGCTCTTGTCCATCAATCACGCACAATATATCATTGTTGAATGCCGCATGTATTCGAGGAAAAATGATGGAAAAAGAGACTCACATTTCTGGACTAAAAAAGAGTTAAAAACATGACATAATATTTGTGATTTGTTGATAAAGTAAAAAAATAGGATATTATAGGCATATGTAAGTAAATGTGACAAAACAATCAGGGAGTTTAATTTACACAGGTTGAGCAATGACTACACTTTATGCGTTTTGGTAATGTGGAGGTTATTGTAGATTATCATTCCTAAAAACATCAATATGCTGAATGAAAAATAAATCAATGATGAATAAACACACAACTTTCCTGCAAAAATAAAAGAATGAATATCGATGATGTTAACGTACGTGCATAAAGGAGTAGAAAAGAATTTGTGTATTTTTTGCACTGATGAGAAAAATAAAAGAAAAAAATCGAAGATGAAATGACGGCATATTAGTCATTCAACTATTAATAGTAATCATATTGACTTTAAATAAATGTACTCAATTCATCAATTAACGAATGACTGATTCTGAATTTGTAGCTGTAATGGAGACGAGTGCAATGCAGCCATGGGCTCCGTCACGGTCACCACATTCCTTCTTTTCTCAACTATCATTTTGGCAGTTTTTCAAAACGCTTTTTAAAAATCATTTTAAAATATTGTTTAATTAAATACATATTATAAAATCCTGTTGTAATTAAAAATTCGTATGAGTTTATAAAATCTGTTTTTCATTGAAATTCCAATATCTCTGATTCTGATATGATGAAAGTAGAGCTCGTGCGTAATTTATGAGCGTCATTTAATCTTATCATCTTTGATAAGCTGGGTTGGTTAGATGTATAATTATGTGAACTGAAAAGGTATTAGCATTCTGCATTATTTTCAATTCAAACCTTCACTTGAATTCAAGGATATAAAAATTGTTTAAAATGGTTCGAATTTTTTACTTGTCGTGTAGCTTATTTATTATATTTTTAGGTTTTGCTAATGGTAAGCAATTCACTGATTAATTTTAAATCAATTATGAAAATTTTGATGTATTTTATTTGATGTAATAGGTAACACTTGCTTCCGCTGCGCCTACGCAAATGGGGAAATCAATTACGCCGGCATTCGGGAATCTGCTAGCGATAGCAAATGCGAATCCGGGAAAAAGCCTACGAAATACTCGCGGACTGAATGTGAAGAAAATTACAGTCCATTTGTTCAAATTTCTCCAACTATATTCGTCGAAATTCCTACTGCTAACAAAACTTCACTTAAATGTAAACCAATTAAATATAATTTTCATATTTTCAAATAATCTACCATTTAATTTAAGTAAGCAATTTTTTATGAATTTCAGTGGCAGCGGAAGCAGCGAATATGACAGTCATAGATTCTATCCCAATATCAGAAAATCGTACATGGTCATGTTACAAAATGACAATGGAAGGGAAAAATGATTTCGCTGGAGGAAATTCTGAATTCACACTTCGGGGCTGTGTTGCCACATTCGGTTCCGTAACCTCAATGCCAGAAAAGTGTTACATAAATAGCAATGCAAAGCTCCCCGATGAAATTGAAGAACCGGAACTGAAAAACTGGGCGAGATTATTCCAACCAGCATTTTCTGGAGATAGTGAAGCAGCAATTTGTAATTGTAATGGGGAAAGATGTAACACTGCTATGCTGGGTAACATTTGGTCGGTTTATGCGTTCCTTTTTTCATTTCTTTTGACTTTTAATTCAACCTGATTGTTATCAACGTTATACATATTATTATGATCAAAATATTACTCAATTCATTTATTTTTTCATTTTCTGTTTCTCATTATAATAATTATTTATGTTTGCCAAACAATTCATGGTATACATTTGCATTTTGCTTGCTGGAATGGGATCCGTATCAATTTTTTTGTAAACAATGTAATGTAAACAATTCTCAATTATGATTCATTCATGGGGTTTTAAACTGTTGACGTCGGCTTGGGGCAAGTTTCAATTTAACAAAATATGCTCATAACTGCTGAGTGGAACAATAAGAAAAATCATTGTCAAAGAATCCGGACTGATTCCATTTTTCATGAAAATGAAACTTTTTTTGGTTCAAATTGAACCGAAAAGTAGGCGTTAATTAAATTCCAGAAAATCTGTTTTGTCATTGAAATCTCTTATATGTTGAGAGTTAAGTAGATACGTAACTCATTATCATCATTTGATCTTATTATCAGCTTAATTTATATCAAGTAGGGAATCTCTTGCTATGCATTTCAAATAGGGCGTCTCAGCTAAATATTAGAGAAGACCAACAACCATGATGTGCACGCTTATCTTGGATGTTATCTTTAGGGTCAAATGTCATCAGTTTGCTTTTATAAACCCTAAATTGCTAGTTCGTTACACTCCTGTGTTACCAGGTTTATTAGTCTTAAAGTCACAGTCACATAAAATAATACAACTTTGTCATTTATTTCGGATTGAAATTGTATGAAAAATACATGCTTATGTAATAAATTTGTTTCGGGCGTTCACGTAAACATGCAACATCCTAGATTCATGGAAAGTCAGGAAAGAAAATATCTCACATTGACTTGATTAACCAATCATCAAAGAAAAAACGATTTGTGAAAGTACTTGCTGTTGTATTAGTTATTATGCTGCCACTTTAAACTTACATTAACATACAGCTGCAATATAATTTTACTGTAGTAACGTATATTACAGACTGCAAACAATCAGTTTCTAAATGAACACTTATGTAGAACTCATTCATTATAATTCATTCACGACATGACCATCCAACGCTCGACGTCTGCTCAAATCAATTAAGAGAAGTTTCAATATAGCAAAATGTAATTTGCATTGCTATTTACAGCATTGATGATGATGATTTGATGATTGTCAAAGACTGGTTCCATTTTCGTATTGGCCATGGCTGCGTCATCTTACTTGTATTGGCAGTGTTGAATGTGTCTGTTCAACTGCTTCCTTTTGATTACTTGTGTACATCCCAAATCCTTGAACTGACACTCAAAATCATGATGATTCAAAACAGATTCTAAAGCTCGGTTTCTTATTTTCCGATCTCCATATGGAGCCCGACATTGTGGACAAGATTCCAGATTTGTAATGCAAGGTCCACAAACAGTGTGCCCATCAAGGCATTGATAAATCTCATTTTCAGGAACCTCAAAACAAACCGGACAGTTGAGATAGTCTTTTAATCCCTCTTCCATTTCAAATCTCAAATCACAGTTGTATTTCGTAAAAAAAATACGCTGGCAATGAGATGAAAAGCTTGAAAAAGAATGATACATGAGCCAGACTCTGACTCATGATCAAGAGCATTTAACTACCTCGTTACTTTTCTTTACAAAACTCATTTATCAAAAAACGTTTGGCCAAGCATTGTCTAATATTGGCGTATGCTCATAAAATGAAAGTGATTAATGCTTTTATAGCCGCGGCCTTGATGAAGAAATGCAATAAAAACTACATGCTAATACTAGATGAAACTAATTATATTTATCATTTGTGCTGAATATTCACATTTTTATCGCGTTTTCCTCCATCCGACAACCTTGGATGCATCTTTTGAGCCTAACAAACACAAAGACGTTATGGGCATGAAGTGTAAGTTTATTTTATCACAAAAGAACTTGCTAACCCATTCATGCTTTTTCAGAGAGTTCTTATGGAAAATGCAAAACATGTGCAGAACATATTATCCACTTATAATTTTTTGAATAGAATTTTTTTTCTTTACTAGCTTTGTCATATTTGTCAGTCTTGCCGTAAGGGGGCAGGATAATTTTTTTAAATTCTGTTTTCGCCAATCGATAGCGTATTTAAAATGAGAAATCAAGTTCAATTTTGGGCCAAATCGAAGTAACCCCCTTCAATATTTCAAGCTTAATGTACACCGTGTAGCATATCATTTGACCGCTAACCATGACAAAAGATCATCCATGATGGGCACCTTCTTGGATGTTACATTCAGGGTCAAATGTCGTCAGTTTTCTTTTATAAGGTCTAAATTGCTAGTTCGTTACACTCCTGTGTTATCAGGTTTATTTGCTTACATAATTGCTAATATGCATGATTTTTTTGGTGCATCGTTGGCGTAGTAAAATAAATCCGGCAGTTCGAGATGTAATGATGTATCTTTAAAATACATTGATACGCATTTAAACACTTGATTACCCCCCAAGAGATTGCTTCCAAACCTCTGAGGGATTCTCTCCTACAAACCTACGTGAGTGATCCCCTCCTCTAGAATTTTATTGTTACTTTTATGCGGTCAAAGGTCACACTGGGCCACCTAAGAATTTGGGGGCCCCATTTATGAACTGTTCTTTCCAGTGGACCTCATTTTGATGTATCACAACCCATACCTTGCTATGTAAAAAATATTTGACCTTATCATGGTCATGTCATGTCACGCTGGGGTTATCAAAAACTTTCAAAAATAGTATTATTGATGTAGTCTTACCAGTACCTTCATTTTGATTTATCACAACCTAGACCTTATTATTCAAAAACATTGACCTGACCTTTGATCCAGAGTTCCCCTGAACCAATTTGATCCATCGTCGAACTCGATCTTACTTTTGACCTAATATAGTGATTAGTGAAAACAGAATTAAAAAAAAGTCAAACCGTTTTTTAGTTATCCTGCCCCCAGACAGACGGACGACATCCTGAGTCTTTTCAATATATACCTAAAGGTACATAATAAATCGCAAAAGTCTTAATCACTTAAAATAAAACAACTTTGCCATTTATCCCGCATTCGATTTCTATGAAAAACACACATAATACATTGAATTCATATATCTGTAATATATCATTGATTCCGTTGAACATGTAAAAAAACTCATCAGGCAACAAATTTTCTTCATATAATTACATAAACATAAGTGAAAATTGAATGAACTGGTTGTCCGTTATCTTCAATGTGCGTGGCATTACATTAATGCTAATGCATCTTGCAATCGATTAGTTAAGTACAAATCGTTGTAATATTGAATTCAGGGTGGAGTTGTCTCTTTTGTTCTTTAATTGATGTAAATCCATAAGGATGAATACGTTTGTCGGGCCGTATAATTTTTGATAAAAATATTATCCCAATAAATCAGCTTTTCCAAAGCACAAACATATCTTTCCTCTTTGATGCTTCTTCAAACCACGAACCATCTCCTTCACGAATACTACATTAATTCTCATCCAAAGCTTCTCTAAAATGATAGCTTGGCTAGATTTACCTTAGCTTCGTTTGCAATGTTCCTTGTGTTAGCTGAAAGCGACGGTAATTTAAATAAATGAATTAACTTTATTTTCCCACAAATTATCAACATAAATTTCCCTTCTTTTATTTAGCAATCAATTGCTTCTTCTGTGGGCACTCTGACAATGTCATGCAGCATCGACGGCACACCAAAAGACGAGTTTAGTGTGGACTGTGCAGAACTTCAATATAGAATGGTTGAAGGGAAAATAATTGGACTTCAAAAAATAGTTTGCTAGCAGGTAAGAAAAATTATTAAAGAATTTTCATGCCAAAAATAAATCTTAATATTCAAAATTATTGACACCTTTTTTATTAGTTAACAGCAACAGCACTGGCATAGCTTTACCAAATCAAGAGTACCCTTGCCTGTTTAATACTCACAATGGATGGAAAGTTAATAGAAATTGATGACGATATAAAACTAACTATTCGAACCTGCCTTTTGATTAATGGTATGGATGAAACATTGCCGGATGTTGCATATCTAGCTGAAAATTCTAAACTTCAGGAAACAATTAACGAAGAATGGCTAAGGGAATCTGTTGATGGGATACAGCCACGTTTCACAGGCGATACTATTTTTGGAGTAGCCAGTTGCAGTTCAAATAATTGTAATGATGGAAAAATTGTGGTTGCCAGGTCAGCCTCAGTGTCTACCGCTACTTTCGTTCTTATTGCATCATCGTTTTGTTTTCACGTTACAAAAATATTTTGTAAAATGATGGAATAGAGTTGATAAATAAAGCTGGTTTATTTTTTTCTTGTCCATTTTACTTTGCATGCGTGACGGACGTACGTTATATTCATTGATAAGAAGCAATGAAATCCCCTCTTGGTATATATTTATCGATATGGTTCTTTGGTCGATTCGTGCTGAACATTTAATTCCTTTTGACGCTTATTTGCTTACGTAGTATGTTTTATCAAACTCATGTATGTATGACGGGCACAAATTACAACGTACTTAAAAAATCATGCAAATGAAACGGCTGATGGTTATCAGGCTTTTGCATTCAAGCTTTAACCATCAATGTCACAGTCATAAGTTAGGCACAGAAAATCATTTGAACAATGGTCTAAGCTTGAGCATGAATTTTGACTCAATAAAACATTTACATTTTGACTTGAGCATAAATAGGGACCTTTTACTATCACACATCATGAAGCAAATTTTTCTCTTCGAAGTTTTACTTTGCTTTTGTATTAATCTGGGCTTATCTGCCGCCCAAGATGACATTACAGAACCACCTGGCTCCTGTAAGTCAATTGGTTCTTAGCTTTTGGCCGTATTTAAGTCGCACGGTATTTTTTAGATAAACAACCTAACTTCTTCTTTGAAATAATACCAAAATACTGACTGTTTCACTTAGCAATCAAGTGCTACTACTGTGGTCACACTGACAACGACAAATTGCCGTTTCCAGAACCAGATGAGTCCTGCACCGCGGATGGCCATCCAAATGACGAGTTTATTGTGAATTGTGAAGACCTCGATTATGTCTTTGTTGAAGGGAAATTCATTGGAATTCCAAAAAACAGTGGTCTTGCAGGTAACAAAAAATATGGCATATTTTCTTCGTACAAAAAATGAAACTAAATTGGCTTAAAAACTACTTGTTTGAATTAGTTGACAGCACGACCACCGTACCATTTTTAAATAAAGTGGAATGGACATATTCTTGTTTAAAACTCACTATGGATGGAAAGATTGAAGGACTGAATGAAGATATAAAAGGGACTATGCGATCCTGCCTTTTAGTTATCGGCAAGAATGAAACGTTGCCGGATGTAAAATATCAAGCTGAAAATTCCAAAATCCAGGAAATCATCCAAGAAAGCTGGCTAAGGGAGAGTATTCTTTTTATCCAGCAATTTTTTACAAATGATACTGATATGGGAGTATCTAGTTGTAGTTCAACAAATAACTGCAATATATAAAAGTACGACTGTTCATAAAACACTTTGCATTATAGATAATGATGGATAAGCTTGATATTCATTGATAATAAGTAATAAAATCCCTTTATGCTTGCTTATAGTTATAAATAACCTACTTTTATTTGATATTGGTGATGACCATTAATTCATTTTGACACTTTTTGCTTACGTATTTATTTATGTATGTTATCAAACTAAAATATACATTGCAAACGGCACAAATATGGTACAAAGTCTGATTAAATTACATAGAGTAAAAATTCATACAAATGGAACGGCTGCTATGTTGGCCTATCAGCCTTTTGAGTACAAAGCCAAAAATCGTTCGGTTCTCGATGTCCTTTACCTTCTACCTCGCATATATCCTTTCCTATCCGAAAAGCATAAAACTCCCATTGAAAATACGTTTTAAAATACTTATCTTTTGTTTAGCACTCAAATGCTATGTCTGTGGCCACTCTGATAATTCCAATTTCCCGATAGCAATTGAAGATGAGTCCTGCGGAGCTGATGGTTTACAAAAGGACGACTTATTTATGAACTGTACTGATACTGATTATGGGCTTGTTGACGGGAGATTAATAGGACTACCGAAATATAGTGGGCTTGGAATTGCAGGTAACAGAAAAATATGACACATTTTCTTACGGAAAATAAAACTGAAATTCAAAACTACTTTTTTATTAGTAAACACCACAAGCATTCTTACGCCAAATCGAGAGGATAGTACTTTTTCCTGTGTGAAACTCACTATGAATGGAAAGATGCCAGTAATTAATGAAGATATTAAAGTGGCGCTTCGAACTTGCCTTAAAGTTATGGGTACGGATGAAACATTACCAGATGTAGCATACGAAGCTGAAAATTCCAAGCTTCAAGAAACTATCAAGGAAGACTGGCTGAAGATGATTATTGCGGGGACTGGGCTCCAGCTTATGTTTACAGATGATACTGATATGAGAGTGGCCAGTTGTAGTTCAACAAATAACTGCAATACATGAAAGAATTATGTTACTGCAACTCCACATAATAATATATCAAAAACACATCGTGATCATGATTCATTAATTGTTGATAAAGAAAACATACCAAACTTATTTGATTTATGCTACTCACATGTGTTTTGCATTCATCAATTACGCAATCACGGAGAGCTTGATTTGATGTAATGAGTGAATATAATTTACTTGAAATCCTATATTACTCATTGGCTCATGATTAATAATTATTAGGTGGCAGAACATGTAAACGATTTACTCAAAATTATGGAGAAAAGTCTGCACAACGGTGGATTACATTTACATATAAAAAATCAGAGTCATCCAAAGCAAACACGCAACTTCCATTACAATCCCATTCCCAAATCTTTCCATGACTTTCGTTACAAATGCGAATATGATACATTTTATTTACACAGATAAGAATGACACTCCAACCGATAGCTATATATAATGTTACAAATAACGACAAACACATTTTTATATCAAGCCATACAATGCACATATCTTCATCTCCAGAAGCAAAATGAAGCTCATCACTGAAAATTCCATATAATTTTACTACAAAAATATAGTGCCCGGCTTTTATACAATACATATATATATATGGTAAATTTCAGTTGATGTTTTCTCATATATTTTTAATTAATAATGCCCTTGCTCAACAAAACAACATTTACATTACGGTACTCACTTGTTTTTTGTCCATTAAATCTGTCCTCGAAGTTATTAAACGACCCCAATTTAATTACATTATCATGTCTGAAAACGGGATCATGGAAATTCCACAGAAAGTATTTGATTTAACAAGCATCCATCATCATCGTCGCTTTTGTATCATACTTAAATAATACGCATCATACATAAATGAATCCACCTGAAACCTCAGTAATATACAAAGCAAAAGAAGTATTATGATTATATCATGCCGGCGGTTGCTTATCAGCTCTGGGAGATTTGCTTTTTATGCCTATGAGTAATATTGGATGAAAGTCCAGCCAGTATTACAATACATTGAAGAATCCTTCATAAATTGGGAGGTTGGCACAACTTCTACCTCATTTTATTTTGGGTCTCTCCAAACATCATACATACCAACTTTCTTCTCAACACTTTCAGCTCAAGCCAATCTCAAAATGGCCAAATTTGCTTTAGCAGCAATTGTAGTTTTTCTTGTGGTTATAACCACAACAGATGGTAGGTTTCAAAAGATAAAAGTAAAAATTTTCTACAAAAAATATGAATTAAAAATACAACTTAATTTTTTCTCCTTTAATTTAGCTCTGAACTGCTTCGTCTGCGGACACACTGACAATGACAAAGTGGAATTTGAAGGGCTGGACTCGGACGACTCCTGCAAAGCCGGAAAGAAACCAAAGGACAAGTTTAGCACAGACTGTACAGCAGTAGAATACATTGGACTGGGTGATGGAAGATCTGTTGGAGTTCCAAGAAGTAGTGGACTTGCTGGTCAGTAATAAACTTGGTTTAAATCCTTTTTACTCACTCAGAATTAACCACGTTTAAAGGTAAATCATCTCCTCATTTTAGGCAACGGCACCACTCTCATCACCCCAAATCAAGGAGGGGTTACCTACACCTGCGTAAAAATGACCATGGACGGAAAGCTTTTAGGAACCACAGAAAATCTTAAAGCAGCCATTCGAACCTGTATGAAGGTGACTGGTACTTCTGAAACATTGCCCGATGTCTGCTACGCCGATGAAAATTCCAAACTTCAAGGTGCCATTAAGGAATCATGGTTGAAGCAAGGCATCATGGGTTTTCAAATATATTTTAGTGCCGACACCAAAGGTGGAGCTTGCAGCTGCTCCTCAGATGAATGTAATGGGGCTATGAGCTCTGTTAGCGTTTCTGCAACTGTTCTTTTAGCATCCACCTTTTTAGCTTATTTTGGCAAATTTTTGTAAACCAGTATATTTTAAAAGAATAATAAAAAATCAGGAGTTTTTTCATTTTGCCCCGTACTTTACTTCCATCACGCATGAAAACATATTTTTTACACTTATCAAACTCCAAGGTCAACTCATCACGACTCACAACGCATACATTAATTTTCAATCACAAAACATAAGCATAAGCAGCATTTATCAGAGAGGGTCTTGTTTGACATTGGAAGCAATTAGCCAATGTTGACTGAAGAGTAATAGCTGTACGCTGCTTATCACCTCGTCAGTCTTTGCGGCGTAAAATCACTGGACTTTCATTTTGTGAGGTTTTGTAATGTTCTCAAATATCATGATATGATGACAAGTGGGGATTGGCATTGCTTCATGAATTCACAAATGACAAATATGCTTATATGAACTATAATACGAGCTGTCATCTATATTAAATCTGTTCCCGATTTCATGACAAGCAAAAAGCAACCTTGATCACAATACATTACATGGAGAGGAAGGTAGCTCTTGTCCATCAATCACGCACAATATATCATTGTTGAATGCCGCATGTATTCGAGGAAAAATGATGGAAAAAGAGACTCACATTTCTGGACTAAAAAAGAGTTAAAAACATGACATAATATTTGTGATTTGTTGATAAAGTAAAAAAATAGGATATTATAGGCATATGTAAGTAAATGTGACAAAACAATCAGGGAGTTTAATTTACACAGGTTGAGCAATGACTACACTTTATGCGTTTTGGTAATGTGGAGGTTATTGTAGATTATCATTCCTAAAAACATCAATATGCTGAATGAAAAATAAATCAATGATGAATAAACACACAACTTTCCTGCAAAAATAAAAGAATGAATATCGATGATGTTAACGTACGTGCATAAAGGAGTAGAAAAGAATTTGTGTATTTTTTGCACTGATGAGAAAAATAAAAGAAAAAAATCGAAGATGAAATGACGGCATATTAGTCATTCAACTATTAATAGTAATCATATTGACTTTAAATAAATGTACTCAATTCATCAATTAACGAATGACTGATTCTGAATTTGTAGCTGTAATGGAGACGAGTGCAATGCAGCCATGGGCTCCGTCACGGTCACCACATTCCTTCTTTTCTCAACTATCATTTTGGCAGTTTTTCAAAACGCTTTTTAAAAATCATTTTAAAATATTGTTTAATTAAATACATATTATAAAATCCTGTTGTAATTAAAAATTCGTATGAGTTTATAAAATCTGTTTTTCATTGAAATTCCAATATCTCTGATTCTGATATGATGAAAGTAGAGCTCGTGCGTAATTTATGAGCGTCATTTAATCTTATCATCTTTGATAAGCTGGGTTGGTTAGATGTATAATTATGTGAACTGAAAAGGTATTAGCATTCTGCATTATTTTCAATTCAAACCTTCACTTGAATTCAAGGATATAAAAATTGTTTAAAATGGTTCGAATTTTTTACTTGTCGTGTAGCTTATTTATTATATTTTTAGGTTTTGCTAATGGTAAGCAATTCACTGATTAATTTTAAATCAATTATGAAAATTTTGATGTATTTTATTTGATGTAATAGGTAACACTTGCTTCCGCTGCGCCTACGCAAATGGGGAAATCAATTACGCCGGCATTCGGGAATCTGCTAGCGATAGCAAATGCGAATCCGGGAAAAAGCCTACGAAATACTCGCGGACTGAATGTGAAGAAAATTACAGTCCATTTGTTCAAATTTCTCCAAATATATTCGTCGAAATTCCTACTGCTAACAAAACTTCACTTAAATGTAAACCAATTAAATATAATTTTCATATTTTCAAATAATCTACCATTTAATTTAAGTAAGCAATTTTTTATGAATTTCAGTGGCAGCGGAAGCAGCGAATATGACAGTCATAGATTCTATCCCAATATCAGAAAATCGTACATGGTCATGTTACAAAATGACAATGGAAGGGAAAAATAATTTCGCTGGAGGAAATTCTGAATTCACACTTCGGGGCTGTGTTGCCACATTCGGTTCCGTAACCTCAATGCCAGAAAAGTGTTACATAAATAGCAATGCAAAGCTCCCCGATGAAATTGAAGAACCGGAACTGAAAAACTGGGCGAGATTATTCCAACCAGCATTTTCTGGAGATAGTGAAGCAGCAGTTTGTAATTGTAATGGGGAAAGATGTAACACTGCTATGCTGGGTAACATTTGGTCGGTTTATGCGTTCCTTTTTTCATTTCTTTTGACTTTTAATTCAACCTGATTGTTTTCAACGTTATACATATTATTATCATCAAAATATTACTCAATTCATTTATCTTTTCATTTTCTGTTTCTCATTATCATAATTATTTATGTTTGCAAAACAATTCATGGTATACATTTGCATTTTGCTTGCTGGAATAGGATCCGTATCAATTTTTTTTGCGAATAAATCTTTAATGATAGCATTACTTCTTTCACTCACACCTTCCGGGCTACAATTGTCAAGTGTCGTCCATATTACGCCACTTAAAATAGGTCTTTTTGGAACCCCGCTCGCCATTGAATTGTCATTTTCTTTTGATTCCCTCCCACACTGTTATTTTTAAAAAATACATTGTCGATTCATGACGCAAATTGAGTTGAGTCCAGAGTCCAGTAATGTACGAAAATGATATCATGGGGCAGAACACAAACACTTTTTAAATCAGTTTATACATGTAAACAATTCTCAATTATGATTCATTCATGGGGTTTTAAACTGTTGACGTCGGCTTGGGGCAAGTTTCAATTTAACAAAATATGCTCATAACTGCTGAGTGGAACAATAAGAAAAATCATTGTCAAAGAATCCGGACTGATTCCATTTTTCATGAAAATGAAACTTTTTTTGGTTCAAATTGAACCAATAAATATAAACCTATATAAATGATCTTTACATTATGTGTGTGTAATGATTGTAAAGTAGGCGTTAATTAAATTCCAGAAAATCTGTTTTGTCATTGAAATCTCTTATATGTTGAGAGTTAAGTAGATACGTAACTCATTATCATCATTTGATCTTATTATCAGCTTAATTTATATCAAGTAGGGAATCTCTTGCTATGCATTTCAAATAGGGCGTCTCAGCTAAATATTAGAGAAGACCAACAACCATGATGTGCACGCTTATCTTGGATGTTATCTTTAGGGTCAAATGTCATCAGTTTGCTTTTATAAACCCTAAATTGCTAGTTCGTTACACTCCTGTGTTACCAGGTTTATTAGTCTTAAAGTCACAGTCACATAAAATAATACAACTTTGTCATTTATTTCGGATTGAAATTGTATGAAAAATACATGCTTATGTAATAAATTTGTTTCGGGCGTTCACGTAAACATGCAACATCCTAGATTCATGGAAAATCAGGAAAGAAAATATCTCACATTGACTTGATTAACCAATCATCAAAGAAAAAACGATTTGTGAAAGTACTTGCTGTTGTATTAGTTATTATGCTGCCACTTTAAACTTACATTAACATACAGCTGCAATATAATTTTACTGTAGTAACGTATATTACAGACTGCAAACAATCAGTTTCTAAATGAACACTTATGTAGAACTCATTCATTATAATTCATTCACGACATGACCATCCAACGCTCGACGTCTGCTCAAATCAATTAAGAGAAGTTTCAATATAGCAAAATGTAATTTGCATTGCTATTTACAGCATTGATGATGATGATTTGATGATTGTCAAAGACTGGTTCCATTTTCGTATTGGCCATGGCTGCGTCATCTTACTTGTATTGGCAGTGTTGAATGTGTCTGTTCAACTGCTTCCTTTTGATTACTTGTGTACATCCCAAATCCTTGAACTGACACTCAAAATCATGATGATTCAAAACAGATTCTAAAGCTCGGTTTCTTATTTTCCGATCTCCATATGGAGCCCGACATTGTGGACAAGATTCCAGATTTGTAATGCAAGGTCCACAAACAGTGTGCCCATCAAGGCATTGATAAATCTCATTTTCAGGAACCTCAAAACAAACCGGACAGTTGAGATAGTCTTTTAATCCCTCTTCCATTTCAAATCTCAAATCACAGTTGTATTTCGTAAAAAAAATACGCTGGCAATGAGATGAAAAGCTTGAAAAAGAATGATACATGAGCCAGACTCTGACTCATGATCAAGAGCATTTAACTACCTCGTTACTTTTCTTTACAAAACTCATTTATCAAAAAACGTTTGGCCAAGCATTGTCTAATATTGGCGTATGCTCATAAAATGAAAGTGATTAATGCTTTTATAGCCGCGGCCTTGATGAAGAAATGCAATAAAAACTACATGCTAATACTAGATGAAACTAATTATATTTATCATTTGTGCTGAATATTCACATTTTTATCGCGTTTTCCTCCATCCGACAACCTTGGATGCATCTTTTGAGCCTAACAAACACAAAGACGTTATGGGCATGAAGTGTAAGTTTATTTTATCACAAAAGAACTTGCTAACCCATTCATGCTTTTTCAGAGAGTTCTTATGGAAAATGCAAAACATGTGCAGAACATATTATCCACTTATAATTTTTTGAATAGAATTTTTTTTCTTTACTAGCTTTGTCATATTTGTCAGTCTTGCCGTAAGGGGGCAGGATAATTTTTTTAAATTCTGTTTTCGCCAATCGATAGCGTATTTAAAATGAGAAATCAAGTTCAATTTTGGGCCAAATCGAAGTAACCCCCTTCAATATTTCAAGCTTAATGTACACCGTGTAGCATATCATTTGACCGCTAACCATGACAAAAGATCATCCATGATGGGCACCTTCTTGGATGTTACATTCAGGGTCAAATGTCGTCAGTTTTCTTTTATAAGGTCTAAATTGCTAGTTCGTTACACTCCTGTGTTATCAGGTTTATTTGCTTACATAATTGCTAATATGCATGATTTTTTTGGTGCATCGTTGGCGTAGTAAAATAAATCCGGCAGTTCGAGATGTAATGATGTATCTTTAAAATACATTGATACGCATTTAAACACTTGATTACCCCCCAAGAGATTGCTTCCAAACCTCTGAGGGATTCTCTCCTACAAACCTACGTGAGTGATCCCCTCCTCTAGAATTTTATTGTTACTTTTATGCGGTCAAAGGTCACACTGGGCCACCTAAGAATTTGGGGGCCCCATTTATGAACTGTTCTTTCCAGTGGACCTCATTTTGATGTATCACAACCCATACCTTGCTATGTAAAAAATATTTGACCTTATCATGGTCATGTCATGTCACGCTGGGGTTATCAAAAACTTTCAAAAATAGTATTATTGATGTAGTCTTACCAGTACCTTCATTTTGATTTATCACAACCTAGACCTTATTATTCAAAAACATTGACCTGACCTTTGATCCAGAGTTCCCCTGAACCAATTTGATCCATCGTCGAACTCGATCTTACTTTTGACCTAATATAGTGATTAGTGAAAACAGAATTAAAAAAAAGTCAAACCGTTTTTTAGTTATCCTGCCCCCAGACAGACGGACGACATCCTGAGTCTTTTCAATATATACCTAAAGGTACATAATAAATCGCAAAAGTCTTAATCACTTAAAATAAAACAACTTTGCCATTTATCCCGCATTCGATTTCTATGAAAAACACACATAATACATTGAATTCATATATCTGTAATATATCATTGATTCCGTTGAACATGTAAAAAAACTCATCAGGCAACAAATTTTCTTCATATAATTACATAAACATAAGTGAAAATTGAATGAACTGGTTGTCCGTTATCTTCAATGTGCGTGGCATTACATTAATGCTAATGCATCTTGCAATCGATTAGTTAAGTACAAATCGTTGTAATATTGAATTCAGGGTGGAGTTGTCTCTTTTGTTCTTTAATTGATGTAAATCCATAAGGATGAATACGTTTGTCGGGCCGTATAATTTTTGATAAAAATATTATCCCAATAAATCAGCTTTTCCAAAGCACAAACATATCTTTCCTCTTTGATGCTTCTTCAAACCACGAACCATCTCCTTCACGAATACTACATTAATTCTCATCCAAAGCTTCTCTAAAATGATAGCTTGGCTAGATTTACCTTAGCTTCGTTTGCAATGTTCCTTGTGTTAGCTGAAAGCGACGGTAATTTAAATAAATGAATTAACTTTATTTTCCCACAAATTATCAACATAAATTTCCCTTCTTTTATTTAGCAATCAATTGCTTCTTCTGTGGGCACTCTGACAATGTCATGCAGCATCGACGGCACACCAAAAGACGAGTTTAGTGTGGACTGTGCAGAACTTCAATATAGAATGGTTGAAGGGAAAATAATTGGACTTCAAAAAATAGTTTGCTAGCAGGTAAGAAAAATTATTAAAGAATTTTCATGCCAAAAATAAATCTTAATATTCAAAATTATTGACACCTTTTTTATTAGTTAACAGCAACAGCACTGGCATAGCTTTACCAAATCAAGAGTACCCTTGCCTGTTTAATACTCACAATGGATGGAAAGTTAATAGAAATTGATGACGATATAAAACTAACTATTCGAACCTGCCTTTTGATTAATGGTATGGATGAAACATTGCCGGATGTTGCATATCTAGCTGAAAATTCTAAACTTCAGGAAACAATTAACGAAGAATGGCTAAGGGAATCTGTTGATGGGATACAGCCACGTTTCACAGGCGATACTATTTTTGGAGTAGCCAGTTGCAGTTCAAATAATTGTAATGATGGAAAAATTGTGGTTGCCAGGTCAGCCTCAGTGTCTACCGCTACTTTCGTTCTTATTGCATCATCGTTTTGTTTTCACGTTACAAAAATATTTTGTAAAATGATGGAATAGAGTTGATAAATAAAGCTGGTTTATTTTTTTCTTGTCCATTTTACTTTGCATGCGTGACGGACGTACGTTATATTCATTGATAAGAAGCAATGAAATCCCCTCTTGGTATATATTTATCGATATGGTTCTTTGGTCGATTCGTGCTGAACATTTAATTCCTTTTGACGCTTATTTGCTTACGTAGTATGTTTTATCAAACTCATGTATGTATGACGGGCACAAATTACAACGTACTTAAAAAATCATGCAAATGAAACGGCTGATGGTTATCAGGCTTTTGCATTCAAGCTTTAACCATCAATGTCACAGTCATAAGTTAGGCACAGAAAATCATTTGAACAATGGTCTAAGCTTGAGCATGAATTTTGACTCAATAAAACATTTACATTTTGACTTGAGCATAAATAGGGACCTTTTACTATCACACATCATGAAGCAAATTTTTCTCTTCGAAGTTTTACTTTGCTTTTGTATTAATCTGGGCTTATCTGCCGCCCAAGATGACATTACAGAACCACCTGGCTCCTGTAAGTCAATTGGTTCTTAGCTTTTGGCCGTATTTAAGTCGCACGGTATTTTTTAGATAAACAACCTAACTTCTTCTTTGAAATAATACCAAAATACTGACTGTTTCACTTAGCAATCAAGTGCTACTACTGTGGTCACACTGACAACGACAAATTGCCGTTTCCAGAACCAGATGAGTCCTGCACCGCGGATGGCCATCCAAATGACGAGTTTATTGTGAATTGTGAAGACCTCGATTATGTCTTTGTTGAAGGGAAATTCATTGGAATTCCAAAAAACAGTGGTCTTGCAGGTAACAAAAAATATGGCATATTTTCTTCGTACAAAAAATGAAACTAAATTGGCTTAAAAACTACTTGTTTGAATTAGTTGACAGCACGACCACCGTACCATTTTTAAATAAAGTGGAATGGACATATTCTTGTTTAAAACTCACTATGGATGGAAAGATTGAAGGACTGAATGAAGATATAAAAGGGACTATGCGATCCTGCCTTTTAGTTATCGGCAAGAATGAAACGTTGCCGGATGTAAAATATCAAGCTGAAAATTCCAAAATCCAGGAAATCATCCAAGAAAGCTGGCTAAGGGAGAGTATTCTTTTTATCCAGCAATTTTTTACAAATGATACTGATATGGGAGTATCTAGTTGTAGTTCAACAAATAACTGCAATATATAAAAGTACGACTGTTCATAAAACACTTTGCATTATAGATAATGATGGATAAGCTTGATATTCATTGATAATAAGTAATAAAATCCCTTTATGCTTGCTTATAGTTATAAATAACCTACTTTTATTTGATATTGGTGATGACCATTAATTCATTTTGACACTTTTTGCTTACGTATTTATTTATGTATGTTATCAAACTAAAATATACATTGCAAACGGCACAAATATGGTACAAAGTCTGATTAAATTACATAGAGTAAAAATTCATACAAATGGAACGGCTGCTATGTTGGCCTATCAGCCTTTTGAGTACAAAGCCAAAAATCGTTCGGTTCTCGATGTCCTTTACCTTCTACCTCGCATATATCCTTTCCTATCCGAAAAGCATAAAACTCCCATTGAAAATACGTTTTAAAATACTTATCTTTTGTTTAGCACTCAAATGCTATGTCTGTGGCCACTCTGATAATTCCAATTTCCCGATAGCAATTGAAGATGAGTCCTGCGGAGCTGATGGTTTACAAAAGGACGACTTATTTATGAACTGTACTGATACTGATTATGGGCTTGTTGACGGGAGATTAATAGGACTACCGAAATATAGTGGGCTTGGAATTGCAGGTAACAGAAAAATATGACACATTTTCTTACGGAAAATAAAACTGAAATTCAAAACTACTTTTTTATTAGTAAACACCACAAGCATTCTTACGCCAAATCGAGAGGATAGTACTTTTTCCTGTGTGAAACTCACTATGAATGGAAAGATGCCAGTAATTAATGAAGATATTAAAGTGGCGCTTCGAACTTGCCTTAAAGTTATGGGTACGGATGAAACATTACCAGATGTAGCATACGAAGCTGAAAATTCCAAGCTTCAAGAAACTATCAAGGAAGACTGGCTGAAGATGATTATTGCGGGGACTGGGCTCCAGCTTATGTTTACAGATGATACTGATATGAGAGTGGCCAGTTGTAGTTCAACAAATAACTGCAATACATGAAAGAATTATGTTACTGCAACTCCACATAATAATATATCAAAAACACATCGTGATCATGATTCATTAATTGTTGATAAAGAAAACATACCAAACTTATTTGATTTATGCTACTCACATGTGTTTTGCATTCATCAATTACGCAATCACGGAGAGCTTGATTTGATGTAATGAGTGAATATAATTTACTTGAAATCCTATATTACTCATTGGCTCATGATTAATAATTATTAGGTGGCAGAACATGTAAACGATTTACTCAAAATTATGGAGAAAAGTCTGCACAACGGTGGATTACATTTACATATAAAAAATCAGAGTCATCCAAAGCAAACACGCAACTTCCATTACAATCCCATTCCCAAATCTTTCCATGACTTTCGTTACAAATGCGAATATGATACATTTTATTTACACAGATAAGAATGACACTCCAACCGATAGCTATATATAATGTTACAAATAACGACAAACACATTTTTATATCAAGCCATACAATGCACATATCTTCATCTCCAGAAGCAAAATGAAGCTCATCACTGAAAATTCCATATAATTTTACTACAAAAATATAGTGCCCGGCTTTTATACAATACATATATATATATGGTAAATTTCAGTTGATGTTTTCTCATATATTTTTAATTAATAATGCCCTTGCTCAACAAAACAACATTTACATTACGGTACTCACTTGTTTTTTGTCCATTAAATCTGTCCTCGAAGTTATTAAACGACCCCAATTTAATTACATTATCATGTCTGAAAACGGGATCATGGAAATTCCACAGAAAGTATTTGATTTAACAAGCATCCATCATCATCGTCGCTTTTGTATCATACTTAAATAATACGCATCATACATAAATGAATCCACCTGAAACCTCAGTAATATACAAAGCAAAAGAAGTATTATGATTATATCATGCCGGCGGTTGCTTATCAGCTCTGGGAGATTTGCTTTTTATGCCTATGAGTAATATTGGATGAAAGTCCAGCCAGTATTACAATACATTGAAGAATCCTTCATAAATTGGGAGGTTGGCACAACTTCTACCTCATTTTATTTTGGGTCTCTCCAAACATCATACATACCAACTTTCTTCTCAACACTTTCAGCTCAAGCCAATCTCAAAATGGCCAAATTTGCTTTAGCAGCAATTGTAGTTTTTCTTGTGGTTATAACCACAACAGATGGTAGGTTTCAAAAGATAAAAGTAAAAATTTTCTACAAAAAATATGAATTAAAAATACAACTTAATTTTTTCTCCTTTAATTTAGCTCTGAACTGCTTCGTCTGCGGACACACTGACAATGACAAAGTGGAATTTGAAGGGCTGGACTCGGACGACTCCTGCAAAGCCGGAAAGAAACCAAAGGACAAGTTTAGCACAGACTGTACAGCAGTAGAATACATTGGACTGGGTGATGGAAGATCTGTTGGAGTTCCAAGAAGTAGTGGACTTGCTGGTCAGTAATAAACTTGGTTTAAATCCTTTTTACTCACTCAGAATTAACCACGTTTAAAGGTAAATCATCTCCTCATTTTAGGCAACGGCACCACTCTCATCACCCCAAATCAAGGAGGGGTTACCTACACCTGCGTAAAAATGACCATGGACGGAAAGCTTTTAGGAACCACAGAAAATCTTAAAGCAGCCATTCGAACCTGTATGAAGGTGACTGGTACTTCTGAAACATTGCCCGATGTCTGCTACGCCGATGAAAATTCCAAACTTCAAGGTGCCATTAAGGAATCATGGTTGAAGCAAGGCATCATGGGTTTTCAAATATATTTTAGTGCCGACACCAAAGGTGGAGCTTGCAGCTGCTCCTCAGATGAATGTAATGGGGCTATGAGCTCTGTTAGCGTTTCTGCAACTGTTCTTTTAGCATCCACCTTTTTAGCTTATTTTGGCAAATTTTTGTAAACCAGTATATTTTAAAAGAATAATAAAAAATCAGGAGTTTTTTCATTTTGCCCCGTACTTTACTTCCATCACGCATGAAAACATATTTTTTACACTTATCAAACTCCAAGGTCAACTCATCACGACTCACAACGCATACATTAATTTTCAATCACAAAACATAAGCATAAGCAGCATTTATCAGAGAGGGTCTTGTTTGACATTGGAAGCAATTAGCCAATGTTGACTGAAGAGTAATAGCTGTACGCTGCTTATCACCTCGTCAGTCTTTGCGGCGTAAAATCACTGGACTTTCATTTTGTGAGGTTTTGTAATGTTCTCAAATATCATGATATGATGACAAGTGGGGATTGGCATTGCTTCATGAATTCACAAATGACAAATATGCTTATATGAACTATAATACGAGCTGTCATCTATATTAAATCTGTTCCCGATTTCATGACAAGCAAAAAGCAACCTTGATCACAATACATTACATGGAGAGGAAGGTAGCTCTTGTCCATCAATCACGCACAATATATCATTGTTGAATGCCGCATGTATTCGAGGAAAAATGATGGAAAAAGAGACTCACATTTCTGGACTAAAAAAGAGTTAAAAACATGACATAATATTTGTGATTTGTTGATAAAGTAAAAAAATAGGATATTATAGGCATATGTAAGTAAATGTGACAAAACAATCAGGGAGTTTAATTTACACAGGTTGAGCAATGACTACACTTTATGCGATTTGGTAATGTGGAGGTTATTGTAGATTATCATTCCTAAAAACATCAATATGCTGAATGAAAAATAAATCAATGATGAATAAACACACAACTTTCCTGCAAAAATAAAAGAATGAATATCGATGATGTTAACGTACGTGCATAAAGGAGTAGAAAAGAATTTGTGTATTTTTTGCACTGATGAGAAAAATAAAAGAAAAAAATCGAAGATGAAATGACGGCATATTAGTCATTCAACTATTAATAGTAATCATATTGACTTTAAATAAATGTACTCAATTCATCAATTAACGAATGACTGATTCTGAAGTATCTTTGACTCATGCATTAATTTGCATAAAACATTTAACGAATGTTTTTATTGAACAGCCAAATGAAAGATAACACAGCATCCGCAAGCAAGCGTGTCGATAAAACACAATTGACGTATTTGTTTTGAAGTGATGATACGAATTGTTAGAAAAACAATATGTTTGAGCAGAACCCGGCTTTACCTTATTGAGCTCACACCAAACTTTTCATTCATTTCTCTACGAGAGTTTCTTTTTTGGTTACAACTACAATTCCACAATGTTCAACGTTTCTAAAAATATATTCATTTTTTGCCTTCTTTTTGTGGGAGCAATAAACGGTATTTCAATATAAATATATATTAAAAAATCTGTGAAATTTGCATGATATTTATTTTTCACAAAGTTTTTTTTTTATTTTTCAGCACTTGTATGTTTTGACTGCGTCTATTACAGCCCGGATGAGCCCGGAATACGAAGTCCTTCGACGTGTCGATCCGACAAACCAACAAAGAGCGCCTTTCTTGAAAATTGTACCGACTTGGAATATGAGCTACATTATTTAGCACCGGAAACGATAATAGGCATTTCAAAAAATCCCGCGATTAGGCCCCAATCTAAGGGTCTACCACGTAAGTTTTAAAATATTTTTCATTTTTTTAAAAAATAAATTGGAAACTTTGAGATTTTTTTTTGTTTTTAGGGGTCACCCCCGAAAATGTGTCTGATATCATCGCAAAACAAAATGGAAAGACGAGGATTGCCTACTCTTGTTTCAAGATGACAATGAAAGGACCAGCTACAGAAAATATAACGTTAACAAATGAATTTACGCATCGGGGTTGCATCCTTTTAGTAAATGTTGAAAGCATGGTGAAAGACGTGTGCTATGCAAGTGAAAACTCCCAAATACAAGATAAAATTGAGGAAACTAGCCTCAAGATTTTGATTGAAAGGTATCAAAATGAGTACGTTGATAAGAGCTATGCTGGAATATGTAGCTGTAATGACGATGAGTGTAATGGGACAATGAGCTCACACTCACCTAGATTGTATATAATGTGGTTTTTCTTAGCATCAATATTTTTTAGATACTCAACAAAAAATGTGTAGTCATTGCTAAATATGCTAAAATACTCAATATTTCATTGTAATTACAACAATGTTCGTTCAAAATGATTAAATAATAAATTTATATTATAAACGTTACCCAAATTACTCAAATTAATGTGGGAAGAATATGTAAGCGTAAAAAGAAGGGCAGACAAACAAATTTAAAGAATCCCAATTTTTATTAGTCATGCTTATCCCTAGTATCTGTTTATGAATCATTATTTATCATCATCGAATAATTTCATACGAAAAGAAAGTTTTTTGACAAAAACAAAACCTCAATGACATAACATTTTTCCAGAAGCATGACATGACGTAAAGGAAGTCGTTCGTTTGAGATAAGGTGAATTTTGTCACTTAACGATGTGATCTCATCACCGGACACGTGCATAATCACTAATTTCACGCAAAAAATAGACAAATAGATAACATTTTATCCAAATGTCAAATGTGTATCAGGTTCACTGTTCACTTTTTCCTCAAGTGAAATAAATGACTAACACATCCCCAAAAGGAACAAAATCCTTCAGTTACATTTAAAGCGTTCAGACTATCCAGTTGAGTGTTTTACCAACTTCCCTTCTTGAAATTATTTTTGCGTTTATTTAACCCAAATTTATTTCAAAATGGGGAAAAATTTATTTAAAATCGCAGCCATTTTCATCACTTTTATAGGAACAATAAATGGTACTAAATTTGCATTTCCTTTGATTTAGTTTTGATATAGCCAATATGTTCTTTATTAAATATTACTATATTTATTTAGCTCTTAATTGTTTGGACTCTGTAATAATCAGCAAGACTTCTGAAGAAGTAACAACAACAACAACAACAACAACAACAACCGCACAAACAACAACAGAAAGCTTCTCAACATCAAGTGTCAAACCACCTGAATATAATTCTAGCACAGTAAACTGTGACCTCCTCAGTTATCAACTTTTTAATTTAGGAAATGGGACCGTATTAGGGATTTCAAGGAATGATAAACTTGAGCTTCCAGGTAAAAACTTAATTTTTTTCTTAATTTACGTACATCCTGTTTTTAACCAAGAATATCTTCTTTGGCTTAGTAACTAACCCCCCGGACCTTAGGTCAATCCGGAGTGAAATGTTCACCACGATTTATTCCTGCTTCAAAGTAACAATGGAAGGAAAAGATAGATCGGATGGAAAAGGTCTTTCTCTTACTCATCGGGGTTGTCTCATTGTTATCAATACTGATGAGCTTATTGAAGATAAATGTTATGAGGATAAAAACTCAAAAATTACTCAAATAATTGAGGAATCTGCTCTAAAGAAATTGATGGAACAGTATCAACCAATGTTTACTGAAGATAGTGATGCTAGTTTATGCACTTGTGCTTCAAATGAGTGCAATAATGCAAGTTTAGCAACCTTTTCACTGTTTCTCTTGTTTGCATCGATAATTTTCGTATATTTTGGAAGATCCAGATAAACGAAAAAAATGTTAATAAATTTGTTAAAAATAATTTTCTAAATAAAATAAAATGAGTCAATAATAAACTACTTATTTGCATGCATACATGCTGTAAATTTACAGCTATTCAGATGCAAAACGGCTGCCTAATTACTCCAGAGCAGAGAGAATGATCTTGGAGAGCAGATAAGCCAAGGTTGCTTGGTAGCAGAAGGTCAAACACAGAAGGAACATAACAGGAGATTTTTATTTCATGTAAATCATTTGGCTTTGGCTTTGAATCAACAGCTTCTTTCTTTGTGACGGGCTGAAAACCATAAACCAAACCAAACCACGTACGTCCTTGAGCCTTTTATCCATGTCTGTGATGCAGCTGGAATCTGGAATGAGTCTGGGTTTTGGTAGTGGTGGCATGGTGTGGTAGCAATAGTACCGAGTAGTAAAATTATGAGCATATATCTTCATCTATGTGGTTGCCAAAATTCACTTAAAAATGATGTAATGCACCAAATAAATTCACAGAGAAGCAAGTAGCAAGTAAAGTGCCACTTTCCCAAGTATTTACGAGATGGGATGAAGTCTAGTCAATCCAGTGCAAAATCCAGGGCAATGTTCACATTTCTAGCTGAAAGAAATGGGGATGATGGAAACATTTCTGAAAACTATTCTCATCTCTCTTTCTCTCTCATTTAGCAGCATAATTGAAGGTATTACTGAAAAAAAAGGCTCATTTACTATCATTCTCGCTCAATCTAATTCCAATCCCACTGATTTTATTCCAGGTCTCAAATGCTACAATTGCGTCTCTCTTTCTGGAGATATAGATTTACCAAGAGGATCTGATCTTGGGCTCCCATGTGAATTTGGGAATGCTGAGCATTCCCATCTCATCGTAGAATGTGAAGAGCTCGAGTACGTACCTGTTCTGGAAGGGAAACAGCTCTTTGTTCCAACTCAAAGCCTTCCTGGAATCAAACCCGATAGTGATATCGATACCGGACCAAAACCAGTAGGAAACTGGACTTTCGCCTGTTTCACTCTGAATTTCAATGGAAACCTGATAAATAGGAGGAAAGCCAATGCCAAAGCAAATCTAATCATCCGTTCTTGCCTTGCTTTCCCTTTAAAAGGAATAGGAAAAACTAGTCAATCTTTGCTGGACAAGTGCTATACTCATAAAACCAATGAAATTGGAAGCCGAATCCAAATCCAAGACGAAGAGATAAAAACGCTTTCATCTGCTATACAACCACTCTTCAAGGACGACACGGAAGCATTAGTTTGTAGCTGTAACAGTGATAATTGCAATGATACCCCGATTTCTGGAGGAAATCGGTTAAAATTGCATTTTCATCTAATTCTAGCCGCATTTTGCTCAATATTTTTCGGAAAACTTTTGGTAATAAAGCTTTAATACAAATTGAATTGTAATTCATCAAATTTAACAAGCCCCTGGATCATTTCCAGGCATATTTACCACTTCAAAGTTGCTCATAAACACGTCATAAGTAGGTACTTAATACATGTATAAAAAATTAAGGCATTTTAGAGCCACATTTTACACCAAAATTTAAAATGACCTCGTTCCATTTACAAACTCATTAAACAGAAAGCGATTTTTTTCCTACGTCACGACATAAAACAATGGAACTTTCCAACTTCAGCCTCGGCCTCTCTCCCAGAACAATAGAGAAATTGGATTGGAAAATTAATTTTTTTAGAGAAGCTTTCTAGAATCTTATCTTATAGCTACTTTCGCTTCATTCTACATCCAAACGTCGTTAAGTTAACAAGCCTGTTCAAAATGGCTCCATTTTTGGCGAGTTTTGGCCCCTTTTTTCTAGTTTTCCTAACAATAATTTTAGAAAACAGTCCAACTCTCGGGAACAAATGTGATGAAGACGTATTTTACGAGCCGTACGTGCGTGTATTGCGGAAAAAGAATGGAACCCCCATTTCCCAACTCCGAGCTTCTGGGTTTTTAGATCTTCGTTTTAGAAACAGGGCTCTTCTCTGCATAAACGGAGCGTAAGTAAATATAATTTATGCTAATTTTTGTGTTTTTTAAAAAATTCTAAAATTTTTATTCTTGTTCTTTGCAGGGTGATAATTTACTCAGATGTGGAGCGAGTGGACCCCGAATCCCGACTTACTCCCGGCGCGGACAAGACAATGGACTCCTTGAAGGAGGCGCCAGATGCGAGGAACGCGGACCCCGGTCATTTAGTTACCAGCGTTAATGACCATTATGAGGAAGACCTAAAGTACAAAGGGGCCAGCTTGGAGGTTTACAACCACCAATGCATCTCTATTAACAAGGTGCCCACCGACGTACTCAAGAAAATGAAAGCTGATCAAGGCAAGGCTGAGCCTGAAATTATGCCTGATACACAAGTCATGGGAAACCGGACGGTAAGTTAATAAAAATCAATAAATAGCAGAGATGGACAGAAAACAAGGTCCTTGGTTTTAATGGATTTTATGTACAAAATACTTCTTTTGCAGGTTTTAGGAATCTACCTCATTGGAAATAAAGAGGGCCATAATAAACCGGAACTGGCTTGGTTCAAAGGACCCGAGTGGGAATACCTCAGAACAAAGGAGAAAACCGTGAAGGACGCATCCTTCGTTATGATCATGTCAGATACCCCCCATTGTATGCGGCTACCTGATGGTACTAACATCAAAATTACGGCGGATCCCCATGGCGCTAGTACAACTAAGCCACATGAGGTTTGCAAGTGGACTGTGAAAGAAGAGAATAAGCCTTGGTACTCCAAACTATTCCAGAGAGGCTTTGATAACAATGGGGTTCGAACTGGAGAGCCGATTATGGAAGAAAATGATTATGAATTTTTTGACTGTCCGGATGGAGGCTCGAGTAGCATAATCCTCACAATGTCGAAGACAACACCACCCCCCGTTTCCCACGTTAATCACACGGAATTTGATCCCTTTGCATTGTTCAACCCTAATTTGATGACACCCCATGGAAAAAGGAAGGACACTGGCGGTTTGTCTGGTGGGGATGCGAGGGAGGAAGATAGAGACAGCTTGAGTGGGGATGGTACGTCAGCAGCTCTGCTTTGCACTGTGACGCCGTTTCATCCCGCCTGCTCCGACTCGGGGGACATGGCTGGAGATGGGGACGAGGAAACAACAACACTGAGGGATATGCAAAACGTCGTTGCGGTATCAGCAAATAATTATGAAATACTTGTAGGAGAATGCCTACCACTGCCCACATTTGACATGGGTGACTGTAACGGAGCTGGCCATAACCAATGCCGGTTGACGGAACTGGCCTTAGAACTTGAAGCCAAAAAGCCAACAGCTCCAATCGCTGATCCCCTCGCGATTACCCCAGATGAAAAAAAAGTTTTCCCCGACTACGTAAGCTTAGGGGACTACCCTGATCTCAAATGGAAAGACGATATAATTAGTTTGGTAGCCGATATATTTTCCCAGCTTTGCATGCCCTTCCGAGCAGATATGCCGTATACAATTGGGAGAGTATTTGGGTGGTACGTTATGAAAGCTCACTATTATGGAGTGAACATGGGTAGGGCTCCACCTCCCGCTCCCCCTGGACCTCCTGTCCCTCCTCCACCTCCAGGTACTCCACCTGCACTTGCACCAGGCGAAAGGAATATTGATGACCCTAGTACCTACCCACCTTTCAATGATGCGGACTTTGAGCGAGTAAGAGACAAGACTGATACTTGGAACATTCTCGAAAAAGAGTTGCAAAGGTGTGTGGACGTTGCAAAAAAGGAGAATGGGGGAAAAGGCTTAAAATTTCAGTGGGAAGTTGGTGGTGATAAAACCGGACGTTGGAGGGTCCCCTTTGCAAACGGAATGGAAAGGAAGAAGCGCTCCACAAATGGCCGCCGTCGTTTTCCTGCGCGGAGAGTAGTCCAGCCAGAATATGCTAGTGAAAGAAAATTTAAAATAAATCCAGCCTTCGACAAGGGATGGGAGGAGTTTGAATTCCCCGCGTGGGAGGAGCTACTTGGAAATGACATTCATGAACAAAATTCCGAAAACGATACAATTTCCCGTCAAAAGCGTTCCGCCAAGGTTTCTAATAAATACGTTTTACCCGGAAAACCCATGACTATTTCCTTTTCCGAAGGAACTTCAGGCTATGCCCGTGAAGCTATCCAAGAATATCGAGCAAAACCAGATTTGAATGACCCGCGTTCCGACGCCCATAAATATATGGAAACTCCAGAAAATCTTCAACATTGTTGGGACCCTATTGAAGATCAAATGAATAAGGGTCAAATATCCTGCGCCCGAACAGAAGACATCTTCTTTTATGAGGACCGGGCGGAAATAGATTACGAGCTAAATATCGCGATTGACCTCTGGTGGAAAATTTGGGCAACTGCTATTGGATACTGTAACAAAGCCTACTTTTCTCGGAAATCTGAGACCTTCCCAAGACTTTACAATCAAAAATATGAATACTTCTTTGATCTCGTTTTGAGAGAATGGAAAACTCCAGAGGATAATGAAGACTTGAGGATTATCTTTAGTGAGTATCTCACAGAGGAGAGTCAGATTTGGCTGGACACTTGCTTAGAATCCTCCTATATTAATAGCAACTCCAAAAGCTACAGACCCCCTAGACCCATGACCGTTCTGGATAAACAGACTGGGAAAGAGATCTCCAATTATTTTGAGGAGTTGCCCTCCTTCATTTACTATCGCTATCATCCTCAACCTTCCGCAGGGGCTTAGAGAGTGGCTGAAATACCGTTTATTAAAATTATTCATATTTATTTATTTATTTATTTTCTATCTGTGTCTTTATTCTTTGAATAAAAATGAACTTTAAATGGTAAAATTCCTTGTAAAAATAGTAAACGTCTCATTTTTTGATAATTTAAAACATAAGAGCATTATAAAAGAATTTTTCATTAAAAATAAAAATGTTGAGATGGGAAAAAATGAGTAAACAATAGGCTCGGAAGACGATATAGTATGAATAAAAGCAGAAAAAATCAGATGCGTTGACCAAGAATTGAACTCGGATCTAATGCTTGGAAGGCACGTCATAAGTAGGTACTTGATACATGTATAAAAAATTAAGGCATTTTAGAGCCACATTTTACACCAAAATTTACAATGGCCTCGTTCCATTTACAAACTCATTAACGAGAAAGTGAATTTTTTTTCGTACATCACGACAGAAAACAATGGAACTTTCTAATTTCAGCGTCGGCGTCTCTCCCAGAACAATAGAGGAATTAGATTTCAAAGTTATTTTTTTTTCAGAGAAGAATCGAGAACCTTATCGTACAGTTACTTTCGCTTCATACGTCATCTAACCGTCGTTTAGTTAACAAGTCTGTTCAAAATGGGTCCGTTTTTGGCGAGTTTTGGCCCCTTTTTTCTAGTTTTCCTAACAATAATTTTAGAAAACAGTTCAATCCTCGGGAACAAGTGTGATGAAGACGTATTTTACGAACCGTACGTACGTGTATTGCGGAAAAAGAATGGAGCCCCCATCTCAGAACTCCGAGCTTCTGGGTTTTTAGATCTTCGTTTTAAAAACAGGGCTCTTCTCTGCGTAAACGGAGCGTAAGTAAATATAATTTATGCTAATTTTTTTAGTTTTTTTTTAATTCTAAAATTTTTATTCTTGTTCTTTGCAGGGTGATAATTTACTCAGATGTGGAGCGAGTGGACCCCGAATCCCGACTTACTCCCGGCGCAGACAAGACCATGGACTCCTTGAGGGATGCACCAGATGCGAGGAACGCTGACCCAGGTCATTTAGTCTCCAGCGTTAATGATCATTATGAAGAAGACCTAAAGTACAAAGGGGCCAGCTTGGAGGTATATAACCACCAATGCATCTCTATTAACAAGGTGCCCACCGACGTACTAAAAAAAATGAAGGCTGATCAAGGCAAGGCTGAGCCTGAAATTATGCCTGATACTCAAGTCATGGGAAATCGGACGGTAAGTTAAAAAAATAAATAAATACATAGGGGTTTCACTTATAACTGAACACTTTTATAACTGCAATAACTTTTATGCCTGTGAGTGGATCGGACTCTACTTTACGACATAAATACCCCCGACCTTTGTTTACATTTCCCACATGGGCATTAGATCCAAGCGCGAATCTTCGTAGAATAATTCTAGCTGATGTATGAGGAGTCAAAGGTGCATTTTTGGGAGATTGTTTTGGAGCGATTTTTGTTGAAGGGTCTTACACTTTTGGTAGCCACTGAAATGACTCCCTTTTTGTTGTGTGGTGGTTGTATTGAATGTATATTTCGTATCCAGTTATTACTTGGCTAAGAAAACTCTTCTCCACTTTCGTGGAGGAATGACGAATTTTCGTCAAAACCAGATTTGCGCATTTGCATTTTTCCTTACTAAGGAATTTAGGAATCCGATTGCAGCAGCGAAGGGACAGCTCCAACTTTTCTCGTAATATCCTTTAAGTAGAGGTGACAGACCCTTTCACTTTTTGTGATACCTCCCAAATCGTGAATCGATGTTCCTTCGCCAACACCACAGTCATTTCCTCAAATTTCCTGTAACTTTTACCAATTTTTTCCTAAAACGTTTGCTTTTATTTTTTGGGCCCATCTCACCCGATTCAAGCGTTTTAGATCATCTCTGAATGGTGATTAAATAAGGAAACTTTTAATATAAAAACGGTTTAATTTAGTCTTTATTTGGCTGAGCCACATCCCATCTAAATGTGAAAGCTAAATTCAAGTTCTCTGCTCTTGTTTTTACTATCCATCTTGCTTGCTTCTGTGATCACTGGAAAGGGGCCCGTTCCTGCACTTAGTGCAGGAAAATTGTCATTAAGGTATAGCCACACCAAAATAATTAGCGCACTTGGCTTTGTGCCCAAGCTGGCCAAAGCATTTTGGGACTCCTCATCTCATGTAATCTCATCATATCTCATCCAATAGACCCGACCATGCGAGATGTAACGTTATGAATACACCAGGTATGGCACACGGGTTATAATGGGTAGGTGGGTAACCCGTTTAAACCCGGGTTTTAATGGACCCAGCCCACCTAAAATTTAGTCTGTTTTATGGGTAAAACGGGTTTTAATAAAAAATCAAGCAAATCAATGCTAAATCTGTATTTTTAACTATGAATTCATTGTTGTTGGTGTTTACAGTCATAATACGGGGAATTTACCTCAATATTAAGAAGATTTAAGCACTGATAGTAGTCTCTCTGATGTGGTTTAATGTATATATCACTAATTTTAACTTAACCACCAATTATTGATCATCATTTGTCTTCAGTCAAAATTAAATGTAAAAACTGAACGCTTTCTTGATGATCTGACAATTAGGAATTAAATTTGCAGTTGTAGACTGGAAAATAGTCGCATTGTAATACAATCCTTGAACATATTAGTGAAGTACATTGAAATTACGTACTTCACCAATTACCATGCTAAGTACATGGAAAATCCATATTCCCCGTTTTAACCCATTTTCCCCATTTAAACCCGTTATAACCCACAAAACCCGTTTTAACCCGTACCCAGTGGGTTCTAGCGTTAAAACCCAGGGTTTTAACCATGCCTGGAATACACCCCTCTTAGTGACCCATTCCAAACCCCCTGATGATCCTGTGGCACCATGTACAATCACTTATCTGAGGTAGCAATGTGGTAGTGTGTTGCCACCCCACACTGCCACATTGCTACTTCAGTTGGAAATGGTACCCTACACATGAGGAAATCAGCCAGACAGGTAGATTCTTCGCTTATGTTCTTAGATAACTGCCACGCCAAGAAAGGTGGACTATTGTGCCCTAGCATATCGATAGCTAAGATTCTCGGCTATCTTATCATACCCACATCCGGGTTATTGATGAACTTCCGTATGATATATCGCAGTTATAGAAGTGTTCAGGTAGAACTGAAAACCCCCTATGTAGCAGAGGTGGGCGGAAAGCAGGGGTCCTTGGTTTTAATGGATTTTATGAATGATTTTTTTAAGGTTTTGGGAGTCTACCTCATTGGAAATAAAGAGGGCCATAATAAACCGGAACTGGCTTGGTTCAAAGGACCCGAGTGGGAATATCTTAGAACAAAGGAGAAAACTGTGAAGGACGCTTCCTTCGTTATGATCATGTCAAATACCCCCCATTGTATGCGGCTACCTGATGGTACTAGCATCAAAATTACGGCGGATCCCCGTGGCGCTAGTGCAACTACGCCACATGAGGTTTGCAAGTGGACTGTGAAAGAAGAGAATAAGCCTTGGTACTCCAAACTATTCCAGAGAGGCTTTGATAACAATGGGGCCCGAACCGGGGAGCCAATTATGGAAGAAAATGATTATCAATTTTTTGACTGTCCGGATGGAGACTCAGATACAGCTATTATCCTCCAAATGTCGAAGACAACACCAGCCCCCGTTTCCCACGTTAATCACACGGAATTTGATCCCTTTGCATTGTTCAACCCTAATTTGATGACACCCCATGGATTCAGGAAGGACACTGGTGGCATGTCTGGTGGGGATGCGAGGCCGGAAGATAAAGACAGCTTGAGTGGAGATAGTACGTCAGCAGCTCTGCTTTGCACTTTGACGCCGTTTGATCCCGCCTGCTCCGACTCAGGGGACATGGGTGGAAATGGGGACGAGGAAACACCAACATTAAGGGATATGCAAAATGTGGTTGCGGTATCAGCAAATAACTATGAAGTACTTGTAGGAGAATGCCTGCCACTACCCCAATTCGATATGGGTGACTGCAATGGGAATGGCCATAACCATTGCCGGTTGCTGGAACTCGCCTTGGAACTTGAAGCCGAAAGGCCAAAAGTTCCCATTGTTAATCACCTCTCGTATACCGCAGATGAAAAAAAAGTATTCCCGGACTACACAGAGTTAGGGGGTTTCAAAGATCTAAAATGGAAAGACGATATAATTAATTTGGTAGCCGATGTATTTGCCCAGCTCTGCATGCCCTTCCGAGCAGATATGCCGTATACAATTGGGAGAGTATTTGGGTGGTACGTTATGAAAGCTCACTATTATGGAGTGAACATGGGTAGAGCTCCACCTCCACCTCCTCCTGGAACTCCTACCCCTCCTCCACCTCCAGGCGTTCCTGAACTTAAGCCAGGAGAAAGGCATGTTGATGCACCTGATACATACCCACCTTTCAATGATGCGGACTTTGAGCGAGTGAAAAACAAAACTGATACTTGGGTCATCCTCGAAAAAGAGTTGCAAAGGTGTGTGGACGTTGCAAAAAAGGAGAATGGGGGAAAAGGCTTAAAATTTCAGTGGGAAGTTGGTGGTGATAAAACCGGACGTTGGAGGGTCCCTTTTGCAAACGGAATGGAAAGGAAGAAGCGCTCGACAAATGGTCCCCGTCGTTTTCCCGTGCCGAGAGTAGTCCAACCAGAATATGCTAGTAAACGAAAAGCCAAACGAAACCCAGCCTTCGACAAGGGATGGGAAGAGTTTGAATTTCCCACGTGGGAGGAGCCACTTGGAAATGACATTAATGAACAAAATTCCGACAGCGATTTAGAAAATGAAACAGTTTCCCGGCAAAAGCGTTCCGCCAAAGTTTCCAATAAATACATTTTACCCGGAAAATCAATGAGCATATCCTACTCCGAAGGAACTTCAGGCTATGCCCGTGAAGAAATCCAAGAATATAGACCAAAACCAGATTTGAATGACCCGCGCTCCGACGCCAAGAAATATATGGAATCTCCAGAAAATCTTCAACATTGTTGGGACCCTATTGAAGATCCCATAAACAAGGGCCAAATATCCTGCGCCCGAACAGAAGACATCTTCTTTTATGAGGACCGAGCTGAAATAGATTACGAGCTAAACATCGCGATCGACCTCTGGTGGAAAATTTGGGCGACTGTTATTGGATACTGTAACAAAGCATACTTTTCCCGGAAATCCGAGACCTTCCCAAGACTTTACAATTCAAAATATGAATACTTTTTTGATCTCGTTTTGAGAGAATGGAAAACTCCAGAGGATAATGAAGACTTGAGGATTATCTTTAGCGAGTATCTCACAGAGGAGAGTCAGATTTGGCTGGATACTTGCTTAGAATCATCCTATATTAATAGCAACTCCAAAAGCTACAGACCCCCTAGGCCCATGACCGTTCTGGATAAACAGACTGGGAAAGAGATCTCCAATTATTTTGAGGAGTTGCCCTCCTTCATTTACTATCGCTATCATCCTCAACCTTCCGCAGGGTCTTAGAGAATGACTGAAACAACTTCTATTAAAATTATTCATCTCTTTATTTATTTATTTTCTGTCTGTGTCTTTATTCTTTGAATAAAAATGAAATTTAAATGCTAAAATCTCCTGTAAAAATATTGAACGTTATATCGAATTTTTTAAAAATATAAAAAAAAGCATTACACGTTACACAAGCATATTTCTTTAAAAATAAAAATGCTGAGACTGATACATTGGGCATTGGTTTGGAAGAAGATAGAGTTGGAGTAAAAGGAGCAAAAATTAGATGCGTTGACCGAGAATTGAACTCGGATCTAGTGCTTGGAAGGCACCAATGCTAACCATTACACCATCAACGCAACCTTGTAAAAAGTTGCTCTCTGAACCTCTACATAATCTACCAAGCAGTCTGGTCACGGTGTACTCCTCAATGCTCTTGTTATCAAAACGCTCGTCCTTCTTTTCCTTATCCTTTGAAAGCTTTTGAAATGCAATGCTACTGCTCAAACAGTACTCAAGTGGAAAAGTGGTACATTGCACGAAAATGCATTGACTGACTGCAAGCAAAAGCAAAAGCAAAGCAAGGGTTTAGAATGGAATGGAAACTAGGTCTTTGGGTTTGAGTTGAGTGAGAGTATACTTTGAGGGAGAACAAGTAGAGCAGTAAAGTGAAGCAAGATGTGCAGAGATTTTGCTTTGCATTGACTTTGGATGAGAGAGAAATTATAATATTTGCGGCAGCGGTTGAGTTGTACATCCTTTCAATGTATTTTGTCATTTTTTTGGCTGTTTGGATGGAAAACGAAAAAGAAGCATTATAACAACTCCATTCTCTCCTTCTCCAGTCCTTTTTTGAGAGAGAAAGGGAATTTATCAATGAAGATGGATTGGGACGTGAGAATTAATTAGTGACGTTGTTTAATAGTAATTAAAATGAGTTTATTATGGCTCTGTTTCTGATTGTGGGCTCATTAAAATTTGTAAATTGTGAATTATATTACAACCACGAGGCGAGAGAACCACGGATGGAAGAGGAGATGATGGACTAATTTGAGTACGAGTGAGATTAAAATTAATTTAAATTAAAAAAAAGCACGAATAAATCATCAGTTTCATGTCATATTAATTGAAATGTATTCATTTACACTCTGATTTACGGCAACAATGATGATGGTTATGTTGGAACCACCTTGAGTTTGTTGTAAAAATTAATTTATTATTTGGTTTGTAGGTGACACAGCATGAGAGCGTGCAAGACCTGCTTTGACCTGAGGTTTTTATGTCGTTTCCTGATTGTAATTACAGCACGACGGCGTTTTGGGCTATACTTTGTTTCCTGATTACTCCCAAAAGTTGGTTTGAAGGTGGAGATCAAGTATTTGGTAAGGTAAGTTCAATAAAACATTTCAAATTGGTTTAAAATGTAATTTTTATCATATGTTTGTGAAACGAGCGCATTTAAAAACTTCAATGGTTCTACTAATTGCCTTATGTTTTGAATTTACAGGCTCAGCCTTGGCATACAGAGACAACTATATCCTCTCGAAATATCTCATAGTCAGTTGAAATGGCGAAGGTATTTTTGCCAATCCCGTTTTCTATTGCCATAATTTTATCTACCAGTGAGTAATCCATTTCAATGAATATCGTCAAGGGAAAAAATAGTTGATGATGAAATTCTTTTAGTTTACTCTTTATTTAGCAAGAAAATATTGTATTTGGAATAATCCCCCATCATTTATATCTGTCAAGGTCAAGTTAGTAGTAAATACAAAACAACAAAATTTCTAACTGGTAACAGTTAATGCAAGAGAGTTAAATACCAGCATAAATATTCTTTAAGGAACAAGAAATAGACGAAATTTGATTACAGAGATTGCTAGAAGCCATCCTACTTATTTATTAAATTAATGATAATTCTTGCTAAATCATGAATTGAAATAATTCCTTAATCTAGTTGTATAAATCAACCATGAAACAGATTTTAAAAAATTTCGAGGAGAATTCGGAAACTTTTAACTGAAACTTCCTTATGTAAAATTCGCAAATAAATGTATTTTTCATTGTCCTTCATGAGACCTTAATCTGATGTTTGATATGAATTTATTTATTTGTTTGTTACAGAATATCGAGACTTCCTCGAGGCTGACTCAAGTGGAATCAACGGAAACGTTGAGCAATGGATTCTCATAAAGTTATGATTTCAAACCAAAACCAACCTGAGCTTCTCCGTCTATGAACTGGAATGCAACACCGACACCCTCTTGACATCACGGCAAACAATATGTAAGCTTTTTTAATGATAAAAATACTCATTAAAATTATACACATCAGGCATTTCAATTACTAAGTAGCAAAAGTGAGAGGATTCGATTCCGATCATATTTTATACTTCATTACGTATGTATCGTAAAAACTATATTTTAAAATATTGTCTTATTTCAGTTATGGAAAGGAATCAATCAACTCAAGAAATACAAAACAACTCTTAACAAATGTTTAGTTTTAGTTAATGCGTAGCTAATCTGTTAATTCATAATCTTATCAGTTTAAGTGCAAATTATTGTAGTTGAAACACCAGCCGGTAACTTTATTACCGTTTTTGTAAATCGTCATCATCATCGCTCAGGTATTGCGATGTTGTACAAAAAATTATTGAAAAAATCATGGCATTGAAAATCAACCTTATGATATGATAAAAGGTCACCGAATTTCATATAATATATCTTCTTGCTAAATAAGGAGTAAACTCAAAGAAAGTCCATATCATTTAGTTTCTCCTTGACTATTTCATGTTCATTGAAATTGGTTATACACTGGTAGATTAAATTATTGTAAGAAATGTTTTAGTAAACGAAATGACCATAAAATATCTTTGTCTGCCTCTATTTTGTGATTATAAGATATTTGGAGAAGAAATAATTGTCTCGATTTGCCAAGGCTGATTCCATTTGTGTAAGAAATAGTTTCTACGGCGCGGGAATAGTATGTGTAATTGATAGGAATTTGAGTTTTTTGACTCCATTCACATTTCACAATTTTTTTGGAGTAATGTATTCTCCAATTTTTGGGTGCATGTGTATTTAAAATGGAGGATATTGATGATGGTACGAACACCATATTACATGTTGTTTGTTACGAAGTGGGTATTTTGTGAGTAATACACATTATAAATAAACTTATTATAATAATTATTTTCGTTTCTATAACGTTGCAAAATGGTTATTTTATAGACCGTTTTGTCCTTGATATACGATTGGAATGTAATAATAATTGACTGAATCAGTGGCATGTATGGATTTCCTAAGTATTATGGAGACGTTTGTCACTGGCTGGTGTTTCTAAAGTGCAATTTATGTATTTGAGGACAGTTTCAACCGTTTGTTTGCAAAAAAATCGTTGACTTCGTTGGATTTATATCATAAATTTAAGTGTTTAAATTTAATCCATTCTGTGTATCAGATCAGAAATGAAACATTGTTAAATTATATTTTGTATCGTTATCATATAATCGTTTGTATTTTTCGAGTTGTACTCAGAGTAAAATTGCTACAATTAAATGGAAGTATATTAAGTGATATTTAAAAGTAGATGTAGCAGCACGTTTCATAGCGCATCCAAATTCAAGCCAGGATAAAAAATGCCGAGCTCTTAGTAGATGTCAAATCAGCATTTTACTACTTCTCTTTCCATCTCATCATGTAAAGCAATGTTTGGTTCATTTCATGTTAGTGCTAGTAGGACAGATAGATACTTGATCTGCGTTTAGCTTTACTCACAAGAGAACCACAAAAGTTAGACAGGAGTTGTACGCTTAATTTTGCCTGCCAAAACACTACAGTGTGGTACAAGGTTCTGACTTTTTGGGATTCTACGGAAGAACACCAGCCTAAGCTGCTAGTTATGAGTAGCAGTGTGGTAGAGAGAGAGAGATAGAATAGCGAATCGTAGAGTAGCAGCAGTAGCAGTAGACCAAAGCTCGAGCAACGAGGAGAGTAAGAATTGCCATGAGTTTATGATATGCTCAAGTTTTCTTCGCCAACGGCCATACTACGCTGAACACACCAGTTCTCGTCCGATCACTGAAGTTAAGCAGCGTCAGGCCCGGTTAGTACTTGGATGGGTGACCGCCTGGGAACCCCGGGTGCTGTTGGTATTACTTTTTTGCTCGTTTTTTTCATTAAATATTTTATTAAACATTGCTGAGGTAAATAATTTCTAAAAGGCCACGTTACTGAATATTTTTTTGCCATTCTAATACATATGTTATAGAGTTCAATATCCTCTCCGAACACAATAATAAAACTCCGTTCCGTAATAAAAATTGACAATGATTTTGTACGAACATAACAGTTTACTTCAAATTGATCATTGATGATGAGAACGAGAGTATGTACATTGTATTGCACACACCTTTCAAGCATGTTATTCTCATCGGCTAAACATTTGCTCTCATGATGTATAACAAAAAAAACTGGCTATTATGTTGTATTCATTCCAACTGAAAACCGATATAGGCAGCTTAAAAACATACAATAAAATGCCATGCATAATTTCCTTTCCTACTCAAAACCAGCATGAAACACGATAAAAATTGGTATTCCTTTGCGTATCATATTGATTGATGTTTCTCTCCCTTCTTTTCAACAGAGACCTCATTCCGTCTACTTTTGCATACTCACAAGCAAAGCAAAGCTTGCAACGAAAGGTGAAGTGAATGAGCGAGCTGACAAATGTGTTCTAGTTCTGCTTTTGAAACAGTACTCGTCATTCAAGTAAGTTCCAAGTAGAAAGGTGGTGTTATGGTACATTGCACCAAAATGCATTGACTGACTGCAAACAAGAGCAAAAGCAAAGCAAGGGTTTAGAATGGAATGGAAACTAGGTCTTTGGGGTTTGATTTGAGTATACTTTACTCAACTATCCATTTAGAGGTAGAACAAGCAGAGCAGCAAAGTGAAGCAAGAAATGTAGAGATTTAGCTTTGCATTGACTTTGACTTGGGTTGAAATGTACTGCAATACAAGGAGATGAGCAGGCTTGTATAATCCCACTTTTTTTACCTCGGGATTAAGCATTAAGGATTAATCATCGAAATTTTCTGGGATTAGATTAGTGATTAATTTGAATTATTTTACTGTTATTTTAATCACACTTGGGATTAGATTAAGTCCAGAAAAGCTGGATTAATGATTAATGGATTAATTAATCTGATTAATAATCACATCATGAATTAACTATAATATTTGTATTGATTTTTTCATAGAATCAGCTAACAATCTTGTTCTACAATCACCATACATAAAATTTTAAAAACGTGATGTAGATAAATCCAACATTTTGTTTAGAAATAAACAGTAAGATGCTTCAATTAATTTTTATACGAATATAACCCTGAACTTTACAATCTAAATGTTGGCTTTGTGCATTGATAATTCGAATCACTGTTTTAAACACTTTGACACTTCAAATCTGAAGAGGAATCTTAAATAGGTCAATTTGGACAAATATAGAACAATGCTCACTATAAAATGACCCAAACCAGACCACATGTAATATTCACTTCAGAATTTAAATTTCAATCCAATCAAACACAATCTAAGCAGCATCCTGTATAAACGATCAAGGACAACCATTTTCCACATAAATCTATCGGAAGAATCGAAAATATTACAAAAATCTTTGAATATTTACCTTATTTTTTCTCAAATTAATCCCAAGTGTGATTGATTAATCAGATTAAATTATGAAAATGAGATAATACTGGGATTAGGGATTAATTGAATTTTTCTGGATTGGTGGGATTAATAGATTAAGGATTAATGAAATTAATTTTAAATGGCGGGATTAAGAATTAATGATTAGATTAATCCTTAATCTGATTAAATGGATTAGATTACTAATCCAGGGATTATACAACCCTGGAGATGAGGATGAGAGAGAAATTATAATTTTTTTTTCATCGGATGAGTTGTACATCCTTTCAATGTATTTTGTCAGTTTTGGGCTGTTGGGATAGAAAAGGAAGTATCATAACAACTCAATTTCTCTCCTTCTACAGTCCAGATTCTTGTGAGAGAAAGGGAATTTATTAATCAGGATGGATTAGGACGTGAAAATTAATTAGCAACGTTGTTTATTGTTTAATAGTAATTAGGGTGAATTTATTATCGTTCCGACACCACGTTTATTTGTGAGCTACTGAAATGCTGATTTTGATTAACTTTGGTTGTGTGGTTTTGAATGTGGGTTTGTTTAAAATTTGTGAATTTTATATTACAACCGAGAAGCAAGGAGAGAATCACTGACGACAATGGAAATTTAAATGTGTACGAGTGAGATTAAAATTATTTAAAATTAACGAAGCAGGAATAAATATTCAATTTCATATTGATTTAGATGGATTCATTTACGCTGTGATTTATCGAAATAATGATGGTGATGATGTTGGAAGTGCGTGGAGTGTGTGATGAAAACTAATTTATGATTTGATTGGATTTGTAGGTGACCAAATGGAGACCGTGCACCACCTGCTTTGACCTGAAGTGCAATTAAAGAATGACGGGACGAGCGATTACGTTTTGTGCTACATTTCGTCTCCCAATTGTTCCCACGGGTTGGTTTGAAGTCGGAGATACTTGATATTTGATAGGTAAGTTCAATAAAAACATTTCAAATTGATTTAAAATGTGATTTTTAACCTTGTTTTGTGAAACGAACGCAATTGAAAACTTCAATGGTTGTAACTTCATTTTTTTTTAATTTACAGACTCAACCTTACACGAATAGAAGTAGCTTTGGCAAATGGGGTAAATGATTGCTACTTGATATATCTTATAATCACCAGATAAAGGCAGGCAGAGATATTCTATGGTAATCCCGTGAGCCGTCACCTCGTACAATTAATTAATCTACCTATGAGTAATCAGTTTCAATGAGCATGAAATATTCAAGGAAAAAAGTTGATTATGAAATTCTTTGAGTTTACTCTTTATTCAGCAAGAAAATATTCTGCCAGGGTCGAGTTAGCAGTATTTATAAAACTTAGCAATACAAGTAACTGGTAGTAGTTAACTCAAAGGAGATATATACCATCATAAATATTCTTTAAGTAACAAGAAATAGCCGCAATTAGATTGCAGAGAATGATTAAAGCCATACTACTTATTTATTTAATTATAAAGAGAATAATTAACTCGATAATTCTTTCTAAATCATAAGGTGAAATAATTACTTAACCTAGATATAAATCAACTGTGAATTAAAATACTTTGCGAAGAATACGGCAGTTTTTTACTGAAATTTCCTTTCATAAAATTCGCAAATACATATATTTTTCGTTCACTGTCCGTCCTGAGACCTTTAAATGATATTTAATATGAATTTATGTATTTGTTTGTTACAGAATATCGAGGCTTTCTCGAGGCTGACTGAAGTGGAGTTGAGTTACCGGGAACGTTGAGCAAGGGATTTTTATAAGGCTATGATTACAAACCAAACGAGCTTCTCTGCCTGTGAAACAGCTTGACACCTTCTTCAACATCACTACAAACAATATGTGAGCTATTTTTTTAATCGCTTCAAATGATACTCATAAGTTTCATTGATTTCATTTACGTAAGTATCGTAAAAACATATTTTAAAATATTGTCTGATTTCAGTTATGGAAACAATCAAGAGAAAGCAATCAGGATTCGCACGCTTCTGATGAAACGCCAGAAATACAAGACAACTCTCAACAAATGTTAGTTTTAGTCATTGCGTAGCTAATCTGTTATTAATTCATAATCTTATGCATTAAAGTGCATAATATTGTATTTGAAACGCCAGCCAGCCGGTCAACTAAATTAACTTTACGTTGTTTTGTAAAAAAATTTCATAATCGCTAAGGTATTGCAATGATAAACAAAACATTATGACAAACAAATACAAATCTTTTATATGCTTGATGAAGAAGTTCAGTTTAAGTTCAAACAATTCGATTCTCTTGTCAGATATTTCTCAAATGTGTAGAAATTCAATCAGCTTCGTCAGAATGATGTTGAGGAGCCACGCAAAGTGGTTAACTGTACTGGGTTTTGCGTGGTCGTATTTACAAAAAATGCAAAATATAACATATTAGGTATATAGGTCAGAAAAATTTTCATGATGATTTTTTCTTTAAAGAATCTTTATCGCGCAGGTATGTCGATAAAATCAAATTTCTAAACTTAAAATAAAAGAACAGAAAATAGTATTCTGAAGTAGTAAATTATGGAATAGATCAATGAATATTAGGATTAGCACGGTGGATGTTTGAATACTGGGATGGAAACTGATGATTGTATTTTATTCTAAGGTAAAAGCAAAGAATACTTAGAACAAAATTCACAAGCTAATAAAAGATCTAATTGAAGACAAGGATCAGGACAGAAGAAAGTAGGGAGATGAACCTCTGCAAACATAGGTAGCAAAAATATATAGTATAGCATTTTACTGTGCAGTGCAGTTCAGGTATCGGGTTGGTAATTCTCCATTAAAAAACATTGATTGTTCAGGTATTGGGATAATGTTTTTAAAAAATACTAAAAAGGACAACAAAAAAATCTAAAATTTGATGAAGAAGTAATAATTCCAACCAACATTATTCTCGTGACAGTTCTACAATAATAATGTTTAGGCACAGGTCGCTGTGATTATGACGAACCTTTTTTCTAACTCCCATTAAATACTCCTGTAACAAAATGAAAGATTTACATGATGCAAGGTAGCACCCACTGTAACCTACAAAAATATTGAGAACTTGTTAAAAGTACAAAAATCTGGTTGCTTTAGAAATTACCTCTGACTCAACCCATTTTCCATCAACCAGTTTTGGGAGTGAGGGCCACATGTACATGTTTTTTTTGATAAGCTGTGTAGATGAATCCAGTAGCAATGACATACAGTCATGTCTACTGTAAAAAATACAAAAATATTTTTTCTCTCAAATGTGTAGAGTAACGTAATAATATATTTACGTGGTGCAAGGTAGCACCATGCAAATTGTAACCGAAAAGCAATTAAGTTTGTTTTTCGAATCAATTCACATTTTACAAATATTTTGGAGCAATGTAAGCCTCTAAGTTTTTTATCTAAAATTGTCATGCATGTGTATTAAGGAGGATATTGATGATGGTATGAACACCATGTTATAGGGTTGGTTATGAAGTAGGTCTTTTGTGAATAATACAAATGAAATTAGTAATTATTTTTCGTTTGTACAAAGTTTCAGAATGGTTATTTGTCCTTGAAATGCGTTAGGAATGTAATAATAATTGGCTGAATCAGTGGCATGTATGGATTTCCTAAGTATTATGGAGACGTTTGTAACTGGCTGGTGTTTCTAAAGTGTAATTTATATATTTGACGACTGTTTGAATCGTTTTTTGTCGAAAAATCGTTAACTTCGTTGAATTTATATGATTACACTTAAAAGTTATGTCATGTATAACTTTTGTCATGGTTTCCTGAGCTTCTCCGCAATCCATTTTTAAAATCGGATTGAAATGAAATATTGTTAACTTATATTTTGTATCGTTATCGTATAGTTGTGTGTATTCATTGAGTTGTATTCAGAGTAAAATTTCCTATAATTAAATGGAAGTATATAAAAAGAAGTATATATTAAAATTAACAAAGTGTAACAGTACGTATCTTAGCGCATCCAAATCAAAGCATCTCATCATAGTATTCCAATTTCAAAATGCAGAGCTCTTAGTAGATGTCAGATAGAACAGCATTTTACTACTTCCCTTTCCATCTCATCATGTACGATTGCCTTACAACTTTTGGCTCATTACATGTTAGTGCTTAGTAGATACAGAAGGATACTGGATACGCGTTTGGCATTTAAAGGAGAACCACACAAGCTAGAGAATAGTTGTACTGTTTAGTTTTGCCTGCTTGCACACTACACTCATGGTACAGGCTCTGACTTTTTGGGATTCTACATAAGGACAACAGCCTATGCTGCTAGTAATGATCAGCGATGTAGTAGAGAGAGAAAAGGTATCGTAGTAGAGTAGCACAGTAAAGCAGTGAGCGAGCTAGAGCAAGGAAGAGAGTAAGAATTGCCATGAGTTTATGATATGCTCTAGCTCTCTTCGCCAACGGCCATACTACGTTGAACACACCAGTTCTCGTCCGATCACTGAAGTTAAGCAGCGTCAGGCCCGGTTAGTACTTGGATGGGTGACCGCCTGGGAACCCCGGGTGCTGTTGGTATTACTTTTTTGCTGTTTTTTATGAAATATTTTATTAAATATTGCTGAGGTAAATAATTTATGAACGGTGGCGTTACTGAATATTTTTTGTCATTCTCATACATATATTATGTACTTCAATAACCTTTCAGAACTCGATAATAAAACTCCGCTCCGTTATAAAAATTGCAAATGGTTATGTACAAACTGATTTATTTCAGGTGGATCATTGATGATGATAATGATGACAACGGGAGTATGCACATTGCACACACCAAACATGTATTCTCATTGGCTTAACATTTGCTCTGATGATGATGTACAATCTTGTGATCACAAATACAAGAAAAACTCGCTATTATGTTGTAATCAGTCCTACTACAAACCTTCAGGCAGCTTACGAACATAAAATAATATGCTATAATTTCCTTTCCTACTCACAACACAACCAGCATGAAACACGATAGAAATTGATATTGCTTTGCGTATTATATTGATTGACGTTTCTCTCCCTTTCCATCAGAGACCTAATCCCATCTACTTATGCATACTCACAAAGAAACGTTGCTTGCAACGAAAGGTGAAGCGAGTGAGCTGACAAATGAGTACTAGTTCTGCTTTGACTTATGAATATTTCCTATGCTCATTTCTCCTCTATCGTATCGTATCGTATCCCATCGCTCTCTCATTTTCTCAGCCAAGGTGAACCGGCTTACAAAACAGCATGCATATTATGTACCTTGCTTTCATATTATAATCAAGTCAGCCGTAATAATACATAGTACACATCTACTTATGATATGGCTATGTAGATATCTCCTCTCATGCTCAATCTACAGCTTTCCTAGCATGACATTTCTCTTCTCTTTTCCATGAAAACATTATGTGTATTTGGCATGTGTTCCTCGTCCCAAATGTATTGTGTTTTTCTCAATAGTATTGAACATTCAAAGGAATCGATAATGACGTTCGATCAAACAACTTTGGCTAGAATTCCTTCTCTACCATCATCAGCAGCACCAGGTTGATTGGTGGTACAGGCAGTGTTGGCCGCTTGCTCCTCATTTTTTTAGACGTTTATTTAACCACTAATTATTTAAATATGATCGTGTCAAAGTTACGCACGAATTCCCTAAGAAAATATTCAAGCAGGGCATTGACATCCTTCAAAGACCAACTTTCAACCGACTTGAAAGGAATCCAGGATGCTGGAACGTGGAAAACAGAGCGTGTCATTACCACACCACAATCAGCCTCCGTAAGTATTCAAGGGACGAGTGGTAAACTGCTCAACTTTTGTGCAAACAATTACCTCGGATTGAGCAGTCATCCTGAAGTGGTTCAAGCGGGGATTGACGCATTGAAAAAATACGGTGCTGGGTTGAGCTCCGTCCGTTTCATTTGTGGAACTCAAGACATTCACAAAGAGTTGGAGGAGAAGATTGCAAAGTTTCATGGGAGGGAGGATGCCATCCTGTATCCCAGTTGCTTTGACGCGAATGCTGGGCTGTTTGAGCAGATTTTGGGAGAGGAAGATGCGGTGTTTTCAGATGAGCTGAATCACGCTTCCATTATCGATGGGTTGCGGTTGACAAAGGGGGTGAAGAAGATTAGGTACAACCACAAGAACATGCAGGATTTGGAGGAGAGATTGAAAGAGGATGGGAAAGGGAAGAGAAGGAAGTTGATTGTGACGGATGGCGTTTTCTCGATGGATGGAAATGTAGCTCCTTTGAAGGATATCATGGGGCTTGCAGAGAAGTATGAAGCTTTGGTGTTTTTAGATGAATGTCATGCTACCGGATTGTTTGGGAAAACGGGTAAGTAGGAACAATGAAAAATGAGAATTACTGAATTAAATTTTTGGTTTTAATAAAATATTTTTGCAACTTTTAGGACGAGGAACTGAGGAATTCTGGGGAACGAAACCAGTTGACATCATTAATTCCACATTAGGAAAAGCTTTGGGTACTTAAATAAATTTTTGACAGAATTTAACTTTAGTTCGGTATGAATATATGAAACTAGCGGAATATTTTTTTTCATTTTAGGTGGAGCTGCAGGTGGCTACACAACAGGACCAAAGGAGCTTATTTCTCTTCTGCGACAACGAGCGCGTCCGTATCTCTTCTCCAACTCCCTTCCTCCTCCAGTCGTAGCTTGCGCGTCTAAAGCCCTCGATCTCCTCCTCGCTTCTTCTGAGCTCACCCAAAAGGTTGCGGACGGAACAACCCAGTTTAGAAAGGGAATGACTGAGGCTGGATTCACCATTTTGGGTGAAAATCATCCGTAAGCTTCCATTAGTTTAATATAAAATTACAAGGCTTTTTTATAATGGTTTTAACTTCGACATATTTTTTGATGAATAGGATTTGTCCAGTTTATATTGGTGATGCAAGGCTGGCTTCCCAATGCGCTGAAAAATTGTTGGGAGAAGGGATTTATGTGATTGGATTTAGCTACCCAGTTGTTCCACATGGAAAGGCGAGAATCAGAGTGCAAATCAGCGCGAGTCATGATGCTACGCAGATTAATAAATTGATAAGTGCCTTTAAGAAAATTGGTGAAGAGCTAAATATCATTGGAAACCGTCGTGTAACATGAATTGTTGTTTTCTATGAGGAAATAAAAGAGGCTCTCGAGAAAACACCGAGAGTTTGTAATTGGTCCATAATCTAATAATTGGGAAAGCAAGGAGGGCTCAAAAAATGCAACTTGACAATCTCTAGACGCGAGGTCTAGCATTTGGTATAAAAACGTATGGCATCTTACGTATAAGTACAATCATACAAATACTTTATGATCAGGCAATTAGGACAAGGTTACAAGCCTACTTAAATCACGTCATCGCTTTGCGTATAATCGTAAAATGAATTACACAACGACGTCTTCGAGTTGTTTAAATATGATGACTTTTGGGGATAGTGAGATTTAAACCAAATGGCAGAAAAATTGAATGCCAGGGAAAAGTGTTGTATTTCCTGGGATAAATCATTGAATGATGGTGAGACTTTTGCCTCGAACCAGAGATGTGCAATTGCGGCTGACCACCGGCTACCTACTACCTTTATGATGCTTTGACTTCCGACCACTCCGATTCTATAAAACTTACGCTCGCTTACGTTGTCAATAGCTAAAAATGTGTGTCGATGCGTGCGTTAATTAACGAACTTTCATGGCGTGAAGATAACCTTGTCCACAAATTGCCTATTAATTTATAACATCCTTTTAGGCACCTAAATATGGACGGTATGATCAAATTTTCACATAATGTACGCGGTTATCAGATGAGTAAATGAGCTAGTGCAAATTTTAAAGAAGGGTTTCAAATTTGAGTACCTCATCAACAACTTGACCTTAAATAAAAATAAATAAACGTATTATGCATCCGGAATGGATGTCATTAAATGTGAACAAGATGTAAAACTTGTTTCATTCACTAGGGAATGGTCACGCTAGTAACTCACGGAATCAGCTGAAATTTGGCACAAAGTAAGTTAACACCAAATTATTAATTCACACGGAATGTAAGTCTCCATAAAGAATGGTATATCTGAGTTACGGTGCTAACAACATGGCAAAATTGAGTTTTTAATACACTGATGTCTATTTCAATAATGGTGAGAGTGAATCATATTTTGCAAGAGACACAACCAGACACTTTGATTGTATAAAAATGTGATGGAAATAAATGATAAATATTTAATACAGGTTGCTAAAGCTTTATTTCATCCATAATATAATAATAGAGACTAGTAGAAGAATGCAAATTGATCAAATTAAAATTCCCTTTCATTTATTTAAATGTCAACTAAATGTGATAACTATGTGTTTCTAATTGAGTTTTAAGTATTGCCACATTCGGATTTAAGAAAAGTAAATAAGTATAAATATTATACTAACAATAAGTACGCTAATTCCTCATTTCAATGCTTACCGCATACATTTAAATGAAAAATATAAGTTTGTGGTGTAAATAAGGCCTTCAAACGATTGGATATATTCGTGCGTGGCGTTCTGCATTCCATCCTGAAGCTGTGGAGACAAACGTTAAAAAAAGTAAACTAAGAAGTTGTTGCACCATGAATTTCTAATGTACTCATAAGTGAAAGCTACAAATATAAAAGCATATGCAACCAGAGACGCCGATTGTAAATAGGCCAATACTAGCTTAATTTTACTTGAGTTACTGTGTGGTAAATTACGTTTTGGAATGTTGTAAGGAAGTTTTTCATCTGGAGTTTTCAATGGATACGTAATAGATCTACATAAGTAGAAATGCCAATCTGTGCATCTGACCATTTCAACCCTTCTAAACCCACTGCCATAGTTCTTGATACCATATTTCTCAATGTCATATGGTACAGAGACAGCGCACATCGATGTTGCGTTCTTTTTGAAATTATCCTCATCCACTAACCAATACGTGTCAAGAAAGTCGTAGGGATAAATAACGGCATTATTGGGTGGACTAAACCAATCGCGCACGTTTTTTCGTAACATTTTATAGTCAGGGGGACAAACAAGGCTTCCGAATGTTTGCTGAAACAAAATTTTAACTTTAAGATAATACGTGCAGAAAAACCTATTGCTAATTTGACAATTCAAAGGATACCTTATAACGACTTCTTCGAATTACGGTATTTCCCTCCCATCCAAACTCGACAGTGGCTTCGTTTCCATCATTTAAAAAGGTTTCTGGTGAGGTAATCCAATCCGCCTGCCACCTGCTTTTTCCTTTAAAGCAACGAGAAAATTTATCCAAACGGTTACGAAATATAATTTTGGAAATTTATAAGCTCACTTGATTCGTGGTCTTTATGCTGACAGATTGTTCCAATGTAATTATTACAGTTAGACGGAACAATTTGCATAAAAGCCCAGATGCACTCTTTGTTTGCACCGGGAGGGCATGTTAATTGTTCTTTGAACTCGTAAGTTACTTGCACTGACACACAAAAGGTTTGACTATTCTTATTGGATCGTTTTGTTATAAGTTGTGTGCTCTCTGATGTTATGTTAATGAAGGATTTTTGAAACGGCTCCTTTGTAACTCCATTTCCATCTTTGAAAACGCCATTGCCGTCGATTTCATACATCCAGTCCGTCCAAAATTGAGCAATGGTGACATCTGTTTACAGCTGGTAATATTAAAAGCTGCTTCAAATTTACTAATTATAAATAAATAGTAAGAGTTACATACTTCTGCTCCATAATTTTAGATGTGGAAGTAACGTATGTTCATTCTCAGCCGGATTAAATAGCTGAAGTCCCAAGTCCTCGCAGTATTTTTTACTTTCCGGTTGACTCATCTATGGATTATTATTTTGATGCATAAATAAAATGATGTCAATACAATTTAAGTGATTGGTTTACCTGCTTCCATATTATTATATACTTCCTATCACCCACAATCCAGTGGCCATTATCAAAATAATCGCCTTTGTCTGAAAAATTTACGATTTGCAATTTTGCAATTTTGCAAGATTACTTTGCAATTTTAAGGTAGGTGGAATGTTTTGAAATCTAAACTGATTAAACTAATACCTTCAGAAAGATAAAACGGATCTTGTATTTTGGAGTTGCATTCAGGCAAAATAGATTCACATATTGGGTGACGTTTTTGGGCACCCTCGCATGGCTTCTCATCAAATGTAGTAGAATGGCCACTGAAATGAAAAATTGAAGAATATAATAAACTTGCCGTGTAAACAACATTTTTTCAAAAAAAAAATTTCGTACAAAATCACAGAGCCTTTTTTGTGGTTATTCGGACCAGGAAGTGGTAATGCTAAGGACAAGCACTGTTCAACAGTGCTATTTTTAAGATACTTGTGATGCCAATCAACTTGACTTCCAACTCCAGTTGGTCTACATTTTATAAAATGTTGATATAAAAGATACATAATGCTTAGTATTTATATTTAGTATGTATACGCACCGTGGATAGCGATAGAAAAAGTTCGTAAATTTTAAAGGATCGTTGGGGTTATTCCCCCATTCATAAACCTCTTTCTTCGGGTCAAATTTAGCATCGATCCAATCTATCAATGTTTTTGCAAATTTACGAATGACAACTGCAGATTTAAATCAAAGTGGCTTAAAATCATTACTAAAATTTATTTCAACTTACACCAAGTATCCTGAGCTTTGGTTTCTTTAACCCAGGTTTCAAGGATTCTTCCCACGTAATGGAAGGTGGAGATGTTCCTGATTGTTGCCATTCGTAAAGAATTTGATTCACACAGCTTCTTCGCGTCATCAAAGTTTTGATGATAACTTCTCGTCTGGGGTTTTTGAAAAATATAATACCTCGAATCGTCAAGTCTCACCATGGGTCCATCAGATGAAGGACATTCTCCCTTTACGACAATTCCTAAATGAATAACGTATAATTTGTTATTTAGCTTGCTGTGAACTCTTTAGTTAAGTTTTTGTTGGCTTCAATCTTTCTTACCGCTTGCATACAAAATGAGAGAAACGATAAACCACCATATTGTTTTGGTACACATTTTCGATCGTCTACGAGGTTATAATTTTTTTTAAACGTTAAAATCCCATGACGAATTAAAGAAAGCAAATTATATGCTTAACTAACTTCTTTCCTATGGTGAATAAAACTAATAGCATTTAGTGAATTGTGTAACTGTTCGTCTTTAGAGTAGTTATTTATAAATTTTTATTGCCAAATGCTTAATAGGAATAAAAATCTTACTTTATCGTATAATCTAGTTCTTAACCTCTAGCAATTAATACCACGACGAGTTAATTATACTTGTTAATTGAATGCTCTTGTGTGAGTCGGCGTAATAAAAATTTACTCGCTAATGATGAAGCTACGTCAGCAACACAGATGAAAAACTTAGAATAAAATGAACAAACATTCCACTCTTTAAAATTATTCTAATTTTTTTTAGAGAGAAACATAATTTTCGTCATATGAAGGGCGAATTAATTTTTTTATTCCAAACACAAATCCAGCGCAGAATTTCACTGAATTTGATGCCATTTTCAATATGCTCAAATGGCTCTCATAAGCTTTTTTGCAACGAATATTCAAAACCAATGTCTCCATTGTAAATAAAATATGCTTTAATTTTTGAAAATCTCAGTTGTTTTCAGCTAAATAGATTAAAGAATAATATTAGTTAATTTGCACAGGTATTAGGATTGCTTCAAAGATTTATTCATTGAGCGTACAAAAAAATTAAAAATCACAATCCCATTGTATTGTAGGCGGGAGGATCTGCCCACTCACACCTCGGCATTTTCAAAATCGCCTTTCTTATGTGTTTTTCGTACTCGACTTCCGGATTGCGAGAGTTTTTACCAGATGTTTTAAATAAATCACAATCTATCTCCATTTCCTCGCAATATGATTGATAATATTCGGAGATTGTATTAAATTTTTTTTCTTTGCCACTGGGCTTTATGAATTCTTCGTTCTGGAGTAAGGCTATGAATGATATTGAACTTTCTCGCAGGACTCTCCCAACATCCGAAATCGTGGGTTTTCTGGTTTTCTGACATGTTTCCGTTCCATCACCCTGGAATGGTTTTCTTTTTAACTCCACACTTGGGTTCAAGAATTTACTATACGCTGCGCCCGTTGCTAAAACAATAAATTTGCGTACAGCACGGTCCTCCAAAGCCCATCCCATTTTCTTATCTGTGGCGGCGAAAGCAACTGCACCCATTGTATTCTTCGGGCCACTACCATCACCTTCACGCAGGGTAATTAATTTTTCTGTGGGTAACTTTGTGGTCAGATTCTGCAAGTGATGGTAGCATCCAGTCCTGATAAAACCAATTATTACATTCAAATCGCAAACGTTATTCCCAAAGGTTATGCCGTGCTAGTTATACAAAAAATTACACATAGTTCCGGCCAGGACGCCCGTCGTCGTCTAAAGGGTAGTCTGAAAATAAGGCTTCTCCAAATTCAGATCCAGGATACTCGTCTGCAAGTTTTGAGGCTATTTTCGGTAGAGCGTACAAAATGTTGCGCACATCAACATTTAATGAAGTTGATCGGTCGATAACGAATACCATTTGCAATCTACGGCTATCCTGGTCGGTAAGAAAGCATTCTTCGGTGTCAGATGGCCAAGCAGTTGCCAAAAAAGCTAATAATAGGATGGAAAAAAGTCTTCCGATTTGCTGAACCATTTTGTTTCTTACAATGAAACCAATTATCCAATAGTATTTGGTGCAGTGTGGATCACAAAATTATACGCCGTTACGGAATATTTAATTACGATGATTAATAGTGGTTTAATTACGGCAGTAATAAAAAAATAATTGCTTAAAGATGGATAGAAATGCTATGGATTTCTGGAACGCGATATAGCTTCAAATCTTCAACAGGCACGAAAATACACTATACGATTATTTAAAAAATAGGAGCCCATGAATGTTAATATTAGCTGACTCAAATTTGACAAGCTTAGTGTTTTTTATTTCATCGTATCGTCCTGCCATAAACACAAGTGTTTTATTTGCAGAATAATTTATTGAACCTAAAATTGAATTGCTGATGCCAGATTTAAATTCGGATGTTTTTTTCACTGTTTTGTGTTGAAAGGAAATGTTAAGCAATTATCTAAACACTAAAACTAAAAACTGAGTGATGCCTAAAATTATTTTTGAAATCAAACCTATGTTGAGTTTAGGAAACTCATTATAGACTAGTTTATTAATTATAAAATGAGAAATTGTCATCTCCAAAGATTTCCTGATACTGACCTGCGTAATATTTAAAATCACTTATCACTTTACTAGGTTTTTCTGTCTGTCCGCTGTCTTCTGGCGACATAAGTTGAGCGATATACAGCTCAGCTACTTGCCAGCTATGCCTGCTCACATTTTGGTCCCCATTCCTTGATGAATTATCAAAAAACTTACAAAAACAAAAACATTGATGTGTTCAATGTTTAAAAAATCAATCTAAGAATCAATTTAAAAAATAACCAGTTGCAATAAATTTTTGCTACATTAGCTATGAATATCTAGCTCTACAATCCGTCCACATCCGTAGCCCAAAACATAACTTACTATTTAAAAAAAAATAATGCACCTGACCATTCACTCGGTTCCCATGAACCGATTTGGACCATCTCAAACTAAATCTTTGTCTTGCTTTGTCTAAGGATACCAATTAGTGAAAAAGAATTAAAAAAGTCACGCCGTTCAAAATTTATGGTGCCTGCAGACGGGCGGTGTACCAATGCCGTTTAATATGTACTTTAAGGTCCATAATAAATTAAACATGTTTATTGATGACGTCCATAATTAGTAAACGACGTTACGTAAGCGTTACGTAAATAAGTTAATAGGGAATTTATCTACAAGGTTAACATCACGACATTACAAGCTCTATTCACACGACGACATCCGGAAACGACACGCGTTGTTTATTAATAACCAATGACAGCGTTATGAATCATATCAGGATGCCTATTTTTTTAATTACTTGAGAATGCGAAAAAATAAATAAATCTTCGACATTTTTGTGCATTCACTTCATTTCAATCTATTTACACTTAAGGTGCGTAAACCACTTATACGGCCAAACTTTCATATTTTGTAAATTTTATTTCATGACGAATTAGTAATACAATTAAGAGACAAATGATATATAGAAATGAGTATTGATAAGTGTTCTATACATATGTAAATTTTCCAATTTACGGACATCCGGCTTATTGAGATATGGGCAACTAAACAAAGCAAGTCAAATTTTGCCTGTATAACAAATATACGGTCAAGTACTAAATTTGATCTTAAATTTTTTTCAGTGTTATGATATATGATGTGCTAGTTATGATCGTTTCCATTACTCGTGGGTCGCATAATAATAAACTGCTAGTAAGCAGGCCAGAGACGTAGCTGAAGAGGGCGTTGAGTGATCTCCTCCAAACCCCCTCCCCCCACGTCCACCAAATCTCCACCACCTCTGCCCTCTAAACCCACCTCTGTGATCCTCTCCAAACGTAGTAAACGCATAATACCATTCCGGAGTCTGGACGTATGCACTAGCTCATGATTCCGGATGTATGCACAAGCTCATCCACACGGATGCTATGCAATTCTTACATATACGTATACGTTTAAGCCAAATCGATGAGTTTCCGAACTCTAGCGCCTATAACTTTTGAACCGTTTGACCGATTTGTCTGAAAAGTATTCCCAGAGGTCCTCTTGGTCCAAATCGGTCAATGTATGTAACCAGGAGAGTGCGCACGGACGGACGGACGGACAGACAGACAGACAGTTTTAGTAAAACCATTACTTCGCTGAATGCTCTCGCTTCAGCTACGTAATAATATGCCGAGAAATAATTTCTAAACTGGGTTGCTTCCCATGGACCACGAATTTTGGTTTTTGTTGCATAATTTTTCGGTAGTGCAACAACCATACGCCCGAGATATCTAAAAAACTCAGGGCACATTCTAGTACCCACCTAGGAACGACTAAACTGAAATCCGAATTCGGATACAAAAAAATAAAATGATTTCCAATTACAGTTAACAGTAACATTGGAACATTTAGATAAAAACGAAGCCTACACCACCCACCCACCTAAATTTTTGTAAGCTTACTAGTGCAAACTTATTCCTAACAAACAGGAACGTTACCTCATGTGGCTACCATGTTTTGTGGCACATACAAAGTTGGGACTATTTGCCCATTACAATGCTGTCAAGGACATCATTTTTAGCATATGGCGTCAGTAGTCCACTATTGAAACCAAACATGCTTTAAAACTGTTTTTATACATCATTATAGCATTTTTTACAACAGGCCGCATTTTTGAAACCATTCCTTTTAAGTTTCAAAAATTTATTTGCTGAGACTTTTTGAGTAATAATGGAAACTATCATAACTAGCACATCATATATCATAACATTGAAAAAAAATAAGATAAAATTTAGTACATGGCCGTATGTTTGTTATACAGCCAAAAGTTGACTTTTTTTGTTTAGTGGCCCATATCTCCGTATGTCCGTAAACTGAAAAATTTACATATGTATAGAACACTTATCAATTCTCATTTCCATATATAATTTGTTTCTATACATCTTACTAATTCGTCATAAAATAAAATTTACAAAATATGAAAGTCTGACCGTATAAGTGGTTTACGCGCATTATTCTTAGAAATGCGAACTGCTTTTCATTTTTGACAGAGAAGAGCTTGTATGATTTGATATTGCATTCTGGAATGTTGAGATCAACTTGCTCATATGGCAGCGCTTCATATCATCTTCTCCTAAATCACCTCCACAGCCAAGTCCAGAAGGTAGAAGAAGAGCCAGGAATCTGGTCGTATTCGGATGCTGCAGAGGAACCACCCAAGCTCGGTGGTTGACTCTCCTGCAGTTCCTCCACTTGAATTTCTCCTTGTTCCTGTTCCGTACTCTCTTTCAGCAGCAGTACTACCCTGTCCAGCCTTTCTAGCACCAAAATCCCACATTTATTTATGCATTTTACTCAAATACCACAAATCAAACTCAAATTCAGCAAGAAATTTCATCCAAAAACTAATAAATCACACGAAAAACCAAACACACCCAAAAAGTTCTTAGAAAACTTCTTATTTCTTTGCATTTATTTATATTATAATTAATTACATGTCTTATCTGGACCGATAAATTTTTGGTTCCAACACCATCCTGGAAAAGAAAACCTGCGCTTTCTTATGTATATGGTGACAAAACTTTATCGGACCAGATAGTATTAGTAAATTTCAAAAACTTATAAAAAACACGCATTTTCGATAGTTTTTAATTAATACCTACAACAACTTTCACTTTAAAATTCTCCAGTATTTTTTTCTAGAGCAGTTTGATATGGTCTACAAGCTCAAGTTTCAAAAACCCGGAATTTCCTTCATATGAAATAGGTCGACCAAAATAATTTCGAGCACAATTGACGGCCTTGCAAACAGTGTGTTTTGTAAAGAATCCTTCTGCTCCTGATGCTCACTCACATTCTTCATCAAATCCCGACAAAGTTTGTCCCTATCCTTGCACATCAAAATCACTTGATTCTCCATCGCTTTATATTTCGGATCGTTGTCTCCATCCTGTAAACTTCTGCGGAGTTGCTCAAGCTCAACGCTCATCCTCAAATTATCCAAATTATCATCATCCTCAAGCTCTCGGCCATACTACGCTGAACGAACCAGGTCTCGTCAGGCCCGGTTAATACTTCGATGGGTGACCGCCTGGGAACCCCGGGTGCTGTTGTTATACTTTTTGCTTATTTTTAAAACCTCTCTCCATTTTTGTTGGAGCAGAAATCATGTTTTGAAAACTGTTACAATGCATTTTAGATTGCTTGGTAGTACTTTTTTGCCCCTTTTTCATGAAGCATTTTACTACATATTTCTCACTCAAATACTTCCTGAAAGATGACGTTACTGAACATTTTTTGTCATTCTCATACATATTCTCATTGTAGTCCAATACCCATTCCGAACTCAAAAATAAAACTCCGCTCCGTAATAAAAATTACAAATGTTTTTTTAAACAGATTTACTTCAAGTTGATCATTGATGATGAGAACACAACGAGAGTATGCACTTTGCACACACCTTTCAAGCATGAATTCTCATTGGCTAAACATTTGTTCTGATGATGAGGTACAATCTTGTGATTTCAATAACAAAAAAACTCGCTATTATGTTGTAATCATTCCAACTACAAACCTTCAGGCAGTTTACGAACATAAATTAATATGCCATACTTAATTTCCCTTCCTACTCACAAACCAGCATGAAACACGATAGAAATTGATATTGCTTTGCGTATTACATTGATTGACGTTTCTCTCCCTTTCTATCAGAGACCTAGTGACTAGGTCCTATGACTAGGTCCTAGTCCCATCTACTTATGCACACTCACAAAGCAAAGCTTACAACGAAAGGTGAAGTGAGTGAGCTGCGAGCTGACAAATGAGTTCTAATTCTGCTTTGACTTATGAAAATTTCCTATGCTCATTTCTTCTCTATCGTATCGTATCCCATCGCTCTTTCATTTTCTCAGCCAAGGTGAACCGGCTTACAAGCATATCTACCTTGATTTCATATTATAATCCAGCCAGCCGTAATAATACGTAGTACATATCTACTAATGATTTGGATATTTACATACGTAGATATCTCATTTCTTGCTCTATCTATAGCTTGCCTAACATGACATTTCTCTTCTCTTTTCCATGAAAACATTATGTGTATTTGGCATGTGTTTCCTGTCCCAAATGTATTGTATTTTTCTCTATGGTATTGAACACTCAAAGGAATCGATAATGACGTTTGATCAAACAACTTTGGCTAGAATTCCTTCTCTACCACCAGGTTGATTTGTGGTAGAGGCAGTGTTGGCCGCATGCTCCTCATTTTATTGATAAATTGATAAGTGCCTTCCAGAAAATTGGTTAAGAGCTAAATATCATCAGAAGCCGTCCTGGTGTACATGGAAATTGTTATTCTTTGAGTAAATAAAAAAGTCTTAAGACTTTGTGGATTGGATGTATTCTTTGAACAATAACTACTTATCTATGATGTGGCCTATTTGATTACAATTGCCAAGTCACTCATAAATAATATTGATAAAATTGCATTTGGTGAACTTGCTAAATAGGAAAGTGAATAGGAAGCGTCTTCGTTTTGCTTATGCTACTCATCATATCGTCCATAAATAGGAAACCTCTACAAAAAATTCTGGGCAGAAAAAAAATTCAGTCATTCCTATCCTTTACAGTTAAGGTATGTTAAACAATTATAAGACCACTTTGCAATATTTTGCCATGCGATGACAACACATGCTTGAACCGGGATTTTTGTTGCATTGCAATTAGGGGTCCTTAATACTCCTAGACACCAAATTTCAGCTTCTGTGACCCATCTGTTATCACATGTATGACTGTTTAATCTGTAGGGTACAGATTTTGTATATTCGGTTGAAATGCATCCACTACGAACATAAGTGGGTACAGAGTATTTTAGGACATATTGAAGGCATCCTGGTTGTAATGCTTCCGAATTTTGTAAGTTATACTGTCCTAAAAGTTAAAAAATGTTGCTGATTCTCAAACAATGGCCCGTCTTTTCCACCACCATCCAAATGAGCTTGTGGCATAGTATTTTTAAAGAAATTATAAAGCATTATAAGTATTCTGACTAATAAAACTCAATTTTATAAGTTTGGGTGGCGTTGGGAAGCAAACCATTTAGGTGGTCTTATAATTGTTTAACAGCGGAAATTGGCACTTGTTAAAAATTAAGCTGCAGTTTACCAACAGATGGGTCACAGAAGCTGAAACTTGGGGTCTAGGAGTATTAAGGACCCCACATTGCAATGCAACAAAAATTCCGGTTAAAGCATGTGTTGTCATCGCATGGCAAAATATTGCAAAGTGGTCTTATAATTGTTTAACATACCTTATTAACCGGCAGCCTTTGCAATAGGGGGTAGGTTTCTCATTTCACTGATGGTGTCCGTCTGTCTGTGAGCATGATAACTTGCACACGGTTGCAAAATTTCAAAAATTCTTTTTGCTAAACACTTTAAGAATTGTTTAAAAATCAGTCTTTTTAGCTTTATTTAAATACAATATTACTAAAAAACTGTTTTGACATTACTACACGCTAATACAAATTTAATGACACATCACAATTTCTAGAGACCCAATGTATTATAAGCTGGTGGATCAGCCCACGCCGTGTGTGTCATTACTCCATCAATTATATCATTGGCTATTGACTTGGTTTTCTCAAGTGAGAGTTCATAGTTTTTGTATGGAACCATTGGCTTGGTGAACTGTCTTTCGTAGAAATCAATTGAGTACTCGTTGCCTAAATCCAGTGTCAAACCACCAGTGAGGTGCCGTTAAGGTGAATTTTTCTACACCGCCGCATACATAACAGCCAACAATTAAGCGTTCGAGAATGGACTATAAATTACCTAGGGCTTTGATGCCTTACTCAGAAATAAGGTCAAGTTTGATGTTAGCTCCTGCTGCAGCATGTAACAATCAGCACTGTACAACATCAAAATCTTGATCAATAATACAGAAATTCTGGTTTTATAAAAGTATTTGATACCAAATTTAGAAACTAGCATTTCAGGACCCACACCTTTCCTGTAATATCGTTAAACGGAAAATCGTAATCCGTGAACTAGTCCAAATTCTGAGCCCTCGTATGATTCTTCAATTTTTGCAGAAACTGCCTGAGCTATCCCAAGAAACCGGTCAAAACAATCTTAAAAAGTATCCGTCCGGTCTAGCACGTAAACCATTAGGATTCTGGACTTCTGCGAAGTGTAGCATACTTCCCCTTCCGATGGCCATAGGTTTGCGCCTTCAATCAGAAGGTAATAAATTAAGATTTGATAAATTGAATTCCCCATGTTATCAGCGAAGGAAAGTAAGATGATTCTTCCCCCACATTTTTGAGAAGGAATGGAGGATGAAGTATTAATTGCTTGAATGTCTAAATTGTATGGTTTTAATGGAACGGTAATTAAATCACAGGAATTTGGCAAGTGGTTTCGTATGTATTAATGAATTTTATTTAGTTGCACCGCCTGCAAAAACCAAATGCGAAAGTTTCATTAAAATTATAGAGGTAAAAGCTGATTTTATGTTCAATGTGTTGGAAAAATCGTAACTCAACCTTAATTATCCAACATTATATAATGCTGACGTAGCTACTTCATTAGTAGATTTATTTTTAATATGCACCCTCAATAAGGCGGTACATGAGCATTTAATTAATAAGCATAATTAATTAGTCACAAATGCCCCAAGCTAGTAGTTAAGCACTCGTTTTTACTGGGGACCACATGTGTCGTTCGAGGTTATACCCAATCAGTTCCAGGTGTTTTACTGCATATAACATAAAGTAATTTATTATTTAATCAGTCATTAATTTCCACTAGGTGGTTTTGCTTATACTTACCTTTCTCTAAAACCCATAATTGGCATTGGGCATAATTTGGCTTCTTTTTAAAATGTTATGGAGCACCTTAGACGACCGAAAATAATTGCAATACTAACCTGGTGGTTTATCATTTCTGTCATTTTGGATATCGGTGGTAGAAGAAATGCTAGCTATTTAAAATTGAACTGACGTAACATCAACTCACCTGAAAAATATTTCGATATACATTTACAATTCTTAGTAAAAGGAGAGTTCCATGCTTCCAATATACCAAAGGTGTAAAATGTTTATTTACTTGCACATGATAATATAATAAAAATATTAATACAAATACTAAGTAATTAACCCGACAAGTATTAATGGTTTATAAGCCTAATGCGTTGTATGGTGTTGGGTCAGCCCATAAACATTTAGTATTTTCTGATATACCTTCCTTAATTTTCCCAATTATCTCCTTTACCTTACTAAAATTCAAATCGTACGATGAAAACGGAACGTGAATTTTTGTTCGAAAATAATCGTCATAAATTGCTCTCACATTTTTTCTTTCGTTGACTGCAAACAATCCAATTACGGACATGGATTTTTCTTCTAAAACTTTTGAAATGACCTCAAAAGTTGGGGGTAAAGAGTTAGTGCAGTCGTCATTGCCATCGCCTACTGAAGGCTTCCGAGGTCCTAACGCACTTGGGTTATGTAGTTCTGTGGAATACGCTTCATCAGTCACAAGAACCTGTATTTTATACACTTTTACGCCATTCGGATCCACGTCAACTTTACTCCAACCAACTTTGCGATCCGCAGCTGCAAATGTCACCGCAGTTAAAGAACTTTCAGCTCCTCCATCAGTGAGTATGATTCCAACATTAGTGCTGTTTTTGAATGTTTTTCGGTCTTTTGTCAACGGCTGAATGAGCTCGTAGCATTTATCTCTGAAAAAATATATTATATGCCCTGTTTTGTAATACACATTATTAATGACCATGAATTACAATAAACCATGAGAACTATCAAACCCTACTGTAATTCATCCGTAGTGCCCAACTCATCTCTTGAGGGTTGAGTGGCAAATGGAAAGTCTGCAAAAGCTGCAAGGCCAAATTCTGAGTTTGGAAAATCCTTTTCAATTTCAGCAGTTAGGTTGTCTGCAACTTTCTGAAAATCCCCGATGAAACCTGAAAAGGTTCCTGTGCGGTCCAAGGTAAACAATAACTGGAGTCTTATCTTCTCTTTCGTTTGACACACATTAGGCCAAGGTTGTGCCCCTAGAATGGGATATATTCTTGCGTGGCGATTCCTATTCCACCCTTTTGCTATTGGTAAAAATAAAGGAATATGTGAGCTAATGTTACCTTAATAATAACCAATGCTTTTTCTAAATGAAATATATTTTTAACCTAAATGTACTAATCTACGTTTAATAATAAGAAATAATATTTTCCGTCTCTATATGAATAGGAGCTCACATTTTGGTATTTCATAGGGCAATGTTTCACTTGGTGTCTTGATTTCAAAGAATTCCCGCTTGCACAAGTAAAAGTGCCACTCATTGCATGGTACTGTCCTCAATTCTCGCGCACGTTTGCCTTGATTACCATTCGAAGTAGGTACGGTGATTTTACATTGAGAGGTCTCCGTTTTATTGAATAAGTCGGATGTATCTACCACCCAGTATGACTCTAACCAATCATACTCATAATAATCTCCTTGAAGGGCAAAATCTCCAATAAAATCAATTTCTCGTGGCATTCTATAATTGGGTGGACATACAAAGCTGCCAAATGTTTGCTATAAATACACACACAAATTTGGAATTAAACATACATATTATAATTTCCAATTGCAATAAAAATATTTTAGCCACCTTAAATAAACTCCTTCTTATGAGGTTGTTCCCTTTAACCATGAAATCAGATGTTGTCGCTTTTGTGGCATCATTTATTAGCAGGTCTGGTGATTTAATATACGCTTCATTCCATTCGATTAATCCTATGAAATAATTTTTTTTAAATGCATTGTATTCTTAATTCCATAATTTACAACTATTTTACAATAACTTACTATTTTTGTAGTCGTCATGGTGGCAAATTGTTCCTATATAATTATTGCAATTGGTTGGGACATGCTCTATGAAACTCCATCTGCATGCATTGTTGGATGCGGAACAGGGAAGTTGGTCTCGAAATTCATATGATAGCTGCATCGCTACACAGAATGTCATGCTATCCTTATTTGATCTGCCAAAAACCTTGCCGTTGTCTACAACGAAAGACCTTTGCACAGCCATTATGTTTCCGGAAGGGTCCTGAAATTTACCCATGCCATCCTTTACTATGTATTTCCAGCTGGTCCAAAACTGGGAAACTGTCACATCTGAAAACATCCAGGAAATAAATAAACACGTCCTAGGTATTCTGCGGTCATTGATTATAACTTGTTGTAACAAATTTGGTTATACTTCTGCTCCAAAATTTTAGGTGTGGAATTATTGCTTGGTCATCCAATATCGGATAATAATGTTGAAGTTTTAGTTTGGCACAATATTCTTGACTTTCCAGTTGGGTTCTCTGAATATAGAAACCAATTATAAAATTTTAAGTCGCATTTTCTTTTTAAAAATATTTATGACGCTCACTTGTTTCCAATTTACGATGTATCTTCTGTCACCAATGATCCAATTGCCAGACTCAAAGTAATCCCGTTTATCTTTTTTAATTAATTCTACATTTAGTCAGTTAGTTTGCGGTAAGCTTTTAAATGAAAATACTGCAGTATTTCGAACCTTCAGTTAGATAAAACGGATCAGTAATCTTTGAATTACACTCTGGAAGTGTTGATTCGCAAATGGCATGTCGTTTTTGGGTTCCCTCGCAAGGTTTTTCGTCAAACGTTGCCGAAAAACCACTAAAAAATTGGAGTGCTACATACTTAATGTGTTTTTCTAAAACATTGTAATAGTACGTAGTTTAAATTATTATTGTCATACTAAACAACATCGGCCCTATCACGAGGCAGTGGCAAAGCAAATGAAAGACATTGCTCCACGCTACTGTTTTTTTTATAAACGTCATGCCAATCTACTTGACTTCCCACCCCGGAAGGCCTATAGAGTAAACCTATTTATTAGCTTTTACTGCTCACTAATCAAAATATTTTTAATTTCATGAATCTTATGAATAGTTTCTTCACTTACCGCGGATAGCGGTAGAAAAAATTTGTAAATTTAAGTGGATCACTGGCGTTATCACCCCAAATATATTTCTCTTGTTTTAGATCAAATTTTGCATCTAACCAATCTGTGGAAATTAAAAAAAATTAAATTTTAGTGTTAATGTTCAATGGAATATGATGCTGTTATACAAGAAATTATAAAATGTGCTATTATTACACCAGGTATCCTTTGCGTTATTTTTCGCCGCCCAGTCTTCCAATATTCGGCCTAGAAAATGAAATGTTGGAAGGTCTCTGATTGTGGCCATTTTAAAGTTGGGTTTGGATTCGCATAACTTTTTTGCAGTTGCGAAGTCCTGATGGTAGCTTCTCACTTTAGGTTTATGGAATATATAGTATCTTGAGTCTCCCAACCGAACCATGGGGCCCTCTGATCCTGGGCAGGTCTGGCCCATACTCAACTCTGAAAAATTGTAAGAAATAAGCATTATTCCTTAAGACGACTTTTTAATTAATTCTACTTTATTATTTGCTTACCACGTCCAATAATGACGGTTAGAACCAACAATATCGTGTAAGCTTTTATCATATTTTCGAGTGCTACCGCAATACGAAAAAGCTTATAATTTTATACGAGTGAGCCCTAAGTTTCTTAGGTTGATATCAATTGACAAGCAAAAGTACTTTTGGAGATGGATGTAGCTCAAACGCACAGCCAGTTTAATCTTTCGCATCCGGTGTAATTAAAATAAATTAATGCTGTTCTATAATAATCATTTAACGAGCCGACGTCTTCGGCCCATAAAATTCACTAACGGTAATTATATTACAAAATATCCATCATGCTTGTAATGTATTTCACGCGCTTGGATTTTACCTTTGATAAATTTACGGCCAAGATAAATTGCCTTTTAAAGGGCCCACTAACACTGGATAATTCTACAACCTTTATGTATGCTTTAAAACGTGTAGCTCAATATTTAAAAACTCAGAAATTACCATACCAAAATATTTCTAAATTCTGATATCAGCACATTATTTGAAAATATTACCTTGTAATTAATGTAATTGCCCATTACATGACGTCTATAAATGTAATACGCCGCTACGTAAGAGTAATTTAATAAGAAATTTATCTGCAAGGTTAATATCACAACATTACAAGCTCTATTAACACGCCGCCATCCCGAAACGACAAGCGTTGTCTATTTCCAACCAATGACGGCGTTATGAATCATCAGGATGCCTACTTTTGCTACATTACATGAGGATGCGAAAAAATAAATAAATCCTTGACATTTTGTACATTCACTTCAATTTGAATTTATTTACACTTATTTTTTTAGAAATGCTAATTGCCTTTCATTTTAGACAGGGAAGAGCTTGTATGATTTGATATTGCATTCAGGAATTTCGAAATCAAATTGCTTATTACAAGGCAGCGATTTACCTCATCTCCTCATCATATCTGATGGCAAGGGAAATTATTTCCACTGCAAAGTCCACAAAGTAGAAGAAATCTGGTTGGATTTGAATGCTGCAGAGGAACAGTCCCAAGTCCAGTCGCTTGCTCTCCCTCAATTCCTCCACCCTGCCCAGGCTTTCCAGTACCAAAATCCCACATTTATTTATGCATCTTACTCAAAACCCCAAATCAAACTCAAAGTTCCCTAAAAATTCCCTCTAAAAGTTAATAAATCACACGAAAAACTTAAACAACATTTTCTTGGGAAACTATGTATTTCTTTGCATTTATACATATTGTACGCTTATCTGTAAATTCATAAAACTAAATACTATTTAGAAGGAAGACATTTTAAATTTAGAAATACATACGACTTTTATCTATTTCTTTTAAATACGAAAGGATGAGCATTTTTACTGAGAATCACAAATGACACAAATGATCAGATGCTTCTTTAGATAAGTTTTGATAATCAGTCATTTGAGAGCAAAGCACTTGGTTCATAAGAAGAATCACAAGCTAAGCACACAACCAAGCCAAGAAAGCCACATCCAGTTTAGAACAAGCAACAAGTGAAATGGTATGCATATTTACTTTTAATGAGCAGAAGCAAATTATCCAAAAAGTAGAAATATGCTAACACTGATGTTTGAAAAGTTGATAATAAGTCATATACATAGCACCGATTATTGTTTGTGGTTTTTATTGAAAGTAGTATTTATTTTATTTCAATATTATTTCCACTTGGAAGATCATTCCATTTCATATTACACCTAGCACGCCTGCAAACAAATAAATTTTAGTACAAACTTCAATTAAATCATTTCAGACAAATGTACAATAATTAACTTCATAAAAAATTGTCAATACCCAAGCGTTCTCTACGCACTCATAGAATGCTGTCTGCATTTCACAAGGAATGTTGCCAGCCTCATCAGCTTAAATAGAAAGGTCAGAGGTGTATAACATGGGAGATTGGCTAGAACTATTTTTATGTATTTTTAAAAATCCAATTCCAACTTACCATACTTGCTGCATTCAGCCGTAACCTTTTTCGCAATCTTTTCGGCCGAGTCATTTTCGAAGGCCTTAAAAAAAGTCGTTTTCAGAGTACTAGATATATCATTTTCAGTTCTCAACCTTTTTCCGTCCCATTCAGTAATTCCATGCCAAGCCATCACCCCAGTTTGGAAACTGTAGCACCCTTTCTTTGTCTTTAATGAATGAAAACGGCAATATGAAACGCTTTGAAGATTTTGCGAGTGCTATTTAGCCCAATTTACTTACCCGTTCTGCTTGGAGGTGATTTAACGCACTCACACCCATTCCATTCTCTTTGTCTGCTAGACTTAGCTCAAAGCCGGGATGACATGACAAATCCGGAACAACACTCTTTTCCGCATTAACCTACAAGAAAAATAAATTAGTTAGACCTAATTTTTTTTTATGTCATTGTAAAATCAATATAATGGAAACCGTACCGAAACAGCAAGAATTACAAGCTGCAAAACTAAAAATTTCCCCATTATTTTTAGAAGCCCAGAGCTAGGTTCCCCGTGTTGACAACTAACCTGATAAATGATTAATGACTCGTATGCTTCGTCTGGTCACGTTAAAGCCTCAAACTTAATTAGCTAACGTTCATACTTGTACATAAAAAATAAGATAATTACTATTGGGCTATGAAGAACGTTTATTGCTTTTAGAGCTGAGTGAGACAAATGAGTTAATGACGATTTATAATCTGGATGATGCTTTGTCCCTCAGGATCCCATATTTTTCAATTAAATAATCCCAAAATATGGCAGGAAGTAATTTTCTAATTGTTCTGGCTTGCAAAATTTGTATTCATTTGAATTTGAGTTGTTGATGAATGTCTCAAATTCGAAACACTTTTTTTAAAACTTGTAGCTCACTATTTAAAAACTGAGAAATTACAACGCCAAATCATTTCTTGATTCTGATATTTGCCCATTATATGAAAATATTACCATGTCTAGACCTGACGTCCATAATTATCTATAAATGTAATACGACGCTACGTAAGGGTAATTTAATAGACAATTTATCTGCAAGGTTAATATCACGCCATGCACACTTTATTAACATGACGTCATCGCGCATCACATAATCTTCTACGACGTAGGTACATCATAATTTCCAATCTTGACGCCATCGCAAAACGACACGCATAATCCTTTACTAAACACTACCAAAGACGAATAATGACAGCGTATGAATTATATCAGGATGACTACTTTTGCTAAATTACTTGGTTTTTGTTGACCTCATTTTTAAAACCAAAAAAAACTTGAGGATGAGTTGAAATAAATAAATCTTTGACTTTTTTTGCGCATTCACTTACAATTCAATCTATTTTCATTTATTTTTAAGAAACGCTTTCCTTTTTATTTTAGACGGAGAAGAATATGGTTTGATTTGATTGCATTTTGGAATGTTGAGATCAACTTTGTCATAAGGCAGCATCTCATCGTTCGTTGTTTTACAGCTTCTCCTCAGTTCATCTGATGGCCTTCACACGACAAGGGAAATCACTTCCACAGCCAAGTCCACAAAGTAGAAGAAGAGCCAGGAATCTGGTCGTATTCGGATGCTGCAGAGGAACCACCCAAGCTCGGTGGTTGACTCTCCTCCAGTTCCTCCACTTGAATTTCTCCTTGTTTCTGTTTCAGCAACAGTGCTACCCTGTCCAGCCTTTCTAGCACCAAAATCCCACATTTATTTATGCATCTTACTCACAAACCACAAATCAAACTCAAATTCATCAAGAAATTCAATCCAAAAATTAATAAATCACACAAAAAACCAAACACACCCAAAAAGTTCTTAGAAAACTACATATTTCTTTGAATTTATTCATATTATACGCTTGTAATGCTTGTATTTGTAATTCATCAAACTTTTTCTTAATATTATTGATAAGGAAGACATTTTAAATTTAGAAATACATTTACATACGAACGACTTAAAAATCTATATTTTAGTTTTAATACGGAGGAATGAATATATTTACTGACACTCACAAAAAACCACACAGAAAAGAAAATCATAAGATTTTTAGATAATAGTTTTGATTTTTTTTATAATAATTCATTTTTACAGCAAAGCACTTGATTGATAAGAATAATCACAAGATGAGCACACAGCCGAAAAATCCTCGCTCAATCATGACCTGACCTGACCTGACGATGACAATATTTTTTGTATAAAAATTGGGGTTAGTTAAGTTCACTCAAAATTTAAAAAAACGGGATTAAAATCTTCAAGTGTTAGTTCCGATCGATCAGGGTGGAAGTGGAAAAGCTCAAGGTCATTTAGCCTTCATTCATCCTTACAGAGAATTTTGAGGGTCGCGTTCCATAAAAAGGGAGGCTGGCGGGAGGGAAGTTGACTGAGCACCTGAAAAACAAAAGATTTTTAACATAAGTAAATTGAAAAAAAAATCGTGTCAATTTGGAAGACGATTTATTACAGTAAATTAGGGTTTTACCTGACGCAACAGCTTCGAAATTTGGATTCGGCTGTAGCACCTGCGGCAGGAAAACTTGTCCAGGAGAAGAACTCGCCGAAGTATCAAACAAGGCAGGAGTGAAAGGCGTTGAAGGCGTCGTTGGAGGTGGACCAGGTGGCTGAGGTGAACCTACCGGCATCAACAACTGTCTGGAAGGACCTCCTGAGGTAGGCGTACCAAAATTGGGATGATGATGATGAGCTAAATGCGGTGTACTCGGCCTAGGTGACAATCTCCTCGGTGGAGAAGGAGGTGACGGTGAAAATAATTCGCTCAACCCGAACCATCCACCACCACCACCTCCACCCGTGCTAGAAGTTGATCTCCGTTCCCTCTCCGTTTCAAACTGTTTCTTACTCGCCGCAAGGAACAGTTGTCCTTCATACAATTCCCTAATTTTCTTTTCTCTCTCGAGGTCAATCCTCAACGAAAAGATTTCCCGTTCTTTATCCACCTCCTCTTGATCCTCCCATTCAAGCCTGCTTTGAGGCTGCTGTGTTGGTGGTGGCGGCAACTGCTTTTGTAAAGAATCCTTCTGCTCCTGAAGCTCACTCACATTCTTCATCAAATCCCGACAAAGCTTGTCCCTATCCTCAAGCGTCTTACACATTAAAATCAATTGATTTTCCATCGCCTTATACTTTGGATCATTATCTCCATCCTGTAAACTTCTGCGGAGTTGCTCCAGCTCTCCACTCATCCTCAAATTATCCATTTCTAGCTCTGTTCTCAGGACCTTCAACCTTATAAAATCTTCAGAGCATTTGACTTCACTGGCTTCAACCTCCGCAAGTTTCCCTTGAAGTAGATCCACTTTCCTTTCCATCATCACAACCTTATCCTGAAGCAACTGGTCTTCTGGACTCAAAACTGGAACGCTTCGCAATCTATCAATTTCCCCGTATTTTGAACTCAACTCGTTTCTCAAAGCTTCGATTTCTCCATCCCTCTCTGAAATCAGCTGCTTCAAGCTCCGCTCTTGGAGGATTCCTTCATCGAGCTCGAATCTCAAGTCGGATATCTCCCTCCCTTTCTCCTCCAACTCGGAGAGTAGCTCCTTGGCAAGTTTTGAACTGTTTTCATCCGCATTCTCACGAAGTATCTTCATCTCTTGTGTGATTTTTCCTACCTCCTCATTCTTTTCCAGGAGCATTTGATCCCTTCTCTCAACATCCTGACCTAATCCCTCCATCCGCTCCTTTAATCTCTGCACTTGATTCTCCCCTTCTTTCATCATCCTCTGGAGTTCCATAACTTCTCCATTTTTCCTCCCAAGTTCTTCCGTAGCGCTGTTCAAATCTTCTAAATATTTATTTAAACTTTCTTCCATAGATTGATACCGGATCACGAGCTGGTTTAACCTTCCATTTTCATTGGATAACTTTCCAATTTCTTCCCTCATTTTTGACACCTCTCCCTTTCCCTTATCCCCTTCTTCCTTTCTTTCATCGAGCTCTTGTTTCAACCTCTCGTTTTCCACCTTAGCTTCCTCAACCTCAATCCCCTTTTCAACAACTTCCTGCTCACCCTTTTCCACTCTCAACTTTAGCTCTTCCCCCTTCCGCTTCTCTTCTTCAAGGACCAACGCTCCATTATAAAGTTTCTCTTCATACTGTCCAATAACCGCCTGTAGACTTCCCAGCTCAGTTGTTTTCGCCATCACATCAGCATTCGCAGCATTCAACGCTTCCACATAAGACTGAAGAGTTTGCTCAAGACTCTGCACAGTTCCTCTCAGCGCCACCACCTCCGCTCCTGCCACCTGCTCTTGTTGTTGAATTAATCCACATTTCTGCCCATATTCTTCACTCAGCCTCGTATACTCTTGATGAAGACCTCCATATTGTCCTTGAAGCTGGACGAAACTCTCGTTCAACTGAGCCAATTGAGTTTTTAATTGTTCCTCCACCTGTCCTCCCTTCAGCTCCTCGCCCCTCAGCCTCTCTTCTAGCCTCAGCACCTCCTCATTTTTAACAAAAAGCTGCTGCTCAACTTGCTCCAAAGCTTTGCCCTTTTCCTCTACAACCGCTCGCCACTCCTGTTCTTTATCATCTGCTTCTTTGACTCTCGCTTCCATCACGCTTACCGCGCTCTCACAATCATTTAGCTGGTCCATAAGGTTTGAAATCTTGAGCTGAAGTTCCCCATTTTTAGCACCATATTCATTTTGAATACAACTAGCATCTTCTCTCAGCCTGGCCTTCTCCTCTTCTGCGCGTTGAAACGCTTCCCTCACATTGGACAGCTCTCCAAGCTCCCTATTCACCCTAGCATATTCTTCCCTCAATCCCTCCAGCTCGAGCACTAATCCTTCCTTTTCTTTGGTACTTTGGTGGAGCAAACTTTCCTCATTTTTACTCCGTTGCTCACTCTGGTTTTGTGTTTCTATCAGAGCTTCTTGTGCTTCTTGGAGGGAAGCCTGGAGTTGATTTATCATCCGGATCTTCTCCTCCAACTCTTGAGTTAGCTGGGAAACATTGAGCGTTGTGTTCTTCAAACATTCTTCATATTGAGAAATTGCTTCGCGAACCTCCTCATCCTTTTTCATCACAGAGTCATTCAAAAGCTCAACTTTCTCATCGAGAGAACGCTGCATATCTCCACAAGCTCTCATGAGGGACTCCACCTCTTCATTTTTATTATTCAATGAAGCTACTAGGGAACTCATTTCATTTCGGAGGGCAGTAATCTCCATGTCCTTTTGCTGAAGATGTATTATATTCTGCTCTTGAGCTGCGGGTGATGGCATTCCTCCCATTGTTGCTTGATATTGAGCCTCACGCTCCTGAAGGAGTTGAACAAAACTCTCCAGTTCCCGAATGCGATACTCCTTCTCTTCCAAATCCCTCCGGAGTCGCTCAGCTTCTTTTTCAAGATCGATGGAAGCCGGTGAAGGTGATGTTGGTGCTGATGCTTCAACGACAACAGCACGAGATTGAAGAATAGGTGCTTCTTGAGCAACTTGCATGAGGCTACTGTCCATCATCAAAGATTGGCTCATTGGATCATCCCCAAGACGGTTCTTGTACTCAGCAATCTTATCATTCTTTTGTTTAATAGCTTTCATTGCCTTCTTCAACTTTTCTTCAAAACCCCGACATTTTGTAGTGACGATCGTGAACTCTTCTCGAGTTTTGCTGAGCTGTTGTTCCAGTTCCTCAAGTTTTTGGTTTGTGGCGGCGGTTGCAGCTGTGGTAGGAGGATCGTCGAGAAGAATCGGGACGTCGTCATCTCCCCAACCGTCTCCTGCTGGTTGAGTGACAGCTACAGCTTCTACTTGCTGCATTTGTTGCTCAATCTCCTTTTAAAAAGATTGATAAAAAAATTGGGTTATTTTAATAAACGTTTGAATTTTTATCCGAAAAAAATTTAAAATAGGAGGAGTACCTTTTCAATCAGTTGTTGACGAACTTGTTCCAGCTCCTTTAGAACCTCATTTAATTTTTCTGTATTGGTTTCCTTTTCTACTCCAAGCTGCTCAAGAGTTTGCTGATAGGTTTGCATCTGCTCATTATTTCTATTGATCAACTGCTCCAGATCGAGATGCTTTTGGGAGAGGATATTTATTTCCTTATCCTTTTCATCGAGTTGTTCCTTCAGCTCAGCAATTTGGGGGTCTTCTGTGAAGCCTTCGTCGGGATCAGGGATTTGGGGAGTGTCATCCGACCACCCATCACATTTGTCGATTTCTACAAGAGCAAGAGCTTCAGCGGCGGATGCAGCTGCTGAAGCAGATTCTTCTTGTTGCTTAGCTGATGTTTCCTCCAGTTGGAGGTATTTCTGCTCGAGAAGTTCATAGCGGGAGGAGAGCTCGTCGGCTCCTTTACGGTGGGTAAGGAGCTCATCGGATAACTGGTCGTTTTCTTTTTGGAGGAGTTCTAGCTTCTCTTCCCAGGCGATGGTGGTGAGAGCTAGTTCTATACGCTCGCTTTCCGAACGTTTCAGCTCCTCTAGTTCTCTTTCAAGAAAGTCTATCTTGTCTTGGGAGAGTGATAGTTCTGTTAAAACAAGAAAACCGAATTCATATTAAGAGTTTGAATAATTTTTAAATACGGGGAGGGAAATTCTTCCCAAGTGACACTCGGTAATGAAATCCGAGAAAATATCCCGGAATGCTTAGAAATTACTTAAAATAATTTTAAAATATTTATTTCAGTAAAACCAGTGATTCCCCTAAATTATCCCCAGATATTACATCCCCGGGGTAGGGAATAATTTAAACCCCGTTTTTAATATATTTCTTACCTTCTTCCATTTTGCCCATCTTCTCCTCACTCTCTTTTAGTTTAGCAGCATTCTCATCAACTTTATCGTCTGATTTCCTTCCTAAAACGGAAACCAATAGAAAACAATGTCAATTAAACTTTTAAATAACTAAAAATTACACCCACTACATTAAAAATACCAACTACAACTACACATTTATCTTTCACCCTACGACTAACGAAAAGGAAATTATTGTTAATAATTAAAAGCATGCTCGCGTTACAGAAAGAAGCAAAAGAAGTTAGGTCAATCTGTCAAAGGTCAACATTTACAATATTTTTTACCATAGTTGTCGGAAGAATCGCCAACCAAATCACCACCACCTTGAAGATAAGCAGCAAGGCAAATAATTTACTTTACTTTTTCCTCCCACTGCTACCTTCACCAGAAGAATAGGAAAGTTGTTTTGTTAAAAAATTACAGGATGAATAAGATAGATTGATAGATAAAGATAAGCAAGAGTTTTGTCAGCTGTAGGATAATTTAATTAAATAATTTAAAATGCAACTTAAAAATACAAGCAGCGCGTCATTACCACGATGATCGATAAATAAATAAATAATTAATTAATATTGATTGATTGAAATGGTAGCTTTTGCGGAGGAGTAGGAGACTTTGGTCAATTTACCTTGCTGCTTATCCTCATCACTATCATCGGCATCAACCAGTTGCAGAAGTAGATTACCTTTCTCCAACTCCAACTCTGCTATTCGGTCCTCAAGCCCCTTTTTTGTTTCCAGCCAGTCATCATCCTCCTAAAATAAATAAGAAATGGAATTAAAAATCATCCTCTTTCTCTTTAAATTATTACGTAGATGTTGAATGTTGATATTTTAATTTATTTACCAGCGGAGGCGGAATCCCAAAAGGATCAGAAGCTAACGACGCTGCAGTTTCCTGTGTGAAGAAATTCAGCGGAGCAGAAGCCTCTTCGACCTGCTCTTCCTTCCTCTTTTGAATCTCCTCTAGCTGTTGCTCCTGGATCCTCTGCAATTCTCCCACTTGCTCTTGCTGCTTCCTCTTCATTTCTTCCACCAGCTGTTGCTGTTTCCGCTCCGCTTCCTCCATCAGCTTTTGTTGTTCCTTCTTAACTTCCTCAAACTTGTCATCTTGTTCCCTCTTGACATCTTCCATCTGATCCTTCAACAACTGCATATCGACTTCCCACTGAACCCTTTCATTTTCCACTTGCTCCATCTCTTCCTTCAGGGCCCGGAGCTCGTCTTCAAGTTTCTCTTTTTCCCTTTCCAGCTCCCCCACAGCTTCCTTCCTCTCCCCTTTCATTTCTTCCTTTTCCTTCTCCAACACTCTATTTCTCTCCTCCTTCACTTCGAGCTCACCAATAACCCTTTCCTTCTCTTCCTTTTCCATCTCCACCTCCCGCTCAGAAACCAGGAGACGATCCTTCAGTTCTTCAATCTCTTCTTTAAGATCTTCCTTCTCTTCTCTCAAAACTTCGAGCTCCTTCTCCAACTTTTCTTTCTCTTCCCCAAGGCCCCGTTTCAGCTTCCCATTTTCCTCCTTCAACTCCTCCAGCTCGAGTTCCAGCCTCATTTTCTCTTCCTTCAGTTCCACCAGCTGATCTTTGACTCCCACTCGATTTTCCTCGAGTTCTTCCCTCAACTTTCGGATCTGCTTCTCCAAAAATGTTTCCTGCTCTTTCCACCGCTGCTCACTGGAGTTATAACTTTCTGTAACTTGTCGGAGTCTCTCACTTGTCTCCATAATACTTCGGTCCTTCTCCTCCAAATTTTGCTTGAGCTTTTCAAGAGCTTGAGCCTCGGAATTAACCTTATGTTTCAGTTCCTTCTCACAGTCTTCAAGTGATCTGGTCAGGTCCCGCTGTGACTTTTCCAGCTCAATGATTTTCGCCTCTTTTTGAAGGAGGAGACGCTCCTTTAGCACCAGTTCTTCAGAATACTTTTCAGCTAGCTCCACGGGCGTTGGCATCACCACAGAAAAATCTTGCTCTGAGCCACCCCCTCCGGTGTCAAAGTCTGAGAGGTCGAGACCACCCAAACCACCGCCGCCGCCAGAAGTGTCCAACTCATCGTCCCGCATTGGACTCCAGACGGAGAGGAACTCAATATCAGTTCTCTTTTCGGATTTGGCTCGGCTAAAAACCAAAACAAACGAAAACTACAAAATGTTTTCTACACTTTTAAATTTTATATGAAGGGTTTTTATCAAAATTACTTTTCAGTACAGCGCTGATCCTCCAAAAGCATCTTTTTAACCTCTCCAGTCCACTTCCGGATGGAGGTGATGTCGCTAATATCACTCATTGGGCTTCCGTAAGGAGTAAAGATGGGACTTTCGGGGTCGTTCAGGCTAGGAATCGTTTGGGAGGTGGTCATCCCAGTGGAGGGCTGAGAGGAACCTGCTTCTTCATCATCTTCATCGTCACTCACCTTTTAAAATAAAATGTAAGTTTATTTTCATTAAAATCCATTCATAAATCAATCACAGCTGATGATTTTTATTAGGATCAACTATCTACCTCTTGATCGTGATAATCCCCTTCTTTTTCATCGAATAGGAGGGAATCCTCCAATGAAACTCTTTTAGAACTACTTCTGGAACCCTGCTGACAAATAATAACATCAAAATTATTATAAATCTCACTAAAAACTAATTAAGAACATGATCATTAACGGATACTTCAGTTCATTATTTAATTTCACCTGAAGATCTATGTCTACATCATCCTCAGCAGCACCAGTCCCAGGCGGGCCTTTGGGTCGGGCCCCTGCCATGATTAGAGATTGATTAGTTACTAAATTGCGTCGTTTTTAACCAAACAGCACCACAAAGTAGATGAGCAGTCTTTCCATTCAGACTGATTGAGAGAAAGAGGAGGATTCTTGGCACTTTTGATGATGATCCAAAATCAGACCAGGGAAATCTCGTTCGCTATCAAATCACAAGATAATCCCAATCAGCCGTTATTTTTGTTAGCTTCAGAGGTTCCCACAGAAATCAATTCCTTAGGATTTGATCAAACATATTTTTGTCAACAAAAAACTTACTTACTCGCTCGTCGTGCCTACCTACTTTTTTAAAGTTGAACCAAAGCCAAACCACTCACTCAGGTCGGCATTTTAAATTTTCGGACTTGAAATGTCAATAAAATTAACTGTAAATGAGTGGATTGCGTGGAATATAAAAATAAAATTTAATTACAGTATTAAATTAATTTCTAGTGACGAAAGAGGGACTTTACACAATCACTATTCACAATATCACCATCTCCTCTTGTTGATGATGATAGATTCATTTGAACGAGATCCCAAAAGTGGATGTGTGTGTACAATGTGATGTGATGTGATGACGACGACTGGCCATATGGTAAAGAGAGCTACCGTATCTCCGTTCTTGTGTATTATGTTTGTAAGAATATAAGTGGTACCCCGTAGCACTCTTTAGGAAATTTGGAATCTTTGAGATTTTTTGTTGGGGCGACTTGATTTTATTTCATAATTATTCAAAATAATAAGTTTAACGCTGCAAAATCATGCAATTTAACGTGAATAAGTGAATTTGAGGCTGTAAATTGTTCTCAGTTAGTTAAAATTAGTTCAAATATCGTTTAAAAACAATTTTAGAAACACCCTTCAGCACACAATTTGAAAGCTATTTGCTACCTTAAATACTCTTGATAGCTAAATGATTTTATTTATGTTTCCTAAAAAATGGATGGATTTGAAGATTCCTTTGCTGAAAATTGTTATGACAATAAACAGGCATTTCAAAATAAAGTGATTTTAAAATACCACCTGCCTGTACCTAACTTTGACATTTAAACCATTTTTTCGTGCTGCAGGGAGGCTCACAACACACCTCCTTCGTCGATCTTTATTCACGAAGCCAGTTCTGCAGCTGAATTTTACTGCAAAAAAAACTACTAAATGAATACCTAAATCTAAACCAAGTACAAATTCCACCTGATTATATCTTCTTTATGTAAAAAAAAATATGATAGTAAACAGCTTCTTTTCATACAAAAGATGCGTAATTTCATATGCCGCATAGGTACATTACCTTACAAACATGAAACATATGTATTGTATAGTAATTTGTGATGCACTGCATATCAAAATGTTGCTGTAGAGCTGCAAAGAGAATCTTGACAAAAGAACCCAAATCCCATAAATGCCACGTTGGCTGCCTACTCCACACGTCAATCCTCTCTCATCTCATTTCATACTCATCTATAGATTATGTTGAATGTACGGCCTTTGTCTCAAACCAAACCACAACGCAGTTTAGTTTTCATGTAAAAAACCTTTTTTTATCTTTCCTCATGCAAATGACTACTTTATCACTTTTTCACTTCTTGTTTTGTTCCATAGCGTCATAATTTATCAAAAATGGTCACGCTTTATTCACACAAAAAGAAACCACAAATAAATATTAATATTATAATCACGATCATTGACCATCCTCAAACATCTATCAGGGAATGTCCAGTCTTCACATTTATATCATTGTCAACCAGCCCCTCATAATTATTTAAGGTGAGAGGCCGAGGAAACATCCGGTCTGTAATCCCCGCCTTCTGGAACGCAACTTGAGCACAAGATCTCAAATTAACTAATGAACTTATCAGGTCCAAATCTCCAAAAATCATTCCATAATTCGTTTGTTTTTCCGCAGTCCTTTAAAAAAACAAGTGAGTTCAAGATAAGTTATTTAGAGTTATTCAAAATATTTAAATAAAAAATCGCATAATAATAATTTTATTTAAAAAAAACTCACCACCAATCCTTCAGCACCTCAGTAAAATCATTTCTAAAAGCCAAATGATAATCTGTAATCCACTTGCTCTTACTCTCCGACGTTTTATAGCAAACTCCCACCACCAATTGGTGCATAAACCAGAGTCCATCCATAATATAATCAAGCTCTTGCTGGTCTAGAAGCTCCGCCTCAAGAAAAATCGGGTATTCATCCCCATCCTCCCCTTTATAATATCTGACGAAGTCCCCCACATTATTCATTTCAAATTGCTCCTCCTCCTCCCCACATTTTCCATACATGTCCTTCATCGTCTCCCAAAATTGTTGAGAAATGGGACTCAGCTTCGTTTCATTGGCACTATGGTAAAAGATCATGATAAAGTTCATCAACAAATTGACATATTCTCTTGGAACAAACTCATCCGCGCAAAATTTTTGGGTTAGGTAGCCCATCCCCTTGACATGAGGCACGCGCCAGCTGCTTTCCTCCCGAATTTTCAAGCCGTCTGCGTATTCCTTCCAAAATTTATATTTCTGGGTGTCCTTGATGAGCTCCTGTACCTCTGGATCTGTTAAGCCACCTTCCTCAAAGGAGATTTTGACTGGTTCTCCATTACATCTTCCTTTCTTCTCTCCTGTTGATTCAGTAGGGATTTCAGTAGCTTCTGGCGTAGTTTCCGGCATTTCTGTTGGTGCTGGCTTGTCTTCATAACAAATAAAAAAGTTGGGGAGGTCGCAAACAACTGGGCGCACGTAAAAGGCGGACTTTTCACTCCCACCGCCGATGAGAAGCATGCATTTTTCATCTGCTGGGTTTTCCACCTTGACGATTCCATCCTCGATTTCAGGAAGCCACTCAAAATGTCCCTCATTCTCATTATATTCCCATTCCATCCCATCCTCAAATTTGAATTGGTTCCCGACTCCGTAACCATCAGGGAAATAGCCAGAGGTCCAAGAAATTCCCATCCATCTCTTCCCACCAATGGCGTTCCGGTAGGTGGTGATGAGCTCTGTGCGTAAATCGTCTGTTTCATCAGGGTCGTCTTTGATAAAGTCGAGGAGTTCGTAGTAGAAGGAATTACAGTAGCTTTTGGCTTCGGAGAAGGATTTCTGTGGGGAAAAAAATTCGTTACATTTTTTCTTTCTTTCGTAAAACATGAAAACAAATATATTTTTAAATTCCTCCGCACCTGCATCGTACTCCCGAAATAATGTCGCCGGGAAGTTGACCCTACTGTAAATATCTTATCCTCCTGCTCACTTTCAAGGATTCCGAGTGGAGAGTTGTAATAACAAGGAGTGTCTCTTGGATACTCGCAAAGAGGAACGGAAGTCTTGGGCTCGTTGCAAAACTGACTCGCGTGGTAACAAAGGGGAGGATATCCTTCGCATTGTAAACTCAAACAATTTTTCAGCTCGTTCTGTAATAGAAATAAAATTAAAATTATTAAAAAATTAACTTATTAAAATAATTTTAATTTTAAAGCGTTTTAAACTAAAAAATACGTACGTAGTAGTCATTTCGCCTTTCCAGATTAAAAACTTGGAGAGGCAACGTTGTATTTGTAGTTGTATCAGCAAATACTCCTTCTTTATAGACGTCAAAGCCTCCCAAAGCGAATTTAAACAGTAATTTATTCCTGCTCAGTTGTCTCCCTGAAATAAATAACAAATTATTTGAATTAATTAAACTCCCTTTTGTTTTATTGCAAATAAATTCAATAATAATTCTTAAATTTTAAAACATTTTTTACCTTGCACAACGTCAGTAGCCAAATAAGTCAAATCATGAAAGGTCATTATGACAGCCGGCTCTAATCCCAACTTCCTACAAGCTTGATAAGCATTTAAGTGACTGACATAAAATATATCTTTGGGCATCAAGTACTTGGAGTTTGGTCCTGTTCTGATAAACTGCGTGTCTTGAAACAAAGGCTGGGTACAATTAGAATTATTGGGATCATCCAACGCTCCAATATCACCCACCCGACCGGATATAGCTTCCAAATTGTCCTGGATACAAGGATGATTCCATGGAAACATGCAGACTGCCCCGCTCTTCTTAGCTGCTGGAGTGTAACGCCACTCTCCCGTGGGGTCTATGGCTACAGCGACATCACCTCCCTTAAAAACAAAAAACAGTTTAAAAATTCACCCAAAATTCGTATAAACTCGCATACTTTTAAATTTCTGTTACCTCATAACTCCCATAAATTACTGGTGGTTGCCATGTCAACGCTATTCCGTCTGGTGTCACCAAATTAAGTCCATCGTGCATTGCTCCAATCCAATATTGTTTTTGACCGGCGTCTAAAATAAATATAAAGTTGCCAAAAAATAAGGAATGCCTTTTAAATACAAAATTCGAATATTTTAATTATCATAAAGGAAATGCTTACGTTCTGCTAGGTCAGTAAACCTCGCTTGATCCCCAGGGGAAGTTATTTCAGCTACCATAAATCCATTTTGATTGCAAATCCTAGCAGCATCAGGGAAAGAAACGGGGTCATCATCTTTTGGTATCCAATACTTGGTTACTGCAAACCGGCGCATGGTGTCTTCACAGGAGTTCCCATCCAGGTCCACGCATCTGTTGCAATCTCCATCTGTTATTCAAAAAGACAAAAAGATGTTTTTTATGTTAAAAATAAATCATTTAAAAAATATTTCTCTTCCATTTTTAAATGACCAACTTCCAAACTACTTACCTTCAGAAGCATTCCCTTGCTGGATCAAAATACTCGTGAAGATTAGGTGAAGCGTTATCAACCGTAGTATCCACAAGGTTAAAGCAGGTTCTATGGGTATCCATGACATTTTGAAAAAAAAATAATTAGTTATTTAAAATATGGTGGTAGAAACGAAAAGATAGGGGACAATTTTAGGTGTCTGAAGAGAAGAAAAATGGCTAAACTTTAGATCAATTACCTGATTACGTAGGCTAAACCCATTGTCTTAATTTCCAGGAAGGTGGGAGGTTGACGACTTGGGTACTTGGCATGATGCCAACTCGTTGACAGCCGCTAGTTGACTTTGATTTTGACTTGGTTTGGTGATGAAATGATCGTTGCTTTTTAGCATGAGACTCTGGTTGCACTTTTTTACATAGAATTTTATACGCTTTTTAGGGAAACGAGTGATGTACTTTGATGTCTGGTCAACAAACATGTACATTTTAAATTTTTAACCAGTTTGAGTTAACTAATAAGAGAATTTAATTTAATTGTCGTGGCCAGCAAATCCATTCAGACAGCAAAAGTTGTTTTTATTCTTGGCTGAAGAGTCTACGTCTTTTTGGTATATATACGCAATGCTGAGTGGATTCCTGAGCATGATGATGATGATGATATGATGACGATGTCCTTCAAGAAAGCAGGAGAGTATGCAATGCAATTTGATGCTAGTACGCGTACGGCTCGGCCGGGTATATATACCTAGCAAGTGGTAAACCTATTCTGCAAGATGGATATAAAGTATAAAGGCTTTGGTTTTTATAGCTGCACTGATATACGGCTGTGTATATAGCTATACACTATCATCAACATCATCATCATCATCATCATGAAGCAACAAAGAAGAATGGAGAGTATTTTATGTAGGTACGATACTGGCGTGCAATGCTTATGAAAAGATGTTGGATTTGCCTGCAATACATTGGATGTACATTCTCTCCTTTTCTTGTGAGTTAACTTCTATAAACCTTTTTTAATTACAAGCCAATTGATGCACAATTTCAGCTAATTAATAGCATATCATAAGTTCATTTTCTGTCGATGATGTTATTAATTGTAGATTAACAACGATATTTTCACGTCGCGTATGAATATGAGCATCATCATCATCATATATCAAACCCCTCCTTCCTTTCAGTTTGTTAAAATTGATTCAAGGTCAATTTTATTTTATTACCGTGACGTTACAAACAATAACCCTATTGTTCATTGAGAAACGCAATTTACCTGCATCGGATAATAATTTTCTCATGTATTGCGCACCAGTTTTGGCTGCTGCTTTAACTTACATTATTTTTATACAATCTCAAAAGTTTCCAAAAAAAAATAAAAAATGGCAGTGAAATTTAGTAGCACTGGAGGAGAAACAGAAACCGGTTCGATTCGGATTCTGATGTGCAAGAAAGTCCTGGTTTTTACTGCAATGTGTTTCCTCTTCGCCGTAATGGTTTTCTTCTGCGCTTCAAGTGGTACTGGTACTTGGTCTATATTTTGGTTCTTTTATTTAGTGATTTTATTTCAGGTTTAGCTATTGAAAATAATATGGTCTGCTTTAATTTACAGGCATGGAAATGATAAATGCTAGCCAAGAGCTTGATGAAGGGAAGGTTCCGGTTCCAGCACGAGTTTCAAGGAGTATTGATGGGAAACTTTTTCCGGAACCAGGGAAAACTGTTGATAACAATGTTATACAAAGAAACGTTGTGGTTGGATTTGGATTCGACCCCATCTATTTACAAGATAAGCATAAGTCTGCGTCAACACGTCGAGTGAAAAAGGGTACGTGCGTAGAATAAAACGATTGCATTCAATCATCACAAATCCATAATTTATTTATTGTAGTGTTGAAGTCGGACGAGTATTGGAAGTTCCTGAACGAGCAAGAATCTTCGGGGAAAGCTGAAATGAGGATAAAACCGGATGCTCAAGTGTTTCTTTAAGCTCAACATGAACTATGAACAATGTAGCTTGCAATTGCAATGCAAATATGCACCAAAGTATCGTCTCATTAAAAATTAAAAGTTAAGGTATAGATTCTTAACGTTCAATAAATATCATAAAATACTTTTTTGAGTGTTGAATTTAATCGAATTTTGCTATATTTTTTCTGTTCTCATTCAACAACGACAACACGTTACGTTTTAGACGTTGCTGAAGACATGGCTTTTGTTCTTGCCTTTCTGTTTTTTTTTCTAAATGGCTCGTAAATGTGATGGTATTTATTGCATTGATTCCCCCTCCTCTCTCTCCAGGCTGGATTTTTTCAAGGCATGGTTTCAATATATACATACATGTAAACACGAATTGGATAGGATTATATATTGTAATTTAATCAAATTTGTTGCTGGTCATATAGCATACAAGGTGGAGATGGATGAATGAATTTATCTGATATGAATGCGGCTAGACTTAGTAAACTTTTTTCCTCTTGTAAACCAACTGTAGGGAAGTGGAAAGTACATAGAGGGTTTTGTATATTTCTTGGCAAGCAAGTCGCCAGTTCCATTATGGAATTAAACCTTTTGAGAATTCCTGAAAGACGGCATGGTATGTGTAAGGGATTAAAAACTAAAGCGTCAATGAGGCAACAGTGCGTTCTATTCTCGATGTTTTAAGGGAACAGGACCTGAGTAAAGTAAAGTAAACTAAAGACGAGAAAGGCAATGTAATGTAATGCTATTTTGTACAAGTGCATTGATTTCATTCAGGTACAAAGCCCGAAATAGAAACAGATGCTATTCTACTGCATTTCATAAATCCTTTTCATTTCACACACACCCTAGTTGCTTCTAAACCAGTTCCTTTTAGTGACTTGAATTTAACGTTTCTGAATGAGACTGCATCGCAGTACTAAATTGTCACCTTGAGCAGCTACACTCCACTTTCTGCTATCACAAGAAAAATTCAAGTAGTTTTAGACTGAGCTGAGCTTTCAGGCTTTCTTGGAAATCGTAATAGAAATGGAGGAGAGAAATTTATTATGTGATTTGTGTTCTAAGCCGGCATCCTCGTGGGGTAGGGATGGAAATCATGATGGAAACTCTTCCAAAAAAAATATTCAGTTACTCTCAAAGTTTTTAAAGATTCCTTCCAGGTTTGCCGAAGTGGGTGGAAATTTAGTGATTTGTAATCACTGTTTTGATTTGGGGGAATCTTTTTGTGAATTGTACTCTCAATGGGAGTATTTGAGACTCCAGTTAGAATGGAGGGTGAGAGAATTATTTGACATTATTTCTGATGTGGTTCAAACTTCTCCCGCAAGTGATGAGAATGATATGGTTGGTCTTGGTGGTGACATAACTGGAGTTTCCAGTGAAATTAAAAATTTAAGAAGGGAACTTTTAAAGGGTTGCAAAAACAAGTTGAATTCTTCCTTACCAAGAATCGCGTTACAGAAGGTTACCAGAGAAAAAGAAAAGGAACTACCAGTCGTGGAAAATACGTCAATAAAATGTGCAGCTTTATCCACGAGAAGCTTCTCGGATAGTGACAAGCTCCAATTTATGATTGGGATGTTGATGAGCTTTGTTGCTGTTTCCCATTTATCTATTTCATTTGACTCTCAAAAGAGTTCCAAGACCCACAATCAGCCACAGCAGGAAAGTAGAAATTTGAGGTTTGATCAACAACTTCAAACAAACAGCACTACAGATGAAAAGCAAGCGGAAAATGAAAATGGTAATGAAAATTAACTCTGAATTTTAAAAACTCGCTTTACTAATAAATTATATTATTTTACTACCACTAAAATATCCAGTTGGATTTACTACCTAAATTTTATGGTGGCTAATGATGATGATATTGATGATGATAATGATTTGATAATAATTAGTAATACGGATTATTTTAATTTTTAATGGAGGCGCAGTCCCATCAATGATTCCAAATAAAAGGAAGCGCCCATCTACCCCAGAAGTAGTTGATCTAGAGAAGAACGTGGACAAGGAGTTCAAGTGTTCAAAATGTGCAAAAGAATTTGACGAAGAAATCTGGCTTAATGTCCACATCCAGGTTCACCACAGCACCTTATCTAGACAGGACGAGCAACATATTGATAACAGCATGAACGACATCAGCATTGATCCCGACCCTGAAACTGCAAGAGAAACAATTTCAGTTTGCCAATCCAATTCTGTTCCGAACGCTACCCCTCGTTCCTCAAATTGTCACATTTGCCAATCTACCTTTGATTCTCAAGTTCTTTTAGCCCTACACCTCAGAGATGTTCACCAAATCCAGGCTTCCTTTGAGTGTCCTCTTTGCGGAAGCAGAAAGAAATGTGCAAGAAAATTCCGAGCGCACATGAAACTGGTTCACAACACAGTTTCAGGCCTTCCTGGTTCTTTCAAGTGTCCAAAATGCGAAGAACGATACACAAATGATGTTGGGCTCAAGGTTCATCTTGCAAAAACTCATCAATTTTATCTTGGTCGCCTCCGCTTAAAATGTGTGAAATGTTCTCAGCGGTTTGTATCTAAGGCCAAATTACAAACCCACACTTATCAAATGCATGAGCGAAACCAAAATGAACAGCGGATGAAGAGGTTTAGAAAAATTACAAGTAGGAAAAAATCAACAGCAGCATCCTCATCGTTTGCATTACCTGCTTCTAATTCCTCCATCCGCATGGAAACGGTTGTTCCACCAGGCCCTTCTACTTCAAAGGCAACCATACTTCCCACGAAAAACAAACCAGGCCAGAGTAAAAGTTTCCATTGTGACTTTGAAGGCTGTATCCAGCAATTTAAGACAACGTTTAATTTGAAAAGACACCAGAGGGTGCACACCAGAGAAAAGCCTTATCAATGCTGGTGGCCTGGCTGCAGCTCCATGTTTACAACTAGTGACAACCGATTGAGACATTATAGGAGCATGCATTCAATTGACAAAGGTTTACCACAAAATAGTAAGGAACATGAGCAGCGAGTGACTACAAAGTTAATGCATATGCACATCAAAGGATTGAGTGAAGGAGTAAAAATGTTACGAAAAAGAACCAACAAAAAATTGAAACAGGATGGCAGTCGATGAATTTTTTTTAGGCAAATCATTAGCAAGTATTAAGTGACGTGGAAACGATGACTTCAGGATAAAATGTTGTTTTCGAAATATTCATTAGAACAAGAATTAATCATTTTATTATGCATGCATTTTGTTATTTATAGCACCTACATATTTTCTAGCTGTTAAAAATTTGAAGTGCGTTTTTGTTTTTACATGTTTTGCTGATTTACCAAAACATTGAATGAACTATATTTAAGCTATTGTAGTTTTGTATGGTTTCCTTTTATCTTTTTTATAATATTTTCAAAAGCACCTACAACGTAGAGTAGAATTGATTTATAAAGACGAAAATGTTCTTTATTAAGCAAATCAAAGCAATAAAATAATATATTTTTTTAAATCTTCGGATTATCCATCTTTAAAAAACAAATTATTGCCCACATGAATTTTGGGCACTTGTATGAAGACCACCAGATTTCTTTTAAAACATAATAAATCATAGCCTTGAAATCGGTTGACATGAATTGCATTAGTAAACCATTAAATAAACCAGGTTGAAAATAACGAAAATCTAAGTTAAAGAACTGAATTTAAAAAGTCTATAATATAAAAAATTTAAAGCTTTCTCCTACAAATTGTTAGGTCAAACCTACAAAGCATCAAGTTTTTTTCGAAAATTAGGCGACTTTCTGGTTGCTTAGACTTTTAGTAATCAAAAGGATATAATGATTGCATAAGAAGCTACTTTTCTAAGGATTTGCCCTAAGTTTTTTTAACCTTCCAGCTATTGTTGGGATCATTGATCCATTTATTATGGATCAAGACCCAATCAACACAGAATTTCGAGACGTTATCCCCGAACTACCAAGGCGATTCACTGGTTTTTATGGTGTAGGTGTCTTTATAGGAGCAATTTGCTGTGCCTCCTTTCTTCTCCTCTCTTGCTGACAAGTATTTGAGGCTGAGACGAAAGCTAATTATTAACTAAGTTTGGATAAAACTCTGGCAAAAAACCCAACCCAAATTGAGAGTCTCATTCATGCTGTTCTTAAACCAATTTTTGTTACCTTGGAAAACTTGAATTTATGGCCTTGTCCCAAAGCTTCGAAAAATTTGGGTGATGATGGAAGATGAAGCGGATGCACCAAATAACTTTGCTGAGACACGGGTGGATTTATCAATAATTTCAAACTTCAAAAGGCGTCGCGAAACTCCAAATCAGTAACAAAAATGTGGAGATATTCATTCCTGGCATGACGGGCGTTGGAATGCTTCTATGTATCGCTTTGAATTATATTTTTGTAATTTTTCATAGCAGGGAAAAATTCCGATTTTTACTGTTAGCATCATCCTTTGTTTATATCTGTGTTAATATGCTCATCATATTTTTCTGCAAGCATGCCTCTATCTCACTAATAAATGTGAAGGAGACGCTTTTATTTTGTAAGGGAAGATTGAAAAGGAGCCGAGAATCATCTTTTATGACATGATATTGTTGTTTGTGAATGTAAATTTTAGACAGAATTAAAATATATCACACTTTCACTTACTTAAATAAAATTTATTTGAATTGATGTTGTTGCTAATAATCCATGGGAGTTATAATGTTGCTTTTTAACTCTACATTTGATTGAAGAGGGAATAATCTAGAAAGTAACCTCGAGATTGGGCAGATGTTTTTTTTGTAGAGTTAGTTATTGCTACTAAATAGTTTAACACAAAATATCAAGTTGGAACAGCAAAGTCGCTTATATTTACGGTACACTCAATAACGGAAAATCCTAGTTTTACAGGCCTGACCATTCCCTTGTTAGTAAACCAGAAAACACGCAAAAAATAAACCTCCTTCTGGAGTTGTGATAAGTGGGTGTATTTATTTACGCATTGGTTTCTGTACTGGATGCTGATGAATTGCTTACTTTCTTTGTGAAGGCTACAATACGCCCCCTAAGTGCTTTGCGCGTTTATTTCTCCAGAATTCTGTAAGCATTGCACAGGAAAGCAGATATGCAGTTACACCTTTTGAAGATGTTTTTATAATTTCATTCAAGAAAAGGTACACTCATGGATGCAGTGGAAAGTTAGATGCAAACGAGAGTAGAAAACGAGACTAGGAACTTTGTTCTATTCTGCTTTACTTTGATATAGCTTTCAAGTTAAATCTCGCTTTGTAAAACGAGTATGAGAAATGCACTTTTATAGTTGTTCATATCTGCCTGTGTAAACGAGTTCTCAAGGAAAGGGAGCTCAATGCATTTTACATTGCATAACTGAATTGTTGTTGTGTAGAAAAGCTGCGTTCTGAACTGATAAAAAATAGACATATTATTTTTAATACAATGGGTTGAGCTTCTAATGTAATGATTTCATTTCATTTTTTGGATAATTTGATAGAAATGGAGGAGAGAAGAAGTAATTTGGTGTGTCTTTTGTGCAACAGATCTGCATCCACTTTCAGTACAAATAATGATGGAAATTGTTCACAAATGTTCGCCAAGCTATTCTCCAAGTTTTTAAACATTCAGTCCAAATTGGAAGAACAGAACAGTAAAGAGCTTAGTAAGAAGTTTGTGACTTGTGATGACTGTTTTGAGCTGGGGAAATCTTTTTGTGTTTTGTACTCTGTACTGTGGAGGGTGAGGGAAGTATCTGACGTGATTAAATATGGGAGTCATATTTCTCCCGGAAGCGAGGAAGAACATGTGGCTGGTCTTGGTTACTCAAAGGAAGTTTCCAGTGGAATTAAAAGTTTGAGAGAGTTGTTTTTACTGGGTTGTAAAAAGAAGCTCAATTATGCACTACCAAGAATGGTATTGGAAAAAATTTCAGAAAAAGCGGAGGAAGACAAAGTGGTGGAAAATATTTCAACATAATGTGAAGTTTTATCCAGAAGAACTTCCTCAGATTGTCACAAGCTCCAATTTATGCTTGGGTCGTTGATGAGTTTTGTTGCTGTTTTCAATTTATCCATTCCATTTGATTCTCCAATTTTTTCCCGATGACATTTTGAAATTTTAAGCTCATTATGATGTTGACCTAACATAAATTAATACGCAATACCACTTAAAACTATTTCTGTTGAGAAATTATCTCTTTAACTGACTAGGGCCAGAACAAACAGTGCAAACTGACATGCAAACCACAGCCTAGGAGTCGGTTTCCGGATCCGTCAAATAGGTCTCATTATATGATCATTATGATCAAAGAAACTTGCAAGTGAAAGCATTAGGTAGGACTGGGAGCATGGATTAGAAGCTAAAAGGGTTGAATGGTTCCGATAGATGAGTGTTGGTACAAATATATCACCATTGTCAGAGTTCAAATAGGTTCTTAATAAGTAATCAGTGTGCTGTCTGGAAGTGGATTTTTATGAGTTCAAGCCAGACATGTCAATATTCAAGACGATTTCATATATAAATGGCTGAATTGAAAAAAGTTGGCAAACAATGACAATTTTGGACTTCAGATTGATAACATATTTCATGAGAACGACGTAAATACTTCGTCGGTAGTCGTTTTCCGGCAGTTTTCTTTTGATTGGAGGTCAAAAAACATTTGTATAGCAGTCAATATTACAAATACGTAAATCTACATGTGTAGAAAGCCATTTGAGATAGACATCACATTGCATTGATGTCATTGTTTGACATTGGGAGTCAAGGGAAAATTTTGATCGAGCATCTATGATCGTCGTTTTTCTTCGTTTGTCAAATAATAACCTACATGGATCGTAAATGGGATGAATGTATGTATTTATTGCATTGTTTCCCCCTCCGCTCTCTCCAAGCTGGATTTCTTGGATGTATGATAAAATCTATATATATGTAGACACGAGCTGGATTGTATAATATAATGTAAATGCAGCGCAGCGGGCCTATACTTTTCTCTTCAAGATACAACGAAAGATAGGCACCGACAGCGATGATGATGATGATAACGAAATTGGAAAAAGGGTTAACTTTCCTTCAACCATTGAAGGTTAGATGCAGCCATGTGGTCGTAATAGTGCCTTCGCAATGCTAAGCAACAGCACCAACACCAAACATTGGAATCGGAAAGGACGAGAACGAGACGAGATGGGCTATAAAACAGAAGCAGCGTAGGAACAAGGCATATTCTCTTCACATATTCATATGAGATACTGGCTAGCAAAATCCTGCTTTGTAAAATGAGCAACACACTTTTGTAATATTGAGTTTCGTTGAGCTCAGTACGTTTTCCATTTCCTGACTACATGGTTGTGCTGAACAGCCGTGCTCTGATGTTTTAAATAAAATAAACTATTTCTATAGTAAAACGGGTTTGCCTTTTAATTTATCAATACGTTTTGCAATTTTGGGTATTCTGTTAGAAATGGAGGAGAGACGGAGTAATTTAAAGTGTTTTTTGTGCGACAAACCCGCTTTCACTACTGACAGAAATAATGGAGGAGAAAAGTTTTCCAAAAAAATCATTCAGTTACTTTCAAAATTCTTGAAAATTCGTTCCAGATTTGAAGAAAAGGATAATAGCGATATTAGTAAGAAGCTTGTTACTTGTGATGACTGTTTTGAGCTGGGGAAATCTTTTTGCAATTTGTACTCTCAATGGGGGTATTTAAGACTCCAGTTGGAGTGGAGGATGAGAGAAGTATTTGACGTGATTAAAAACACGGGAGAAAGTTCTCTCGGAAGGGAGGAAAAATATGTAGATGGATTTTACAGTGAACTTAAAAATTTAAGAGGGGAAATTTTAAAGGGCTGTGAAAGGAAGTTGAATTCTTCCTTCCCAAAAATCCTGTTGCAGAAGACTCCAAAAGAAGAAGTGAAGGAAGAAGTTGTGGAAAATATTTCAATAAAATGTGAAGCTTTATACACAACAAGCTTCTCGGATAGTGACAACCTTTACTTTATGATTGGGTGGTTGATGAGCTTTGTTGATGTTTTCAATTTATCAATTCCGTTTGATTCTCAAAAGAGTTCCAACACTGACCATCGGCCACAGCAGGAAAGCAGATATTTGGGAATTAAAAAGCAAGGTAATGAATATTAATTATGAATTATGATTGTAATCATAATCAACTGATTTAGTCAAACAATATATTCTTTTAACATTGACTATTCACATGTGTTTTTTTTAAAAAATATTTCTTCATATTTCATATCACTAACTTTTGTTTTTACCAGATTTTTATTTAGTCCTTAATTTTTTAGTAGGCCAGCCAAAATTTCTACCAAATAAAATGAAGAAGAAGCAAAACTTTCTTGGCAGATTTATATATTATCTCTTGTTTTAAATTTAGGTAAACTCAAGAGGAAAGAGGCATTGCCTGACATAACGGTTGGCCCAAACTGTGATTCATACGAGGATGGTGACGGTGATGATAATAACTCTGTCAACCTTTTCCATTTGGCAGCCATCAATGGCACAGATTTTCAGTCACAGGAGTAGGTGTTTTCATTCTTATAAATCTGACTGCAAAGAACAAGAAGTTTTAAATATACCATGATCATTTTTATTTCATTTTGTTAGCAATAATCCACAAATCATCAATCAAAATGGTCATGAAAATTTTGAAGTTGGAAACACGACGATGAGGACAAAAGCTGAGTCGTCCCATCAAAACGCTGCCCACAACTCTAAAAGCCGTATGTGCTCTTATTGCTCAAAGGCTTTCTCAAATGGAAAAAAGTTGGCTTGCCACATTGGACTTGTTCACAATGTTCAACTTGCTGGCAATTCAAGATCCACTAAAACTGATTTCAGAAAGAGACCTGTGGCCACTGGAAGTACTTCCAGTACCAAGAAAGCAAAACTGATGAGCAGCGCCTCCATTAAATCCAAGGAGTTGAAGGTATTTACAAATGCGCTCAAATTAAATATTTATCCATTATGCTTTTGATAAAACTTGTCCTATTTATTTTATTATTTACAGTCCAAGACGCCTGGTGAAGAACTACCCAAATTATCATGTCCATTTTGCATGAGACCCTACAAATTTCAGTCCAGTTTGAACAAGCACAAGAGCAAATGTTGTGATAATAAAAAATATTACGACATTCTGAGAAGAAAGGAATTGGATGGCTCCATTTGTCCTTCGGAGGAAAGGAGTCTTTTATGCATTACCTATCGCACATTAGTGGATCCTGTCTCCAAAGAAAAGGTAATTACTAAATTACTATAACCAATTTTGGTAAACCAATATTGTTATACTCATTCATCCAGTTAATTAATTCAAATCCTTGTTTATACCTATCCAAAGATTGATCTCTCGCATGATACCAAATTCCCCTGCCCTTTTTGTTTGAGGTCATGGGCTCGACGGTATGTTTTAAAACAGCATTTGAAAAAGGATTGCAACAAAAAAAATAAATATGACACTAAATTAATGAAAAAGGTGTCCAAATTAAACGACTATCATCGTTAATACCTGTAATTAATGTTATACCAGCATTTTTATTAACTGGCTTTCCATTCGCACAACCGAGTTTCAAGCAATGTGGAAAAAGAAACAATTGGATGGATTGGATATCATACTCACACTCATGTCCATTTTCTTCACAATGCAGTGACACCAATTATGATTTCCTCTGTAGTTACTTCATTTGTGACTATCAATTATATTATATTATTTGAATAACTACATCATACTATTAGCTAAATAGTTTAAATGTGCTCTGGTTTCAATACAAGACTCACATGGAATGAACTCAACTGAGCTAAAAATTGTCAACAAATTTTTGTCTTCTTTGTGTGATGATTTACCTTGTTTCAAATAAATTGTGTGTTAATTTAAAATTCCATGAGACATGGTTTTTTTCTAAACTATTATCAAATGTCCAAGTACTATATAATATGCATGACACTATTGCGCAGTAAAAAATAGAACTGAAATTATTTTCCTTTCACTTTAAAAGTTTTTAATTGATAAATTCCCCATTTATGCTTACTATTTTTTATACTAATGTTTAGAGTTTACAGAAAATACTTTTCTTTATGAATATTTTTTGAAATCTGCAATAACAACATAAAAGTTGACTATTAACACTTGCTTATGCTGAATTATTTTTTCTTTTCTTGCTCCAAACCACGGAGCAGAACAATAATATCATGCTGCTAAGGCTCAGCAGCCCAGGAACACGTTTCCATTCGATTCTTATGAGGCTTCATGTGCATGTTTAAATATGTAATTGACTCCTGAAAAGTTGCGCTGGCAAATGCTACAAGTTGAAGCTACATCATGGGACTACTTGGAGCCCTGGGATTGGCATGCTTTCCCCATTTCCTTTTTGCAAGGTTTCCATGTCGAGCACCTGCCTCCCTTGCTTTGCAAGCGGCATTCCTCTCCACTTGGTTTTTGCGAGAAAAACAGCGACTCTGCACATTTTGGTTTTGGTGGGGCAGGAAAGGGCGATTGCAAATCTCACAGTGCATAATGTGCAGAGTGTTCTTGAAGAAAGTGTCAAAGAAGACTGAGCAGCGGCTACACGTAAAATTTGATCTTTTTGGTTGGCGTTGGCGCCTGATGCGTACACACTTAAGGATCTCATCTACAAAAATATAGAATAACATTTTTAAAAAGTATACAGATGTAATTTATTTTAATATTTTTATGTAATGTCCATCACAAACATACAGATTTTCTGTAGCCGGAACGGTATTAAAAATTTCAAAAACAAACAAAGAAAATCCTACCTCAGCAAAGCAAGTAAGAGTGTTTTAGAGAAAAATAAAGTCAATAGATGCAACCGTCTTTCCCCCAAGCCACGACAAATGAAAAGGTAATTTTTGCACAAAATTGCCAAAAACTACTACATAACGAAGTGGTTTTTCGTAATTGAGTTTTTCATTGAGTACTAATTAATGGGCTGGATGTATTGAGTTGGATTTGTTTAGATGTTTGGAATTAAAGTGAGACGTTGCAGGTAAAGTAGAAAGTAAAGAGAAATAGGTTTTGGGTTAGGGAGAAGAAGGATGGTTTGAAAAAAAACCTATAAAGGAAGTCGATTATATCGAGTGATGATAAAAGTTCAAGCTATGAGATCACCACCATCACCATTGCTTCTAGTACGACTAGGATTGCTGCTCTTCCTCTAGTTTTGAGTGAAGCAGGAGTGAATGTTGAGGTATACGTATATAGAAATGATGCGTATACAGCGATGATGATGATAATGAAAAGGAAAAAGGTTTAACTTTCCCTCAACCATGCAAGGCTAGATGCAGCTATAAATGACCATTTTTCCTTTAGATAATATTTTTACATCTATTGTTCATCCATAAGATGCAAAGAAAGGGCAGCAGACCAGGTCAGAAGTTTTGTTTCGTTGTGTTTTACTTTGATGGAGAGAAATATTATAAGTGGTAGTAGTACCTTGGTCTATATATCGTATACCGCAAAGATTATGTGTGACAGTGGTGCCTTGGTCTATATATCGTACAACGCAAGGTCATGCCACAATCATAATGCAATGCAACAGTACCAAACCCAAACATTGGAAGTGTCGAGAACGTTACGAGAAGGACCATAAAACAGAACCAGCATAGCAACAAGGCATATTCACTCCACATATTCATATATGAGATGTTGGCTAGATAAATTTCGCTTTGTAAAACGAGCAAAGCACTTTTGAGTGTGTTTGCACGTGTAAATAAATGATTCAGACCGTCAGAAAAACATGACAAAACACTTTATTTCCCTCTATAATTATATAGGGACGAAGTGTAAGTGACTCAACGCATAAAATATTATTAGAGTTCTTCTTTCTCTCCCCCTCTTCATTAATTCATTTGCTCTTTTAATGGTCTCTCGACATATAGCGACCAAGTTGGAATAATTGGAACAGAGAGAGAGATATAGCCTTGAGATATTTTATGAGTATTGGTTTTTTTGTGGCAAGAAAGACTAGTAAACCTGGCCGCTGTGCGGTGAAAGCATGAGGAGGGGAAAAGAAAGTAAAAACTCTAATGGTTTTTTATGTGTTATGTCGTTTACAACTTCATTTCCATCTAATTGTTTTTTTAAATGTGTGCCTTTCATTAATTATGATTGGGACTTTAATACGAGCTGTAGGGGTTGAATATATGGTATTAGTATGGAAAATGAATTTAAAATTAACTCGATCGTAAAAGCTTATTGACAAATGTTGTGAGTATGAAATTTATGCTTCGAAAGAAATGCACATTTCAGTTTTCCAGGTCCCTTTAATCTCTTTTTAGAACAGTACCAAAGGTACCGACAAATTGTCTCAAGCTGCCCCATTTGATAATTATGAGGACTATGGCTTCACCTAGGGCTAATGACTACTAATGACAGGGCTGAACGCAGCTGTCATTAGTAGCTATTGTATATTCAATGAAATTTTAATTATCACTCAATTTATTTGAAACAGGGGGACAAAACTTATTGACAATTTTTAGCTAAGTTGAGTTGAGTTTATGTTAGTTTTGTATAAAAACCAGGGCATAGATAGCTATGAGCATGATATAATTACAGATATACGCACGTGGTTTTCATTTTTGTGAGACCATACCGAGTAAACTGGTTTTGGTATACACGCTGGGCAGGCAGTAAATTTCAATTATCACTCTAAAGTCTACGCTTATTATGCACCTTTAGGTATATATTGAAAAGACTCAGGGTGTCGTCCGTCTGTCTGTCCACACGATAACTCGAAAACGGTTTCACTTTTTTGAATTCTGTTTTCACTAATCGATATCTTAGGTCAAAAGTAAGGTCGAGTTCGAAGATGGGTCAAATCGGTTCAGAGGGAACTACTGAGTCACAGGTCAGGTCAATGTTTTTTAATAATAAACTGCTGGTAAGCAGACCTAGATACGTAGCTGAACTGAGTGATGAATATGAATTCTAGGCGATGAATAGGAATTCTGGGTGATGAATATGAATTCTGGGTGATGAATAGGATTTCTTTGCGATGATTAGGAATACTGGGTGATGAATAAGACTATTTTTTAATTTTCGCGCTCAAAAACATTCAAAACTGCATGAAATACTGTTCATAGAGCACTACCACCATAAGCTATCGATTCAGCATATCAGATAACCTCTATATGCTGAGTTTCAGCCAAATCTCTGGATTTTTGAATTTTCGCGCCATAACTTTCAAACGCTTTGACCGATTTGGCTGAAAAGCAATACCAGCCGCACCCTTGAGGTGTACTACCTATGTGCCAAATTTGGTGGAAATCGGTCAACGCATGTCGACAGGAGAGTGCGGACAGACAGACAGACAGACGGACAGACAAACTTAGTAAAGTTATGACTACGCTGACTCAGATCAGCTACGTAATAAACTGCTGGTAAGCAGACCTAGAATGTAGCTGAATGGCATACACAGGAGACTAGCAATACTGGGTGGTGAATAGGATTTTTAGGCGATGAATGGGAATTCAGGGCAATGAATAGGAATACTGGGTGATGAATGGGACTATTTTTGAATTTTCGCGCTCAAAAACATTCAAATATGCATGAAATACTGTTCATAGAGCATTACCACCATAAGGAATCGATTCAGCACATCGAATAACCTCTACATACCGAGTTTCAGGAAAATCTATGGATGTTTTAATTTTCGCACCATAACTTTCAAACGCTTTGACCGATTTGGCTGAAAAGCAATACCAGGCAAGCTCTTGAGGTGTACTACCTATGTGCCAAATTTGGTGCCAATCGGTCAACGTATGTCGACAGGAGAGTGCGGACAGATAGACAGACGGACAGACAGTTTTAGTAAAACCATTACTTCGCTGAATGCTCTCGCTTCAGCTACGTAATAACCACAATAACAGCTAAATCGCAGTTTACAGACCTGACCATTCCCTCGTTAGTAAACCACGACACTGTCAAAAAATTAGTCTCCTTCTGGATAATAAGTGGGTTTAAATATTTACGCATTTTCTTCCGTACTGGATGCTGATAAATTGATTTCTTTATTTGGGAAGGTTATAATCCGACTGCCGAGTGCATTGCGTGTGTATTTCTCCATAATTCAGGAAGCAAGGCACAGGCAAGCAGATATTAGACATGTAGATACACCATTTGAAGAGTACATTCCTGGATGTAGTTGAAGGTTAGATGCAAACGAGAGAGCAGCAAACAACACAGAAACTTTGTTTCATTCTGCTTTACGTTTATATAGAGAAAGATTGTGTAAGGTAGTCGTGCCTTGGTTTATGTATCGTACATACGTCATGCAGCATATCGTATGCAGCGGTACCAAATCCTAGGCCAGCATCGGAAGTGACAAGGACGAGAAGGGATAAAACTGGTTTGTGAAATCGAAGCAGGAACAGGTCCTCTCCACATATTCAGATATGAGAAACTTTCAAGCTAAATCTCGCTTTGTAAAACGAATGCACTTTTGTAGTATTGAATGCCTGCCTGTGCCAAGGGTACTCAGCTCAATACAACTTCAGTACATCAACTGAATTGTAGTGATGATGAGCAGCTGCGCTCTGATCTCATAAAAATAATATGCTTATTATTATGAATATAATAGGTTGAGCTTTCAATTTTTTAAAAGTTTTTGGTTGACAGTTGACATTCTGATAGAAATGGAGAAGAGACGAAATAATTCAGTCTGTATTTTGTGTGACAAACCTGTAGTAGTTGGGGAGAGAAATAATGGGAGACAAAATTGTTTCAAGAAATTCATTCACTTATTCTCCAATTTTTTAACAATTCAACTAAAATTGGGAGAGGAAAACAGTAAAGAGTTTAGTAAGAAACTTTTGACTTGTGATGACTGTTTTGAGCTGGGGAAATCATGTTGTGATTTGTACTCTCGATGGGAGTATTTGAGACTCCAGTTGGAGTGGAGGGTGAGAGAAGTATCTGAAGTGATTAAATATGGGAGTCAAATGTCTCTCGGAAGCGATGAAGAAGATTTGGTTGGTCTTGGTGACTCAAAGGAAGCTTCCAGTAAAATTAAAAGTTTGCGAGACTTGTTTTTACTGGGTTGCAAACAGAAGCTGAATCATGCACTACCAAGAATCGTATTGCAAAAAATTCAAGAGGAAGAGAAGCAAGACCTAGGGGTGGAAAATATTTCAACAAAATGTCAAATTTTATCCAGAAGAACTTCCTCAGATTGTTACAAGCTCCAATTTATGCTTGGGTCGTTGATGAGTTTTGTTGCTGTTTTCAATTTATCCATTCCATTTGATTCTCAAAAGAGTTCCAAGTCTGACCATCAGCAACAAACGGAACAAATGTATCTGGGGATTGATAAGCAAGTACAAACAAGCTGCACTTCTGATGAAAAACAAGTGGAAAATGAAAATGGTAATGAAAATTATCTCTAAATTTTATGCTAGTTGATGATGATAATGAGTTTGATAATAATTTTTATATTTTTAATACAGTTGCCATCCCATCAGTGAATTCAAATAAAAAGAAGCATCAATCATCCCAGAAAATAGTTGATTTAGAGAAGAATTTAGGAAATGAGTTCACGTGTCCAAAATGTGCAAAAACATTTGACAAAAAGATCTGCCTCAATGTCCACCTCCAAGTTCACCACAGCTCGTTATCTAGACATGAGGAGCAACATATTGACAACAACATGAACGACGCTAACGACCGTAGCATTAATCCCGAGGTTGTAACTGCAGCAGAAATAATTTCAGCTCGCCAATCTAATTCTGTTCCACCAGCTATCCCTCGCTTATCAAATTGTCACATTTGCCAATCTACCTTTGATTCTCAAGTTCTTTTAACTCTACACCTCAGACAAGTTCACCGAATCCTGATACCCTTTGAGTTTCCTCTTTGTGGAAACAGAAAGAAATGCGCAGGACAATTCCGAGCGCACATGAAAGTGGTTCACAACACCGTTTCCGGCCTTCCTGGCTCTTTCAAGTGTCCCAAATGCGAAGAAAGATTCACAAATGAATCTGGACTCAAGATTCACCTTGTAAAAGCTCACCAATTTCATTCTTACCTAAAGAGGATGCATTCAACTGACAAAGGTTTTCCACAAAATATAAAGAAACTTGAGCAAAGATTATCTGCAAAGTTAATACATTTGAAAAGGCATAGGAATGGGGGGAGGTGTAAAAGTGTTACAAACAAGAACCAACAAGAACTTGAAACAGAGGGGCCGTCGACGAGTGGAAATCATTCGAGGTACAGCTACACCGAGTTTGAAATTACGGATGAAAATCAACAACAAAACGAAACACAAACTCACCCACAACCTCCAGTGGAGACGGAAACGCAAGCAAGTACAATGGACTCATCGGATAGCAAAGATCGACAAATGGTTGAAAGAGATCCGCTTCCATTTTCAAGCTGGAAATGTACGATTTGCCAAGCATGTTTTAGTAGTAGAGTGCAACTCACTGCACACATGAAAGGGAAGCATAATCAACCACCCTGTGTAAAATTAAAAAGTACTCCTTGTGCAAAAGAGACTGGAACATTTGAAGAATTTTTGTCTGAACTTTTGAATTTAATTTTTGAACCACATGATTTGGGCTCACCAAAAGATTTTGCAGAAGAAAGATGCTGGTGGTGGTAGTGAAAATAATGAGAAGGCAAGTAGCAGTCACACAGCTGCTCAGGTTCCCGTTGATGACTGAAGTGGGATGCAAAGAAAGTTATGTGACTCGGCAAGTTGTGATTGATCATCTCATCTTAGCACAAATACTATCATGAGAGGGTAAGGCGAACCAAATATTATGCAAGGGGAGACGACAATGAATAGATATCAATCCTCACATCCCGTAATAACAGTATCTATGTCCACTTTTCCTTTGCAGGCTCCTCAAGTTTGATATGGAGAGAAAGTGGAAGGCCTTATTTGTGTTCTTTACTCTTTTGAAACTGGAGATGAGGCTGAGTTCCAAATTCACTTTGAGACACATTATCAACAAATATAAAGTGCCTTGGAAACAAGGGCTTCACGATGAAAATGTTGTTTTAGAAGTTTTCATTAGAATCAAAATAAACCACAAAATCCATTGCACCCTTTTTCTAGCTCTTAAAATGTTTGTACTCATCGTCAGTATTTCAAATTTTTGCAAGTTTATCAAAATATTAAATATGATTATTAGTTATGTCATATTATTGTTGGCGTGTGATCCCTTTCATCTTTTTTAGAGCACTGTCAAAAATGCCGACAATGTAGAGAAAAATAAATTTGTAACGCAAAGTGTACAGTTCATTGTCGGAGCACATTAAAGCAAAACAATAAAATAATGTAACTTTTAAAAATTATCCTGATTATTAATCTGTTATTTTCTACATCTTGCCCTTTTGATTTTAATGCTATCGTCCGGATCTGGATGAATTCGTTAACAAACAGCATTTAATAAAGGATTGGTTTTTTCTTTCTCTCCCCCTTTTCATATTTGCTCTTTACATGCTCTCTCGGCATATAGCAGACAAGTTGTTGTACACACCAGATGGATGGAAAAAGTGGTACACAGAGTGAGAGCTTTTATGAGTGCTGTTTTTTTTATTACCAGACAACCCAGCATAACAACTCGACCGCTATATGCCGAGAGAGTATAGAAAAATGCAAATGAATTCAAAATCAACTCGATCGTAAAAGGATATGGACTAATGTGAGTATAAAATTTGTATTTCGAAAGAAAATCATACTTAGTTTCCCAGTTCCCTATCATGTTTTAGAGCAGTACCAAAAGTACTTAGGATTTATAGGATAGCATCAATTTAGGAGGGTAAAAGTGTATATTTATTTGAGCAATAAAACAATGCAATTTAAAAAAAATTATACTGATTATTGCATGTAGATTTACTTGTCGTCTCATTAGGATATCATGAAATTCATACGTACAATATGTTTTGCTGCTTAATAAAAACAGTAATGAATTCGAAAGTCCTGCAAAGACCGAGTTATTCCACCCAGATTTTTGCCCGTGCTTAATTATTTCATGCCAAGCTTATTTTTCTGGCGAAGAAAATCTTTCAGCACAAGTTGTGCAGCTCCAACAACGGAAACCGGGATGCTGCTGCTCGGTCATCATCATCATCATTGGCAAGGGTATCGTATTAGTTTGCAAATTGGAGTTAGGTATTGAGAAACTTTGATTTCCGTGTTCAAAATAATTGCCATCAGAATCAAAATGTGATTGCGAGGTTGCCAATGGGTTGATTTCCCTTTCGAAATCGTTGTGCAGCTTAACATGCCAATTAAGTCTTCCTTCGTTGGCGAACGTCATTGTACATTTCGGGCATTTGAGAAGTGGCGTTGATGATAACAAAAATTCTTGTGAAAATATACTTTCCATTTCCACAGCCACAAACTGGTTTGGTTTATTTGGTAACTGAACCATTGAAGCCTCTTCAACAGGTGGTGGCCACCAATAATTATCATTATCATATTGATCAACGTCCATTCTAACTTCACTGTCTTCAATTTCAGCTTCTTCTGACTCGATGAGAAAGCCGTTGCTCTCGGATTCATGACACGTTTGGGTGTTTTCATCTGCTTTCCTGACAATGGGAGGAACTGGACGATTCTGCATTGGTAGGGATAGGTAACAGACGGCAAGATAGCTCATAACATCTGGCAAAAAATCTCCTTTCTTTTGCTCTACTTTGCAAGCTGAAGCCCAGTTGTTGTCGCCCTATTCCGTTTTAATAAGAGAGAGCCTGTTAAAAACAACTTTCGGGAAGGCTGAATCCAATTTTTGGTTGCCTGCAAATTGCAATATGTAAAATAATTAGTAAATTTTAAATTTGATTTAAAAAGTTTTAATGAGATTTTTTGAGGGGTTTACTTACAATGCATCAATAAATCATTTCGTATGTTTTGAACAGCACCACAAACACTTTGGTCATCCACATCATCATCATCGTTGAACTCACATTTCGAATTATAAAAACGTGCAGATAATTGAATTGAATCAAATATCCTTTTAATTTTCCAGTTGAGCTGGAGTTCAATGAATTCTTGCTGAAAAAACAGGCCACAAAAACTTTCCGTTAATAGAAAACAGTTTGCGCAAGTATGCAGTCTAGTATTAGAATCTACCAAATTGGTTTTGATTTTTATGTATCGTGAAAAACACCGAAGGAATTTATTTAGTGAATTTTTTGAAGTTTTATTTTTCTTCAAGCAAAAAATGCATCGTGAATTTTGAGGTCTGGCATTAGTACCCATTTTAAATTTAATGAAATTGTCTTTTATCACTCAAATATACTTGATGACAAAGAAGACTAAATTTGTTGACAACTTGTAGCGCAGCCGAGTTCATTCCATGCCATGTGAATTTTGTATTATAACCAGAGCACATAGGAATAGGTATTGAAACACACGAAATCATGGAATTACGCATATACGCATGTAGCTTTTATTTTTCTGACACTATACCAAGTTGTCTGGTATACCTACACGCCACTCATCCAACTCAATAATCCAAAACTCTACATATATATTGCATCCGAACTGAAAGAGCAATGCAATGCAGTACTCAACCTTTAGCAGCATAGCAAGTTGATGTTGATGATGATGACCAACAATGAATGAAACTTCCGTCCTGATATTTGTGACTAGCAGGAAGCTACAATAGCTTACGTATTTCCCATCTCACCTCGCCAGCGGCCATACCACGTTAAACACACTAGTTCTCGTCCGATCACTGTATTAAAACAACGTCGGGCCCGGTTAGTACTTGGATGATGGATGACCTCCTAAGTACTGTTGGTTTATATTTTTGCTCATTTTTAAACTTTAAAGGATTCATAATAATTTAACTATTTTTTGAAGATGTGAACATGGCACATGGCATTACAGTCTCCTTCTAAAAAATACAGGAAAACGGCGTTTGTTACGTGAAACATCTTTCACCTTTTCCCTTATGCATACTGTAAGTGTAACATTAATAAACTGCTAGCAAGCAGGCCAGAGACGTAGCTGAAGAAGGCTATGAGTGATCACCTCCAAACCCCCTCCTCCCATGTCCACCAAATCTCCTCCACCACCTCTCTCTCTAAACCCACCTACAAGATCCTCTCCCAACGTTGTAAACCCATATGCCATTCCGGATTCTGCATTTATGCACAAACACATGATTCCGGATGTATGCACAAGCTCATCCACACGGATGTTATGCAATTCTTACGTATACGTATACGTTTCAGCCAAATCGATGAGTTTCTGAACTTTTGAGCCTATAACTTTCGAACCGTTTGACCGATTTGGCTGAAAAGTATTCCCAGAGGTCCTCTTGAGTAGTGCTACCTGTGCACCAAATTTGGTCCAAATCGGTCAATGTATTTGACCAGGAGAACCATAACGGACAGACGGACGGACAGACAGACAGACAGTTTGAGTAAAACCATTACTTCGCTGAATGCTCTCGCTTCAGCTACGTAATAAATAGCCGACGATTCCTTCACCGTCCTTGCAGTAATCTTATTTGAAAAAATCTTACTAAGTTATGAAAGAGTATATAGTGCTCTTGCCCAAAACTGGCTTCAATCAACGCTAACTTTATTTTTCTTACTAATATTATGAATAAACCCACAGCTAAACATTAAAATCCCAACCATAATGAAGGAAAGACAAACATGATTTATTTAACCGATTTGTCATTACAGAACAAGGTGGAAAATGCTTTTCGGTACAGCTGCGGAAAAGCAAGAGACTTGTTCATGCCTTGATCTGAATCTAATAAGTCATTCAGTTTTCTAATAACATTTTCCCCTTTCCGCGTGAACAAAAGAATATAACATACGAAAGGAGGACCGCACCGCTAGTTCTTTTTCTTATCAACCAAGTGCATAATATTATGTATTGTGTACATTTTGGTCTGTTTCCATTTATATTGCACGAGTTGAGCTTTGCATTCTGGTTGCTTCGGTATAGACTCTTACGGTAAATACAACCACTCTTCGTTTTCATCATAATCACTTCATTCTTGATTTCTTGTTTCATTTTTATGCGTAAATATCGTCTCTATTCGTCTATAAAACCAATGGCCAACAATATTTTGAAAGAGAAACCTTCCCTTTTACGATGGAAGGTTGGTGATAATGAAAAGGACAAACAAAGCCAGTGGGTTTAGATTTCCCTAACAAGTATGAAACGAAATGACTCATTTCGCAAGGAAATGACAATATGATAATAACCAATGACTGAAGGGAGTTATAAGTATGTATACAATTTGAGATTTTTTATTTCATTCAAGAAAAGATACATATTCATGTATGGATGGAATAGAAGGCTAGATGCAACCATCATGGACGAACACCTTTCCTTTAAATTAGTTTTTTACATCTTTGGAATGCTTGCTGAAGTACATAACTAATCAAAAAAATTCATTGCATTTTATGAAATCAAATGCCACCTTACAATTGCGTCATACTGTTTCGAGTGTGCTATGTGTTTAAACTTCCATATCAATCCCAAAATATCCTTTTTCACTTAGCTGCTGCTAATAGTCGTTATTGGATCTCCTCTTCTGAGAATGAAAAGGTGGGGATAAACTAAAAGCAGCAATAAAACTCAATAACCCAGTCATCAATTGGAAATTTTCGGTTGAAGACCCACCGGGTTTATATCCCAATCGATAGATCTCGACGAGAGGAAAGCGATAGTACCAATCATTTTTCTTGAATACGATCCCCTGAACCCCCCCCCCCCCAGGCAGTCAGTGCTCATTAATTACGGACCCAAAAAAATACAAAAGTAAGTAAGTTAAGTTATTTAAAATTATTTTTTAATATTTTAGTATTCAAAAATCTGTATCAATTACAAAAATTATTGACAATTACAATTGCCACGATGAATTTTTTTTAAATTTGCTTAATTTTTTTTAAAAATTAAACGCATAATTTTTAAACTCTGAATTTTTGTTCCCTAATTAGGGACCGGGTCCGTAATCAAGGTATGAGGTGAAAGCTTAAATTTTATATATATATTGATGTGATGACGATAGCCTTCAAGAAAGCAGGAGAAAATGCAATGCAAGTATAGTGGCTTTGATTTTAATAGATGCCAGGTATATACGGCTGTGTATATAGCTATATAGCCAAACAGATAGTGCACGTCTCACGCATCATCATGATTATAAACACAGTGTTACTTGGACTTGGAGCAACAAAGAAGTAGGGAGAGTATTTTATGTAGGTGCATGAAATGCTTATGAAAAGTCCAATGCTGGATTTGAATGTAATATATTGGATGTACATACTCTCATTTTCTTGCGAGTAAACCTCTATAAATCTTTTGTAATTAACCAACCAATGCATTATTTCAGCTAATTAATAGCATACCAATAAGTTCATTTTCTGTCGGTGATTTGATTGAAGGATAATAACGGTGTTGTCACGTCATGTTTTAGGACGATGATGATGATCATCATCATCATCATTCATCATCATCAGCAAACCCCTCCTTCCTTTCAGACAGTTTGTTAAAATTGATTCAAGTCCAATTTTATTTTATTTCAGTGGCAAACAATAACCCTATTTTTTATATAAAACCACAATACATGCATTGGATTAATTTGATCGTGTATCGCATGCCGGTTTTGGCTGCTTTAAATTACATTTTTTTATTACTTTAAAGTTTCCAAACAAAATTCCATATGGCAGTGAAAATTAGTAGCAATGGAGGAGATACAGAATCCGGTTCGACTCGGATTCGGATATGCAAGAAATTTCTGGTTTTTACTGCAATGTGTTTCCTCTTCACCGTAGTGGTTTTTTCCTGCGCTTCAAGTGGTATTTGGTTTATATTTTCGTTCTTTTTCTTTTATTTCGTGATTTTATTTCAGATTCATTTATTGAAAAGATGTGTTCTGCTCAGGGGTAGGAAATAATCTAGATTGCGTAATCAGATTGCGTAATCTAGATTAGATTATAATCTGTAATCTCTAATCTGCTGCCTGAAAAAAAATCATTTAATCTTAATCTGTAATCTCGAGCGTGAAAAAATATTGATTTAATTTTAATCTGTAATCTCGAGCATGCAAAATTATTCACATAATCTTAATCTGTAATCACGGGCATGAAAAAATGTCCATTTAATCTTAATCTGTAATCTCGAGCCTGAAAAAATATCCATTTAATCTCAATCTGTAATCTTTCCAATCGTTCTTCTTAATCTTCCCATCCCTGGTTCTGCTTTCGTTTGCAGGCATGGAACTGATAAATGCTAGCGAAGAGCTTGATGAAGTTCCGGTTCATTTACGAGTTTCAAGGAGTATTGATGAGAAACTTCCTCCGGAACTAGGGAAAGCTGTTGATAACATTGTTATGCAAAGAAACGTTGTGGTTGGATTTGGATTCGACCCCGTCTATTTACAGGATAAGCATAAATCTGCGTCAGGACGTCGAGTGAAAAAGGGTACGTGCAAAAAAGCAAAAACAGTTGCATACTAACTTTAGTTTGGAATCATTGATCATAATATTCATAATTATTTACTATATTGTTGAAGTCGGACGAGTATTGGAAGCTCCTGAGTGAGAAGGAATCATTGGAGAAAGCTGAGCAGGGGATAAAACCGGATGCTCAACTGTTTCTTTGGGTTTAACATGAACAATGTAAATGCAAATATGCACCAAAATATCGTCTGATTAAGAATTGAAATTTTAGATCATAACATTCAATGAATATCATAAAAAAAATTTTGATGGTTAAATTTATGCTATCTTTTTATCGCATAATTTACAAACAAGATATATTTTTAAGTCAGCTATCAAATGACTCGACCGGCTGGCAGAAGTTTTTCATGTGCGCCCACGTTTGACGCTCCATTGTTTGTCTTAGGATGATGCGGCCTAACATCCTTGATCCTATCTTTCAAGCAGTTTACCAACGCCAACATTTTGGTCTTATGCTCATCATGCATAACATCCGAGCAAATCTTCTTTTCCTCTCCGTTATGATCTTTGATCCACATGTCAGTTACGTTGTGTGGCATAACAAACGCTAAAGATTAAAAAAAATCGTAAATTTATATAATTACATTGACTTAAAAAATATCGGACTTAAATTATGTTATTTGGTCGGTCTAAAGATAAATATTTGCTTACTTGCATGCAGGTCCCTACAATATTTTAAACGATGCTTCAGCGTCTCATGAGTCACCTCGGTACCTTCTTTATTCATGTGTTTTTCAATTTTTCTCACATGCAGAATATTTAGCTCAATATGATCCACGCCACAGTCAACGTTGGTGCCGTATATAGAACCACCTTTCACCTCGCTTAAAATGGTTAGCTGGTAGCCTTTGCGGAACATGCATTCATCATAGCATAGACCTTCCTATAAAATAAGTGACTTAAATTTAATAATTAAATAATTATTTTACAGATTTTCAAAGCTACAAAATCTATACGTACATTTGTCTCCTGTATATCAGCACACTGCTTCTCCATCGCAGCGTGTCTTCTGTCAGCCGCTTCTTTATCATAACGAAATTGCTTGTACCATTTTTTTATTTCATCTTAAGGGTCATAAGCGGCTGATGCAGTTGTAAGCATCTGAAAGAAAAATAAGAACAACTTGCGTAAAACTTTTATACCACGAGATGTTTATATTTTTAATACTTTCAAGCTAAATATGAACTTACGATCACAAAAATACCCAAGTAAAAAACACAATTCATGTTTTTAAATACAGAAACCCAGGGTGATACAATTGGTGATGAGGTGAGGATTCTAAACGTCACAGCAGCTTGAGAATTGGATCCACTTTTTCCTGCGTGAAGTCCAGCTCAAGGAAGATGCGATGTCAAGAGATAACTGAATCAGCCTGCACTAAAATGGTTTGTAAGTTAAGATTGACTAAAACGACACGGGAGATCTACGAAGCGTAGCTATGAATCGTTTGAGGAACAACATAAAATTTCGTGAGCGTACTTCTCAAATGGAGTAATTTAAAGAGATAAGATATTTGTATGTGTTTGGCTGCAGCATGGTTTTTATAGGAGTGCAAATGATGATGACACATGATGAGATGTCACAACCGCTAGTTTTAACCTTGATTCTTTATGAATACTTACAAAGAATTTCTCTAATGGAAGTTGAGTTTCCTAATTCTTGCGTAACACATTTATTAAACTATGCAGTAATATAATGTGTAATTTCGTAATGATAAACTTCAAATTTCGTGTTAATATATTTCGAATAAATTGGTAAAAAATCAGTGTTATATCTAGCTTAACATGGTTCGGCTACGATTATGATTCTGCTTGACTGTAGAAACCGGGGAAGATACAGGAATCTCAGGTTTCTTAAATTGGTCCTTGAGGCAGTATATCAATTTTGAGATTTTATTTTTGTGATCTTCATGAAAAACATCATAGCACAAGTCCACTAATTAATGTCAACTGACGAATCCAAAAATGATTGGATATTTTGCCTTTTGTGTTTGATATAAACAAAGAGGAGTCACAGCGTTTTGGGAAGGTTACTTATTCCAGTTTGCATGACAGAGCAACAAAGACATTTTTAGTACACATCAAACACTACACCCATCACAATGAGGAGATATCTTACAATCTAATCAAAGTTGCTCCTGTTCATGCACATTATTGCTCCTTGTCGTTTTCTTGGGCTCCCTATTAAAGACAGCATTGTAAAATAACATGAATTTGCTTTTTCCAAGCATGTATCTCTCAATGCATAGTCTGCAATTACAACACATTCATGAGATGAGAAAACTATTTCCTATTTGTGCTGGCCGTCCTGTTCTTATAGATTCAAGTTTCATTTAAGTCGTAAGTCATATATAGTACGGCACATACTATGGCGGTGTACAAACTATGAATATAACTATATGCAAAATTTAAGTGAGAATGAGCTATATTGTCCTATAGTGGAAAGATAATTATGCCAAAGCTGTAGGTTATATTTTATAATGCACACAGCATAAATAGGCTGCAGCTTTTTTTCACAAACTCAATTCATCCTGTCCCATCAATATTAACCTACCTGAAAAAGAACGGAATGGAATGCATGCCATGAAACATATCGATGGTCGGCAAGTCAATTGCACCATCTCTTTCTTGGTCCGATCGGAAAATGTTACATCTCTTTTGAGGTCCAATCAGAAATAGCTTCATCTCTTTCTTGGTCTGATCGGAAAATGCATTATCTCCTAAACTATTATTGATCAGGAGCATCAAAAATAGAGACTTCGATTTTAATACTTCGGACTTACTATATGCTGCTTGAAATTCTTCTATTGTAAATGTCTCCTAATCATTTCCGTTGTCATTTCAGCAATAGATGCATAACTTTTGGCTTTTCCTTTCCATCAAAACTTCAAATAAATTAACTTTTTAACTTTAAAATAGCAAGGAATCATTCAGACTCCCTTCATACTTCAACCTTGCTTTGTAGTACAATCAGCAGTTTTTTAAAGCCTATTTTGACAAGAATAAAAAGCGGACCCATTGGTATTTGGTACCAAAATGTACAGAATTTTACGCAAAATTCGGTGGAAGTAATATCTCACACTACCCCAAAAATGAGATAATGCATTTTCCGATCGGACCAAGAAAGAGATGGTGCAAATGACTTGCCGCCCATCGTAATATGCTTTGTCAACTCAGCGTTTTTGTGTGTACTCTCATCTCCGATCTCTTGCCTATCATAAGTATCATAGCTACACCCGCAATGTTAACGTAAAGCAGTGGAAGAGTTGAGTGAGTAAGAAGCAAGCTATAGTAGCTTCGCTACTGTTATATAATAAAGTAAATCTTCATTTCAGTTACATGTACGTGTATTTTTTACATGTACACGGAAACATGATTTGAGCCCATCTCTCTAGTCTTTCACTATATTTAAGTATATTATAAGTTTCTTATGTGTCGGTGCTGTACTGCACATTCTATCGCTCTAACAAAAACATACTTCATCGTATCTTATTAGTAAGATATCAAAGAACGGATGCACATACATTTGGAAAAGACCTCGGGTAGCAACACAACTTGAAAAATGTTTTAATGCTTCATTTCATATGTTTATTCAGCGTCTTTATCTTGTTCTTGCACTGTCATCTCTGATCTCTTGCCCATCTTGTCAAAACATTTCATGAGGCAGAAATAGTTTAAGCTTGCCTTTTCCTAGGTTGTATGTCTCTATGCCTATAGTCTGCACTCTTCACAGCAACATGAGATGAGACAATTATTTCACGTTTGTACTGGTGGTCATGTTCTTATTGATTCCAGTTTTATTCCAGTCATAATTATAAAATAATAGGCTGCACTAATTCCGCTGTTATAGAATAACTCAAGCATTATATAACCAGCTGCAGAGTACAGAATAGTAATCTTATTCAAGTTTCTCAAGTAAACCTATGCTTCCCATTGCATCCAAAACTCTCACTCAGCTCTTATTTCCACAAGTTGGAAAGAACGGAATGGTATGCATGCTTGTAATGAAATAAGTTGTCTGTAATTCAGCATCCTTGTCCCTTGCTTCTTTTGTCCATAATCTATTCCATCTACACATACAATGCCAATATGTTCCCAAAAGGAAGAGCAAGAGTTAAGTTAGCAAGAAGCAAGCTATCAATATAATGTAAATCTTCCTTTCAGTTATACATGTGTTTTGTACGCACACAGCTAAACACAATGTGTATAACCTTCACTTTGTGGCTGGCAAAAATTGTTGGCTCCTTGGTAATGACAAAGAAAATGCATACGCTTATGCATGCTCGTTTTACCGAAAGCCTCCGATTAACATCGAGGTTTTTTCAATATAAAATATCAAAGCTGTGCCGGGTGAAGCCGAATTTCACCGCTTTTGCAAGGGAACTGTATGTAGCAAAACTGCATCACTTGATCAGCTTCCGTCATGAAATCAATTAGGAATTATTAGTGTATTAATACTGCCCGTCCTTTGCGAAGCTTCTAATTCTTCTATGAAGATACAGAATATGAAAGGGAGTGCAAATGACGATGAGTAAATATTGGTATTTAGAGTAGACGCAAGCATTTACGCACATCAAATATTTTACTACCGACCTAGGATGTTTTATAGCGGAATTTGAAATTAAAGGCTCCAGAAAAATTTGGTTAATATGATATGATGCATGAAAGCGGTGTTGTTATAAAAGGTATTTGAATTCCAAATCGACATTATTTGAATAGCAGGCTCATGTTTATGGTAGCTTTGTATTCATTAGCTGCAAATAATATTAACACCAATTAATCAAAACGATACTACAATTTTTAAAGAAACTGGTTAAAACATATATTTAAATCCAGTAAAAATAGGAAAGCATTTTGTGTATGATATGAAATATGCATACAGTCACAGGTTTTTGTGAAGTTTACTTATTCCAGTCAGCACGACAGAGCCACTAAAATTTGTAGTACCCAGCAAATACTACACCCATCGCGATTATATCTTCCAGTACATCCTTCAATCCAACCAAGGTTGTTTCTGTTCATGTATGTTGTTGCTCCTTGTCTTTTTCATGGGCTTGCTCCGCATTGCAAAACTAGGTTGAACAAGCTTTTTTCAAGCTTATATCTCTCAAGGCATAGTCTGCAGATCTGCAATCACAACACATTCATGAGACGAGCAAACTTTTACCCATTTCTGCTGGCCGTCCTGTTCTTATAGAGATGCTAGTTTAATACCTAAGTCTTATATATATAGTAGTACATACGGTGGCAGTGTACCAACTATGAATATAGCCATGCAAAATCTAAATGAGGATGAGATATTTTATCATATAGTAGAAAGAATAACATGCCAAAGATGTAGGTTATATTTTAAAATGCACACAGCATTAATAGACGGTAGATTTTTTCCACAAACTCTGGCTCAGCTCATCCTGTTGCATTGACATCAACCTGTAAAATAATAGAGTGGAATGCATGCAATGAAATATGCTTTGCCAACTCAGCGTTTTTATCCCGTTCTTCTATGTACTCTCATCCTCAATCTCTTGCCTATCAAAAGTATCATAGCTACACCTACAATGTTAATATAGAGCAGTGGAAGAGTTGAGTGAGCAAGTAGCTACTGTTATATAATAATGTAAATCATCGTTTCAGTCATAATGTACATGTACTTTTTTTACATGTCCACCGATACACAAACGGTATCCCTTTCGTTTTGTGGCTGGCAAAAATTGTTGACTCCTTGGGCTTAAAGACGAAGCACATACATACAGTTGACGAAGGTTTGAGCCCATCTCTCTGCTCTTTCACTATATGTAACTATATATTTTGAGTTTCTTATGTCACAGTTCTGTACTGCCCATATTATACAATCCAAAACTATATGCTCTATCGTATCGTATAAGATATCAAAGTGCAAATGTACATACATTTGGAAAAGACCTCGGGTAGCAACGCAACTTGAACAATGTTCTAATGCCTCAATTTTGCCTCACCATAGCCGTCATGCATGTACATTATATATTGCTGGAGTTGAGGCTCGTTTTTGCCTCACTTTCATTACCACGCAACTCTGCTCTAGTGAGACCAACGCCCAATATTCTGGAAAAGAACACGTAGGCTCATTTTCAAACTGGCTCTTGGAGTGTGAGGATTGCAGCGCTGTGAAGCTGCAGTCCTCACGCTTGCTGAATAATTTTATAAATCAATTTTTGGGCTTATGATAATCCAACAGTTATCAGTTATCTAATATTTTTTGTGTGTTAATCTCATCGTCAGTTTCGTCAACAGTGACTAATTTGGTTGGTATTGGTATGTTGAAGGTAATTGTTTTCATTAATCAAATGCATGGTAGGTAATCTATAATACATGCTTTTTCAAGAGGTTTTGTGTGCCCTATCTTTATAATTTGGAGAGTAGGAGAGCTGTGAGAATTCACTGCTAATACATGTTTTCATGTCTCATAATAGGTTTGTGAATTGTGCTAAAATCATCAAATAAAGTAATTATTTTTTCTTCTTTCTTTACGTTGCAGGTATCGTTTGGGCAGCTAGCCTTACCACCGACCACAACAGTACCTTGTCTTGGGAAAGACGGAATATGACATCAATATATTTGGTAAGCTAAACAAAATTTTTTTGTTTGTATTCTTCTTTTGTTCTTTTCTGATTTACAATTCTTTAAAAAATACGTTTAATCATAATCGTATTTTTATAGGAAGGAATCTTAGCAATATATTGTGAATCTTCGTTTCAGTTATACATTTGTTTTGTACACTCACAGCTCAACACAATCTGTATCACCTTGGTTTTGTTGCTGGCAAAAGTTGTTGATGCCCTGTATTACAGTCCAAAAACATCATCAACATTTTCCTGACGTAGAGTGTTTAGCAAACATTTCTGGTAAGTACTCTCAGTTTTTCAAAGCTCATTACATTGTTCATATACCAATTCATGTTGTTTCAAGCTATTTGGTTTGCCTTATATAATTTAGAGAGTAACGAAATTGTACTGAAATCATAACATCAAATAATAATTTTTCTTCTTTCTTTACGTTGCAGGTATCGTTCGAGCAGCTAATTCCACCACAACCCATACGAGTCTCTTGTTAGATAGGAAACTGGAAATAAAATATTCATCTGGATGGGTAAGCTAAAAATGTATATTTTTTCTTTTTATTCCTCTTTTCTTCCTCCCTGATCAACCATTCTTTAAAATAAATACATTCCGACAAAAGTAAGATTTAGGATTCATTGCTTGAAGGAGGAGGTTTTAGGCATTAGGTTTCTTCATGAGCCAGTCCAAAACCAAGCCAAATCCAAGATTGTGTTGCTTCCACTCTTTTTATTGCATGGCTCCTGCCTGCCCCATTTTAAATCAAAGTATATCATATCATGTACATAATGTTGAATGTTGCTTGGAAGGGCTTATGAATGAACTGATTTGCGTTTGTATCTGTATTTGTAAGATTAGATAGATTTAAAATTAAGAGAAAGGAACCACCATGAATTGCCAGAAAAATTAGTCGAAAGAGTAGATTTTGATATTGTTTTGCTTTCAAATCATATTGTTTCAAAATATCAAACGTTATTGTTTCATATGCCATCCCGAAAAGAATTCCTAAGTAGATTAGAGTGCCAATAATGTGGGTTTTCATGGTACAATTTTTGTCTTTCAAGACTACTTTTTATAATGTTGAGTTCCATGAAAAAGGGATGAAGTGAGAAACATGGGAAAAATTTATGTGCAATTTAATATGATTCGTAATTAAATATGGCGATGGAGTTAAAACGTCGGCTGGATAATGCAATTGTTTAAAGTAGTTGAACATTTGATGCTCGGGAATCAAAACATTCACTCTAGATATTTTTGCTTTGGTGAAACCATAAAAGAATATTTGGATTTAATTTATTTATTATAAACGTTAATTAAAATGAGAGCCAAGTTGAACTGAACCGAGTTTGTATTTCTCCACACATAGTCTGTATCCACAATACAACCATGACACGAGACGATTCACTATTGCCATTTGCACTTTTACTGGTGGTTCTGTCCTAATGGATATGAATTTCGTTTAAATCATAATTATGGTAAACAAATGCACAGGAGAAGTAATGTAGGATGCAGTTATTCTTCTATTATATTTTAAATAACCCAGGCCTTATATAACCAGATGCAGATCACAGAATAATAATTTTATTCAAGTTACTCAACTAAACGTATGCTTCCCATTACATCCAAAAATCTCACTCAGCTTTTCTTGCCATAACATGGAAAGAACGGGATGTGATGCTTTTGTAATGATATATACTCTGTCTAACTCGACATCCTTTTCTTTCGCTACTTTTCTCTCTCATCTTTTGTCTATCATTTATCCCTACTTTTTTTTAAATGTTAATATGTTACGAAAAAGAAGAGCAAGAGTTAAGTTAGTGAGAAGCGAGCTACTAATATAATGTGGATCTTCGTTTCAGTTATACATTTGTTTTGTTCAATCACAGCTCATCACGATTTCTATAACCTTGGTTTTGTTGCTGGTAAAAGCTGTTGATGCCCTGTATTACAGTCCAAAAACATCATCAACATTTTCCTGGCGTAGAGTGTTTAGCAAACATTTCTGGTAAGTACTCTCAGTTTTTTAAAGCTCATTACATTGTTAATTTACAAATTCATGCTGTTTCAAGATATTTGGTTTGCTTTATATAATTTAGAAAGTAAAGAAATTATTCTGAAATCATCAAATCAAATAATCATTTTTTTTTCATTCTTTTCATTGGAGGTATCTTTCGGGAAGTTCTACCACCAACCAAAGCAGTTTCAAATTTTTGGGAAAGACAGTGTTCATCCAGTATCGGTGAGTTTAAAAAAATCATTTTCTTCCTCGTTTGTTCCTTTTTGTACCGTTGATAATAATCTTTAGATAAAAGTAAAATATAGGATGCCAATATTGTTTGAAGAACGAGGTTTTAGGCAATATAAGTTTAGTAAACTTTGCATATCATCATATATATTCATACACTGGTTACGTCGTTAGTGTGGATGATAGTGCAACTTAATATTTATTGAAGTGTCATTTCGTAACTTTTGGGGCTCGTTACCGTTACATATATAACATAGGCAGCTAGATAATTACTTTCCTTTGAGTTCAGCTCGTACATCATTATAATATCATTAGGAATGTTCCCTTTCACACTTCCCATGTTAAACATCTTCGAGGAGAAGCATCTCCAATCTTTATGTCATCTTATCTTCCTGCGTTGCTACTAGCTCTCTTAAATCCAAAACCAAGCCAAATTCAAGATCTTCTTTTTACAATTTTTTTATTGTATGGCTCCAGCATGCCCAATTTCAAATCAAAGTATATCATATTATGCATATAATGTTGAATGTTGCTCGACATGGCCGATTAATGAACTGATTTTCGTTTGTATGCGTAATTTGTTTAATGTCTTAGTTTTAGTTATAAGCAGTTTTAATAGGGGAAACGGAAAAACTTTAAATGTCATGCTTTTTATAGCCATCGTCATATCAGGCCATTTAGTGAAAGCTAAAGCTAGCCAAATACCAATTACCCACGTTTGTTTATGCTTGTTATTTTGTCCAAAGCTCCATCGATGCTTAATTATTTAACTCCACTTGCTAAAAATTGTAAAGAAAGTAACGGATACATTTCTATAAAATAATTGGCTTCTTTTCTATTCTTGTATAATTATTCGTCATGCGTCGTTTGTAAAATCATTCACTTCTCCTTGTTTATTTCCTTCCATCTTACGATACCTGTCACTTACTTCGCTACCAGAACAATACTATGTATCTGTTAGTACAGTTTATATGTAGGAGTAACGAACAATAAAAGGAAGCATATACGTCCAGTTTTCCTTCAGTCCGGTAACATTAGAACATCCATAAATGTCGTCATAGTTTTAGGGGGAAAGATATCTACTGTAAGAAATCATGACAAAAGGTGATACGAGGTGGATCGGAAGAAAGTCCAACTTTAACTTTAATGGATTTTTTTAGATACCCCATTTCTACATGAGGAACCACAATCCTTGTAAAATCCGCGTGCCTTGATCCCCAATCTCCAACTCGTAAGTTTAATAATTTTACAAAAGTGTTTGTTGGCGTCTATATGCCTTTCGGATTTTATCTATACGTTTAAACCAGTTTTACTAAATATATTTAATACTTTTACACCATAGGTTCATAATGATGAAGCCACTAACCCTCAAAATCCAGCCTTGTACCGCACCTTCACGGATACCACTACGACTATCAATTATCTTAATTGGGATAATTGAAAGGTAGGATATTTTAGCAATTAGTTAATTAGTTAAGTTAGATTTTAAGAAATAGTTTAAGGTACTTTTGTTGTTATTTAAATCATACTGGTAATTCAAGGAAACTGAATGTTAAGAAACACAGTGCAAGCATACTTTCCTTTACCTTACGAGAACGTTTCTCTAACTTTTAAGACCTTTTCACCCGTTATAGTTTTGACACGTTAGGCGAGCAACGAGCGTTCAACTAAATATTTGGTTGATCATCAATCATCTTTGCCAAAAATTTCATCTTCGGATAGCCACACAATAATATCGCTGACGTATAGGTTTAGTTTAGAATTGCATGAGTGAATATGTTCCAATTGCCAATGTTAGGCTTGAAGTTAATGAAAGTAGCTTCAGACAAACAAAAGCAGATTTATGAATTAGAAAGCAAAGAGCGAAACTCTATCAATTTAGCTGTAGCCTAGTAAAATTTTTATTATAAAACAAATACTAACTAGCAATTTATTGCTGCCAAAGTACATTAGTACACTTTTGTACACCTCTACTATGCAAAATCTAAGAAATAACCAATGGTTTTGTGATCATCAGTATAAATGCAATGCATATTGAAACAGTTTCGGTTGGTTCTCCAAACTATCAACTGTGTTCTTAAGTCCCTTGACTTGCAGCTTTTTCCCTGCTCGGAAAAAAATCCTTCATCTCCTCCACACTTAGAACTACTTCCCCTTTGTACATGAACTCAACTAGTTTGTTCAGTGTAGTATGAAGTTGTGGCGTGCTTGAGATGCAATGTAAAAGTCACTCCTTCACACAACACGGAGATACCAAGTAGAAAAAGAATTAGAAATAAATACTCACCCATGCAATACTTTTACATGGCTCATCACCTCGTGTCATATCTGGTGACTGTGACTAAAATGATGGTTTTAAAGTCCTACATCCACAGCGGTACCGTTTAGGAGGGCGTTAAGATAGAAACACTTCGATAGACACTAGTATTATACCAAAACTGCATTACATACGACATTTAAATACAGATAATTTTCTACAGAAAATGTTCTTGATGATTGATTAAATATTTGTACATTAATTTAATTACAAATACACGTAAAACATCTACTACTACAACGCAGGTATTTTAAAAAAGTAAGCAATAATTTAGCCAGATGGAAATGTACCCGAACAATTTAAACATACCAACATAACCCTAAATCATGTTTACCATTCATTCATTTAGACTTGGAAGTTTGAGCTTTGCAAATCCACTCATACATGCGACGCTCATACTTATGACCCTTAACATCAAGTGTTTCAAGGTAGGGGATAAGTCTCCAAATATTAGACACATACATTTTATTCTCAACTCCCTAAACTTTGAAACGCTCCATTACTCCTCCCCATTTCGAGTGAAAAAGTTCCGATTGCTAATGTTAGGCTTGAAGTTCATGATAGTAACTTGGGACAAAATAAAGTCAAAGCATGTTTCAGGTTGCAAAGCTCGTTTGAGCTAAAACAATTATTCAACTTAAAACCACGAATTAAATTGTTAGGTTTAGTAATATTAGGAATGCCATTTGATTAATCAACTAATATCATTACTTTTTAAATTTGAGGGATAGTTCAAAAATTTCGCACACGTACGTAAATTTAAAATCCTTAAATTTAGATGGAACTTAGTATATAAAGGTTGTTTGATGTGCTGAATTAAACAACAAAGTCAACTTTTGCTGCAAATTTGTCTATTTTTTGAGATCATATGTGAATGTTTTCATTCGTCGAGTTCGAGTTTATTCATTCTTGGGTTGGAATGCTTATTTACATTTCAGTATTTATACTATTTGTAATCAGTATCTGATTTAAAAATCTTGAATAGTTAAAAAATATTAAAAAGTTTACGCGTAACCTTCATCAATAATATACTTGAAAAAAGCTATTAGAAGATACAAATGCGAGTTTTTAAACAGTTGTAGACGAGACATTTGTAGAAGAGTTGAAGGATGATAGCGAAAAATACGACGAAGATGATGATGATACAGTATGCATTAAAGCCATTCAGTTATCAGTCATTCAGTTAGCGAAACGGTTTGTCAACCGTTTCTCTGCATCCAAGATTTCTCTAAACGATTCTAGAGTTCTCCTTTGGTAGTATTAATTGCAAAATTACACAAGGTACAAGGTGACAGCAATTCTTAATTTAATTTTGAGAACTTAATTTCTTCAAATCCTGAAGATTTGATGCTTCCCCATTCCAGTCAGCTCCAGTCTCAGAAATTTCCCCAAGCGCTACTTTAATGCGGGTTCTGCAGCCCGTGATTGAATTTGAGTTTCATAAAAATTCCAAACACTTGAGCAGCCCTGACCGCATCCAATCGATAAATAGCAGCAGCTCAAACAAAGCAATAAATTCTAAGAACTATGAAAATCGAGATATAGTTATATCCTGTGAAGTTAATCAAATCGTGGAAATTCCACAAGGAGATTTAAACTTTATGTTGTAAATTTCCCTTTACTTTCGCCACTACCTTCGTTGCCCTTTAGTAAAGACACAAAGTACGCACTAGCATTTCTCTCTCGTTTCTCATGAATGCAAATCACCAAGGTAAAGGTGAGAGTAATCCATGTTATCTAAGAAACGTAGAGGAACATCAAAATCCTTCTCGATTTTTTAACCCGGATCTCCTCAGTCAGGTCGTAGCTATAGTTTTAAATTGATAGATGCTAGTCATAAAAGTTTTGGGTGCCATTTTGACAACTTCCCATGCAAGTCGTTAAGAACTGTTGCTGAATCAGATTCGTAGTCCTGGCTAGTATCCTTTCTCTCATAATCTTCTTTCTTCTTCAACGTTCTTATGTTCATCCTCGTCATCATCAGTCATATAAACTTGTCTCTATATCCTTTTTTACCTCTTCAAAAGTTCAATTGGATTTCTTCTTGAACCTTAGGACAGGTGGGAAGAACCTTCTTCCTCCGGATAAAAGTTATAAAAAAATTATTGAATTTTGGGGCTTGAAAGGATGTGGATGGTTGAGGGTTGGACAAATTCAAAGGATTGCAGCTTCCATTTCTTACTGCTTCATATTGGGGATTTTGCGAGGATACATCCTCAATGTTGAAGCCCGATTGGTTTTGCTCCTGTTCAATCTGGTACATTTGAGCCAAAATAGCATCATAAACAATTTCTGTGGCTGATAGACCACATATCGTTATGAAGTCCTTCATGATTTTGCTTGAATTTTCAGAATAGTTTTTAATACAAAGAAATCTTAAAATGGCTATGAACCAAAGAATCATATCGATCACTCCGAAGTTCCAACGGTTCTTCATCAGCAGGATGGTAATCAGCACAAGACGCAGTACAAAGCAGACAACTTGCCATTGTGCGGTGACAAGAAAATAAAAATTGCATGGTTTGCGGCCAACCTAAACCATCCACAATGTAGAGTTTTCATCATAAGACAAATATTTCGATTGATTTTATGAACTACAAACATAGTTATAAAAATATCAATACCACGTCTTTATTCTTTCGTTTCCCATGCATTTCAAATCACATCAGGTAAAAGGTGAGAGTAATTCATGTTATGTAAGACACATAGTAAAATAATTACGTGGCTATAATCAAGATATTTTACACTAAAATAAATGCAAAATAGTTTTAGCTGTAGAAAAGTGTATAAAGCACCAATTTGAGCAGTTGTTTGGGGTTCTGTTCTTAAATTTTGATGCGATAGACAAGTAGACAACGCGGATAGTGTTAAAGCATAACTTAAGAACTCGTCTTTTAATTACGTCATGAAATCAAAATGATACTTGTTACAAGAACCTTCCCCTTACCAAACCAAATTAATGTCGACTTTAGGAGTCACCAAGTGTAATTACTTCAAAAATGGGTGCTGAACTTGACACTTCGGCTTGACCAGCGCCTGAGTTACCGTCATTATGGAAGGAGTCATCAAGTTGAATTACTGCAGGAATTTTCTTCCTATTACTCAATATAGAGAAGTATGGAGTTTCCATTAAACATTATAATGCTTCGTTGTCCTGTTGTGAGGCATCTCAGAGGCTGAATGTATCCATTAAACTGACCAACAGGTATATTAGAATCTTTAAATGGTTTTGCCAAACAGTCCAGTTCCTTACACAAATCTTTATGCGTTCGATTTTTTGTTTTTTTCTGAAGCAGTGCAGTACAATATTCATTGAAAACCCTTCCTTTGACGCTTCCGCCTTCCTTAGCTTTCAATCCATAACGTCATAACGGACATTATGCTCACTCAATAACTTTTTTGAATTTACTGATTCTTCGTGAATACGATGAATATGAGAGGCGAACTGGTCTGCTTGTACAAATATTTTAGAACATCGAGTGCAGCAATACAATAGTATTTGTTCGTGTTCCGATAGTACGTGAACGTTCTTGAATTGCAAATCACACAGGTAAAGGTGAGAGTAATTCATGTTTCTAATTTGCGTTCCTCGTGAACTTTCGCGTCTTTACTTTTTAGTTTGTCGTTCAGGCGTTGTTCATTAATCTGAAGAATTTCACTCTGCTTCAGCTCTTCTGCCTTCTCTTTAAGGATATCCATTAGTTTGAATTTTCAGTTTCATGGCCATTCAGTGCCAGCTTCGGCTCTGAAAACTGTCTTTTTACTCTACCACAATTCTTCTTGCCTCCTCAGTTTTATCACTAGAGTGAACAAAACGTTTTAGTAGATAGAAAGCGAAAACAATGTAAGATTGACCTTTCAGTTCGAATAAAACGTTTACAATTAGATGTATTTTACTGGCAGAATGTAGATTAGTGTGTAGCCATCCAAAATGATAAAAATTCTTATGGCATTTCACAAAGCTCAACGTATTAACACTTTAGTTCCATTAAGGGTTGTAACTGCTTAGAGCGTCAAGATAGTGAGAAAAGTTACAACGTGCATGGACGTACTCATATCTGGATAAACCTGCCGCAAGTCTTGCCCATAATCCCGAGGGAGAAAACTATACCATGCGAAAATGAGAATTATGATACACCGGCATCCTCATAATGCCCAGCTTGCCATTCTTGTTCTAGCTGTAACACTTTACTACTCAATTATCCCAGTTCACTATGCGAAATCATCACTTCGACAATATTTGCAAGCACCAAAGTCTTCTAATTCCTTCTTTGGCATTGTTTTCATAATTTTTCCAACATCAGACGGAACGGAAAAGTGACACCTTCATCTGTTTCAAGACGTTTTGGTGGACTGTCATAAGAATGAGAATCATTGGAATTTAGACATGTAGTGTCTTTTTCGTCCGGCAATGTAAACTACGGGTTGAATAGCACCAGTGAATTCTGTGGGTATTTTTGGGCAGTACCAATTTGCTACAGGCAAATAATTCGAATTTTCGAAGTCTAACAACGTCATGACTTCTGATTAAGTTATTGCTACTGGCTCACTTGGTCCAGGAGTTTCATCCTCTACAAATAAAATATTCCACATTGATAAAACCATACTGTAGAAAAATATCTACTAATTTGTACACGATTCTCGCTATGCCCTAATTACAAAAATTTTAGTCTACGAACAGCCTCGAAATAAAACTATTATATTAGAACATTTACATTATCAATCGCATGGAATTTTTATGACATGATGCTAAGAGTAATGTGTATGTCACTGTGCAGGTGACAAAAAAACATTGCAATGTTGCTAGATAACCGAAAATATTGAATATATGCATATTATGTGAGTTGAATATAACAAAATAATAACCACACAATGTTACTACTGTGTAGAATAAAATGTTTTTTTTTGCAATTCCCATCTTGGCTTTTTATTTTATCAATTTTTCATCAATATTAGCATACAGATAATGTGAGGATACGAATAGGCTTACAGCGGATACAAGAAGGCTAATTAAGGCTTATTTTTTATACTTATCCTTCCTCTGCTGTTACATTCGTCTTCGTCGTTCTTCATCTCGTCGTCTTTCCTCCTCTCTTCGTCGTTCCTGTTCTCTTTCTCGTTCCTGCTCTCTTTGTCGTTCCTCCCCCGTTTCCGATTCGCAGCCTCTTCATGTCTTCGTCGATTCTCCCGGTTATCCATCCTATTCAAATAAAATTTAAACAAAAGTCAATCATAAGAACAATAATTATCCGAAGATATATTTGATTGTTTGAATGGAAATTGAATTCGTTTTACCCATATGCCATGCAAATTTCAGTAACTGACTTCACGATCTCGTTTTTTCGGTTCCTACTTGAATTCGATTTAAATTTATTTGCAAAATCTTAACCACACGACCTGAAAATAAAAGAAAACAAAAAAGTTGACAATATTATCAATTAGAACTCGCTTTTTAATTGAAAATATTGTCAACTTTTTTGTTTTCTTTTATTTTCAGGTCGTGTGGTTCTGATTTTGCAAAGATATTTTACTCGAATTCAAGTAGGAACCGAAAAAACGAGATCGTGAAGTCAGTTACTGAAATTTGCATCGCATGTGGGTAAAATGAATTCAATTTCCATTCAAACAATCAAAGATATCTTCGGATTATTATTGTGCTTATGATTGACTTTTGTTTAAATTTTATTTGAATAGGATGGATAACCGGGAGAATCGACGAAGACAAGAAGAGGCCGCGAGTAGGAGACGGGTGAGGAACGACAAAAAGAGCAGGAACGAGAAAGAGAACAGGAACGACGAAGAGGGGAGGAAAGACGAAGAGATGAAGAACGACGAAGACGAATGTAACAGCAAAGGAAGGATAAGTATAAAAAATAAGCCTTAATTAGCCTTCTTGTATCCGCTGTAAGCCTATTCGTATCCTCACATTATCTGGATGCTAATAATGGTGAAAAATTAATAAAATAAAAAGCCAAGATGATAAAGCCAAGACGAAAAATTGTAAAAAAAAAACATTTTATTCTACACAGTAGTTACATTGTATGGTTATTATTTTGTTATATTTTTATTATATTCAACTCTACATAAAATGCATATATTCAATATTTTCGGTTATTTATGGTTTTTTCGGTCAGTTTCGGATTGCAGTTTGTTGGTAAAGGAAAAGTTTAGTTGTTTACGCTTTAAATCACGAAAAAGGAATGATGTTACAATGTAAAAGTATTGTTTGACTTGTGCGAAGTTTTCGGAAGTATGATAATATGTGAAAAGATGAACGTTAATTTAAAATTACCTGTTTAAAAGCCTTTATTTACAAAATTAAAAAGTACGTCAGGGTAGCGTAGACTTTTATGTAATTTTGTCACGCGTTTCACTTGAATTGCAAATCACTCAGGTGAAGGTGAGAGTAATTCATGTTACATAGTAGTAGTATTTATTCATGACACAATCCTTTAGAAATAAAGGCAATTCCATGTCACATGTTTTAGTACAATAGAAACATTAGATTTCAAATAAAAATAAATAGTAATCAGCTAAAACATTGGATTAATACAATTTTTAGATTTGTTACAGTTCAAGTTTTGATTATTTCGTAGGATTTAAAAAAAATTTAAAAATTGTAATTGTAATAATTTGGTAAGTTTAAGTTAGTTAGATAATTTAGGTAGTTACTTGAAAATTCACAATCACAGATTCAAAGATTTCTTCGTCGTCATACACTCTAGATTCTTTGATCCCATCTGGTTTAGATTTCAGCATATGAATAAGTTTGTCCTTGACCCGTTGATGCTTGAATACATAAGAAACGTAGAAAAACATCGGAATCCCTCTCGATTTTTTACATCAGTCACGTCGTAGCTGTAGTTTTAAATAGGTTGATGCTAGTTTTGAGTTTTGCGTATCCATTTTGACAATTTTGCATACAAGTCGTTAAGATCTTGAAGGGTTAAGACGGCAAACATGCCATCGAGTTCTGTCTCCAGGTCATCATTAAAAACCATACACGTATTAAGCCAGAACCCACAACGATCTCCGGAAAGCCAAGGAGACATCGAGTTGATCAGTTGATGAATACACATCTTGAAAGATTTCGGGATGTAACCTTGAAAAATGTGGCTGACGTGACAATAGATTTGGCGACCATGCCATTCTGCTTGAATGAAATCTGGAGTTATGATTTCATAAAGAAAAGAAAAAGTGAACAGCCATCCAGGAAAGAGAGATGATAAATATACTTCTTCTCTCGTCATGTTTCTATTAAGTCATGACAGCAGTTGTGTGACTAATTGACGAAAATTGATCGAATAATATTGTAAGCTGGTAGAATAACAATAATGTATTGCGTTTAGTCTTCAGCTAGACAATACACTTTTCATAGACTTTCAACCCAAAACTTGCAATTTGTCTTTGTGAACTGCTTCGACAAACTTTATGAAGTAAATCTGGTATTTTACTTCACTGGTTTAGTCTACGATTAGTTCTTTCGTTCTACTTAGCTTCTGATAAGGATCCCAACGCGAATTGGTTTCTATGACAATAATGATTTCAAAGATAAAGCACGTGATTGCCTTACAGGCTATTGTAATGTCCTTGAAACAAGCAATTTTGAGGGATTTGTTCAGGGTGCCTCATTATCTTCGAATTTCATAGCGCAAATAATCATTTGGTGTTGACCGAATTGATCCTGGTTGGAAAGAGCCCTAATTATGTGGAGCGGGAGTGCGAAAGGGCAAAGGGTTGGTTCATGTTTTTCAAGAGGAAGCGAGTTGAAAAGTGTGCCAGTTCATAAATATTAAATCGTTCGGCTGCTTTCATAAGGATCAAAATCCTGACTTTGTTGCTTCAAATCTAACTCCATCCCATAAATACAACTCCGCTAGTAGGAGTTTTATTACCTCTTCCTCAAAGTCCTTGAGACCAATTTTTGGCAGAGTTTTAGCTTTCTACCCAAAATCGAAACATCCACAAATGGAGTTTTCACATAAGGCAAATAGTTTTATTGATTTTATAAACTACGTAGTTATAAAAAATATCAATACTACATAATTTCTTCTTTCGTTTCCCATGAATAGCTAAGCACACGAGGTAAAAGGTGAAAGTAATTCATGTTATTTAGGAAACATTGAAATAATATTGAAGGTCACCATCACTAAAAACGGTAAAATTCTTGAAATTAAATTGAAAGTATGTGTATTCCCATCTGCTCTATACAAATGAATTTTCTCCGGCGTTTCCAGTTTTTCCAACACGTTACTCCAGTCAGGACTAAGGAACTGGCCAATGAGTGGATCGTACACTCTCTTGCTCTTCATATGAATTAATGAGGTTACCAATATCCAGGAAACGTTTTTTTTTTAAAAGGGAGTAGTTTAGATATTTTGAAAGATGGTTGCTTTCTCCGTACTCAAGGAGACTTGAAGTATTTAGGTTGATTCTTATCAACAAGCTTACCTTATCATGGATACCACCACAGTAGTCAATTGGCAAATAATGTGTCCAAAAGGACTTCTGGATAGCTCTCTCACAGCTTGTCCATACCGGTTGAAGATGAGCATTGGAGTGCCACAGTGGTAACTTGCCACATAATACTTTTGGTTTCTGTTCACTTGGAAAAATATCAGTCTCTCACTCTCGTCATATACCAAAGTCTGTTTTCTCTCTGACTACATATGTGCGTGACCAAATCTTTGTGCTGAACATCTGCATAAATGAACTGAGTGGCATTCCCATGATTGTCCTTTCTTACAACAAGACGACCCTCATAGTCATAAAAGTACTCGACATCATGTCGCATCCTCGCTTCATATTGTTTGTAGCCTTCTTCAAAAATTACAAAATAAAAATCTTAACTACTTATAATAAAAAGTTTCCTTTGTGTGGACAAACCAGGTTAGATAGGTAGATAGTAGGCAATGCAAATAGGTAGGTGGGTATTTTAACTTGGTAATTAATGTTTTTCTCTTTTGTTTCCCATGAATTCCAAATCACATGAGGTAAAAGGTGAAAGTAATTCAGTTTACCTACAAAACGCAGAAAAAATATTTATTGGCAGCCAAAATAAAGATATTCTACATTCAAATAAATTTATAAATACATTTAATGTATAGAAAGGCGTATAAAGTATCAATTTGAGCAGCTGGATGAGGTTCTGCTCTCAAATTTTGATTGATGCAATGATTAAAATATTTCAAGGCAGGAGATTGAAAACTGAGGTCATATGACAATTGTTGATAGACATATTTAGCAATTATTCTCCAGTGGGACGCGGTTGACTACGTTCCTCATTTTCCTAGGCTTTAACTTGCAGACGATTTTCTTGAATCTGAAAGAGAATTCAACAACTTAATTGAGAAAGCGAACCAATAGTAGTTACTAACAGAATTAGATTCTTTGGAAATGCACTTTACGTTAAGATTGGCGAGACGTTCCGCTAGCAGATCCTGAGCCCGAGAGCTCAATCCAGTTAGACTGGATACAACTTTTTCAACTCTTGAAGTACTCAAAAAGCTGCCAACTTCCTCGCGTGCTTCTTTGATCTGCTACGTGCACTGAAGCACAAGTCTTTTCCAGGTAAGGAGATGGAGCATGAGAATGATGTATACCTTGGAGTTTCTCCCAGTCCTTCCACTTTATTTTCCTGTAATTAAAGGAATGCTTGTGTATATTTAGGTTTTTATTCAGTTATATTATCTGAGCAGTACCCAGCTATTTTATACAAAAGGAGAAAAGAGTAAAATAGGAAAATATAACTCACAGTGTAAACGGGTGCATCCACTTTGATTGCCCAGCAAATGCTTTGAAGGGCATACAGAGGCTCGGCAGATACAATTCTTGATCGTCCGTGTTGGAAACTTGGTCCAATTCTTCTTCTTTGTTCTGGAGTTTGAATTGAGGGTTACAATTCCCAGTTTTTGCTTACTTTTTGTTGAACTTCGAGCAGAAGTTCCTTCGTCATCTCCAACTTCTCGAACAGCATTTTCAGAGCAGTCTCTCGCTCTGCTTCTTTCTTTGGTCTTCCAAAGCCTTCAGATGTTAAAAATAGTAATTGACGAAGTGGCAAGAAAAAGGATGTTGTGTCAAAATGTATCTATGCAACAATTTTGAATCCGTATCCTTTCTCCTACAAAATTCAAGATTTTGCATTCGATTTTTTTACACGACACCCTTTTTCTAGACACTTTCTCAATTATACATAGTATAATACAACACAGAATAGAAGTATGTTACAATGACAATTTACCAGTCACACTCTGATTTATGTCTTTCACAATTGTACATTGACAACTGAATCTTAGAGGAGAATCTTGTTCCCAAGAATCCTTAAAGTCCCATGTTGGCTGTCCCACTAATTTCGAACATATTTCATTAACCCATATTATTGGGGACTTGCCACAAACGAAAGTGCTCATTATGAGATGTCAAAGTAGCCAAAATCCTCCAACAAGATCTTCAAGAGCAGGTCAACTGGTCCTTATTCACTCAATTTGAAGTGTTCGTTTACAACTCAAAAAAATACCTTAAGGAAGTTTAAAAATTAGACTTTTTGCATTACATTTGGCAATCTTCTAAATACGCCTCATATTCTAGGTCATTGTGACCGTGAGGGAAAACTGCAAATTGGTAATTACATATGTTTGCATATCTTTCTTCAGGTAATCTTAAACAGTATGCTATAGATTAAGAAAACAGTAAAAATACGCACATGTGCTGTTTTTTAATAATTTTTAAAATAATTAATGTTGAATTTGCATACATTGATATCTGTCATGAATCTTAACTCCTACTTATAAATTTCACATATTGGGTCTACAGCTACGACTGCACAATCTATCATTCTGATTTTAAACATTGTAGCTCGCTTATCAATAGCTTCTACTTGCCCACGATAGCTATAAATAACCAGTTTGGCTATTTTGAAATTTGGTCGAGTGGACTCTTTTTATTTAATCCTAATTAAGTCGTATGTCACGTGCTTCGAATGAATTACATGTCACACAAGGTGCATGGTGAGAGTTATTCATTTTCTTTAAAAAACATAAAATATATTTATAGTTAAGTTAAAATTAAGACTTTTTATTAATTAATGGTATGAAAAATGACTACTACCATGATATTTTTTGTCACAGTTATAATAGATACATCAAATAGTTTTAGCTTTAGAAAGGCGTATTAATCCATGGTATACAATACGAAATTTGAGATAATACGTATTTAGATTAAAAAATTCTTTCTAAAAAATCATTAGTTGGTTTTTAGTTGTTAACCATTGCTGCATCACTTGAAGCACTAGACACAAATGGTTAAAAGATTTTCCTAAGGTGGTAAAAAATTTGGTGATGGTAATAATTTGGTTGTAGTGTAGAATCAATAAGGTAGTAGTATGTTTGGACAGTCTTTTAAAAATTATTATCAGTTTTATATTTACGATACAAAATCAACGTGTTGTGTACCGAGACCTTAAGCTAGAAATTGTTCAGCAGTTATGTTCTTTCCTCGAATTTTGTACGGAATAAATAATTTTTTTCAAGTCAGGGGTAATAATGGTTATGACGACGTGGGTAGGTTAAACATTTTCACGTTTATGAAGTAGTTCATGGCTATTTTGTTACATAAATTTGTTGCGTCATCATGATAATATTTTGAGCAACTTTTGTTTTTTAAACCGTGGATGCACAAGCACTCTCATAATTTTTAGTGACTAAGATTTGTTACGTAACTTCTGTATATTTTGTAAATCTGAAGAGCTCCATGATCCTTTAATAAGTAATCATAAAACGATGGTACTATATATGTATGCTTGCACTGTGTTCGGAGTATTTTGTACAATTAATTAATCATAGATAAAATAAATAAAAAAATTTTAACAAAATTATTGTTCTACAGTTCTTAAAAAAATTATAAAAAATAAAGACTAACATAAAATATAAATTGTACGTTACATAAAATAACTAAATATTTTACTTTACATAAAATATATTCACAAAACGTTGTCACCGTGTGCATTATACCTCACCGAGTCACTTCATTAAAAAAATTACATCATCTATTTGCTTGCATGTAACCATAGATGTTGCTCTTATTCTATTTTCGGAATAAAAAACGAAAATGTCCTACTGCCAGCACAGCAGAAGTCGTTACATATAAAAATGTCAATGCCAATTTCAATTACCACCAAATGAAGATATTTCATGGGATGACGTAACTAAAGGTGGAACGGTAAGTTTGAAACTTTCGACGCTTCATTGTTGCGAGCTCCTCTTCTATTTATTTCAGGGCTATTATATTGGATAAATAGCATTTTCAAATCATACTTTCAATCAATGCTGGTACAAGGTGCCAAGGAAAAAATCATAATCCGAATATTTTTAATCAGACGTGTCGCAGCTCGTGAGTTCTTCATAATTGCTTGATGCACACAGACTTTTAAAAGAAATGAAAAAAAGTTATTAAACAGCAACTCCCTGTTTTTGTGAGTCAACAGTAGTAAAAAATTTCAAACATTCAAAATCATCTCTAATTGGCCTAAAATTCATTACGCATACTAATTTGCAAGTATTGTTGCACATTGTTATTCATTTCTATTCCAGGGTCAACGCTTTTGATTTTTTAGACTAAATCTACCACATCAAAGAAAGGTACATGGTTTAGTGCATCACAATCACGGCAAAAGAATGAAATACTTATAATTAATAGTAAATCCATATGGTAAATTTATTCGTTACAATTCCATCCATGCCTTACCTAAAAGAATAAAATCTTGTACGCTTCATCTCAGATTAGCTTCACTTTTTTATACTCAGTAGTGCAGAAAGTATTAGAAGATCTAACAGGCCAACACCAGCGTACTAAATCCATGATAAAAATCATTATATAATGCTGCGGAGCAAGCCCCTTACACAGTTTAGAAAGGCATATCATGTTCTGATCATGTGTTATGTAGGTATGAGACAAATATCATGAGAAACTGATGACTAGAATGAAGACACTTCATGTTATGCCAGATCTATTTTATGCATATATGAAGGGGATTGTGTAGAGATGCGAAAAACTAGTATGAAATTATATTTTCATTTTTTGTCGGAGTCTGAGTTATTCAGATAAAATCAGTCAATATTAATTTATTAAATATTAGAAGAAAAAAACTCGCAGAAAAAGGCTTACCGATAAACAAACTAACAACTTCATCCTCCATCACAATTCTTTATATTTATTCGTATTATTTCATTCTAGAAACATAAATTCATTTCATAATCCAAGATACCAAACATACATATTTATTACTTGCATATATTTATTTTTTTCTCCTTATGGAAAAACAACTTTATCATCCCATCTTGGAGTTTGGTCCTTCACTGGATAAAGAGCATCGAATCGTTCACAGGTAAAACAATCTTTCCATTCCCATTATTACAGTAATACCTCTTCTCATTTCAAACTTTAAATTACTTTTCTCCTTCATCATTTCATAAAAGGACAAATATTATTGGGATACTGGGATTAATATTGTTAGTTTTAAGGAAGAGGCAAACCTTGGTTTAAATAGGTACAATTAAAATATCCCAACAAAGAGCTGGAATGAACATATGTTGTAAACAAAAAGTTTATACTTACGTAAACGGTTTGACGCTAAAAACTCGAATAATTTTGTGATTTTTAATCCTCAAGTGTCATGTTACGGGTACTTAATTAATGGCGTTAGTTACTATATGTATTGAAATTACATCGTATTATTGTAGTCACTCGGCACTCGGGGAATAACAAAATGTCACAGATAACCCACCCTTCAAACGCCTTCGGAATCTTCAATATGAAATTGTGTAGTTGGTTCAGATCCAAACATTCATATATGTATATCATACATAATAGTTTTAGAAAATTAGAAATTTATGCGAATATGATGTAATGCGAGGCTCACATATAAACAGGTCGGTTTAGAATACACAGTTTAATTTGTGAGTGGGGCCATGTCCCTAAAACGGGCATGAAAATTGTTATGAAACCTTGTGATTATTTCTGAAAGCAGATTACGGGGATTTTGGTTTTAATAACTTTTAAGAAATTTTAAACCAAAAATCGCAAATTTCTAGTAAATTTTACTCACAAACCCGGAAATCATCCCGAGGTTTCAAGGCGATTATCATGCCCGATTTTGGTACTCACAAATTTAACTATGCATTCAAGGTGGGAAAACTTATGGTGACTGAGCAGCAGTTGATGAGCACGTTACATCACCAATTTACTTAATACGAGTGGGAATAAAAATTCGGTTCACGGTTTTTGTATCCTAACAATTTATCGTAGTAGGATTCGATCGGTGATTTTCGTATCTTAAGCCATTTTATCGTATCCTTATTATGAAGATACACCATTATATTGTATGCATTTTTTTTCAAGTTAGCCATTTTTAAGAAATTGGTCATTCGATCGTATTCATAATATACAAAGTACAAGCAATTGAATATAACTATTTTTCATATCAGTAATGGGTTTGCAGATCAAGTCAGATCAGTTTAAAGACTTTCAAAATCGTATAATTTAACAAAAATTCAGGCTAAGTTAGTCTGATTAAATAGATTTTGATTTTTTTAAAAATATGGTTTAGGAAATGAATTTCTTAGTATTCCAAATGCCTCAAAATTTCAAATGCGTTTTATCTGGATGTGGGTGGCTATTTATATGGCTAATAAGGAGTAAGGGTAGATAGATATATTTCCTGACAGTCAAATCAAATGTATTTATTATTCAAAATGTTAGTATTGACAAAATCGGAAAGTTTTTAAAGCAAATATGAAAAGTATACTGTATACCGAATTTGTCAAATAACTCAAAATGTAGCTCCGAATATCCCATTGATTTGAATACAAAAATAATAGCTGATTCGTTTATAATATGGCGTAGGAATACGATCGAATGGCTTACGATACGAAAGTCTAGGATCAAACCCTGCTACTATATAAATTTTTACGATAGAAAAACCGGTAACGAAAAAAAGTTGTCAATGGAATGGAGATGAGATAGTCAACCGAGAAAGTAGAAAGACCTCAATTGTCTCCTACCCTGTCGCCACCAGGTACCTGATTTTTTGTTGATTAAAACACCCTATGATGATGATATTGATTAGGAACAATCATTCTTCAACCATTTTCTATTAATTTCTCTTTCATGTCAGCGCCAATCATCATTCACACTACCACCACCGTCAGATGCAAGGATGACCAAAATCTAAGACTCGTTCTCAGACACGCACGCACGCACCGCAATACCCTGTCCATTCATAATCTGCCTGACGTTTTAGCTCTTATGAAATGAATTCCAACAAATACTTTTAAAGGGCTATACCCTTTTAATTTATTTAGTTAAGATGACTCTCGGATTTGGCTTACTTATTGATTTCTTACAAGATTCATAGAAGTTTCTTAGGTAACCAAATTTGATATAAACTAAGTTACCAAATATTAACGTTTAACATTGTTGCCACTAAGCGGTAAGTATTTCGAATACATACTTTGTAACTGACAAAATAAACTTGTACTGAAACAAAAGAAAACCCAGCTCAAAGATAAATGCTACAGTTGACATAAGTAGTAATGCGACATGCACGTAAAACACAACTACAACATTGTCATTTAACTCTAGCCTTTTCGGTTCCGCATTTACAACGGAAAGTAGTAGCAAATCGGGATACGACTTGATCCTCTTTTCAAATGAATACCACAATTTTGCAATGCCTGATTCTACCAACCCATAAAGTCGGTTGAAGGCAATGTCACTTGGTAGCAACACATTTTCAACCTTCCACGTTTTATGACGAATACCTAAAATTTCTTTCCCTTTATTTACGGATCCTATTGCCTCTTTTGCATGACTTGTCCCTTTCGATTGATAAAGTAGTCGTTTTAGAATTAGCTCACTTTTCTCAATTTCATCGGACCAGCTCACGTAAGCAGATTTGTTGCAAGAAGTGATATATTTAAGAAAACCTTCCGGCACAGAATTTTTCATGATTTTATTCCAAATTTCGTCATTCGTTCACTTGTGCACGTTAGAAGTTTCATTAGATGGTTGCCGTCAGAAGAATTTGACATTTCAATAAATCTTTTGAAAATACTTTCTTGGTTATCTGTGGCATTAAGGATTCCATTTATCACACTATCAACGTACTTACGAGCATCATTATCATAGTTTTGTTCCACATAAGTCCAGTTTGCTGATAAAAATATCGAAACTCTTAATGACTGCTTGTCTGTTACTTCCATTGGTCTTGAAAATATGTCAAAGTTTAAGTCGGCCAATTGTTTATAATATTCAACACGAAGTGGAGGTATTGGAGCACTCAAATCCGTAATATTTTGGCCTTTGTAAGCATTACTCAAAATAACTGCCATTGAAACCCAACCCCATGCAATGAGTCTGTGAGGGATTATTCTCGTTAAATGTATGCCTTGCTCAAGAAGAATGAAAATTGGAGCAAATATATCAATTTGCTTCTGAGATTTCACGTCAGCTATGACTTTAAGTAGAATTATTGAAGCCAAAATTAGTAGAACCAAATTCCACCAAATTAAAGTATCGAATGCGGACACGTAGCCAATAATTGATAAATAGCCGCTCCTTAAAACATCACACGTGATGAATTGCAAGCCCACATGCTCAACATATACGAAAATTGTGTTGGAAGAATCAAACGTAACAATTGCCTGCAATATACTATCTCCCAGATCATAGTCATTGTAAAAGCTGGTATTAGGGAAAGCAGTATGTAACAAAATAACATCACTCACCATCCAACTACGTAGATTCACTAGTTTTGGATTTTTAACTATTTCTGTCATATTTAATTTTATTTCTTTGAATTTGGCATCGTCTAGCTGTGGCATAAAACTTAATACATGAATTGGAATTCTCCTCAAAGACTCGAGATGTAATTGGGTAATATTATTTACCAAAGACTTTAGCGGCGATACAGAAAGGGACAAGTTTACTTTGAGTAATATGAGTGCACTTTGGAATTGGATGTAAAGATAGGTCGTTAGGTTTGCGTCTTGGACGAGATAAACGAGTTTTGTTGCGTATCCACTGGAAGCAGACCAAAATCCAATTGGTTCCAAGTGTTCCGAAAGGTCCAGGGTATGTTTCACACTGTCAACCTTTGTACTTGTTATAATCACTTTAAAAACGTTGTATTTTGGTAATGTAATCTTGGATTGCGCATCCCCAAGTCCTTCACGAAAATTGACTATCTCACCGTCTCTACTTTTTACCCATGGAATGAGTAGATCATGGTGTCCGAGAGGGAGAGAAATTGTATGGGGAGAATTTCCGATGGAAATTTGTATTCGGAAGAAAATTGAATAGATTTCTACATGACAGTTCGGTGCTCTTCTCAAGCCCGGAATGAAATGAAAGGCTGGTCTCTCTTTGTTACTGTTTCTGGTGGGTAGTACATTGATAATTTTGAAATCAAACATGCCTTCTAGAGCGCTAACCTTTGATTTGTACATTGATAAAACTATGGGAACTTCTGTTATTGGGGCGAATTCTACTTTCCATTCATAGACTTTATCATTTGGTCCGAAGGAGGAGTCATTAAGATCCAAAGAAGGAGTTTCAATTTGAGTGAAATGTATGAAACATTTCAAAAACTGGATCAAATAGGGGGAAAGGTTTATTGGCTGGCTTAATACTTTAGAAATTGCTGGTTTGTTGAGGATATAAAATGTGAGAAGGATTTTTAACAATTTGCAGAAATGCATGGTTGTATCTTTATATTAGGATTTTCTAAATTTTCTATATAAGTTTGTCTATCTACGCCAGTAAGAAGTGCCTTATCATTGTGTCAAAGCTTATGTTTTGACTGTCAGGAAATACTACATTCAAACTGCTTTATTTACGGAAGTACATAAATCCACCCTTTGAATATTGGCCTTGTGTTAAAATATATTGGACAAGGAAATAAAAAGTGGTATTTGCATTTCCGTATGGTATTCACAAGGGCATACATATGTGGCACCATAGTCACCGTTTTAAAATTTCTTCTAGCTGTATGACGAGTTCTGCTTCAAAGGAAAGATAAGTTGACCGTGAAAAATTGATTTTAAAGGAAGAGGAAACATACGCCTATTTTATAATTTTTTTCCAGACAATTTAGATTATTAATAACTAGCAGTTTATTGCTAGCTTATAGCAAGGTCCAGTCTGTCCGTCGTTCCGTGTGGGGGCACGATAACTTTTCTGCTAACCTTCCTGTATTTTTATTTTGCAAAGGAACACTACTGCATGTTTTACCTATGGATGCTAATCTGTGCTCAGACCTACTCTGCTCCTTTCTAATAGCAAATAAACCTGACAACAGGATATAAAGGAACCTGCGATTTAGATGAATAAAGATATTTTTAAAACATTCTTTACGTGGCAGAAAATTCATTACAAATATACATTGAACATCATAGTTGAGCAGCACAGGTGGCCGAAACTGTGCCATTAAATCCCAATTTCCTCCGCGATTTTCATGTTTGAATTTAATTTCCCTTCTGATTACTTCAATTAAATTTAATTTCCTTCGTGATTACTTCAATTAAATTTAATTTCCCTTGTGATTACATCAATTAAATTTAATTTCCCTTGTGATTACTTCAATTAAATTTAATTTCCCTTGTGATTACTTCAATTAAATTTAATTTCCCTCGTGATTACTTCAATTAAATTTAATTTCCCTTGTGATTACTTCAATTAAATTTAATTTCCCTTGTGATTACTTCAATTAAATTTAATTTCCCTTGTGATTACTTCAATTAAATTTAATTTCCCTCGTGATTACTTCAATTAAATTTAATTTCCCTTGTGATTACTTCAATTAAATTTAATTTCCCTCGTGATTACTTCAATTAAATTTAATTTCCCTTGTGATTACTTCAATTAAATTTAATTTCCTTCGTGATTACTTCAATTAAATTCAATTTCTTCAGTAATTATAAGCTTCAAATATAATTTCTTCCTGCCAGTGTCCGTAGTCCTGCCAAACTATGATGCAGAAAAAACATTTTACAGAAGGCAAAGGCAGAATACCACATGTATGTTAAAGCATTGCATGTATAGCTCTAAGGTTTTTGTCGGATTAGTAGTCAGTTCACTTTGTAGAGTATACTTTTTTTAGTTCTCTGCTCGGCTGATCCGTCAGAATTCATTCACTCGTTTGATCGAGCCTTCGACATAAAGTTCATTTGTCCATAAAGCTGTACTTACGGAAAGTTAGTTTGTTCTTCACGTGAAACACTGACTAATATTATAAAGCTCTGTGACAAGTGAAAATCACCATAAGTTTGGGTTCCACGTGAATTATTGTTCGTAGGCTACAAAATAGGTAAGCATTCACTTAATTATTAACTTATAAAAGTGACGACAATAATTCAACTGTACAATTAAATTGTATCAAAACTAGCCATGGCAATGTCAACTTCTGTGTTTATGAGCCACGTGCCAACTGGTATACCTGAGGAAGAGCTAAGGAATTTCCTGTGGAAGGGCTTTAATAAAGGTAAAAGGTACAATGAAGCATGTGGATGTGTTAGACAAAAATGTTGTTAAACTAAATTATATTGATTTGGATTCAGTCAACGGTGTAAACAACCTCAATGTCAAGGTATTTCGTCCACAAGGAAGGAAGCAAAAGGCGATTGCTTTTGGATTTTTTGCTAAGTTCGAAGATCTTTGTAACTCTATTGAAGGAACTGAAATACGAAAAACGAAAATCAGAATGTTCAATGTAAGGGATGTTTACCTTTAGTTAATTTATTGAAAAGGTCGTAAACTTTTTCCCCAATACAATTTTTGTTTAATTAGGACGATGGAGATGAGCGTGACCAGTATGGAAATTTCGTCAATCCCGCAGCTCCGGAGCAGAAACGGATGCACCAGAAAATGAAAGGTGAAACCAGTAAAAAGTTAATTGGCGTCTTTTCGATGGAATTTTGGACCAAAGTCAATCTGATGGTGTACAATGGAGTCACTTCGGAGTCGGTATCATTCAATAAGGTAATAGTTTTAACGTAACAACTAACGAAATGTAAGATTTAAAACTTCAGCAATGCAATTAACTTAGATGTTGTGATTTTGTTTTCATCAGGGTGACTTGGACCTTTCAAAGTTGGAAAAAGTTTCGACAGTGAAGATGCTCAAAGCAATTAACAGTAATTTCTCGATCATAAAGTTCGGAAGTGTAGTAGACACCTTGAATGCCATCCGTACGTTAATTCTATTTCACGTGAAAAACAAATATATACTTTGTAAGATTTAGAGATATTTCGAGTAAAAACCTATAAAATTAAATCTGATGTAGGATACTTCAATCTAAATCCAAACTTTTGGCCTGATGGCAAATTTTGTGATAAGAAAGGGCAGGAAACGTCTACAGTTGCTGAAGCCAAGGGAATTCTATTGATGGAGCAACAGGGACTTGTTACTATAAAAGGTATCTTATATATCGACACTTCACTTTGTTGTTTTTTGTATCCTGGCTTTGTGTACAAAATTATGTTGGAATTCAGACGCAGCTGCGAACAATCTTATCAGGTTTAAATGGATCGATCCGGATATCCTCAGCAATGCTTTATTCGACTTCAAAGCAACTTGTTTGAGATGCCAGAAACTCTACGAAATCTTTGGAGTTGAAATTAATCTGAACTATTTATCAGCTACATGTGCCTGTGATTATGACAGGTTTGTTGTCATCATAACTTTCCACGTGAAAAAACTTAAAAAGGCATAAATATATTTGATGTATGTACAATACTGGTTTCTTGTTTTAACAGCAATCTCGATGTCCTGGATAAAACGCGAGGTTTTTTTTGGAAAGGCGAAAACTTCACGCGACTATCACTTCTCTCAGCATATTCTAATGAATTAGATGTGCTTCATTCTCCGTTGAAGTATTCTGGAGCTTACTCCTCTGCTGAAGAATACCGTAGCATCGTATTGCCACTTCTTTACAGCGAGTGGAAAGCTGTTTCGCGTCCTTTCAAAAGTGAAAATTCATGCACTGGGGAATTAAAGGAATATTTTTACGTGGAGACGTTGAAGACAGATGGCCGTATGACTGACTTTTTTGGTCTAAAAATTCAAGTTCCGGTTTCATCCTTTTGGAAAATTGACAACCGTCTTGTTATAAACATGCTTACGCTGCAGTTATCAGTTAGACATGTATGTACTAAAATATTATCCTGGCCACTCATTCCAGGTTTTACTTTCATTATCTTTTTTTTTAAATTAACAGAAGAAGTACCCAAAGTGCATCCTACAATGCAAGCGGAAAGCTAAAGTTCTTCACGTGAAAAATCAGCAAGCGCAAAGCTCATTGATGATTCAGGTGCAAGTTGAACTTGAATATGATAATGAACCGGTAGTGAATGCAACAGTTGAGATTACTCCGAAGATGGATAAACTCCAATATGATTCAAGCAAACAGATGATTAATCGTTGGTCAAAGGAGAAATGTGAAACTCTTCCGGCTCAAAAGGTTATACTAGATCCTCGAATGCCGATCGACTGGAAAGCTTCAATCCAGGACATTCATCCTAAGCGCATTAAGGCAATCGTTAAATATCTCCTGTTTAAGTTTCATGATCCGTGCAATGCAGAGCAGGTAGATTCTTTTTTAAATTTCACGTAAAAATCAAACTTTGTTTTTTAGGTAATTACAATAACATTTCTTCTTTCGTAGAAACAGGCAATGAAAAATGCGTTTCAAAATTGTCTATCATTTATTCACGGACCACCTGGAACCGGAAAGACATTCACCGCTGCAGTGATTATTGTCACATTGTCGATACTCGAAAAAGGAACAATTGTGGCAACAGCACCGTCGAACGTCGCGTGTGATGGGTTGTGTTTAGCCATTGCAAAAGCCGACATACACAAGTCATGTAAACCCAAAGTTTTACGGATTTACGCAAAGCGGCGTGAAAATGCTCTAATGGATGGAGGTAAATTATGAAGCTTACGTATTCTAAAGTAACATAATATAATGATAGTAATGCGTTTAACGTTTTATATAAAGGAGAAGGACTGGATGAATTGGATACTACTATTCATAAACTTCACGAAGTGGTTCGAAGCTCACCAAACTGGTTGAATTCATCGGAGCTTAAGGATATTCATGATAGTAAGCATTTCATACACCATTAAAACACCACTTGCCACTTTCATTTGATTTTAAAAATGTTTTTTCACGTGAAATTAGAAATTCAGAGCCGGCAGCGTTTCAAACTAACCAAGGATGAGCATCTCATGTATAAAGCGCATGTTTCAAAGATTGAATTAGAAGTCATTTCTCAGTATGATGTCATTGTTTCTACATTTTCTGCTCTTTCTGATCGTCGCGTCAGTTCGTGGAATCATGATGCTAAAATAACTACAGTGGTAGCCGATGAAATTGGACAAGCCTCCCAACCCGACACACTTCCTTTATTCTTGCTGCATGCAAAACGATATTGCTTCATTGGCGATCATCTGCAATTAACTTCCGGTATTAGTTCCCATTCAGTGAAGAGCTCTGGGCTAGCTATATCTCTGATGGAATGGATCGCCAAAGCCATGTAAGGCTTTTAAAAGAACATTTTAGCTAAAGCTCAAGATAATATCACTAAAGACTATTCGATTTTGTAGGCAAACTGGTGATTGCGATATTCCATGGACAACCTTGTACGAGCAGCGTAGAATGAAGGAGGAAATCCGAGAACTGGTTTCGAATTTAACTTATGGAGGAAAACTCCGTGATGCTCCCGAGATTTCCTCGAGAATATATGATTACAGTAAAATATATGCGGCAATGGGGCTAAAGGTTGGGGAAAATATGAGCAGCGTTGTTGTGTTTGATCACAATGATCCGGAAGAACCGGTAATTATATATCGATAATTGTTTCACGTGAAAAAGTAAATTAATATTATTGTATCAATTGAAAATGAGAGATAATCGTTAATGTTTCACGTGAAAAACTAATACTGTATAGATTGGAAAATCGTTTCGAAACGTAAACCAGGCTGGATATATTGTGGATTTAGTGGGTGAACTACTCCGTCATGGGGTACCTCCGGAGGAAATCGTGATCTTAACTCTTTACGAAGGGCAGCGACGAGAAATAAAATTTCAGCTATCTGAGGAGAACATCACTTCTGCTGTGAAGGTAATTGATTTTCACTTAGCAAGAAAATAGGTTTACTCAATGAAGGCAGTGAAATAACAGCATAATTTTATTTAAACTTAGTTAAAAAATGTTGACGCATTCCAAGGAAGGGAGGGAGAGATTGTGATTGTCAGTATGACTCGCTGCAACAAGGATGGATCGCTTGGGTTCACAAGCAACCAGAATAGAATAAATGTTGCATTTTCACGTGCTAAGTATCAACTATTCGTGTTTCTAAGCTTGAGGACCATGCAAAAAAGTAAGAAGAAAGCGTTGAAAGATTTGCAGCAGATTCTCCCGAATGTTGCATTAATAAAATGTTTGAAATAATGGTTAAGTGATGAAATTATTTTCAATTCTACTTCGACTGTTCTTGATTTATGCTCTGTTTAACTCTTTTAAAGTAGATAGATAATTTCTGTTCAGTTGTTATCATAAAAGTTTGAAATAAATTGTGCAGTTGCACTTGAAGAAAAATCATGTTTTATTTCAAAACCTAAATCCATTTCTACCTACCTAGTTCACAATACGCATGACGTGCAAGAAACCAAAGCCAAGGTAAAGTTCATCCTGACATCTAGTATTCAGAAATGCATGCATCACGAAAACACGTAGGAAATACAACTTAAAGGTTTCTTTGATGCGCATTCCTTTTATCTGTTGAACTCCCTCAGCCAAGCATTTTCACGAGGCTAATTTATCGTTTTTGCTGGCTGACTTGTTTTCTTCTCTTTTTAGCTCCATCAAAATAGTTTTGCAAGTTTAAAATTGTCCAGTTTCACGTGAAATTAAAAGTTCTCTAGCTTAACAAGGTAATAACATTGGCAATTCAAAGTTAATAACAGTAACCAATCATTTAAAGTTGTTTGTCAATTTTTATTTATTTCGTAACAAAATTAACTGCTAATAGATGGAACCAGGCAGGAATGGATCAGAATTTACATCCCCTCAGAAAAGAAGCTCACGTGCTGTTGATGAAGGGGGCAGCCAAGGGGGCGGAATATTGGACTCCCCCATCAAGGCAAGGTTGACTTCACGATTCTTCAAGAAACTAAAAACTGTGGAGCCAATACAGCTGGTTCCAGATCCATGCAAATTGATTCCGATTCGAGATATTAAGCGTGGTATCAAGTAAGTAATTTACCAATACGATAGTAAATTTGGTTTTAAGTTTTTGAGAAAATGCTGACTGGGATATATATCATTCATTAGCAAGTCTACAGGATTCGTATTCCGTGTTTCGCTTCTTGGAATCTTAAAGGATGGCACCTCAAACTTCTTCAAATTTCATGCTATGGATTCAACTGGAGAAATCGCTGTTTTAGCGTACGAGAAAGTTCGAGAAATTGCAAACTCATTAAAGGTTCGTACCCATGTGTAAAATTATTATTGGATGAGTTTCACGTGGAAATTATATAAACACATTTAAAAATCATACAGATTAATGGGATCTACAAGCTTGAAAATTTTGATGCCCGAGATGAACGAAAGGATTTCCCCCAGCACACTGGTATGGACCTTCAGGTTTTGATTCTTGCAGACTCAGTTTTAACCGAATTCGAGTGCAGTGATTTTGCAAAAATTCCGTTTGAATTCATACCAATTGAAGAAATCTTTAGCGAGCGTCACCTCCTGAATTCTAGAATCGGTATTGATATTTAAAATACCCCATGACATAGGTCAGATTCCTAAACAATTTATATCATGATTTTGTTGATAATCTTTTGCTCTAAAGATACAATTGCTGTCATTGCTGAAGTCTATGGTGTTGAAAAGACTGGGAAATTCGCAACTTCGAAAAGAGACATCAAGATTGTAGATGGACCGGATCCGGAGAACGAAGTACGTTATAGATTATTTTTCAATTTCCATTTGTTTTCAAGCCTTCGTTCTATAGCACAGTCGGTAATTGGTGTATTGTTCTTTTTATAGGCGGTGTTAACTATTTGGGGAGACGCTGCTGAAGACTTCAATGGTATGCCTGGATCGCCAATCGCGATCAGAAAAGCATTAATCAAGGAGTACCAGGGGCTTCGACTTCTCAATTCAAGCGCTTGTACTCTACTTTGGGTAATAACGTGCATGATTTTGGAAATAATTTTTCATTTACTTGAATTTCTTGTATTTTATAGTACTCTCTTTACAAATATTAAGGTAAATCCAGAGTTAGAAGATGAGCGAGCCACGTCGCTTGTTGGTTGGTTTCAGTTGGAGCAAGAATCTCAGGATACAGAAAACTGACGGATCAGTATTTCCAGATTCCACACAAATAGTCTAAAACCATTAAATATACTTGAGTTCATTTCTTGACTTTCTATTTGTTCCTTTTCTAATAAATAACAAGAAAAAATGATCGATTGAAATGATTATGTATTGTTATTTATTTAAAATGAGTAATGTTTCACGTAAAAATTTCATAAAAATCAGGTCGTTTATTTGTACAACTTCTACCATTTCACCGCATACAATTTTATATAGTTTTCACGTGCATAATTTCAAAATGTTAATCTCTTTGAGGCACAATTAAACAAATCGCTCTGTGATGGCTAAAATAAGTTTCATATATGCTTCCCTGTAAATCAGGAACATTTGAAAAGAGGCAATCAATGTGTGTTCCATCGTTAGTTGTGGACATATTCGGATCTAACTTAGTTTGTAAATTAAACTGATGCATAAAATTAATAAATGATTCATTATTTTTCTTAGATATGTCAATGTTAAAGTCGCCGAACAGAATTATATCACCTTGATGATTTTCAAGAACGTTTTCAAGTAACGACTTAAAAGCAGTCATGGAACACTTTGGACTGCGGTACGTCATAATAAAAGTAATTCTGTTTTGCTTCCAATACGTACAGAAGCAGTGGCCCTTGTCTTCGTTATAGGTTTTCTCATGGACAGCAGGAATGTCAAAATTATCATTCACTAGTAGCACTGACCCATCTGAACGGTGACGGTTAGTAGAGTTGGTCCTGTGTGCAAACCGAAACCTATCAAAGGAAATGTCATCTTCTTCAAGTATATGGGGTTCCACAAAAGCGAGGATTGAGGCGGACATGGGACACGCATCTGATTTTATATCATTGTAGTGTTTTAAAATGGATTGAACGTTCATAAAAAACAGAGTTACATTTTGGGAATAGTCTTGCAAAAACGTAAGGGTAAACTTCATTGGGCGCTCCTTGAGGTTTTCTAATTCCTTCGTAACTACGTCATTCTTCCCTGGAGGATTTGGCTTTCTAAATGGGCCATTTATGTAAAGACCCTCTAGAGATGTTGCTCTGCTACATGCAACATACAATTCCTCCCGTTTTATAGCTCTAGTTCTTCCGTTTTTGGTACGCGTGCTTGGAGTAACCACTACGCATGGGAGCGACGAACCTTGGGATTTTGCGATGGTCATTGCATTAGCTGCCACCAATGGTAGCTGTTTTCGAATAAGCTCGATTCCCCTGTATTCTCTCCCCAAGTTCATTGAGCGTTCATGCCTTTTGATAAGTGTCCAGGATAAGTTTATATTTTTGGATTCTTGATAAGGCTTGGTTTTTGTTCTTGATGCCGTTCCAACCATTGTATTGTGAAAATCTATCCAAACTTGAGTGGGAACACGATTTCCTGCTGTATTCGTTCCGTACTCAATCAATCTTAATGTCCCAGTGGAGCCGTTGAAAAGACCATCGGAAACGTCTATGTTGGTTGACACAAAATATTCAGCCCCAATTTGTAAATGCGTTTGGAACGGGAGTCCTTCGGCGTCTGAAGCTTTAAAAGTTTCTGCTTTCTTAAGCATCCAGGCCATTTTTTCTTGGCTTTCTTCGCCTGTAAAAATCATTGAATTTCACGTGAAAAGTAAGCATTTAACATGATAATGGGATATAGTAAACAAATAGGAATTCTCATATACCTTTAACCATGTCGTGAGCAACTGCCCAAGCTCCTTCTGTTTCAAAAGTTTGGTGCAATGTTTGATTGTACTCCTGGCACTCATCGTTTGAATAAAATAGCCAAATTGCATTTTTAGGTGGTTGATTCGTTGGTGAGATCTCTCTTCCTTTAAACAAAGCAACCTCAGAATTTGTCATCAGTCCTTCAGACATATTGTTTAGACCTTGACAAAACTCATGTTGTCCGCGTTGTCTCATGATTTCCTCAAGCTCATAGAAATCAAATTTTTTCCATAGCAGATTCTCGTGAAATATACACGGAAACTGGGTCGAAGGAAGGAAAACATGTCTTGCCATTATCGGAGATAATTGTCTCATGTGTCCCACGACTAATATGGACTTTCCTCCGAAATCTTCGTAATTGCAGAAGAGCTGCTGAAGGCGCCTATCGATCTGGTGTAGTTGATTTGTATTAACCATTGAGATCTCATCAATGATGATCAATTTGGTCTTACGAAGAAGTGTTCTGTATGTATTAGCTTTGCTCTCCGTCAAATCACTCCAATCTTGATCCTGGTTTGCAGGTAGTCTGAATGTAGTGTGAAGCGTCATTCCCAAAACGTTAAAGGCTGCCTTTCCAGTTGGGGCACATACAACCACAGGAGACAACTCTGGACATTCTGAAGCTTCCCGAAAATCAATCCGCAGAACAGTTTGTACAATGGCATATATAACATGACTTTTTCCTACTCCTGCCCCACCACTGAGAAAAAAGTAAAATGGTTTACTACTAGTCTTGTAGAGGTGTACAACATTTAGTACAAATCTTCTCTGCTTCTCGTTTAAAGATCGCATTATCTTGAGGTATTGGTCCTCATCCATTAATCTAGGAGGTCTGAATCTCTCCACTTCTGTTCTGGGCCTGCCTTTTTGTACAACGCCACTAAACATAGCTGCCTCGTCCTCACGAACACCCTCTTCGTTCTGACACACATTCAGCATAGTTTCGCAGTCGTCCTCGTCGTTCATTTCCTGTAGAAATTCGTTAATTGCTTTTTCTTCATCTTCGGTAATACTAAAGAACGGTTTTGAGTTAGCCTGAACCAAATCCTTCAATTTCTCGAACTCTTCAATGCAATTAATATTTAACAGCTCATTCTGCTCGTTCCTCCAAGGTTTGAATAATGTTAAACGCTCTCTGCAGTAATTTGAATAATCGGTTTCCTTATTGTACGACCGAAATCGTATTATTTTGCGGTTTCGCCGAGCCTTCAGATAGCCACTGTTGTCTAGTAGGGCCAACGGATGTTCATTTTTCTCTGTTTCGACTAACTCTGATTCACCTTCGTCCTCAGAATCTATTTTGAAGGTAATATCATTAATAAAGCTAAGTTTTGTTACGAAATAAATATTTTGTTTCACGTGAAAATCTACCTTCTTCATCGGCTCGGTCGTTTGGTTGGTTTACTTTCTTGGGTTTCCGAAATCCGACTTTTTCGTACATGGATGCGAATTCTGCCAAACAAATCCCTTCCAGTTCCATTGGTCGGTTTGAGTAGTGATCAAACATGCCTTTAACATAAATATCCTCTGAGTCATCGTCCAATTTTTCAATCTCTTTTTGTGGTTTCAAAAATCCAATCCTATGAAGAGGTTCATTGGTGTTAATGAACACATCCTGTTTGCTGCAATATGTGTTAGGAAGTCCAAGTAAAAATTGCGCTGCTTCTTGTGTTGAAATTTCGCAGCCATGACAAAGGACCCGGGCAAACTTTTTAAGTTTCTCGTACACCGTTAGATTTCCGGATTCTGCTTCCTTTTCCGCCGCTCTTAGCAGTTTTGATACGCCACCATCGGACTTCATTATGTACCCAACGCAATATTTTGTACAAGCGTAAGTGTCCAGAATATATTGTACATCGATATTTGCACGCCAAGCAGTAAGGAGCTTCTTGTTGTAATTATTTATGAAGATTTCTGAAGTTTGTCTTCGCAGGAAAACAGTTGCACGTTTAATGGAGGATCTGACTGCCAATAAATACTCTTCTTTTGTTAATGCCAGTGACTGAAGGAAATCCTGAAAGCTAACATTTTCCTTAAAACTTCGTCCCATTTCTGTTAACTTATCGCGAATCCTGTCATAATTTATCTTGTACTTTTCCATCAATGAACTGTTTATATTTTTGTCAACAGGGTTTAAAATTGTGGTTTCTGGTAGTGGAGGCTTTGGGAAACCAAACCGGCATATCTTCTTTTTCCGATTTTTCTTGTAGCAAGTGTGGGAATGTTTATGCAACTGATATCCAATAAGTTCATCCATTTCCCCTTCTTCGTCCCTTTTGCACGTAATAAATGTGTCAATAAAAATGATGATTGCCTTCTCTGATTCGATGTTGCCTAGACATACAGAAAAAATAATGGTAATGTTTAACATTATCCCTTACACATGAACTCATGGTTTTTCACGTGAAACGTTACCTGGTATGAAAGTCGGAGCGTTTTTTAACCAATGACAGCTGTGTAAGTGGGGAGATCCTCTCATCTGAAACTCCAGCCTTGCAAAGTAGTCTGCCAATTCGTAAGGTGCAAATATTCCTGCACTTTTGTTCAGAAGCTTGTTCAGTAGGGTTCTGAATCGATGGTCAAAGTGTAGCATACATGTTACTGGATCTTTTCGAATAAGGTCTGCTTTCTCTAAAAACGAGAGCGCTTTTGTTTCATCTTCCGTAATATCTTCTTTCTTTACTACTTTGGTCAGCATTTGCAGCAATTCGGTCCAATGTGTTTCGGCGGCCGACAAAGTGATAAAAAATTGAGGCTTTCCAACTTGACGTATCATCGCGTTAACCTTCTTTTGCTGTTTTTTCCAATAACATGGAGATGAGCGAACGTTTTGAAAAACGGCGTAACCATCGTCTTTTTCGATAAGGCTTTGTAGATATCCCGGGGTTTTGGCGTTCTTTGCAGTGACTTTGTTTGAGCTGGATCGCTGTCTTAGACAAACTTGCAATGCGTTGTATACCTTTTCATTTAGAGATTTCTTAAAGGCGTAGAGTAGATGGGTCCCAGTGGAAGCTCGTCTATCAAATCGTCGAATTTCCGATTTAGCTATGTCTGTATAAGTAACCTTTGTTTTATAACGTCGCTTTTGTCCACAGTAAATTGTTGGAAATGACATCTCTTCAGCCTCCTTGTCTCTGAAGAATGGAATTGGCGTATTTCCTTCTCCTGGTGCGATTTTTATACCCTGATATTCAACTTCTTTATCTAGGTAAAGTAGGGACTCGTTGCACCCAGGTTCGCCGTCTTCCCATTCATATAAAAATTATTTAACACCTACTAAATTGAATTTAATAAATTAATGTGAAAATGTTTGTATGCATACAATTAACATCTTCTCCAGTTGCTTCATCGTTTGGAGGGTCCATATTTTCACGTGAAACGCTAGAAGATTCTGTGACAACATTTTGATTGTTATTAGATGCTTGTCCAACGATGCTTTCAGTGGTAGGGAGTTCCTCATCATTTTGTCCATCCGTGCATTCATCATAAGAATTAAAGTCAATTGTATCGCCTTAAATCCGAAAAACATCAATATAAGTATACAGAACGAATCATATTCAGTAGATATTTTTCTTGCAAATATTACCTGGATTGTGGTTTTGCCAGTCTTCACAAATTCGAACGTCTTCCTTTTTGTAAAGCTCGGTTTGAATCAAGTATTTTGCAGCTAAATAAACTTTGTATGGCTGAATTCGCTCTTCCATATATGGTCTTGGGTCACCTTTTCTTCGTTGCAGCTTAATATGAACAGTTCCGGTTTTGTTAAATGGTCGAGGAATTTTTTGCGTGCACTCCAAAATGTCATTCTCAACGTTAACCACGTTTCCACTAATTGTTGCTTGTCTCTCAGGTCCACGAAGTCGGATTTGAACAAAGGGGATTCGTAGTGCTACGAGTCTTTCCTCCAACGGTGACAGATTCTTTTAAAAGGAAACGATTTTTATAATTTCACGTGAAAATCAGAACCATTCAAAATTAAATATGAACACAACTTTATAAACCTTAAGCTCTTCTGGAATATTTGGGAAATCAAATCCATTTGATAAAGCCAATCTCGGAACTTTACGCTTATTTTCAGGGGCGTAGATGTTTCGTTTACATGTCGTGCAAAAATATGGATCATTTAGGTTAGTTAATAGTACTTGTGACATCATTTCACGTGAAACGCCTCTTTTTATTAGTTCTTCTTCTGAGGTTGATGTTGTTGATGTCGGATACCAAAGGCATCCACAGCAGGAACATACAACCGTTGGGGATTGACGGATGGCTTTGTTGTATTCAGCAAGTAGCGTTTCATAATCGTCGTGAAATAGTTTTCTTCGTAACCTTTCTTGCTCTCGAAAGTTAGGATCTTCCCTTTTTCTTTTTTTACTTGCGCTGTCTGCCGCCCTTTCTGGGGTTCGAAATTCTTCATTCTGCCGTCGGGCTCTTCTTGCAACTGTGTCGATTGCTTGCTCCATTTTTCGTCTGTCATCATCTTCTCTTGCTTTCCGGTGAGCTTCAGTATTGATTGCTTGCTCCATTTTTCGTCTGTCATCATCTTCTCTGGCTTTCCGGTGCGCTTCAGTATTGATTGCTTGCTCAACTTTTCGTCTGTCATCATCTTCTCTGCCTTTCCGGTGCGCTTCAGTATTGATTGCTTGCTCCATTTTTCGTCTGTCATCATCTTCTCTGGCTTTCCGGTGCGCTTCAGTATTGATTGCTTGCTCCATTTTTCGTCTGTCATCATCTTCTCTGGCTTTCCGGTGCGCTTCAGTATTGATTGCTTGCTCCATTTTCCGTCTATCTTCATCTTCTCGTGCTTTTCGGTGAGCTTCAGTGTCTGCATCTCTTTCAGAGTGGCGGCGGACCGGATCCTCCCGAGCTTTGCGATGGGCAACGGTATTGATTGCTTGTTCTAATTGTCGTCTTTCATTATCTGTGCGGACCTGTTGATGGGCCAAAGTATCCTTGGCTTGTTCTGCTTTCCGTCTTTCTTCATCTTCCCGAATCAGTCGCATGCGAGCTCTGGCTTCAGTGCTCCGCTGATTGCTACTTTTTTTATTTAGTCGGGGCATCTAAATTGCAAAATTTGGAATTAATAAAAGCCACCATAAATATTATAAAAGATCATACCTTTCATGCCACAAAATCTTACCTTCAAGAAGCAAAAGAATAAACAAGATGAATTTTTTCATCCAAAATATTTAGCTCATGATGAAAGGAAGGATTAAGTTGTTATTTTCACGTGAATATCCAGTACGACTTCACATCATGTCAAAAGACACTATATTTCTCTGACAAAAGTCAATACCACATGAACACTTCTTTAATTTAATATGTATCAAATTGTCGTACTACTACTCGTTCAAAAATTCATGATGATTTCAGCTAACTCTGTCTGTATGGTGATGATGATATAAATGCATTTTCAATCATTTGAAGAATTTTCGAGCAACGCAGATATTACTCTCACATGGAGCATTCTTGTAAACAGTATATTTATAACAGTAATAATATTCAAAATTCGCGCGGATGCATTAGTAAAGAGTAAGACTGTCCATGAGTCTGTACAAAATGTTGAATGCTTCACGTGAAATCTTTATGGTTTAATGTTTTCACTTCTAATTATGTTATATATCCACGTGGATGACTTGTAAAAAATATCGTAATACTATTTTATTAGTGAAGCTGCTATTGAGAAAATTTTTAAAAAATTGACATTTAAACGCTTATAGGTCACGCTGGGGTCATTGCTGAATCTTGATAATAGCATGGTTGAGTTTTTCTCGAGAAATAGCATCATTTTGATGTATCATAACCCATGTTTTGCTATTAAAAATATTTGACCTTGACCTTTGACCCAGTAGCCATTGACCGATTTTGCTCATCTTCGAACTCAGTCAAGGTCTTGACCTAAGGTGTCGTTTAGCAAAAAGAATTTTTGAAAATCTTCAACGGTGTAAAAGTTATCGTGCGAACAGACGGACAGACGGACGGACGGACGGACGGACAGACAGACTATGATCCATTCTAAAAAACCTGCTTTTGATCTGCGATCGCAGGTTAATAAGAACTTCTAGAAAGGTGGAAAGAATGCTGAATGCACATTATAAGATCATTATGCCAACCTGCCATGTTATTTGATACACGTGGAATCTTTTCTAAAACATGACCATCTTGTTTGACATGTCAGGTTACGATGCCTAAAATCTGTAGAATGTCAATAGACGAATATAGGGAAAGATTTTTCATGTAATTTGCAACTCGGCATGTTGATAAAGTTCATAAATTTTGGATCGACACTATATCTGAATATCGGCAATGTGACTTGGCACAATTTATACACCTGAGTTGAGTACCTGCTTCTTGTTTATATTATTTGAGATTGATCGCTGGGAATTTCCGAGCTTACCCTTCACTTCCTTATGAGACCAAGACCAAGGACCAACTGAAGCGAAAATCAGTAGCATAGGGCATGTGTGAACGGCTTACAAGTTGTGTTTCAACGTCACGAATATTTTTCTCAAAAAACTTTCTATACGTATTGTTCATAGGTTTGAGAAGATGTTGATGAGAGTTTGTGTTGGTTGAGTTGAGATACACTTGTATGTATATTATTTAATCTTTCGTTTTGTGCTCCCCTTCTGGGAGCTTTGACCTGTTCTAATTTGTATTATGCATATCGTCTGGGAAATCCCCATGATCCTAATTTGTTTATTTGACTGTCCAATGAGGACTGATTCATGTTAATAATGTTAAGCTACGATTTCTTATGAATACTTTAAAGGTTAATGCCATGTCATCGCTCTAATTCACTTCCTCGGTGCCTATAAAAGACAACCGAACCATAATGTCAATGTCCAGTATTCTTCTTAAACTTGTCCATTCTTATTCTTCTATTGGTCCGTTACTATCTTCACACTTATCTAGAAAGACTCAGTAAAACCACAAGACTGTGTCTTGGTAACCTTTGACTATTAATCTCACGTTTCCCCACTTCATTTCACATATCATTTTATTACTCTCGTTTATAGCAAGGTATGCATTTCATTTCCATGCTCAAGCCATTGGTAGGAAACATACAGCTAAGCTATTTCATCTCCAGCTCCAAGCATTGGCAAGGAGCGAGCTACACACAATTCAAATCATCATCATTTCACATGAGCCCAATGCTCATCACATCCTTTTTACCATTTTTTACTATTTTACTTTTCTGAACTATCGAAGATATCTTTTAACTTACACACTAACACGTATACATTCTTGTTTCTTGGGTAAATAAAGCCATGGGTACATTATATTTCCAGTCGAAAGATGCCCATAAATAAATAGGCGACGTGAATCCTTTATTCAAGTATAAAGGCAAAGTGAGATTGAAAAATAAAAAAAATATGCATGATTCGGGCTTAATACATTTATCAAAAGATTGACAACCTGTTCAATTATAACATGCCATATAATGAGAATCGTTCCCGTTTAGAAAATTCCAAATTTCAAATGGGAAGTGACAAGTAGTTCCTGCAAGATCTTAATATTTTCCTATTATTTTTAGACAACCATATTCTTTTCCAAATCCTATGGAAATTTATAGACTCTAAATGTACTTTTGTCGCAATAAACTCCATCATATTCCTTATAAATGCCACTGTAATTCCTATAATGACAATCGGAATTGCTAACAGTATTGGGATAAACCTTCGGATAGAAAAAAACAAGGTGAAGGTCACAAGACCCATTCCAACAAATAATAGTCCGGGTGTGTAGTAAATGAAAGCGCCAGATTCTAATTTTCTGAGGATCGTTATTTGACGATGAATTTTGAAACTTTTGTTAAAACTTCGCCTCCCAATTTCAACTGAAAGAGTTTTTGAGGAAGATTTAAGTCGTTTTTGTAACTCAACAATAAAAACAATATGAAAAATCAACACTTGCAGGCAAATGATTGCACCAAATAAAACAATTATTCCTTGGTAAACGGCAGCAACGGCGCGTTGAAATATTTTGTGTGTGAACGAAGGTGGGTTACCACGTCATAATCCCCTACTACTGGAAGCAACCCTCCTAATAATGGAAATGCTATGGAAGAATAGCTCATTAATGAGATTAAGAAAGTTGTCCCAATTTCTAAACTAGACGCTATCTCGTTTGGCTTGCTCGTAAGAATTGGGGCATTCAAAATTCTGGCAAGCTGTGTGAATGGAATTCAAGCGTTACTGATGAAAATAACGCTATCAAATTTAGCTCCAAGGTGCAAATGTAGAGGGGTAGTGCTTCAGTTCCGAATACAAAGTCGGATGAGTGATACGAAGGAGCAAGGCTTTGAAATAGAAGTACGTAGATCACACGAAGGAAGAGAAATAAAAAGGAGTAGAATGCAAAATAGAAAAGACGGAGGGATTTTCTTTTCAAAGTGGATCTGTGTGATTGAAAAGCTTTTGTTTCCATATTGTATTTTAGGTGTAATGTAATGACTCTTTCAAGTCTTGAAAGTGTATCAATAACAGTTTTCCAAATTGAGGAAGTGTAGGGACGATACATCTTGAGCAGTTGAGTATCAAAACAGAATGCGAATAAACTTTCGTCCCTCATCAGCGTATATTAAATTAGGAAAATTTTGGAAGTGATTATGTTTAATTTTGCTTTAAAACATTGCTATCATATCAATTTAAGAAAAGTAACTGCCAATATTGATAGATGTGTAGATTAATGGCCCAATTGTTCAGATCAGAAAAATGTAATTTAATTACACCCAAAATTGTTACAAAATCACAATTATATTGTGATAAACTATCAACTGCCAAAATAATAGGTCAAAATGGGGTAAAAACACTTGCAGGGGTATTTTTCAACTTGCGTTTAAATTTTTTAATTATCTGTAATGGCTCTGTAACTAACTAAAAAAACTAATTAGACAAATGTGCAAAATTCTTGCGTAAGTTTACATTTATTTATTATCAGTTAAATAAGAATTTAATTGCTTCAAATCGCTGTGTTTATTATAAAAATTTAGCACACAACACATAATATTTCAATAGTTACTGCTATAAAATGCTTCAATTATTTACAGTAGTTTTCACACGTATATGTAGCTATTTCATGATGAAGAAATTGCATGACCTGTGTCTACAAATTTATAAGTAGGTTTCCAACATGCTCAAAAACAATATTCCAAATGAACAATACCTCTAGTATAACACCCCAATAAATCTGTGTCAAGAGGTCGAGTGAAAAAAATGTTTGAGGATTATTGGGGTTCCTTTGTGAGAAAGAATCTTCGGGGAAAGCTGAGCCGGGGATAAAACCGGATGCTCAAGTTCAACATGAACAATGCAGCTTGCAATGCAAATGCAAATATGCACCAAAATATCGTCTGATTAAGAATTAAAAATCAAGATAAAATAATTTTCTGACGTTTGAATTTAATCGACTTTTGCTATATTTTTATCGCATATTTTACAATCAAGATCAATTTTTTTGAGGTAGCTCAGCAGCTGACTCGAATTCGACTGGCAGGATTTTTTATCTGAGATAAAACTCGTCAGGTTTACCAATTGGTTGTTAAATGTGTGCTGACGTTTGGGGTTGACGTTCCATGTTTTGTCTTAGGTTGTCCCGTATTAACAAACTTGATCCTATCCTTTAGGCAGCGTACAAACGCCAACATTTTTGTCCTATGCTCATCATGCATAACATCCGAGCAAATCCTCTTTTCCTCTCCCTCATGATCTTTGATCCACATCTGAGTTACGTTGTGTGGCATAACAAACGCTAAACAAACAAGATTCAAACCATAATTTAAATGATTAAAAATAATTAATTTAGCTGGTTTATAGATAAATATTTGGAAACACCGCCATATAACGCGTGTGCGTGTGTTACATTTACTACAAAGTCTGATCATATGAACTTTGATTCGGAAATTTCATATGCAGTTAAATACAGTTTTTAAAGTAAAAAAAACATTGCGTTTTTAGTTTTTTGAAATTTGCAGTTTTCATCTAAATATAGTAGTTTTTCAAATTTATGACGTAACATAAAATAATTATTTACATGAAAACTAAAAAGTATTAGATAACTTGGCTATTCCAAAACGTTATGAATACCATTGATAAACATGCCAAAAATTTGAAAAAAAGCAAAAGATTGGATAGTTCTTGACAAAATATTGAGTACCGAAATTTTTAAATATCATTTGTGGACAAGTGTTGGTGAATGAGTGACAGATAAATATAATAATAATAATCTTCGTTCTACGTTAAATTAACATGAAAAGTATAATGCTAAAATGGCGACAGAAAATACGAATTCGCGAGAGGAACGCTTCGGAGCTGTTAGTGAGCTGACAACTGGCCATCATCTTCCAGCTGCAGCAACAAATCAAAATTAAATGTATTTCAATAATGATGGTCCCCATCAGAAGTACAGCGACGACCCAGCAGCAGCGGTGGGCGACAAGCCCAACCTACAAAAACTAGAGCTCTCTAACAAGCATGAACCATTTTAATTTACAAGACTGCATACAGCGTTTACCAAAGCATATTACAATACATGGCCATTTCCAGCAATACCACAAGCTTTGCTCGCCGTTGGGCATTTGGGGTGTTGTGCAAGTGACAATTACAGTGCTAATAATAACTTTATCAAAAATAAAAAGACGAAGAAACTAAAGAAATCTTCAAAGAAGGGAAAAGAAGAACCTTTCAAGAGAAATGTGACAGAGGTGTGTTGTTGTAAAAATAATTCACAATCAATTAAGTGAGTACAGGAATAATGTATTTTTGCATTGTATTTTATACAGTACCGTGCAGATATTGGCATGTGGAAAAATGGAAATATTGATGCGGTAAGCCATAAAAAACGATAATATCATTACTTAATTGAAAGAAAAGAAGTTGCAGACCTGCTAACCACAACTGCTAATTGAAACCATTGGAGTTTTCACATTTTTTATTTCTTACTGTCTCTTCTCCTAATCAGTTTGACGATTGCGTCGTGGTGGATGGCTCAGTTGGAAAACGGAATGGGATTGAGAATCAATTATGGTACTTTAGAGAAGACATGATGGTCAATCAACATCATTGGTACGTACCTGTGGGTTTCATACACACGTAAACTTGACAATTAAAAAAACATTTTAGTTCTTTTTTGTGGGTTAATAAGATAAGTTTAATTTACAATTCTATACAGGTATTGGCATCAAGAGTATCCCTTAAATACGACAATGCAAAGACCTAGGAGAAGTGAACTTTTTTTCTACATGCACAGAAATCTAATTGCGATGTACGTACGTGAGCATATAGTTATCTTTACTTTTCTTTTTCCTCAATTTATAACTTATAAGAAAGAAATGGGATGCTAAACTCTCAAATTATCATAACAGCTTAACTTAATGAACGCTCAATCAGGTTTTATGAATGTGTGGATTTTTTTTACTGTCGCATGATTACATGACGGTGTAACCGGTCCCATAAATTCTGTTGGGTTATCAAAAGATTGCCGATATCATGTGTATCACGTTTCTTGTCAGTAACTTCCTTTTTATGACAGTTTGCATATTTTAACAAAGTTGTTAAATGACGTAAGCAAGAAAAGCAAATACAAACAATTATTTTCATTATTTTATGAATTTCAAATGATTTGAATGACAATTTCAGATACAATGCTGAGCGGATTTCAATGGTATGCCGTTAGTGACAGAGTTTGACATTACACCTGGAGCGGGAATACAGCCAGGCTACAATTCTTACTTGGCAGATGTAAGTATGTTTTCCGAAATTAAAAGATTGACTTTAATTATAATTTTTATTTTATGCAAGAAAACATTTAAAATTTTAGGTCAGATCTAGAAAATTTTGGACTCCTAGGTATCCGGCAGGGCCCGGCCTTGCCTAAGTACGGCCTAGCAATGACTTGAGGTACGGCTTGCACATATGCTAATAAATATGAGTTGATTCGGTTCTAGCAAGTGAATTTACTGTGAGCAGCTTTATTTGATGTAAAAATTAATTATATACACGTCTACATGTTTTGGTAGTAAACTCGTCTATCACTTTATCGAAACAAATGTCTTCAGCTATTTGATGTTCAATAGAAAGAATGGAGAGGTCACTTAATCGCTGTTGTCCCATTATAGATCCTAATTAGTTTTTGATAATCTTCAACTTGGAGAATGCCCATTAGTTACTTGCAACTGTCACTGGAAGTGTGATTTGAAGAAAAAATTTGGAGTATCGTGGCAACATTGAAAAACTGTTTACCCAGTCCATACTTGACTAAAATGGCAATTGGAGAATAGACAAGCATCATATAATAACATGCTGGACTTACTCTCGTCCCATTTTGTTGACGTAGTTTCCTTCCGGAAAAACCTTAAGCTATAATATCATCTCGTGTTGACTTTTCAATTCCAACTTCTTTTTTCTTATCTCTGCAGAGCCCGGGCATGGAAATTCTTTTTTCTGAGGCTGGGTGCGCAATTTCCCCCGGAAATCCGTATTTGAACCCGGATTTAAGTATTTAATGGTTTTCTTGGTAATTTGTACAGTATAAATCAGTAAACAAACTTACGAGGGACTGGTCAGGCAAGTGACCCTGCGAATTGGCTGAATTTGGGCATATATGTTGCTTTAGAAACTACTAGTTAACATCTCAAAGGATTTTACTCTATGGCCAATTTTCGCTGAAAAATCGCAAAAAAATCGATTTTTCATTTTCCATTTTCTTTATGGCAATTTACATGGAGAAAAGCTGTATCACACAGGTCCCTTGCATGTTACAAAAAATGGAATTTCAGCAATGGAAATTAGCATTGCATTGCAAGCTCGAAATATCAAGTGCATCAATTAGACTGGAAACTGAACTATTTTTGGAGGGAGTGGCTCGGAGGGTACTTTGGAGGGAATGATGGAGGAATAATTTTTCATTCGAGTTTTTATGCGGGTCAGTACACTATAAAATGCATCATTCATGCATTTAAAATTCCAAGCGTACTCCCAAAAGCACCCTCCAATAATAATTCAACACAGCCTCCATCACTCCCTCCGAAGTTTCCTCCAAAGTACCCTCCAATGGTAGTTCAGTTCCAGTCTAATTGATGCACTTGATATTTCGAGCTTGCAAGGCTAATGTCCATTGCTGAAATTCCATTTTTTGTAACCTGTGTGATGTAGCTTTTCTCCATGTAAATTGCCATAAAGAAAATCAAAAATGGAAAATCGATTTTTTGTGATTTTTTAGCGAAAGTTGGCCATGGAGTAAAATCCTTTCAGATGTTAATTAGTAGTATCTAAAGCAACGTATATGCCCAAATTCAGCCAATTCGCAGAGTCACTTGCCTGACCATTCCCTCGTTAGTTTAAGATTTTTTTTCCGTCAGGAAATATATTTTGTTTAATATTTCGCCAGTAAAAAACTCAAAAGCTTCAAATTAAAAATCGTACTCTCAGAGGATAAAAAATAACAGAATTTCGACCCCTTTTTCGTACCCAAAAGCGGAACCGCGCATGCACGCAATCGTCACCCACTAACGAATTTCCATGCCCGGCAGAGCCGCTTACTTCCCTTTTATGTGCCACAGATTTAAGGTTTTTATTTGATGAGCGACCCATTATTGCTTTAGTTTTACAACTTTCCTTTAATTTCTACTGATTTCAAAAGATATTTCTACACACATTGAATGACATTACTAAGCTAACCAGAATGATGAAAGGATGAACTTGTAAAATAAACGAATAAAGTGTGAATGCTACAGCTGGTGAAACTTAAATGCAAAACATGTCAATGAAACCTTTTAAGATTTCAAGTCAAGCATTTAGACTTATAAGTCAAATTTTTATTGGGTCGCCTAGGTCGGTTCGGCCCGTGTCAGCGGTCCGGCCTAGCAATCCGGTGCTAGCTTGTGCTATCGTAGACCAACTGGCAGTTGGTCTACTTTATTTTGTTGATTGAACAACGCTTTCGATTTATATTCCGGCTTGTGTTTCTTTTTGCCAGGTTCTGCATTATCGTGACTGGTAGCGCTAGCGGGATGTTCATTGATCAATTTACACTCGCTAAGTTCATTAGGGTTTATTATGATAACTTCGGGGTAACTTTGTGAGAATAGTTTATTTCGTACTGGTGGAATTTCCTCGGTGGTGTTTTGGCCTATGTGATGCACAGTATGTATATGCATTTCACTACCACTTTTGTTAAATATATCTTTTGTGGCGGGCATTCCCAGCTTATCATTTGATTCTCTCTCACTATCTTCCAAACCATCTTGATTTAAGTTACGTTTATTCAGCTTTCTCTGTGAGGTTTCCGACACCTTTTGAAGAGATTCAAATTCGCGATGTGGTTGGTCATCTTTGGCACGACGCACTTCATGATCGGATTCTAGTTTATCCAAACATGTTTCATGAACAATAGTGCCACTTTCGGTTGGGCTGTTTCTCAGAAGTATCCACTTCCAGCTATGGCACACAAGGGCGCACCTTTCGTAAAGCATTTTGAATGCATTGATTTCTATACAAAATACTCCAAAGCAAATGCTGATTAGACAAAACCAAAGTATAATTACACCGAGAAATTTGTTGTAATCAATTGTGTCGGAACCAGGTGAATATTTTGAATTTAGCATTTTTCTTCGCAGCATATGATCCCAATTTGCCCACTCATCCCATTTGTAATGTAACCCGGATGCCACAATGTATTGGATAGTCGATTGTAGCCAAAACTGATTTTCAGTTTTCATTTCCGATAAATATATTCTGGGCGCTAATGTTTGGTCGAGGACGAAACATGTGGTAGAAGCCCCAAATCCTTTCCTAAAATACAAGGAGAAAGACTCCTTAAATAATTCCTTCTTGCTTGTAGTAAGCATAGAAGCGAGCTGTGAGTTCTCTACCATCTTCTTTGCTTTGTCTGTTGTGGATGATAGATTATTAAATGCACGGAACGTTTTTGAAATCGGTATGCCCAGTGATTTCAAATCCTCAGCGTATCTCTCTTCAACAGGCTGCAAACTGTATTTATTGTCAAACATTACGGAGTAATTTTTATCAACCAGTTCCCTAATAGATTTTATTCCTTTCGGCTGTAGCACTACAGTTACTAAGCTTGTCAAACCATTACCATATATTTGTAAGCACAGGATTTGCAAGCAAGATATTACAATTAAATTGCGGCTACAGACTTCTCTATGGGCAAATGTGATGGAAATATATATGATAAGCTGACGTACGACGTTTTTGAATGAACAATGATGAAAATATGTGTACAAAGTCACAAGTGATAAGAAACAGAATAAACTTATCCAAATATCATTAGAAAATGCTTCTATCCAAACCGCAAATCCCAACTCGTGATCACTGTTCAATTTCCTTTGACAATAGAAAATGCTATCCGAGTCAAAGTCATAAAACGAGTGTCGGGCAACGGCGTATAGTGGGGTCCACGAAGAATATATTGTGGAGAACAATGGACCAGTGACAACCTCGGGCCCACTATTTGGAAATGAAATGCGAAGCTCGTATGCGTCATCACCACGATGGAGACTCAGAGTCATGTTGTGTTTTGTTGAGAAAGCAAACTTTTCTTCAATGCTTGTGATACAATAATAATGCATTCGTCTTTTTTCGTTCAGGCAACTGTTTTGCATATGTTTCGGAACATCCTCAATATACCCTTCAGGATCATTTACCAGCGCAGGTATCATTTTTCCATTTGAGTTCCAAAACAAAGCCTGATGCATTGAATATATGTCATTTAATTGAAATTGTTGGGTGAAGCTCGCTAACGTCATTGGAGTAGAAGAACAGTATTCAAAACATAACACTGTTATTAGCGTTTCATTTCGTTCCCATTTTAAGCCTAAAGGCAGAGTCACTATCAATTTCAAAGCTGGAAATATTGGAAGCAGCCTCAGTTCTTCTATTTTCGCTATTACCTGCATTTCGAATTCAATGTTACTCCAAGAAAAGATGATCATGGATCGAGAGGGTACCAATGTATTGCCACACTCGAGAAGAACTATGCCGTAGAATTTTTCGGTTGAACTAATAACGACGTTGAATGTATTCGAATAGCGATAATTTCCTCGATCTGGTATGCTCATGTTGTTTAAAGCTACGAGCCTCGATTGCAAATATTGACTTGGTTGCCAACAGTCGTCAGAAAAATTGTTGTTAAATGTAAAAAAATAAATCACGTATTGCTCCCAATTACTATTAAGGTGCGGAAACATTCGGGTTAAGCACTCACCGTCGGCCTTTGCATCTAAACGGAGAGTAACAGCTAGTAGAAACATGACTAGGTACTTTTTACATAGAAACATTGCAACAGTATTTTTAAGGTCCTTATTTAAATTTCTTTTCAAATTTTGCAGTCATAAACTACTCCAGTGCTCATTTACTAGGATAAATGCTCAGTTCCTCCTTACAAATTTGTATTACATATAATAAAGGCTTAATATGTATTAATATTAAAACTGCACTTAAAATTAAGCTGTTGTGTGTGTCGATTAATGTCATCGAATTATATATTATTTACATCACCATACAACTGTGGAATACCTCAAGATGAGGGTCCAGTTTTTAATTTTGATCTGTTAAATCAATAATCGGGTGTGTTTACATCAGATGACCCCTTCCGTATTCGTTTAACTTAAATGCGGCAGAAAAAAGGTTTTTCATAAGCATTTAAAACGGCGTTCCTTTTTGTGAACTAATCCAACATGTTTATCTTTAATGCTGAAAGAAGATTGGCATTGTCTCAACGATTACACTTTTTCCTAGGTAGGTGAACTTGAATGGTTTGCGAATGAACTGCGCTGTTACACCTTTTATATGCACTTACTCGTTTTGCTTCATTCCTTTGTGATAAATCAGACCTTTCATTGATTTTATTGTTTCGTCTCCAGCAGTTGGATTGATGTGCTTCAAATGATCGAGGCAACATAGGAAATCTTTGATTTAGTAAAGAGACCTATCGAAATTTTAACTGAAAGTGATCCATTAAGTACTATAAAGGATATATGTGTAAAAAGTTAAAAGGTACATTCACACGTACACCAATTTTGTGTTAGGGTTGAAAAAGAGGATAAAAAACCTAAAATATATTTTGAATGTTTGTTTTTAAATATTTAAAAGGATTTAAAGGCTTTACAAATATGAAGAAACGTGTATTTTGAAACCAAAATTACAACTGTATTTATCCATTGCTACCTCATATGTGACAACGACTAGAATTCGGGGCTTTCGCTTTTGTAAGCATGTCTAGACAACCGGAAAACGTCTAGACAACCTGATAAAACACGTAGATCGCCACCTTAATACAATAACGAAATAATATAACTTGATTCCTTGCTGGTAATTTGTTGAAATTATATGCGAAATAATTGGTATTGATTTCCCAATCTACCCATAGTTTGATATATGTATCTTAGTTAGGTTTCCAATACTGACGCAACTTTATAACTTTTGAAATTCGTGAAACAAACCCTTAGCATAAATGCTCTGGTTTAGTTCTGGCAGTTTAGTCTTCAAATTTTAATACTTCTAGTTATATTATTCATCGTAACTAAACTAAACAACCGATATCTGTGTAACCTGGAAGTGTCCCAAAGAACCAAGCTATTCCACGTTGGTCGAGATCTACGGGGTTTTCCCAATTTGCAAAACAGGAAGCACCGAAGGCTAAGCCTTTTTATAAGGGATATCAAATAGTCTACCTATATAAGACGTTATTTGTCTCTCTTCATTTCACACGATCTTATTTAATTGTAAGATTGAAAAGTTTACGTTTGCGTGTCTGCATAAATTACTTTTGGTCTTTTATTAAGGATTTACAACACATTAGAAAAGATAGTGGTTTTGAAATAGCTCATCAAAAAACCAATTTACTTGTTCAAATTAATTGAAACACGGTGGAGCTTTCTATAGTTCTTTAGCTCTCCATAGTTCAGCTCACTCACTTTGTGAAATTCAAATGTATCGCTCTGTTGCTTTTGGCCAATGGTGAATCAAGAAAATAAGTTATCCGTACGGGACATCATCTGAGTTTCATTCCCAATTTTTGTAAACATCTTACAAAACCGTGGGTCCGAGTTCTACTCATTTTTACGTATAGAGTAAAATTTAACAACTAACAATAAGCTATAATGTAGCAAGCAATACTTTCCTAACTTGAATATTGACTTTTATACCAGTGCCAGTGTATAGCTTTTGCAAACAAAAATTATGCAAAACATTTCGCTATTATAAGTTGTTCGATTGGATAAGTAACTACTGATCACCGTCTCAAGATTACGTGTCCTAGTTTTAATAACTTATTTTAACCGTATTTTAACTAGTATACATACGGTCAAAATACCTACCTACTTACTTCAACATTGTAACGGATATAGGATATCAATCAATATATATATTATTCCTACAATTATACACCGTCATTAAAACCTTTACGTCTACGTGTTTGGATTAATTAGTTCAGTTTTATAGCTATTCCAATGTACACTTAAGTACCATAGTTTGGCGGGCTACAGTGGGCCAATTATTTTTAGTAGCCAGTGGGCCAGTAGCCACAGGTTACGTGGTATCCGGTAACGATTTTACAAGATATTATTCACGAAAAGGATCCAGACTATGAAAGAAATATATTTCTTGATCGCTATAGTGAGATTTATGGAAGATTACTACGTTCTATAGAAGTTGGACATTTATTAACTGTATGTGCTTAAACAACAGATCCCTTTAGTGTACCTTTAGTAGTAGCTATAAATAGTACTAATGAGTAAGAATTCTAATAAAGAGATGTTTAAAATGTGATAGGGCCCTTACAGTACCATAAATTTACGACACACAAAAGGAATTCAGCCATTGGCCTACACCGTTGAAGCTACTGAACTCTCTGTTAACCCGTTCTTTTATGATGCTATGGGATTCCATAATCTTGGTCATCAAGTGATTGGTCTGCGGTCTGATCCTTTCTTTATAGCACGAATTCCAACCGGGGTGATGGCAGACACGGCGACTACTATGCATTACCCAGAATTCTTCAGTTATCATCAGCTAGTCAATAACCTTTTCGACAGGTATTTCAAATTTCCAAAATTAAAAAACAAAATCTTTAAAAAAGTTTAAGACAAAAACAAAAGTTTAAAATCGCATACATTACAAATGTAATAATTGTGTTCAACCGTGATTTTAGATATAAGAAATCACTGTCACCTTATCAACCTTTAGGGGTAAGTTGAGACATGAGAATTTTAAAATTAAAAACAACCATTTTTTATACTCTGGATTGGATTGTGTTTTAAAATAGGGCGAGTATCCTTTGAGGTGGGACGGAGTTGAAATTCTAGATGTACAAGTGGTCAGTCAGAACAAAGGTCCACCAAATCAATTGCGAACCTGAAGAATTGTGTTGTCTCCTGGAGTGGATCAAAGCATTTACAAAGGCAGCGTTCTCTCGATCCTGTCTATCCTGGTCGAGCTAACACTTGTGATGTTTATGTGTCCAATTTTGTTTTCATGCACATCAGATTTTTCTTATATATACATTCATATCACAAACAATAACGACCGACGGTGGTAGCTACGTTATTTTTTTATTGGAGGAAGCTGGATTCAATATGACTCAAACCACAATGATAGTGGTTTGAGTTGAAAACAACAACGAACAAAGTTCATCCCAGGTTTCTCTCTTTAACTTACTTTGGCTCAAACGCATTTTTTGTTGTTAGAAAATTGGAATAAGGAGCTATGATGGACATAAACGACGCAAAAGACTTCGTTTGGAAGATGATAGTTCTTCCAAGCAAAAACAGACCCAAATTAGGGAGGACTCATAAAACCATTAGAGTTCAGTTTAGTCTAGATCAGAGAATTTTGTTGATAATAATGTTACGCATCACATGCACAAATCCTGGGAACTGGAGAAGCTTCCTTGCTTGCCTTGCACGTAACACGCTTCATTTGGATTGTACGAGGAAAAAGTACGTTTGTTCACCTATTTACTTAGTTCAACAGGCTACTCTGATGAACTTCTTCGAGTGCAGGCTGTCTTGGTCTTCCTCGAACCATGGTTAGTAGGCTCATTCACACGTTGCTTACTTGAATCTACAGCATTATCTGTCAAATTTGAGTGTAGCTAATTCGGTGAAGACGATGAACATGATCATTGTTTGTTATTTATGTAATAAAGTATTCTTCTGCCAGTTTATGTGTATATTTATTATAATAACTTTTCCATCAACTACTCTTACATTACGTAAACAATTAGTCAGCCATAGTTTTGGGGAAAAACCTTAGATATTGCACTTTGATTCTTCATGTCTACTGATGCATACAACTACGACTTCGTTACATGTACAGATGCATGTCATAAAAATTCTCAAAACAAATTGTGGATTCTTATCAATCCGGACCTTATTAATCGTTGGCTGAAAATTTGTAAATTCTCTGCTTAAATCCGTGACTAGTGAACGTTAGGAGTTTTTATTACCTTCATTTTTTAAACAATAAAATCCGTATTCTTATTTCTTTAATCCTAGAAAAGTGGCTTCATATATTACAATATTAATGTTAAGTTCCTCTGTTCTAAGCCGTTCGTCTCTTTTACCGTCATCAACAACCTGAGTTGTTTTTTTAGCGCAAGCGTTGTCATCTTATTGTCTCAAAAACGTGAACTCAGCTCCTTAAATCATCCTTAAGCTGCATCACCTACTCAATATGCAGCTACACTGGGTTTTCACGTTTTATATACTAGGCTGTGTTTCTTCGTCCAAGTTGGATGTGGAGGAGCTACTACGACTAATGAGACCTGAGATCATTCGTATTAAGTACGTTCAAAACAACAACACAAACTTAATCTTTATTACATGCAGTAATGTGTCCTACTAGCACTAAAAGGTTTGCTGAATTTTTATTTTTCATACAGATGTGTCGACCTGGTTAATGAAGACCCTACCTTTAATTACATCACGGATTTCGTTATTCCACGGTTAGAATTTGCAACTTTTTTATACGTAATTAAGTTTGCAAGTACCCAATTTTTTAAAATTCGCATTTCTTTATACTTTTCAGCTACCAAACAATGGACCAATTTGCAGAAATTCAGAGTATTTTTTACAACTCCCAAAACTGGGATTTTACTTGTCCCAATGAGACCACAACCACACCAACAACTTCTGTCTTGGTAGTTGGATCTTCTACTTCTCCTTCTATGTCCACCTCTTTTACTCCTCCTACTACCACCACCTCTTCTACAATTCTGTACTTCCACCCTCCACAGCCTCTTCAACTTCTCCAAATTCTTACTGTACTTCCGCCCACCACCTATTTTACAATCTCTCCTAAAACCTCCACTGAGGTGAGTGCTACCACCACCACCTCAAAACCAACAACTCCTACTCCAATTTCCAGCACCTTCAAACCATTAACTGTCACTCCAATTTACATTGGAGTCCCCTTAGTGTTTGCTATTGCCATTGCCGGTTTATGCATGGTAGTATTCATTCTAGTATGCTGCGTCTATCGCTGTAAAACCACAGGTACTTTGTTTAATGTGTTTGTAGACCAATTACTACTAACAACTACTTATTATAAGTTTATACGAAAAAATTTATCATTGTTGTTGAAGGTATCCACGAAGTTGTATATCAGCCTCCACAAGTCATATGTCGCTCCTACGTTGATATTTCTGATATCGTCAACGTAAATCAACCCGAAGAGCCCGTCTACGCTGAGATTATTGACATCGACAACGGAAATGAACCTTAAGAGCCTATCTACGCCAAGGTCGTCAAAGGAAATCAACCTGATATGTCAAGTTTGCCTTCCAATCATGGGTTTGAATGGATTTCCGTGTAGTATTGATTGGATTTGCATTTGTTAAATCTCTTTATTTTCGTTGCCAACTGCATCAATAAAGGTATGCAGTATTCTGATATGTTCATTTTAGCCTATTGGATATCAACTGAACATAATTATATACAACATTTGTAACGCTTTATAAGCCGTTACACCTTGTACGTTATTTTCACCTATTTTGGATATTCAATACTGTGTACCAGATATCAATAATCAAATCTTATAAGAGCTTTAGCGTACATGTCCACGCGGCGGATTCTCATTTTGTTGCTACGACAAATAAAGATAAGGTTATATTCGCTAAATAAATGTATGTAGACCCGATGGCGTATAGGTCAAGGTATCAGTCTATTAAGCTATCGTCACGGGTTCGAATCCTATTATGTGAAATCATTTTTTGCTCTAATTTAATGCATCGAGCATTTCCTTTTGCTTGCATGCCTATACAATCTCCTTGCATTTGATTGCAACATGATGCATGTGTATTCAGATTAAGTTCTAATCCTGACTGACATACAGAGATACAGACTATTCTTTGCTCTTGATGATCTGCTGTGTATTCAAAGCTCACATTTGCGTTACGTGCATTTAATGAAAAATGAACCCAAATATTTTTGTTTTTTCTTATGCATATTTTGAAAAATCATTTATGGAAAGTATTGAGAAGTGGGGGTTTCTCTGAAGGGATTTCAAATTGCATGGAGATTTCAAACTTGAACTTGACAGAGACCACCCATGATGAAAATATCCCTAAAAATCTCAAAATTGTTGTGAAGGTATTAAAAAGTGGAAGTTTCTCTGAAGGGATTTAAAATTTTAAGGCGATTTCGAGTTTTAACTTAAAAATATACCCAAAAATGTTAATTTTTTTGCGGAAGTGGGAGTTCTCTATGCACACTGCACGTGGTGGAGAAAATGTTTCTCTCTATACACCCACCTGCTTTGAGCTGTGGCACTACTATCACACCAGTTGTGTACATAGATTTGATTATATATATTTTTCTCATTCATTCATTCATCGAATATACTTACTGTATTTACAAAACCAGCAAACAGAAATGTTGATTGTTGGAGGCGGAGGATAATTATGCTAATTATTCTTTGATGGGAGAATAGTAAAATGCTGATTGCTGGGAGGTGGAGGATAGTTAAATGTTAATTGTCGATACGATGTCAATTGTTGGTTTTTGCGAGAGTATTTAAATGTAGGAAGCGGTGGATGATTAAGTTTTATTTTTGGGGTAATAAGAAATGGGGGAACAACTTCGATTTTGTTTATCGGGTACTAGGAAAGGGTTTAATCATGTTTTCGAGTATTGGTACTGGGTCTACTTACAGTAGACGGGCCTAACTTTTATTAGAATATTACAGCACGGGCCATGAATCTCATAAATGTTTGTGCCTTACAAAACTGGTACAAAAGTCGTCACCAGTACCCCTTTACAAGTTTGCTAAAGAATGGAACTTAATTATGTTGTTTAATGGTGTCAATGTCGATAGTAACTTGATTCCGTAACCTACTTACTGTAATTATCAAATTATAGTTACAAAATTTGCTTCTTGATCCAAACATTTATTGCAACTGAATATTTTTTTTGAAAAACCAGTTCCTACATAAATCCTATTACTTCTCTACATCACATAAATATTTACATTTTTCTTAGTTAAGATTCTGGTTAGTTTGTTACATAACATGTAGTGTTATAGGTTATGTATATTTATAGCGTCATTATCACAGGTAGCACATCAAATCAAAGCATGTTAGAAAACTATAAACAACAGTTAAAGGGTATAGTTAAAGAATAACATTAATTACATAATATACGTATAGTAAAAATTAAAATAATGACCTTGTATCGTAAAGTCCAAGAAAAAACAGTGTAAATGCCATATCTTTTTTGCAATATACAGGTAGATCATATTACAGATGGCTCGTATGTAAAATTCAGCTTGCTCTATAATAATAAATGATTTTACCCACATTTTAACAATTTGCATTATATGACAATTGGATAGTTAGATATATAAACATTACGCAAGAATATATAGAGCAAGACTATATGATTCAACTTTGACTTACGGGATGTTAAACCAATTCAGAAGCTGATTGGTACTTCCTCCACAAATTATCACGGTTACAATGACTATCACACTGGTAGTTGTAAGAAGCGTCTGCCTTTCAATGAACAGCGTGTTCCTAATAGCCAGTGCAAACGCAATGGCACCACGAAGTCCTGAGAAGAAAAGCACATGCTGGAAACCCCGAGAGATCTTGTGCTTTCTTCCCAAATTCAGGAGAAATGATACGGGATAAATGTTTGCAGCTCTTCCAACAATAATTGCCAGTTGTAAAATAATAATAATTATTGGTGTTTTTAGCCAATATTTTTGTGTTAAAATATCAATTAAGCGTTTTCTTATAAACTTACATACGCTGCAACAATGAAAAACGCTTCAAACTTGTACATTAGGATTTCTTAAGCCTTAAGCAAATGAATTAGGCATATCATTAACCAATTTTTTCCCAAATGTCAATACTCAAACGGAACAGCGTTCAGAGAATAGAAGTGCTTATAGTATACAATCGTTTGTTATGTTGTACACACCTCAATGTCTACGGGGTTTTCCCAATTTTTTAGCCGAGTTTGGAAAACGGGAAGCCCCGGTTTGTGTCCCTTTTTTATCTTGAGAGGTATAAGAAAGCATACAAGCCATTATTCCTAGTTATGTACTCAGACAACAATGTTGTTAAAAGCGTGTTTGGGTGAACTACTTTGGGTCTTTTGCTCTGGTCTACAATTTACAATACATATCCATGCGAATAAACCAAACAGGAAGTCCCGAACTCTAAGGTTCCAGTCCCGCGAAAACGATCTATAAAATTCATTCGTGTTTGTCCATACAAACGTAATGTAATTGGAAATTGGTTGGATTTGCATGGTTATAATAATTATTGTTTCTCCTTAGCTCGCGCAACCAGCATTTGCAATGCATATACATGCTGAATTATAAACTCAAACTTACTTGTAAATGGAAAGTGTATTTCACTATAACGTCACATAAATAATATGCATGAGATACAGAGCAGATTAAAAAATATGTAGCTGTTGTTATAATCTTGTTCATCATACAAGCAATCCATTGGTTTGTTATAGCGGTCAGTTTAGTTCAGTAACCTAGAAGTAGTTCAAGATGAAAGGGTCTGGTCTGGTTATTTATGATTTTGCTGGGAGCCGGTTTGTATATAGTATGGAATCGTTCGAAAGGAAGCCCGCTATTTTGTACATAAGAAAGCATACGCGACAATGTTGTTAATTATAAATTCAGACAACCCTATGATAAAGAGCGTGTAAGGTTTCCTATCTGGGTGAACTACTTTTTTTTGCTTTCGTCTGCCATTTACAATACATATCCATGCATGAGGATTGAAAGACATTCAAAGCAATTTTGCTCAAAGTAATTCAAACCAAAGACAGACTTGGCGCCCTTGGAAGAAAATTTTCATTGAGCTCCACTGATAATGTCATATTGGGCTTTACTTCAGATAAAACTTTTAAATTACCAAGCAGATTGGGAAAAGAACACAACACGGTTATGGTACCACCTTCGCTTTTGTTTCTGTTCGTAATCAATTCAAAAACATCAGAAATCCTAGAGGTTCAGTGGGCATGTTTTCAGTGCGAATTGGAAAAGCAACACTTGTTCGTATGCTTCCATTCGAAGAAAAATTTATGAAATTTTTGTTACAAAATCTTAAAAACATTGCCCTACCCAACGAATTGCTTAATCCTCATCCGTTTCCTAATTATCCGAAACTGACTTCGAACGAGCTATTGTCAAAACCAATCATTATTGTTGCAATGGAGGTCACAGGATCACATGTTATACATGAAAAGAATCACTGCAAATTTAGCGTCAGTAAAAATTGGTTTGTAAAAAACTGCTAACCAGGACCCAAAATGCATATTATTTGCAGAAGGATTCCTTTCGACCACCATGATGGGTGACCATCTAAACTATTCTCTCGTATTCGGATTCTAAAGCATGTACTATGAATTGGATGATTTTTTTTCAATAGTCCAACTAAAACCTTAGACTTTGAATTACCTTTTTGACATGAGATAGGAAATATTCTTAAACGTCCGTGTTTACTGCGGCTGAAATAACTGCTAAATGGTACATGCACCCCTGAGTTGAACATCACTTTCTCTCTCGGTTTAAATACACCATCATTAGGAAGAAAGGAATACATTGTCGATTTTCTTGACGAGAAACAACAAAGGACAAAGTCCTTTTCTCCTTTTCTCCAACTTTATCATGATTAAAATATTCAAAAGTAAGCTGTCTGTTGGCCATCCGTCTTCTCAGGAAATGAAGAAATGTCTTTGGAATTCAGTTTGCCCCGGAAGGAACTCAGAGCTGTTGCTCCAGGAAAATGTTTTGGATGCATGAGCATAGCTAAAAAGCTGAGAGGAAAGGTTTAATTTTCCTTTAATTGACATGTGATTCCAAAGTTTTTTTTTTACTTGGCGTTGTAAGTTAATAAAAGTTCTAATTTAGACTATTGAAAAGTAACTCATCCTGATCTGTGACTTTCATGTTACTACAGTTGCGTAGTGTCATTGACAAGGCGGCTTTGGAACAGGGAACAAGTGGTAAACTACTGTTTTCTCTCTCTTTCTTTCATTTCAAATAATCATTCACTAGAGCTTTCTGCACGACGAATTTCGAGAGATCAACACCAGTAGCTTTCAATTTGTGCTACGAACCACAAGTCCCAGGTGGAGAGAGATTATAAAATGGTGTTCCAACTTATTAGATTATTTACTCTTTTACTGGCAAACAAATAGGACGTAGCCTAAAAAAGTAAATTATCAGTTTTAGAAATTATTTACGTAACCTTACACGATTTAGGTTCCTCCGTACAAGTTTGTTTGAAATTTAGTATATGGAAGTACCATTAAATGAGAACATAAATTGCGTGGCCATGGACCCTCTACTACAATCCGGTAACAACTCTTTGTGATTATCCTGCAAACGTTCCAGAGTGTCAGTGTTTGGACGTTTGCCGGCAATATTACTACTCTCCCATTTTGCCGGTTGAAATTGACAATATTAACAGTAATAATTGGAAAAGTTGACTGTATTTTCCTTATTATATTCGCAGCATCCATTTAAAAGTAATTATCTATTGTCAAATACTGCCATTATTGTTGTCAATATTTTGCTATTTTGTCATTAAAATGACCACAATGCCAGCCATTGCAGTCATATCCATTATTGTTACTTATTAACCGGCACCCTTTGCAAAAGGGGGTAGGTTCTTATTTTCACAAATGGTGTCTGTCTGTCTGTCCGTCCGTGAGCACGATAGCGGCGACGCGGTTGAAGAATTTCAAAAATTCTTTTTGGTAAACGATATCTTAGGTCAAGACCTTCCCTGGGAAGTGAGATGGGTCTTATCGGTTATTGATAACCAGGTCAAAGATAAGATCAAATATTTTTAAATAGCAAAGTATAAAGTGTGATACATCAAAATGGTTCTATTTGTTGAGAGGAATTCAGTCATGATGTTTTAAAAGTTCTACGATAACGCCAGCGTGAACTACGAACGTTTAAATGTCTAAATTTCTTAATTTTCGAGATAGCAGGAGAATCATTCAAAATTTTCAAATTCTTTCTTCTCCACTCAACAATTTGAGGAATTCAAATGTCGAAATGTCTCAGTGTCTTAATTTTTAATTATTCAAAATTTTCAAATTTAAGCTAAATTGCATAAGGGTGTCGGTTCTTTACACCTGTTCTCGGGTTTATTTTTTATATGGATTGTAGGCCATGTGGTAGTGCTACAATTCCGAAGGAACCACGCTAGTTTGTACATTATCCAATATCTACGTGTCTTTCTCAATTCCTAAACAGAGAAAAACAAACAGAAAGGAAGCCTATTACGTGTTAAAATGTTTAATACATTAATAAAAAAAGGTGTGTACGTTTGCGTGTTTAGATTAATTACTTTCGTTCTTTTGCTTAGCTTTTGCCAAACATATCCCAAATTGTAAATTGAAGTATATAAGAGGTAGATTTAATCTCATTGTAATGTCCAAGCATGCTAGAGGTTTGAAACACATTCAAAACTGTGTTAATAACTAGCAATTTATTGCTAGTTTATAGCTTTGTCTAGTCGGTCCGTCGTTCTGTTCGGGGGCACGATAACTCGAGAACGCTTTGACTTTTTTAAATTCTGTTTTCAGTTTTCTTTTCTGTTTTCTGCGTTAAATTCTGTAAAGTCATCAGTTTTCTTTTATGAACCCAAAATTGCTAGTTTGTTACAGTCCTGTGTTACCAGGTTTATTTTTTTTTAATTTGGCATTTTAATAACTCATCAAGAAGTAATTAACCAAGTAATCGTATTTAGGTCGCGATCTACGTGTTTTTTGTAGCTGTATGTATAGACTTGTTTTTTGTTGTTGCCCATTCCATACGTGTCTACCCAGCAGGAAACCCCGAGCTCTAGCTCCAGTGCGAGTTTTGGTTTGAAGCTACACGTATGCGTATACGTTATAATTTCTACAAACTTCTAATAATATTAAGAAATACTTTAAAGTACGCATAATATTTTTGAACCCACCATAAAATGAAGAATACCCTTTGTGAAAATTACCACTGATGAATTTTGCCAATCGCATATCGGTGTGGTCACCCGTTACTTGTGTAGGAAGAGATTAATTATACTCGATTAACGTTTCATTAGTTGTCAGTTTTTGTAGCTTCCAAACAGATTGATTCCAGTTGGGACTTTCGTATTTCTATTCAAACTTGAGAGTATGGAGTGATGTGATGGATAATTTAGGAAATATAAATAGATTCATCCATGCATTCCTCAAGAATGATGCAAATGTATAAATGGGAGCGGAACGGTATTAAAAAATTTAGTAGTTAAACAATACAAGTGACTAATATTTAGCTTGCGAAGTATATGTAGGAATGTTCAAATTTAATGGAATTTTATAATTAAGTCTAGCTTGCTGCGCAAAGTTCATACCAACTAGAAAATGTAAAATGCAAACGTAAGATTATTCAATGAGAATCAGTCGTCTTTAGATAACTTGGACTGCTCATAAGACTCGCGGGTCTCAAAATATTTCATGGATTTTTTATTTTTCATTTCTTGAAGAAACAAAAATACCGGGTCTCACGAAGCTCCCATGAGGATTAAAAAGACTTTGCTTCTTATTTGGGACCCATCTGAAACCCCTAATATCACCTAAACTACAACATCGAAGTAAGTATTCTGTCAACGAAAAACAAAACCGATTTAGAAAATGTTCAGCAGAAATTCTAGATTCAGAGAAAAAAAATCGATAGTGTCAACTTTTTTTAGTGACTAAAATGCAATTAGAATAACAATTTTAAAACACAGCTTAAAAATGTTTTCATATAAAATTTACCTCAGCCTGATTCTACTAGCGGTGATTCCCATCTTAGAAACAACAGCATGCAACTCTGAATGCTTATCCCTACTGTTTCCACACCTAAATAATAATTGGGAGCAATTCGTGATTTATTTTTATAAAACAAATAAACATTTTTGTCTCCAGCCAAGCCAATTTTTGCATTCAAGGTTCGTTGCGTTGAACAATATGAGCAAACCAAATCGAGGCAATTATCGTTATTCAAATACGTTCAATGTTGTCGTAATTCCATTTGAAAGAAATATAAGCTACACGACTGCTCTCAAGGAAATTGGGAATACCTTAGTACCCTCTCGGTCCATGATTTTATTTGTTTGGAAAGGCACGTTGGAAAGTTTACAAACTGTAATACCTAAATACGATCAATTTGCAGTTAGAAGGACACATTCCAATATTTCCGGCTCTGAAATTGATAGTTACTCTGCCCAAAAGTTTAAAATGTGAACCAAACCAGACGCTCATAACGGTATTGTGTTTTAAACACTGTTCTGCTACACCACTAACTTTGACGAGCTTCGCCCAGCAGTTTAACTTAAATGACATATATTCAATGCATCGAGATTTGTTTTTTAACGCCAACGGGAAAATGATTCCTGCCTTGTTAGAAGATCCTCACGGGTTTATTAGGTATATTCCGAAAAATCAGCAAAACAGTTGCCTTAACAAAAATAGGAAAATGCATTATGCTTGTGTTACAAGAATTGTAGCAATGTTTACCTTTTCAACAAAACACAACATGACACTAATTCTCCATGACTTCAATCAAATGCAAAAGTTACGCGTTTTACATTGGTATGAGGGTCTTGAGATTGTTGCAAGTGCAATTTTTTCACTAACAGCATCGTCGTACCCACCACCCGTGATTGCCCGTGTGCCATTTTATAAGTTTGACTCGGATAGCTTTATTTACTGTCAAAAGAAACAGAAGGCTGATACCGCGCTGGCTTTTGGTGTTTGGACCGAAGCATTTCTTATGGATGTATGGATAAGTTTATTCTGCGTCGTAATATTTGTGACTTTGTTTACTTACTTTTATCATCGCAAATTGGAAAACGTCGTACGTCAGCTAATCAGCCATATTTCCATAATATTTGCACATTATGGAGAAACCTGTAGCCGCAATTTCATCGTAATTTCTTGTCTGCAATTCCTGTGTTTACAATTATATGGTAATGGTTTGACAAGTTTAGTAACAGTAATGCTAGAACCGAAAGGGTTAAACTCTATAAAGGAACTGGTTGATAAAAATTATACAATTATGTTTAACCAACAAGCGCTATTGAATACTCCTGATGGCATATACAAAAACGATTTTAAATCATTGGGTATACCGATTTCAAAAACGTTCCGTATAGTTAATAATACCAATCATGTAAGAGACTATGCAAAGGCGATGATAGAAGATTCGCAGCTTGTATTCGTATCAATCACATCTAGAAATGTAATTTTAAAGCGAGTTTTATCCATGCTTATCAGGGAAAAATTTGGGTCTTCAAGTAGATGTCACGTGCTCAAGCAAACATTAGCGCTCCAAATGTATACATGGACAGTGAAAACTGAAAATCAATTTTGGATTTATCATACTTCCCAGCAAATTGTGGCATCCGGGTTACACTACAAATGGGATGAGTGGTCGGATTGGCATAATATGCTGGTTTGGAAAATACTAGATTCAAAATACTCACCAGGTTCTGATACGATTGATTACAGAAAATTTATTGGCTTATTTATTCTTTGGTTTTGTCTGATCACCGTTTGGTTTGGAGTCTTCTGTGCAGAAGTCAACGTTTTTGAAATTTTCTACGAACGGTTTATGGGGAAACGGCCAAACCTAAAGACAATGTTGTGCGGATTGTCCCACTTTGTTTTGGTAGTAGTAGTTTTATTGATTTGTTTGCTCTTTTTGGAACAATTGTTAGTTGTTTCCCTAACTGGACAAAACCAAAACAAACAATATTTTCCCACATATGGAACAAAATGAACAACCAAGAAGGAGTAAGTTGTTCTCTTTGGCCGCTTTTTTAAGTGCTTCACCTAAGGTAAAGCTGTTGGTTGAAGAAGTTAGGCAATGGCTTTACAAAATCAAAATTTTGTACTTGCAACGATCGTAAAATTCGTTATTTTCAAACATTCTCGAAATTTACTAGCCGCGGAGCGGAGAGTACGAATCCCAACCGACATGTCGTACTAAAATCGTTTTTCGATAGCTCTGAGATTTTCCTACGACATCATTTTGTGACTCAAAAATCATAATCGATATCTCACATATAGTAAAGATATCGCATCTTTCTTGGACATTTCCCTAAATTATGTCAGGTATTGGGGGAAGGGATATCAAACCGATCGCACAGATATCGCCACTTAAAACCAAATAAACTTTATTTTGTTAGCATCTAGATTTCAAAGATATCGAAGCGATATCGTAAATGCATACTGGGCAAAGGAAAGATACTCTATAGCTATGCTTTACTTAACCCATTTTCGGTTATAATCTCAGTAGGTGACTCAGCTGTGTGTTGAGAATTTATTTTTTTGGCTGCAGAAGTCAGTGTACATAAAAACGATTTTTATTTTAACAAATATTAATATTATCTTAAAATATTAGTGGTTGAATGGCGAAAAGAATAGGTTTTCATATGTGTAAGTGTTCAGCTAGTAGAAGACAAAAAACTGTAAACTCGGTATTGTATAAATATAATAAGCGATTTCACTGCGATATAACACCGAGTTCTTAACTTTATCGTAATGATATCTCACCGATATCCGTTACCCCATTCATCTGTCAAAACGGTATCTCAGCGATGTCACAACGATATCTCACACGAAAGTCGTAACGATGTCGAAGTTGAATCGTGGATGCGTCGCGGACATAGAGCTTTCTTTTCGTATTCGATTCGCTAAGAAATCGTTTCGAAATAGATTTCGATTCTAAAATACGAGATCGAAGATATCTCCGCGATTTTTGCCGGCTGGGACGCGGTATTAGTTCATATGGTTCCAATTCTATTACGTGAATATGAAAATGATTGAGATGTGATCCACAGTTGTAGGACAGCACCTTTGTAGTCTTTATTTACCTTACTTTAAAAAAATGTTTTTTACGCTTATGATCTGGCTCTCGATGCACATGGTGAAACAAAGGCCGAAATGAAAAATTACAAAGCCAGCATCAGACGATTTACTAAATGGTATAAAGTCAACGACATGGTCATCAACCAAAAAACCATTTTAACCGATTTTAATCGTAACCGTGACCTTGAATCATCTTCAGATAACATACCTGCTGATCTCACTAAACTCATTGAATGACAATCAACTGAAAAAAGTGTTGAGGATGTAAACCAGAAGAATCCACGCAAATTTCTAAATCTAAACAAAATATTCAATTTTTACAACAAATTAAGCAAAAGGGAACAAAAACAACTCTACAAACTTTACATACATGTAATAAAAAGTGAAGACAAAATTCATAATCTTGCACATCCACTTAAAATCCCACAGTCAGTACGAATTTGTTTAAGTCTGGGTTTAAAATACAGTATTACTGAAAGACCCAAATTTAATCAAATGTCAAACTACATAAAGGAGGGTATTCGAAAAGTCTCATGGCAAGTTTTCCACTTTAACAAAAATTCTGAAGGAATGACAGAAATCGAGAGAACAATTCACAAAATAAAAAAAGTAACGTGCCCATCCCGTTTCAAATGTCCACTAGAACCCTATCTCTTTTCAAATAACTTTACACGAAACTTTATTTCTAGACTGAGCAACGCAACACAATGCCATAACAAAATCCATGAATTTCTAATTCTTGAACTAAAAACATTTGTAGCCGAACATGATCTAATCATTAAAGAAAGTGATAAAAACGCTGGCATCTGTATCATGAATAAAACAGATTACGATGCAGAAGTTTACAGACAATTATATGACCAAACGACATACAGACCATCAGTAAGGTCAGAATATAACTTGAAATTATTCGATTTTACAGGTAAGATAAAACATCTAAGTAAGTGGTTTGATAAATCTTTAAATATTAAGAAAATAATTCCAGATAACCACTCACCTGCCAAATTTTATATACTACCCAAGATTCACAAACATTTTGAGATCTTTCCTGCTGGTCGCCCAATTTCTAGTACCATTTAATGCGCAAATAAGGGAACTGCTATGTTCCTTGACAAAGTTTTACAACCAATAAGCCTTTTCATTCCAGATCTACTAATAGACAGCCCACACTTATTACTACTTTTACAACATGTTAGATTAGATCCTAAGAGAAAATATATACTGGTGACAGCAGATATCAGTGCAATGTACTTAGAACTTCCTATCAATATATGCAAACAAAACTGTCTAAAATATTTCAGAGCTAACAAACACCTTGTCAACTTCCCATTCCAAATATCAGAAGAACAATTTAAATTGTTATTAGATTTATGTCTAGATTACAGTTTCTTAGAATACAACAATGAAATATTCTTCCAACATCGTGGAATACAAATGGGCAACTCAGCAAGTGTTTGATACAAATACAAGAAATAATGAAATATCTTTACTAATGAATCAATTCAAATCAAGAGGATACCCTACCAATCTATTGGCAACAGTTACTAGCAAACTTGAAACAATTGACAGAAATTCCATCCTGAAACCAAAATCTCCGTTACTTATAAAACATCTTTCCTTACACAACCCAGAAATTTTAGACAACTATATCCCCCAAGCCCAACCTACACCTAACGCGACAAATCAAATCTTTGTTGTACTCCCATTTTACAACAATATAAGAGGACTTGGGCGGATTGCAAGAAATATGTTTTTGTCTGAACTCAACAAATGCCGTAGTAGAAGACTAAGGAACTGTATTCTTGATCTTAAGATAAACATAGCATTCTCAATACCAAACTCCCTTAGTCGGTTTATACAATGTGTTAATGAGAACCATTGAAACCATTTTTGTTTTCCTTCCAACCGCGTAAAAAAACTTTTGGGGTGCTTACCTAAAACACAAAGAAACGATAATAAAGCAAGTCATTCTTACAAAGGTACTCACTAATACAAAGCAAGACTGTTAATACACAAATACTATTGTAATATTATATATTTATTTAACTCCTGCTAAGATACTCATGTTATATTTAAGTCAGGTAATTTTTAAACTAAAACTCAACTATCTGTATGTTTTTAACTTTTTTACTACCTCAAACTACAATGTTTTAAATTATTTTACTTTAATCCTATGTGTAGTAATCAAAACTCCCTGAATATTCAACGAGGTTCACCTCAATAATCAAAACTAATTATCTATAAAAAGTTTACAGGTATGCAATAAATATAAATTTATAAGCTCCGTTTTTACTACTAAATCCTAACTTTGTAAATTTGTAATGTACATTTATATATACTCCCTGTTTCCGTGTTCTAGCTGATGAAGGGCTAAAATAAACCGAAACCGGTCCTGTAATCATTATAAACAGCAAAAAGAAGAGTTCACAAGGCCTAATTATTTCCATACTTTCAACCCACCTCTCAAAATCTATGCTGCTTTAAACTAAAATGGAACTTTTTTGTTTGAAAAAGTTGAAGTTTCAGAACAGGGTAACGTTACGTTACGCAGGAAATATTTTGCAAGAGATATTTGTACGCCTTGACAGAAAACTAGGTGCGCTACGTTCAACGATAAAGAAAATAAAGTAGAGTACGGCCATATTAATATTTTAAAGTTTTATTTATTGTAGCAGAAAGGCGTCTGTCGTACAAATTGAAGTAAAATTACTTAAATCATTTACGAATCTCAGTAGATTCCACTCCTTAAGTCAGAGCTCAGCGTGCTAATTAGCACTCCGGAGTCTTAATCGGCACTCCTAGGAGTGCTTATAAGCACTCTGAGCTCTAAATAAAATATGTTTATTTTTGCTCACGCGCATACTTTAGTGCTCACGAAATTAAAAATCGGTTATTTAATCTCGGTGATTTTTTAGGAGTTTTACACCGTGTGAATTTTTTTTTTATCGTGGGCAACTTGAGAAATTTAATTTAAAAGTTGTATTTAAAAAAAAGAGATTCTGCTGGTGGGAAATGAGGTAAAAATTTGTACTTTTCTCTAACATTACCTTAACACATTCAAAACATTTTAGAGAAGAAAACAATTTTTTGTCTCATATCAATCGAGTACAATCGTTGTTTGAAACTAAATCTTTAAAATTAAATTTTTCAAGTTGCGCACGATGAAACAAATATACCCACCGTGTAAAACATAAAAATCACCTGGATTAAGGAACTGATTTTTAATGAAGCGACCACTAACGCATGCACATGATCCAAAATAGTCAAATTTTATTTAGAGCTTGGAGTACTTATTAGCACGCTGAGCTCTGACTGTCCTTGCTTGCATAGTGTTAATCCAATCACTAACTTTATGAATTTATACATGTTGGGCTCCCTCTTTGAGCCAAAAAGTCCTAAAAAACTAAGTTTATAAAATTAAATACTTTTTTGTTTGCAAACTGCCGAAATTCGATTAAACAGTTTATAAAATTCAAGTCTACTAACCTATCACAAACTGGAAACTTGGTACTTCCAGGTCAGTTTGTTGTCCGTGGCTACTGCCGGACCTCCACTATGTGATGTATCAATTTGGATGAGCTAATGCTTTATGCCATAGACCATCCCAGGTCTACGGCATAGGCCTCCTCGTCTGAGGAATAGTCCTCCTTGGGGAAAGTGAAGGAATTTCTTCAGGTTTATATAAAAACAGGAGTAAAAATATCGTTAGAGAAAAGAAAATTATGAAGTCTAGTTTTCTGTAAAAGGACATCTGAGTAGTTCACTGAATAACTGACTAAAACCCTAATAAATTTTGGTAGTTAATTGAAAATTGCTCTTTAAAAATACGTAGGTGATTGATTGACGTTTTCCTTTTAAAAACTAGAAAATTAATTCACATATATACTCGTTAAAACTTAGAGGATTGATCTAAATTTCCTCTTTAAAGACTAATTGATGGACTGACATTTACTTTTTGGAAAGGTTGATTAGTTAGCAATTATTTTATTCACTTAATTGACTGACAGTTCTTAATTGAAGACTAGGGGAATGATTGGCAATATTTTTTTTAAACATAGTTGATTAATTGACACATTTTGTAACTGGGTCATGCATGTATGTCGTAAAGTTTAGATAGTTGAATCGAATAGAGATTTACTTTTCAAACCTTGTATAATTACCATATTTGTTTGCTATTCCAAAACAAGCCATGATAACGTTATGAAGGCTGTAAAATTTAGGCACGTGAAAAGTCCATGGGTAATGATAATAACGGCTTTAATCACTTAAAAATGACTAATATTAGATTTTAACGACAAATGTCTAAGACTGTGCATAGGAAAAATATAACAAGTAAAACAAATGTATAATATATTTGACTACATAATAAACGTTTCGTTCGGGTGAACGATAACTCTAGAACGATTTGACTTTTTTTAATTATTTTTTTCCCAATCCATAGCTTAGGCAAAATGAGGAATAAAGCTCAATTTTGGACCAAATCGGATTTACTCCTGGGGAGGAAATGTCATACCCCCTCATTTTTAAGCTTAAGGAATATCGTGTAGCATATCATTCGACAGCTACTCATGAGATTAGATCAACGGTACTATTCACGCTTATCGCCGATGTTATTTTCAGGGTCATATCTCATGAAAACCGTTGTTTTTCAAGCGGCCAGTATACCTTATGTTGTCAAGTTGTTGCAATTTGCTTATCATTATCATAGTGTCAATAAAAGGAACAAACCTTCCATCATTCATCACTTCCCTTTCTATTCATTCCCTTAAGTTACGGGGCATTGTTATGGCCTTGTAGCACTCGCGTGACCGTCATTGTCGAGATCAGATTTGGTAAATTTACCGTGGTTTGTTATGATAACTTCTGTGCGACTCTGTGAGAATAGTGTAATTTGTACTTGTCTTGTTATTTTGACGGTGATTTGTCCTATGCGGTGCACAGGGACTATATGCATTTCACTTCTACTTATGACAGATACATGTTTTGTTTGTATTCGCAGCGTCTCCTTTGATTTTCTCTTTTTTACTTCCAAACCAGGTGCATTTAATTCACGTTTCTTCAACTCTCTTTGGGTGGCTTCATGGTCCCTTTGGAGAGATTCAAAGTCGCAGTGTAGCTGGTCATATTTAGCATGAAGCTCTGATTGTTCAGGTTCTACTTTTTGTTTTCCCAGAACGAATCGCTGTAAGTTGGGATACACAAGGGGACACTTTTCGTAAAATATTTCGAAAATATTGATTTCTACACAAAGGACTCCAAACCAAACGGAGATTAGACAAACTCAAAGGATAAACAAACCGATAAATTTTCTGAAATCAATCGTACAGAAACATGAATTTTTTGAATTCAGTTTTCTACGCAGCATCCAGTCACAAATCGGTCCACTCATCACACTTCTAGTGTAATCCGGTTGCTACAATTCACTAAAAAGCAGCATAAAGCCAAAACTGATTTTCAGTTTTCATTGTCCAGGTATACATTTTGTGAACTAATTTTTGTTCTAGAACGAAACATCCGCTAGATGGGTCCAAACGGGGAATATTGTTTTTCCATGTATTTAGCATGGTAAGTGGTGAAGTACGTAATTTCAATGTACAGTAAAGGATGGGGTGGTCCTTTAAAGTTTTATGCTGTAAATCTTACAATATGCTAAGGAAATAAAAGGATGAGAAACATCCGTAAAGGAAGAGTGTCAGATTGAGAGTGCTTTATTAATCCATTATCATCATCAACATTTACTTTGCATCAACATTGCACAATGAATGGCATATTTATATAATCCTAACGCACGCGTAAGCGTGTAACCTAAACAAGGCCAAGTTCAAGTTTATGAGATGATGATGACGATGACTAACTCATCGTCACCGTACTGTGCATTAACTTGAGTTCAATACCAAAGACTTGTATTACAGCTTGACTATTTTCCAGTCTACTACTGCAAATTTAATTTCTAATTGTTAGATCATCAAATAAGCGTTCAGTTTTGACATTTAGTTTTGACTGAAGACAAATGATGATCAACAAGTGGTGGTTAAGTTAAAATTAGTTATATACATATTATACCACATCATAGAGACTATTATCAATGCTTAAATCTTCTTAATATTGAAGTAAAAGGCACGTATTGTAGCTGTAAACACCAACAACAATGCATTTGTGGTTAAAAATACAGATTTAGCATTGTTTTGCTTGATTTTTTATTAAAACCCATTTTATCCATAAAACCCACTAAATTTTAGGTGGGCTGGGCCCATTAAAACCCGGATTTAAACGGGTTACCCACCTACCCATTATAACCCACGTGCCATCTTTGATTTAAGCTTACCGAACATTGCAAAGACATTGACGGATGACTCACAGCTCACGTTTATACAAAATACATACACGAAAGAAATTACTAAGGAATTTGTAACTTCAAAGTTTAGAAAAACATTTGGGCCTTCCAGTAGATGCTTTGTCCTCGAACAAACATTGGTGCACAATATATATACGTGGAAAATGAAAACTGAAAATCAGTTTTGGCTTTATGCAACTTCCCAGCAAATTGTGGCAGCCAGATTACACTAGACTAGAGCCATGCCAACTGAGACAAAACTGTACGCGGTCAAATCACCGATTTCTCTTTAACCAATTGTGTCAGACGCAGATTTTTAAGGCAAATTTTTTGGCATTTTTGTTTTTGGCTCTGGAGACCTACGGCTGGGATAACGGGGGTCAAACTTCCATGACTGAATCAGTAAATCAAAAAGCAGCACCAAAACTGTGCTTCATTTGCTATTACTTCCTATCCTCATTTCGTTTCTTGAGCATAGGTGGACATGTTAAATTTTCGAAACTTTTAACCGTTAACAATGGAAAATTGATGGGGCATTTGCCACGAGCCCTGACTAAAAAACTCTTCAAATTTTGCTGTATAAATTAGTCTTTCTAATACCGCATCGATTCCCGTTGAAATGGACGAGTTTTCTGGTCAGGACTCGGAGTAACAAGCGTTCAAAGATTTCGAAATTTATGTGAAATATGGCGTCATGGGCCGTTCAAGTGTACACTAAAACATGCTATTTCAACAATCATCCAATAATTAAACCAGAGATGGGCATATCCCATTATATTACCACAAATATTAAATTTTTTTTAGTTTTTTAGTTTAAAAGTTTTTACTGAGTCGGTCATTTACTATGCCAATGTGGCTTCATTTTTATTAATGGGTGCTAATTATTTGACCCCATAATCAGGCGTCAGAGGGCTCCAAAGTCTAAAAACAAAACTTCTAGAAATGACGACTTAATGGCCTAGGTCGATTAAATATGTCTTTATGACCATTTCTGCTTCAAGGACTAATGAATATTTCCTAATAGAAATCAAGATATCGACGCCACAGTGTGGGTGACCAGTGGGGCCATGACTAGTTTTGATTTGAAATCAGTTTTAAATGTTTGAATGTCACTAAACAAGGCATCCTTAACAATATACTTCGACGAACGAAGCTTCAAGTTCAACCACTTAGAAGTTATCGACCCCACAATGTAATATCGGTTACCAAGGGACCTTGACTGGTACTAATGTAACTCGGTTTAAATATATGGATGTGACTAAACTGCTTCTGAATATGTCATTCCTCAATATTCTAGTCAACTATCCATTAATTCACTAAATGTGCCTATCTCTGGTTTTTTACGAACCATTAGCATCTCTACATTTAAATACGGTTCCATAGTAATTTTTTTTATTTCGATAATTTCCAAGAAAAAAATATTCATGTATTTTATTATTAATGTATGGAGGGAATTATTTGGTTGCCGTTAATGTATATTGTGAACAACCCTTAACCAAGAAAATCAGAATACCGCTATACGGGTTTGCTCAATGGTACTATTGAGGTGTGCATACTGGCGAGCGTATTATTTTGTCCCACTTGGAATGGCTTTAGTCACTACAAATGGGATGAGTGGGCGACTTGGCATTTGATGCTGTACTGGAACATACTAAATCCAAAATATTCACCTAGCTCCGATACGATTGATTTTATCAAATTTCTTGGATTGTTGATCATATGGGTTTGCCTAATCACCACTTGGTTTGGAGTTATTTGTGTGGAAATCAATTAGGCTTGCCAGATTTTCCGAGACGGAAACTAGTACATAAAAATCTGAAATTTTTTATATGTACATATATTAAATTTCTTTAACTAAAAGGCATTGTTAAACTGAGTCAGATTCACATTTTACAAGTAAAGCGACCACATACATTGCATCGTAAAAATTTTCACCTTTGATCGCCAAATATTTAAAACGTATTTCAATATTTCAAATATGTAAATTAACTTTTTAATACGCATACTTTGCAAAAAAATATGCGTATTCAGCTAATAAAATAAAATAAAACCTAACCTAACCTAATAAAATATTAGATTTAGACTCCATGCTGAAATTTTCCTCAAAATTTAAATAGTGTTGCTAAAACTGGTTTCAAAATCTTACGTTTTCAATAATTTACAGTAATTTTTGTATATTACATTACGGTTTTGGGTTATTGTTGTGTAAATTCAAGGTATTTTAAGTTAAATCAAATTTCACCCGCAAAATTAAACCTGTCTCGAACTCTTGAGCTTATTTAGGGTAAATCAAGGGTCAAAAATATGAAAGTTGCACAAATTATGCATACCAAATCCCAAGCTGAAGCCCACCATTTAAGTGGACTGTTTACTAACTGTTATTGATAAAGTGAAGAATGTATGACACCGCCAATTTATTAAAATAATTTGAACTTTAGTTTATCAGTAGAAAACTGGCAAATATAAGACACTTTTCACCTTCAGTTGGCAAGAAAAAGAGTAATCGTGCATATGCAATACTTGTCAGATGTACACCATCTACAAATTGCGAAAATTTGAAAAAAAAATGCAGAGAATTAACACTTCTTTGATAAATTTTGTCCTCAAATTGGATAAAAGTAGCTAAAAATTCTCTCTTGAAAAATTCAGATTGGAAAGTAGTACCAGTAGGACACTTTCTTCAAAAGTAGTACTGTACTACTTTTCCGAATTTTCAGGGCTGAAAACTAGTACCGTACTAGTGAAACTAGTACGTCTGGCAACTATAAAATCAATGTTTTCAAAAACATTTACGAAGGATATGTCCTTTTGCGGTATAAGAGGACATTTGAAATGTAGTGCATGGTTTTGCGGTATAAGAGGACATTTGAAATGTAGTGTGAGGTTTTGCGGTATAAGAGGACATTTGAAATGTAGTGCATGGTTTTGCGGTATAAGAGGACATTTGAAATGTAGTGTGAGGTTTTGCGGTATAAGAGGACATTTGAAATGTAGTGTGAGGTTTTGCGGTACAAGAGGAAATTTGAAATGTAGTGTGAGGTTTTGCGGTATAAGAGGAAATTTGAAATGTAGTGTGAGGTTTTGCGGTATAAGAGGAAATTTGAAATGTAGTGTGAGGTTTTGCGGTATAAGAGGAAATTTGAAATGTAGTGTGAGGTTTTGCGGTATAAGAGGACATTTGAAATGTAGTGTGAGGTTTTGCGGTATAAGAGGAAATTTGAAGTGTAGTGCATGGTTTTGCGGTATAAGAGGACATTTGAAGTGTAGTGTGAGGTTTTGCGGTATAAGAGGACATTTGAAATGTAGTGCATGGTTTTGCGGTATAAGAGGACATTTGAAATGTAGTGCATGGTTTTGCGGTATAAGACTAAATTTGAAGTGTAGTGTGAGGTTTTGCGGTATAAGAGGAAATTTGAAGTGTAGTGTGAGGTTCTGCGGTATAAGAGGAAATTTGAAGTGTAGTGTGAGGTTGTGCGGTATAAGAGGACATTTTTTTTTTTTGCTTCTTTACTTGCAGACTCTGTTGAACAGCAGAGGTCTTTACTCTATTAGGCATTACCCCAGGTTCCAGAGATCGCCTTACTGAGCAAGTGGTCCATAGCTACTACTACGTCGATTCATCATGTGTAACTTAACTATGGCTCGAAAGCCGTAGCGTTGAGAGAACCACATTATTGGCATTACTGCCACTCCAATTTAATTGGTGGGAGTCATCACCATTCAATATTGCTTCGATTAAATAATAGAATCTCACTTTTTTAAAACAGTTGATTAGATTACCAGCCCGAATTTGCCTCTTTGCTGTTGTCAAAAAGTAAAAGCAAAAGTATCTTTTGACTAGCAACTCTGGTGAAAAAATTTGAAACACAGGTGCACGAAAAATTTAATGAGAATCCAATCTAATACAGGAGTAAATTCGATTTCTTTTAAACAAACAATTGTTTTTTCTAGTAACATAGAAGGTGGAATTGGAAAATGTGCCAATATTTTGTTGTAAAAACATGGTGTTTTGCGCACGCAGTTTAAAAACAACAGGATTACTTTGAATGTTTTTTCAAACCGCAAGCATGGGTATGTAATGTAAATGGTGGACGAAAGCAACAAACCAAAAGTAGTTCACCCAACCACGCAAACTTACACGCCTTTATAATATGGTTGTCTGAATATATAACTAAGAATAATGTGTTTTATGTTTCTTATACGAATCAAATTGCAAGAGTGATACAAACTGGGGCTACCTATTTTCCAAACTCGGCTAAAGAATTGGGAAGAACACGTAGACATGGGAGTGATGGGCCTTGCTTTTGCCGGTGACCGCGGCTCTAGTTGCTGCTCATAATTTCCTTAAGGGTAACATAAATTTCTTACTAATCAAACGAATATATAATGAAGAGGAATAGTTCATTTTGCATTCGAAGTCTCACTTAACTCACCAAAAATTTATAATTTAACGTGTAGCAAGCATCATATGAATCCAAATGCTGCGTTGTGTATCTAAACGCGGTTATTTATCATCCGCCGAAATAGCTCAGTTGGGAGAGCGTAAGACTGAAACCCGCTCTAGGAACGCTTGCGAATGGTTCAATAGTTTTGAAATGGGATGCCCCCAGAAGGAAAGTAATATATAAAAACGAAAGCTCTGTTAAATCTTGCTGTGAAATCCTTTATTTTTAAGCGATTTTTTTCATTCTCTCACCACATGGGTTTAAACCAATTATGGTCATCTTGGAAATCAAGCTTTTCATAGATTATTTTAAAACCACATCGTTTTTTAACACATTTGATATGGATATAAAAGAAAACATCAATATCTACGGATTTTGTTTTGCGCGGCCCAAGCTTCTGGCTAGTACCGTTTCGGCTGTAATGTAGTATTAACGTTTAACAAAAGCGAGTGAATGTCTACTCAGTCGTATACGTCTGTGTTTTTGGAATATACAGGACTTTTTGGAATCCAGGGTTACAAAATGTAATCAACGGTGCTTACGCACTGTTTATATGTAAGTGGTCGATGGTGCTTCTCACGGTCTCCAGTATCGCCTTAGAAAAATAAATAATGAACTGTTCCAAGATGCTACTTAGGTGTGGCTCTTGTTGTTGTTCGGTGTCGTGTGGTTTTTAAAGTATGAGCCACAGCTAGCTAAATGACAACATAGCAAGACATATTTAAATTATTTTCCGTATATTCTGAAGTCATTTTTGAAATCATTTATTCACTGTAAACAATGCCAAATATATTTGATCTGGATGTAAGAGTATTTTGTAATTGTAATTTCAATTGTTAATTTTAATTCCCCTCCATATAGATGCATTACTTTTGAATTTTCGACGACGGTGCTGTTAGGATCCTGACTCCGTTCGTGTTTTTCATTTATTAACAATATCGATCCCAAGCATTTAAACAGGATTATGAAAGTGAATATTTTACCTTTTTTTTTATAAAACCATGCTCAAATACATTGCCCTGGGGTGCTAATATCTTTAAACTTGTGTCCAAAGTTTGGAAAGAACACGTAGCTCGCGCAATATAACGATTACTTATGTTCTTAGATTCGCTGTCAACCAAAAGGACACAGATAGAACCAATAAAAAATAAATTACCGATTTGTTTACTGATCCGCTTAAACGTCACCAACTGACAAATTTACGGTCTCTTATTGACAATGAATTGATATAATGATATGTTGTCTTTAGAATATAAATAGTTTTTAGCGTGAATGTAAGTGCACTTTATTTATTTAAGAAGTGTTGCTACAACAACTACAAAAATTAAGAATTGTTATTTAAGGGTTTTTACAAAGTATGTGTTTGCTACAACTTACGTAAAAGAATCAGAAATGTCGTATTATTTGATAGTACAGAATATATATAACTTGCTGATTTTTAAAATATGCTGCGGCAAATTAAATATTCAATTGTTTGATACTTACTAGCATGTCACAATTATAGTATATCATTACTATACAACACTTATTTCTAAACGCTGACGAAAGTAGCGAAGCTGTAGAAATTTTATTTTGTTAAACTTGTTAAGAAAATCAAATATTTTCTGATGGTGCTGGAGCTACGGCTATAATTATGGGAGGGTTTTCGTGTTTAACTTTATTCTTCGACTGAGTGGGAACCTTGCAACGTTTGAGCTTAAGAGCCATTCGCTGACACGCAATTTTTACCCATTTTTTTATAAGTAGCCTAAGCTCCCAAGCGAACGCTACAGAACAAAACAACAACAGTGCAAGTGTACCTCGCACAATTCCAACCACTCTGGAATCCATTTTCATCTTTACCACCATAACCCCTTGCTCTTCATTTTTTAGATCACGAGTCTTTAAAATATTGTCTTCTAACCCATTCCAAAAGAGCCTGATACCACTATCGTACAGTATTCTACTTAACACCTCCTTGATTTCCAAATTCACAAGGGAGTACTCAATCCTAGCTAACAACTGTAGCCCAGCATATTTCTTTTTTGCTTGGTGACACCGACTCTTATCTGCCCCATTATTATTTGCGTTTCTCATAACAGACGACTGATACCTTAACGAAGAGACCCTGTTTCTACGAATTCGTTTATTGGATTTGTAGAGCCGTTTATCGTCCTTTACCATCTCACTGTAGTTTGGATAGTCCTGCTCTCGAAGTGGTTCCGTCCAGTATTTATCCAATCGGAAATTATCCTTAAAGCCTTCATTCAGTAATTGAGGTTCAAATATATTACCGTAAACACTACGATAACAAAGTGAATAATTTGGACCTCGATCGATATTGTTGTAAATATATACAGAGGTCACCTTAAACCCATTAGCAAAAAGTTCTGTTAAGGTATCGCACACGTATGGAGCAGGGGGAACGATAAAGTTCTTAGTCATAACGCAGGTATAAAGAAACTTCAAAATGAAGCATACAATGACAAAGGGAGCAGTGAGCTTTAACCTTAATCGTGTACTATTTTGAATCAGAATTTCACACATGTCGAAGACAATATCAGTAATAGATAATGTCCTATTGTTCTTTTTAGTTTCACTAAACTTAATTTTTGATGTTAGAATCAGGAAACAAATAATTAGGGCTGCGCAACTACCCAACGCAATCCAAATATATTGGTCAAAGGGCTTTCCCAATATACTGATAATGCCAGGAGTAGTGGTTTTGATTTCATCACAATAATGGAATGAAAATTGTGTGAAGTCATTGTACAAAACACTTTGACCTTCCATCTGCAACTGTTGTGGAAAACCCGGGTGGAATGCGAACCACCTAACCATACCTTTGAAATATATATTTGGCCAAGGATTGTTAGTGGCGGCTCCAAATGCTAGAGCATAGTTCAGATGGTCACCCATGGTGGTTGAAAGGAATCCTTCTGTACTTGCAATGCACTTCGGATCCTGCTCACCAGTTTTTACAAATGAATTTTTACTAACGACGAATTCGCAGTGAAGCTTTCCATGTGTAACAAGTGCAAGCACGTGACGTATTGCAACATTAATTATTGGTTTGACAATAGCTCGTCCCAACTCAGTTTTGGATAATTAGGAAACGGATAAGGAACAAGTAATTCCTTGGGAGGAGGAATATTTACAAAATATTGTAACAAAAGTTTCGTAAATTTGGTTTGGAAGGGATTCATGCGAACAAGTGTCTGCTTTTCCAATTCGCACTGAAAACATCCCCACTGAACCTCTATGACCAATGACGGCTCAGTGTTGACCACAAGCAGAAAGAAAAGGGAAGGTGGCACCATCACTGGGTTGTAGTCTTTTTCCAATCGACCTGCTAATTTAATGCTTTTATCTGAAGTAAATCTCAATATGACATTATCAGTTGAGCTTAATGGAAGTCTTCTTCCAAGGGCGCCAAGTCTTAACCAATATTGCCATGAATTGTACATTTCATAGTAAAAATTATGCGGCATATTTACTAGAAGTTGCGAAATAGCTGTGAGTATTAGCAGACATGATGGCTCACTTATGGTATGGGTTGACTTGATCGGGATGTAGCTACTAGTGTTTGGGAACTGGTTAGTTAATGGCTCATAGGGTATTTTTGCCATTGGAAATGCGTGGTCGGCCATCATCCATGTGAATTTTTCAGCTCGTTGATTTTCTTCAACACCTTGATTTAAGAAATCATTTGTGTTGGCTTGTAGCGTTTTCGTGGCGTGTTGAATATATGGGGATCGAAATACGTATATTGTACAGAAAATGTACTTGCTAAAGTTTACTTCCAACTTGAATGTTGCGCAGAAAATAATTTCGAAAATAACATAACACAAAGAATTACTCGTTTAGTCGTCATGGTATCCCAATTGTCAGTTTTCTGAATGTTCTTCACCAATTGGTTTATCAACTCAATATTACATGCATACGAATCTATTTGAAATTTGCTGCCTCAATCAATAATGGAATCTTATTTTTTATAAAATTATTTCACCAGGTTACTAGCCGGAATCAGCTTCTTGGCTCTTTCCTATTCTCAAATAACTAAAAGCAAGTATCGTTTGACTAGCAACTCTGGTGTAAAAATTTGAAATGGAGGTGCACGAAAACTTTAATGAGATGCCAATCTAATACTGGAGTCAATTTGATTCCTTTTAAACAAATAATTGTTTTTCCTAGTAAAATAGAAGGAGAAATCGGAACATACACCAATATTTTGTTGTAAAAATGTGGTGTTTTGCCTGGTGCTTTTAAAAAATCAAATAGTGAAAATTCAATTGTTTAGGTGTATGTCGTTCGGTGTGACTAGCTGTTATGCCTTTCGCAACGAGACAAGAACAACAAGCATTATGTCAGGGAAAAGCCAAGTATTTAACTTGATGAAATTTAATGCGTAGTTCAAAAACAACAAGATTGCTTTGAATGTTTTTCAAACCTCATGCATGGATATGTATTGTAAATGGCAGACGGAAGGGAAAACACCAAAATGAGTTAAACCAAACACGCAAACACACACGCCTTTTAAAATATGGTTGTCTGAATATATAACAAAGAATTACTCAACATGTAAGAGGGATACAAACCGGGGCTTCCTGTTTTCCAAACTCGGCTAAAGGACTGGGAAAAACACGTAGACATTGAGTGTCTCATTTCGAAACACGGTCTCTTGTTGGCACGCTAGTATTTGGTTTTCTATACGGGAGCTCCCGAATGGTGGGTCACCTCTGGCGATTTTTAATTTGACCGGGATTCGAGGTAGAAGTGCTTACGGTATACAATCCTATGCTATTTTTTTTACATAACTCTATGTCCACGGGTTTTCCCAATTCTTTAGCCGAGTTTGGGAAACGGGAAGCCCCGGTTTGTGTCCCTTTTTTATCTTGAGAGGTATAAGAAAGCATACAAGCCATTATTCCTAGTTATGTACTCAGACAACAATGTTGTTAAAAGCGTGTTTGGGTGAACTACTTTGGGTCTTTTGCTCTGGTCTACAATTTACAATACATATCCATGCGAATAAACCAAACAGGAAGTCCCGAACTCTAAGGTTCCAGTCCCGCGAAAACGATCTATAAAATTCATTCGTGTTTGTCCATACAAACGTAATGTAATTGGAAATTGGTTGGATTTGCATGGTTATAATAATTATTGTTTCTCCTTAGCTCGCGCAACCAGCATTTGCAATGCATATACATGCTGAATTATAAACTCAAACTTACTTGTAAATGGAAAGTGTATTTCACTATAACGTCACATAAATAATATGCATGAGATACAGAGCAGATTAAAAAATATGTAGCTGTTGTTATAATCTTGTTCATCATACATATCCTTAAATCATTACCATATTCTTCTGGTTTACGAGTCATAAGATCATGTTCTGATAACAACACGAAAGAAATAGAACTATACCAACTAATGAATAAATTCAGACTCAGAGGATATCCCGATACCCTATTAAATCAAACCATGGATAAACTAAGTTCCATTAACAGAAGTGATTTAATCAAACCTAAATCAAAGATCTTGATAAATCACCTGAATCTCCATAACCAAGATATTTTACATTACTACAATTTAAGTACTTTAAACCCAGCATTAAATATGGTCACAAACATACCAAGTCAAATATTCATAGTCTTTCCATTCCACAGTAACATCCGAGGTTTAGGAAGAATAGTTAAAAATATGTTCATTCAAGAACTAGGCAAATGTAAAAGCAGAAATCTACGAAAATGTATTTTAGATATGAAAATGAACATAGCTTTTTCAATCCCTAACTCACTGAGTCGTTTCATACAATGTGTAAATGCAAACCATTGAAATACTCCGTCCAACCTGAGTTTGTCTGCGTAAAAAAACTCCTTCCTTTTTACACAAAGAAAAGAAAAGTCATCTCCCTACCTAAACATAACATTAGTATGTAATATCATCCAACAACGTACAGCAGTAAAAGTGATTATTTTATCTGAATATTTTATATAGTTTTTATACACTTTTAATAAATAAAGTAAGTTAAGCATTTCAAGACCAACAAACAATGTATTAGTAAAACCTATAATATCTAACTGTTCTATTCTTGATTGATTGTATATTATACTATTTTTACTTTTTAATTCACTTTTAGCTGCCACGCCAGCACCGATTATTTCTAATTTAATGTACTATATTGTTAACAAAACGCTGGTAGAAAAGCACAGGTAAAAATCAAAACGTATAAACTTTTGTGTCATCATGTAAACTTTTTTATAATTCCACATTTTAATTTTAATTTTCTCAACATTTGTAACTTATAGCTGAAGAAGGGTAAAAATAAAACCGAAACCGGTTCTGTGCCGTACCTTATCATTCAACACTGAAGAGTTCACAAGGCCCTATTATTTCCATACTTAAAAAACTTCTAAAAGTTCGTTCCAGTGGCCTTCAGCATCGCCAGATCCTTTTTAGTTCATATATTCAACAGTATCATTCAGCAAAATGAGTTCAAACCGTGGAAAACCCACTACAACAAACAAAAACAAGGAGAACACAACCAATTCCCCGCAACCCAGTGGATCTCAATCTGGAGCCTCAACATCTCCTTCCTACTCTCCACAACCCATGGAAACAGATGATGAAACGCTAGCTAAATTTCACACGCTTCTAGACGAATTAGATCCTGACGGCGAAATAAACTACATGGGCCTAGCTATTCGCAATTTCATCGATGACTACAACGATGACGCTCTGGTGAAGGAGTACGTGAAAATATTTTTAGAAATTAAAATCAAGCCAACACTTCCAAGCGAAATAGAACTGTCCGAATTTTTGGATTATTCTCCAACATATCAACTCCCATCCAACGTTATCGTTGATGCTGTTCACAACTTTTCAAATTGCTTCCAAATGAAATCATTCAACCACCATACAACCGAAGCTACAAGACATGAAGTAGGTATGTTCAACCCAATTTGCAAGCTTAACATTCCAAAATACACGTACATGCCTTTAAAAACATTGAAGAACAGTACTCAGATCAAAAAGGATTGTGCCCTAGGTCTACAAACTGAGGCCACTCAAGGTGTAGCCTTTGGGATCGAGCTCATTATCCTACAGACGTACCATACATTGTTAGAACAGATTAAATTAAAATGTAGGGACGAAAATACTATACAAAAGGACTTTAAATTTTTCTCACTCTCCCTCTTTACAACTGCGAAAGCAAACTATGTCAAAGTAGCTAATCTCAGAATAATTCAATGGCCAAGTCGAGAATGTAAAGTTAAAGATTCCAAACCCAAATGGAGAACCAATGAAGGGCCAACTCCTAAAAATATTCCAAACAAATTTGCCCAGAAGCTTGCCCAACAAGTGAGTGACTGGAAATTCAGATTAGATGCAGTCGCAATACTAAATTCTTACAATCAACTCTTACAATCCAAACCAAGCCAAAACACAACCTCAGAGAATAACCTAACCCATAATAATACACAGTCGACTTCCTCAAAAGAGTCAAACCAGAATCTCTTCAATTTCAATTCAAATAAATCGCCTCAGAAACGTAATTCAAACAATGACCGTGGAAATGTTAAAGAACAAACAAAGGCTCACTCAAAATTAAGTAGAAGAGTAGGTCTACGTAAGCGTGACCAAAATCCCAAATTTGATAATCGCCGGGATATAAATCCCAATACTACTAAAAATTACAACGACAATCATTTACCTGCAGATTTGACAAAACTAATAGAATGACAACTAAAACATGTAAGTGAAAAGGAAGGAGTTAAAAACCAAACGACTCGTAAATTTATTAACCTCCGAAAAATATTTCCCTTTTATAACAAACTAAGCAAACGGGAACAACGACTACTTTTCAAATTATATAAATATTCTTGTAATGAGAATGATAATATTCATAACCTAGCACACCCCCTAGAGATTCCGGATACAGTAAAGATCTGTTTAAAACTTGGTTTAAAGTACAGCATTTCAGAAAAACCGAATTTTAACAAAATTTCAACCTGTGCGAGGGAAGGGATCAGAAAAACAGCCTGGCACATTTACCATAATAATAAGAAGTCAGATGGAATGAATGATTCTGAAAAAATTATTCATAAAATTAAAAAAGCAATTTGTCCCTCTACCCTCAGATGTCCTCTTGAGCCTTACCTTTTTTCAAATAATTTCACAAAAAACTTAGTTCACAGACTACGACAATCGTCTCAGAATCATAGTAAGCTACACGAACTACTCATCATTGAATTAAAATCATTTATACAGTCCCATGATTTAGTCATAAAGGAAAGTGATAAAAATGCAGGGATTTGTGTAATGAGACATGAAGATTACAGGTCAGAAATTCAACGCCAACTTGGAGATTTAAGTATCTACAGACCGTCAGTTATATCAGAATATACAATAAGAATGGATGATTTAGCAGACAAATTTAGATATCTTAGTAACTGGTTTTCGAAATCATTAAAACTCAAACATATTCTACCGTTTAATCACTCTCCAGCAAATTTCTACATCCTACTGAAAATTCATAAACATTTTGAACATTTTCCAATAGGACGTCCAATTTCAAGCACAATTAAATGTAGAAATAAAGGTATAGCTATGCTATTAGATACATTCCTACAACCAATTAGTCTATTCATTCCTGACCTTTTAATAGATACTCCACATCTAATTCTACTTTTACAACATATAAATCTGAATCCAACTAGAAAATACGTACTGGTCACAGCAGATATTAGTGCCATGTATCTAGAGCTCCCTATTAATATTTGTAAGAAAAATTGTTTACGATATTTTAGAAAATATCGTCATTTAGTAAACTTTCCATTCCCTATTACAGAAGAACAATTTAAAGTATTACTTGACCTCTGTCTTGACTACAGTTTCTTACAATATGAAAATGAAATCTTTTTCCAACATAAAGGAATCCAAATGGGAAATTCTGCGAGCGTATCTATTGCAAATATAACAGCAGCCGCAGAACTAGAGTTCTTAGAATCCGAATTCATTGCATTTAAACGTAGATTTATTGATGATATTGTCATGATTTTAGATGTTACCGATCTAACCACATCAATAGACTCCTGGTTAAAAGATTTTTTTACTCACAGCTTCCTGAAATTCACATATGAACACCATGAAAGTCTAATTACATTCCTAGATTTGAACATTATGATAGGAGAGAATAACAAGATAGAAACTTCTATATATCGCAAGCCAGTCTCAAAACATGAATTCCTGCATTTTTCATCGAACCATCCAAAACATATCCTTAAATCATTACCATATTCTTCTGGTTTACGAGTCATAAGATCATGTTCTGATAACAACACGAAAGAAATAGAACTATACCAACTAATGAATAAATTCAGACTCAGAGGATATCCCGATACCCTATTAAATCAAACCATGGATAAACTAAGTTCCATTAACAGAAGTGATTTAATCAAACCTAAATCAAAGATCTTGATAAATCACCTGAATCTCCATAACCAAGATATTTTACATTACTACAATTTAAGTACTTTAAACCCAGCATTAAATATGGTCACAAACATACCAAGTCAAATATTCATAGTCTTTCCATTCCACAGTAACATCCGAGGTTTAGGAAGAATAGTTAAAAATATGTTCATTCAAGAACTAGGCAAATGTAAAAGCAGAAATCTACGAAAATGTATTTTAGATATGAAAATGAACATAGCTTTTTCAATCCCTAACTCACTGAGTCGTTTCATACAATGTGTAAATGCAAACCATTGAAATACTCCGTCCAACCTGAGTTTGTCTGCGTAAAAAAACTCCTTCCTTTTTACACAAAGAAAAGAAAAGTCATCTCCCTACCTAAACATAACATTAGTATGTAATATCATCCAACAACGTACAGCAGTAAAAGTGATTATTTTATCTGAATATTTTATATAGTTTTTATACACTTTTAATAAATAAAGTAAGTTAAGCATTTCAAGACCAACAAACAATGTATTAGTAAAACCTATAATATCTAACTGTTCTATTCTTGATTGATTGTATATTATACTATTTTTACTTTTTAATTCACTTTTAGCTGCCACGCCAGCACCGATTATTTCTAATTTAATGTACTATATTGTTAACAAAACGCTGGTAGAAAAGCACAGGTAAAAATCAAAACGTATAAACTTTTGTGTCATCATGTAAACTTTTTTATAATTCCACATTTTAATTTTAATTTTCTCAACATTTGTAACTTATAGCTGAAGAAGGGTAAAAATAAAACCGAAACCGGTTCTGTGCCGTACCTTATCATTCAACACTGAAGAGTTCACAAGGCCCTATTATTTCCATACTTAAAAAACTTCTAAAAGGAAGCCCGGTTTGTGTCCTTCTTACATCTTGAGTGGTATAAGAAAGCATACAAGATATTATTCTTAGTTATATATTCAGACGGGATCCGGGGGTGTTTTCTAAACATTTACTTCTAATGACAATTACTTCTGATACATTTACTTATAATAGGTAAATACTTCTAAATGACATTTTCTTCGAAAATGAATATTCAGAAAATTCTCAGTTTCCTCATTGCCTTAATGAAAATTTTGTAATACATAATTATATCACAAATAATTTGTTTTTCATTTTTTTAAATTATTCTCTTATAACGCTATCGCTATTATACATACTATCTATGGTTAGAAATGCAAAAATAATCTGGTTTGAAGTTTTATGCTTTTTATAACCTTATCACTAACATAATATATATGGTACGTACACTATATCACATATAATTTGGCAAATTTCAATTATTCTCACTTATCTTTCATCTGTATCCTCGTCAGAAGGATCAATTATTTCAATTTTATTTGACGCTGAAGGAAGTTTTCGTTTATATTGGTTAATGCAATTTTTAATAATGCTAAGATAACGTCTGTTCGGCTCAAGTATCTTGGACTAACTGTGAGGTAAGCAACAGATTTTAGCTCTACTGAAAAGGCCATTGTTTGCATAGTTTGCAATTTGGAACATGTAAGATGTTTGTATTTATAAATATGAGTTAGTGCATATTTACGGCTATGCATCTTTCATTTTATATTATTGAAATTATGCATCAATCAATGAATTTTCATTTTCGAAGAAAATGTTTTAGAAGAAAATATCCTTTAGATGTATTTACCTATTCGAAGTAAATGTTTAGAAGTAATTGTCATTAGAAGTAAATGTGTTAGAAGAAACCACCTAGACCCATTCAGACACTCATATTTTAAAAGACGTGTAAGTTTGCGTGTTTTGGTGAATTACTTTTGGTTTTTGCTTTCGCCTACTATATAAAATTAATAACTATACGAATAAGCATGAAAGGAAGCCCTGGATTCTAAAGCTCCCGCCCCGGGTAAAATACAATCTATAAAATTTATTCCTGTTTGTTCATACAAAAGTATTGTATTACAAATGGGTTCGATTTGCCTGGTTATAATAACTATGGTTCCTCTTTAGCTCGTGCAACCAGCATTTGCAATACATATACATGCTAAATTGTAAGTTCAAACTAACTTGTAAATGTAAGACAGTAGCTCACTATAATATCAAAAAACTAATCGGCATGAAATATAGAGCATATTCAAAAAAATATATAGTTGTTTCTATGTTGGTCATCATACAACCAATCCATTAATTTGAAGCTTTATTATAGCAGGCAGTTGAGTTACCTCAGAGGAGCTCAGGATGGGAGGGCCACGTCTGGATATTATTGATTTAGCTGGGAGATGTTGCATATATAGTAAAGAATCTTACCAAAGGAAGCACGTTATTTCGTACATAAGAAAGCATACACGACCGTGCTCTTAATTATAAATTCAGCCAACCCTATTATAAAACGAGTGTAAGTTTGCGTGTTTGGTTGAACTATTTTTGGTTCTTTGCTTTCGTTCGCCATTTACAATACATGTCCATGCATAACGTTTAAATAACATTCAAACCAATCTTGTTGTTCCTCAACTGCGCATCAAATTTCATTCAGTTATAATATACTTGGATTTACCGTGATAAAATGCTAGTTGTTTTCGATTTGTGAAGAAGGAAATGACAGCTAGTAACATAAGGTTTGTTTGACAATTATAAGACCACCTTGCCATATCCTGCTACGCAAAACCTACACAGGCTGGAAACGGAGTTTTTGTGGTATTGAAATGAGTGGTCCTTAATACCCGTGAACGCCAAGTTTCAGCTTCTGTGACCCACCGGTTGTTGAGCTGCAGCTTAATGTTTAAAAAGTGTAAATTTTGGCTGTTTGACAATTATAAGACCACCTAAATCCATTGCCTCCCAGTGCCACCCAAAATTGTAAAATTGAGTTTTACTAGTCACAATAGAAACTTATGACTTATTATTTCTTAAAAAATAGTATACATCCAGCTCATCTATGGGCTGGGTGGAAAAGACGGGCCATTGTTTAGGAATGAGCAAATTTTTAACTTTTATGACAATTAACGTTACAAAATTTGGCTGCATTACAATCAGAATGCCACCAATGTGTCTAAAAATACTCTACACTAACTTATGTTAATAGTGGGTACTTTTTAACCGAATGTACAAATTCGGTACGCTAAAAAATGTAACTGTTTTTATGTGTGGTGAATTCATAAAAATTGCAAATCTGGACGAAAATGAAGGTTTACACCACCCCCTGCTTCAATTTTTCCAACTTATCATAGCAGTGTACTTCTCAACCATCCGGGGCGTCGTTATGTGTAAACATCAGTCGCGGGTCTGCACGTCCATAGTAAATGCAAGTTACCTGAAGTTGTGACGATTTGCCCAAACCAATAAAGCCAAATGCATACTTTTGAGCTTTAGCTGTATGATGGGGTCAGTGTACTTTTGGAAGAAATTATGTTTTAAAATAATGTTTCTTATATTTTTAAAATGTTTTTTTGACATTTAAAGTGGACAGATGTAATTTTTCCTGCATGTGAAAAAATTCAACTACTAGTGCTGTTGTTTTGGTAGAGTATAGCAAAATGAAGGAACTTGTAGGTACACTGGACATGAAAATCCGCGACTGATTTTCACTCAGAACGACACTCCCGATAGTTAAGAAGAATACTGGTATGATAAGTTGAAAAATTTAAGCAGGTGGGTGGTGGTAAACCCTCGTTTTTGTCCAGATTTGCAATTTTGGTGATTTTACCACAAATAAAACTATTTAATTTGCAGGGTATAGAGTTCATTTATTCGGTTAAAAAGTACCCACTTACAAACATAAGTGAGTATAGATTATTTTAGGACATATTGGGAGCGTCCTGGTTGTAATGCAGCCAACTTTTGTAAGCTCAACTCTCCTAAAAGTAAAAAATGTTGCTGAATCCCAAATAATGGCCCGTCAATCCCACCCAGCCAATAGATCAGCTATATGTATGGATTTTTTTACAGAAACTATAAAGCATTATATGTATTCTGACTAATAAAACAAAAAAAATAAAATATTTATTGTTTTGGGTGGCGCTGGGAGGAAATGAATTTAGGTGGTCTTATAATTGTCAAACAGCCAAAATTGACACTTCCTAAAGATTAAGCTGCAGCTCAACAACCGGTGGGTCACAGAAGCTGAAACTTGGCGTTCACGGCTATTAAGGACCACTCATTTCAATGCCACAAAAATTCGTTTCTAGCATGTGTAGTTTTTTGCGTAGCAGGATATTGCAAGGTGGTCTTATAATTGTCAAACATACCTTAACTACTTGTTATTGAATTTAAAAGCAACAGGCAAAACAAAACCTTTTTTACAAGAATAAATTGGCGAATGTTCCAATTTCTCCTTCTTTTTTACTACTAAAAACAATTACTTGTTTAAAATTAAACTAATTTACTCCTGTATTAGATTGGCGTCTCATTAAATCTTTCGTGCAACTTAATTTCAAATTTTTAATCTAGATTTGCTAGTCAAAAAGCAATTGCTTTTTTTAGTTTTTTTGGGAATTGGAAAGAGCCAAGAAGCCAAATCCGGCTAGTAACCTAACCAACTATTTTTAAAAATTGAAATTCCATTTTTTTTATTGAAGCGGCAGATCTCAAATAGATTCGTATGCATACAACACCTAGTTGATAAAACAATTGGTTACGAACATTCAGAAAACCGACAATTGTGATATACCATGACGACTAAACGAGTATTTCGTTGTGTTATGTTATTATTTTTCAAAATTATTTTCTGTAACACATTCAAGTTGGAAGTAAACTTTAGCAAATATAATTTCTGTACAATATATGTGTATCGATCTCCACATATTCTACACACCACGGAAACGCCACATGGTACAACAAATGATTTCTTAAATCATGTTGTTCAAGAAAATCAACGAGCAGAAAAATTCGCGTGGATTGTAGCCGACCACGCATTTCCTATGTCAAAAATACCCTTTGATTCATTAACTAACCATTTCCCAAACGCCACGGACACAAGTAGCTACATTCCGACGAAGTCAACTAATTCCGTAAGTGAGCCATCATGCCTAATAATACTCACAGATATTTCTCAACTACTGGAAAGCTTGCCGCACAATCTGTACAATCAAATGTACCAATCTTGGCATTATTGGTTAAGACTTGGCGCCCTTGGAAGAAGACTTCCATTAAGCTCCACCGATAATGTCATATTAAGCTGTACTTCCGATAAAACCTTTAAATTACCAAGGCGATTGGAAAAAGATTTTGTTTCTGCTCGTAGTCAACACTGAGACATCATCGGTCATACAGGTTCAATGGGGATGTTTTCAGTGTGAATTGGAAAAACAGACACTTGTTCGCACGAATCCATTCCTAGAAAAATTTACAAAACTTTTGTTACAAAATTTTGAAAACATTGCTCCCCAGTACGAATTACTTGGTCCTCACCCGTTTCCTAATCATCCAAAACTGTCTTGGAACGAGCTTTTATCAAAGCCAATCATAAACGTTGCAGTACATCACGGGCTTTCACTTATTACACATGGAAAGCTTCACTGCAAATTCATCGTAAGTAAAAGTTCATTTGCAAAAAATGCTAACCAGGATTCAAAGTGCGTTGCAAGTACAGAAGGATTCCTTTCAACCACCATGGGTGACCATCTGAACTATTCTGTAGCATTCGGAATCTCCCATGAAAATCCTTGGCCGAATATATATTTTAAAGGTATGCTTTATTGGTCTCCACTCTACCCGACTGCGTTAAATTATTTGCACATAGAAGGTAAAGGTTTTTTGCACAATGATATCGCACAATATTATTTCCATTATTGCGATGAAATGAAAACTACTACTCCTGGTATGATCATTATATTGGGGAAACCATTTCACCAATATATTTGGATGGCATTGGGTGGTTGCGCAGTCTTAATTTTTTGTTGGCTGGTTCTAACAACTAAAATTAAGTTTGTTGAAACTAAAAAGAACAATAGGAAATTATCAATTGCTGATATTGTATTTGACATGTGCGAAATTATTATTCAAAATAGTACACGATTTCGGTTAAAGCTCACTGCTGCCTTTGTGATTGTATGCTTCATTTTGAAGTTTCTCTATACCTGTGTTATGACAAAGAACTTTATCGTTCCTCCTGCACCCTACGTGTGTAATACCTTAACAGAACTTTTAACTAATGGGTTCAAGATTAGCTCTACACATCTCCTCAAGGTTAACGACCTCATTCCAAATTCGTCACTTTATTTTCGTAATGTTCACGCTGAGAAATTAGAACTTCATTTAGTTAAAGAAGGCTTTACGGATAATTTACGACTGGATAAATACTGGACGGAAGCCCTTTGGGAGCGGAACTATTCAAGCTACGATGAGATGGTAAGAGACGACATACGGCTTTACAAGTCTAGTAAACGAATTCTTAGGAAATGGGCCACATCGCTTACGAGGGGACTACGGCAGTGGAAACTCTGGGATTTGTCTCAAATTTTTTTAATAGGCTCATTTTTGTGAGTAATGAACGTGTGCAAACGGATATGAGAAATAACACAGGGAAAGTCAAGCTTGACAAGGGTCCCCCCTTCCCATTTTTTCAAAATCCGACTTGGGACAAAAATGAATTTTCTGCTATTGTAAGCACGAATAAGGAGTGTTAATCGCTTAAATACCCCGAGTTATGTCCTTAACATTAATGTTTACTACAAAAAGATTTAAAACCCTCAAAATTTCAAAGATTTTGTGGGAAATAACTTATGATAACTGTATTTATTGTAGATTGCTTCATTTTTACATAAGAAAATATAAATGTACATATTTAACTGTTCTTATAAAACATAACATTCCATCCAAAATTATACATCGCATTAAACCATACATTTTAGTAACACTAAACTTTAGAAATGAAAGTGATAATCGTTGAAAAAGCAGTCGCAGCAAAAGATTTGTCTACAATATGCGCATTTAAAAAAACGTCGGTTATTACATTTCTTTACACAAGTAACGGAATCCTCCGTCTCGAAATTGAAACAGGCTTCTTTCACCGACAAAAACGTTACACTATCGTCAATCAATCCAGATGAATACCACGAATACCTTATCATTGGCTTAAAAATGGAAGCAGACAACTGATTGTGCAAAAGTGAATGCATAATAATTATATTATTGCGAGTTGTTAACTGATCCACAGGATTTATATCTGTACTGTGATACAAGAAAAATTCTTCATAAAGTCGCCTGGCAAAGTATTTTAACTGTCTGTGAAAGGTAGTATCCAGAGGTTGGCAAATAGACGTACATCGTTTTGGTACCACTTTCACCTGACAGGATGGAGCCCCATTTATTCCAAATCGACTCTGGTATGAATTTATATTAGTTTGTCCACTAAATGAATCCAATACCAATACGAAGTCTTTTGTGACACTTGAAAGTACTACTTTATCAAGGAAATGTTCAAATAGTGAAGTAGTTAGTTTTCCAGACTTACTACATGTGAGGGTCACATTTGAAACAGATGGCAAATTGTTTTGCACAATGGGCCCAAGTCTTCCATCTTTCTCCTGAAGGCACAAAAATACATCCCCAACGATTTCTCCTGCCATATTGATAATATATTGGATGGTGTAAGAATGCGTTGCTAAACCAGTAGGTGATTTAGAAATCCCAAGAGTTGTTTTTTCTCCTTTAAATGATAAAGTTCTGCCACTGGTCAGTTCATAGGTAAAACCAGCTTGGTCAGTATTAAGTATAAGAGTCTGGGGAAATGATGTTCCAATCCTTTTGATCTCTTCTTGGAACAGTTTTGCGTTCTTCAAAATTTCATCCATGGACCTCACATCGTTCTTACTAACTAACTTTGTGATTTTTCTACTCGATATTCCAAATCGCTTCTTGAAGTCGTTAGTCCAAGTATTTGAGGCTTTAAAAACGAAATTTGGATCTCTGAAAATCTGACAAGCTTGAATCGCCCACAACTGTATGTCATGATCTTTTACTGGCTTTAGCCCTTCCCTCGCCTCTTGAAAATTAGTCCAAACAAACTTATCGATGTGCCGCAACTTTTCGTATCGTGTTCCACCTGTCTTCACGTGAACCTCCCACTTGTTTTTATAGTTTCTATACTTGAATTCCTTTCCGCCATTACGCTGTATGGTTGACACACTCCAGTCCGGATGCTTTTCAATAATTTTCAATATCTCTAATTTTCTTTCAACTGATATACCACCTTGAAACTTCGGGCGGACTACCTTCCCATTTTCATCCACTACTGACGACTCTTGACTATATGATGAACCCTGTGATGGATATGTTTCTAAACAAAACAGTATCATTATTTTCTTCCATCAAAACTATTTTTCCCGGAAGCTTTATCGTCAAATGTAAGCTTATCTATCTACCTTGAAGCTCATCATCTTGTTCATAAACTAAATCAGTTAAAATGGAAAAAAACTGGTCGAGAAGTTGTTTAGCAACAAGTAATTCAATTTCCGTGGTCTCTGCACTTTTGTATGCAGGAAATTCCTTCTGAACAAGTTCTTGAAAGCAATTTGCAATTGCTATCGGGTTGACTTCCATCCTTTTTCCTAGAAGTAACACATCACGAATATCATGTTAATTTATTTTGTCACCCAAAACGTTAGCTATTGTTTTTTACGGTACACACAATCAAGAGTTTATTAAATGGAGTAAGAGTTACCTTCAGCAAAAGTTTTCCAACAGTTGCAGTCACCGCCACACGTAGATCATGTAGAGAGTTACAAAACTTTTAAATTATATCGACACCTGACAATCCTTTTTTAATTTGCTGTAAACTATGTCAATTTGATTTTCAAACTTAAATTCGATCCATTTATGTTTTCGATATTTTCAACATCATGAAATCCAATGTTATGCATAAAAGCAAAAGAGTGAAGATTGCATTGTTTAAATTTCCAGCAAAAAAACTGTCTCAATGGCAGTGTTATGCATTTCTTGAAATTTTTTTCATACGCTAATTTTGACATTGGACATTACTCTAGCTATTTAAGTCATTAGCATATTTTATTCGTGCTTACAATAGCAGAAAATACATTTTTGTCCAAAGTCGGATTTTGAAAAAATGGGAAGGGGGGACCCTTGTCAAGCTTGACTTTCCCTGTGTTATTTCCTATAAGGATTTTGAAATTTCGGAGGTGTAAAATCTTAAAAAATTAATTTTTCAGGAATAACAACCCATTGTGAAAAATCCGTTTGCACACGTTCATTACTCACAAAAATGAGCCTATTAAAAAAATTTGAGACAAATCCCAGAGTTTCCACTGCCGTAGTCCCCTCGTTAGCTATCACTCTTCTGTTATGGAAAATGCGAATAATAAAGCTGGGGCAGATAAGAGTCGGTGTCACCAAGTCAAAAAGAAATATCCCGGGAATCAGTATTTTGCTTTTATTGAGCATTCTCTTGTGAATTTAGAAATGAAACAAGTGTTAAATAGACTGTTGTACGATAGTGGTATCAGGCTCTTTTGGAATGGATTGGAAGGCAGTGATTTAAAGACTCGTGATCTAAAAAATGAAGAGGACGAGGTTTTGGTGGTAAAAATGAAAATGGATTCCAGAGTGTTTGGAATTATGCAATCCACATTTGTGCTGTTGCTGTTTTTTTCTGCAGTGTTCACTTGGGAGCTTAGGCTACTCATAAAATATTGGATAAAATTTTTATATCAGCGAACAGCATTTGAGTTGAAATCCTGGAAATTTCCAAGTCGGGCTGAGAATAAAGTTAAGCCCAAAAGCGCCCCCATAATTCTAACTGTAGCTTCAATATCAGAAAATACTTGATTTCCTCAACAATCCAGCAAGTATTTCACAAGGACGATTTTGTTTTGTAATAAAGAATACATAATATTTAATTGTAAGTTTTTCTCGACGCTATATTTCTCTTTATTCAACATCACAGAATTCCAATTTTTGCATAGTTTATTAAATTAAATTTCCGAGCTATCAATAGAAGTTTATACATATCAGGATTTTAAAGCATGTACAATGAATTGGATGATTTTTTTCAATCGTTAAACTAAAACCTTTGACTTTCACAACACCTTCACTTTCGGTTTATACCATCACTAGGAAGGAATACATTGTTGATTTTCTTGGTGAGAAACAACAAGGGATAAAGTATTTTTCTCATTGACGTTAACTTTATCACTTTAAAGCATCCAAAAGTGAGCTGTCTGTTGGTGATCCGCCTTCTCAGAAAATGAAGAAATGTCTTTGGAACTCAGTTTGCCCCTGAAGGAACTAAGTGCTGCTGTTGCTCCAGGAAAATATTTTGGATGCGTGAGCATAGCTAAAAAGCCGGGAGGAAATGATTAATTTTCTTTTCATTGACATGTGATCCTAAAGTTTTCTTTACCTGGCATTGTAAGTTGAATGTAAATGTGACTGTTGAAAAGTAACGTATCCTGACCCGTGACTTTCATGTTACTACAGTTGCGTATAGTGTCATTGAAAATGAGTAAAAATAGAAGTTCCCTGTGATTTGCAACAGGGAACGAGTGGTAAACGACTGTTTTCTCTTTCTCTCTCTCTTTTCTTTCAAATAATCCTTCACTAGTGCTTGAATGTCATGCTATATGTATTTAGTAGATTCCTGATAAATGTAAATTCATTTTATAACTATTGTACTGGAGCCCTCCCTCTCTCTTCCCTGCTACCCACGTACAGAGTTAGTTGCTAGCGAGTTGGAATGTGCGATACAAGGAGTCAGACTTTTCTCATAGGTTTCCTTTTCTCTGCTTTTGTCTTGAGCACTAATAAATGCTAACTGACTGAGGGGTGTGTTTGGAGGGTGTATGATGTATGTGTCTACTCTTTTAAAATTGCTTACGAGGGAACTACGGCAGTGGAAACCCTTCAATTTGGCTCAAATTTTTTCCACATGCTCATTTTAGTGAGTAATGAACGTGTGCAAAAGCATTTTTCACAATGGGTTGTTATTCTCGAAAAATTAATTTTTTAAGATTTTACACCTCCAAAATTTGAAATTGCTTATGGGAAATAACATGGGAAAAGTCAAGCTAGAGAAGGGGGTACCGTTACCGTTTTTTTCAAAATCCGACTTTTTGGAAACAATGTATTTTTTACAAGCCGATGCACATATGAAGCATTTACGTGACACATAATGACACATAAGCCAAAAATGTTGCCATTGCATGAGAGTTTATGAAAAAGGGCCATTTTTGAAAAACAGTAACAGTTCATTTTCAAGTCCAATTAAGTGAATATACTGACAAAAATTCCTTACATACCATATAGGTAGGTTTGAGTTTCTTCGATTAGATAAGGTAACATAAAATTATTTTTGAAAATTCAAAATTTGAATCATTTCACGAAAACGTAAGAAACATATATAATTGCATGTGCATACATGATTGAAAACTTCTTTTCACTTCATAATTATGAATAGAATTGAATTGAAGGAGAGTCAGACCTGAAAAATTGAATTGAAAGAAGTCCGTCCAATTCAAGCCCTTAATTGAATGAGAAATGATTTTTTGTGTATAACTTGCGGTAAGAGTTTAAGTAAAATTTTGTAATCCAACTTCTATCTAACCAGCTCAATATGAAGTTCCAGGAGTTTTATTTGTGCGTTTCAATAATTAAGACCCCTTTTTGCCCTTTTAGAATGCGAGTTTGCATCAAAATTTAAGGGAGTGCAAATTTGCACTTCTGGAGTGCATAAGTGCATGCCTAATTTAAGTGAAGTGCAAATTAGGATTCCAGGAGTGCAAATTTCCACCCTGATCCCTGACTGTCTGAATGTTGTCTCATTACCCTGCTGAAAAAGTCTCAAGTTTCACCCACCTAGGAATCCAATTTGCTTTCATAACTTTCAGAGGTCTTCCACATAAGCATAAGTTATGGTAAATAAAAAATGGGCGTGCTATATGGTTTTCATATATACAGCGAATCTTCTCCAATACTGTTTTTTTCAAAAATGGCCCTTTTTCATAAACTCTCATGCAATGGCAACATTTTTGGCTTTATGTGTCACGTAAATGCTTCACATGTGCATCGGCTTGTAAAAAATACATTGTTTCCAAAAAGTCGGATTTTGAAAAAAACGGTAACGGTACCCCCTTCTCTAGCTTGACTTTTCCCATGTTATTTCCCATAAGCAATTTCAAATTTTGGAGGTGTAAAATCTTAAAAAATTAATTTTTCGAGAATAACAACCCATTGTGAAAAATGCTTTTGCACACGTTCATTACTCACTAAAATGAGCATGTGGAAAAAATTTGAGCCAAATCGAAGGGTTTCCACTGCCGTAGTTCCCTCGTTAGACAAGCTCCAGTTTTAAATGGCCCTTGTCTTTCACTCACACCGTTTTTTCTCTCGATTGACGCTTCCTTGTTCCCCAGACTCAATGATGGGGGTTAGAAGTTGTTTGGTAGAGTTGGTGGAAAACGATATAATTTGCAATACGATTACAACGGCGTTTGGATTATTATTATAAATGAAAAGCAAAGTTGCAAAAGGCAAAACTCATGAAAGTTGCAAAAAACTGGCAATGATTTTTCATATCTTCTCGTATATGTGTATTTTCACACACTTCTCAATAATTTGTGATTCTGTACGTCTCTACGAGTAATTAAAGCATATCAGACACAACAGCTTGTGTTCTCCCTCCTATCTATTAAAAAAATCATCCAATTTCATATGAACAGTAGACGCTATCCATGGCCTAATGAAACACAAATTGGGACGGTGAAAGGGGGATATTTATAACTTCATAACTTATGGTTTACTACTTGCATAAAAAATGGATTTAATCTGGCTCCCAAGTTGGAAAAAATATCTTGATTCTGAATAGTCATAGATTACATTTTCCTTTCTAATTTGTTAGTCGAGAAGTGCCTTTTTTCCCAAAGCGAGAATGTAAATGGTTGCATACTGATGTACTTACACTTAAAATGTTTTACATAATTATACAATCATATCATCATCATACCAAAGCCCATTTATCACTTATAAATCATGATAATAATAATAATAGTGGCCAAACTATTTTGTGCAGTTACTTATTTAGGTATAAGTGAACCGGGTTCATTTTATTTCGTTTAACTTAAGAGCAAAAACATTGAGTAAGAAATTTTTCTGCGTGATCCATCCAATGACAGATGTTGGATGGTAATAATTATTAACCGGCACCCATTCCAAAAGGGTGTAGGTTCTTGATTTCACTGATGGTGTCTGTCTGTCGTTCTGTGAGCACGATAGCGGCGACACGGTTGAATAATTTCACCAATTCTTTTTGCTTAACGATATCTTAGGTCAAAACCTTACTTGGGAAGCGAGATGGTTGTTACCAGTTATCGATAAAGAGGTCAAAGGTCAGGGTCAAATATTTTTAATAGCAAAATATATGGTGTGATACATTAAAATGGTTCTATTTGTTGAGATGAATTCGGCCATGCTGAAGTCGAAATGTCTTAATGTTTAATCATTCAATGCCTGTTGTCGGGTTTATTAATAATGACAGCCCCGTACGTGGTTTTGTACGGCCTGGAGCGAGTATCGCCGGGAGGGCCCTAGTTTTCCACTTTATTAAGCAAATTATTAAAATTGAGATGTGTACCATTTTAAAAGTTCTCGAATTGTATGTACAGCAGATATTTTACGAAAAACTGTTTTCTTTACATTTATAATATTATATTAATTATTGGTCACATGAAAGTTTGCCTGTTTGTATTAAATTGAATCAATATCTCAGGAATAGCTCAACTGTTCCTAACTCATTCTATAATGTCTTAAGTAGTTTTTAATTACTTAAAATATAGGAAATGCACGACCATCTTAACCCAAAATTACACAGAAATCGTCAAAAATATACGAAATACACTGAAACTGTTAATTGATTTCTCATTTGCCAATCCATTTGAGATTTCCAGTAGTTCAACGGCGGCCGTACATTTTACGTACTTCTCGAAAATAGCTTTTAACGTGCTGTTAAACACCAAACCTTAGGGCGGTTTAAAACCAATTAGAAAGAATTAAAAGTACAGAGAACTTTTCCATACCAGAGAAAATTTTAAATCCCATTTGTGTTGATTTATTTTCAATTCGGTTTGAATACAAGCAGGGCGATCGAACTTGTGCATTCAGGGTACTTCCAGCCTTCAATGGGTTAGTTAAAGCGATTGTTAATGCGTTTTGAAAAAAACTGTGTAGCTACATGTTGGCGCAAATATAAAATACAACGGAATATGAAGATTTTGCTATAAAATATGCGATTTCCAAGCAGACCTTCTTGCGGAAAATTCTTTCATGGAAAATTAACAGTAATTTGGAGTATCAGTGTGTTAAAAAATTAGACAACCTTCAATAAATGTTGAGTAAATGAATTACTTGTTCTACATACTATTCACATTGTTTCCACTTTATCAGTATCAGTTGATCGGGTTTGACGTGGTCCAGGCCAGGTTCGGCCTGGAGCGGGGGCTCCGTTGGGCTCCGTGTCGTTACGGTCCTGAATAATGAGCACAAGATACAAATGAAATTTATTGTTTGATATAAATATCATTCGTGTTAAGTAATAGGAGTATTTGTAATGATAATATTCCTATCATAATAATGATTTTCAATATATTTATTTTAATACGATGAAAGCCTGTCGAAATGAGCATTATACCATTAGCATCTCGTCAGAGGTTGCTATCTTTTTTAGAAAAGATAAAAGATGAGATAAGATGAGGATAAGATATTCATCTTTCATCTTATCTTCATCTTTACCAAACCTAGACCCGTCATCTTTTATCTCATTTTTATCTGCGAATCGTAAAGATAAAAACCTCGGCGGTTATCTGATGATAAATTTGAACAATCATTACTTCTAAAGTGTAATATGAATAAGACATGAAGATATTTGTTCCCATGGGCATTTTCGTAAATACTACGATTTGTATTTTATCGTTTTATAAGTTGATGTAATAGCAGAGGTGTCTATCTTTTTTAGAAAAGATAAAAGATGAGATAAGATGAAGATAAGATATTCATCTTTCATCTTATCTTCATCTTTACCAAATCATGACGCTCATCTTTTATCTTATCTTCATCTTTACCAAACCTAGACCCGTCATTTTTTATCTTATCTTCATCTTTACTAAATCTAGAGGCTCATCTTTTATCTAACCTTTATCTGCGAACCGTGAAGATAACAACCTCTGCATCTCGTTTGTGTTGCATATTCTCACATGAAAACAGCAAAGTATTCTCTTGAAAGGGGCATACAAAGACAAGACACATTTCATGAAAGTCAAAGGGCGTCCTCTTCATCACATCACATCACACTGTTGCAATGCACTCTTCTTCAGATTCAGATTTGTAGTTTTTTTAAAAATAAAAGTGCAAATAAAATATCACTCAGTTCCAACAATGGACATGGATTCAGAGGAGCATAAAATTAAACTTTTAGAAAACTCAATAACTCATAGATTAGGTAAGTTGAGCAAAACAAAACAAAAAAGATGTTGAAATATTTATTTTTATTTTAAGGACCGCGCATCAATGCATCATCATCACAACTTTTACCAATATACCAATGCATTGTTTTGTATTTGGGAAGAACCCTCAACACAGCATTTTGTGAGGAACAAAGACATTTTGTGAATTCCTTGATGATTTTACATTGCAGGATGTTCATTGCAAAAAGTAAATTATTACGTAGCTGAGTATTCAGCGAAGTAATGGTTTTACTCAAACTGTCTGTCCGTGCGCACTCTCCTGGTCACATGCATTGACCGATTTGGACCAAATTTGGTACACAGGTAGCACTACTCAAGAGCACCTCTGGGAATACTTTTCAGCCAAATCGGTCAAACGGTTCGAAAGTTCAGAAACTCATCGATTTGGTTGAAACGTATTCGTACACGTAAGAATTGCATAGCATCCGTGTGGATGAGCTTGTGCATAAAGCCAGAATTCGGAATGGTATTATTCCTACGTTGGGAGAGGATCGCAGAGGTGGGTTTAGAGGAAAAGGTGGTGGAGGAAATTTGGTGGACATGGGAGGAGGGGGTTTGGAGGTGATCACTCAACGCCTTCTTCAGCTACGTCTCTGGCCTGCTTACTAGCAGTTTATTTAATAATACGACACCCCTCTGAGTGATCACCTCCAAACCTTCTCATGTCCATCAAATCCCCCCATCATGCTCTCTAAACCCACCTCTGCGATCCTACTCCAACGTAGTAAAAGCATTACTTGTAGAACACCATTCCGGATTTCGGACGTATGCACATGCACACTACGTTTCGTATGCATACTACGTTTCAACCAAATCGATGAATTTCTGACCTTTCGAACCGTTTCACCGACCCGATTGAAAATTACTCCTAGAGGTCCTCTTGAGGAGTACCACCTGTGTGCCAAATCTCAGCCACATCGGTCAATGTACGTGACCAGGAGAGCCCGCAGGACAGACAGACACATTTAGTTAGTAAAACCATTACATCGCTGTATACAATTCTGCTGCGTAACAATACATACATATCTTCGATATTGTTTGATGTCATGATATGACATAATGAATTGATATGTATGATGACTTGAGCAAATAAATTGAATTGCAATATGGATAATATGATGCTACGTAGAAAGCAGGTTAGTTTTGTACTCACCACTGTGTATGTTAAATAAATTTATATCATGTTTAGGTTTAACATCATGTGCAAGTAAATTGTATTTAATTATTATAATATCAAAAGTTTATCTTTCCTATCTAATGAATCCGTTTTTGTTACTTTAAGGTAGCAGCATCCTGGAAACAAGCGAACATGTTCTTGCCATGGATCATCTTCATTTGACCACTCTTTTATGAATCCAGATCCACAAGAAAAACAAGCCACATCCTCCCAGCTACCCATGTAAAAGAATCCAGCCGCTGCCAATGATTGGGGTGTTTGTCCTGACGTTGTTCGCCAATTTGCAAATGTTTTTAAGCGTGCGTCATTTGTGATGAGACTTGGGTACAAATGCTGTTTGCCGAAATCTAAGTACATTATATATTCAACCAAACCAGCTTTAGATGCTTTAAAAGTGATTTTTTAAGTAAAGCTTGGATGTAAAAATTTTCCCCACAATTTAAATAATTACCAGGCTCAGATTGATTGAATGATTCACTTTTTGGAATATTTCCAACCGGAATATTCAATACAAAGGGACAATTCGGCACCCGCTTTGCGTGCACCTCCTTTGGACATTCTCCTTCCTTCCAATTTTCAAAAACTTCTCGACAAAATGCACATTGAACCTGTCACACGTCACAAATGTTTAAAGGATTTTCCACAAATTCTTTTAATAAAGTCATCAACAATATGTATTTTACCTTGTCACCCGTTCCAACAAAGAAGAGACCAGCATCAGCGCAATCCTCAGGATTTATGAAACCTACATTCCAAGCAGGAAGCTGAGCGAAACTAAGGTGTCGTGTGTGTTCTGACCGCATTGCTACAAAATCCTGTGGCCTAAAAGAATTTTAATTTATTATGCTTTAAATTAATTTTTTTTTTGCATTATTAATTTATCTAGATTTCTTTTTTTTTCTTACCCCGTTCTTTCCCGCCGAAATCGAAAAACCAATAATGCCGATATTTTCAGTAGATTAGAACTTTCAATTAGTTCGGAAGTTTGGGAAACGACCATTTCTCCTTCTGCATAATTTCTCTCCACTTCATTACATATTGATATGGTGCTTCCATACGCCTTTAGTTTAAACATAGTTAATCCTATTTGGAGAAGTGCGTCTAAAGAATCCTCATTGTATTTTCCTAAAATGGCAAGATTTGATCTGTAGTACTCGATATGTACTTGTAGTGCTTCTTGTGTTCCCGGGCTCTCCAATGCCTTTGCTTTAAAGTAGTTTTTCTTGGCAACTACTGTCATGCCTTCATATTCTCCAAGTGTATTTGAGAGCGTGAAGTACGCTTTTTGAAATAATTCTACAGCTTCTGTATAATTTCCAGATTTTTTAGCAAATTTGCCAAGTATAATTAATGCATCCATAGTCAATGCGTTTTCATCTCCAAATTTTTCCTTCCGACATTCATAAACGTTTTTCGCAATACTGATTGCTTCCGAAAACCTTTTCTTCTTTGCCAAAAGCTTAGCATAGTCTGCCACGCCAAATGTTAAGAAAATATAAGCATCAAATAATGGGATGGCTTGCTCCGTAATTTCTTTGTACTTCACGATAGCTTCATCAATTCCTTCCACTTTTGCCCGTAATTTGGCTAGCCTGAACATTTCCCTTAATTTTTCCGACGGAGTTGATTGGTTGCTTTGAAAGTTGCTTAGAATTTCCAACAATGACTTATATTCCTCGGTTTTGCTGGTAGTTTCTAGCATTGCCGCTATTCCGTTCACAACAGTAATTATGAAAGTAACGGTTTGTTCAGGAAGTGATGTATTTTCAAGAAATTTTAGCACATCCCTTATAATTCCTATTATTTCTGTGTTAGTCAGGTTCTTCGCAGACTTTGTGCACAATATTTGTGTGGCCAAGGAATCAAATGTTGTATGCTGCTGTAACATTTCTATCATCATCCTTACAAGCCCTTGCAACTCCCCTTGAATTCTTAAGCAAAATGCGATTACGGCTCGAACATGCATCTTTTCTTTGTTCACCTCCTCCGTATTTTCCAATGCTTCATATTTGAGCAATACCTCATTAAGTATTGCGAAGCGACTTTCTTCATCCAACTCCAAAGTTGCTAGATTGAATCTCAATCTAGCCATATCAAAAGTTTCTTCAGAAAGATGAGTTTTCAAAACTTGATAAATCCTTTCGCTGTAATTTCTCGCTTCTGTAGCCCTTGTAACTGCGCATAGCTTTGTGGTTAATTTGTGTGGCAAGCTACTAAATTCCTGTATAATATTAATATACTTGATTGCGAAATCAAAGGCTGATATTCCATGGTAAATAGAGAGTTCTTCAATGTCCGGGTCAAATAGACGAAGACAATTTTTGAGTACCTCTTGTTCAACTTCTTGTTTTTGATTCTCCATTCTTGTAACTTCTTGAACAAGTCTATGAATACTGAACATCCCGTCCAGAGGTTGACTGTTTATCATTGAGTACTGTACAAGTATCTGGAGAGCTTCATGAATTTGATCATCACTCAAGCCTTGATGTCTAAGAAGAAGGCTAGTAGGAATTTTTTCAGGCTCACAGTATGAAATAATATTTAAAAAGCTCATGGCTAGACTTCCAATTTCTTCACTTGCAGCAATACTTTCAGTAGTAATTTTCCAAGTGGTGAATGTAGTTCTTGCATACTTATTGCTGAGAAAATGTGATACTTCAAAATCCAGAAAATTTTCGGTATGAAGATTAAAAGACTGGAGGTAGTCCATTATTTCGAATTTTCTCTTCCGCTGTTGTTCTCTAATGTATGAGATAGCTTGTTGCAATGCCAATGGAAACCGTTGTAACAAATTGGCTAGCTGAGCTATAATCTCATCTTGATAGACGCCTTCAATCATAAGACCCTTCTTCACAAAAGTTATAGCCTCAGCTTCCTTCAGTTCTCCGAGTTCCAGAATGTTAAATGGCATTTCCCAATCCCTATCACGGGAGGTGATAATCATGTGTGGCTGCTTTGTAACCCGACTAGGGAAAAATATATTCAAGTGTTTGTCTTTGCTACTCACCGCGTTATCAAACACAAAAAGACATTTTTTATCAATGAAATAATTATAGACTTCATCTACAACAGTTTGTATATCCTTTTCTTCACCGTCAACATCTTTCAAGGATATATCAAGATGATCTTTGGCAAGAATTTTGAAATTGGTTATCATGATTTCAGGCTTTTCCGCACCTATCCAAATTATATTTCCGTCGTAGTATGCCGAGTACTGCTCAATGTATTTGCGACATAATTCAGTTTTTCCAATTCCACCCAATCCTGTGACAGATGCAGCTTGAGTTAAAAGAGTGGCAGTTTCACTGTTTAGTGTCAGCGAGTTGTGCAACATAATGAGCTCATCCTCACGTCCTGTGAAAAGGTGAACGGGTTTTCGGACATCAAAACGTATAGGCTTTAGTTTCATCAAAATTTCCAATGCTCCAGTCTGATTTGTGGCCTGTAATGCCTTGCATAATACGTCATAAGATTGATCACGAGTGACAACAACGTTGTACAACAATTCAGTCTTTTTATGTCGGTTGTTGGTTGAGTTCTGTTGAAGCATAATATAATATCATTAATATCCATATGAAACTGAAAATATAATGAGATAGGATTCTGCGTAAAAATAGTGGAAAATATATTTAATTACGAGTAAAATTCTGTCATTTTCTCCTAGAATGCCCTTTGTTTCCAAGTAGGATATTACACCAGAATGGCAGTCCGTTAGACGAATAAGCTCTTTTAAATGCTTTGTAATATGATGACGTTGAAATGTCTCCATGCTTTTTATTCAAATAAAACAATCGGTGAAATATTGAAAATCGTATTCCTCACTGGGCGAGAATGGATACTAGCAAAGTCGAATCACATGCTTTATATATTAGCAGGCGGTGCTATGTTCATTTATCAGGGGGTGATAACCTTGGGTTCTTGAAAAGATTATATTAGGTAGCTTGGTAATGCATCAAGTTATGGCTGGAGCAAGTTTGTATAACTGTCCACCTTGCATAATCTCTTGGAGATATGTTTGCCAATTCATTTTTAAGTTCGAACAAAACAGTGCTCAGAACCGCATATGAAAAAAAAGCTATTCTTGGTTTTAAATTTTTTCAGGGATATAAAATGGAGAAATTGAGGTTCACATTAACCTGGTAGTCTTGAAATCGACAAATGCTTGGTTAAATTTGAATAATTATATGTAATACAATGCACAGTTGACTGCGCCACAAAATTTTCGTTTAAACCTAATACATTAATACAATGCTTACTTTTTGTTATAAAAAAACTACAATCTGTTACTACAATCTACTACAATTTGTTTTTTTACATCATAAACAGCTTCTCATCTCAAGTAAAGACAACTTTTCCACCTAAAACACTTTTCCTCTTGAAGAAAGCTTCTTGTCTCAATGAAAGTACACATACGAAGAATGCGTTCCGGGTCTTTTATGTGCTATTATGTAACCAATATTATAGGATATTGTATAGGTGCAGCTGCGTATCTGACCCTGCCTTTTATTTTTCGCAGCTTAATTATGTGAGCCGTATAATGTATGGTTTTTCTATTATCGCTTTACTTATGACACTTTTATCAGTCTTGATCCCTGAAACCGCTCCAAAGTTTCAAACGCCAGCATGCAGTTCGACGCTCACATTGAGCAATTCATCACCGTAGAAGAATTTACCATTGGATGAAGTTATTATCTTTGAAAGCCACTTAACCACATACAATGATCATTATTGCAACAGTCATTAATTCACAGACTTTTTAACACACCAAGTTTCCCATTAACTTATGATTTTACTACGCTATAAAAATGTCGCAGCTATGAGTAATTAGAGCATTTCAGACACAATGTGTTGTGTCTGAAATATTTTGACACAAAAACATCACTAGATATAACCTACATCAGGTACGTCGATGGTAAATTGTGTGCTTTCATATTCGGATTCAAAGACATCAAGATAAGATTCATTTGATATATTATGCAAAGTGCAATCAGAGGTCAATTAATTCCATTTATTGAGGCAATATTGGATGTTTTTAACAGCATGCACATGGCTTTTTTATGTGGTCAAAATATTGTTTCATAAATCATATCATAATCATAAGCAAACATTACATTGACTTGATGACTCCATTTGTTTTTATGCACACCATTTGTAAATACATTGGCTGAGGAGCGTTGGACGTCATAGATATTCCAGCTTACTTCAAAAACAGATTAGTTACTGCTTTACCCTTGCTACTTGATGGGCGAATGACGGAAGTATGGCGTAAGCTTGGTTTATTCCTCTGACGAATAATGAAAAATAAGGTACATATGTACGTCAATCCTCATCAATATAAACATGAAGAATTCATACAAACTGTTGACTAGTTGACTGTAACAGATAAGCATTCAGAAAATCCTGGGATAATGAGAATAAATGCTGATAATTTGAGGATTTAGCATATAAAAGGATAACTTAATTTATATTTCGGTAGTATTCACTTCATTGCATTATATTGACAGCAAACCGTACAATCATGAAGCAAACAATTATTCTTTTAATTTGTGTTGGTGCCTTGGCCTTAGCTACCCTTTCCACTGGCCAGCAAGAATGTCCTCCAGGGGAAACTGTCCAACTACCTCATCCCAACTGCACAATTTTCGTTGTCTGTGTAGCTGGTCGGGGAACAGAAATGGTGTGCCCAGGGATACTCTACTATAATCCAGTAACAACTCTCTGTGATTTTCCCGGAAACGTTCCAGAGTGTGTTGAAGGAACGAGAGCTCCACTACCCACAACGACGTCTATGAAAACCACACAAGTTTCCGAGGAACCGACACCGACAGAGGAAGCATCATCGGAGGAGGAAATAACGGAGGGGACTCGCAAACCAGCTATGTGGATGCGGCGGAGGGTGTGAGTCTGCAAGAAAAATTTATTGCAATTTGAAAGCATAAAAGGGAGTGGCATTATTCAATTTTAAAATCGATTATTTAGTGTTTGAATTCCATATTTAAACGATTTACTAAATTAGTATATAAAAATAAAAAAATAAAGTCTTGTCAAATAAATGAAATGAATTTGGTGATTTTTCTTTCAATTTTTACGTGTAATTTTGGTTTTGGCCTTGATACGACATCGACATCTGAAAACAAAGTTATCATTTCAATTAACAAACCAAACAAGATTGCCAGACAATTTATTATCTGGTCGTGTCAGTTAGCTGAAATGTAATCCTCAATCCTACTCATGTTGTTTATGCACACTGCCCTTCTTCCGTAATCTTATCTGATAACTGGAGTGTTCATAAAAAGTCAACATATTACATTCGAATGGAGGAGAGTGTAAAGTATTGAATTATTTTTTGCAAACTAATATGTTTTTTTACACTTGCAAAAGCACACATTTGACATTGCGGCCAGCTCTGTATTTAGTTCAATTAATTCCCTAAATATGCATAAACTATAATTAATCATGAGATTAACTATCGCCATCATAGTTTTGTACACCGTCGGTGTAGCTCTTGCACAGCTGGTGGAACAAGAAGACTGTCCATTAGAAGGCGTTTCCTACTTACCTCATCCGGATTGTACACTCTACATAATTTGTATAAATGGGGTAGCCACTGAAACGGAATGTCCAAGACCACTCTACTACAATCCAAGGCTGGAGCACTGTGATTTTCCAGAGAATGTGCCAGAGTGCATTGGAGGAACAAGGCCTCCAGTGAATTCCACTACAACCCAAGTTCCAACACCAACAACAACTTCTGAAACGGAGGTGCCAACTGAAGAACCAACGCTTCCTCCAACATCAACCGCAGCCCCACCCTATTGGACTTGTAATTGAATCTCTCTAAAAAGTATTGAACTAGAAAATATACAAATTCCTTTAATTTTAATTGATTTTCTTGCAGTAACTCAATGCGGTCAAACCATCATATCCGATTGGGGAATCATCGAATATAAACTTAATGAAACTTATGATGCAGGTGAACTCTGTGCATTCATCATCCAGATGGATACATATACATTCTGTGATTTTAGTCTTGAAGCTCATGGTATAAGTGACAACGATCCTAATGCTATCACCATATTTGGCTTGAATGATGGTAAGAGATTATGGCCAATTTATCTCGGACCACCAAACAACAGTTCATCAGGTTACTTATTGTTCTCAACTTTCGTCGTGATTTTCAACACAAAAACCAATTCAGGAACTGGGTTTCGACTTCGATTTCAAAGCCGGGAATTACCGTATACACGGACGGCGGGAGAGAATTTTGTCCTCCATAATAATTCAATGTCTCCCTTATCCTTTCCTCTTGTAACAACAATTGATTCGGAGCGTGACCTTCTTGTGATTTCATCTGAAGGGAAAATGATTACAGAGGAAGGTTCGTATATTGAGTTATCTGTTGACGACGAAGTTTTTCCAAGGCCTTGTATAGATTATGTCGCCATTCATTCGTTCGTTAATGGAAATCACAGTTATGAAGGAAAGTAAGTTTGAGTTGATACGAATTATGAATGAAAATTGTTGTGTGATTTTTATTTTTGTTTGTAACTATTTACATTTTTCTTTTAAAATTTTAAAATGATTTCTTATTCTATTCTAGTGTGTGTGGCGTTGAGGAGGAACGAAAGACATTTCAAACCAAGGGGCTTTTCATAGCTGTATTTACAAAGGTATACTATCCAGCAACTTACTTGGCGACATTAAGTTGGAGAAAAGTTAGTTCATTAGGATAAACGTTTCTGACTGACTGCTATTGCCATACATTTGAGTAAAACCGTTATAAAATTGAGCAGATATGCAATGGTATTATTAAAGGATAAAAAATAAAGTGCTTGAAAGCAGACCCAGAGACGTAACTGAAAGCTTCAAACATGAAACGAGAACTTACAAAAAATGTTTATTCATGAAATGACAGCAATGTTTGACTTTGACATAATTATCTCACCCCATAAAATCACACACGTCAAGCAAAAATTCACCGTATATGTTTCTGCAAATGAAAACGTAATTAGTTTCAATCATCCGGGACATTATTATCATTCAGCATATAGTTCAAATTGTCATGTATTTCATATAGCTCTCAATATATTTAACATTGCAGATTAAAACTTAACTTCTTTATATTTTCTGCGCAAATAAATTCGATTTGGGCCCAACTATGAAGTCAGTTCTATGTTTTTTCTTCATTTGTTTGAGCATTCAAATCGAATATTCCATAAGTCAGGTAATAGAGTGCCCTTCTGAAGGGATTTCTTACATTCCGCTACCAGATTGCACTCAATATTTAATATGTATCAATGGACAAGGAGTAGAAATGGAATGTCCCCGACCCCTCTACTACAACCCCGAATTGCAAACATGTGACTTTCCAGAAAATGTTCCAGAATGTGTGGGTGGAACACGTCCACCAATTGGAAGCTCCACAACAACATCAACAACATCTACAACATCTAGCCCAACTCCAACCGAATCCAGCACGACAAATCCAACAGAGGAACCAACTACTCCACCTCCGTCAAACCTTCGTAATTTGACTCGAATTCTAAAATTAATTTTCAAAAAAAAAATGTTTAAATTCATTAAATTTTATTTCATATTTAGTAACCCAATGCGGCCAAACACTTCAAGCAGACAGTGGAGTAATAGAATACAAATTTAATAAAACATACGACGCGGGTGAGCTCTGTGCATTTATCGTCCGTTTGGATAAGTTCATAGGATGTACATTTGTTCTTGAAGCCCATGGTATCTACTATTCCGACCCTAATGCACTTGCAATCATACCGTTGTTTATGGGTCGACAACTCGAAGTTAATTATCTCGGACCTCCGAATCCAAACGGCAACCGATTAGTCTTGGACGGGTCGGCATTCGTCATAATCTTCAAAACTAATACTGATTATGGGACGGGGTTTAGGCTGGCTTTTGAGAGCGGAAATGAGACGATATCCAAAGTACCGGGAGTTTTGCTTGTTTTTAACAATGAAACAGGTTCTCCTGTTGAATTCCCATTGTATATCGATTCTCCATATACCAATCAATGGGATCCGATCGTTTTGACTTCTGGAGCGAAGCTAATTGACCCGGGCTCATCCCTTAAGGTCACGGTTTGGGAAGCCTTTCCTTATAATGATTGCGGGGATTGGTTTGATGTACTCATTTGATGGGGAAAGAACGGTTTACTTGGGAAGGTATATAGTTTTAATTTCAAGAAAGTATCAAATAATATTTAGTTTTGCATTAATTATGTTGCTTGAATTTGGTAGGGTATGCGGCACGGGGTCCGAACAGACAGTTTTTCACACCAGAGGGGTGTTTATCATCGTATTTTCAAAAAGGAGTATAACATCCTCACCCCCTGTATTAGGATCTTTATCGTGGGTGAAAGTTGAAGATGGCGAAAATTCGAAAATTTACGCTAATAGCAGTAATTTTTAATCTTCAATGAAAACCGAAGAAAACGTCAAACAAGGCAATCACTATGAATGATCGTCATTGTTTATGATAAGAATATTTAAAAATATATTTTTTGACGATTTATCTTAAATATAACTCGCTTCGTGCAGTGTAATCGATTTATTTTATTTTTTCACAAAAAATATATGCGTGTATCTACATACGTGGAAAAGACTTTTAATATTATTTGACAATTTGATATATTACATCAAGATTTTACGTCGTTTTTGGAACAATATACTTAATTAAATTGGCAACTTTATTTATTAGACAGGCTTAATATTTGTCGTATAAAATAATTTGAAAAAATAATATCAATGCTTCAAGGAAATAGATCATAAGCAGAGTGTAACCGAATCCCTTGAAATAGTGTACCAAAGAAGGGTGAAAATATTTATGAAATATAAATGGTTGTATTCTAAAAACGTATTCCATGTATATATGTACATACTCATAAATTTAAATAGTATTAAGTAATCACCCTCGTATTTATTTTAGCGATTGGAAGTGTTACTTTATCAAGTGGCTGTATTTTTGGCATGATAATCTTCTCCCAACTACGCCAAGTAAAAATTCTCCGTGTGCTTCTGCAAATGAAACCGTCATTAGAGATAATGTCAAGCATTTGCCTCCGACTGACATTATTATCTTTACAGCCCATAGTCAAACTCTCGTGTTTCATATTATCCATTCATTGCAGACTAAACCTTCATGAAATAACTCAATTTTTTGTGTACATAAATTCCACTGAATTGGAATCCAATTATGAAGTCAGGTCTATTTTTTTTCTTCCTTTGCGCAAGTACTCAAACCAAATTTTCTCTAAGTCAGGAAATAGAGTGCCCTTCAGATGGGATTTCCTACATTCCGCTTCCAGATTGCACGAAATATCTAATTTGCATACGTGGACAAGGAGTAGAAACGGAATGCCCTCGACCACTTTTCTACAACCCCGACGTTCAAAATTGTGACTTTCCAGAAAATGTGGAGGAGTGCGAAGGTGGAACACGTCCACCAATAGAAGGAAGCTCCACAACAACAACGACAACAACATCTAGCCCAACCGAATCCAGCACGACAAATCCAACAGATGAGCCAACTACTCCACCTCCGTCAAACTTTCGTAATTTAAATAAAAATCGAAAATTTAATTTAATTAGAAAATTATCTTTAAATTTTATCTTGAATTTAGTAACCCAATGCGGCCAAACACTTCAAGCGGACAGTGGAGTAATCGAGTACAAATTGAATGAAAGATACAATGCGGGAGAGCTCTGTGCATTTATTATTCGCTTAAAAAAGTTCCATGGAGTCACATTTGTTCTTGAAACTCATGGTATCAGCGATGCTGACCCTAATGCACTTGCAATATTTGCATTGCGCGGTCGTGAAAAACTTGAAGGTGGTTATCTCGGACCACCTTCAAATAATGGGAACCGACTGGTCTTCGACGGAGCATCCGGATTCATTATTGTTTTCAATACTAAAACTAACTCGGGATCCGGATTTAGGCTAACTTTTGAGGGAGGAGGCGAGGAAGTTACATTAGGAGGAGGAGTATCCCTTGTTTTTAACAATGAAACAGGTTCTCCTCTGGAATTACCATTGTATGTCGGTCCTGTATTTAGCGGTCAATGGGATCCGATTGTTTTGACATCTGGAGCGAAGCTACTTGGTCCTGATTCATCCTTGAGGTTAAGGGTATGGGAAGACTTTCCTAATCCTGATTGCTGGGATTATTTTGATGTACATTCCTTTGATGGGGAAAGTACAACTTTCTTGGAAAGGTAAAGGTTTGATTTCAGAAAAAAAGTCAAATATTTAATGTTTTATTAATATAATAATATGTTTAAACTTGGTTAGGTTATGCGGGACGGAGAACGAAAATACGGTTTTTCACACGAAAGGGATCTTCATCATTCTATTTCAAAAAAGGAGCAGCGTATTTCCACCATACCAAGTAATTGGATCTCTAACGTGGGCGAAAGTTGCATCTAGGGAAGAGGAGTCGAAAAGCTACGCTACATAATAGCAGTATTTTTAATCGCCTATGAACACAAAGTTTTTGCTTTTAATGGTGAAATTTTTAATGTAACTGAACAATATGAACGATTTGAATAAAAAGTAAAGAAATGAGACATCTGAAAATATTTGCATGATATTTTTTTATATCTTTTTTCAGTTTCCTCCCCTCTGAAGTAATTATCAAATTGATAACAAAACGTAGAGTTTACAATATTTGCGATTGCAATGTCGAATACTCATTTTTTTTTGCTAACAGACGGTACGTCACTTCCTTATCAACAACAAATGTCATTCACCAACAGAAACAAGGACTGGCATCAAAAGAACCATTTAACGCATGCATTTAGTAATAAATAAGACTTCAATTAATTACCATCAGCATCAACACATAAATTTCAAAAATTAAGAGCCAAAATGGGTGTCAACATTTTCACATTTTATATAGTTACTTCCGCTGTATTTTCAATCTCTTCGGCTTCATTTCCCGGTAATTTGTTTAAAACCTTTGATTTATTCACATCCACATAAAAGATTCAAATTAACTGGCAGCATTGAAATCTGTTTCAATTTTAAAGCAAACTCTCCAACTTTGCTTGGTAGCGTTGACGGTAAAACATATTTTGTGGCCACCGAGTACAATCAGGTGGGGAAAAATATATATTTCCTATTTATTGCATCAATTTATTTAATTTATATTTTTTTGCATTAAAAAAGCCTTGGGCACACGCTCATACCTATTGTGAGAAGCTTGGAATGCACATTGCAACAATAAAGAGTGAGGCACAGGCTGAATTTTTGAAATCAGCATTCAAACCATTTCATTTCAAGGGATGTAAGAAGAATAATAATCGAAAGCAATTGACAGCTAATTCATTACGTTAACAAAATGAATGGATCACAATTTTGTTTCAAAATTTAGGGTTCTGGCTAGGAGCTAGAACACTCAATCGTAATGAAAGGTTTAAATGGGATGGTGACGGAGACGAAGTTCAAATGTTTAGCAGCATTAAATGGATGAGTGGTGCTGGTGAGGATGAGAATGACGGAGCACGTCACCACCAGTGTCTTTGTTTCCATTCAAATAATCATGCAGCGAGGTCTTGGCACTACTTCAAGCGCCCTTGTAATCATCCGTATTATACACTTTGTGAAAGGGAGACGCCCATTGAAATTACTACGTCAGAACCATCCCAACTGATTAATATTGGATCGTTTGAATCCAAGTCGTATTTTGGAGATAAAATACTGCGGGTGCTTACGATTATTTTCTTTTAAATTTTCAGTTAAACCATAATATTTTGTTGAAGATTCAGAAATTTTACTTTCTTTTAAATGATCAAATAGACTTGGAGGGAATCCAACGAATTTTGCCAGAACAACGGACTAAATCTAGCTTCTTTAACAATCACAGCAAGATTACGTTTCCTAAAATCTGCATGTAGCAAAATAAATCAGGATGGGTGTAAGTTATGTGTTGTACATGGCTAAATTTGTTATGTTTAAATATTCCTATGGTTTCTTTAGATTAGATCCATTTTTACAGGGTTTTGGGTGGATGGAGACGGAACAGATAATGACTATGACTTGAGATATTGTTCCTGCTTCATTCCTCATGACAATCTACATTTCCTAGAGGCTTGTAATAATAAGCATTTCACGCTCTGTGAAGCAGTAAACGATTCTGTTACGCTTGGCTCAAATTTGAAGGAATTGGAACAGTCTACAGTTCACGTTGACCTTGGTCTTGGTCACCCCACAAATTACACAGCAGATTTTGAACGAGTCTCAAATTCTAGCGTGGCATTGGTATTATTTATATTTGCCATCGTCTTCCTTGTAATTATAATTATTGGGTTACTCAATAATCCATCCAGGTATTATTTACCGATTGTTGAATATTTTAAATATGAGGATGTTTCAAAGGGCTTACCATCTATCAGCGAAAACATTGGACTAAATGAGAAATTTTAGGGAACTTTATTAGTTTGCTACTTTTTTATGATTTATATTTTATACAATGTTAATAAAAATAAACCAAAACACTGCGCTGTGCTGATGCATTTGATTATTCGTAATTTACTTTTCAAAAGTAAATCAAACTTGTGATAATGCTGCCATATGATATGATATGATAAGATAAGGGAATGATCGGGCTTGAGCTGATGATGTTGGATGTGAAGAGATTTTTGTATTAAGTTTACCTGGCTTGTAGTCACGATCAACATGACAAAAAATTATGTACGTTTTGTCTGCTCGACCATTACATTAATTTCAAATTTATTCATATGCAGAAAAAAGTGCAGATTATTTGGGACAGTAAGTGAATTAGATCAAATTCAGAGGGAATAATTCGTATTTTTCATACATTCATAATTTCTTCAATATTAGATTCTGCAGTACAGATTATGAGACTTCGGGATTATTTATCATTTTGTTTTACAAGCGAGATGAAACGCCTACCGTGACGTGACGGCGAGACTGAACTTGGAAAGTTACAATTTTGTTGATATTGTGTAAAACATGTTGATACATCGATAATTGTACATAAAAATTAAATTAAGTGGAAAAATTGGCTTCCTATTATTTGCTTAGACTTAAATTATTTTAATCGTTTAAAAATGCATAGTATTATTTTATCTTCGATTTAAATATTATGCATGAAATCATGAAAACATGTAACATGCATCAACCCGATTTTGCTTATCAGTAGCGTGAAGTGTATATTATTTACAACTTGAGCTTTCAATTCTGCTTAATTTGCTTTTATTGCATCAAATATTTATTTCAAATGCAGCAGCACTCAGCTGTATTCCATTCTCAAAAAATTTCACTTGTTTATAACCCATCAATTCAGCATGAAATTGTTACCAACATACTTAATTTATTTAATTGTGCTTCCAAGCATCGCTAGATCTACAACTGCCGATGCGTGTAAGTGGAAAACTATGTATAAAAAAATCATCCTTGAGGATTAATCGTTTATAATTTGTAATTTACGCACATTTTAACTTTTCTATAGTAAAAAAATGTGGTGAAACCATCCACGCAAATTCTGGCACAATCGAATACAAGCTAAATCAACAACACTCTGCGGGTGAACTCTGTGCTTTCGTAATCCGAACGTTGAAGTACTCCACAATACTTTATGAATTAGAAACTCACGGGTTTAGTAGCTTTGACCCTGATGCTGTCACCATCTTAAGCTACAATCCCGGTGTAATCACCGAATCTGCTAGTCTCGGTCCACCAAATAATTTCTCCGCTGTTCTACTCGATGGATACGGGGCTATAGTAATTTTCAAAAGTAATACTTCCGTGGGAACTGGTTTCAAGCTGAGTTTTAGTGCAAGTCCAATTGGAGACTCGTTTCCTGGCTCAAGCTTGGTTGTTAATAACAAAACAAAAGATCAAGTTCAGCTCCCGTTTGGGGCAAACTATACTGGCGAAGCGCACTATAGTTTTGTTGTGGTGACTTCAGAAGAAAAGAAGATTAGTGAGGTGGGTTCAAGGTTGAGGCTTCAGCTATCAGCGGGCTTTCACGTAGGGTTTTGCTATGATTTCTTTAGAACATATACATTTCTAGATGATGGAATCAACTATGAAGGAGTGTGGGTGGTTTTATTATATTTTTATAGCAAATTCAGTCATCCTGATTTTTGCATGAGTTTGAGGCATTTCTATTCATGTAGGTTTTGTGATGAGGAAAACTATGAGACCACTTATGAAACGCAGGGAATGTTCATCGTTGGATACTTTAAAGGATCAGAACCTACGTCTGGAGCGACTGGATTTGCTGAGTTGGGAAAAAGTTAGAGATTAAATTCACCGTAGAAAAATAGAAACATACATGGTACAATTAATCAAGCTATATGATGCGATTTTTGATGTTAACTAAAGTAAAAAAAATTATCACAAGGCCTGAAATAAATATATTGCAAAAATAGTGGATGATATTCCCATTTCATTTTGGCACACATACATTTTTTAATGCTTGAGAATACTTATGAGATGAACGTAACACTTGATATCAATAATTGGATGATAAGTTGATAAGCAATAAATATACATCCACTTGTACTTGAATTGATATTGAAAACCGATCATGATGAAAAATGAATTCCTTCTTTTTACACTTTGTTAGCTTACGAAATACGCACGTATGCAAGAATTAGGCAAAACCTAATTAAATTACACCAGCGTAAATTCCTGCTAACTGGAGCGGCTGATCATGATGGCTTATCGGTCTTTTGCGTAGCAAAGCAAATTCATGCTATACGCATCAATGTTACAATTTTTTTTCAGCATCACCACCACTTAGGCACAGAAAATACACCAATTATTTCTCCAAACTCTGTTGCCTTGAGACGGACAACTTTTTTTGCATCATCTAGATTTTTTTCTCTTTCGTTATGAAGCAAATTTTTATTTTACTTTGCTGCAGTGCCCTTCTTGGCCTATCCGCTGGTCAAGGTGCTGACTGCCCTTCTGAAGGAATTTCTTACTTGCCTCTTCCAGATTGCACCCTTTACATAATTTGTGTAAATGGCCAAGCAGTCGAAGAAGAGTGTCCTAGACCACTCTACTTCAGTTCTCAACTGGAACGATGTGATTTTCCAGAGAATGTTCCCGAATGCGTGGGAGGAACCAGACCACCTGTAGGTGGCAACTCAACGACGACAACTCTGGAACCAACAGAAGAACCAAGTATCCCCACCAGCACAATCCCTTCCACAAATGGCACAACACTTGAACCAACTGAAGAGCCAACAGTTTCTCCTAACATTACCACTACAGGCAGAACTACAACCACTCCAACACCTCCTCCACCTGGAACATGTAAGTAAAAAAATCCGACAATTTTTTTTCCAAAAAATTATAAAAATGAAAATATAACAATATTTATAAAAATAAAAATTATATTTTTTGAATCACCAGTAACACAATGTGGGGAAACTATTGAAGCCGACTTTGGAAAAATTGAATACAAGCCCAACCAAACTTATGAAGCTGGAGAACTCTGTGCTTTTATAATTAGAGTGCCAAGCTACCCAGAAATAATTTTTCAGTTGGAAAGTCACGGAATTAACAACATTTCCGATCCTGATGCCATCACAATTATTTCTTATGATTCTAATGCCCTCGTAGGATTTAACACAGCTCATTTAGGCCCTCCCAACCCATACATGGATGCATATGTTACAGGAAATGTGGCAGTAGTCATTTTTAAAACGAATAGCAATAGCAGATTGGGTACTGGTTTTGTCCTACATTTTCTAGGGATGGGAACAATAGTTGATAATCTAGCTGGAAGGGATTTCGTCTTTAATAACCAGTCAGCTTCCCCATTAGAGCTTCCCTTTCAGACCAATTGGACTACGGAATTATCCAAGAATTTTATTGTATTGACGGATTCTGCTAAATTAATAACGGAACCGGGATCATATCTTAATCTCACGGTTTCCGAGGAATTTGATGAAGATTATGTCTGTTCAGATTACTTTTGGATTTATAGTTTTCAAGGGGATAGTTTGAGCAGTGAAGGACTGTAAGTATTTATCTGTTGTAATGAAAATGAAAAATTTCTAGCATTTATTTTATATATTTTCTGTTCATTTTAGATTTTGTGACGAAGATAGGGATAGAACTGTTTATGAAACGACAGGACTTTTCATTATCGCCTTTCGTAAATGGCCAGAAACTCCTTTAGCAAGGGGAACTTTGAGGTGGGAAAAAGTTGTGGTGGAACAAAAGAATTGACAGGTTGACGTTGATATTCTTTTATAAATCGGAGATAAATAAAGCTGATATTTATGAACAAAGTTATTCTTGATTGAATTGAATTGAATTTCATGACATGCATAAATTGGTGATAAAAGGTGGACGAATTTATTTTTGCATTGGATTTTCCATTTAATTTTTGTGACACAAAAATCTTTCATGTGACATTGATGTTATCAGAAAGATTTTTCAACCATTTTGTATGTCAATCATTCAGAACGTTATCTGACAATCTGCGAGATTTGCATTACCCCCAAAAAAATCGTTTAACATGTTTAGCAAGGGTTATTACCAATGATTATAAATACTTTGCAAAAATTGGACCTACATCAAGCCCAGTAATAAATATTTTCATTTTGTTTTGGCTCACTTTTTGCAAACCTTACAAAAAGCATTATGATTTTTTTTAGCAGCTGTTCGATTTTTCTTCTGTTTAGCTTAATTGCAGCTACCTACGGACAGGCAACATGTAAGAAAATTAAAAAAAGCGACTGATTCTTTAAAAAAACAATTGCAATAATTTTACCGTTTAATTTTTACAGTGACACAATGCGGCCAAATTGTTCACGCCGACTCGGGCATAATTGAATACAAACTTGGGGAACGTTACGACTTATGGGAAGCCTGTGCTTTCATAGTTCGCGTCCGGAACTTTAGCTACATCCGCTTCACCCTGGAAGAACATGATATCAGTGGGCGAGACCGGAAGGCCATTACCCTCATGGGATTTAATGAGCATAACACAACAGAAGCCCTGTTTCTTGGACCTCCCAATGCCGAGCTGACGGCAGAGGTGAAAGGCTCAGTTGCCGTCGTCATCTTCAAAACTTTCATGGGCACTGGAAGCGGATTTAGGATGAGTTTTCAAGGAGTTGGAAATGCCAGGGAGAATCTACCGGGTTTTGACTTGGTTTTTAATGACGACAAATCATCCCCACTTGAGCTCCCATTTTCCAATAATTTTACTGATGTGGATAGCACAAATGTTATGGTTTTAACTGCTAATTCTCATATGATATCTGAATACCCAGAGGTTTTCACGTTACGTTTGTCAGGAAAAATGATGGTGGAACCATATTGTTGGGATTATTTCGTGGTGTACACTTTGGACTTTGAGTCTAATATTCTTCTTGAGTCATTGTAAGTTAAACCATTCATTCATTAATTTTATTTTCTATCCGATTTTAAACCAAATGTATGATCACGATTCTATTTTAGGATCTGTGATATGGAAACAGCAAAAACTGAGTTCGAAACGGGAGGGGTTTTCATCGTGTTTTTCAGAAATTATGGCGGCCGCTTTACAAAAGCCGTGATGGATTGGGGAATAGAAGAATATTATGATACAGAGTGAATTTAAAATTAAATTTGGATTTACTTTTAATGTGTGCATAAATTTTTTTTTAAATAAGTAACCACAAACCACAATATATATATTTCATGCGGAATCTTACATGGCATTATGACATTGAAATAAAATTGTAATATATTGGTAATAATAAAAAGATAAAGGAAAAATGATTGACATATTTAATTTGAAATGGCAGGATGACTTGATTTCTTATCATCGCATTGAAAAAATTGAGGATGGTGTTATATCCATCACCCATTCTTATATATGGTTATAGTTTGGTATTATCGAACCAACATTTGAGCAGCGTTTTATTTACGTTTAGAAATAAAAAGAATTATTAGTTTTCTTACATTGAGTTATCATAAGACAATCCCGGTATTGTCAATTGTCAACAAAAAGCTGGAATAAAATATAAATTTAATGTTTTTAATCAAGAAAAAGCGAGAAAATGATTGTGAAATTATAAATGCTGAGCAAAGTCATACCATGCAAATTATCCACAAGTCAACATCTGTTGTAATTAATTGCGTATAAATGAGAGTGAGAGTAAATTATGAAATAAAGTGATATGATGGCAATGTCAATGATTGCCTTTGACATTGACATTGGGCTTTTAATGCAATTTGGTAAACGCCATGTCAATATCCCATCAAAGCTGTGGCTTTGCTCGATGTTCATGAGGATGATGATGATCACCACCACCAGCACTACTTTCATCTTCAGCTTGGGTGTTCTTGATTTGGTTCAATTAACCCATCATCATAATCTGTCAAAAGGCTTCTGATAACATTAAATTTATTACCCAGATATACATACATACATAAATACAAACATACTTTCCCACATGACCGTAATAAATAGCTGGCTAGGCTGATGAAATTTATATATATACTTATTTCACGGAGTTACGTAAATAAATATGCATATATCTAGATTCTCACACCTATATAACGGATATAAAAACATAAAGATGTGATGTGATGGAACTATGTGGCTTGGCTTGACTTGGCTTATCATGTGAGTATAAAGCAAACAATGCCCCAATGAGATAAAATGCATGAGCCTTTCGCCTCACACCTTACTTTTACGATGGGATGCTACAAGGATATTTAGACTAAACTCATCTACTCTCATCCTTTTTTTCTTATCACATCCTCTCCAGAAAGAGGACGGATTCCTTCCACAGTAGTCGTGTTGTGGTTTGTAGTCATCATCCTCACTTTGTATCTGCATGGTTTGTACAAAAAAGTTTACAACTTCTCGTTTTTCCATAAAATATTCCATTCCGGTTCGACGTTTGGAAAGATTACAATCCTCAGCAATAATTTTGGATTAAATTGATGCTCAAAATGTCAACTAAATACTTCATTGGAATCGAAGGGTAAGTTTACACCAGTTTTTCTTTATTAAAATTAGGTAAAGATATAAATATATAGTTCGATTATTTTGTGCAATCAACTCAAGTTTTCATTTAATTGCTTGAAAGAAAATAATTATTTAACAGAGGGCAAATCACGGTTTCACAATTCCAACTGAAAGTAAAGCAATTGCATTCCTCGTGTGATTTTTGCGAAATAAAAGTAATGATATATTTATCAAGCAGGTGTACAGGCTGCCTGTGAAAATATAATAGAGAAGAATATGTTTATTGGTATAATAATGATATAATGAACAAATTACGTTGTGCAACTCGCTTTCGCGTGGAGAACAACATTATCAATTTCTCTGATAAGCCAAACGTGCGAGTATTGGCGCATTCGAGTCAATAGATTAATACGTGATGTTTTATAAATAAATGCATAACATTATTGTTTTTGCAAATTTAAAAAAAAACATTTTGATTTTTTTCACAGTGGCGCTACTCACTCGACAGCCGTTCTAGTAGATCATGAAGGCACTATTTTAGCAGAACTATTAAATCAACCAGCAACAAACTTATGGGCACTAGGGATGGACCAATGCGCAATCCTCATTAAAGATATCATGTCCCGAGTTTTGAAACAAGGTGACTTATCTCCAGACGAAAAATTGAGTGGTTTGGTAAGATAATCATAATTGACAGTTTTTTTCTGTTCTTTTATAATATGTATATCTGGAATTGTAATTTTTATTAATTTTTTTTTCCATGCAGGGCCTCTGTTTAAGTGGTTGTGAAGATGAACATTCAAACGAGAGATTTCGTCATATACTCAATAAAATTATTAAAAATGCGGAGTCCATTTCCGTAGCTTCAGATACAAAAGGGCCTCTTGCCGCAGCAACTGAATCTGGAGGTGTCGTTTTGATTGCAGGAACCGGTTCCAATTGTCTACTGACTAATCCAGATGGTTCAGAAGCAAGGTGCGGAGGTTGGGGTTATTTGTTGGGTGATGAGGGATCAGGTATATTTTCTAGAAATTTTGTAAAGCTTTGAGACTTTTTATTGAACATTATAATTCAGTGGTTTGGTTTGTTGGTTATTTATTTAGCTTGGTGGATTGCTAACAGAGCCATAAAGTTTTTTATGGATGATGAAGATAAATTTTCAGAAGCTCCATTTGATACAACATTTGTTGGGGAGGCTATAATGAGACATTTTAATATTGAAGCGAGGTATGCTGATTAATTAATTTACAGGTTAGGTTGTACTACTTTGTTTGCTGGTATTATAAGCAAATTTTACATTTTTTTCAGATCCAATCTTCTACAACATAGCTACCAACGCTTTGAAAAACCGTTTTATGCTGACCTCACAAGCAAAGTTGCTGAAGGTGCAAAAGCTGGGGATAAACTGTGCATTCACCTTTTTGAGATGGCTGGTGATATGTTGGCTCGTCATTTAATTGCTGTTGGACCGAAAATTGATAAGGTAAATAAACACAAGCGTTATGCTGTAAATTAACCATTTAGGCGTACTTTTAATAAAATTTTGTTTGTAAATATTACGTGTATAGGCTCTATATGATGGGAGGTTTGGTCTTCCTGTCCTATGCGTTGGATCTGTGTGGAAATCATGGGAGTTTCTAAAACCCGGATTTGTAAAAACTCTCCAACTAGACACATCTAATCCCAAAATACCAAGATTTTCTTTGCTGAAATTAACCGTAAGCTCAGCTTTCGGGGCTGCATGTATTGGCTGCAAGGATTTTGAGCTGCCAAGAAAATATGAGGAAATTGTGCAGGTCTTTTATTCATTCCCTCCATCAAATACGAGGGGCTAATTTTTAATCAATGTCACATATTTCTGTTGCAAAAATTATTTATGATTCCTAAGCACGTTTTAACTTTATTCAATGCTTTATTACTTTTCTCATGCGGACAGCGGGTGGGTTTCGAGTATTTAAATAATTATTTAGATTTATGAGTACATACATACGAATATGCTATACGTTTTGCGGATTTAATATTATTGCTAAAACTTAACCAAAATATCAAATTAGCGCTCAAAACAATTTTAGCGCGATAGTTTGGAGAATGATTTTAGAATTCTTAAAGAATTTCGCCATTATTATTACTAAGGATTAACAAATAATATTGTAAATATTAGTAGTAATTAGAAACAAGGTATGAGTCTTGTCTGCCAATTGCCAAACTGCAAATTTGTAAATTTTACAAAAAAAAGTTGGATTTTTGGCATGATAAAAAATACAGGTTTAAAGATTTAAAAAAATGTAATTCATATCTCTAACGCTGATCATGTAAATAATAGTTGAACATTTCTCCCATTGCATTTACAACCGGGCTACGTAAAGGCTTCTAAAAATAATTAAACGCAAACGGATTACCAACAGCCAAAATCTTGATTGAACGTAGGCTTTATTGATAAAAATATTTACATTTTTACTCAGCCAAGCCCTTTAGGCATTCAAATCATATTTCGGAAGCATTTTTACCCTTCTGTTATACACTCAACTTCAACGAATCCAGTTGCACGGGGCTTATGAGTATCACAATCGCATTTTTCGTGACGTTCAATATGTTTTTTATGCAGTCTGAGATGCCAACTAAGTACTTAATTTAGGTATGCATTCCTAGCAATGCAAAATTCCTACATATGTTTTGTTTGTGCGTGTTTTGACCACATTAGCCTAAACCATTTTCTTTTAAAACATTTGCACTAGGTAATCAAATAGTCGTTCATTTCACTCCAACCATCTACATTCAGACACTCTGTTTCGTTACTCCGATATTGTCATTGTTATTGTCAAACTGATCGACAGTTTTTTTTGGATCGATGGGGAAAACAGATCGAAAGTTAATTTCACCGACAAGGAAAAATGGTCGAATGGTTCATTGCCTTCGTCTCGTACCTGCATTTTGAATTGGGGTGCATTGCTTGAAATGCAGCTATCATGTAATCATTAAATTTTGTTCAAATGAAATGCGCATGACTAGACACTTTATACTTCGCTATTTATAAATATTAGACCTTGAACTTTGGCCCAGTTATCGATGACAGATTACACTCATCGCGCTTCCCAGGGACCTCTCTTGACCTTAGGTACCGTTTACCAAAAAAAAATTGAAATTCGTCAACCGTGTCGCCGCTATCGTGTTCACAGAAAGACGGACAGACAGCATCAATGAAATCAAGAACCTTAGGTCGACAGTTTATAAAGAGAAATTTGATTTATGGTTTTTTTGGTTGAAGAGAAATTTGATATACGGTTTTTTGGTCGAAGAGAAATTCGATCTATGGTTTTTTTGGTCGAAGAGAAATTTGATCTACGGTTTTTTGGTCGACAGATAAAAATTATTTGGGACATTTCGACTGGAAATCTTGGTCCCCAGGAAAATTGATCGACATATACATTTATTCAAAGTCAACTCCAAATTCGTGATACTAAAAATGCATCATAATTCAATGCAGTACAAGTTTACAAAAATTCGGTTTGATTTTATATGGGTCTTGTCTTATTTCTAATTAACAAAAAGTAGGAATTGAACAATTCATGTAATCCAAAACGTCGCATTTACTAACCAATACCAATTGAACCCAGTATCCAGTATGAACAAAAGTGAGCGTATAGTATTTTGATACACATAGGGGGTCCAGGTTATAATGCAGCCAAATTCTGCAAGTTGAACTGTCCAAAACGATAAAAATTTGCTCATTCCTAAAGAATGGCCAGTCTCTTCCACCCACCTTAGAGGTGAGCTAACGGCTTCTTTCAAGAAATCGTAAAGCATGTATTTGGACTAGTAAAACTTAATTTTAGGAATTGGAGTGGTGATGGAAGGCAAAGGATTTAGGTTGTCTTATAATTTTTTAACAGCAAGAATTGATACTTTTAAAAATTTAGCTATACCTCACCGAATGGTGGTTCCAGTGACCAGTGGTCCCCAATAAGTTTAAGGAACCCTTCACACGAAGCGACAGAGAATCAGTTTCAAACATGTGGGGTTTTCGTTTCTTAGTACATTGCAAGAAAGTCTTATAATTGTTGAGCATACCTAAAAAAACAACAGGAGTTGGCAATTTGAATAGGTCTACATTAACAATTGTAAATGTAAATGTAAATACTGTGGGTACTCGTTCGCCGTGTACCCGAGTTAGCCTATTACAACTGACCGGCCGTCAGGAATCGGGTTAGCCACTTGTAATGACCGGTTGGCCACACAACTCATGAGAGCCGCATATTCCCCACTTATGAGGAAATTTCGCAGTCTGTCCCATTTCCATTACTTTATACCGCTTCCAATAGAGAAGGGACACTATAGGGAACACTTCAATGCTATATCACTTCCCTTATAACAGCATTACAGCGTTACGTCCCCCGTAAGAACACAAAGCCAAGGACGATTTTGGTAGTAAGTTGATAGCCTTTTGCAGCGTTTGAACCCCTGACTACACGCTACCAAGCCAGGAGCTTACTCGGCACCTCTAACTCGCCATCCCCCTTACATCAAAAATTACAAGAGGTTCCAATTATATACGTCTGTATTGACAAATACAAGATGACACAACCTTTAGATACCCACTCAAACTAAGGCATGGGGATTTCTTACGTGTTGGTTCCTACAGATACTATAAATTGGCAAGTCTTACTTGCTTAATAGGCCAAAGTTAGGTACCGTTTCTAAAAGACCATTTACACTATTCAAGACTACACTAGTCTTACATGCCGGTGTTGTTTTATATGTTGTAAAATATGCATTATACTGGTCGGAAATATATGATCGATAGTTTCCTATATAAACGTTCACGGTGACACTAGTGAAATCAATCGTTAAACGTTAAAATATTCCCCACTTCAACAACTATAACGAATTCCTGGCTTTATATTGATGTAAAATTAGCATATGAATATTTCAAAAATAGAATAGAAGACTGTATACTCAATTTAAAATAGCTTCAAATTATTATTAACTGAGAAATTTATTGTATAAGCTAGTTTATGATTTATAACGTATAGTGTCACTGTTGGTAGAACAATCGCTTTTTGTGTATTGAAACGGGAAAGACACTTGAAGAAAGCAAATCTAATCAAATCTAATCTAATATGTCTATTTTGACAAATACGAGATAATAATGGTACTAGACATCTAGTGGGACATCAAGTTGATGTCCGTAGGACAGATACTATAAATATGCACGTTTAACTCGCGTAATAGGAAATGGGATCGCACAATTCCTAAACGTATATTTGAACGATATAAGAATTCGCAACCTTTTGATACTCGTGTTTTTTAACCAAGAAACTAAGAAACTTACTTATGCTAAGACATGTTGTTCAGCAGCAAATGTTCGAAAGCTGCTACACAAACATGCACTCAATTCTTGGATGTGTTCAACACATGCACTAACAGCAATCTGCAATTGGAACAGGTCTTGTTCGACAACTATGAAAAGTTCACGTTTTAGGTGAACGTGTTGAGAAATAAAAGAACATACAGCCTTTGGGTATCCGCTTGGACTAAGGCATGTCAAATATTAGTATGTCGGTTTCGACAGATAATATAAATTGGCACATTTAAATCACGTAATAAAAAATGTGATCGCACAATTCCTAAACGTCCATTTGAACTATATAAGAATACACAATCTTTTAATGCTCGTGTTTTTCAAACAAGGATCAAATACACTTTTGTGTCCAGGCTTAGAATTACAGCAACACAAATTTCTGAAATAAACGTTCCCGGTGATACAAATGAAATCAATTATTAAACGTTTACATAAATCCTACGGGTCTACCTCAACAGCTGTAACGAATTCCAGGTTTTATAAATCTATTTTGACAAATGAGAGATAAGATTGTCATTTGACATCTAGTGGGACTAATGTGTGCTCTTTTTTTCGTATGTCGGTTTCGACAGATACTATAAATTAGCACGTTTAACTCGCTTAATAGAAAATAGGATCGCACAATTCCTAACCTCGCATTTGAACTATATGGCAATACACAACGTTTAGATGCTTGTGTTTTTCAAACAAGAAGGAAATACACTTTTATGTTCAGGCCTTAAATATTGTAACACAAATTTCTGATATAAATGTTCGAGGTGATACTAGTGAAATTAATTATTAACCGTTTACATAAATCCTACAGGTCTACCTCAACAGCTGTAACGAATTCCAGGTTTTATAAATCTGTATTGAAAAATACGAGATAATACAGGTTTGGATATCCACTTGGACTAAGAGTCAAATTTTTATACGTCGATTTCGATAGATGTTTTAAGTTGGCAAGTTTGACTTGCTAAATAGGACAAGGTAATGTACAATTACTAAACATCAAGTTACACTATACAAGACCACAAAAGCCGTAGATGCCCGTATTGTTTTAAGCATTAAGTTGCGACCCTTACATTATAATGTTCAGTATTAAATTATCGGAAGTTTTATTAAGAAGCGTTCATTCCGATATAAATGAACTCAATTCTTAGACATGTACAACATATACAACAGCAGGACTCTGCATTTGGAACGGTTCTACGTATTTGGGGCGCTCATGTTTTATATGATTGTGTTGAAAAATAAAAGAAATTACAGCGATTGGAAATTCAGACGTAGGCGTGTTTTAGTAGGCCGGACATGCTAAATTGAATTTACTAAACCCTACATTATTTGCGAGCAAACTACCGTGCGTTAAATAAACTCCATCCCCGTGAATTCATATGCTAGCAAAAAAACGTGATGACGTTTCAGTTGACCAGACTTGTTGAAACGAATTCCCTAAATGCTAAATTATTCGCAAACAAAATAACGTGCTTTAAATAAATTTAATTCTTTTAAACATGTATGCTAACAAAAACACGTAATCACGTTTCATTTAGCCGGATTGTTAAATTTAATTTACTAAACCTAGAACCTTATGTATTTTGGATTTCAATATTTACACATATTACTAATACTAATAATTAAATTTGGAACGCGTTTAAAAATTAAGAACGGTTTTAAATTACAATATCCTGGACTTAATAGGAATAGTTTCAGTTAGAAAAGCTCAATAAATGTCTTATACCTTTTACTACCTTTTTTTAAATTTAGAATTAATCCTTATACCTTTTTTAGCTCAATTTAACTCGTAGTTATTTTGAGTTTTAGCTATTTACACATATAATTAACAAATCGTTTGAATTTAGACTTTGTTTTAAAATTTGGACGGTTCAAAGTTGCAAGAACCAGACATGCCCACTATCATTGAATTTGAAATTAAAACTTAACTGGATATATTAGGAATTAATTAATTCACGTGAAAAAACCGTAAGAAAATTTTGAAAATATTTTTGCGCAATGCCACCAAAGTGTATCCACTATGGCAACCTGTTTGCCAAGTGATGCCTTTGTCCGTTAGCACCTGGTGTAACGTATTTGTGAATCATGCTATGCATCTCGAGCATTCGCATGTCACGTCATTCTACATTCATAAACGTTTGTACAAAATGTTATTGTGATGAATCATTTTTACTCCTGAGAAGTATCATCACTCGTGAGATTTGTCAATTCTAATATAAATATTCAAAATGTATATAAATATACAAGTCAAATGTACTCGAGGAGACTGTAAGAGAACTGACACTACTGACACTGTACTCATTCATAGAAGAGATCAGATCATGCAAGAGAACAGTCTTGCATAATAAGTTGATTCGGAAACATTAATAAATATCTTTTAAATATCAAATCCCCTTCAACTACTATTTCTTTACACATCAGCAGGTCTAGTATTTGTGACACTAGTGCAAATATTTGGGATCGAGATAATGATTATGAGTTTTTAGAAATGAGTTATGTCAAGTATCATAACAACAAATGTAAATAATCGAGTCTGGGAGTATCTCAGGAAACTGACAGAGCAAACGGCTAGCTCTTACTTTTAGTATTGAGCTCGTCTGAAACTAGCAAATTGGGGAGGAAACAAGCAATTACTTCATGTGTTAGCTACATTTACAAACTCGTGGACACCAATCATTCATTCCCCAATGTTATGTTTGGTATACCTTGACCCATTTGGGTTTGTGTTAGCTTATCGTGTTTTACTTTATATGAATGTTTCCATGATTATTGTCATTTGGTTGGAGTTATAAATTTTTCTCTAGTCCCAAATTGAGCCCACGGAATGCATTATAATTGAAGTATTTGCATCACTTGACTATATCATTGCCATAGTGGATGCAAAATCTGAATTCAAAGGCCCATTTACCTTGACCCTTTAGTGTCCAGGGCATCTGTGTCGCTTCCATGTACGCTTGGATGCTTTTGGAAACGTTGTGTCGCTTCCATGTATGCTTCGATGCTTTTGGAAAAGTTGTGTATGTGTGGTGCATTATTTGCTAGTATTTAATGTTAGAACCATGCAATTAATTTAATGTATCAAATTTTGTTTGCATATAAATTCTGCTTTAGTAAATTCAATTTAGCAAGTCCGGCCATCTGACATCACAAGTGACAGTGACTTATTTGCTAGCATTTAAAGTTAGAACCGTGCAATTTTTTTAAAAGCATGTTATTTAATTTGTGCATAAACTAGGCTTAGAATAACGTCCAACTGTACATGGAAACAACGCAAGTTTTGGAATATCGTCCAAATTTACATGGAAATGACTAAATTTTAAGAATAGTTATTCCTTGAAAATCCAACATTACTCATTGCAGACAAAAAGACTTGGACTACGACTTGCCAACCCTCCCTAGTTTAGTGATCTTTGCAACTTGTTGTGTCGCTTTGATTTTTTATGTGACATTTACAATTTTTGTGTTTTTGCTGTGGTTTCTTATTTAAAACCTTTCTTCATTCTAGCAATACGTTGAATTTATACACTCCTTACCGTCAGGTAATGGTATAATATCACAATTCATCGAAACAATTGTGGCCCTACATTTTGAAAGAATTTGAGGTGCGGTATCTGCAAATCATGAAAAATGACAGGCCCAGCCTTTGGCATGATTTCACACGATAGTATTTATGCTCAAATTTTAATTTTCCTCCAAATAATTTATAATACAATGCCATGCTTAACTTATGGAAAACAAATCGTTTCTGTATTGTATCGATTTTCAGTAGATAAATATCATGCAACGTAAAACCATCTTTTTGCTTCTTTTAAAATTGATATATATAATTAAAGTTCACAATAAAACAAATAAAACTTCTGAATATAAAAATATTCCAGGAAAGTTCACACCTCTATTACATCTTACCACGTTACCTTTTCCCATGTCAGACGTTTTCTTCCAGTCTTTTCACTAAACTGTGTATATTCCACGATGAATAGTCCCTGTGTTTTAAACACCGTTCTTCTATCTCTGTATTCGTCCGCGTAGTCATCATCCGTATACCTAAAATGAATGTGAATGAAAAAAGAATTAAATCAATTGTAAATTATTTAGTATTCAATGTTCTAAAATAAATCAACAATTTAGTTACACTGTCTCCCTGCTAACACTCTTCCCATCAAATGGAAAAATTGTAAAATATTCAAAATCTCCACAAACAAAACTCTCCCAAACCGTCAGCTTCAAATGGGATCCCGGCTCTGTGATCATTTTTCCACCAGCCGTCAAAACAATAAGATTCTTTTGGGGATATCCCGTTGTAAAATTATTCCAAAACGGAATGGACACAGGAGAAGCCGTGAGATTATTATAAACAAAATCCATCCCAGGATATGGATAACCTGGACTTCCACTTGCGTGATAACTCAGTCTAAATCCCGTTCCCAAGTTGCTGCTCGTTTTAAATATGACTACTGCAGCACTCCCATTAACGTATCGAGTTCGGATTGAGTTGGGTGGTCCAAAATGGTAATATTCGGCAACGTTTTTTGTGTTAGTGTTCGGGAAGTTTACGATGGTTATCGCGTTCGTATCACAATCATGGATTCCGTGTGAGTCCAACATAAACGCGATGTGCGGGAAGTTATCAGTACGGATTATAAAAGCACAGAGTTCACCTTCTTCGTAATTTTCATTGAGCTTGTACTCAATTGCACCGGAGTTGGCATGAATTGTTTCCCCACATTTTGTAACTGAAAATTAAAACAGAAAAGTTTTAAAGTTAGTCATGAACCTAGTCATTGATTGAAAAAAGAGCACGTTCATTAATTACTTTATGTCTAAAAAATACATTGAGTTCTAAAATTTAGTTGGAGAATCAAGTTTATTTTATCGTGAATTAAATTTAGTTCTAATAAAAACAATCAAATTTAATGTGCTATGAAAAACAAACTTTTACATGAAAATATTAATGAATAGTCCCTAAAATATGGATAACTCACTTGGAACAGATGAGCCAGGCTTTGGAAATGTAAATGAAGGTATTGCAGTTGTCGTCGTTGTTTTACGAGTTGTAGTTGTTGTTTTACGACTTGTGGTTGTCGTCTTACGAGTCGTGGTTGTAAGCGCTGTGGTTGGGGGTGTTGTCGTCACTTCTGTTGACGATGATGAAGGTTTTTCTGTAGATGGATTTTCAGTTGTTGGTGCTGTTGAATCCCCATCGGATCCTGCTTCTGATGACGGCGACGAAGAAGACTCTCCTTCGTTTTGATTTGGATCTTCATCAGTATTTGGAGAGTCTGTAGGTGGAATATCTGTTGGTGAATCCACCGATTCTTCATTTCCATCGGGTCTTTGAGTTCCGATTACGGAACCCGCTGCCGGAGGTCTCGTTCCTCGAATGCACTTTGGCACATTCTCAGGAAAATCACAGTGTCTCTCATCCGCATTGTAATAAAGGGGTCGAGGACAGCCCATTGAGAATCTTTGGCCATTAACACAAATCACGTAGCGCGTACAATCTAAATGAGATTGATAGGAAACACCTTCAGAAGGACATTCCACTTCCTGCCCATGGCTGAGAATGACACTGGCAAACAGGAAAAGGAGGCAAGCTAAGTTGACCTTCGAACTTTTGTGGTAAGTTGATACCTTCATGACTTCAGTCATGAGCAAAATGTTGAAGCACACACACGTTTCTTCTTGAACTCAAGCACAGATACAAAATGTTTTGGATTCATTCCGATTTCTTTTAAATTAAAAAAAATATTCCATTTGTGATTTTTTTAGTCCTAATTCAGCTAAAATTTTACTACATTTCAATCAAAATTTACTTAAAACTTTTTAACATTTCTTCTTTTTCAAATGATTACTTACAAATGAAATAAATTCAAAAACAAAAAATTGCCAGAAATATTAATTCCCGAAAACAATACAAGTTTACTTGGCTCTGGAATCTCAATAAGTGATATTCTATGCAAAACAAAGCGTAAAATCTTCAGCAATTCATAAGGAAATGAAATAAAATGGTCACTCAATCCGTTTCTAATCTTTATGGCAAGGCCAGCATTTTCTCATTAGAAAGATCATCTTTCATTTCATTTGCTTAACATTTTTATTAATATTCATAAAAAACCTGAAGCTGAAAAATTCCGCTTGTTTAGCCAGCTCACTTTTTGCTCAAGTATCAAAAGTTTGTAAATGAGCTTGTGGAATATATTTATCCGCTTTGCGATTAGCCATACTTCTATAGCAAAATAACTGAGCTATATATTTTATATGCTTTTGGTACTTTTATGTAAATAGTGCAAACCACAACAACGCTTCTCAAGCGGATTGATTGCGGAAGCATAATGTGAGGTTTTATGGGAAATCCATTTTGATTAAAATCTTTTTTATGCTCAAGCCGTGATCGTGATGTGGTGCTCACTTCATTTCACAAAGGAGATCAGCTCTGCTCAGGATTTGTTTGGGATGCTTCCTCATTGCCATCATGTACCTGACTGAGATGGGGTACCAACTTTTGTAGTCGAGTCAGTGAGTAATATCCATAAAGTTTTGTATTTTATTTAGTGAACATTACTTCATGTGAGTCATGCGCAATTTTAACCTCCACCAAATCTTTCCAAACATGTCAAAATTCAAGTTGGGGTAGTTCCCATTTAGATATTATATTAGTCAGGTACAACTCAACGTCATGATGTCAATGTGAGCATTTATCAAGCGTGGACGTGGACGCCACGCGTGGGAAAATTTGTGGTAAGTTATCCCACCATAAAGAATAAAAGAATTATGCTCAACATTTGCTTGTGTTTGATAAGCGTATAATGCATAAAATGTATTGGTTTTAATTTCAAGCTTTACCTTCATCAGCCTCAAAGAAATGGTGAGTTTGCTTTCGATTTTAATGCTATTTCAATTTCCAGTCAGGTCATATGGTTTTGTTATGAATACAAACAAGTCAAATTATGCGAATGTACCTTGCTTTTGAAGCAAATTTTTATTCTTCACTTAATTGCACATAATTATACATACTAATGAATTTGTTTTATCAAAATATCTGCATAATTATGTACGTCTACAGCTTCCTTGTCAGCTTTACCTTTAAAAATAAGCAGGTGAACAAATAAAGCCAAGCAGTAAGGTAAGCTGTTTAATAATAAAAGCAGGCAATGACATCATCATCATCATCATCACTTCATCCCAGTTGCAATCGTTTGACACGTTGCAGTAGCACCTTACTTATGTTATTTTGGCAGTTTAAGCTGCATGAAACGTGTAAAGCATCAGAAAAATTTGTCAATAATTCGTCACCCGTCTTTTCATCCTTTATGAGTGATGATTATAATAACCAAGTGTAAAGTTGGCGATTGTTCATCATAATCATCAATGATCACAACGGGGAAAAATTACATCAATTCTGTCACAAATAATTCATAAGTTTTGAACTTCATGAATTAAAAATTCAAGTTCATAAGGTACTAAAAAATTGAAAAAATAAGTTAAATTTATTTTATTCTATATGATTCCACCTAACCCAACATGCTTTGATGGGGATTTACCACATTGCTTGAGTATTTTACGTTGGTATCTTTAGTACCGACATAAAAATTTATTGCCGCAATAAAACTCAGGGTAACGGCTACACATTTTACTACAATGTGTTCCGTCTTCAGATTATTCTGCACCATATCATGAACATATCATATTAGTTCCACCTTGAAAATAATCAATGTGAAACTCTGTCTGAGACGAAGTCAACATGAATATTGTAGCAACAACATTATTCCTCACAACTTCCGCCATCCTTTTGGCTTCCGCCGCCAGAGACGACATTGTAAGGTGCAGCAAAACCAATTAATTGTTTCAAAACTGCCTTATACTACAATTTGAATTCTGTTGTTTTTTTAAATCGAAGGAGTTGTTTAAAAAATTGACGCTCATCAACGCTCTTGTAGAGCCAAAACAAGCACGACGTGATCACGAAAAAGTGAGTTTATGAATCTAAACGATAATTTAGCAATCCAAAACTTATTTCTTGTTGTTATGAATTTTTTTAAAAATTAGATTGTTGAAAGTCTCCCCAACATGTTTGGCGATGCACTTGCAGACTATAAGGATAAAAAACCAAAGAAGAAGGCAAAAAAGCCAGCACTCGAAGATATTGAAGAAGAAATTGAGGAAGTAACTGAAAACGTAAATGTCTATGAAGAAGAGGAGGTAAGGTAGCCAGAAACGTTTATTTTTCAAATGCAGCACAACTTTTTTCAATGCAATTCTTGTACGAAAACCAAAATTCATTTTATTTTCCATGTAATAACGTATAGGTAAATGTTACCCCAATTTACAAACCAGATGCTGATTCTATTTAAAATTTCGTAAGAAACAGAAAATTTAACCAATACATAGCAATATCATCCATGATATTTTTCTAAATAATGGAATTTTATTTGTAAATTTTTTAAAATAATACATTTTCTTTAACAAGATAGTAAACTGCCTTTTGACCAGGGATGGCACGTGGGTTATAATGGGTAGGTGGTAACCCGTTTAAACTCGGGTTTTAATGGGCCCAGCCCACCTAAAATTTGGTGGGTAAAATGGTTTTTAATAAAAAATCAAGCAAATCAATGTAAACTCTGCATTTTCAACTATAATTTCTTTGTTCTCGATGTTTACAGTCACAATATGTGGCTTTTCCCTCAATATTAAGAAGGTTTAAACGGTTATAGTAATCTCTAACTGATGTGGTATAATATGTATATCACTACGATTAACTGAACCACTAATTGTTGATCATCATTTGTATTCAGTCAAAATTAAATGTCAAAATTGAACGCTTTCTTGATGATCTATCAATTAGGAAGTAAATTTGCAGTTGTGGACTGGAAAATAGTCGCATTGTAATACAATCCTTGAACATATTAGTGAAGTAAATTGAAATTACGTACTTCACCAATTACCATACTAAATACATGGAAAATCAATTTTCCCCGTTTTAACCCATTTTTCCCATTTAAACCCCTTATTACCCACAAAACCCGTTTTAACCGGTACCCAGTGGGCTCATGCTTTAAAACCCAGGGTTTTAATCATGCCTAGTTTTGACTTTGTTTGTGTCTATAAAGTCGAATATGGAGAACTTTATATTGTTTTATTGGTTAATTAACAACTGTCTTTACTTAATGTCATAAACTTATTTAACGTTACTTAATGTATTACAATATAATGGGAAATAATTTATCAGAAAACACAAATGAACATTTTTTCAAATCATCGAGATTGGTAGTTTAATGCTAATTTTTGTTGTTGTAAAAATGATACAAACGAAGCAAATTGTAAGCTCGAAGGGCTTTTTCTTCCATGACTAAAACGAGGTTAACGTAGGACCAAACGATGAGGTTAATACTAATGCAAATCAGCCTCTCACAAATTGTTAACGCGAGAAATGTCAACAGGTAGTTATTAATTATAGTCAGTTGGTTCAAGTGTTTCGAATGTTGTGTCGATTATATATTCAACTTTTTGGCTCGTCATTACATTCGTTTCTAAAAATGAGTATTTATCATAAAATTAAATATATAAACTAGAAGGTAGATATACCATATACATTGAAGAGATGGGGAGATCCATGTGACGAAATCGATTTATGACTGATAACTTTGTTTCCTGACTACCGCAAATATTGGACTACATACTTAAACCTACCCAAAATCCTCATAGCAGACCTTGGCAAGGCTTTGGCAAACATTACAAAGTACCGATGAAAATTGATGAACAAAAGGAACGCTCCAACGCCAAACAATAATAAAATACTAACCCCAACAGCAGACTTACGCCTTAGGGGTTTTGGAACCACAAACTCTTCAGCTGGTTGAATATTAAGTTCACGAGCCGCACCTTGACTTGCGTCTACTCTCAGTTTTTCAAACCTAGCTTGTATTCCAACCTCCTTGAATTTAGTGAGCAAATAAAACATTCTACGCGACAAATAAGCAGAAATTAGGATGACATACATAAACCAGTAGCAAGCAATCAATCCATCCGGTCCCACAAATGGTTTCAGAAGTCGAGTAACTCCGGCGCTATTTATAATCAATTTGGCTTTACAAAGCGTATGTATCAGTTTACTCATGTTGTTTGCGTGTTGAAATCGATAGCTCCAATTTCGATTCCATCAGAAAACAAATCTTTAGCTTTTTCAAAGCTGTAGCCCCCTCCTCCAAGTAATTCCCTGTCATCCAGAAATTCTTCCGCGAAGTCGACAATAATATTTTTAAAATCTTCACCGCCAGCCGCAGAAAGAAGCTCTTTATGTAGTAGCCGAAACCTGTAACCTTCTCTAAATAGTTTACTTATGGTAGGAAACACAGCGAGCTGGATACTCTCTGAAGATATGGTACTTTGATAAATATTAGTGACCATAACCATGGAAATTATGTAAATGGCAATAAGATTATTTGGATGATTGTAACAAAATGATGGAGAAGAAAGTGGCCAAATTACGTCCAATCCTTGAAAAACGCTTTTGTAAATAAATAGATATGCAATTAAATAAACAAGAAGCAGAGCCACGCGTTTCCATGAATCACTGAGAGGATGACATAATCCAATGTTTCTGAGAGGAAGTGAGCGGTTATACAAGTGAAAACTGAGGATTTGGTACCCTCAATTATATGAAGAGAGCCACGAAGGATGGTTATATCCAAGATATTTTGACAAGGCAACGGGTAATAAATGGAGTATATACGCATTGCCAAATAGCGACAACCTCAATGGGCTTATACTTGGAGATAGGAAATTGTCAAAATCCCAAAAACCCCCCAAAACAGTCAGTCCGGATCCAGACATAAATTAAGGCCAACTGATGATTTAAAAATGGTCCTAACTTACGTACAACTACTGTTACGATACACCAATATTAGCTGCAGTAATATTGCTAGTGCAGTTAAGTAGCACATCAGCTTTTTATAACAACTCTGTCATCATGTATACCTTCATAGTTACAACCAAAATTATGGACCAAGATTCATCAGCCGTTGGCTTTTTTATTACGAGGACCGGACTGGCCGTTTTGGGGGGTTTTGTGGAATTTTGACAATTTCTTATGAATAGTAAAAGCACATTGACGTTGTCGTGATTTGTCTAATGCTAGCACTCCATTTATAACCAGTTACCCTGTTTACCGATTTTGGGTTGTATCCAGTGGGATCCAGGGTAATTCCATATCAAATCCGAATGAACCAATCCAAATCCTCCAGTTCTTCATCTGGAACAATTTTCTCGTTAAGGACGAAAGTTCCGCTCAAAGGTATTTGGGTGACTGCAAACAGAATCATACTGGGAGTGGAACAATTATATTATTATTATTATAGGGTTTTGTTGCAGACTGTGGTCACTGTGGACTTGCGAACATTAGTTAACAAAAAACTGTCCATATGAAAATAGTGTAGGGAAAATAAAAATCAGTCATCAAGTTATCAATAACTTTTTTCAAATTTTTCAAACTGCAATTTTTTTCAAAATAAAAGATATTAAGATGATTTTCCTCATCCACGTGTACTCCTACTTGTCCTTTAGAGTTTTGTATTTGCTCACTAAATTTCAAGAGATGGGAATACAGGTTAGGTTTGAAAAACTGAGGATCGGCGTGAGCCAAAATGATGTTCGGGAACTGAATATTAAAGGAGATGGGATATTTGTGGTTCCCAAACCATTGGAGCTAAAGTGTGCCGTTGGAATTAGTATTTTAGTAGTGTTTGTTGTTGGAGCGTCGCTTTTTTGATCAATTTTCATCAATATTTTGTGGCGCTTCCCAAAGCGTTGGGAAGATTTGTGTACAGTGGATATGTTAACACGCGTGGAATTCTCACCCATGATCGAAATTTACAAATTATAGTGCAACCTAGACAACCAAGGGATGAAGGGTAAATTTAAGTTCTCTGTGATACTCAGGAATTAAATCAATTATTCGAAAATCATCATGACCACAACTTCAACACACACCTGCGAACTCACCCTGAATAATTTTTTTTAAAACAATGTAATAACTTTGTATTAAAAATGTGATGTTCATTGCTCGTAAAAACCTAACTTCATGGAAAACTGTCCGCGTAGCTGATGAGAAATTATTGATTGATCTTGGCGCCTCTGTTGCTTTATGACCAGTTTCATGTACGTAACGTGAAACGCGTCAAAAATTCCCGAAAAGATTACCCTGGTCAATGATTTGAGGTATCAATTTCACAAAGATTAATTGGCGTAAACTCGTAAATTATTCGCCACGAGTTTGACAACGCTGACTTTGCTCGTAATCGCTTCAACTTTCGTATGGATATCAGGTCGACATGCGAGTCACCATAAGGTGCTATAAATCGCGTCGAATTTCGAGCGACATGCCAATAGGGAACGTTGATCAGGCTAGACCAGAGGTCCTCCTGAGTAGTACTACCTGTGTCCAAATTTGGTCTAAATCAGTCAAAGTATATGACCAGGAGAGTGCGCACGGACAGACAGACAGACGGACATACAGTTTTAGTAAAGCCATTACTTCGCTGAATGCTCCGCTTCAGCTACGTAATAATAATGAAACGCGTGTCAATGAAATGTCAAAGAAAATACATAATTTTTTCAGTTTAATTAATTAATTAATTAATACATACAGTTTAATCATTTTTCACATGGGTTTTTTATTAACTAGCAATTTATTGTTAGTTTATGGCTTTGTCCAGTGTCGCCGTCAGTCCGTTTGGGGGCACGATAACTTAAGAACGCTTTGACCTTTTTGAATTCTGTTTTCACCAATCCATAGCTTAGGAAAGACTAGGAATCAAATTTCATTATGGATCAAATCGGAGTTACCCCTGGGGGGGGGGGGGGTGGAGTTCATACCCCTCATTTTTTCAAGCGCTTGGTATACCGTGTAGCATTTCATTCGACATCTAATAATGAGAGAAGATCCTAAGTTGCTAGTTTGTTACACTCCTATATTACCAGGTTTATTGAGGCAATGTATTTTTTAATATTTTGTTCTATCTTGAATCAATTTATCAATTTTAAATTGAATTTTATTCCCTTTATTTTCAATTTGAAAATATGATTTATGACTATATAGCAGATAGTTTCTTTTCAGTCGTCTCCAACTACCAAGTATTGGCAGGATTGTATTAATGAAAGATACCTATCACATTCACCAAAATGTTCACAAATTCATTGCTATGATTCTGTTGCGTTTATTCGTTAAGAGTATATTTTCTAATGTATGCTCAAACTTATGCCGTGTTGTGGAAACATGCAAAAGATTTAAAAATCTATATTAGACTTTACTAGAAGTACCTTTTGCTATATGGGAGTGATTTGGATTATGACTTAAATACGATCGCGTAATTTATGTTTATAATTATTATAGACGATAGATATTAAACTCACAAACTTTTCAGCAACTTTAAATTTATTTATATTTTTTATTGTTAGAACATATTTTTTGAACAAAAAAATGAATTTTAAACTCAACTGTATTACTATTGATTATCTACTTTTCAAGATGAATGCCCTATTTTTGTCATCTTCATCGCCTTTGGTTTTGGCTCCTACCGTGCAATGTGTCGAAAAATATGACTATTTTTCTGAAAGGATGTGCTTCCATGTTGAAACCTTGCGCCTACCTGGTTTAAGTATTTTGATAGCTTACATACATTATTGCTGTTGTCAACTTTATCCTATCTAGATATGCTTATAGAGTGTTGATGCTGATACATATTCAACATATATTATATCCATTTCAGACAAAAATACCCAAATAAAACTCTAAAATTACTTGTATAGGATCAATACATGGTATTCTCATGTTTGCAAAATACCCCGAAAATTTATAATTTTTTATTTAAATTGCTTTTTGATACTTGCTCTGCAACTTTAGAAAAGCAATATAGCATCGAAAATTCTTCCCGACACTCCATTTGTAATCGTGCGTAAAAACTCCCTGTTTATCATTAGGAAAGGTTTGTAAGCTATCCTTATAGAGTACAAGGAATCCGCTTGTAGTTTCAAGACTTTCTCCTCTCTTTTCTCCCCATTTGTTTGAATCTTGACGAAGGCCATTCGCGATTTCTTTCTGCATTCATCCACAACTGTCACCGTTCCACTCACAAGGCTACAAATGATCAACAGAAGGCACGAGCCGACCAGGACGCCTATTAAGATGAAAATTCCAATCACAGCGTACATCACGTGTGGTATTTTACCAAACCCTTTGATAATTATATAGAATGCTCCAACCAAAGCCCAAAAGACAGCAGATATGGTAACTGACAATATCTCATCTAACAATGGCTTAATACTTCGGTACATTATGATCATTCTCTTGTACTCTTTCATTATCTCTCCAGTATTGCATTGGGAGAATTGAGCTCCCAATAAAGCCACACATTTGGAAAGAGCGTGGGTGTCAATAATTGTGACCATTACGCAAGCCCCTAGTGTTCGAGCTGCTTCAAACGCTGCCAACGTTAGGGTAGCCCTAGCTACAAATATTGGCCATTCGAAATAGCCTGGCGAGTCTCCAAAAATGTCGTTGAAAATGAAATAGTAGGGATCGAAGTTTAGATATAATGAGCCAAAAAATACTCCGGATCCACCAATTATAGGATAAACAGCAAGGAATATGAGTGCTAAATCGAATAGCAGATCCTTTTCAGGCGTTTGGGAACGGTAGAACAATCCGTGCTTAAAAGAGAGCAGTTTACCCATAGCCAAAAGCCCATCCTGATGTTTGAAAATGATCCAAATGTAACTAAGAGCAGTTCCTGTTGTAATACTCCCCATAATGTACATGGTGAGCATTCCAATGTTGAAAGCGGGTCGATATTTAATACCCAAGTGGGACATAATTACAAAGCACATGCCAGCAAAAGTAAGAAATACCATTAGATTTGTGAAAGCGAGTAAAATATTGGATACGGACCATTTTTTCTTGGTTTTCCCCTATAATATGTGAATAGTCAGAGTTCCAACGGATGGGGAGAGGGGGTAACAAGGAGAATTCGATGGAGAGAATCTTAAACGCGACTTTTTGCAATGGCGACAACATTTCGAAGATTTTTGTTTGGTTTGAGCTGAACGACATGAACGAGCAAACGCAAGTAAGTTGAATATAGCTAATGCAGTGGAATTGGATTAAGCAAATCCATTCGAAGCTTTCTTTTTAATCGATTGGTAAGTCCTCTGGTTTTAAAAGACAAATCAATATTGTTTTCAATTTTGAAGGAATCTAAAACCATGAAATATTTTATGAGTGGTACCTGTTCTGACAACGGCATTTGGTATTACAGATTCTTTTTACATGTTTTTAATACTTGCTTAAAAACTATTCAGAACATGCTTTTAGTTTCGACAAATTCAGTTCCATTTCTTGAGTAAATACGTTTTTTTCTATTATTTCGCTCTTATATTGATTATTCAAAAGGGGTTAATATTAAAATGAATTTTATCCCTTCAACTTTTCCATCAAAAAATGTTTTCGGATGTTTGAATAACAAAGAATTTTTTTAAATTGATATGTATTTAAGAACTTCGGGTGGGTGCCGGATTGATTCGGGAATCGTGTGTAGCGTAACGACATTTAGGTGAAAACAATTAGTGTAAAAACAAATTAGTGTGACAAAATAATTAGTGGAATTGAATTAGTGGAAAAAGAGATTAGTGGAACTTTATTTCAGTGGTACCAATTAATTTACAAATATTGTTAACGCTTAAATCCTTGACAAGTTATCTCAGGTTTTGCTTATCGTTTGTGGCTGCGTATGGGAGCAGTACTATAGATTTTGGACAGGCCGCGTGGGCCGTGGCTACTGGCCCACCGGATACTCAAAGTCATTATCCGACTGGGCACTCAAAGTTTTGATATTCGTTACGTAGTTCGAAAGGCATACAATTTAAAGGTTATGTTGAGACACCTGAGCTGGGGCTACTCGAAATTCGACACACAAAATGCGAGTAACTCTTACGATACAATGCTTGAACAAAGTGAAAATGGTCTGTCTTCTGTCAGGTAATAGGCCAAACACTAATTTATATTTTCGTTCATACTTACTCAAACGAGCTTACAATAGGTGTGTTTATGGATAACTTTAACCGTATTACCAACTTTTATGCAACGTCCGGAACAAATATTTTGCTTTGCACAGCGATAATATTTATTTCCTAGATTCTTTTATAAAAACAGAAGTGTGAGCAGCAGAGAGAAAAATAGAACTTAAAGAAGACTGTGAATTATGCTAGTGTAGCTTATACACTATGTATCATATTAGATAAATGTAGTATATGAATAACTTCCTTTGATTTACGTGCAGTTTGACTTATGCAAATACATTCCACTACCATCACCATCGAAAGTTACTCTGTGCCACCAAACGCTCTTCGACCAAACGTATCTCCACTAATAGTCTGCTTACGCTAATTTTACATTCGATAATAAAAATTCCACTAAATGTCGTTACGCTACACACGATTCCCCAAACAATCCTAAACCCACTTCGGGTAGTTGGACTTTTTATAATACTAATATATGAAATATTTTGAAAACCGCTGAAGGATTTAGCATTGACGCGGACAAATTTTCCGCCTATGCTAAATCCCATGTTAATTTTTTCCGCGTATGCTAAATCCCATATTAACTTCGTGTGCATGCTAAATCCAATGTTAATTTATTCCGTGTATGCTAAATCCCATATTAACTTCGTGTGTATGCTAAATCCCATATCAAATTTGTCTGCCTAAATCCCATATGAAATTTCTGTACATGCTAAATCCCATGCCAAATTACATGTTTAAAAATTTAATTGTGCTAAATCCCATGTTGGAAAATTAAATTTTACTAAATCCCATGCTAAATCACATGTTGAAAAATTGAATCATACTAAATCTCATGTTGAAAACTTGAATTACGCTAAATCACATGTTAATTCATGTGTTGCACAATATAATACAAGATACCATGTGGTTAGGTTAAATAAGGTTAACAAATGCTAAATCTCATGTTAAATTCCCCAATGCTAAATCCCATGTTAAATTCTCAAATTCTAAATCCCATGCAAAATTGTTTTAATGCTAAATCCCATGATAAATTTCAAATGCTAAATCTCATGTTGAATTTTCCAATGCTAAATCCCATGTTAAATTCACTGCCTGTAGGATCAAATTGTTAAATGGGATTTAGCATTCACCTTTTCTTAATAAGAGATAGACAAAGCGCTTCTTTTTTGAATATGGGATTTATTCAACTGGCACAATTACTGTTGACTGACTCGTGGCTCTAGCAACAGCAACACTGGTCATATTGAAGTGACGGGCAACCTTTTGCTGTGCACCGCCTCGCGGCACTAGTTTAGTTTTACATTTTCTTTAGTTTTTTCTGTCAAATCCATCTTATCCATGATATTCGTATTTAGTAAACGACGTGGCAATTCAATATGCATAGAATGATAGCATGCTTACCATGGACGAACCATTTTAAAGAAATTGTTTTTACTCTTTCAGCAAATAAGAATTATATCTTTAATGCGATACATATTTATAACACGTGTCACAAAATTTTTGATTACGCTTATTCCGAAGCTATTGATTATTTCCGCCTTCTTGGTACCTGCCGGTGTCTCAGTAAGCAAAGGTAAGTATATGCATATATTCAGAGCCAACTCTTCGAGAAGAAGCTTCAGCCAAAATCCCGTCTTCCTTTCGTCACTAGCTAGTTCCTCTATTCTGACATAAACCGTATACATGGTGTTAGTTTCATAAACATGAAAAGGAACTGGGAAGTGATAAAATGGAATTGTAGCTTCCGAAACATCCATGAAAGAAACGGCGGCAGTTTCTATTGAGTTTTTCGAGTGTCTAAAAAGGTTGTCCCTTGACCTGAACTCCTCCTGAATCTAATTGTGGCTTAATGTGTACTAATAGTACTAATATTAATGCATAAATTTGTTAAAACCTCGACACAGATTTTTAGTGTAATTTATCATTTTCTGGTTGCGTGTGTCCGTCTACCTAAGCCATTATCATTATAACGTTTTGGTATTCAGTTTTTCAATTGTCTTCATTTTTTTAACAAACAGTTTTCTTGCTTATTTTTTTCATCTGATATCACCGTCATTGCATTTTTCAACAACGCGTCACAAGTTGAATATTAATTCCTCTTTATAACATTCTGTTTTTGAGCTGGTTTCGGCACGTGAGGTTCTATCAATACTCTATGCAGTTGAAAATGAAGCGACTGTTCCTCAAAAATTGGGTTCTTTTTACAAAACATTTATGCTAAAGTCACACTTCTTAGAGTCACTCACCCCAGAGCATATTGGGAATCTCATTTCCTCCTAGATGCTTCAGAAAGTTAATACGTTGGCACAAAGCATATTCCATTTAACCACAAAGTTTAACGACACAGTTGGGTACTTTAAGCGATAATGTATAAATCAAGTTAATGATTCCTGAAATAGAACTCATTTTAAATATTTGTCAAAATATCACATTATAAAATAATTAGTTACGTTGTTGTTTCAGGTCTAACTCAGTTTTGATTTTTAAAAATAGTGATACAAGCAATACGTTATATTTAAGACAAATTAGGAGTTCAATTATTTCAATGGGGCAAGTGCCTTGGATCAAGTTACATCCCGTGTGAAATATTCTATCTGAACGAATAAATAAGATGCTTGTACCAATCAACCTAATACATCTTCAATCACCAGCATAATTGTCATTAAATTTTCCATCATATTCCCAACAATATTCCTACAAAAATTTGCCCCCATTGGATAAAAGCCTCCAAACGAGAAGCCAAACGGGGCTACTGCCAATGCCTGCCGCTTCTCCACCTTTCTCCCAAAAGATTTCATTTCCAAATATTTTCTATTCATTTCATTCCGCTTTATCTTCCGCAAGGAACTCAACGCCTCTCCTAATCCAACTATTAGTGGAAGACCAATTGAAATTCCAGTGTATGCAAATATTAGAAAAAATATGAACATTGAATAGACCAAAGGATTAACTCTCCCATAGCCCTGAATACACATACAAGCGCACTGGATAAATATACAGTATCCAAAAATTACAGCTACAAAGAAAATTTTGGTGGTTGTACCTTGTGCAAAGTTACAAATTAATCTTAGCTGGCTATAAAATATAAAAAAGTGATTTGAGCTATGAACTCGATAGGAAAGTGTAGACACAAGTTTCCTCATTCGGCTTAGACCTTCAAGTATGCACAAGGCGATTGGTACCATCATACGACAATTTTCAAGTAAAGCAATGGCCAAAACCATTGCACGACAAATAAAGATAAGAATTACCACTGGCAATGGGGACTTTTGAGGATAACCCGGTCCAAAAATATCTTCAAACAGCCAGTAAATTGAGTCAGAATGGGACAAGCAGAGGACAGCCGTCATCGGCAATACGAAGGCGTGTGCTGGTTGAAACGCCCAGAATAAAATATCTAAATGATCTTTTCTGTTTGGATCCAGTGCGGCTCTGTCATATTCTAAAGTCAATAAAAATAATAATAAATTAATTCTCACATTACGATAAGCATATAAATTGAAAGTCTTACTTGATAGAACTTCGTTCTCAAGTCTGAAGTATTCGTTCAAGATGTTCAATTTTTTTGTTCGCCTTGATTTCCATAAAAAATGACCCGTAAGAATTGCGGCGATGTGTACATATACTCCTGATACAAATACGAGAATTTGAAATGCGCCAAGTCCATCCCGTTTCCATTTCAACAAAAAGGTCGTGAGTAGACCGTATATGTTAATCACCAAAAGTAAGGTAATGTTCATCATTCCGAAGTACCAGGGGAACCATTTTTGGTCAGAGGGTATGTAGATTTTTAAACCTTTCATGTCACAACGGATTGGTACTTCGTACCAAAACCAGTAAAAATACTTGGCGGTGTTTAATGCTTGCAGTTTCGTGTTTGACAACATCATGAATATTTATCTATACTTGTTGGTTACTCGCCACTTTAGTACCAACTACCTCGTTGCAGAGAAAACTAAAGCTTGAATGACGAGGGAGATAATATAAGAAACTTTAATGGTGGAATCTTGTGTGCTGCCCTTGTTCTAATTGTTTGTCCAAGGTTGGTTTTGATACAAAATTGCAGTTAACTTTCATTTCCTTATAAATTCTCATCTAAAACAAAAATAGGAAATGAAGCTCAAGTACCATAAACGCGTGTGGATGAAATGCCAAATGAAAAAAATAATTTTGCCAATGTTTCAATCATTTTTCATATGGGGTTCTTTATTAACTAGCAATTTATTGTTAGTTTATGGCTTTGTCCAGTGTCGCCGTCAGTCCGTTTGGGGGCACGATAACTTAAGAACGCTTTGTTTTGTGTGTATTATGTTTTCACCAATCCATAGCTTAGGAAAAACTAGGAATCAAATTCAATTATGGACCAAATCGGAGTTACCTCTGGAAAGGTCATACCGCATTTGTTCAAGCGTTTGGTATACCGTGTAGCATTTCATTCAACAGCTACTAATGAGAGAAGATCATAACTTATGGGTCAAATGTCATTCTTAAGTTTTCTTGTATAAACCCTAAATTGCTATTTCGTTACGCTCCTGTATTGCCTGGTTCATTGAGGCACTATATTTTTTAATACTTTTTTTATCTTGATTCCATTGATCAGTTTTAAATTGAATTTTATTTCCTTTATGTTTAATTTGAAAATATGATTCATGTGTAAAGTCCCATTTACTTAAGTAAGGCGGAAGGGTCGCGCTGGAAACTGGTCACCGATTTGGCTGAAAATTTGCAGGAATATAGATTTTGATGCGTGGATTACGAATCTGAACTCAGTAAATGGACTTTAAAATCGTTGCGACCCCCCGGGGGAAAAAACCGTTGGTTGCCATGGCAACCCGCCGTTTTTCCCCTCCACGATTTTAAAGTCGATTTACTGAGTTCAGATTCGTAATCTACGCATCAAAATCTATATTCCTGCAAATTTTCAGCCAAATCGGTGACCAGTTTCCAGCGCGACCCTTCCGCCTTACTTAAGTAAATGGGACTTTATATAGCAGATACTTTCTTTTCAGTCGTCTCCAACTCCAACAACCAAGTATTGACAGGGTTGCATTAGTAAAAGGTACCAATACGTTTACAAATCCGTTGCTATCATTCTGTAGCGTTCAAATGTATGCTCAAACTTATGCCATGCTGTGGATCCTTGCAAAAGCTTTAAAAATCTATAATCAACTTTACTAGAAGTATCTTTTGGTATATGGGAGTGACTTGGATTTGGATTATGATTTAAAAACGATTACATAAATTATTTGTATCATGAATATAGACGATAGATATTAAATTCACAAACTTTTCAGCAACTTTAAATTTATTTATATATTTTATAATACTAATATATGAAATATTTTGAAAACCTCTGAAGGATTTAGCATTACTGCGGACAAATTTTTCCGTGTATGCTAAATCCCATACTAAATTTGTGTGCCCATACTAAATCCCATATAAAATTTCTGTACATGCTAAATCCCATACTAAATTTTTCCGTCCATGCTAAATCCCATGCTAAATCACATGTTAAAAATTTAATTGTGCTAAATCCCATCTTGGAAAATTAAATTTTAATAAATCCCTTGCTAAATCACATGCTTTAAAATTTAATTATACTAAATCCCATACTAAATCCCATGCTTAAAAATTAAATTATGCGAAATCACATGTTAATTCATTTGTTGCATAATAGATTAATACAAGATACCAGGTGGTTAGGTTAAATAAGGTTAACAAATGCTAAATCCCATATAAAATTCTCCAATGCTAAATCCCATGATAAATTTCCCAATACTAAATCTTATGTTAAATTCTCAAATGCTAAATCCCATGGTAAATTTCCCAATGCTAAATCCTATATCAAATTAAATATTCCGTATGTTAAATCCTAACAATGTATGCCTATAACAAATCCCATACTAAATTTGACTCAATTAAAATACTAATATATGATTAATCTTGAAAACCGCTGAAGGATTTAGCATTACCGCGGACAAGATGTTCGCGATGAATTCGTATGCTTAATCCCATATAAAATTCATGTACACGCTAAATCCCATGCTAAATCACATGTTGAAAAATTTATTTATGCTAAATCACAAGTTTAAAAATTTATTTTACTAAACACTGTGTTAAATCCCATGTTGAAAACTTGAATTATGCGAAATCACATGTTAATTCATTTGTTGCATAATAGATTTATACAAGATACCAGGTGGTTAGGTTAAATAAGGTTAACAAATGCTAAATCCTATGTTTAATCTTCCTAATGCTAAATCCCATGTTAAACTCTCAAATGTTAAATCCCATGGTAAATTTCCCAATGCTAAATCCCATGTTAAATTTGCCAGGGCTAAATCCTATGTTAAATTCTCCAATGCTAAATCCTATGTTAAATCTTCCTAATGCTAAATCCCATGTTAAATTCCAAAATGCCAAATCCCATGCTAAATCCCATAATTAAAAATTGAATTATACTAAACCTTAGTAGAAAAATTGAATCATACTAAACCCTGGGTTAAAACTTGTACCGTACTAAATTTCATGCTAAATCCCATGTTGGAAAATTGAATCATACTAAATCCCATGCTAAGTCCCATGTTGAAAATTGAATCATACTAAATCCCATACTAAATCCCATGCTGAAAATTGAATCATACTGAATGCCATGCTAAATCCTACATTGAAAAATTGAATTAGGCTAAATCACATGTTAATTCATGTGCAGCATAATATATCAATACAAGATACCAGGTGGCTAGGTTAAATAAGGTTAACAAATACTAAATCCCATGTTAAATTCTCCAATGCTAAATCCCATGCTAAATTCCCCAATGCTAAATCCCATGTTAAATTTCCTTATGCTAAATCCCATGTTAAATTCTCCAATGCTAAATCCCATGTTAAATTCCCCAATGCTAAATCCTATATTGAATTCTCCAATGCTAAGTCCCATGGTAATTTCCTAATGCTAAATCCCATGGTAAATTTCCTAATGCTAAATCCCATGTTAAATTTCCCAATGCTAAATCCCATTCTCCAACATTACCTGGCACATTGACTGTTAACTGACTCGTGGCTCTAGCAATAGCAACGCTGGTCATACCGAAGTGATGGGTAACCTTTTGCTGTGCACCGCCAAGCGGCTCTAGTTATTATTAGAGAATATTCTTTGAACAAAAAATTGGACTTTAAACTCAACTATATTACAATCGATTATTTTTCAAGATGAATACCCTACATTTTGTCATCTTCTTTTTTTGTTTGTAAAATACTTGTGTAGGATTAATACAAGATATTCTCATGTTTGCAAAATACCCCGGAAATTGATATTTTTTTTATTTCATTTGCTTTTTGATTCGTTCTCTGCAACTTTAGAAAATCAATATAGCATCCAAAATTCTTCCCGACACTCCATTCAGACCTTTGCACATGAACTCCCTGTTTATCATAAGGAAAGGCTTGTAAGCCATCCTTATAGAACAAAAAGAATCCGCTTGTAGCTTCAAGACTTTCCCCTCTCTTTTCTCCCCATTTGTTGGAATCTTGACGAAGGACATACGTGATTTCTTTCTGCATCCATCCACAAGCGTCACAGATCCACTCACAAGGTTGCAAATGATTAGCAGAGCGCATAAGCCGACGCCAATGACAACCAAGATGAAAATTCCAATCACAGCGTACATCACGTGTGGTATTTTACCAAACCCTTTGATAATTATATAGAATGCCCCAACCAATGCCCAAAAGACAGCAGATATGGTAACTGACAATATCTCATCTAACAACGGCTTAATACTTCGGTACATTATAATCATTCTCTTGTACTCTTTCATTATCTCTCCAGTATTGCATTGGGAGAATTGAGCTCCCAATAAAGCCACACATTTGGAAAGAGCGTGGGTGTCAATAATTGTGACCATTACGCAAGCCCCTAGTGTTCGAGCTGCTTCAAACGCTGATAACGTTAGGGTAGCTCTAGCTGCAAATATTGGCCATTCGAAATAGCCTGGCGAGTCTCCAAAAATGTCGTTGAAAATGAAATAGTAGGGATCGAATTTCAGGTATAATGAGCCAAAAAATACTCCGGATCCACCAATTATAGGATAAACAGCAAGGAATATGAGTGCTAAATCGAATAGCAGATCCTGTTCAGGTGTTTAGAAACGGTAGAACAATCCGTGCTTAAAAGAGAGCAGTTTACCCATAGCCAAAAGCCCATCCTGATGTTTGAAAATGATCCAAATGTAACTAAGAGCAGTTCCTGTTGTAATACTCCCCATAATGTACATTGTGAGCATCCCAATGTTGAAAGCGGGTCGATATTGAATACCCAAGTGGCATATAATTACAAAGCACATGCCAGCAAAAGTAAGAAATACCATTAGATTTGTGAAAGCGAGTAAAATATCGGATACGGACCATTTTTTCTTGGTTTTCACTATAATATGTGAATAGTCAGAGTTCCACCGGACGGGGAGAGGGGGTAACAAGGAGGATTCGATGGAGAGAATTTTAAACGCGACTTTTTGTAATGGCGACAACATTTCGAAGATATTTTTGGTTTGAACTGAACGGTATGAAGGAGTCAATCCAATGAAATATTTTATGAGCGGTACCTGTTCTGCCGATGGCATTTGGTATTACAGAATTTATTTACATGTTTTAAATCTAAAACTTGTTTAAAAACTAGTCAGAACATGATTTGGGTTTCGGCAAATTCGGCGGTTTCAGTTCCATTTCTTGAGTAAAGGCGTTTTTCTAGTATTTTGCTCTTATATTGATTATTAAAAAGCAGTTACTATTAAAATCAATTTTTCCCTTGAACTTTCCCGTCCAAAATTGTTTTCGGATTTTTGAAAAACAAAGAAATTTTATCAAATTGATATGTTTTTGAGAATTTCTGGTAGTTTGACATCATTTTTACATTTTGTTGGGATTCTTCTGTCAAAAACATGATAGCGTGGTTATGTGGACGAATCATTTTGAAAAGAATTGTTTTACTTTTTTAGCAAATATGAATTATACCTTTAATGCAATACATATTATTATATATATCTTAAAATTTCTGATTACGGTTATTCCGAAGCTATTGATTATTTCCACAACCTCTGCTGCTTTGGTACCTACTGGTGTCTCACTAGGCAAAGGTCCGGGCATTTCCAAATTTAATAGGTATGTAGATAAGTACAACCAACCCTTCGAAAAGAAACTTCAGCCAAAATCCCGTCGTCCTTTCGTCAATAGCTCGGTCAACAATATTGACATAAACAGTATACATGGTGTTAGTTTCATTAACTTGAAAAGAAAGTGTATAAAATTGGAATTGTTGCTTCTGAAACATCCATGGAAAATACGGCGTAGGTTTCCATCGAGTTTTCGTGTGTCCAGAAAGATCGTCCTATTACCCGACCTCCTTATGAATCTACTTCGTGGCTTAATAGGAGTATTCATATCAATGAGTAAATTTGTTGAAACCTCGACAATGATTTTTCGTTTAATTTATCCCTTTTTGAATCCATGTGTCCTTCTACATAGGCAAGTATTAATATAACGTATTGGTATTCAGTTGTCATCATTTTATTAAAAAACAGTTTTCTTACTTAAATTCTTTGGTCATGTGATAGTCATACCCAGAGGTGTAAGTTTCTGGTTTGGCCAAACCAGTGGTTTGGTTTGGCGCAAGCCCAATGGCCAGGTTGGTTTGGTTTGGTTTTTATGTCTTGAATCAATGTGTATGGTTTGGTTTGGCTGTATTGAATCAACATATGTGGTTTGGTTTGGTTGGGTCATTCAGTAAGATTGTTTGACTATGGTCATATTATAAATTATTTCCAAAATTTTAAAATTTCCTCCATGAACTCAACCTTCCATAGTGTTACATCGCGTTATTTCAAGGATTTCACGCGAAAGCAAGGGTTAGCGTGGTATGTAGGCATGGTTGCCATATGCTAACTACGTCGGGATCGATTCCCGACACCTACATTTTCTTTTTTCGGATACTTTTGGTTGGTTTGGTTTGGCTGGTTGGGTAATTTGGTTTGGTTTGGTTTGGTCAATGGTGTGTCTAGCTGGTTTGGTTTGGTTGGGTAAAATTTTGAGTTGTAAGACGGTTTGGTTTGGTTTGGTTGGGTCAATCGTTGTGTGGTTGGCTGGTTTGGTTTGGTTGGCTAAATTATTGGGATCTCATTGGTTTGGTTGGGTCAAGTGTTGAGTGGTTGGGTGGTTTGGTTTGGTTGGCTAAATCATTGGGATCTCATTGGTTTGGTTTGGCAGACTCAGCTTACACCTGTGGTCATACCGTATCATTTTTCAACAACGCGTCACAAGCTGTATATTTGTTACTCTTTGAATAATGTAATAGTATAGTACAATTGAAATTCAAAATATTATTTAATATTTAATAGTTATATTACATTAAAAACTATCACCACCCTTTAATTAGACAAAACGATGCATATTTTACTTCACATTAATTCCTTATTCCACATATAAAAGGGTAACTTAATTGTAGAATGGTTGATAAAAGCCCTTTAATTTGATGAAAATTTAATGATATTAGTTATGAATTCAGTATAAGAAAGTATAAGTACTATAAGAAACTGGAATACTTGTTATCGATTTTTATGTAAGAATGACTCAGTTGAAAGCAGGCATGGTTAAAACCCTGGTCTTTAATGCTAGAACCCACTGGTTATGGGTTAAAACAGGTTTTTTGGGTTATAATGGGTTAAAACGGGGAATATTGATTTTCCATGTATTTAGCATGGTAATTGGTAAAGAACGTGATTTCAATATACTGTGCATTAACTTGAGTTCAGAATTGTATAACAGTGCGACTATTTACCAGTCTAAAACTGCAAATTTAATTCCTAATGGGTTTGACATTTAACTTTGACTACAGACAAATGATGATGAACAACTGGTGGCTAAGTTAAAGCTAGTTATGGATTTATTGCATTATATTATAACTCTTTATATATTGTACCACATCAGAGAGACTTCTATCAGTGCTTAAATCTTCTTAATATTGAAGTAAAAGACACGTACTGTAGCTGTAAACACCAACAACAATGCATTAAAAGTTAAAAATACAGAGTTAGAATTGATTTGCTTGATTTGTTATTAAAACCCGTTTTACCCATAATACCCACCAAATTTTAGGAGGGATGTGCCCATTAAAACCCGGGTTTAAATAGATTACCCACCTAACCACTATAAACCACGTGCCATCCCTGGTTGAAAACCTTTTTTGCGATGGAAGTGCCAATGCTGATGGCCATGATTTAAATTGTTCATAACCTTTTCTTAAATAATGATAATATTCTACTTCTTGTCATATTTAATTCGCAACCAAAAAGGTGATACTGTTGAATACTGAGATGCCCGTGCGATACTTCCAATCTAATAAAAGGTTACATTTTAAATCTAGAATAAATTTATAGAAATAAATTGGAAAGCTCGAAGGAAAATGGATTTACAAAGCGTAGGGAAGTGGGCGGAACTTCAAAATACGTTGGTAAATCAATTTCACGATTCAACAATAGAAATATTGTTAGAGAACGATCAAGAACTGGTTAACACTGTTTTTGTACGATGCATTGTTTTAAAATGTGTTTTATTAGTATTCGATTCTTTCAAGCTCATAGAAACCTATCAGCACATATCGGATGACTACAATGTGTCAAAACAAGTGTATCAATATATTCTTGAAGCAAATGCCGCAACAACAGCAGGAAATAAATTTACATGTTCCGAAATGTTTCTGATTTCCGATGATGTTTTTCATGCAAAGCACCAAAAAAACCTGGTTTTACAAACCTTGGTTGAGAACTGGAGTCGGGAACGGAATAGAAAATATCCATCTGTCATTGTTCAAAGATTTTCCAATGACCCAAAAATAGACTTTCAGTCTGAGTACCGGCACGTTTCCATAGTATTGACTTCAGTTATGCTGCTGGAACTTGATTGAAAAGTTGAACTTTATGTTTGTGCTGACTTGAATCTGGACAGATTTTTTTCGCCACTGCTTATTCTCGAAGGGGATCATGGATAAGTCTCTGTAAGCCATCATTGGTTGGGTATTATCTGCTTCATGAATGTTCGGTTAAACAAGAAGTATCATTTTCCGACGTCACAACTATTTCACAGAAAACGTTCCGATTTTTTTGTAAAACTTACTGTCTTTGCTTTAAACCATTGTTATTGGTCGGCCGTTCTGTCAATCTCAGTATTCATTACAGCTGTGGTACAAATCTTTTGTTCCATCACGTTAAAAGATAATTTGGAATTCGATTTGAAGGATGGAGGAGACAACAAACATCATGGGAATCTATGTATGCTACGGCTAAGCTCTATCAAAACATCCAGGTGTTGGAGGTGCTACTAAACAACATTTAAAAAAATGTTGTGCTCGCTATAATTTGTGGTGGAATTGGCATGGGATCCGTTAGTTTAGCAGCTGTTATTAGCTAGATTGGAAAAAGGACAAAATTTTACCCCTGTTTAGTGCTCTTTTTATGCTTGTGGATGCCGTTTCATTATTAACTATTTCATTGGGTAGAATGGTAACTGTACACACAGAGTCAAAACAAATGACGCATCGTCTCAAATGTGCAAGATTTAAATATACAAATGCTTCGCAAAGGCAACAAGCCAAATGGCTACCAAGATTCCTTTCTTCCTGTCCAGCTATAAAAATGCGGTTTGGTAGCGTTAACTTTTTGGAAGCGACGACGCATCTTGTTTGTATTGATTTTATGACAAATTTTAGTCTAAGAATCCTTCTTATATTGGGCTAATCGTCTACATTTGATTGTTATTGAGTCATTGTTAATCTCTCCTGTTTATTAGAAACCCTCTTCTCACTCTCTCGGTATATATGTTAACTGTTTTCAAAAGGCTTTGGTAGATTGTTTGATATAGCAAAATTGAGCCACTTTCTAATGCTATAATCTATTGCTATAATATATGTATTTAAAAAATCAAATTAAGATGCTGATGTAGATATAAGGTAAGAAAATTTATGGAACAAAGCAATCGTAGTGGAATGGATTTTTTTGTGCAAGTGGGTAATGATGATATGTTTAGTTTAACCGTAGACTAATTTTTCGGATGACATGCAAAATTTAGTATAAAAAATTGCTTCAGACTATTCTTTGTAAGAATATTAAAATATTGTATGCAAAGTACGAGTGCTTGAGTTATATGTATGTTTGTGGAAACTAGATTTCATTTTGGTGGTGGAAAATAAAAATCATTTGTTTGGAAAATAAAAATTAGTTATGTTCACCATTGTTTTTATTGTTTGCTGTTTCACAGATACGTTGGATTTCTTTTATTACAGCCATTCAATCATGCAAGGTGTTCAGCGTCTAGGTCTAGTAAATTCCTAATATTATAATTTGCTGGTTAAGGTGACCAGATTTTCCAAAGCCACATGGGGGACACTCCGAAATTTTTAAAATCTCGTTTTATTTACCAGTGGTGTCCCTGTTTTTCAGTTGCTTTGGGGGCTATTTTTGTTGAATTTATCTTTTACCGAAAACGTCTAATAAGAAATTGGGTTAAAGATCAGCAAAACTAAGATTAAATTTTATACTTTTAACGTATGAGCGAAATTTTAACTCATACGTTAAAAGTATTTCGCCGAAAAAAGGAGAAATTACGTACATTTTCTATAGTCTACAAAAGGTTTATGTTTATTATTTCCTATTGCATAGTAAAATTTGGGATTTTTTACGTTGCAACAAGATTTTCACAAATATTTGGTATCTCAAAGAAGTTCAGATTGAGAAATTAGACAGCCCGGTTGGACATTTCCTTCCACAGAAGCGAAATATTTATAAATTGTGGACTGATTGGTAGAAAATACGCCCATCAACGACTTTGGAGCCCACAGAAACCAATAAACTTGGTTGTATTTCGTATGAAAACAAAATTTAGAACCAAAATTGGCAAGTTACTATAAATTTTAATATTTTGGTATTAAAAAGACCATTTTGTACCAATTTTTAATTTTGGGGGACACAATTCTCAATGGGGGATGTTTGGGGGGCAATTTTTGTCGGGGGACAGGGAACTTGAATGGGGGACGTCTGGTTGGTTTATTGCTGGTTCACTTTGTTTTTAGATTCACATACTAGAGAAATTTATAAATATAAATACTTTCGTTAGATATCTTTTGGTGCAAAAACTTTCAACTGAAAAGGTCGTCTAATGCTTTCAGTGAAATTTTACTTTACATGTAAATCTACATGAACTGGTCATAGTGGCTACGAAAAACAATATTGGCATTACGTAAAAGCTTGCAACGTTTATTTAAGCTAGTTTAATGATCCAACTTTCTCCTAGTCATATAATGTAACATTAAACTGTCTCCCATATTTGAAGGAAATTTTATTTTGAGGTTTTCACTATTAAATATATAGACATTCTAGTTCCTAGCAAAAGTAGGTGCAAAACAAATGTCCACGAAAAAAATTGCGGCGCCTGTTTTAATCAGAGAGCTTGACAACAGGAAGGAATATTTATTGGTTTTTGGTCATCATTAAATTCAGCACGTTTTCAATTTTCTGCAGTTGATGGTCATTTTTGGATATGTGTATGTATGATAATGCTATGGCTAGAAGAAGAATATCAGTTCATGTTAAAACTACATTAACATGGCTATTTGCTAGCTTTTGTCCGTTCCGTGTCAGATTCTCCAGATCATTTAAAAAATACTTAATGAGTTTCGTGGTAATCAAAAACAGAATAGGTATGAAACCACTTGAAATTAGATTTATAATTTAGTTTTTGTCCCAACTTTGTCATTTGAACCACGTAGCCGAGTCAGTGCCAACGTAACCCTGGACGGAAAAAGTTTAATTCTGCCCATCTTTTTATTCCACATTTGCAAAGCAAATACAAACTATTTGGCATATCGTTAGAACATACTTTGAAAATCATAAAACTTCATAGAACTCGCGTTTAAAAATGGCACGTTTAAATTTTTGCAAATTTACCGCCCTTGTCGTCAGTCTATTTTTCAAATGGGTAGTTTCTTTAAATCTGGAACTCGATCCTGGATGTTTTATCAACTTTATGGGAAAAGAAACAACACACGAATCAATGATTCCCTTTGCACAAAGAAATAATACGATTTCCCAAAGCTACACTTTCACAGTCCAAACTGGTTACTCACAAAACATATCTATTGAGGATGAAGCAGATATCGGTACCGAGGACAAAAATCTGACATTAAAGGACAAATATTTTAGGCACGCCCTCAAATTCCGAAACTCCTGCATCATTTTCATGCTGAATACGCCAACATTCAACGAAACAGTAGAAGCAATTCACCGTTCTGAATATGGAGCAAGCGATGACGCCCTCTTTTTTGTGACACTACCAAACCTATCAACTGAAAATGATCAAATCCAAAAATTCACTGCTCTTCATCAATTCAGCCAATATATTTTTCACGCCAATATCCTTTTCATTTCCGCAAAGGATACCAAACAGTTCGGAATACACTGCTACTTCTGCCAACCAAGCTCATCCAAACTTATAATCCAAACGGAATTATTAGTTCCTTCCTATTTAAAATTAAAGAAGTATTCTCAAAAGGTAAATGGAAATGCGTACCAGAGACACATTCTAATTAGCTTAGGGTTTGGGTATATATCAGGTTTACAACAATGTCTAGATATAGACCACAGTGCTTCAACTTCATCCCAAAAAAGAATTGAATTTTATCAGAATTTACAAAAGTATTGCTCCTTGCCCCATACCCCTCCTTTTGCAGTTATTCAACAAATCTTAAATGGAACTTTCATTGTTGAAGCGAAATATGTTCCAAATGCTGAACTGGACGATTTGGACTGGTTTACACAGGTTCAATATAAAGTTACTCTAATTCAACATGTCCCGCTCGACATCATCACCCTTCGTGGCTCTATTCAACGTCTTGAGGAGTCCAGGCCTGCAAGTTTTGCATGTGTAACTGCTCTTTCCTTATCAGAAACGTTGGATTATGTGATTCTCTCAGTGATTCATGGAAACACTTGGCTCTGCTTCTTGTTGGTTATAGTTGCATATGCATTTATTTACAAAAGCATTTTTCAAGGATTGGACGTAATTTGGCCACTGTTTTCTCAAACATTTTGTTACAATCATCCAAAAAACCTTATTGCGATTTACATGATTGTCATGGTTCTTGTTACCAATATTTATCAAAGTAACATATCCTCAGAGAGTCTCCAGCCTGCTGAGTTTCCCTCTTTAAGTAAACTTACAAGACAAGGTTACAGGTTTTGGGTACCAAAAAAACAGTACTTAATATCGGCCGGAGGAAAAGTTTTGAGAGAACTTGTTGTCGATGTATGGCAAGAAAATGTGGGAGACGAAGAACTACTTGGAAAGGGAGACTACAACTCAAGATTCGAAAAGGTAGCAGACCTTGTTTATGATGGAAGCGAAACTGGAGCTATCCAATATTACGAAACAAATAATATGACTAAACTGATACATAGGATTTCTAAGGACAAATTGATTATCATTAGCCCCACTGTTACTCGACGTCTCCAACTCTTTGCTGGAGCAGATGGATTGATTGCTGGTGGTGGTAAACAAATCTGCAAATTTTACAAAATTAAAGATATTAGGATGATGTCCATCCACCGCATTTACGCGTACTTATCCCAAAGACTTATGTTTTTGCTCACTAAATTTAAAGAGATGGGTCTACAAACTAAATTTGAAAAGCTGAGAATAGACGTGAGCCAAAATAGTATTCGGGAACTAAACATTAAAATAGATGAGATGTTTGTGGTTCCCAAGCCATTAGCGCTTAAGTCTGCCGTTGGAATTAGTATTTTAGTTGTTTTTGTTGTTGGAGCATCCCTGTTTCTGATCAATTTTTATCAATATTTTGTGAGATTTGCCAAAGCGGTGGGAAGATGTTGGTTGCGTACAGTGGATGTGTTTAGGCGCCGAATTCTAGCACTTTACCGAATTTTGAAAATTAAAGTGCAACCTAGACAACCAAGTGATGAAAGGTAAATTAAAGATCTCTGTGATGCTCAGGAATTGAATCAATTGTTCAAAAATCATTATGACCTCCATTTCATAATTTTGTGTTAAAATATGATGTAAAATAGACTTTATATTCAACTGGATTCTCCACAAGTATACAAATAATGTATTTCTCTTTGTGCTTAAATTATGACCCTTTACATTTTTTGCAAGGATGGGCAAAATAAAAAGTTTCAAAAAAATAACCCCAAACGTTCAAAATAAATGTTTATTTAAAATAATTTTTTCTCGAGGGCATCAAAATAAAATATTTTATTTTAAATAAATTGCCAAAATACAACATAGTCTTACCATTAACTTATGGATCAACTACATCATTTATTTTTTATTCTTAGAATTTACATCGATGCATAAATAAATTAGAGTGAAAGATATTTGATCAAAAAACAAGTATTTAACTTTTAATAGCAGAATCACTTCAAAATCATCATTGCTTAGCCGCATACGATTCGAGGGGGGTTTGTAAAAGATCCTACGAATTGGGAACTCGCATACTATTAATTTTCTATGTTCTAAGAAATGCCCTATATGCTTAAAACAAACTGTTCAATTGATAAATAAGTGTACTTAAGGTTATCAAAACCAGACTGTTTGTAAAAAAACGAGGCATTCGGTGGCAGAAGCAGTATGACATGCTTCAGAGACTATAAAGCATTTTGTATTGCATGTAGTTTGCAAAAAATATACTTTTCATAGTGGTGAAGGATCTAAAGTTATCGGTCGAAAATTTTTAAATCACACTTTTCCGCCTTCATCTTCCATCTATATGTATGTTACCTATGGTACTAATATTTATTATTCTTTTCATTACTATTAAATTTTGTTTATTTTGCCTCAAAACCAAGTTATGCTATGCCACAAAATGCATTGACGGCATCTTATAACACAGTTAATTCTTATATAACAATGTGTATTGTTCATATATGTATTTTAAAAGTACAGATATGTCCTGAACAGGCATGTTAATGGATAATAATGCAAGTGGATTGGATCCGGTTTAAACCGGATTTAATGCCTCCAATCCACCCCACTTCAGGTGGATTTAATGGCTAAAATGGATAAATACCTTAAATATAAAATTATGTATATTTAAAACGATTAAAATATCAAATTCTGAGCACACAAACTGAACTGTATGATGTACAGGGTGCTGTATACCAAATTGCAAGTGTTTGTGTATAACGGGATTGCTTTTGATATTTTTATGTATATGCCTAAGGATAAGACTTTGCTATGTATAATGCAATTGATACTTTTTTATCCATGTTTAGCCATATAATCCATTTTAGCCATTTTCTCCATTTTTATCCGGATCCAGGATAAAATACAATTAAGCCTGGCTTTTTAACATGCCTGGTCCTGAAGTTATTTTCTAATACACAAGAACTATGTTTATGTATAAGACTTGATGAATGTATGCAACTATTATTTGTATTTTTTTAAGCTACGACTATAATTTTATAACTTGGGCTTAGTGCCTTGCTGTTTAAAAAGCTGTTTGTAACATTAAACCTAATATATCTTCAATCACTAACATAATTGTCATTAAGTCTTCCATCGTATTTCCGACAATATTCCTAAAAAAAATCGCCCCCATTGGATAAAAGCCTCCAAATGAGAACCCAAACGGGGTCACTGCTAATGCCTGCCGCTTCTCAACCTTTCTCACAAGCGATTTCATTTCCAAATATTTTCAACTTATTTCATTCCACTTTATTTTTCGCAAGGAACTCAACGTTTCTCCTAATCCAACTATTAGTGGAAGAGCAATCGAAATTCCAGTGCATGTAAATATTAGAAAAAATATGAACATTGAATAGACCAAAGGATTAACTCTCCCATAGCCCCGAATGCACATACAAGCGCACTGAATAAATATACAGTATCCAAAAATTACAGCTACAAAGAAAATTTTGGTGGTTGTACCTTGTGCAAAGTTACAAATTAATCTGAGCTGACCATAAAATATAAAAAAGTGACTTGAGTTAGGAACTCGATAGGAAAGTGTGGAAACAAGTTTTCTCACCCGGCTAAGACCTTCAAGTATGCACAAAAGGATTGGCATCATCATTCGACAATTTTCAAGTAAAGCAATGCCCAAAACCATTGCACGACAAATAAAGATAAGAATTATCACTGGCAATGGGGACTTTTGAGGATAACCCGGTCCAAAAATATCTTCAAACAGCCAGTAAAGTGAGTCAGAATGGGAGAAGTAAAATATAGCTGCCATCACCAATACAAATGCATGTGCTGGTTGAAACACCCAGAATAAAGTATCTCAATAATCTTTTCTATTTGGATCTAGTGCGGCCCTGTCATATTCTAAAATGAAGAAAAATAATTATAAATTAGTTATCACATTATGATACGCATATAAATTGAAAGTATTACTTGATAGAACTTCATTCTCAAGTATGAAGTACTCGTTTAAGATGTTCAACTTTTGAGTTCGCCTTGATTTCCATAAAAAATGCCCCGTAAGAATTGCGTCCCGTTTCTATTTCAACAAAAAGGTCGTGACTAGACCGTATATGTTAATCACCAAAAGTAATGTAATGTTCACCATTCCGAAGTACCAGGGCAACCATTTTTGGTCAGAGGGTATGTAGATTTTTAAACCTTTCATGTCACAACGAATCGGAACTTCGTACCAAAACCAGTAAAAATACTTGGCGGTGTTTAATGCTTTCAGTTTCGAGTTTGACAACATCATGAATATTTATCTATACTTGTTGACTCAGGGCCGTAACGACACGGAGCCCCCGATCCAGGCCGGACCATGCCAAGACCAATCAACTGAAACTGATGAAGTGGAAATAATATGAAATGAATAATACGTATAACAAGTAATTCCTTAACTAAACATTCAATGAAGGTTTAATCATTTTTTAACATACTGATACTACAAATTACTGTTAATTTTCCGTGCAAAAATTTTCCACAAGAAGGTCCGTTTGGAAATCGTATATTTTATAGTAAAATCTTCATATTCCGTTGTATTTTGAATTTGCGCGAACATGTAACTACACGGTTTTTTTTCAAAACGCATTAACATTCGCTTTAACTAACCGTTTGAAAACTTGAGGTACCCTGAATGCACAAGTTCGTTCGCCCTGCTTGTATTCAAACCGAATTGAAAATATCAACACAAATGGGGTTTAAAATTTTGTCTGATATGGAAAAGTTTTCTATACTTTTAATTCTTTCTAATTGGTTTTGAAGTGCCCTAAGGTTTGGTGTTTAACAGAATGTTAAAAGCTATTTTCGAGAAGTACGTAAAATGTACCGCCTAAGTTGAAATACTGGACATCCCAAATATATTGGCAAATTAATCAGCAGTTTCAAGGATCTTCGTATATTTTTTACGATGTCTGTGTAATTTTGGGTGAAGATGGTAGGGCATTTCATGTATTTTAAGTAATTAAAAACTACTTCAGACATTGAAGAATGAGTCAAGAACAGTTAAGCAATACCTGAGATATTCATTCCATTTAACACAAGCATGCAGACTTTCATATGACCAATTAATTAATATAATATTATAAATATAGAAAATCGTTTTTCGTAAAGTATCTGCTGTACATCCAAATCGAGCACTGCTATGGTAAACATCTCAATTTCAATAATTTGCTTAATAAAGTGGAAAATTAAGGCCTTCCCGCCGATATTCGCTCCAGGCCGTACAAAACCACGGTACGGGGCTGTGTTGACTACTCGTCACTGTAATCCCAACTACGTCGTTGCAAAGAAAACTAAAGCTTGAATGGCGAGGGAGATAATATAAGAAGCTTACTTTAATGGTGGAATACTTGTGTGCTGCCCTTGTCCTAATTTTTTGTCCAAGGTTACAGTTAACTTTCATTTCCTTATAAATTTTCATCTAAAACAAAAAACCAAATGGCGATCAAGTACCAATAATATTGTAACACGTGTGGATGAAATGCCAAATGAAATAATTAATTTGCCAATGTTTTAATCATTTTTCATATGGGGTTCTTTATTAACTAGCAATTTATTTTTAGTTTATGGCTTTGTCCAGTGTCGCCGTCAGTCCGTTTGGGGGCACGATAACTTAAGAACGCTTTGACTTGTTTGTATTATATTTTCACCAACTCATAGCTTAGGAAACACTAGGAATCAAATTCAATTATGGACCAAATCGGAGTTACCCCTGGGGGGAAAGTTCACACCCCCTCATTTTTTCAAGTGTTTGGTATGCCGTGTAGCATTTCATTCGACAGCTAATAATGAGAGAAGATCATCCATTGAATGCGCGCTTATCTTGGATGTTTTCTTAAGGGTCAAATGTCACATATTGCTAGTTTGTTAAACTCCAATATTACCAGCTTAATTGAGGCAATATATTTTTTAATACTTTTTTTATCTTGATTCCATTGATCAATTTTAAATTGAATTTTATTCCCTTTATTTGCAATTTGAAAATATATTTAATGGGTATATAGCAGATAGTTTCTTTTCAGTCGTCTCCAACTCCAACTACCAAGTATTGGCAGGGTTTTTTTTAGCAAAAGGTACCTATACGTTCACAAATCCGTTGCTATCATTCTGTAGCGTTATCTCGTTAAGAGTTTAGTTTCAAATGTATGCTCAAACTTCTACCATGTTGTGGAAACATGCAAAAGATTTAAAAATCTATGATAGACTTTACTACAGGTATCTTTTGCTGTATAGGAATGACTTGGATTTGGATTATGATTTAAACACGATTACATAAATTATTTGTATAATGAACAGGCTTGTATAATCCCACTTTTTTTACCTCGGGATTAAGCATTAAGGATTAATCATCGAAATTTTCTGGGATTAGATTAGTGATTAATTTGAATTATTTTCCTTTTATTTTAATCACACTTGGGATTAGATTAAGTCCGGGAAAGCTGGATTAATGATTAATGGATTAATTAATCTGATTAATAATCACATTATGAATTAACCATAAAATTTGTATTGATTTTTTCATAGAATCAGCTAACAATCTTGTTCTACAATCACCATGCTCTAAAATTTTAAAAACGTGATATAGATATATCTAACATTTGGTAAAGAAATAAACAGTTAAATTCTTCAATTAATTTTTATACGAATACAACCCTGAACTTTTCAATCTAAATGTTGGCTTTGTGCATTGATAATTCGAAAAGCATCACTGTTTTAAACACTTTGACAATTCATATCTGAAGAGGAATCTTAAATAGTCAATTTGGACGGTTGTAGAATAATTCGTACCGTAAAATGACCCAAGTCAGGCTAACTACATGTAATATTCGCTTCAGAATTTAAATTTCAATCCAAGCAAACACATTCTAAGCAGCATCCTCTATAAACGATCAAGGACAACCATTTTCCACATAAATCGATCGGAAGAATCGAAAATATTATAAAAAACCTATGAATATTTACCTTATTTATCCTCAAATTAATCCCAAGTGTGATTGATTAATTAGATTAAATTATGAAAATGAGAAATATTGGGATTAGGGATTAATTGATTTTTTCAGGATTGGTGGGATTAATAGATTAAGGATTAATGAAATTAATTTTAAATGGCGGGATTAAGGATTAATGATTAGATTAATCCTTAATCTGATTAAATGGATTAGATTACTAATCCAGGGATTATACAACCCTGATAATGAATATATTAAATTCACAAACTTTTCAGCAACTTTAAATTTATTTATATTTTTTATTGTTAGAACATATTCTTTGAACAAAAAATTGGACTTTAAACTCAACTATATTACAATTGATTATTTTTCACGATGAATACCCTATATTTTGTCATCTTCTTTTTTTGTTTGTAAAATACTTGTGTAGGATTAATACATGATATTCTAATGTTTGCAAAATACCCCGGAAATTGATATTTTTTTACTTAAATTACTTTTTGATTCGTTCTCTGCAACTTTAGAAAATCAATATAGCATCGAAAATTCTTCCCAACACTCCATTCACACCTCTGCACATAAACTCCCTGTTTATCATAAGGAAAGGCTTGTAAGCCATCCTTATAGAACACAAAGAATCCGCTTGTAGTTTCAAGACTTTCCCCTCTCTTTTCTCCCCATTTGTTTGAATCTTGATGAAGGACATACGTGATTTCTTTCTGCATCCATCCACAACCGTCACCGTTCCACTCACAAGGTTGCAAATGATTAGCAGAGCGCATAAGCCGACGCCAATGACAACCAAGATGAAAATTCCAATCACAGCGTACATCACGTGTGGTATTTTACCAAACCCTTTGATAATTATATAGAATGCCCCAACCAAAGCCCAAAAGAGACCAGATAGGGAGAGTGACGATACCTCATCTATCAAGGGCTTAATACTTCGGTACACCAAGATCATTCTCTTGTACTCTTTCATTATCTCTCCCGTATTGGATTGGGGGAATCGAGCTTTCAACAAAGCCACACATTTGTAAAGAGCGTGGATGTCGATAATTCCAACCATTAAGCAAGCCCCGACAGTTCGAGCCGCTTCAAATGCTGACAATGTTAGGGTAGCTCTAGCTGCAAATATTGGCCACTCGAAATATCCTACCGAGTCTCCAAAAATGTCGTTGAAAATGAAATAGTAAGGATCGAAGTTTAGGTATAATGCACTAAAGTATACCCCAATTCCACCAATTATTAAATAGGCAGAAAGAACGATGAGTGCTAAATCGAAAAGGAGATCCTGCTCAGGTGTTTGGAAACGGTGGAACAAGCCATGCTTAAATGAAAGCAGTTTACCCGTGGCCAAAAGCCCATCCTGATGTTTGAAAATGATCCTGATAATAATAAGTGCACCCCCTGCTGTAATACCCCCCATAATATACATTGTGAGCATCCCAGTGTTGAAATTGGGTCGCGGGTTAACCGCCAAGTGGGATAAAACTATGAAGCACATGCCGGAAACAGTAAGAACCAACAATAGATTTGTGCAAGCGAGTAATTTATTGGATAAGGACCATTTTTTCTGGGATTTCACTAATTGTGAATAATCAGAGTTCCAACGGATGGGGAAAGGGGGTAAGAAAAAGAATTCAATGGAAAGAATCTTAAACGCAAACTTTTGCAATGGCGACAACATTTTGTAGGTTTTTTCGGTTTGAACTGAACGGTATGAATGAGCAAACCCAAGTAAGTTGAATCTAGCAACTACACAAATCCCATGCAAGAGTGTAGCTTTCTTTTCAATCGATTGGTAAGTTGTCTGGTTTTAAAAGACAAAACAATATTGTTTTCAATTTTAAAAGTACCTAAACCCATGAAATATTTTATGAGTGGTATCTGTTCTGACGATGGCATATGATATTACAGAACTAGCCGTAAAAGCATGCAAATTGCATGCTTTGTAAATAGTTTTGTGAATGCGCGGTTGTCATTCTTGATATTACGTAGATGAATTTCTAATTCAGCTCAGTTGTAACTCTACTAAGTTCTTCCGTCTGTATGTGTCCGTTTGCACTCATGCACTATTCCCTATATTATTTCCAATTCTTCCAATACTCCCAAGTCTTCCAATTCTTCCAATACTCCCAATTTTCCAACTGAACCCCCAATACTCCCACTTTTCCTATTGGTGTCCATTTGATGATTAGTAAGATGATGATCTAACATCAATTGATGGAATGACATTATTTAATTGTTTTGAAGCAATTGAATTGTTGATTATTACGTTTATTATTTTTATGAGCCTTTCACCATAGCATGCCTTGGTCAAGATAAATCGGTTCATTAATACCCAACAGGTTAAAAACGCAATGGCGAACAATTCAATGGCTTCAAAAAAATTAAGAATTGTCATTTACATCATTTAACTCAAGTGATGTCATATCATCGCCAGATAAACTTTTTTCAAAAGAACCAAAAATGGTTGGGGGAACCAAGATTCGATCCTGGCAATACCCAGCACATGCCAACCTTCTTACCACCACACTGCCAAACCTATTACGGTCAGTAAGCGTAACAAAATAGTAGTCATTGAAAAAAAGTGAACGGATCAAAATTCTACACGGCTGTCCGATATTAAATAAGGATTTATTTGCTTGTTTCAAATTTAAAACTTGTTTAAAAACTAGTCAGAAGATGTTTTGGGTTTCGGAAAATTCAGTTCCATTTCTGGAGTAAATGTGTTTTTTCTATTATTTCGTTTTATCTTGGATACTCAAAAGAGGGTAATATTAAATTGAATTTTATTCCTTCTTTCCCATAAAAAATTCTTTTCGGATATTTTAAAACCAAAACAATTTTATCAAATTGAAATATTTTTTAAGAATTTCGGGTAGTTGGCCTTTCTTAGTTTTACGTGTTCTTTATTTTTTTCTGTCAAATCCATCTTATCCATAATATTCGTATTTAGTAAATGACGTGGCAATTCACTGTGCATAGCATGATAGCGTGGTTACGTGGACGAATTATTTTGAAGAAATTGTTTTTACTCTCTCAGCAAGTAAGAATTATACATCCAATGCAATACATATTTATAACACGAATCACAAAATTTCTGATTATGCTTATTCCGAAACTATTGATTATTTCCACAACTTTCTTTTTGCCACTTTGGTACCCACACCCACCGGTGTTTCAGTAAGCAAAGGTTGGGGTACTTCCAAATTTAATAGGTATGTATATATTCCCAGCCAACCCTTAGAAAAAAACTTTAGCCAAAATCCCGTCTTCCTTTAATCAATACCAACATAAATCGTTTGACACACATAGAGTTAGCTTCACAAAATTGAAAAGAGAATGTATAAAATTGGAATTGTAGCTTCTGAAACATCTACGGAAGAAACGGTGTTAGTTTCGATTGAATTCGTGTGTCCAGAAAAACTACATATTTCTATTCATTAAGAAAAAAGCCAATAAGCCCAGAAAGGTTCACATAAAGACATAAATATTTTTTTGAATTTTTCAAAATTCAAAATATTCAACTGTAAAATTCATGTCACCGACAATCATTTTTCATCGGTTTTAATTTTTCTTTTTAAAAAACTGAGGATTTGTGCAAATGATTTTTTAAATTGCACAAATTGACGCAAAACAACCCCAATATGAATAAAAAAAATGAAAGCTGAAGTAAAAGGTTATAAGAAATTTGAAAGCTAACAAGTTAGAGGGACAGTGTACAACAAGTGATCACGCGTAATATTTTAGTCGCGAAGTAATTTTCCCAAATTTACCACAAGCAAACATAGCTTATTATAACCATTTTATTGTGATTCTCCATTTTAACGCAGATTTAACTTTATGTGAGCCATTTCAAATATCGACTTCCATTTTGTGATAATTACTTACATTATGAAAGGTTTTTTTTAACCACAGACAGCTAGAGGGTCCAAATCTTACATAAATATTTTAATTTCAATTAACGGTCCCTTTCCAAAAATGTTGAACAAAAAACCCAAAAACAATTCAGTATGCAAAGAGATGGGTGCCAATATGAAGCGATTTTTCTTCTCTTTATGGACTAATATATGTAGTGGACTTTTTTCGTCCACACGAAAAACATTTTCATCAATATTTAATTCCAATCAAGGAAGTCACTTCTATCGGATTTACCCTGAATGATACTTTCTCCGTAGGAAATAGGTAATATAACTTATTTTAAGTGAAACTTTATTACTTTCAGGCTTGTATAATCCCACTTTTTTTACCTCGGGATTAAGCATTAAGGATTAATCATCGAAATTTTCTGGGATTAGATTAGTGATTAATTTGAATTATTTTCCTTTTATTTTAATCACACTTGGGATTAGATTAAGTCCGGGAAAGCTGGATTAATGATTAATGGATTAATTAATCTGATTAATAATCACATTATGAATTAACCATAAAATTTGTATTGATTTTTTCATAGAATCAGCTAACAATCTTGTTCTACAATCACCATGCTCTAAAATTTTAAAAACGTGATATAGATATATCTAACATTTGGTAAAGAAATAAACAGTTAAATTCTTCAATTAATTTTTATACGAATACAACCCTGAACTTTTCAATCTAAATGTTGGCTTTGTGCATTGATAATTCGAAAAGCATCACTGTTTTAAACACTTTGACAATTCATATCTGAAGAGGAATCTTAAATAGTCAATTTGGACGGTTGTAGAATAATTCGTACCGTAAAATGACCCAAGTCAGGCTAACTACATGTAATATTCGCTTCAGAATTTAAATTTCAATCCAAGCAAACACATTCTAAGCAGCATCCTCTATAAACGATCAAGGACAACCATTTTCCACATAAATCGATCGGAAGAATCGAAAATATTATAAAAAACCTATGAATATTTACCTTATTTATCCTCAAATTAATCCCAAGTGTGATTGATTAATTAGATTAAATTATGAAAATGAGAAATATTGGGATTAGGGATTAATTGATTTTTTCAGGATTGGTGGGATTAATAGATTAAGGATTAATGAAATTAATTTTAAATGGCGGGATTAAGGATTAATGATTAGATTAATCCTTAATCTGATTAAATGGATTAGATTACTAATCCAGGGATTATACAACCCTGATTACTTTCTATCAATTTACTGCTAACCTGGAACGTGGTCAAATGCTTATTAAAAATAAAATTGTTTTGGTGACATTGCCACTTGTGGCGAACATGCTTAAACTCGAATGCATTTCTACGAACTATAAGGATGTTTAGGAATGCGCCACGAGCTACCAAAACAACTAAATGATTTCATGCTTTCATGAATATTTTAGAGATTAGCCCCATAATTTCCCTTTGCCGTGAATTTTAAAACTGAATTTTTCTCTGAATGTTTGCGAAAAAAAAAACTCTTGCTCATATTTTTTTTATGATCGTCCAAATTGTCATTGAACGCTCATTGTGTTCCAAATGATTTTCGTCCGGACAGTCATTGAAGGGGATCGCTATAGTATAGTGTGCACTGTAAAAATCTATAGATGAAATTCCATTTATCTTAACAATTCTTTGGTTTTCACAACAGTAAAGCTGAATATAATACAGGAATAGTTAAATTGGGCTAAAATGCTGATTCAAGAAAATTTGTTGGTCTTGATTAGGTTTAGCGTTAGGGTGAGAGAGTTTGTCGGCAATTGTCCTTTCTGGTTTAACACAAACCAAACATTAGCTGTAAGAAGTGGAATGGAACTAGCAAGGGAATACTTAAAGCTTATAAACATGGTTTATACACCATAGTCTTATGCACTCAGTTCATTCTTGAAATCAAAAGCCACGCTGTTCAATTAGTAATCTCCCCACAGAGTTTTATTTTTACCAGTGCGGTAATTGCTTTTTGTTTCACAGAAAGCGTTGTCTTGCATCGAAGAAAAGGTTTCGTTGAGCTATTCAACCTATTTGTTAACCTGGAGGATCATTTTTTTAAAAGTACGTAACTATGTATATATTTTTTTGTATCAAGGTTATGAATTAAATCAATATGACCACTATGTTCCTATAATTTTCTGTAATGGGTTGAATTTTCAGAACTACCCAATAACCAGGTTTCAAAATCAAATGAGGTTCGAATCGTCAAGTTTATTCTATTATGTGCTGTTTTATTCATTCCTTGCTGCTTTTCCGTACTCTATTTTTCAAACTACAAATTGTAATTCCCTAACCTTTGCCTACTTTACTATTCCTGAATGCGTGAATCCTAATTCAATCGTTTGGAATGGGGCATGGTCAGCGTACTCTATAATGAAGTTGGTTGGGATATGAACCATAACCATTTGGTTATATATGGATCTTGCTGCTGGATTTGCAATTTTTCTCAATGATTTTTCCCTCGTCCATGCATATTGTTTGCGAAGGTATATCCAGGTTATAAATGGAATGTTGACGGTTGCAAAACCTTAGAAAGCAATGAGGAATCTGATTTACTACCGACATATTCAGGTCCTAAGTCGTTACTACAACACTTTGCAGCAAGATGGGCTTGTTGTGTCCATAATTCCTCTGCCAATATTAGGTATAATCATTGGTTTCTTCACAATTATATCCGTCGGTTTACAACTTTCAGCTCCAGAAGTGATTTTGTTTATAACTGTGGCCCGTGATGGAACAATCGTCCTCCTAGTATACACCACAGTCATGTGTCAACTGTACGCCGACTCAAAAGGATATGTTTCCAATTCGAAACGGCATTTGTCATTCATTGCAACAGTGAAGGATTGAAAATGGACCCGACGTTACTTGAGCTCATTATAACCATTTAAATGTTACTTTGGGTATGTAAACTATGTCGACGAACTTACCCCACTAAATTCGCTGAATTTTTGCATAAATCAAACTGTATCAGTGCTGATATTGTAGTAGAAGTTAAAATCACACATGGTAGTAATAATGTGTGGCTTCTCATAAAATGCATTCTCAGTCCCAACACAACATTTATTTTGATTTAGGTAGATATGATTGTTTCACTTGTAAAAAAAACACTGAATGAAACAAGTATGTAGGTCAGTTATGTAATATATTATAGTGAAATAAAAAAAATAATAGTCAATAAGGGATAGTTCTATCCATCAGTTTGAAGATAGGGTTTCGCAAACTCATTTTTCAGAGATTCCGACAAGAAAACCGGCAAAAAATATTTTCAACTTTTTAGCTGTTGTCACTGCCGCCAGATTTTACATGATCATGTTGTTAAAACCTCGACAACCATTTTTCGTTTTATTCAACTTTTTCCGACTCCGTGTGTCCGTCTACCTAAGCAATTATCAATGTAACGTATTGGTATTCAGTTTTTCAATTGTCTTCACTTTATTAAAAAACAGTTTCTTGTTTATGTTTTTTATCTGATATTACCGTTTCATTTTTCAACAACGTGTCACAAGCTGAATACTTGTCCCTCTTTATAACATTCTGATTTTGACAAAGTTGGGTACCGGTACCTGTACCGCGTACCGGCGCATGCTAGAAACAGTACCAAGGACCGGTAACGAGTACTGGAACCCAAGCTCTGGATTTTGAGCTTGCTTCGGCACGTGAGGTTCTATGAATACTTTATGCAATTGGAAATGAAAAGACTCTTCCTCAAAAATTGGGTTCTTTTTACAAAAAAATTATGCTTAAGTCCTACTTCTTGGAGTCACTCCACCCCAGAGCATATTGGGAAGCTGATTTTCTCCTAGATGCTTCAGAAAGTTAATACGTTGGCACAAAGCATATTCAATTAAGCCAGCAAGGTTTAACGACAAAGTTGAGTACGTTAAGCGATAATGTATAAATCAAGTTGATGATTCCTGAAATAGCACTCATTTTAAATATTTGTCAAAATACCACATTATAAAATAATTAGTTACGTTGTTGTTTCAAGTCTAACTCAGTTCTGATTTTTAAAAATAGTGATACAAGCAATACGTTATATTTAAGACAAATTAGGACGTCAATTATTGCAATGGGGCTAGTGCCTTGGATCAAGTTACATCCCATGTGAAATAATCTATCTGAACGAATAAATAAGATGCTTGTAACAATCAACCTAGCACACGTTCAATCATTAACACAATTGTCATTAAATTTTCCATCATATTCCCAACAATATTCCTACAAAAATTTGCCCCCATTGGATAAAAGCCTCCAAACGAGAATCCAAACGGGGCTATTGCCAATGCCTGCCGCTTCTCCACCTTTCTCCCAAAAGATTTCATTTCCAAATATTTTCTATTGATTTCATTCCGCTTTATCTTGCGCAGAGAACGCAACGCCTCTCCCAATGCACTGAATAGTGGAAGAACAATCAAAATAGCGATACAGGTAAGAAGTAGAAAAATGACGAACATTGCATAGAGAAAAGGATTAAGTCGGCCGTATCCCCGAATGCATATACAAGCGCACTGGATAAATATGCAATATCCCATTATTATTAAGACAAAGAAAAATTGGGAGGTTGTACCTTGTGCAAAGTTACAAATCAATCTTAGCTGACCATAAAATTTAAAAAAGTGACTTGAGTTATGAACTCGATAGGAAAGTGTGGACACAAGTTTCCTCGCCCGGCTAAGACCTTCAACTATGAACAAAGCGATTGGTGCCATCATTCGACAATTTTCAAGTAAACCAGTGACCAAAAGTACTGCACGACAAATGAATAGAAGAATTACAACTGGCAATGGGGCCTTTTGAGGATGAGCAGGTCCAAAAATATCTTCGGAAATCCAGTACATTGCGTCAGAATGGGAGAAGTAGAGGATGGCTGCAAACTGCAATACGAATACATGTATTGGTTGAAACGCCCAAAACAAAATGTCCAAATCATCTTTTCTGTTTGGCTCCAGGGCAGCCCGGTCATATTCTGAAATGGATAAAAATAATAATAAATATAATGCGGACGTATTAATTTAAGAACATCAAATTATTACGCTTAAAGTTCAATTTGGATTTTTCAAAAAATCTCGTCATTCATAACGGCTGGATAGTTATTACCTTAAAATATCATCTGTAAATATTTACTTGACAAAACCTGATTCTCAACCCTGAAGTACTCGTTTAAGATGCTCAACTTCTGTGTTCGTCTTGATTTCCATAAAAAATGCCCCGTGAGTAATGTGGGGAAGTGTACATATGTTCCCGCTGCATACATGACAATTTGAAATCCCCCAAGTCCCTCCCGTTTCCATTTCAACAAAAAGGTCGTGAGTAGACAGTACGAGTTACTTATCAAGAGTAGCGCAATGTTCACCATTCCGAAGTACCAGGGGAACCACTTTTTATCAGAGAGCGTGTAAATCTTTAAACCTTCCATGTCACAATGGATCGGAACGTCGTACCAAAACCAGTAAAAATACTTGGCAGTGTTCAACGCTTTCAATTTCCTGTTTGACAACATCATGAATCTTGATCTAAATTTGTTGACCACTCCCCACTGTAATACCAGCTACCTCATCGAAAAAAGAAAACTGAACCTTGCGTGACACAGGAGATTGTGTAACCAACTTACTTTAATGATGGAATACTTATGTGCTGCCCTTGTCCTTATTGTGTTCAAATAAATTTTCATTGCCAAAGTTCCAAACAGTTGATACAAAATTACAGGTAAGTAATACAACTTTTCATCTAATAAACCGAATGACCTTCAAGTACCAGTAGACCTGGTAACATAGAAGTGTAATGAACTAGCACTTTAGGGTTTACAAAACAAATGATGACATTTGCACCCAAAATAAGCCCATTTATCATGGATGATCTTAGCTCATGATAAGCTGTCAAATGATGCATATGTTACACGGTATACCTAACGCTTGAAAACATTGAGGGAGTATGACTTTCCCCCCAGGGGTAACTCCGATTTGGCAACAAAATTGAACTTAATTCCTAGTTTTTCCTAAGCTATCGAATGACGAAAACAGAATTCAAAAAAGTCAAAGCGTTCTCGAGTTATCTTGCCCCCACACGGACCGACGGACAGAATAGACAAACCTATACACAAGCAAAAATTGCTTGTTAATAATGTTGAATTGTTGAATATACATTAAAAATCCAAAAGTTATATCCAAAATCGTTTTTATTGCTTTAATTCCGGAAAGACCAAGGATTTGGCTCAAGCTGAAGATGAATTAATTTTATATACATATATTCCATCGACGATTGTCGATGAATGTCAAATAAATTAATTAATTTTGTCAATCCTTGAATCATTTTTCATACAGGGTTCTTTTTTTTCATCGGATAGTCATACCGTTTTAAACAACGTGTCACGTCACAACCTGAATATTTGTCATTTTTTATAACATTCTAATAGTAATAGTGGGGACTATAATTGCAATTTAAAGCTGTGGCATTTAGTATTTAATTGTTATATTACATTTAAAACTACCTACACACTTTAGTTAGACAGAAAAATACCTGTGTCACTTCAGATTAATTTCCTATTACACATACAAAATGGTAAATTCATAGTAAAATGCTTGATAAAAGCGCTATAAATCAATTAAAATTTAATGATCGTGGTACGAATTCAGTAAATGCCATAGGAAACTACAGTAGTGGTTGAAGGGAAAGAAAAACTCAGGTGAAAACCTTTTTTGGCGATGAAGGTGACACTGCTGAGTATTGAATTGCGTTGTCGGAGGTATACTTTCAATCCATTAAAAAGACCAATTTTAAATCTAGGATAAATGGGCAGAAATAAATTGAAAGGCTCGTAGGACAATGGAATTGCAAAAAGAAGGCAAGTGGGTGGAATTGCAAAGTTGGTAAATCAATTTCACGATTCAACAATAGAAATATTGTTGGAGAACGATCAAGCTCTGGTATCGACTGTTTTTGCACAATGCATTGTTTTAAAATGTGTTTTATTAATATTCGATTCTTTCAAACTCAAAGAAACCTATCAGCACCTAACTGATGACTACAACATCTCAAGACAAGTGTACCAAGATATTCTTGAAGCAAATGCCGCAACAACAATAGGAAATAAATTTACACCTTCAGAAATTTTCCTAGTTTCCGATGATGTTTTTCCTGCAAGGGATCAATCCAACCTGGTTTTACAAACCGTGGTTGAGAACTAGAGTCGGAAACGGACTAGAAAATATCCATCTGTCATTGTGCAGAGATTGACCAAATTGAGATTGTCAAAATGACCGAAAAGTATCATCTGAGAACCTGCACGTTTCCACAGTACTGACTTCGGTACTGCTACTGTTTGTTAAGGCGGATACTAACGGAATCACAATTGGTTATGTTTGCTGTTACGGCCTAACAAGAAAATGCATACATCCTGAAGCAGAAATGTTTAAAATCTTTTTTCCGAAAGGTTTCATGGGACACCGTAGTATCATATAAAAAAATATTGATGGATTGGAAAACTCTTCATTCAAATATTCAAATTAAAATCGTAGGTATTTCAACGTCAAGACCAGGAAAAAACTCTTGCATCTCACTTAAATTCTACAAGTTTCAACCAATGGTGTACGATGAAACATGTGAAATTTATGAGTTGTTCTTTGAGTATGTAAACTGCTCTAGCGGCTCTAGGCAAAATTTTCATGAATGTCTCTATGTCTTTGGAACCCATCTTCATATTAATATGATTGACCCATGCTATCGCTGCTCACAGATATTTCCATTTGTTCAAAATCATGTGCGTTTTACATTTCAAGTATTTTTTCCGAACGAAAATTTCTTTGATGCAAACATTACGGCGTTCCTAAGCCCTTTCTTTTTGGACGCTTGGCTCAGCGCTTTAATAGCTACTGCAATTATTTCTATTTATTTTATCCAAATTATTTCACAAAATCCCGTTGACATGATCTTTTGGCAATTTTCATTTTTTTTGGAGCAAGACGGACCTCAGCTAAGAAATCTAAAATTTCAGGGAACATTTTTGATGACAATGTGGATATTCTAGTTATTTTTGCTGCGACAGCTTTACACTTCCTCACTCTATTCATTTATGTCGATTGAGAAAGAGTCACAAAATTACCCAAAAACAATCACACAAGTTCTGACACTAAATGATTTCTGCTTTTGACGCTCTATCAATACTTTATGCAATTGGAAATTAACCCGCTTTAGCTCAAAAATTCTTTTTACAAAACACTTCTGCTTAAGTCCCACTTCTTAGAGTCACTTCACCCCAGAGCATATTGGGAAGCTCGTCGCCTCCTAGATGTTTCAGCTATTAAGCACTTTGGCACAAACCATATTACAAATGCATTAAGCCAACACGCTTTAACGGCAAACGGGAGTACTTGAGTGAAATGGTCCACGACGCTTGGTTCCCTAAAAATAATCGAAAGCAATTTCTTCAGTTTGATAGATTTGCTTTCGTCTCGGACCTGGATGCTTTAGATGTTTTGAATTTTCTTGGAGAGACAAGATTAATTCGCCATTATCCAAAGCAAAATGGTTTTCTGGGTTCATTCACGTTTTGGTACCAAAATGAACCCAACTTTGCTACTTTTCGATTTTCTAAATTTCTTAGTTCCCTAGCAAATTCCAGTCTCCATGAGTATGTAATTATGAGGTACAGCAAGTTAGAAAAGTTGAAGACTTTAGGCTTTCTATCAAAATATAGGGAAATAAAAATCAACAAAGGTAGTTTGTTCAGCTTCGTATTCATGGGGAACGAAATAGATAAAATTGATTCCAACAAAGAGAGTCCCTCAAAAATTTCTGCTTTTAAAGGGACGTTAATCTTATTATGTTCTTTGGTGCTTGTTGCTTGTATCTTGCTTTCAATTGAACAGTGGCGAATAGTTAACCCCAACTAAAAGATTTAGTGCGAATTAATTGTGACAAAGGTTAATTTTAGAATGGCAAAAATCTCCAAAACCAAGATAACATAAAATTGTAATATAAATTTGTTATGAATTTGGTTTATGGTAGACCTTATTTGACTTACAATGTTTACAATAATAGCTTTAAATAAAATCCCTTAAAAAATATAAACTTTGATTAATTGATAGTGCTAAATATAAATAGTTCATTAATAACTAGCAACTAGTTTTATTGATAAATTTCAACATTAGAAATCTCCTTGCTCAAAATTTATAGACTTCTTTCCCAAATAATTGCAATGAGACCAAGGATGACGCTAACATAAATAAAATGGAAAGAGTTGGACGACTTAGTTGAACCTGTGGTGGACTGGGTCATTCAGAATTTAAATTGATAACTGCAGAACCTTATCATTTAAAAAATACAACTTTCCACGATCAGTTTCCATAACAAAAAGCTCGGTTTGTTCCGTTGAACCCGCATTATGAACTTCAAAATTAGAATTTGACTGTCCAACTAACGAAACAATTTTTTAAAAGAAACACTATGAATGTGGAGTTCATCCTTAACAAATGTCGCCGGAACAAATACTTTAAGAATTAGTTAAAACGGTCTGCCAAATATGATTTATATGCTGCCAATTAGTGATTCCTGAGTAGCTTTCTTTTTGGATCAAAATATCAAGTTCTTATTCCTTAATTTTATGCGGTTTAAAAAAAATGTGTAGTAATATTTATTATTAATAAATTCTGTTAAAATTTAGGGTACGCAGCTAAGAGTACTACAACATTACTGTACCATATTCTGTAGATATTCTTTGACTATTATGTACATATTCTTTGAATATTCTGTACATATTCCTTGAATATTCTGTACATCTTGAATATTCTGTAGATATTCCTTGAATATTCTGTACATCTTGAATATTCTGTAGATATTCCTTGAATATTCTGTACATCTTGAATATTCTGCACATCTTGAATATTCTGTACATCTTGAATATTCTGTAGATATTCCTTGAATATTCTGCACATCTTGAATATTCGGTAGATATTCTCCGAATTCAAAAACTAGTACTACCAGCTGATTCAGCACGTCAAATAACCTGTACATAATGAGTTTAAGGTAAATCTAAGGATTTTGTATTTCCCGCGCGCATTATATGTACTGTATGAACATATATGTACATATAGTAAAAGCAGTGCCACGTACGTACGTACGTACGCTCTCCCCATATTCTCTCATTCCCATATACTTGCTAACGCTGCGTAAATAATTGGTTTATTTGGCTTGCAAACTTAACAATATTCAACATTATATGTACCACAAAATGCATTGACGACACCACATAAAACAAGTTGATTCTTATAATCCTATACTATATTACGCTTAAAATCCTGATCGGCGGACTAGCGGAGCTTTCATAATTACGTTATCCAAGTTGGGTGGAGCGGGTAACATGGTCATTGTTGACATTGCAATTTAGCTTTAGTTATAGTTCACAAATGTAGCAGTGTAATGAATTTTGTCAGACGAAAAAAAAGTTGTCCCCTTTGACAAGCAATTTTTTTTGAACGACCCTTAACCAAAATCAAGGCACAGGTACAGTATAAGGTATAAACACCATGTTACACAAGCAGCCCTGGTGTAGGGGTGGTCCAGCACGTTGGCCGTAACACATGTGTGATGCAGGATCGATTCTAGCCAACAGCATAATATTTTTGCTTCAATCACTTTAACCCTATTTTACATGGGATTTGGTTCAGCAATGAGCTGGACCAAACCTATAGTATCTGAATAAAGTTCAAGCCAAATATGAGTCACTAAGCCACAACAAACGCGGATAATAACGTAACATGAATGGCACAGACAATCTTATATTATATTACATTATTTCCTGGCCATATACCAGAGATGTTAGTAATTCAAATTACTGTAATATAATTTGTAATAAAATTACAAATTACATAATTTGTAATTTGTAAATTTGGTATGCTGGGGGTTACAAAGTAATTTGTAATTTGTAATTTTGACACCCGAAATTTCAAATGTAATTTGTAATAAAATTACTTTCTTCAAGATCTGTTTAAAAAGTACAAAATCTAAACAAAATTGCTCAAAAACCACCCATGAAACCATGTAAAATTCAATTTTAGGGTAAATCGGGATGTTTTTGCTAAGTTTGGGACAAAATGACTGTTTGTGAACCATTTTCAAAGACTAGTTTCGACATTATGAAAAAAAATGGGATTTGTACTGTTTTTGAATGGGTTGAAATTTGTAATTTTTTAAAGTAATTTGTAATTTTTAAAATCATTTTTAAGGAAAGTAATTTGTAATATGTAATTTTGATCCTCAATTTAAATGAAAGTAATTTGTAATTTTTAAAATCAAATTAAATGAAAGTAATTTGTAATTTTGACCCTCAAATTAAATGAAAGTAATTTGTAGTTTGTAGTTTTGGCCCTCAAATTAAATGAAAGTAATTTGTAATTTGTAATTTTTGCATGGACGAATGTAATTTTAACATCTCTGCCATATACATTAATTAATTGGGTATATATGCACTACTCCTCAAGAGCACCTTTCCAAACAATTGGATCAAACGGATTCAAAATTTTAGGCTCGAAAGCTTAAAAAGTCATCGATTTGGCTGAAACTCCATATATGCATAATATTGTATAAGTTGCTTGACTTGACATTGAATGGTATTATGCCGTTAATAGTTTTACTACGTATGTCTGTCAGTATACTCGAACTTTCCTTTCATTGACCAATTTACACCATCTTTGGCAAATTACCAAATGGGATTTGGGTATCACGGAGATGGGGTTGAATGCTATTGAGGTTGATTTGGAGGGTATCACCCTGCTTACTGGAAGTTTATTACGCATCTGAATTGGATTCAGCGAAGAAATGCTTTTACCAAGTTTGTCCGTCTGTCTGTCTGTGCGCTTTCTCATGGTCACATACATTGACTCAAATTTGGCAAACAGGTATTACTCCCCAGTAGATCTCTGGGAATAATTTTCAGACAAATCGGTCAAATGGTTCGAAAGTTCAGAAAGTAATCGATATGCTTGAAACATAGTACGCACATGCACCATAGCGTGCGTAGCATAGCATGTGCATACGAAACGTAGTTTGCATGTGAATACGTCCAAAATTTGGATTGGAATTCCGCAAGTAATGCTTACTATACGTTGAGAGAGGATCACGGAGGTGGGTTTAGAGAGAGAGAGGTGGTGGAGGAGGATTTGGTGGACATGGGAGGAAGGGGTTTGGAGGAGGCGATCACTCAACGTCTGTTTCAGCTGCGTCTCTGGGCCTGCTTACAAACAGTTTATTACCAATATTTCTCCATGGTAGCATGCAAATGCATGCTTTAACTTCTAGTATTGTACATTATACATATTTTCTTCTACCATATACCATGGGATACTATCCATAATATGAGTGATACGTATATAAGACAAGGTATGGCTATAATTATATAACTTGAGCTAGCGCCTTGGATCTAGTTACATCCCATGTAAAATTTTCTATTTGAATGAAAAAATAAACAGTTTGTAACAATCAACCTAATACCTTTTCAATCATTAATATAATTGTCATCAAGTATTCCGTCATATTCCCTATAAAGTTCCTACAAAAATTTGCCCCCATCGGATAAAAGCTTCCGAATGAAAACACAAACGGGGCCACTGCTAATGCCTGCCGCTTCTCAACCTTTCTCACCAAAGATTTCATTTCCAAATATTTTCTATTCATTTCATTTCGCTTAATCTTCGGCAAGGAACTCAACGCCTCTCCTAACCCAACTATTAGTGGAAGAGCAATCAAAATTGCAGTGCATACAAGTATTAGAAAAACTATGAACATTGAATGGATCAAAGGATTAAGTCGGTCATATCCTCGAATGCATATACAAGCGCACTGGATAAATATGCAATATGCAAAAATTACAGAGATAAAGAAAATTTGTGTGGTTGTACGTTGTGCAGAGTTACAAATCAATCTTAGCTGACTATAAAAGATGAAAAAGTGATTTGAGTTATGAACTCGATAGGAAAGTGTGGACAAAAGTTTCCTCATTCGGCTTAGAGCTTCAAGTATGCACAAAGCGATTGGTGCCATCATTCGACAATTTTCAACTGTACCAGTGGTCACAGCTATTGCACGACAAATGAATAGAAGAATTACCACTGGCAATGGGGCCTTTTGAGGATGAGCTGGTCCAAGAACATCTTCGAAAATCAAATAAATTGCGTCAGAATTGGTTAAGTAGATGATAGCTATCATCGGCAATACGAATGCGTGTAGTGGTTGAAAAGCCAAGAATAAAATATCTAAATAATCTTTTCTGTTTGGATCCAGTGCAGTACGGTCATATTCTGAAATTGATGAAAATAATAATAAATTAATTCCAACATTACGATAAGCATAAAAATTGAAAGTCTTACTTGATAGAACTTCATTCTCAAGTCTGAAGTACTCGTTTAAGATGTTCAACTTTTGTGTCCGTCTTGATTTCCATAAAAAATTCCCTGTAATGATTGCGGGGATCTGTATATATATTCCCGCTGCAAATACGAGAATTTGAAATGCGCCAAGTCCATCCCGTTTCCATTTCAACAAAAGGGTCGTGAGTAGGCCGTATAAGTTTACCATCAAAAGTAGAGCAATGTTCACCATTCCGAAGTACCAGGGGAACCACTTCTTGTCAGAGGGCGTGTAGATTTTTAAACCTTTCATGTCACAACGGATCGGAACGTCGTACCAATACCAGTAAAAATGCTTGTCGGTTTTTAACGCTCTCAGTTTTGTGTTTGACAACATCTTGAATCTTTATCTAAACGTGATGACTACTTGCCACTGTAATACCAACTACCTCATCCCAAAGATATCTGAAGCTTGAATGACGAGAGGATTGTATAACCTGCTTATTTTAATAGTAGGATACTTGTGTGTTGCCCTTGTCCTAATTGTTTTCCAAGAAATGTTCTTGGACAAAGTTTCAAATAGTTTGAACAACCAAGGTTGGTTTGCTACAAAATTACAGTTAACTTTCATATCACTATAACTTTTCATATAAAACAAAAGTACGAAATGGCCTTCAAGTACCAATAATAATACGACTAGTCACATCATTCGACAAGTTTCAAGGAAAGGAGTGCATATAATGATAGCATGACAACCAAAAAGAGGGATCTCCATAACGATTAGCTTGGATTTTTTGAGGTCGAAGTTCATTTTTCCCAAGTTCAGTTGAACCAGTCCAAAAATAACTTTGGAGGTTGATTCGAAATGTGTGCAGAATTTTTTATATCATCGGTGGCTTGAGTTTAGTTTGTTTGATAGCATGCTTATTTATGTATTCCAAACAGTATTTTATATAATATATCCTTATGACTTTATTGTACACCGCCGAAACTAATTCAACCAGTACTTAAAATTATACTTATCATGTGAAACGAGTGTGGCATTTTGCGTCGTTTCTGTATAAAAACTTGCATGAATGTGAAGATGGTTTAATTTTGTAATGAATATTTGAAGAAAATCATATTAATCAATTAAAATGTGGTCAATAGGTCACACTTTCCAGTAACCAAAAGCCGAAGTTGGACGTCGAGAAGATGCAAACTCTTTCATGGAAACTTTATTTAAGTAATCTTACGAAATTATCAAAAGCTTTTCAGTTGGTAAAGTTTAACTTACTTCGCAAAGTTGAGTACTTGTTAAATGACGCGCATGAATAAATAATAATGCTTCTTTTTCTGCATCGGCGGATTTATGCTTTTTTTTAGAAAACCAACTTTTTTCGACTTTAACCTCGGCATTCTCGGTAAGAATATGCGATTGCGTCAAAAACAGAAGCACAGATTACCAAGTAAAACGAAAAAAACTTACTTGCTGATTTTGTTTCAACAAATCGAGTCCACAAATTTGCATAAAATCACAAAGTACAAAAGCATTTGTTTAAGTGCTTCATGTTAAAGTTGTGACTTGGCAAGAAAATTATTAAGTTGTCCGTTCTTTCCGACAGATTCCATATATTAAAACTGTTGTTGCATTTTAATTATTGAAACAAGAAAATGTTAGCAAGCCGAAGTAAAACAGAGAGGCTGCTTACCATTTTAGCCCAACTTTGTACTTTATTTACGCAGCGTAACAAGTATATGGGAATGAGAGAATATGGGGAGAGCGTACGTACGTACGTACGTGGCATTGCTTTTACTATATGTACATATATGTTCATACAGTACATATAATGCGCGCGGGAAATACAAAATCCTTAGATTTACCTTAAACTCAGCATGTACAGGTTATTTGACGTGCTGAATGAGCTGGTAGTACTAGTTTTTAAATTCGACGAGTATCTCCATACCATTTAAAGAATATCTCCAGAATGTCTACAGAATGTATTCAAACTCAATATCGTAAGGTAATTTGACATGCTGAATCAGCTGGTAGTACTAGTTTTTGAATTCCAAGAATATGTACAGAATATTCAAAGAATATGTACAGAATAGTCAGAGAATATCTACAGAATAGTCAGAGAATATCTACAGAATATGGTACAGTAGGTTTAGCTGCGTACCCTAAATTTTAACAGAATTTATTTGGATCTGTATTTTGCAATAGTTGCAAAACTCCAGATAATAGGCTCTCAGGAGACATTGCAATTCAACATACGGCCGGAGGTCAATGTTTATAAACCCTGGTCGTCAACATGGTTTGCTTTGCCCAAATAGTGTGGTAAAGTACAAACTTCACCCGAATCTCACGTTGGATGACACAGTAGAGGTTAAAGAGGCTTTTGAAGAGTATCACCAAAGGACCTGTGTAAAGTTTGTTCCTTGGCAGCAAGGAGACCTCGATTTTGTTAGCATCGAGGTGGATAACACTATCTGTGGCTTTGCAAATGTTTGTCGAATAGGAGGGTCCCAAGTAGCAAATTGGAGTTTGGAGGCGCCTGCCGAAACAAAGCCAAAATGATAAATCAACTTGGACACATACTTTTTTTGGGCCATGACCATCAGCGAATGGATCGGGATTTATATTTAAATTTTTCAAGTTGTAACACAAGTCCAAGAAAACTCGAGTCACTTCGTCGACCTACAAAAATATACGACTATCGCAGCATCATACATTCCAGTTGTAAATCTTGCGATGGGGCTGGCCGCATAATAATGACGTGAACATATGCAGAGCAAATTTTACGACAGGATTGAGTGTCTTTGATGTTGATAACATTAACTTTTTGTACAACTGCCAAGGTAGAGCCAACTTAAGTATATTTCCAACCAATCGTAATATTTATTTCTAATTGTCACTAAACCTTTGGCAACTGACATCATATACAAGTCTCATTTTGTTATTTTTAAGATGCAAACGCCATCGTTGGGTGGCGGCAACTTCCAACCAAACTTTTGGAAACAAATGAATATGTGAATGTAGAGGTTCTCACTATTCCTGGGGGCTTATTGGATGAGGACTGTACGGCGTATATGCTGGAGGATTATAGAAATGCTATGGTGACGAAATTATTCAACGTTGGTGAATCCTATAACACACATCATTGGAAAAATTCTTTGCATCTTGCGTATTCAGATTTGAATGGGACGGACGGGAAAAGTCAAAAGGGGATTGGAAAGGCCTGGGCTCGTGGTATTGGAGCCACCAAATGGTTCAACAAAGCAGAGATTGTAGATACCTCTGTTGAATTGTGGGTATCAACATATCAAGTGCTGACTTGTCAAATTGACGCTAGTTGTATGTTACAAAAGATATTTCATGATTTTCGGGACAAACATAAATAGTATTGCTCTGGAAAGCATTCAGAGAACTAGTTGTTGGTTGCTTCCCGTTTGCAACCCTGTTTCCATTTATTATTCGAGATTCTCAATTATTATGTTCATTTAGGGATATATTGAAAGATTTGGGGCATCTTCCAACGTCTGTCTGTCATCACGATAACTCAAAAACGATTTAGCTTTTTAAAATTTTGTTTTCACTAATTAATATATTATTTCAAAAGAACAAGTTTCAAATAAACGCATTCAAAATATAAAAGAATACAATGAAAAGGAAATTCACCTTTGATTTGGAAACTCGTGTTTTATATGATGCAGATGTCCAACAGTTTGTGATTTTATCTGGTTTAAAAATTTGTTGTATATCAGAATATGCTGGCTAGGTTTTTGTAACGTAAAACTGTACTTGTAACGTACAGTAAAAACGTATATAGTATACGTTTCCTATATTGATTTCTGAACCAAGGGTAAAATATTATAAAACAATCATAATAGAGCATAAGATTTTTCTTGCTTTCCAACTCTCACAAAAATTCATTGTATTTTTCTCTGCAAGAACCATTCTGTTTGATAACTAAAATTTCATCTCCACAAACCACCAAGCAATCACCGCTTAAATTGTGACCAGCGTCCCAAGACTTTCGCACCCAAGCCGTGTCTCATATCCCATCAATGTGCTCACACACACTCATCACCGTTTTCATGCACCCTCAACTGGACCTCTGCCTCTGATCTCATCACTTTTTCATCAACGGAGCCCTTTGCCTTGAATTTCCTATTTTTTATGGCTTTCCGAGTCGAATCAAAGTGTGATAAAAAAGGTTACAATTATACCAGCCAGATACCAGACCATTTCTTACGGCTCTCACTTATTATACTCTTATTTCTCTCATTGTTTGTGTAGTTTGAGGAGGGATTCCAACATATAATATTTTATTTATTATATCATTCTTTAGTTTGACTTTGACTGTTCTGGTGCATGGTGGTAGTGGTTTGGTTGCTGACAAAACTCACAAATATTCTCTCCCTTTATTCATACGAAAATTAAATTGCTCCCCTAAAGACGAGTCGTTATCTGCCATGGAGGAGGTGGAGGCGAATCAACGTGAACGACCATTTCCTTGCTCTCACTGTGAGAAACGGTATACAAGTAAAAAAAACATGAACCGCCACCTCAGAACCCACTTGACGGAGCGCTCATTCGTTTGCGAAAAAGACAAATGTTATAAGACATTCAGGACCAAGTCCGATCTGCGCAAACACAAGCGATTTTTGCACTCAATTTCATCAACTTCAACCCTAACCAAAATCTGTATATAATATTTAATATTTGCCTCATTTAATTTTTTTGGCAGATGAGCATCCCCATGTTTGTGAAAGATGTCAAAAGATATTTTGCAACAAGTACGATTTTACTCGACATGTGAAACGCGTTCATCCTACAAAGGAAGATGATGGTGAAGGGAATCAGCTCGTGAATGTTCAGCATCAATTGAAGCAGCCTGTTCATTCCCATCACTCCTTAGAGACGAAGAAAGCAACAGCAACTGAACCAAGCGTCAGTGTCGTCAGTCGTGTCACTTTCTTTGGGAATTTGCCGATAGCAGAAAAACAAAGTGGACCATTACCACCTTTCAACCTTGTGTTTAATCCTCTGACTCTAAGAAAGTATAACCAACAGATAATGTAATGTACATTTCCTTCTCCGCAAATGATTATCAATATATCATTTGTAAAAATCCTGCTAAGTTTCTCAATTTAGAATAGAATTCTTGAAAAATCATTTTGCAATTCTTTCTGTAGAAAACCTTTATTGAAACGATATTTTCCTTAAAGATATACATACGTTCATGCTCGAAACACAAAAATATAGGGCCTTAAAACTCAAGTTTAGATTTGCATAAAAAGGGCTCAAACAAAAAGTACCTTAGTCCATATTCTCAAAAATACATTTTTAGTTGTGAGGAAGGGTGAAAGGAAAGGAGACCATGACAAGAAGTTTCAGCAAAATGCATTTAAAGCAAACTTGTGCTGCAAATATTACGCACTATATATTACTATAAATTATACAAATTTTGCTCAATTTAGGCAGTGAAGAGTTTTCATCTTTACGAAAGCAAGGCGTGCAAACAAATAATCTGTACCTGAGAGTGCTACTAAAGCAAAGGAAATATCAAGTAAATACATACACGTAATTATTACACTTCCTAACTTGCTGCTTTCAAAAGCATGTCAGTATGTACAAGAATTTACATCACACATTAAATACTCGCACTATCAACCACATTATCATTGTGATTGTCCATCTAAGAAAGCTCATCACACAGTATTTCAAGATATTGAATTCACTGACATTATATGTTAATGTTTAATATGGTAAAGACGAACAAAAGAAACAGATAACAAAAAAAATCAGCACAAATGGTCAATCCACCGTGGAGATAAAAATTATTTTGTGTTTGACCTTGGTCCGTGGGAAAATTTAGAAAATATTTAAAAAAAAAATATTTATAGTAACTTTTTTGCGCAAGATTCAATGCCATCGTGTTCCTCTAGTAGTGGGGCATGTATTAAGGCCAAGATTTTTTCAGGGATGGTAGAGAGTACCTAGAGGTCACCCTCTGCACTAATAACTTAGCCCTTTTTGGAAGGACTGATTTATGAAAAATAATTTCGAAAAATCAATTAAAAATAATTAAAAATACAATTTACCATATTTTGCATTGATTTTTTTGTAATACATGCCCCACTACTAGAGGAACACGATGGCATTGAATCTTGCGCAAACAAGTTACTATAAGTATTTTTAAAAAAATATGTTCTAAATTTTCCCTCGGACCAAGGTCAAACACAATATAATTTTTATCTCCACGGTGGATTGACCATTTGTGCTGATTTTTTTTGTTTCTTTTGTTCGTCTTTACCATATTAAACCTTAACGTATAACGTCAGTGAATTCAATATCTTGAAATACTGTGCAGCGTTATGTACGGAAACATGAGATGGATTATAAATAACTTCAACTAAATCTTTATCTTGCTTTGTACGTGACGTACATCAAAATCCTACAGGAAAGGATAACGCAAGTTTTCCTTTTCAAGTGAAGCCAGCATAATGAATTCAGAAGCTAATTAAACTTCATCAATTTATAATTTATATTACCTGAAAAGGACACACAAGAACAAACCTCAGAACTTTTGATGTAATGGATAGTGGATTTGCTTTGGTTTTACATTACCAAAAGGTGAGCATGGAAATTACTCATTAAAAAATATATATCTTTAGTATAGTATTGTAATACATATCTTAACTAATCGTTTTTAGTAAAATCAACCATACGTCATCTCATCAACTCACCACTTTTCTTTCCATGCATACAGGATATGGTTATTTGCTTAATTTATTACTTAGCTGAATTGTTTTCAGCTAAGGCATTCTCATTCTCAATTATGACGTTCTCAAAGAGGCTATACTGGAAACTAACCAAACAGGAGCTCTCAGAATTTTGGAAAATGAAATCAAAACCCAACTAACATCCGGAGCATTGTTACATTATGATAAAGCAATGGGAAGCAATGAACCCCAACTTAGTCTTTCAAGATATTGGTTTTTTATGTACATTTTGCAACACCAAAAGAAAAAGTTGCTTCTATAAAGGCTTTAAATTACGTACAAATATTGTTGTTTTTATAAGGAGAATTCATGCTTTATCTTTGTTATACTTATGTACAGTCAGCAGTAGCTGAAAAACTTGGTTGATTAGTCTACATCTAGCTGGGCACGTTCTGCAATTAGAAATAGCAACACAAAGCCACTCTTTGTCAACCACCCGGCTGCGTCATTAAACCTGCTAACTTTATCATCACGTCTTTTGTCGTTCTTTGAATATTAAGATCACGTTCATTCATTAATGGTATTAGAGTTAATTACCTTTGAAACACAGATGTGCATTTTGAAATACCTTTTAAAATTGGCCGTATGTCACCATCTTGATAGTAAAAAATGTCTCAATTTACATTTCACAAATCATGGAGATATATATACGCATTACAAATCAAAGAATGTTACGTAAAGTGTGAATATGATAGTCGATACTCATCTGAACTGGATTATGTATTGAAGCTATATTGCTTGTGACCATAGTTGATAGTGTCCCGAGACTTTCAAGTGCAAAAAAAATCCAGCTACTTGCCCATTCACCCTTAAACTATCGTTTGATTTTTTCTACCTACTTTATCCACATGGAAGTGTTTTCATAAATCCATGTAACTCCTGTGGTAATCGGCCTGGTCATAAAATGCATACATTTATTTTTTATCATCACGTAGTTTTTACGACATATGCATAGTTTAAACTTTACACAACAACAATATTTTTCAAATTTATGAGCATACCGTTCTTTTATAAATTCCATTTAGCTTACTTACCTGCAAACGATGATGTGTACTTTAAAACACATTTTTAGCTTGACATTTCTTCATCTTGGTAAGTACAAGTATTCCTTTTGCGTTTGGAAATTCAAGACAAATGTCCATGTTGGGCAAATAAATAGGAATATGTTACGAAGCAAAAACATCTCAAATACCGAAGAAGGTGAAAGCAAGCATTGTTTATATACCTTGGAGTAGACCGGATTCTGCATTTTCCATAATACTCATGTAAATAGACAAATGTATGCATTAAAACTTACCAGTATGCAGTACAAAGCCAAAAGGGGTATTTCGTTTCGGTTTCAAAGGAATGCGCTTCTAGCAAGGTTTAAAAGCTCTCAAAAGCTGATTCTATCTTCTATCATATTCATAACTACCCGTAGACGATTATATATCTCCTCCTGTGGTTAATTTAACGTTCGATAAAAATAGAATGGCGTTTAAAACATGAATCAAGTATACGATTGGGATGCCAGAAAAGCAATTGTACCGACATACTTCCTGAGTAATTTGGGTACACATTCGCTTATGCTCGTTTTTGTGCTGTATATGGGATTTCTGTGCCGTAATGTAGTGATCACAGACTTTGAAAGCTAATAGAATGTGAGAGGTTTTTTATATGATGCTGTTCTTCATTTGTATTACTTCTCTCGTCTTTGGGAATAATCTGTGGAATAATTCAACGAAAAATTTGGAAAGCAAGCATGCAATGCCATGGATGATAAGAAACAGCATTTACACATTTGAAGTGAGAATTTGTTTAAAGCACAATATGAATTAACATGAAGATAAGGAATTTCAAAATCATAGTTACATATGCTTTGTCTGACTTGTTTTATGTAAAGATAGAGTAAAGTTTATAGCCGAACTGCCGAAGGTGCATGGAAGGGAAACTATGAAACTCTGTAAAATCTCTGATGCCACATTTTTATATTTTGTAAATAAATTTGATCTCGTGGTAAGCTAAAAATATGTAAGAAAAGAAAGTATTTTATTTTCACGTGTAAAGTCCCAACAACGCATGAAATGTTAAACACGTTGCATAATATTCATATTCAAAATAAATCAACTCATATAAAAAAAATTAATTTAGAGACTAATATTTATAAAATTCGACCACATAATAATTCACAAACACTTTGACAGTAGGAAATATATATTTTGCTATATAATACCTAATTACCATTTATAATACATAATTTTATAACCAATTACAGGATTGTTTTCGCTCATCATCTCGTCTTACATATTTTTTAGTTAATTTTTGTAATTTTGTGTTTTATCTGTTTTGTATTTTCATAACGTATAAAATAATTTTTAATATAGTGACTTACAAATCAAAGTACACAATATTATTCACACCATGCAGCAAGTTTTGGTTTTTACTCAAGTACTAAAGAAGGTTTTGATTCTAACTTAATTTTTACTTTGAATCATTTGTGACGTTGATTGGGTATTCGTGTTTCAACGTTTACACCTTTTTCAATCAATGAGTTTGCTTTACAAAGGAACGTGGATTGTATACTAAAACACACATCTTATTAGTTTATGTGGTGATACCTTAATATACTAATCATATTCTATAGTATACTAGATAATCTATTCACAATCTAAATAAATGTTGCCTGCCTTGATACAGACAAATCTTCTCAAGCTTCAAGTGCTGCTTGAAAAAGGTTGGACTGGGAAAACATATGAGCACGCTTTGGCTTATTCAAAAGTTCCAAGTTAAGCTTGACTTAAAAATCTCAAAAACTATGGCATAGATTGAAAAGTAGGAGATGGATGAAAACTTCGTATTTAACGGGAGGCTGGAGGAGATTGCATATATTACACATAATTATATTTCCCTTTAAAATATTTTTCGCTCATCGCCTTACGTATTTGGTAGTTGATTCTGTCTGTTTTGTAAAGAAATTTGCACTAGCAAGCGAAGTTAAACTATCTCCAATAAAGCTGGGAGAAAATAGTGCCAATACGTCAACGATTTCCCATTTTGCAGAATTCAGGGAGGGGTCTAATAGTGTCCACATTAGCAAGCAGTTCCACACAAGTATTATATAGCAACCTTCGCAATCCGCTTTAACGGATTTGGATCAGTGGATCCAGGAATTGTATGAATGCAAGCCACTCAGCGAAACTCAAGTTAAGTTACTGTGTAAAAAGGTATGTATGTATGAATTTTAGTAGTGCTTTATAAAATCATTGATTGGATGACTACCCAAATGAGAAATTATTGTGTAAAAAGTAATGTTTGTTCTTTTTATAGGCTTAAGAAATATTAGTAGACGAGTCAAACGTTCAAGAGGACGGTTCATGTCCAGTTACAGTTTGTGGAGACATTCATGGTCAATTCCAGTATCTCATGGAGCTTATCCGAGTTGGAGGAAAATGTCTAGATACCAACTGCTTGTTTATGGGTGATTATGTGGACAGGGGCTACAACTCTGTGGAATGGAATTTTAGATAATAGTGAATTACAAGCCAGTTAACGCAAATTTGGTAAAATGATTACACACAGGGTCAAAACAATCGGTAAGCAAAATGTATTTGACTAAGCTTGATTGCTATCATTTAAAAAAATAATAAAATTCAGACTCTAAAAGATTCCATATTGGCTTAGTACAAATTATTGAAGTGCAATGAACTGCAACACTACGCACATTAATGCGCAATTTTGCAGTTTGGCATTTACTCAAAAAATGTGAGGTGAGAAAAAAAAATTATATGTATGCACTTAACAAAATCCCATGTCACTATCCTCATTTATTAGTGTCACCTTGAAATATCTCTTCTTGAAATAAGTTCTGAATCGGTTAATTATTTAGATGGTTTTAGTTAATTTCATACTTTTACTGGTGTTTGACATCTTACTTGCTTTTATGTTTTAGTAGCTAATAAGTTTCTTATATAACATGAATTGCTGTCACCTTATACCTCGTGTGATTTGCAATTCATACTACCATTAACACATCCTCTCGATCATTCTTGAAAACTAAGAAAACTCTTTTGGAAGGATTGCATTATGAAATATTCAAACCAGGAGTGATGTAGTAAAGACATACAAATGGAGGATCACTATAAGCTGACAAAAGTAGATAGAAATGTTCCTCACAGGATGGCTACTTACTAACCTACATTCTTCCAGTAAAATACTTGTAATTGAAAACGTTTTATTCGAATTGAAAATTCAGTCTTACATTAATTTTACTTTCCATCTACTAAAACGTTTTCTTGAATTGTAAAATCTGGCGTTAAAAGGGGTCGTTCTAGCTTGTTAGATGCTGTCATCGACAACATCCAACATTTTACACTTCGAGCTGGATTTCGAGCCTGAAATCTTTGGTAAATCTAATGAATTACACGAAGCAAATGGCGTGGTTATGCTGACGGCGTAACCCAATATGCTTATCCTAAATTTATACTTTCTATCCTTCTACACCTGTAAATTAGTGTTTAATTCTGCTGTCCTTTTTTAATTGTTGCCAACTCAAGTCCTAAGTAAAACTTAAGCTAGTTTAAAATGGATCAAGAAATCGAAGTCATTAACTTAGATGATGAAGAGAATTAGACTCATGCTTGTTTGCATTTATAGATGCAAAATAATTTTAATAGAAAATGAGTACTAGGCTTGAAATTGTAATCTTACATTGATAACGTTTTCCACCTTGTAAAATGTTTGCTGGTTAACAAATGGCATATCAGAGAATTCACGTAAAAAATACAAATGCGTACATGTGCATTTTGGTATTTTACACTCTCTCCAAAGAATATGCAAATTGTATACAATATAATTTTCCCCCGGTAACAACTACTCATATGCCATTACCCACTATAGTGTACAACTACAGTCACTGTGTCATTGTCATTGTTTTTTAAGAAAAAAAATTAAAAGGCCTCACCCCAGAGCTAATTCTGGAAAAGGAATAAAACCCAACACTAGCTTATTGCGTCAGCCTTTCAGTTGATCCTGCAAATAAGGAATGGTCAAAGGAGACGCTCGAAAGTCTGGTGGATTTAATGAAGTACAGCAAATCAGGAGGAACAGTTACGCTCAGATGTATTAGATCTGGAAGCCAAGAAACGGGAGGGTATCTTGCAAGCAGCAGTTATCAGAGAATTTAAGTAAAAAATACGAATGCTTACATGTGCATTGTGGTATTTTTAAATCTCTCCAAAGAATATGCAAGTTGTATAAATATAAATTTTCAATTGAGTGGTTTATGTGTATATATGATACACTGAACATTCTATATCTGTGATCTGGTTTTTTAGGAAGAAAGACGTATTGAGTTAGTGGCTATGGACTTACTCAAGGAAATTCCAAACTTGGTTAATCGTAAGAGAGCAACTGCTCGAGGGGGCAAGTGAACGCTAATGAATTAACGCTGACCAAAAGTACAAGAATCAAACAAAAAGATATATACTTCATATGTTTTCATCATATAAACCACACAAACATTTATAGTAAAACGTTGGAAAATCGGAGTTGTGATCAGTGTTCAACAATTTGTAAGACTGTTGAGCTACTAGAAAAACATTATCAAGCCACTCATCCTGATCCACCCACTGCCACCCAGTTGGAGATTCAGAGATGTTAGTAATTCAAATTAATTAATATAATTTGTAATAAAATTACTTAACAATCATTTTGTAATTTTGACATCTTAAAGTTGATTTGTAATTTGTAATAAAATTACTTTATCCAACATCTGTTTAAAAATAATAAAATCTTACAAATATTGTTCAAAACCCCACCCAACCATGCCATTCTACGTACTGTTGAAGGACTTTGAAGAAGAATTTTGATGTTTTTCTACGTTTCTTAGATAGCATGAATTACTCTCACCTTTACCCGAGTGATTTGCAATTCAAGAGAAAAACGAAATTAAATAAAAGCCTACGCTACCCTGACGTACTTTGTAGTTTTTGAAATATAAGCTAATAATACAGAATGGATCGATGGAAGTCGAAAATCCATGGAGGATGAGGATAGAGATGTTCTCCATTCTCCCCTAACCCGTCAAAATATTGGAGACACTTCTGCTGATCAAGGGGAGCTCCTGTGGTGGAAGAAATATATCGACCGATTGAAGAAAATGTGCTTCTAGGTCAAGCTGGGCAACATTCAGCCCTGTTTAGGAATGAGGAGATTGTTGATAATATGGAGGATGTAAAGTGGACGGGATTGAGGGATAAGATTTGGGAATGTTATATTTAGAAACCAAATGCGATGGGTGACATTCAGGCCAAGATGGTGGAGCTTGGAGTTCCCCTCCATGAAGCTGAGAGTATCTTGAAACGAATTCCAATTTGTTGCCATCACAAATGCTTTGTATACATACAGATGCTAGAGAATCTGCTTCACTATCCTATTACTCTCCATGATATTAAGATTGAAGAAGCAGTCCAGGTTTTTAGTCATGAAACTTTTCACTATGAAGGTTACAACGGATTTGTGTATCGTTGGGAAGTAAGGCTTAACTTGTCACTGGAATACACTAAAAAAGAACCATCTCCACACGTACCACTTCCTGGTTTTGCTTTTGCTTGGAGGCCGGAGGATTTCTTGATGTGATAGATGGAGAGGAATGGTATAAGAGTGGTTAGTGAAAGTATATAATGTTTTTTTTCAAAAACGGTTATGCCACCTCTTTTGCAGCTAATTAATAAATTATGTGATTTTGTTGTTTCGTTTTAATTTGCTAGAAACCTTTGGAGATTGCGATTTTCTGCCCAATTCTCCCAAATTTCCCGAATGGAAAACGTTGTGGTTTGCCAATATAACTCTTATTACTTCGGAAGTTGATCCGGAAGTATGGCCTGTCCATGACTATATTGATCCAGTCACTAAATATCCGGAAATTATTATTGGTTTAAAAGTCCATTCATGGCCGTTGATTACTGCTATCAAAATTCATGGGACAGGCGAGATCCGACTGGTACCGATGTATGACCTTCCCGATATACTCAAACGTACTGAATACTGAAAACGTAATCTTACATTGATGACGTTTTCCACCTTGTAAAACGTTTAATTCGAACTGAAGTAGTTTCTAGTTATAGTAAACCAGTGAATCGAATGCTCTCATTATGGAAGCTGTAGCAAAGCATAATTTGGGAAGGGGCAAGTATTGAAGGCATTCAAAATTGAAGAGGAAGGCAAATGGATCAAAGCCGAAATGGATGGACAGGAAAGAACTATACCTAATTATATCCAAATCAAATCACAGACATGGTTTCGTGTTGGAATAACGAGGGCCGAGGCAGAAACAGTGCTTTCTGATAAGCCGGACGGAGGATTTATGATTCGAATCTCGTAGTCTAGCCCTGATTTCTCCTTGTCTGTTACGTTACGGTTTATGTTGCACCATATAAACCGTAATTTTGACGATTTGAGTATTATACAATGTTGTGTCTTGAATGTAAGACCAGATTGAAATAATTTTTTGTAGTGGGATAGTATATACTAATTCGAACTGAAAGGTCAATCTTACATTGATTTCGCTTTCCATCTACTAAAACGTTTTCTTGCATTGTAAAATCTGGCGTTAAAAGGGGTCGGTCTCGCTTGTTAAATGCTGTCATCGACAGCACCCTGGATTTTTCAATTTATTGAACGCCATTGCCATAGATTCAAACCAGATAGAAAGTGAAGGTTCAAACGCAGAATATAACTGTACGCATTTTAACATACAACATGTGTTTGCTAATTAGAATCCTGTAAGATGTTTAACATTATTTGCTTGGTTCCAAAAATATTTGATTGGAACCTTTCCTCTAGGGTGTTTATTTTCTGTAATAAGTGTCAGTTTATCTATTCCGACCAGAAAAAGTTTAAGGAGCACATTCGCCAGGAGTACTCCTTCGGCTGGAGATTCGGACTCAGCGTCAGAATAAGTGTTAATGGGTACGGAGTCGCGAGCTCTGTTATTTGATCTAACTAAACGACTTGAAGGGGAACTTGAGTCTGTCACAAAATTAAAACAGGATGAGGCTCATACGACGACGGTGACCTCAACCACCATCACCGCCACGGGTCGTCTTCAGTTTCTCATGTGTACTCTTGCGGATCTCAAGGGGCAGCTACGTCGACTCCTTGGAGCAAAATAAAAATACCGTCGTGCCCAAATAGTAAAAAAATATTTTGGACGTAATGATAAAATGGAAAGACGTTTGCTGGATGAGTTTCATAAGATGTTCGTGGAAGCCAATTCTTTCTACTACTCCACAGGCTATAACATATTTGAATCGTTACAACAACAGGACTTAAATTGCCATTGATGTTCTAGTGATCAAGTATGTTGAAAACCTAACCAAAATTAGCAACTTATCCATCATTAGACTCTCGGTTATATGCATTTATAGATATTTATTTCTAAAACGAGTACTTGGTTTGAAAACGTAATCTTACATTGAAAACGTTTTCCACCTTGTAAAACGTTTTCTTGCATCGGAAATTCTTAAATCAAGTGACATGCTTAGATTTCTATATATTGAATTCGAAACAGATGACCGTAACTTATATACACAATGGGGAAACAATGTCTCAGACTTGGTGGACGTTTGGATCGTCACGATTATGAGACAGTCAAGTTTGGAAATAATGTGAAGGCTACTGGCCCCCTCAACGAGCTTTCCTTAGAAATTTCAACTTTTGCAAGGCCTATTATAGTACCAAGATTGAAGTTTATTATTAAGATTATTATTATTATTGTGTAAAATAGATATGAACATATAGCACATACAGCAGAATTTTCTGTTAGGGTCCCTTCGCTACGGAATACTGGAACAGGAAGAAACAGTGAGTACTATCAATTAGCCATTTCAGGCGTGTTTCTTCCAATTCCATTTTTCAAAGCTTTGAGCTGACCATGATCCTATTTGTAGTTATCTTAAACCAGCAGGACAAAGTCTGCAGTCCAGCAGAAGGCATTAAACCCGTTGAAGATGTTTTGATTTTGTGGTACATTTTGCCGTTCTTTAGGACGTCACATGCTAACCTATGTTAGTCATGGACCAGTTCAAGACGTAGCTGGATACAGAAAAGTTTATGACCATTCTGTATTATTCTTTCTCCGTTTGATGAACTACCATTGACGATGCCGAACAACAAAGAGTAGGTCTATTTAATTAGTAACTTCGGTATATCACGTAAGATATGTTAACCTTATTGTATTGGATAAAATAGTCCATTTTATGCATTAAAACGGAAAATAATGTGTCGGGAAAGTGTGAAGACGATACAAAAATGTAACTTAAACTTAAGTTAAGAAAATATGCATCTAAGTGGTATTCAGCAAATTTGCCTATTCAATCTATCATTCGATAGAAATTGATAAGGTTGAATAATCTTTATACACCATTCCTCCCATACGTGAAACGTTTACATGATTGTCGGAGTTTTCATGTTTTCAAATCGTCTAGCAATTTTAACTTTTCATATGCTGATATTTTTTAGCAAAAACCAATACCATCTATTGGAATGATTAAAGATAATGAAACAAATGTTTGATGTTAACTTTGCTGGTACTGGAACTTAATTAGTTAAATACGTCTGTAATTAAATGCGTAATCAGCTATAATTTGTAAGATAGATAGATAGATAGTAAGAAACTTACTTACGTTAGTGTGAAGAAATGATGCCATATTTAGTATGAATCGGACTAAGAGAATATTGCATCATAAATGGATATCCTATTTGTAATTTTGCCTATAAATATTTTTTCCAAGCTTCTTAGTAACATATATTACTCCCACCTTGTACATTATGTGGTTTGTAATTGATGAGAAACGAGAGAAAAAAATTGGATTTAACGCTATACAACCAGTCGATTTAGTATCAATTAGACTTCAGACTAAAGTTTGGACGTACATAATGCAGAGAATTGACTCTACGTATATTAAAAGATGGAAAAAAATCTTCGATTTTAACCACAAGAATACATAGTTAGGTTTTATTCTTTTCGGAAACTTTGTTCACTAAACAGAATTCCTTAACTGTTGCGGGATTCCTTGACCGGAGTGAATACACCCCGGTAAGTAATAATTCAGCCAACAAATATAACTTATAAATGATTTTTATTGATTTAAAAAAAATGAATGTAAAAATACTAATGCGTACATGTGCAGTTTGGTATTTTTAATTCTGTCAGAAGAATGTGCAAGTTTACACAATATAAATTTTCACACGAGTGTGTTGTGTGATGAGGAATCGTACATACATATATAAAGGATGTATAAAGGAAAAAAATTGTCTATGTGCATATGCATATGCTACACTGAACAGGGTGTATGAGTAAATACTCCAACAATATCAAAAATCAGATAACATATTAGCTCAGATGCATATCACAGAACGTAAATGAATTTTGTGTTTGCAAGCAAATTGAAAGAATGAAAATCTCGAAGGGAATGAGCATTTGGCTCACCCTCGAGTTGCAGCTTAAGACTTCATTCTAAAATCTTTTGTTCTTGCACAACAACTTGCTTTCACTTTGTCAAATATGAATAGCCACCGTCCCTACCTTGGTGCAAACAAAAATAAATATTACCAGTAGGCGATTTGAATCACGTTTGCAAATAAAACCTTTGTTATTAAAAAACTTGGAAATTTCAGTTGTTTCCTTGCTTTCAAAGAAGGAATATAACACCTTGCTTTGGCGGATTCTTCAAAGAAAGAAGGCTAAATCAAAAGAAAAGTGAAGAGCAGAAATAGGTTAACTTTACGCGTTCCTTGTTAAACTCATTGATTGAATAATTTTATCAAATCTCATATTTCCTGTTTATGTACTTTCTGTGAATTGAACACGATTACAATCTCATTGTGTTACTTCTCTTATCTTCTGGCAATTGCAATGTATCGATGATCATGATAATGAACACGAGTTTGTAATTGTCCCTATCCTATCTTCAAATAGTCTCCCTTTTTCGGTTTTCATTTGATGAAGGGTTGTGAAATATATAATATAATTTCTTTAAATTGAATCTGTGAGTATTCCTCTAAAGAAGTCAGTTGTTGATTGGAAGTCAATTAAATAATTTACAACTAACTTGCAAAACCAAGACTTGCTGTGGGTGTGACTGTGTACCATATATTAAGTAAACATTTATGTTTGCTTAATTGAAACCTTCATAATTCTATTAATATATAACTAAACTTATAGTAAACATTGGTTTAAAACTAAACTAAACTAACATTATAAGTGAAACATGTCTTCTTAAAAAGTAACTTATGAGTAAACTATTTAATGAGATTTTGCACTTATCCCATGAATTTCATATGAGAGATTATTAGCTGATTATTGTAATCAAAAGCAATATTTTCCTTTAAAAAATATAGAAAGCATGTGTGCTGTACTAGTTGCTTGTTTATGAATGTAAAAAGGTCAGTAAAAAATGGTTAATTTTTCATAACGATTGTCTGCCCGATTCATACATACATCTTTCGTTTTACATATAAAATCAATAAAATTCATGGGCAAGTGTCTCCCTGAAGATAATGCATGTACAATGCATATATGTCTAAACTGAGATATTAACCTAGTGTATAATTTAGGTGGAGAAATTGAAATAGATTCATAAAAACCTGGTTCCAGTAATAGGATGAAGGCTAAGGTAGATAGGTCTTTGGTGTCTGTTGCCGGGATGTTGATGGCTAACACGAATCCATGAGTTCTGGAAATTGGTCTCCTGTAAGAAAAATAAATTACAACGTCAATTAACTTAAGGAAAACATTCTCTAGTTATCTACAACTAAAATCAATTGACGCCACTTCTTTGCCTTCGTGGTTTGATTTATTGACATAAGTATGAGATGACATGAGATTCTGAATGCAAAGGAAATACTACTTTGTCTATTTTCATAAGAATATCACGTAAAAAATCGATGATTATTGAAAATTCTCAATTACTGTTGGTTGTTGTATCAAACTGTGAATAAGTAATTAAAAAGAATTTATAGCAGTTGTTTTAATAAGAGTTGTGATCAAAATTGTAATGGGTAAACTTGCAATGGAATAGGTTAGCAAAAAATATTTTAAGCTTAAGACTATGTTGGATAAAAGCACTTATAAGTCAATGCTGACAAATAGTATGATAATGAATTTAGACGTTACAAGTGAACGCCACATTATCAGCAAGAAACGTGATTCTTATACTAAATGAAAAAGTGTGAGCCAACTGCTATTACTTGGGTTTATAATTATGAACACAAAACTCTAATGCTAAAAGAAATATCACAAAGCTAGCATCAAGGTCGCATCTAGTTCGCTACAGTTTGAAGTAGAATTTAATGTACTAAATGTATACTATAACTTATTGGAGACCAACTTGCATAAACCATTATTCCAGTCAGCAGGTTTGGATAGAAATCGAGTCAGCAAGATTGTGTACTTGAAACCAATGTGTTGGCTTGGCTGTAAAAAATAAAACAAAAATTAATGTAATACGTTGAATTTTATGTTTGATTTTGATTTGCTCAGCTTAAAAATCAATGTTTTAAGGACATTGAGAAAGCAGTTTAATTTCATGAATATTGTAATAATTGTAGATGGTGCATGTCCTATAATTTATCTAATTATTCCTACTAAAAAATTAAGGAATATATCACCAATATTCTATTGTATTTAGGTGGCAGCAACATATTTACAAAAGCCTTGATGTCATAATGAAAGGAACAAGTAATATGTATCTAAACATATATTTATACAGATATATTGTGTAGTAGGGGTAGATCTATACTGGCTAGAGCAAGCTATATATGAATGTAGCTTTCAAGCAGGATGAATATGAACAGCTCAATCTAAAATACGTTTATAATGCTTCCTATTTTATTATCATACCACATGCATCAGAGCGAAAGCTATGCATTTATTTCAGACAGAGAAATGTATCATATCGCAGTAAATTTGACGCAGAGAATATCTGTATAAATATGTATTTATATACATACATATTACTTTGTTACTTTCATGACATCATGACTGTTGTAAATGTGTTTCAACCATCTAGACAGTTTGTTGGCTGAAAATACTTTTACAATGAGTTGTGCTGTTCATAAGATATTGAATTGAAGCATTTGGAAAAATGTTATGCAGTATCTGGCATCATGCACATCTTCAGTACAGCAAAGTGCGCATAAAAATGAGAAGTAAAACCACCATCCTTTGCAGATATGCAAGCATGATCGTTGTCAACTTGTTTTTTTAGCTGCATACCATACATATTCTTACGTACATAGATATATATATACTACACAATTCTTTGCAAGTGCACGTTACAAAGCGGATTATAGGTCGAAGAAATACAAGTACACGTACTCGCAAAAGGAGAGAAAGACCAACATACAGAAATTAAACCATAGCTAAAATTTATGCAGCTTACAAAAAGAACATGCAAGTGAATGCAACTACAACTTGTACTATTACTTCACAAATGTAAGAGAGAAAGATGAGATTTATCTAGTTAATCCTACTGAAAAATGTGGAAGATATCCCCAATATTATATTAATTGCAGGTGTGCTAATGCACAGCACAACTCATTCTTTAAGCACTTTCAACCAACAAACTGTTTAGCTGGTAGCAACACATTTACAAAAGCCTTGATTTCATGAAAAGAAAAACGTAATGTGTATGCAAATATATACTTATACAGACATATTGTAGGGATAGAGCTAGTTGTATATAAATGTGGCTTTCAAGCAGAATGAACATGAACAGCTCCAACTAAAATACGTGTATAATGCTTCATATTCCTATCCTACATGTATCAGAGCGAAAACTATGCATTGATTCCAGCCAAAGATCAAATCGTAGAAAATTGTACGCAGATATTAACTCACTAGATAATCAGAAAGGCTATCTTTGTTATGACGTTTTGGCGATTTCATGAATTTACATGCTTTTGATTATGTAAGAATATGAAAATGAAGAACTAATAGCAACTGAATGCAAGAATATAGTTTTCCTACAAAAATAACGTTCATCATTTCAATAATGACATGTAATTACCGAAGTGGTAACAAATTTTTCAAGTGCATTTGCACTACTGAAAAGTAATAAACAATAGCAAGGCAACACGTTATGCATAAACCCAGCTTAGTTTAGGGACAAAAACATTTATCACAAGTGAAATCAACGTTACCCAAACTCGCATTACATTCTCTATGCTTTCGTACTTCTTTTTTGGATTGAGTAAGCTTGTTTACGTTATGACTACTTGTTACACTATTGTGACATCTTGAGTTTGGATTGGTAACACTAACAACAAAGATAATCATTAATAATGATTGGTTAACAAACAAGCTCTTGTCTGGTATGAATATGATTGCACAGTATAAATCTGAAGAATCATCTTCCAGAAATGAAAAAATGAACATACTATGTAGGAATTTTGCATTTGAAATTAGAAATACCAAACTATACATTAATCATGATGTTTGTGTACGTTTTCATTGAAGAGAAAGGTTGGAATGGAAGCCGTTGCATAAACCAAAAAATAATCTGCGCAATGATGGAAATTTTTTAATTATGTGTGCACCGTGAAATGAAACCCAGGTCCTTAACTTGATTTATATAGAGGTACATATGTGAAAGGAAAACGTAGAGAAAGCAATAACTTGTAGGTTGTCTTACCTAATTTGTGTGCCTGATGCTGAAAGATTGGAGATTTCCTCCGTCCAAATCATCTTCCTCAAGATATATATCCTTGATATGGTCCTAGCAAGGTCGCTATGAGACAAGCCAGTCTATTCCTAGGAATAAACAAAGAACTGAAAATCAGTAAATCGGATAAGGCTGGTAGAGTGCAAATGGAACTCATTAGCTGATGACTCACTTCAGGAAAAAATATATGCTGATATGTAAAATATAGTATAGCCTACGTTAGGGTATGCCCAGCAATATTTCATACAGGAAATTAAAGTACAAAAGAGGTTGCAACGAGAGTATTACGTGTTAAAGCAATGCATTGCTCAACGATTTCACCAAGGTTTGGAGTAGGAGAATCCAAAGAGATTACATGGAGACACACATAAGGTTGTATTGACAACTCTTTGGGAGAATCATTGATAGGGAAGAGGGCATGATACACACATTTTCTTACATATATACTACACAGTTCCTTGCAAGTGCAAGTTACTTACAAATCGGATTATGGGTTGAAGCAATACTAATACACTTACTCGCAAAAGGAGAGCAAGACCAAAATCAAGAAATGAAGCTGTGCCTAAAATTCACAAGCTCCTATGCAGCTTACAAAAAGAACATGTAAGTGCATGCAACTACATTACCATTACATCATAAATACAAATCCAGAAATGTAAGAGCGAAAGATGAAAGAGAGAATATAAACGTAACGACTTTTCAACCACTATTTATGTATGCAACTGAAAACGAACCCTATGGTGAATTATTTTCATGAATACCTAAAACCCAACCTATTAAAATATGGTACAGAATTTGCAACTATGCTAATGCGCTACTAAAGCGCAAAAACAAAACGGTTTTAATATTTCATAAAAAAAAATAACAATTACCTGCATCTTGGTGTTTTCACGTACTTCTTTTTGGTATTCCAACACTGCCTGATTTAACTCCACGATAGCCACACACAGCAAATTCTGAAGGAGGAATTTATGTAACCTACAAGAATAAAATCAAAAATCAAAAGTGGAAATTAGTTTTTTTGAGTGCGAGGGACAAAGTACATTCCACACACAGAATGATTGAATGTTACGAAACAATCATCAGATCATTATTATATGAATTCTTGATTTTCCTGTATATTATGACTACAAAAAGTCACGCAAAGTAATCGTAAACACTTCAGAGAGAATCCTAAAAATTAATACAATTATCAAAAAGTTTTAACTTGCCTTTGTACTTCTAACTAACTTAACATGTAATTTTCACTTTGAGCACAGAATTATTTGGTGTTTTTACTGAAGCACAGACACAAAAATTTATACTTTTGCTTTAATGTTTCTGTTTTTATAATAAATATTTTTTTACAACGGTTGCTCAAAAAATTTCAAAATGTATAACGGCCGGAGCGGCAGGGAAGGACAGTCTTTTCCCTATGCCGCTCCGATGAAGAATGGAAAAAATCCAGTGGGTATGGCTATACTAACGGACTCCTTGTTGCTAGGTTCAGTCTTGTCCTTCTCATTTTGTGTCTTCTCTTCTGCATCTCGAAAAAAGAAGCTTACCTAGCTGCATGCAGCAAATAGTTTAACGTGCAGGGTGTTCAGAATAGAATATAAAAGAACGTTGGGCTTCAGTACAGTTTTCCACAACCCTGAACGTTATCCTCCCGTCTTCTTCTGTCCTCTTTCCGTAAACGGATACATGAGGGAAAGAGATGACGAGAGAGCGTACGTGACTAAGCAAATCAAATGCATGTCCTGTAGTAAGAGTAAGTAGCTAGCTCATCTCATTAGTCATCATCATCATGTTGCTGTTGTTGTGCTGGAAGAGCCCAACGTAGTGTGATGTAATGGTTTGTTGTGTGTTAGAATGATCCGCGTAGGTAAATTTTGGTGATGGAGAAGGAGAACAGGATAGAACGTGTCTCTGAAAAAGTGATGCGAATGTGTGTAATGCTTTATGAAAACGATGAATCAACCCTTTTGGTTTGCTTGTACTCTCTGTGGTGCAGATCAGGAGAGCAGTACTAGTACAAGATATGTAGTACATCTTACATCTCACTCAAAAGTTTTTCACGATTGAGCACAGTAGAGGTGAACTCTCTCAATGAAGGCGATATAAAATAATATTTCTTACATACATATATATCTATAAGTATACGCATATTTATGAAATCATCCACATCACATTATAACTTGTGAAAATGGGATGATGATCTGGCAACGTGGCTTAAACTCCTCCTTATCCTTTTGTCGCATTATTTAGTCAACCTTCAACGTCAATGGTATTGAAGCATTTAGTCAAGTCTTTGTCTCTTGTGGATTTGTGTATGTACATCTTGCATCAACAAAGAGGTGGCATTTTAATTGGTTATTGCATGTTGAATATTTATATGAAAACTACAGTACTCAGCGTCGTAAAATTTCAATATCCTGACAGAATTGTTTGTGTAAAATATGTGTCTGTCTGTGTCAACAGCAGATTTGTGTATAATTATGAATAAAATTTTGATAGGGTTAACTCCAGTGTCGAAAAATATGCTTCAAAATAATTGTAAAATTCTTAAGATCATTGTTTAGGTTTCTCTGGCTGTCAAATAACTTTCAAATTGACTAAAACCTTTCTTTATTCGTTAAGTATTCTAGAGGCTTGACAGATATTCTGAAGAACTAAATTTGTGGTTTAAAATTAGAGAAATACTTACGGCTTCATGCAATCCTACCACATACAAGTTTTTCATTCGATACTTATACAACATATTCCAGCGCCGAAATATGGGAAATGGCTTTAAAACTACATCTTGCTGCACACAGATAAAATTTGAACCTTAGTACTGCATCTCACAGCACTGAACATTATGTATTATCCAAGGTAATATTCTTTCGCGGAAAGGATGCATAATCATCCATTTTCACTTTTCCGTTACTTTTTTGTGAAAAAAACAAGCACAATTATTGGTCTTCAGAATTATGCTTGATACAAAGAACTCACGAAAGCATGATTTTCCTAGCTGAGTGAGTAGGTTGGTGTATTGGTTCTCGAACCTCCGAGTCGCACCAGCTCAGGAAGTTCAAGACCGGAAGGCTGGAAACGTTATTCTTCGACAGAATCAGGCAGTTGGAAATCAGGGACTTGTCAATTACTCCGATACGAAGGAAGAAGGAAACCACGAAGCTGGAGGTGATGCTCAGATGCAGGCCCAACGCTTTGATGAAAAACTTGAGGATCCTAAATCAGGTGATAAGAAGCAGGTGATGCTGGGATGTCTTGGATACTGGGAAAGTGTGGTGCAACAGGGTAAAATCTACGGGAGAAAGCGAGAAGAAAGAAAAGCTAAGGAAGCCTTGCAGCTAAAACAATGGAGAGATCGAGTGACAAAAAGGGGAGAAGATGCAAAGCGGGAGGAAGACGAAGCGAAAAAGTTCCGCGAGGAGAAAGAACGATGGGATTTGGAACAATACTTAAAACTGAAAACACTGCGCTTAGTTGTGAAACAATGTGATCGAGTGGAAGAGGTGGACGAAAGCAATCTACTTGAGAAGATCATTGATAACGTCAAAGCTGAACAGTTGGTTCTGTTCGAAAAACTTGCACCACGGCTCGGACTCACGGTACCGGAAGCCATTGAAACACTCAAGATCCTAGTCAATGAAGGAAGAATCCGTGGTATAATGGATAACCGTGGGAAATTCATGTATATAAAAGATGAAGATTTTGAACGACTTCGAAACTTTATTGGAAAGGACCGAGTTCAAATCTCTCGCCTTGTTGATCACTTCTCGTTTCCCCTTATGTACCAGTTTTCAGATATTGCAGAAACCATCACGTAAAAACAAGAAGTACTTCTGTAACTTGTTATGTACCTTTAGGTATATATTGAAAAGACTCAGGACATCGTCTGTCTGTCTGTATGTACGATAACTCAAAAACGATTTCACTTTTTTAAATTCTGTTTTCACTAATCACTATATTAGGTCAAAACTAAGGTCAAATTCGAGGATGGGTCAAATCGGTTCAGGGGAACTACTAGGTCAAAGGTCAGGTCAATGTTTTTGAATAGCAAGGTATAGGTTGTGATACATTTAAATGAAGGTACTGGTGAGACTAGATCAGTGATACTATTTTTGAAAGTTTTTGATAACCTCAACGTGACCTATGACCACGATAAGGTCAAATATTTTTTGTAATAGCTACATCAAAATGAAGCTACTGGAGAGAACATTTCATTAATGGGGCTCCCAAATTCTTAGGTAACCCCAGTGTGACCTTTGACCTTATTAAAATAAAATAAATTCTAGAGGTGGGCATCACTCAGAAGTGGAGGGGGAATTGGGGAATTTTAAGGTACATCATTACATCTGGATCTGTCGGGTTTATTGTTATTTTTCATTAATATTAATTTGCTTATTTGGCTTGAAAACTAAACAATATTCAACATTATACCACAAAATACATTGACGACATTTTATAAAACATTGTACATGTTCATATTTTCTTTTAAAAAGTACAGATATACCACGGGACATTTTCTGTAATATGAGTTCTATGTTATCTATACATAAGACACGTTAGGACTATAATTAATTAACTTGAGCTAGCACCTTGGATCTAGTCACATCCCATGTAAAATGGTCTACTTAAGTGAATAAATCAGCGGTTCCTAACAATCAACCTAATACATCTTCAATCACTAAGATAATTGTCATCAAGCCTTCCTTCATATTCCCTATAAAATTCCTGCAAAAATTTGCCCCCATTGGATAAAAGCTTCCGAAAGAGAATGCAAACGGGGCCACTGCTAATGCCTGCCGCTTCTCAACCTTTCTCTCAAGCGATTTCATTTCCAAATATTTTCTACTCATTTCATTTCGCTTTATCTTCGGCAAGGATATCAACGCCTCTCCTAATCCAACTAGTAGTGGAAGAGCAATCGAAATACCAAAACAGACAATTATTAGAAAACATACGAACATTGCATAGAGAAAAGGATTAAGTCGTCCATATCCCCGAATGCATATACAAGCGCACTGGATAAATATACAGTATCCAAAAATTACAAGAACAAAGAAAATTTGTGTGGTTGTACGTTGTGCAGAGTTACATATCAATCTTAGCTGACTATAAAATATAAAAAAGTGATTTGAGTTATGAACTCGATAGGAAAGTGTGGACACAAGTTTCCTCACCCGGCTAAGACCTTCAAGTATGCACAAGGCGATTGGTATCATCATTCGACAATTTTCAAGTAAAGCCGTGGTCAAAGTTATTGCACGACAAGTGAAGAGAAGAATTACCACTGACACTGGCACCTTTTGAGGATGAGCCGGTCCAAAAATATCTTCAAACATCCAGTAAATTGAGTCAGAATGGGAAAAGTAGAAGACAGCTGTCATCGGCAATACGAATGCGTGCATTGGTTGAAACGCCCAAAACAAAATGTCCAAATAATCTTTTCTGTTTGGCTCCAGGGCAGCTCGGTCATATTCTGAAATCACGAAAAATAATAATAAATTGATTCTCACATTACGATAAGCATATAAATTGAAAGGCTTACTTGATAGAACTTCATTCTCAAGTCTGAAGTACTCGTTCAAGATGTTCAACTTTTTTGTTCGCCTTGATTTCCATAAAAAATGACCCGTAAGAACTGCGGAAAAGTGTACATATACTCCCGATACAAATACGAGAATTTGAAATGCGCCAAGTCCATCCCGTTTCCATTTCAACAAAAAGATCGTGAGTAAATCGTATATGTTAATCATCACAAGTAGAATAATGTTCACCATTCCGAAGTACCAGGGGAACCACTTTTTATCAGAGAGCATGTAGATCTTTAACCCTTCCATGTCACAACGGATTGGAACTTCGTACCAAAACCAGTAAAAATACTTGGCGGTATTTAACGCTTTCAGCTTCGTGTTTGACAACATCATGAATATTTACCTAAACTTGTTGACTACTTGCCACTGTAATACCGACTACCTCATCGGAAACAAAACTAAAGCTTAAGTGACGGGGGAGATTGTATAACCAGCTTACTTTAATGGTGGGACGCTTGTGTGCTGCCCTTGTCCCAATTATTTTCAAAGAAACGTTCTTAGAAAAAACTTCAAACAGTTGGAACAAACAAGGTTGGTTTTTGATTCAAAATAGCAGTTACCTTTCGTATCCCTATAACTTTTCATCTAAAACAAGAATACCAAATGACCTTCAGGTACGAATAATAATACGACTGTTCCCATCATTCGACAAGTTTCAAGGAAAGGAATGAATATTATGATAACATGATAACCAAAAAGGGGGATCGCCTATGTAATTGGAACTTTTTGAGGGTTAAGTTCAATGTTCCTAAGTTCAGTTGAACCAGCTAAAAATAACTTTGGAGGTTGATTCGGAATTTGTGCAGAATTTTTGATATCATCAGTGGCTTGAGTTTATTTTGTTTGATAACATGTGTACAAATTTATTTCAATAATATTTTATATCATATATTCTTATTATGTTCAGCACACTACCACCACTCATTCAACAAGAACTTCAAATTATACTGATCATGTGAAATGAGTGTGGCATTTTGCGTCATAACTGTACAAAAACTTGTATAAATGCAAGGGTGGGTTGATTATCTAATTTATTTTTGAAGAAAATCATATTATCCAATTAAAAAATGGTCAAAAGGTCAACCGAGGTCCTTTGAGTAACCAAAAGCCGACGTTGGACGTCGAGGAGATGCAAACTCTTTCATGGAAGCTTTATTTACACAATCTTACGAAATTACCACAAGCTATTCAGCTGGTAAAGTTCACACACTTCTTGAGTACTTGTAAAATGACGCACATGAATAAATAATAACGCTTCTTTTCTATCGGCGGTATCATGTATTTTATTAAACCAACTTTTTCAACTTTAACCTCCAGTCGGCATTCTCAATACAAGTCTGCAATCGAGTCAAAAATCACAAAGTAAAAAAATCATTCGGTTAAGTGATTCATATTATATTTTAGTTGTGAATTTGAAAGGAAAGAATTGGGTTGTCCATCCTTTCGGACAGATTTCATAGCCACATATATTTTGAAACCTTTGTTTTTTGAAATTTTAATTATCAAACACGAAAAAAATGTTAGCAAGCCGTAGCAAAACAAAGGGGCTGCTCAATATTTTAGCCCAACTTTTTACTTTATTTGGATTCGTCTTGTGTAATAGTTGTCAAACCCCAGATGATTGGCTCTCTGGAGACATCGCAATTCAACATACGGCTGGAGGCAGGGTTGGATAAAAACATGGAGAAAAGCTTTTCTCCATATTTCCATGAAAAAAATAATAAAAACATGGAAAAAACATGGAAATACTTGTATACATGGAAAAACTCCGTTCGCATGTTTTAGACACTCTATAATGGATATAATACTTTTAAAATGCACATTTATACTCGGAGTAGCAAGACTGAACTCCTTTTCAGTGATTTTTAAGATACTCCATCATAACTTTTAGCAGTTTCCAATCGAATTTATTTTCAAAGATAGGGTGATTAAATTATACTAACGATAACTATAAGTTTCAGCGAGTATTGACGCAGTATTATGTATATTCTCAACTATAGAAAATATGAAAGAACACAACGCTCGACAAAATAAGTGAAGTCGTATCTCACCAGAGTGTTATTTCTGAGTTTTTGATTAGTCCAGCAGCATTTATCCATTTTTCCATGTAAAAACATTTATCCATGGAGAAAAGAATTTTCTTTTCTCCATGTAAATACATGTTTTCTCCATGTTGTTTTTCCATAATATGTTTTTACATGTTCCTACCCTGGCTGGAGGTGATCTAGACTCCACGTGTCTAAACCCTGGTCGTCCCCATGTTTTACTTTGGCCAAATGGTGTGGTAAAATACAAACTCCATCCGAGTCTCACGTTGGATGACACAGCCGAGGTTAAGGAGGCTTTTGAAGAGTATCACCAAAAGACCTGCATCAGGTTTGTTCCTTGGCAGCAAGGAGACGACGACTTTGTTAGCATCGAGGTGGATAACACTATCTGTGGCTTTGCAAATGTTTGTCGAATAGGAGGGCCACAAGTAGCAAAGTTCGGAGGTGCCTGCCGGAACAAAGCCACAATGACACATCAACTTGGACACACACTTTGTTTGGGCCACGAACATCAGCGAATGGATCGGGATTTGTATTCAAATTTTTCAAGTTGTAACACAAGTCCAAGAAAAATCGAGTCACTTCGTCGACCTACAAAAATATACGACTATCGCAGTATCATGCATTCCCGTTGTAAATCTTGCGATGGGGGCTGGCCGACTAATTATAACGTGGACATATGCAGAGCCAACTTTACCACAGGATTGAGTGTTTTTGATGTTGATAACATAAACTTTTTGTACAACTGCCAAGGTAGAACCAACTAAAGTATATTTCCAACCAATCGTAATATTTATTTCTAATTGTAACTAAACCTTTGGCAACTGACGTCATACATAAGTATAGTTTTGTTATTTTTAGGATGCAAGCGCCATCGTTGGGTGGCCGCAACTTCCCTATCTTATCAAGATTATGCAAACATGCCTACTTTTGGATACAAGACCGGGGATGGTAAACTAATGCATGTTTGTCGTGTCTTTCTCGTAGCCGAGGTCGACTCAGGAATGTATAATCACATGTCCAAATCTTGCAAAGTTCCCTGGGGAACCGAGCTTTTGGAAATAAATGAAAATGTAGAAGTTCTCACTATCCCTGGGGGTTTATTGGATGGGGACTGCACGGCGTACAAGCTAGAGGATTATAACAACGCTATGATGACGAATTTAGTCACCGTTGGTGAATCTTTTAACATACATCATTGGAAAAATACTGTACATCTTGCGTATTCAGATTTGAATGGGACGGACGGGAATAGTCAGAAGGGGGTTGGAAAGGCCTGGGCCCGTGGTACTGGAGCCACCAAAGGGTTCGACGAAGCAGAGATTATAGGTCCCTCTGCTGGGTTGGTGGTATCAAAATATCAAGTGCTGACTTGTCAAATTGACGCTAGTTGTATGTTACAAAAGATATTTCATGACTTTCGAAACAAATATAAATAGCTTTGCTATGGAAAGCATTCACACATCATACAACTACATACAAATTGTTGAGTACTTCCCGTTTGCAATCCTGTTTCCATTTATTTTTTAGGAATTTTGATTATTATGTTCCTTTAGGTACATATTGAAAGACTTGGGACATCGTCCGACGTCTGTCTGTCATCACGATAACTCAAAAACGATTTAGCTTTTCAAAATTTTGTTTTCACTAATTGATATCTTATTTCAAAAGAACAAATTTCAAATAAACGCATTCAAAATACAATGACAAGAAACTTCATCTTTTATTTGGAAACTCGTGTTTTATATTATGCTGAAGGTGGATGTCCAACAGTTTGTGATTTTATCTGGTTTTAAAACTGGTTGTATATTAGAATATGCTGGTTGGATTTTTGGGACTAGGTGGCGTCAGTAAAGCATTCGTTTGAAAAAACACCAAGACATAAATGAAACGGGATAAAAGTTTGCATGCCATACTCAACAGCCAAAAATAATGCTCATTAAGGGCTACCGATTTGTGTGATTTGACCATCGGATTCTCCAGCCTTTTTTATTCATCTGTTGATTGTATTCTCTTCGAAATCCTCTTTAGTGAAAAACAGCCATGTCTTCTTTTTTCACATTTAAACCCTTTTTTGGACGTCCGTGCGACACGGGCGGCGAGCTCCACACTTTTCAATTATTTAAAGTTCACCCGAACCATTTTCGAAACTTTAAACCTCCACATTTTGTTCACAATGAAAAGTTCTATCGAATACAAATATTAGCAGCTTCAATGTGCACACCGGGTGATCAGCATACACAAAGGAAAGTCCATCCACACTCAAATCAGCGGTTCTCTACATGAAAAAAACGAAGTTAATAAAAGCGTTTATGTTGTTTATCGTGATCTGCGTTTTCCCGTGACGAAAGCAAGTCAGAATGAACTTGTTTTCACATTGCATTGTTTTACAGTGTATCATGCTAAATTTTAGGGCAAACATTACTTAAATGGACTAAATAATAGTAACAAAAAGATACCATTCGGGGTGAAGCATTAGAACAGATCTTTAGAGCGAATTCTCGTGTGACGGCTGGCCAAAAATTTTCAACACAAGATTTTCTTCTTGTGTCTGACTCGGTATTTCCGTCACTATCCAGAAATTTTGTACTACAAACTATAATTCAGCGTTTTCCAAATGTGCCACTCAGAATTCCGACAACAATTCTATCCGCCTTGGACAAAAGTTTTAGTAATGATATTTTGAAAAAAATATTTATTTCTGAAAACTTAAGTGCAACACTTTTAATTTTTGTTCCCCCCCCCCCCCCCCAAAATGAATTTTGTTAGCATTGGCTGTTTTAATTGTGACGAACGATTCATAAGAAACTGGGACACAATTGGGACAGAATTTCCTGTAGTTTTTAAACAAATTCCAAAGGATTCATTGCAGTCATTTGAGACGATAACAGGTCTTTGGAAACAGCTTCATTCTAAATTGAATATGGATGCAAATAAAGGGATATCAAAATGTATTTCCATTTCTCAATCCATTGAGTTGGACCTCAATTTAAATACGAAGCTTGTGATACGTATGACAGCTATTTTGATTACGTAAACTGCACCAACTTCATTCAATGCACTAAATTTTACATCAACGGGATGCCATTAAGAAGAAGTTCGGTGAAATTGAACGGATTTAAGTTTCATTACAACGCAAAAATATTTCCAAATGGAATGGAACAAATTGATTATTTACTTCAAATGGTTTTTTCAAAAAATCAAATGTTTGATGCAAATTTTGCAGCATTTTAACACCATTTACATTACAAGTTTGGCTGTTTATCCTGATCGCTATACTTTTCAGCTCAATTTGGTTCGTTTTAATCGACCATCAAAATATTTTCCGAGCATTGTTCCACCTGTTTTCAATATTAGTCAGTCAAGACGAAGGGAACAAAGACAATAAAGGGATTGGAAGAAGCCTCATTACTATCATATGGGTGTTTTCATCCTTACTTTTAAGGGAAACGTATAATTCCTCATTATATTCATTTATGACTTCAGCCCATCCACCTCAAAACTTTCCTAAAAACATGAGAGAATTGCTAAATCGGAAAGATTTTCATTTGGTTTTGCCAATGTCTTTTCATGATGAGATTACATTTGGATTTTTCTCGGAAGAAGAATTACCACCTTCAATAGCGTCATTCTACTTAAAAATTCTTACTACAGCTTATTTTATGCCTCGTCGAGTCAACAAAGAAGCACTTGAAAACGTATCAAACGGGAAAGTTACACAGATGTGGCGCTATCCCAACAAACATTATGCAAATTATGTGGATTGGATTAACTCGGTAACTGGGTTGCAAAAAGAAAATCTGTTGTCCAAAAAGTTCGCGGTTCTCTGTGAAGGAAAATGTTGAACGAAGGATAATGTAGTTTTACGTGGGAACAAGGGAATAAATCTAATTAAACCAAAGCAAACCCCTTTCTTCAGCTTAGCAGAGTTTTGGTCGCTTGGACCTCCAAATTTTGCGTCATTCACCTTCTCTAAATTTTTGGGTTCATTTGTTGAGTCGGGGTTGTATGAGAATTCCATCACTTGGTACAGATTATTAGAGCAGGTCAGGCAGATTAGAGCCTCAAGTAATTTTAAACAGGAAGGAATTGGCAAAAATAGAAGCTTATTCAGTCACGTACTTTTGGAAAGTAGAAACAAACTATTACACTTGCAGGACAACAATGAAAAGTCTACTAAAGTTACTGCTTTAGCAGGAACATTAATTTTAACAGGACATTTGTTGGGTGTTTCCTGGATCTTATTAATTTTTGAGTGTTGGTTCTCAAGTAACTTTAAATCTATTAATTCTCCATAATAAAATTTTCATGTGAAAAATAAAGAAAGTTCAAGTGGGAAACCGATGTCCGTGCATGGAAATTGTGTAGGTGCACGTCTGAAGGCGTGATTTCTAATTTGAGAATTTTGAGCATTTTAACTCACAAAATTGTAAACAAAATATATTTCCTACCGACAAAAAATGTTAAACTAAGTAATATTCACTGATTTATGCTGTAAAACTAACAAGAAAACCGTTAAATAATTTTTGTTTTTTGATGCATTAAAAAAATATGGGTGCAAATACGGACTCCGGGTTTTTCTAATGGACGGAGTGGGGCAAGCTGTGAGATTAATATTATTGTAAATACTAAATACTGAGCAAATTGGATTTGGTACTGCCAAAAAAACCATAATATGTTAGGAATGGGGATAAAATAGTTGGGCAAGTTAGTAACGGGTGTATCAATGTACCCCAAGATTTTCAAGCATTTGCTAAACTTAAACGTTTACTTATTGTCATGCAAATGCACAGTATGTTATTCTATCGGAGGCCAATTGATAATTTATTTCCTAAGGTGAAGGTGATGGCTAAAATAATGTATGTACAAAGGATGGAATGGTTGGTTTGGTTTTGTAGCACTCAGCAGCTTTTGCTAATAATGCCCCTACTTGCTCCTCCGCTACTATTATGGTCATTGTATATTTTATGAAATAGTGTGCTTTGATGAAAAAGAAATTGCTTGGCTATAGTGAAACTTGTGTTGAGTACGCTGCACATGTTATTATTATTACCTACGTTTTGAGTCTTCACAATGTTTGCATCAACAAAAATCTTTGTATTTGATGGAACTTAACTTCATCCAAGACACAAGTTCGTCATCATTTGCTGCTGCATCTCCACATCTCTCTTTCTCTCCCATCTTTCTGCCTATTTATGTCTGCATTTTTATCAAAATCGCATCCAATTCATCCAGTCTTCACCCTCACAGAATGAAAATCAGCATTAACATCATATCAGCAACATCGGTGACCACAACATTACGACCATCAACCATCAAAACAGGCAAATATTATAATGCAATGCAACGTAGGGACTTTAAAGTGACGAACTTTATGACTCAGATTTTCATACAAAATACAGCACCAATAGTGGATTGGATTGGAGACCAAAGAAAAAAACAAGTGGGGAGCACGTACTTCATAGCATTTTTTCTATTATGGTCATTCATCAGCTTCATATAGCAGAGTTTTGTGACTTTTTTCTCCTTCGCTTCTTCCCTTTTACTCACTAATATATTTTGAGCTCCTACCAAAACCAAACCTTTGTGAGCTGCAGGCGGAAGCAATACTTGTTGCTTGCACGGTTGTATTTATATTGCTGTTAACATTCCCTCGCCCCCGACCACTTATAATCCCAAGCTCGGCATTCTTTTTGTGGATTTTCATGTGCTTGTTGGACTTGACACGGATTCGACGACCGCAAATTGGACAGCGATGAGGTTTCACTCCTGTATGAAGTGTACCGTGCTCCTAAAATGGGTAAAAAAATAAGTAGAAAAGTTATACACGAATGCGAGTGCTAAATATGAGAATTTTAAAATGAAAATGTAGAGTTACCTCAAGTGACTTCTTCTTAAAAGCTTTTCCGCAAACACCACAAATGAAGTCTCTGGCAGCTTGGTGGACCACTTTATGGCTCTTGAGCGCAGAGTATGTGTAGCATAGCTGGGCAGGCCCCCGGTGGCCGGTGTCCTTGGCCACCGGCCACCGACCTATCATTGGGACACCAGGCCCCCAGGACACCGGCCACCGATCAATCTTTGGGACACCAGGCCCCAGGACACCGGCCACCGACCTATCATTGGGACACCAGGCCCCCAGGACACCGGCCACCGACTTATCATTGGGACACCAGGCCCCCAGGACACCGGCCACCGACCAATCATTGGGACACCAGGCTACCGGGACACCGGCCACCGATCAATCTTTGGGACACCAGGCCACCGGCCACCGAGTCGTTATAATTTTAAATTTGTAATTACCCTATTATCCCGTTATAATTTAATTAGTAGTAGTAGTAATGATAATTTATTGACCATATTCAGCCATCATACACGGTCATTCAGGTTTTACAATTTTCCATGATTCCGTTATAATTTAATTAAATCCGCAATCACCCTATTATACCCGTTATAATTTAATTAAATTCGAAATTACCCTATTATACCCGTTATAATTTAATTAATCCGCAATTCCTCAATTAAACTCATTATGATTTAATTAAACCCGCTATTGTTCAAATAAACCAGTTATAATTTAATTAAACCCGTTTTATCCAATTAAACCCGTTATCCCCCACTTTAACCCATTATACTTCAATTAAACGCGTTATTATCCAATTAAACCCGTTATCATCCAATTTGACCCTTTAGATTTTAATCAACCTGTTATGACCCAATAGCCAATTTTAACCCGGACTCAGGGGTTTTTAACTATTTCTGATAATCTGATCTGATGGACACCGACTCATGAATGGGACACCAGGCCCCCAGGACACCGGCCACCGATCAATCTTTGGGACACCAGGCCCCCAGGACACCGGCCACCGACCAATCATTGGGACACCAGGCCCCCAGGACACCGGCCACCGATCAATCTTTGGGACACCAGGCCCCCAGTACACCGGCCACCGACCAATCATTGGGACACAAGGCCCCCAGGACACCGGCCACCGATCAATCTTTGGGACACCAGTCCACCGGGACACCGGCCACCGACTCATGAATGGGACACCAGGCTACCAGGACACCGGCCACCGGGTGGCCACCTGGTGGCCGGTGCACCAAATTTGGGACACCAAGGTTGGGGGCCTGCCCAGCTATGATGTGTAGTACTCCTTCTGACATACTTCACATTTGTAATCACGTCTTCCTTCATGTTTTCTCACGTGTCCTCGGAAAGAGCTCGCACTCTTGAACGCCTCTCCACAGATGTTGCGCACATGCTTTTTTTAGATTAAAATGGACAGCCTCTCGGTGCGACAGCAGCCAACCTTTCAGTTTGAATGATGCATCACAATGGTCACACTTCCATGGACGGTCCTCGTTGTTACTTGTCCTTGTCGCCACATGAGATTCGGCGCTCCTTTGCTGAGAATGCCTGAAAATCATTGATAACCCCCAATTTTGTAAATTCACTAAACTTGTTCAAAAGCAATAGATTTTTTATTTGGGTGATCTGATCAAAAACAAAAAAAATCACCTATTTTTATGCACAAAGCGTCTGTGTTGACCGAGAGCCCTTTTTGTTGGAAACCTTTTCCCGCACTCGTCACATCTTAAAAATATACCGAAAATGTTTAAAAATGGGCGCTGGTCATTTAGTAAGACGCCTTCAATTTACTCAGAATCTGGGTGAATGTGTTTAACTTACTTATTGAAATAAAAGTGAGAAATCCAGTGAGGAAAATACTCCTCCGCCGACGACCCATTAACGTCTTTGTCAGGAAAGTGGATGCCACAAATGTAACAAGGGAAAAGGATGGAATCTTGAGGGTGTTGAGTTTTCATGTGATTCACAAATCCCTTCTTCCCATTTTTGCCAAGTCGTTGGCATTTGTTACAGTAGATATGTGAGAGTTTTTCCCGACAAGTGAAATATTTCTCCAGCTTCCGTGCCCTCTCTGACTTGAAGAAATTGAAGGGAAAGAGTTTATCACAGAGAAAGTCCCAGTCTTTTTGTGTAATATGACGGTGAACTAGATGAGAATGAGTAGCAGACAAGTACACTTCCTTCACTATAATTTGGGGCAATAAAAAACGTTTCAAAATGGGTGGAAGCAACCGTCAAACATTTTATTTGTCATCATGTTATTGTTAACTACCTTTGGCTATCTTTGTAAAATATCTATACATTCGCGTTTCAAAAGGCTCGCAGTTGAGCAGGCTGTCATCAATTGCAGAACCAGTCACTCTGGAAGCTTCGTGTCGCTTTACAATGGCACAGTTAAAAACATGCCACCTTTGCAATGCGTCTAGACAGGTAGGACAAATGCCCACATCCCCATCACTTGGTTTACATTTAGCCTGTAAAGTTCAAAATGAAAAAGAAATCATCCCCAATTATTATTCACACAAATCTTAATTTTTCCTTTCACCAAATGAAGCCCTGTAAAAAATTGTTTTATCTTACGGAAATGTTGAGATGAGCAATGAGAACGTCCATATGCTGAAGCAACTGCTTATTACCATCATATATATCTTACGTAAACCGTCTCCTTCTGAGGCAAACAATACATTTACGAATTGGCGTACTAGCATCATCATCATCACTTTTGGAAATTACATCCTCAGGAAGGAGAAAGTAACTTCCGGTCGAGCCCTGAATCTGTGGATCTTGGGAGTGAGCTGAACTAGAGTAAACTTACTGTTTCACAGCGTGGTCAGCAACACCGGCTTTGGGGAAGGAATATTTAATTCCACAGCAGCAGTCTCATCAACCATTTCCTGTTGTTGAACTTCCTCCATATCGATTTCCTCTGCTGACTGGAGAACCATTACTTGTTCCATGCCTCCATGGTTGTCACCCGTTGTTGTTGTTGCGGAAGAGGGAACTAGAAATATTGTTGGTTCGCCGTCGCCCTCATCTCCAGGCCCTCCTCTGCCTCCAGTTGTTGTCACTACGAGCCCTTCAACTATATGTGAACTGCCCCCTGGAGACTGCAGCTGGATGCTGTGTATTGCTCCCTGTCGTTCCCCTGTGTAGGGATCTCAATGTCTAGTTGACCATTCATTGCTGAAGCAACCACCACATCATCCGCTGACGCAACAACAGCTAAATGCTCAATCTGAACGGCTTTCATATTTTATTAACCGGCACCCTTTAAAAAAGGGGGTAGGTTCTTATTTTCACAAATGGTGTCTGTCTGTCTGTCCGTCTGTCTCTCTGTCTGTTTGTGAACACGATAACGGCCACACGGTTGAAGAATTTCAAAAATTCTTTTTGGTAAACGATACCTTAGCTCAAGACCTTCCCTGGGAAGTGAGATGGGGCTTATCGGTTATCGATAACCTGGTCAAAGATAAGATCAAATATTTCTAAATAGCAAAGTATAAAGTGTGATACATCAAAATGGTTCTACTTGCTGAGATGAATTCAGTCATGGTATTTTAAAAATTCTCCGATGACCCCAGCGTGACCTACGAACGTTTAAATGTCGAAATTTCTTAATTTTCGAGATAGCAGGAGAATCATTCAAAATTTTCAAATTCTTTCTTCTCCACTCAACAATATGAGGAAATGCCTTAAAATAATTTGATAAATATGTGAAATTGGTTATCGAAAACCAGGTCAAAGGTCAAGGTCAAATATCTCCAAATAGCAAAGTATAGAGTGACAATAGCAGTTAAAAGTTTTACAATGACCTCAGCATGACCTAATGTCTTAATGATCGAATTAATTAAAGGTCGAAATGTCTTAATTTTAAATCAATCAAAATTTTCAAAATTAAGTTCAAATGCATAAGGGTGTCGGTTCTTTATGCCTGTTGTCGGGTTTATTTAAACATAAAACTCTAGCCTACCTTTTCTCTGGATAAATAACAATTGTTATTACAAACTAACTAATCACATCAATTTCTTTCCTGTAAAATGGACTAGAAGAGTAAATACACATTAAAGTTTACGAATCTGAGCTAAAAATCCTAAACGTTATCTTATTTATTGTCTCTCTCTCTCTTTATTCTGTTTACACGGTCAGTTGCAGTTAATATTACATCAGTCTGTCCGAACAATAACAATTATTTTCGCTAAACATAAGCCAGGCAGGAGATATAACACTAAGATATAGCAATTAGCCAACCAGCAGGTTTGTTACCCTTCAACTAAACCATTTAAAGGGTGACGGTTACTTTTAGTTCGTTAAAAAACTTTTGACTGTTGATTTACAAACACTATAATACATGATACATGATTCGCCGACTACACGTGTGATGATGAATATAGAGGTACTAGGTTTTGTTTTTTCTTAGCTCAACCTTTCCACACTCCATTGTAAAAACCGCAGTTCAGTTTAGTGTAGCACAGCACCCCAACTATAGAATGGGAACATGGAATGTTATTTACACCTGCTGCTGCTTGCATGCATACCAAAGTGGTTTTTATGTTTATATCAGCTTGTTAGTATTAATGTATTTTGCCTTCAACTTGAGATGACGCATCATCGCCATGTGCAGCTGCATATGTAGTAGATATTTTAAAAATGTTGAATGTAGGAATTTTACAAGTCCTAGTCGATCTTCGATTGACGCCACCCTGACCTCCTTCTCCAAAAGAATTGGAGGACTTACTATCACTAATTTTACTGCTGCTTGCACCACTGCTTGTAAGTATCTTCTTCACTTTATCTGGGAACAGTGAAAGGAAAGAACAGTACAATCAATAATTATGGATTACAACAGAACTGTGACTTAATTGAGCTGGCAATTTTACCTTGCAAAATCTGCAACCTAATCCTGTAATAACGCTTATCTACCTTGTAAACTTTTTTTCCTTATAAACTCTGCCAGTTCCAAACTTGACCTCCCCACCTTCCAGCTTGATTCCTCTTAGGTTCGAAACCAACTCATTCAGTTCCCTCAGGAGCTTCCACACAATAAAAAGTTGGGTACAACACTTGACACAAAATGGAAACTTATCGAGCTCTTCCTACACCCTCCACAGCGATTGGTTAGGGAGACTGACATGAAACAGTTCATAAAAACACTGAAAAACAGAAGACTTGTCACAATCATCATCAACAGTGACAGTGTCAGCTTGCACTTTGCTCACTTTACTTCCCTCCACTTCAGGAGGGTTATTTTAAGCCTCACAATCTGTTTTGAGAACGTCTCCACAAAGTAAACAATGAAGTGATATCATGGTTATCAACAAATTATAATTTTTATGACAATTGAAGAAATCAAGATCAACTACTGGAAATACGCTTAGTATAAATAATAGAAAAACACCACTTTAAACTGACCGCCAACACGAACCTGGCTTTGTAAAATAAAATGTATGCGTTATTCCCTTGCACCTTTGTTGCTGACGCTTTCTCTGAGTAATATTCATACAAAATGCAAAGTAATAATACACTTGAAACTGCGTAACAAGCAAGATATATGTTAATTTATTCAATAGTTTTCTTAAATGATTGAACATTAGGAATTTACATCAAAGTCGAAATAAAAATAACACTTGCAATGCTGCAAAGATAAATGAAATTGAAATAAGCCCTAGCAGCCGATGAGTTGGCAGCAGCTTCGTCATTAAACCGGTTACAATTATCCGTATAACACATAAATCCAGTCATATTATCCCCTTCTGCTTCCCCTTTAACTACATCAATAAGGGTGGTAAGGGGTACCGATTTCTCCATACATGAGCGAAAAGTAAGCTCCAAATGTGCTAATTTCCCATGAATCATTTGGGTCTCATGAGAAAACAATGCGAAGCATGAGAATTCCGTGTTTGTAAGGTTGGTATTTGCAGTTTGCAGATATTCATCAAATTCTAGTTGGTTCACGGGTGAGTCTGGGGACATTTCTTCACTCAATTCAAACATGGGCTGGTAATGCTTCGTGCAGTCTATGAAGACGAAGGGGTCCGGATTTCCTCCTGGGGCACATGAATGATGCATTGCAAGGTTGAGCGAGTCAGGAAGTAGCCTAGAGTGGTTGACGGTGTGTGAATCCGAATCCGGTTCACCATGAAATGTGGTTTTCTTAAAACCACAGTGGGCGCAATGCAGACCAGCCACTGTCAAGGAATAAGAAAATGATAAACATGATATAAATACATCATAATAATATGTAGTGCAGGGAAGACAACAAAGAAATTTGCGAATTTGTACCTTTAGCTATATCTTCACCTAGTACAACAAGAATTAGTGCTAACAGCATGCTGACTGCTTTCATTTTGGAGCAGGACTTCTTCCACGAGCTTCAATCACCTTAATAATTTAAAGTAAGAAGGTTGTAATCCTTATAGTTAAATCAATTATCCTTTTCTGGCCACGTCAGGATGATAACTGTGCTCGTATCATTCGATTCTAGTCTGCCAATCGCCGGAATGCAGTAATAAATAAATAGTTTCGTAATCAATCCCCAGATCCGACCTATAAAAATTATAAAATTGAGCAATCAAATTATGGGATGACCAACAACATACATGGTCACTTATACGATTACATATGTTTCACTCGAGGGAATAAAATGACTCATGTAAAAAAAACTCGTAAATTTTTGTCATTGCGTAATTTTTATTTTTATGGCACAGTGTGAAAAAACCTTTGTGGTGGCATGTTTCAGGGTCATGAGGTGACGTGGCATAGTCCTTCATCTGACACCAACTGCAAAATCTCCTCCTCCAGTCTTAGTTTTTCTGAGGCATCTCCCTTTTTCATTAGGTGCCTTAGGCCTGACTCATCATAATGAAAAGTTCCCGGTCATAAATCCAACTGCAAACTGTCTCTATGGATTCAATTTTAGTTTTCGGAACCTAATGGCCACTGATGAATTGAAGTGTGGTGCTAAATAACAGCGTACTTTTAATGCCAATAAGGAATGAGATCAATCAAGGTGGGCTCAGGATCAAAGACAGATGTATGGTTTATTAACATTGGAAAAAATAAATGATACAGTTTATTACAACTGCTCAGAATCATATTTAATTAAGTTTCCTTACAATAAGTTATTAAATAATTTAAACGAAAAGAAAAACCCGAATCCAATTAAAATTTTACTTATAGGCCAAGTGGCCCGCACCCGATTTGGAAAAACCTTGATTGTCGTATATGTTTCATTCATCCTTATCACACTTATATCCAGTCAATTTGACGCATTCGCCTTCGTCGTACAACTCCGCAATTTCACTGAGCCATATTTTGTCGTAATTCTCAATTATGCTTGGAACTATAATAATCCAACTCTAGGTTACTTTCAAGTCACAAGCTTCTACAGTTGGTGGGCGATGATGAGAAATTTAAATGCGAGGGTCATGAACAGGCTTACAAAAGAGAGAGTACACGGGGCATTGTAATAGCGATATTCATAAAGCAAAACATGAGACGGAAAAGTCTGGGCCAATTTTGTCTGGCTCGTCATATGGAGGTTTGGCAAAGTAAATATTGGTCCTAGTTTTTCATATATTTTTTTGTCAAAAAACGTTGCGAAGGTCAGCTGCTCATGTTTACACCACATGTACCAATACATAGCGCATGAATCGCAATGCTAGAAAACAAAAAAATTCAATTTTTTCTCAAAAATGCGTTGAAATATTATGTTAGAATTACATCTACGCCTAAAAAACTACGCTACGTATTGCTACATGTAGTGTAAACATGAGCAGCTGTAAACATAAACATTTGTATTTGTGGGAAACCGAAGCAACCAGATTGCCCTTGATATTTTCGTTGAAGAAGACCAACGAACAAACAAGGCATAAATAAAAATATCGAGTAAATTATATCCGAAACACATACAAACTGAAGTTCAAATAGGTTATATAAATAGGTTTTGATACATTAAACAAATAAAATTTGGTAAATAAAATCAGTGTAACAAAAAATACTAAGGGATTGTTGTGGAGGTTGTGACGGTGAAAATATATTTATAATTTTCCCTATCGTTGCACTATTCATTTTATGTAATGCGTTATGCTTTCCTAAAAGAAACAAACGTAGAAACTACTTTAGTATTGAATACAACATAGAATCTTGTTTATTAACATTTCAAATAGAAACAGAATTAGGAAATGATATATTTTATTCACGGATACTCCCACTACAAGGAAGACAGAAACAGCCTTGAACTTGGGAACCGAGGGTATTTGTGTAGATAGGAGCTCTTGCTCCTGTTGAAGCTCTATATAGACTCTTGACTCCTTTTGGTTTGGATAATGCTTTTATGATGAGATGAGAGCATGATATGATGGGGCAACTTGGGATCAGATGCATGCGATGTTTTAGTTACAGTCAAAGACACGAGGGTCACAAGGTTCAGTTATTTTCAGTTATTATTAAAAGAATTTTGAGTTCTGGTAACAACGAATACGTGCATGAGAGATATAAGGACTTCTTTAACCTTGCCTTGGTAACAACATATAATTATAGAATCATAAATCTTGTCATCGAAAAAACTCTTTATTTAGAAGCTATTATGCAATAATTAACCAAATCAAAATTTTAACTAAAATTAATATGCTATTACTAATGCAGTCCAAGGATCCTGAAGATGGCTTAAAAGAAGCTCCATCGTCATATTTGTTACACTCATCGGTATCACACTTATAAGTGTGATCATTATATGAATATCCAGTTATTTTGTCGTCGTCTGACGATCCCCACATTTCATTGATAAATTTGGTGAAGTTTATGCCCTTTTCTATGCAGGATCTCATGGTAATCTCATGACGTACCAACATCACATTTATGTTTAGTGTCTCCAAAGAGAGAGTTTTAAAGCATAAGAATTACTATCTTCAACAATATTCCCTCCCAATAAGATGGGAATTAGTACTAGCTGAAGACAAGTGTTGCATTCCTGAACATTTTCATTGTAATGCCGGGTTTTCAATATAAATCTGAGCTCAGCGCAAATATACAATTCGTTGAAGGTCACCAATCAAATGAGATTGATTGGCATTTATGAAGTAATATGCGTTTGATTTGTGATCGAAAAAGTTCGCGTGAATTAAGTAGCCATTGTCATAGTGTGCTCCATAATTTTAGCCGCATTTGTTTTAATCATAGCAGTATTTTATGAGTAGACCATTAAATGAGCAATAAATTAGCTGATTTGACGGAAACATTGCTGTAAGTATAAACGACTCAAAAAACACGTGGTCTCAAAAAATTAATATTTTTTTGTTCCGAATTGCTTCGGTTGAGATGCTTAATAATATTGTATTTTTATAAAGTTTTACTTACAACCACAGAGTGTAGCTAAAGCACAGTACAAATGAATTCATGTAATTTTAAGAGTTTGATTTTTTTTCAAAGCTTCATTCAATGCACTTCCTTAGGGGCACTCTGAAGCACATTTTGTTAAATCTTTTGTACCATCTCGTACGTGAAAATACGTGTAGTATTAGTATTACAGTCAACTGGCTTTTGTCAGTGCTACAATATTACACTTGTAGACTCATGAATAATTCGTTAACTTTATATCGAGATGTCTTTATCTATAATACATCGCTATTTTGGGCATCGGCGGTTTTTTAAGCGAAACAACGCGTATTGGTATAAGATATTGCAGCCGCACGTTTGTCCGATACTAGTAATGTTTCTAATGCTTCAAATATCATTACCAGCTGGCATCAGCTATACTCATTATTTATGCACCATTTTCAAAATTCAATAATTTATCGACTACGGAAGTTAAGATTAAAAGTAGCACGTGCCAAACCTTGAAACGATTTCCGTCATCAACTTCCTGGCGAAATTTAACAGGAAGTTGAAATGTCTAGCACTTCCTTTTTGCCCGTAACTGTCCCAAAAAAGCTTTGGTGAATTTGGGACTGTACAATTCATTTTATACTAACATTTAAGGCAAGTAGGAAGCAAGTTATCTAAGTTCCTGTAAGGATGCTATCAGAATTTTTATTACTGCTTATGGTTTCCAATTTCTTATTTTGTAGCTCCAATAAAATTTCCCAAATTCTTTCACTTCCTAATCTAGACACCAACCCATTGTTCAATTCCTTTCCAAACTGTCTCATTCAGATTGTAACATACGAATTTCAATGGAATGCAAACAAAAAGAGTACACTGGTTTTAAAACACTTCTCGGAAGATTTAATTCCCTTCAAGATGCCAATAATTTTAAGTACACACAGTATTGAACTTCTTGAGATGGAAAAGCCAAAATTTAGTATTTTCCCACCAACTTCATCTCTCAAATTAATTAGCAAGGGGTTTCTATTTCCACCTAAACTACACAACAATCCTTGTGTTGCTAAGTTTTATATACTCTCAAGGATGTCCCAAGCTCCTTACCCTTTTGATAAGTACTTAGCCTTCCCAGATGATTCAGAAGTAATTGTACCCAATCCAACACCACATCACTACAACGAAAGAACGCCTGTTTTAGGCCCTGTTTTAAAAGATGGTATTTATCGGATTTTGCTAACTGACGAACTAAATAAAAAAAAGTCATGCTATATTGGTCGTATGCAACCAGGGGCCAATTAGAAGTCAGTTATTGGCTTAACATCGCAAATCAGTTTAATACGCTTTGTATTAAATACTCGCAGACGACAAAGGAGTATCTTGAATTTTACATCAAATTTAACGAAGGTTAGTGAAGACATTATTACTTCAAAGTATTGCTGTTAAAACACATATTTATGTTTATTATATAGATCGGAAATATCCACATGAACCCAACTGGTTGGCTATACAATCGTCACAAGATATTCCGATCGAATCAAACCTTCGTTTGTTGGCTGATGATGCTTTAGCTAATGGCATTCAATCCACACCTTGTGGTTGGATTTTGGATCACGCACAGGTATCACACACTAAATTTAAAGGATATTTGGATAAAATGGACACCTCTGGAATTTCGGTCGCTTGAGTCGTGGATGCCACCCGACATAATCATTTTTAAGTTCGTGTTCCCAAACTGCACTACAGTTGAGCGAAGTAAACCAGGCTTGGTTCAAGGAGACATTCGGTTTGAAAATATACCAGGAACGTACATGGTATTTGAGGAGGAAGCTCTGGAATTCATTACTTGCGGCGGAGCAGAAAACGGTTATATCTCATTGATTGGTTACGCCTCGGCATTTGATAGTTGGATATGGATGTGGTACGGCGTTGCAACTTTAGCCACAATCTTTATTAACTTATATATACTTGGCATTATAACAAAAAGGGTTCGGAAAAATTGTTTGGTACTGGATTGCATATTTATGCCATTTGATATAGTTTTAGAGCAGGGTAGTTGGATTAATGAAAAACCTAGGGCAACATATTTTGCTTCTGCTGCTTGGATTCTTGTTGGAATTGTGTTAAGCAATGCGTACAAAGGTCAAAATATTACAGATCTAAGTGCACCAGTTCCTCCAATTACACCAACCAAATTTTTACAACTGGTGGACAAAAACTTTACGATTTACACCTACTCATTGATCCAGGATCAAGCTGAGGTTTTGTCAGAGAGTAACCCCGAGTTCGTTCTTCCAAATGCTTTTACTTTGCACATTCATAATATGGATCCGAACATTGAAATAAAAAAAACGTACAAAACGGTTCTGTCAAAGGTGGCAAACTTAACATCAAGAGAAGTATCAGCAATAATGCAAAAGGGTGCTATAGGGTTTGTTGAGAAAATTGATAAATGCGATAAAACTGCAGCAATGGTTTGGTCTCACGAAATAGAAACAATGGGTTTACTCTTAGACAACTTCCTCTTTAAAAGTTCTAGGCATTCTGAGAAACGGTTTATAAGTAAGGGCAAGGAATCTTTGTTAAGTATGGCAAAGGGGTGGATTTTTAATGATGTAAAAAGTGTAGCATCTACATCGTATTTTCTGAAGAGAATGGCAACGATTGTTGAATCTGGGATAGGAAGGCAGTGGAAAATGATTGAGAAATATGTGAAAAATTTGAATCTTACAATCCAAACAAATGGCAGAACCGCGCCGGTGCTTGCACTGACCCTCAATGACAACATTAGTGTTGTCTTTGAAGTACATGCAGTTTTACTAGTTGTAACGTTTTGTACTTTTGCTTTGGAAATAATTCCTTTTATTTGGCTCGGAAAAAATTTAAAAATGCATTCTACCTTATTTTTACGCAAACTCTTTGCGATAATCTCGTGGTTTAAGGCAATACCGTAGCCATTTGTTTCATAAATAACGTTGGTAAATGGTACATATTGGAGAAACTGGACACCGTGGATCTACACAATTGGGCACCGGGACACCAATTCTCAATGGCATGCTGACTACCCAATATTTGTGCACCTGTCGTTGGCATCGTTATGAAAATGTATTATGGCTAATATTTATTTAATTTTGGAAGAATATTCATACGAAGTTAGTTATAAATATATGAAAGTATAAGTTATGGATCATGTTAAGTGGAAGATTTGCAGCGATGTCGTAGCAGCCTTTCTTAACTGTTCATGATAATCAATAAATATAGTATTAAGTATGTTACACGAAATGATGAAATACATTAATAATGAATGTGATTTTTCACTATTTTTACATTTGCCTTACATAAGCCTGGTTAAAATGTACGTTACGGACTTCGTAGCACACAGTTTTTTGGCACTTAACTTAGGAGGAGTGTCACTCAACTGATTTTCTGCAATTTGGCTGAAACTTGGCACAAAGACACTTTGGGCTAATAGGTTGCTTCACACAAAATGTGGGACTACAATGGGCACCCGCTGCTAAGATACGTTGGGCCACCATGGGTATAAAAATTAACATAACTAAGAGCAGTTGAAGGCATATATCAGCCTAAACCGACTATTAAAGCATATAATATCGATATTGCATAAATTTCGCATTCACAAATCAAAATATTTGATTTAAAAATTTTTTTTTGCTAATTGAACTTGTAAACTCTAATTTTCCCCATGTTAATCTCCATAAGAAAAATCTAGAATTTCGAATGCGGATTTTAAAAAAATTCGTAACTTGGAAACAAGCTTTTGCACGAAAACCTTGCTCATGGTTTCATACTTTCATACATACGAAGATTTTTGTTTTTTTATTATTTATTTTTTGACGAGTAGAACTAAAAAATGATATCAAATTCTTAACCACCAACATAATCTGCAATATCATAATTATCTGATTTTCCTTAAACTAAGTAAAACTGTACATTGAGATTAACAGAAAAATCGATACATGTAAGTACAGTGAGTGCTTCCCAAAAAATGATTGACCCAATTTTGACCCGTATTAATTGACAAGATTTGTAAAACCGGGATAGCAACCGTCTTTGATAACTTTTAAAAATAGATCTTACAGCTAAACGGCTCATTGAGTCTGCAAACATTTCCAGACAAATACATCCCCACGAGCTTGTATTGGCTATGATGTGCTTAGGCTCAGCTGGATTTGTCTTAGTTCAGTGGTTCCACTTAATTGCTGTGTTGAACATCAAGTTGCACATTGTTTAGCTTCGCAATGGATCATCGTATTCTTTTTGAACAGTTGTTTTTGCACTAACGTTTAATTGTATTGGATATTTGGTAATAAAATTTTTCGCTGTGGTCATTTTTTATGCACTAATTTACCTGATATTCATTATGACCTCTTCACAAGTTTTAAATAAATGTAGGCCGAGTCTTAGGAAAATGGGTGGTACTACCCAGTTAGCATGACGAACGCTCAGATTTACAACATTATTTTTCTCCTAAACCGGCTTAAAAATGAGGCAATCTCAATAATGTTGTGTCCCGTTCAGAATTTGATTGCTTGCTGTTCCATGTGTTGCTAAATTGGATTGGTCCATTTTGGAGAGAAATAAAGTTGGCTAATGTTCTCAATTTTATTAAGTGGAGCCCTGTTTTCCACAGTTGGATGATAAATTGCTATCCAAACCTCAGGGAAAATGTTTCAGGTGACATTTTGTGGTTTTTTACCTGGAGAAACTGCTATGTATTGCGAAATAGAAGGGAAAACATGGACTTCAAAAAATTTGGAAAGCCATTAAATCGCTGGCAATATGTTTATCAGGCTTATACAGCGTTCCTAAGCTCTTTACTTCTCGACACTTGGCTTAGCTCTTTAATAGCTACTGCAGTCATTTCTATTTGTTTGATCCACCTTGATTCACAAACTTCCACTGACGTGATCTTTTGGCAACTTTCAATATTTTTGGAGCGAAATGGACCTCAGTTAAGAAATCTCAAATTTCAGGGAACATTTTTGATGACAATGTGGATATTCTCGCTATTTTTTCTGCGACAGCATTACACTTCCTCACTCTATTCATTTATGTCAATTGAGAAAGAGTCACAAAATTATCCAAATACAATCACACAAGTTCTGACACGACCTGATTTTGATCTGGTTTCTGCACTAGAGGTTCTATCAATACCCTACGCAATTGCAAATGGAGCGACTCTTCCTCAAAAATTGTATTCTTTTTTCAAAATTCAAAACATTTATACGTAAGTTTCGTTTCTAAGAGTCACTCCACCCCAAAGGATATTGGGAAGTACATTTCCTCCTAGATGTTTCAGAAAGTTAACATGTTGGTACAAAGCATATTCCATTAAGCCAGCAAGGTTTAAAGACAAAATTGAGTACTTTAAGGGATAATGTTTAAATCAAGCTAATGATTCCTGAAATGGCACTCATTTTAAATATTTGTCAAAATACCACATTATAAAATAATTTAGTTACGTTGTTGTTTCAAGTTTAACTCAGTTCTGATTTGTAAAAATAGTGCTACAAGTAATACGTTATATTTAAGACAAATTAGGACTTTAAAAATTTAACTGGGGATAGTGCCTTGGTTCCAGTTACACGTCATGTAAAAGGTCTATTTGAACGAATAAATAATTTGCTTGTAACAATCAACCTAGCACATCTTCAATCACTAAAATAATTGTCATTAAATTTTCCATCATATTCCCAACAATATTCCTACAAAAATTTGCCCCCATTGGATAAAAGCCTCCAAACGAGAAGGGAAACGGGGCCACTGCTAATGACTGTCGCTTCTCAACCTTTCTCTCAAACGATTTCATTTCCAAATATTTTCTACTCATTTCAGTTTCTTTTATCTTCGGCAAGCATATCAACGCCTCTCCCAACGCAATGAATAGTGGAAGAGCAATCAAAATAGCGATACAGGCAATAATTAGAAAAAAGACGAACATTGCATAGAGAAAATGATTAAGTCGGCCATATCCCCGAATACATATACAAGCGCACTGGATAAATATGCAATATCCAAAAAGTACTGCGATAAAGAAAAATTGGGTGGTTGTACCTTGTGCAAAGTTACAAATCAATCTTAGCTGACCATAAAATTTAAAAAAGTGACTTGAGTTATGAACTCGATAGGAAAGTGTGGACACAAGTTTCCTCACCCTGCTAAGAGCTTCAAGTATGCACAAAAGGATTGGTACCATCATTCGACAATTTTCAATTAAAGCCGTGCTCAAAGTTATTGCACGACAAGTGAAGAGAAGAATTACAACTGGCAATGGTGCCTGTTGAGGATGAGCCGGTCCAAAAATATCTTCGAAAATCCAGTAAATTGCGTCAGAATTGGTGAAGTAGAGGATGCCTGCAAACTGCAATACGAATACATGCGTTGGTTGAAACGCCCAAAACAAAATGTCCAAATAATCTTTTCTGTTTGGCTCCAGGGCAGCCCGGTCATATTCTGAAATGGATAAAAATAAGAATAAATATAATGCGGACGTATTAATTTAAGCACATCAAATTATTACGCTCAAATATCAATTTGGATTTTTCAAAAAATCTTGTCATTCATAACGGCTAGATAGTTATTACCTTAAAATATCATCTGTAAATATTTACTTGACAAAACCTGATTCTCAAGTCTGAAGTAGTCGTTTAAGATGCTCAACTTTTTTGTTCGCCTGGATTTCCATAAAAAATGCCCCAAGAGTATTGTGGGGAAGTGTACATATGTTCCCGCTGCATAAACGAGAATTTGAAATGCGCCAAATCCATCTCGTTTCCATTTCAACAAAAAGGTTGTGAGTAGACAGTATAAGTTACTCATCAAAAGTAGACCAATGTTCACCATTCCGAAGTACCAGGGGAACCACTTTTTGTCAGAGAGCATGTAGATCTTTAACCCTTCCGTGTCACAACGGATTGGAACTTCGTACCAAAACCAGTAAAAATACTTGGCGGTATTTAACGCTTTCAGCTTCGTGTTTGACAACATCATGAATATTTATCTAAGCTTGTTGACTACTCACCACTGTAATATCATTTACCTCATCGCAATCGCATAGAAAACTAAAGCTTAAATGACAAAGTAGATTATATAACCAGCTATCTTTAATGGTGGGATACTTGTGAGCTGCCCTTGTCCTTATTGTTTTCGAAGAAATGTTCTTGGACAAAGTTTCAAATAGTTGGAACAACCAAGGCTGGTTTGCTACAAAATTACAGTTAACTTTCATATCACTATAACTTTTCATATAAAACAAAAGTACGAAATGGCCTTCAAGTACCAATAATAATATGAGTAGTCACATCATTCGACAAGTTTCAAGGAAAGATATAATGATAGCATGACAACCAAAAAGAGGGATGTCCATTGCGATTAGCTTGCCTTTTTTTGAGGCCGAAGTTCATTTTTCCCAAGTTCAGTTGAACCAGTCCAAAAATAACTGTGGAGGTTGATTCGAAATGTGTGCAGAATTTTTGATATAATCGGTGGCTTGAGTTTATTTTGTTTGATAACATGTTTATTAATGTATTCCAAATAGTATTTTATATAATATATCCTTATGACTTTATTGTACACCACCGAAACTAATTCAACCAGTACTTAAAATTATACTTATCATGTGAAACGAGTGTGGCATTTTGCATCGTTTCTGTATAAAAACTTGTATAAATGTGAGGATGGTTTGATGATCTAATTGATTTTTGAAGAAAGTCATATTAACCAATTAAAATGTGGTCAACAGGTCTCACGAAGTCCTTTGAGTAACCAAACGTCGACGTTGGACGTCAGGAATATGCGATCTCTTTCATTCACGCTTTATTAACCGGCACCCTTTGCAAAAGGGGGTAGGTTCTTATTTTCACAAATGGTGTCTGTCTGTCTGTGAACACGATAGCAGCGACACGGTTGAAGATTTTCAAAAATTCTTTTTGGCAAACGACATCTTAGGTCAAGACCTTTCTTGGGAAGCGAGATGGGTCTTATCTTACCATGGTCATAGGTCACGTTAAGGTTATCAAAAACTTTCGAAAATAGTATCACTGATCTACTCTCACCAGTACCTTCATTTTGATGTATCACAACCTATACCTTACTATTCAAAAACATTGACCTGACCTTTGATCCAGGAGTTGCCCAGAACCAATTTGACCCATCTTCGAACACGATCTTTCGTTTGACCTAATATAGTGATTAGTGAAAACAGAATTTCAAAAAGTAAAGTTGTTTTTGAGTTATCGTACATACAGACGGACGATGTCCTTAGTGTTTTCAATATATACCTAAAGGTACATAATAAATACTATGTTTTAGGACAATTTGAAAGTACTAAGTTTCAAAGTTTTTTTCATTACCATTCAAAGTAAGCTTTCTACTTTCAGTAATTGAACTAGGGTATTATATTTTAAGAGTTTAAAAAGTGAACTTTGTTATGTTTAGCAGAAAAGTCTTACGGGAGAGAGGTACTAAGGAAGCTGATACCTCTCAAATCTCAATAAACCCATATTGCAATTAAGTCACATGTTGTTGGATTCGGCGTGTCAATAAAATGAGTGAAGTTATATTGAACTTTATGTTAGAATGAAGAAAATAGCTTTCGAATTTTGTTTTCATGGACATGTAGTACATAAACTGCTAGAATTCAGGCCCTTAGAATAAATTGATGTTTAATTCAGGTTAGTTTGGTGTACCACGTTAGAAAATATATTTACAATGCTTGATAAACATTTGGCCAAATATCAGTTGCAGGCGCCTGTTTTGAAATTGAAAAAATGAGCAGGCGGGCACAGGCGCCTGTTTGAAATCGTCACGGGCCAGGCACCCAAATTTTCCCAAACGCAAACCTCTATTACGAATGTATTTAACTTTATCGTCAGTTTGTACGCTCTTATTTATTCGGGTTCATTGTTTTCATTCGAGGCAATTCTTTTTGCTATCCTACAGTGACGATTCTATAATGCCTATAAATAATTTTTATTCCACGAAGATTAAATGAAACTTTGGACACACTCAATTTCCAGTTCAGGAAGTCCCACCATTTCTAAATGTTTACAGGCACATTAATTATTATTGGCAGAGAACAAGAATGGTGGCGCTTTGAAACCATTGGGCGAATAGCAAATTGTAGTAAACAAGTATTCGCTCTATTTGCTCGGATTTTGAGCGTGGTTCATCTAAATTTTACATTGGACCTAAAGCGGGCTTTTGATAGTAGCTTTAGTTGAGAGCAAACTAAAATATTTGCGTATGAATAACAGCCAGGGCGTCATAAATTTTGCGAAGTGAGTTCGGCAATCATTATTTGTGCGGCAACAATATCTAAAGTTTCGTACCGCCAGAACTTAGTCCGTCGCTTAACTTTGTCAACTCATCGTCAGGAAAAGAGAATTAAAATTAGAAAATAATGTTTTTGACCGAAAATTTGCTTCAGGGCTTCAAGATGAAACTGAGACTGCAGCAGTACATCGGAACTACGCCTTTACTTTTTTACTTAAAAACAAATGGAAAAGGGCAACAACTGTTCGTATTCTCAAGAAACATGGTAACGCGGGAATGGATCAAGCTCGTCATTACTTTCCTCATCTCCTCCATTCTCTGGATTCAAATGATCCACAATTTGGGCAAGGAACAATTAATAACAAGCATTGAAAGTATGTATTATTCCATTGCTGAACTTTTCAGCATTTTCTTCAAATACATGCTTCTACAAAAACGTCACATGATAGCCCAACTGCTTAACTTTATTCTGAACTTTGAAAAAAGGCAAAATTACCCTGCACAAAAATCAAACAAAATTTTGATCCAGTTCATCCAACATTTTGCAATGTTAGGAGCACCCCTTTGCGTGCCATGCTATGCAATCCAGCGATGGATGGATCCCTGCACTTCAGCTCTCCCTGGATATAATTTTTTACCAGAATGTTTGAACGATAATCAATCTTCACCGACTTCATCCAAAAACCAATGGAGTTTTTTGTCTTTAGTTCAGCTGGCATTTCAGGTCATAGTTCCTTGCTGGTTTTTCCTTGACTTGTTTGCATCATTCTTTTTCCAAGTGGTGGAATTGATGTATATTCCAAGTTGTTACTTTCGTCAGTATACAGTGTGCTTGCGCGAAAAATTTGGAACTGAAAAACTTCCGGTTTCCGGATTCCTTCGGTATAGACAACTCCAGCTTTTGTTGAGACACTTCAACTTGATATCAGAAAAATTAATGATAGTTTTTCTACTCTTTTTAGACTTTGGCTTCATTCTAAGTTTGTATACACTGATCTATCTAGGTTTGGGGCAAGATGGCATTTCTATTCCGCAATTTTTGTTCTTTTTATGTGTAGCTCTGGATGCTTTTCTGGGGACAGTGGTAATGCTTGGAACATATGCTGAAATTCATACCGAGTCGGTGAGCACACTGGGGTCGATGAAAAGGAATTTGCAGATAAATAATTTAAGCCAAGGTCGACATCATAGAAACCTTCTTAAGAGGTATGTGATGTCGTTTAGTCCACTTAAAATTAACATTGGGGATGCTAATTATGTGGAAAAGTCTACTCCTATTGTCATAATAAACTTCTGTATTGCTCAAATTGTGAACTTGCTCCTGATTTGAAAATAAAAATAAAACAAGATTTTTATTAATGTACTATATTCTAGCAGTGATTTAATAAAAACGACTTGATTGCTCAATTTTCACATTAGTAGGTAAGGCAATATTTTAATGTAAAAATGTTGCAAACCATAAAATATTGTCAAATGATTCATGTTAGACAAACATTATCTATTCAAGTGCCTATGCTTGCATTGAAAACTCAAGTTTGGTTACTTAAAGGCTTGTTAACTCATAAATACTTTTCCATGCAGACCTCGCATTCAGCACCAAATAATCCTTCAGTATAAGGGGATGAAACCTATGCCAGGTTTCATCGAAATAAAAATAATGTTGTTTGGTCTGTAATTTCTTGAAATAAACAAAATTCGTAATTTAATCAAAACTATTTGGAGAAAGGCTATTCTATCCATCTTAATCCAAATCCTCAAGTCCCGTCATAAAGTAATAAGTAAATGTTAGCAACTTCCAGCATTGACAAAATCAAATTAATTGCGTAATTTTAAATAAATGTTTAAATGTTTAGAACTGGCAGTCAGCGTTCAATGAAAAAAATCCGTTTCAGGATAAAGGGGATTAGGAAAATTTTTATGACATCAATTTCGTAGTACCAAAAATTTTGATTTTTGAAAAAAGGTGTAAATTTGCCCAAAATGTATTCAAATTTTCAAGGATAAAATGGGAAAAGTAAATTAAAATAATCCTGTATCAGAAGTATTACCCAAGTTGTGTAGCCCAAATTTTATACTATTTAACTAGATTTTACGCATAGAATGCTTGCTATGTTCAAATCTAAAATGTGGTAGTTCATAAGGAAAATATAGGAGAGGTTGTGATCCCAGTTTTTTACAAAAGTGTATGTGGACATATTACTTTGTCTCGTCAACTACTATATTACCCCAGCAGGTCAGTCATGAGAAATGGCAATGAATTGATGTAGAAAATAACTGACAACAAGTAATCTATTTTTTACACATTATGATATTTTTGAACCATTTTATTCGCGCTGATGTTTCTATTGGTGACTACATATTTTTTTAATCTTTAGCTCTAATTTTTAAATTAGGAGCAAATTAACAATTTGTGCGATACAGAAGTCAAGCATGACAATAGGAGTAGACTTTTCTACATAATTAACATTCCCAATGTTAACTTTAAGTAGACTAAACGACCTCACATACCTCCTAATAAGATTTCCACTGTACCGGTTGTGGCTCAAATTATTGCTTCTCATCGACTCCAGTGTTCTAAGCGACTCGATAAGAACTCTAGCAAATGCTCCAGTAATTACCACGATACCCAAGAAAGCATCCAGAGAGAGACAAGTAAAGAACAAAAATTGTGGGATAGAGATACCCTCTTCCCCAGAACCTAGATAAATCAGGGTATACAAACATAAGATAAAACAAAAATCTAAATAGAATAAGACAATTGTCATCAAATCTTGTGTTATCCAATTGTATTGTCTCAACAAAAGCTGAATTTGTCTATACCGAAGGACTCCCGAAATCAGACGTTTTTCATTTTTAAAACATTCCCTCAAACTTATTATATTCTGACGAAAGCAACAACTGGAAAGATACATCAACTCCACAGCCTGGAAAAGAAATGATACAAACAAGTCCAGGAAAAACCAGCAAGGTATAATGATATGGAATGTGAGCTGAACCAAAGACGAAAAACTCCAATACTTCTGAGGTAACATTTGATTTTCGTAGAAACATTCTGGTAGAAAATTATATCCAAGGAGAGCTGAATTGCATGGATCCATCCAACGCTGCATTCCATAGCATGGCACACAAAGTAAAGCTCCAACCATTCCACAAAGTTGGATGAACTGAATCAATATTTTGTCTGATTTTTTTGCAGAGTAGTTTTGCCGCTTTTCGAAATTAATGACAAAGTTAAACAATTGGGCTATCCTGTGGCGAGGATGTAGAATCATGTATTTGAAGAAAACGCTGAGAAGTTCACAGGTGGAGTAAAACATGCTTTCAATGCTTGTTATTAGTGGCTCTTGGCCCCACTTGTACAACATTTGAATCCAGAGAGTAAAGGCGATGAGGAAAGTAATGAAAAGCTTGATCCATTGCCACGTTATTTGGTCATTGGAGGATATTACCAGTTCCTTCTTCTTTCCCTTTGATTTTAAGAAAACAAGCAAAGGCGTTGTTCCGGTTAATTGATTGAGTTTCATGTGAATTTTGAATCCCTGGAGTAAATTCTCGTGCAAAAACATTATTATCTGACCTCAAACTTTTTTTTTTGATAATGAGTTAAGAGAGGAAGTAGACCGACTGCGTAGGCTGCTGTTTTGAACTTGGTTTTTATTGCCGTTCAAAAAGTTTTTAGAGTGTATGATTTGTTTTTCAGGGAGGAATATTACATTTTGTTTACGAATAAAACTGAATGGCAAAGCCCGTGTTAGGTTCAATGAAAAATTGATAAGAGCCACGGAGCTCTATACAGACTGTGGTGAAAATATTATTATACTCGTATTCCAATTCCATGCGAATCAAAATTTCCTGGAATTTAATATTCTCCCAGTGAGTGGTCTTTATGTCCACACATTCTCTCTCGCCGCCCTTAACAATTACCAACCCCGCAAGTTGATTTTGCCTAAAATCGCCTTTACGTAGAATACAAAATTCAGAAGCATTATGGAATCGTGGACGAGGATCGGTCAATCGTTTCACGATCGCATGTATTATGTACGCCAATGAAATATCCTTATCGAGATTTCAAGGCTGTATAAACCGTTTGTTTACCAGCCAAAGAAACCGGATATATTGTTAAATTATTGGTAAAGTAACACACGCCTCGAAGCACAAGTTGAGTTTGACAACTCATGTTCTACTTTTCTACAAAATTTACCATTATCAAAGGGTGAAAGCTATAAGAAAATCGTCAATCAATTGGTTCCGAGTAATAGGTTTGTTTGTGTAAACTGGAATTAAGAAAGCTTTCAACTATACGTAAAATAAAGGGTAGTGACAGCATGATACAATAAAGCTGATCAATAATTACATGAAGAGACAGAAAACGTTGTTTTTTTGTTGTTATTTGTAAACCTGATGTTTTTAAATTACATGGGAAAAAGAGATTTTACACCACCAACAATTTTCAGGCTGCCCCACTTTTATGCAAACGGCTCAATAAAATTTTATGCAAAAAACCAATCAGATGCAGACTTAATTTAATTTTTGTCTACTATAGGGACAATTTCGTATTTGTTGCTGAAAGTCGGCCAAATACTTGGATAACGAACAACAATGAGGTCTTCAACCTCGGGGAATGTAAAAACAAATGCCCAAATATCATCAAGACTTGAACAGTCAAAAAGTTGGTTGCGTTTTTTTATTGTAACACAAGTAACTATTATAAAAGTATTCAATAATGATAAAATGTCCGCTAATAAACAATAAGAGCAACAACGGGAGCTATAGGAATTGAAAAAACACGACCCTTTGAAAATGGAGTTGTTCAGGCAAAAATATATTGTGATGTAAAATTTGAAAATTCAAACTCCATTTTCTCAAAAACTGCCTAACCAATTTGGATGATTTATCTTTTAATGTATGTTTTATGATCCCAATTAACTAACTATATGAAGAAATATAGAAAGCATATTTCACAATTAGTTGGCGCCAAATTTTAAAATCTTAACGGTCAATTTTGTTTTTTTAAAATTTATTGGTGAAATGCTTTTAAAATGTGTAAATTACGTTCCAAGGGTAATGGATAATTGAAAAAATATTTCAGATTTTGAAATTCGAAATCTTCCACTAAAATTCGAATATAAAAAAATCGATAAAAATATCCTAAGGAGAATTTAGTAAATAGGTCCCATACCAAAATTCAGGTCCATCGATCAATGCACCTGAGACTAAAACGATTTATGGTGTTGGAACTGCAGATAGCCCCAGCTCAGTTGTCTCAACATACCCCGACTAGAAAAAAATACGCATCTAGTATTTTTGCGAGATATTTCGATATAGCACATAAAAATTTGTTTTAAAATGGTGCTTCAACGACTTTGTCGATAACGTACGTTTGTACTCAAATATGAATTGTATCTTCGGCTGGCCACACGAAAAAACTTTGACTAAAGTTCTAATCTGAATCTGAATTATGCCAAATATATATCATTAGCTTATTATTTTGTCTTTCATCATAACATAGCTAACATGAAATCCATAAAATTGAATTCTTTTAAAATATACAATTTAGCAATTAAAAAGTCTTTCCAGGCGTTTGAATTTTGTTTAACCTGAAAAAAGTAGCAGCACTTATTCTAAATATGTGGAAAATCCGTCGACGTAATCTTTAATACCATTAAATTGGTCAGATAATCCTGCCTAAAAGCAACCGTTGTCGTTGTCGGCGCGATCAAACGTCCTTTAAAGTGACCTTGGGACTCTAACTAAACGTTAATCTGAAAGCCTTTTTGCTAGCTATCCTACGCGTCCGCAACATATTTTTACCACCTAATAAAAGTTTACAGAAATTTCGTTTAAAAGAGCAGAAATATGAGATTTCACGAACTCATCACCGCTGCCTTGTGTGTAGCATTATTCCAATCGGTTGGTTCTTTAGAGATAGGACTTGATCCCGATTTTTTTATCAACTTTATGGGAAAAGAAACAGAACACGAATCAATGATTCCCTTTGCACAAAGAAAAAACACGATTTCCCAAAGTTACACTTTCACTGTCCAGACTGGTTACTCACAAAACACATCTATTGAGGATGAGGCAGATTTTGATACGGAGGACAAAAATCTTACATTAAATCACGGATGTGTTAGATTTGCTCCCAAATTCCGAAATAGTTGCATCATTTTCATGTTGAATACGCCAACATTTAACGAAACCGTAGAAGCAATTCACCGCTCTGAATATGGAACTAGTGACGACACCATCTTTTTTGTGTCACTGACAAACTTATCAATTGAAAATGATCAAATCCAAAAGTTTGCTGCTCTTGATCAATTCAGTCCATATATTTTTCACGCCAATATCATTTTCATTTCCTCGAATGGTCCGAAAAGTATTGGGATACACTGCTACTTCTGCCAACCAAGGGGATTCAAACTTTTTCTCCCAAGAGAGATAGAAGTTCCGTCCTACTTGAAATTAAAGAAATATTCTCAAAAGCTAAATGGAAATGCGTACCAGAGGCACATGTTAGTTAGGACAGGAGTAGCGGGTTATTCTGGTGCACAAAACTGTCTTGATGCTGACCACGGTGTTGCAGCTAAGAACAGACATTTATTGTACCAAAATTTAAAAACACATTTTCAAGCCCCCAATGTTATCCTGGTTGCAGTCACCCAAACGGCTTTGAACGGTACTTTCGTTTTTAATTGGAAAAATGTTCCAGATGAAGAACTGAAGGATTTGGATTGGTTCATTCATATTCGATATGGAAATACACTTTTAGAGCAGATTCCACTCGATATAACCACCAGTCGTGGCTCTATTAATATAATTGAGGACACCATATCCTTCATTTTCACTTGTTTAACCACTAATTCCCTTTCAGAAACATTGGATTACGTGATCCTCTCAGTGATTCATCTAAACGCGTGGCTCTGTTTCTTTTAATTGCATATGCATTCATTTGTGGTAGCTGAAAGTTACGGTCCCAAAATCTATGCTATTGGACCTTTAGCTACTCCTACTTTAATGCTTGAGCTAATATGAATTATGCTTTTAGCATAATTTTAGCTCCGAATTTGTATGACGCAACAAAATATGAGAATCAAATTTACGCAGCATAATACCAGTAATAATTACATAGAAAAGACAAAAGGTTTGCTAGTAAAATATAATAATAACGCGTACGTAGTTTATTTTCCACAAAAGTAATATTATATCAACGTAGTTATCTTTCATGGTATATCATCGTAGTTATCATTCATGTTATTTCATCGTAGGTATTTCATAGAAGCATAATATCTAGAAACTAGGAATTTTAACTAGCCCGAGATGCATGTATCTCAGTTATTTAAGCTATCTAGTAAACTAGGAATAACTAGCCAAAGAAATATTACTGATTGCAATCGTTAATAAAATCTGGTGCTGAGAAAAACTCATCCAGCACAAGAATCGTAGAATAATTGTAGTAAGTTTGTTAAGAACTAGCATTATAAGTATTTGTGCAGAGATTCATTTATCTCTGTACGTAAAATTAATTAAAATACGAAGCGGAGTATATGGTTTGGTTTTGGGCTTCTCTTATGAAGCCTCACGGCTACCATGCCCAAGCCAAGCGAAGAATAATATGTTATGTAATATGTTCCCAATCGAAGCCTCCGCTCATAGTGCCCACAAATGCTCTGATGGAAGACTCTCTCAAGTGCATGCATGCTTTTGGCTTTGGCTTCTATGAATTTTTCAGGAAAGTGGATAGGGTAAATGAGATGAATGATTTTTCCAAAAGTATGACATTGGAGATTAAATATTAAAACGTGTACTTGGCTGTTAAGCAGCCAGGTACATTTATAACATGAAGGAAAATGTACAATGCCCTTTTCTCAATCCTTATCTTAACTCATTAGCATAAAAATACGCTTGTAACTGCTAGCTTGCTTCCCTCACCATTGCATTTCTTTTAGGCCTAAAGTGTGTGTGTAGTTGGATTTCTACCTTCAGCTTGAGCTGGAAAGGAAAAGGGACCCAATCTACCTAAATCTCAGATAAGCAAATGAGCACTTGTACACACCAGAAGTGCAACCAATGCCAAATGTCATAAGCATACGTGCTAAATGGTATTCATATTGGTTTCAGTCACTACACATTTACAAAAGCGTTTATCAAGGAGTGGACGTACTTTGGCCACTTTTTTCTCTGTCATTTTGTTACAATCATCCAAAAAATCTTAAATATATGCATCTACATGATTTTCATGGTTCTAGTCAGTAATATTTATCAAAGTCACATATCGTCAGAAAGTATCCAGCTGGCTGGGTTTCCTAACATGAGTAAGCTATTAAAAGAAGGTTACACGATTTGGCAACCAGGAAAACGGCTCGCCGAAAAAATTGGCAGTAAATCTTTTAAAAAACTTATTGTCAACTTTGGGGAAGAATTTGTGGATGACAGTGAATTACTTGGAGGAGGGGATTACAACTCAAGATTTGAAAAACTTAAAGGTCTTGTTTCTGATGGAAGAGAAACTGGAGCTATCGATTTCAACACGCAAAACAACATGAGTGAACTGATACATACGCTTTGTAAAGCCAAATTAATTATAAATAGTGCCGGTGTTATTCGACTTCTGAAACCATTTGTGGGACCGGATGGATTGATTGCTACTGGTGATGAAGAAATCTGCCATTTCTTCAAAATAAATGATTTAAGGGTTATGCTTTTCAACCGCATTTCTGGTTATTTGTCGCATAGATTGTTTTATCTGCTCACTAAATTCAAGGAGGTTGGAATACAAGCTAGGTTTGATAAACTGAGGCTATACGGAAGTCAAATAGGGGCTCGTGAACTAAATATTCAACCAGCTGGAGAGTTTGTGATTCCAAAACCTTTAAGGCGTAAGTCTGCTGTTGGGGTTACTATTTTATTCGTGTTTGGCATTGGAGCTTTCCTTATTTAGATCAATTTTCATCGATACTTTGTAACGTTTGCCAAAGCCTTGCAAAGGTCTGCTATGATGATTTTGGGTAGGCTTAAGTATGTAGTCCAACATTTAGTGTGTCTAGCAACCAGAGCAAAATTGTAGTGGTTAGGAGTTTGTAATATTTCTATTAATCATGTCCTCTATGAACTCATGAGGACAAGCACTTAATGATGTATACATGTATTATTATTAAGCAGGAATGGTTTATTTTAAACAAATCACCCATTACATTAATAGTCATAAAGATATGGTATTACCCAAATATCTTATATGTGTATTCTACAACACTTGCTAATTGATATCATACCACTCTACGTTGTTCATATTGTGATTTAAATAATTTTTATGCAGAATAAATAACAAATAATAACAATTTAACCTAATGTGAGATTTGAATGAACTTATTATTCAAACATATATAAGGAAAGCCATATCAACATTGTTTCTGCTACGTTCTGCTGTCGTCACCCCAAGGTTTCGACTCTTCCCTATCGACATATCGCACTAAATTCGACGTGAAAAATAACAACTTAACGAGACTTATATGTCAACCTGATATCCATATCAAAGTAGAATTGATTACGAACATAGGTCGTCAACTGGTGGTACAAAATTTACGTTGATTTACCGTTGTGAACGGGATACGTAAAATCATTCACCGTTGAACAATATATTTCTCACGGAACAGTCTGCGTGTATCTCCGTTTGTATCCACAGAGTCGATAAAAAATCCACATGAATTAAAATATATATATTTGATTTGACAATTGGTATTGCTGCCAACCGCAACCTTCTATATTATTTGAGGGACAGAAAATGTTGAGCTATTTCGCTTGCTTCAAGATTGACACTTTATAGTAAAAATTAAACCGGAATCATGAGCTTTTCATCTCTTGGAAATTTGTTTTTTGACTTTTGATGTTTTGTGATTGGGACGGGACACCCTAGTATAATAGTCAAATTCAACCGAATAATTAAGTTGCTGATTTCTTAAATAAGTGATACGAAACTTAATTTGAGAAGCGATTTTAGATATCTTTTACATTTTGATTTTTAAATTAAGAGCAAATTCACAATTTGAGCAATACAGAAATCGAGCATGACAATAGCAGTTGACTTTTCCACATAATTAACAGTCCCAATGTTAACTTTAAGTGGACTAAACGACCTCACATACCTCTTAATAAGATTTCCACTGTACCGGTTCTGGCTCAAATTATTGCTTCTCATCGACTCTAGTGAACTAAGCGACTCGATATGAACTCCAGCAAATGCTCCATTAATTATCACGATACCCAAGAAGGAATTTACGGACATACAAAAAAAGAACAAGAGTTTTGGGATAGAAATACCCTCTTGCCCAGAACTTAGATAGATTAGTGTATACAGACATAAAATAAAAACAAAATCTAGCAAGAGTAAGTAAACAATCATTATTTCTTGTGTTATCCAGTTGTAGTGCCTCAACAAAAATTGAAGTTGTCTATACCGAAGGATTTCGGAAATTGAAAATTTTTCCATTTGAAAACTTTCCCGCAAGCTTATTATGTACTGACGAAAGCAGCAACTAGGAAGGTACATCAACTCTATCGCTTGGAAAAGAAGTGATACAAACAAGTCGAGGCAAAACCAGCAAGGTATAATAACCTGCAATGAGAGCTGGACTCGAGACGACACACTCCATTGGCTTTCGGGCGACGTTCGATTTTTATTCAAACATTCTGGTAAGAAATTATATCCAGGGAGAGCTGAAGTGCAGGGATCCATCCATCGCTGGATTGCATAACATGGAACACAAAGAGGGGCTCCGAATATTCCACAAAACTGGATGAATTGAATCAATGTTTTGACGGATTATGGTGCAGAATAATTTTGCCGCCTTTCGAAATTCAGGATAAAATGGAGCAGTTGGGATACCCTGTGGCGGTGTTTAAGAAGCATGTATTTGAAGTAAACACTGAGCATTTCAGCGGTGGAGTAAAACAAGCTTTCAATGCTTGTTATCAGTTGTTCCTTGCCCAAATTGTTGAACATTTGAATGTAGAGAGCGCAAGTGAATAGGAAGGTAATGAAAAGCTTGATCCACTGCCATGTTACTTCGTTTTTAGAATATATGACGAGTTGTAGCCTCTTCTTATTATTTGCTTTCAAGTAAAAAAGCAAAGGCGTAGTACCAATGTATTGTTGGAGTTTCAGGTGTAGCTTAAAGCCTTCAAGCAAATTCTCGTGCAAAAACATTTTTTTCTAGACTCCAATCCCCCTTTCCTGACAATGAGTTGACAGTTTGGAATGACGAACACGACTGAAACTCTCGCTATGCAAATATGGATATTCTTGGCGTACAAAGAACGGTTGCGAATGTGATTTCGTAAAATGTATGGCCCACTTTTCTTCACATAGGAATATTTTATATTATCACGACCAAAGCTCAATGGGGAATAGCCGTTTTAGGTGCAATGTAAAATTTATAAGAACCATGAACGAAATCCAATCAAATTGAGTGAAAATCTACTCGCTTCACATTTTTCGCAAGTAAATCAATCGCTTACTACAATTCAATATTCAGCTATTGTTTTAATGTTCCACCATTCCCATTCTCTGTCAGTATTTAATATGCGTGCTTACATTCAGCAACGCGGGGCTTTGTGGAAAATTTGTTAACCTTGAAGTTCACAGCGTCTGAAATCGTATTTAGTATTCGCGGAATAAGTTTTAATTATTCAGTAGCTTTCTAGAATAGTGACCGAGAATGAACCGTTGTGCGATCACAATATTAGTACTGGCTCAAATCGAAACAATACCGATCTACATAAATTGAATGCCCGTCAACGAATAAATGCTAGAGAGGTTTTCCTGATTTCCAACAAACACTTTGTTAAATTGACTTACGAGATGAATTACTTTTGCCTGTTTCACTCAGAAATAACTTAAGGTAATTAATTACAAGTAGGAAAAGATACATTTAAAAAACATACATTTTTCTGAGAAAAAAAACTGGAAAAATGGAAGATTGGCAAAAGATAAAATTAGTAAAATTTTAGCTTAACAAATTTCAACGTGTTTCAATATGATAGATCGGATTTAAGTGAAACTATAAAGAGCTATTCTTTTTACTTTTAAAATATTTTTTTCAACTTGGGAGCCAGATTCCCTCCATTCATTCTGAGCAAATACGTCATAAAGTATGTACAAATACGGGGTAAAACCTCCACTTCATTACCCCAGGGGGGAAATATTGCATTTTCACCGTCTCAATTTTTGCTTTATTAGGTGGTCCATAGCGACTACAATTCTTAATGACATTGGATGAAACTTTTTTTAATGGGTTCCTCATAAAATTTCGGTCTTGGATCAAGGATTAGTTTCTGAAAAATACGCCACCTAGCGGCAGAAAAGCATCAGGTTTAAAATGGTCCGGTGACAGAAGTTGAAAAATAAGACGTTAAAACAAGGGATTTACCAAAAAAAGTATACAGCAATTTGATATATTGCAAGGATCAACCTAAAAATGCCTGGATGTAGATAGTAAAAAATTACGTATTTTTTCTCAAAAAAACGTTAGTTTTAAGTGCAATTTAAACATGATTTTTTCTGGCACTAGGTGGCGTATTTTTCACAAACTAATCCTTGACTCAAGACCAACATTTTGTGTGGAATCCATTAAAAAAAGTTTCATTCAATTTCATAGAGAACTGTAGCCGGTATGAACCACATACTGAAGCATAAATTTGGGAGGGTGAAAGCACGATAGTTCCCCCCTGGGGTAATGGAATTCGGTTCTACCCGTGTGTGTACATTATTTTGGATGTACTACTTGCTCAGAAAAATGGATCGAATCTGGCTCCCAAGTTGGAAAAAATATTTTGAAAGTAAAAAGAGTTAGTCTATAATTGTACAAATTTATGAGCTTAAATTAGTACGACTTTAAAGATAAAGATCAAATTAAATAAACTTATTGCTATTTGATACCATACACATATCAAACTCAATCAAAAAGATTCAATTTGAACAGCAAAATTTTGACATGTGAATGTAAATTGTTAATTACACTGCAGTTTAATGGAGTTTATGATTGAGATAAATATTTTATAGATTAGGTTTCCTGATGATGATAGTTGAAATAGTTCACGTATCTTCTACATACTCAAAAAATCATTTAAGGTTCGCATTTATTATTATTTTTCTATGGTTGGGCATTTTGTTTTCAAACTTTAAATGTATTGCTTAAGAAATCAATAAAACATTTAATTATTCAGCTTGCAAAGTATAGGGAGGAATGTCCAAATATAATGGAATTCTATAATTTAACCCACCAAAGGTCATACCAAATAGAGAATGTAAAATGCAAACGCAAGAGTATTCAATGAGAAACCAGTTGTCTTTGAACAGTTTGGACTCATAAGTCTCATGGGTCTCAAAATATGTCATTGGCAAGGGATGCTTGTACTTAATTTTTTGAAGAAAAAAAACTCCATTTCATAATGATGAAAAAATGTCGGAGTCTCACTAAACTCCCATGAGAACTGCAAACAACTTTGTTTCTTATTTGGGTCCATCTGAAACCCCTAATATCAGCTAAACTACAACAACAACATAGCATTCAAACAGCGAAAAACAAAACAAATTTTTGATTGGCAATTTTCTACTTTAATTGCTTTACAAAATGCTCAACTGACATTCTAGATTTAGAGAAAACAAATCAATAGTGCCAACTTTATGAATGTCTTCGTCTGTATAACTTGGATTGATGCTTGGTACAGTATCCATTTTGTATTTATCTCCCTTTATTTTAACGGAGAAAATGGCCACTTTTTTTCTTAGAAAGATGGCATTTGTTTCTGGGAAGTTAAAATCTTTAATTAATTTTGAATATATTCTGAGCTTTCTTTACATCTCACAAACACAACCAGTGGGACCTTTACTAGCTGTAAGTTTGAAAGCATATCGATCCGTGTTTAAATATTGGTTTAAAAACAGTGTGGAAGTTTATAGTGGAAAGAAACAATCAATTGAAGTTAAATTGTCACCCCGTCATGCCATCCCAACTATTGCCGCTATTGCAACGTTCACAATTTCTTGTATTTGGCTATCATTTAATGGTAATAAATATTCGGAAATGGGTGACCACGGACTGCGACGTTTTTTAGCTTTGGTTTACCTGTACCTTGCTGTAGTTGGTACTGCTCTTGTTTTCTTTCATATAATGATACTGACATTTCCTGAATGCATTGCTGGAGCCAACCAAATGATTTTAATTTTTCTTCAGAGTTTTCAAAAAATTGCAAAGGACGGAGACAAGAAGCGTTTAGATTTTATTGGAATATATTCTATGCTAGCTATTTTTGGACTTCTCCTCCCATCAATTTTTATTGCTGTTGGGGTTGTTGCAGTAAAACTGGGTCCTTTTCATCAAATTTTTCTGTAGTATAGCTTTCTTTTAATGTTGAGAAAAATTGGAGTGTGGTTTTTGTTTTTACTGACTTTGGTTGCTTTTGTGGAAATCGTCAGATCTATAACACTTCTTAGTATAGTTGCACTCGCTGCAATTTTTATGAATTTAACGTTTTTGAAGGGCCTTTTAACAGAAGATGCTTATGTGAATACTAAAACGTTCTATCATCAAATGTTGGTCGCATTTACAAGTGTTACAATTCCTCTGCAATATTGTAACGGTGCAGCAGTATCAGTATATCTTGTGTGCATTCCAGTTGCAACATGGTTGAAAATTCGTGGATGGAACACTCAGCAAGGTTTAGTGTCAGCATTGTTTGTCTGTGTTGTCTTCTGGGTAAGTGTTGTTGCGTATTTGCATACACAGTTTTCTGCCATGGTGTACGAAAAGAGCAGGAAACTGATCTGGAAATCAAGGAAAAGATTTTATGCTAAAATGAGAATGAGTTACTTGTGCAGAATTTCACACAGGGAGTGGTTGGCTAGTAGGACTATGGAAATTCACATGTTTGATGGACTGGTATACAAGCATATAACAACTTTATACATTTTCAATATTTTGATTCAGAATATTAATAATCTTTTACTTATGTTTGACAAAATTGTGCTTTTAAATTTAGAATTAATGTGAAAGTTTGAGTTTTAGAGGAGCTAGCAATGTACCACATTGTTTGTTCAAAAGTCCACTTACGAATTAGTTAGTTAGTTTGAATTTATTTTCCTTAGAAACCTGATTCAATAGAAGTTTCATAACAAACACAATACGAATTGTAATATTTTTTATTGCTCTAATGTCTGCATAGTTCAAGAAAAATAGAAGGTTTACACTCACAGCAACACTATGCACAATACATGGTCATGGTCAAGTGTTTTTTGTACTTCTCCATACTGCGCTTTATAAACTCACCATAAAATATATTCAATGTCCGAATGAGTAGATAACCAATTAAAAATATAATAATCAATAAAACAAATTTAATTTAGGTAAATGTTAAATATTTATACTTTGTAATTTTTTTAACATATTCGTGAACGATTGTATATAAAGTAGATCAGTAATCACTTAATAAAAGTGTATGATAGATAAATAGATAGATAGAGGTTTTATTGCGTTATATACGGGCCAACAGCCCACACACAATTTTATAAATATTGTAAATATTTCCACATTAAATGGGTACGCATAAACTAAATACAAACTTAACCTAAACGAAGGGTGCCCATAACGGGCAACCCAAACAAAGAATGGGAAGGGAGACAAGCATTCACGAAGAAAAATATGTATTATTTTACAAAATGACAAATTATTCACTAAGGTAGGTACTGCGTGCGCGTAGAGCAATTCTTGAAAACAAACAGATTTTATGCACATCCTCACAATTATAATCTTTAAATGTCTTGTGGAAAGCAAGTCTACTATGTATATTATATTTGGTAGGATTGGTAATGGTTGAACGAAATTCTTGTAAATGTTTACACACATAAAATACATGAAACAAATCATCATTATCATTTCTATTACAAATAGTACAGTATTTATTTGGCACGTATTAGGCAATCAAAGTGTATGATAATAGCGTAAAACAATAAATGACACCATGATTGGATTATAAAAATGACATTAAACTTTTCATAATTAATTTAACATAAAAATGATTTATTTTTATCTTATTTAAGCAAACACAATTTTTATGAAACATATTCCTCTTTACGCTTTCAAATTAAAAGCAAATTCACAATTTGACCAATACAAAAGTCAAGCATGACAATAGGAGTAGACTTTTCTACATATTCACAATCCCCAATGTTAATTTTGAGTGGACTGAAAGACCTCACATATCTCTGAATACGATTTCCATAGTATCGACTCCATTTCCGGTTATTTGTTTGAAAGTTGCCTCTCATCGACTCGAGTGTACTCAGTGACTCGATATGAACTCCAGCATAAGCTCCAAGAATCACCAAGATCCCCAAAAAAGCATCAACAGAGCCACATAAAAAGAACAAAAGCTGTGGGATTGAGATACCCTCGTCTCCCAAACCTAAATAGATCAGCGTATACAAACATAGGATAAAAACAAAATTTAAAAAGAGAAGGAAAATCATCATCAATTGTTTTGTTATCCAGTTGTAGTGTCTCAACAAAAGTTGGAGTTGTCTGTATCGAAGGATATCCGAAACCAGAAATTTTTCATTTTGAAAACATTCCCGTAAGCACACTACGTATTGACGAAAGCAACAGCTTGGAAGGTACATCAACTCCACCGCTTGAAAAAAGAATGATCCAAACAAGTCAATGAAAAACCAGCAAGGAATTAGGACGTGAAAGGAGAGCTGAACCAAAGACGAAGAACTCCATTTGTTATCAGAAAAAGATTGATTTTTATTCAAACATTCTGGTAGAAAATTGTATCCAATAAGAGCTGAAGTGCAGGGATCCATCCATCGCTGAATGCCAAAGCATGGGGTGCAAAGAGGAGTTCCGAAAATTCCACAGAGTTGTAAGAACTTAATAAAAATCTTGTTTGATTTTTGTGTGGGATATTTTTGCTCCTTTTCGAAATTCAAAATAAAGTGGATCAGTTGGGCTACCCTGTGACGATATTGTAGAAACATGTATTTGAAATAAATAGTGAAAAGTTGAGAGCTGGAATAAAACATGCTTTCAATGCTGGTTATCAGTTGTTCGTTGCCTAAACCATGAAGCATTTGAATCCAGAGAAGGAATGAGATGAGAAAATTAATTAGGAGCTTGATCCACTGCCAAGTTACTTGGTGTTTGGAGGTATGACAAGTTGTTGTTTCTTTCCATTTCCTTTTAAGTACAAAAGTAAAGGTGTGGTTCCAATGTATTGCTGGAATTTCAGGTGAATCATGAACCCCTCAAGTAAATTCTCGTGCACAAACATTTTTATCTTTACTATCTTACTTGCTTCTCAACAAGTTTGTAGAGTTTAACCCCTTACTAGACTGCGGGTTTGTAGATGAACTTTTAGACTGTTTTGTTGTTCAAAGAATGACTGTTTGTAAAGTAGACATTGTAGAATATGTGAAGTGTTGTTTTTCACACAGGAATGTTATCCATTATTCACGACTAAAGGCGAATGAGAAAGCCCGTTTGAAGTCTAATGAAAAATTCGTATGAACTACGGATTGCGAGCATATATAGCAATAATCTAGTCGTTACCCACTGATGTGATCCAAGCAAAACACAATTAAAAATTCTCCATTCTATAAATCCTGCCATTCTCATTCTCTGTTGCAAATAATTAATGTTTACGAGCAGTAGGAAATAGCGTGCTTTTAGGGAAAACCACGATGCCCTGAACTGATTGTATAAATAGTCTTCATCCGTGGAATAAAAAATTATCAGCTTTTTGGAATCGTGGCCGAGGATCAATCAATCAATTGTTTTACGATCGCAAGACAAGAGTTGCCTCAAATGGATACAATGGCGACCCATAAATTATGCGCGCAAACGAAAGTTGTGTATCGTCAAAAAGTTGTATAAAAAATTTATTTTCAGGAGAAACCAGATATTTCTTTAAATTACGAGCACCGTAACAGGCTGTTAAAATACAAACAAACGATTTATCTTCAGATATGATTCCACAAACCTCCTGAGTAATTTTTATTTCAGGAATATTTTATGTGATTTCAAATGGTTTTCCGAATGTTAGGAAACAAATTAATTGTGATTGCCAGAGAATTCGAATGATGGAACTTTCCAAAAAGGGGATAATATTAAATCGTAGTAATTACAGGTTATAGAATATTATATGCGAGTAGAATTTAGCTCTGTGTGCTCGAATTCCGTATATGAATCTTATAAATTTTGCACGTACGTGACACACAACTGGACGTGTGATCGTAATATCCTGACATAATATAGTAACCGTTTGACAAGTTTCGTAAAGGTAACGTTAGAACCGAAAGGCATAAAATCTGTTAAGGAACTTGCTGACAAAAATTAAACAAACGTTAAAAAGCAAGCAGTCAATATATATATTCTTTGCAGTTTAGGTATTCTATCGTTTATTTCTTTCAATTATTAATAGTTGATATTGATAATACTTACAATATTTTTACTAATAATTTGTATTTTTTAACAACCTGTCGTATCCAATGAAACAAAAAGGGACACAGAAAATAATATAATACAAATGGATACTTGATTGATAATTGCTTATAATATAAATTTATTCACAATTTTGACATTTTATCATGTAAGGTTTAAGTGCATTTTGAATCCTGGGGTTTATAAAATTACCATGCTGCAAAAGCAAACTCTGATTCATTCACCCAAGGCCAAAACATTTCAGTGCTAAATACAAAAGTGGAAACCAAACAAAAAAACATGAAAAGGAACCAGGCAAGATCTAGTTCGTCAACGCGAGTACTAAAAGCTTCATTGTAATTTCTATCGAAATTATTTCCAATGCTTCCCCTCTTGCTATTAAATGCTACACTAAAGTAGTTCCAATATTTGTGTGGGCCACTCAATTTCTTACTTATGGCCTTAAGTATTGTAAACACTCTGTAGTTTTTCGAATATTCTTCATTCCTTTTATAAATTCCTGATTCCACAATAGCACTCAAAGATTTTTGAAAATGGGAGGAGAAGAAATGCTTCGTGACAGTGGTCCACATGCTGGAAACCTTTACAAAAATTGGTGGCTCTCCATTTTGAATAAGCTTTCGCCCTCCAAATAAAGCCGTGACAAATTCCAGCACACTTACAGATCTTCCGTCACGCATGTACTCTTTATGAACATCATTACGGCGTTTTAGAAATGCAAATCTTTTTAGAATGCAATCCCGCTGTTTTAATTCGAAGTTTTCAGTTCTAAAGGGCATTATAATTCTGCTAGGAATCCAAGTGTATTTGTCACACTTAAAACTGTTCTGATTTTTCTTTAATCTCTTAGCAAAATTCCAGACGCTTATGATATCTGAATATTCCTGAGCGTTTGCAGGAAAGGATGGTGTATTTCCTTCAAATTGCTCTTCGGCTTCCGAAGCGTCTACATCTAGCAGATGTGTGTCTCCTAAGCTTTCAAATTTTTCAGTTATACGGTTAAGACGTCTTGTAACATGTTGATCTTCAACCTTATTTTGATCCTGTTCTATTAATTCATTCTGTTGTGTTAAAACATCGGTCAAAAAACTTACATCTGTTATGCCAACAACCTGCTTATGATTATTGTTATACAATAGGTCGTCAAATGAAAATGGCAGGTTTTTGGGCCCGGAAAGTCCCGTCATGTAAGAGTACATGCTAGACGTATAAACATTTCGTATCATAATAGTTCCGAAAATCCACAAGGATACCAATAAAGCTAGCTTCTTATTTCTTTTACCAATGTCGCTTTCCCCCTGTTCAATGAGAACCACAATGGTCCACATTAAAGAGCCTGGCCCATGTCCCGAAAGTTTTAATGTGAAGGACATCAATAAAACCATTAAGATGACAAGTAAGCAACCAATTGGTGTAAGAGGCTGCACAAGAGATTCAAAACTAAGGCTGCCTCTAGATATTTCCTCTTTATCCAGGAAAATCGAGTACTCATAAATTTCAAAGCCAGCTCCGTAAGGGAAGGGAAAAAACCAATTTGATGACTCAAATGAAAATTGGTGGAACATGTTTTTCATGAATATGTCGCATGGATTACTATCTGTACAGTTATGTTTTTGCTGAATAATTCTAATTGCAGACTCTCGGGGCAAGCTGCTGCTATAAAAAAGTATGCTTTTTGATGATTCTGATTTAGTTTGACTTTGAAGAATACCGTTATCTAGATTGAAATGAAGTTGATTCCAAATTAAGTCAACACTATCAATCGTAAGGGTCGAGCTTATGCCAATTGGAATAACGGGAACGTACACTACTTTAACGTGTACTACAATTTTCCCGTTTTGTGCATGATACATAATATTATTAATTAAATAGGAAAAATACCGTTGAATTAGTTGGTAGCAAGTCATACACGCCATGAATATTTCACCCGTGTGCTCCCGAAGGAATACAACTTTTGATGGGAAACTTGGTGGCAATAGAAAACCATAAATTTCTGAGCCCCTAAAAGGAATGAGAATGTAGTCCGGTAGACTGTGCAGGCCTACTAAATGGGGCTCCGTATAAATTAACGAATCTTCTTGGGAGTTTTCATTATCTAATGGGAATTTTAATCCACGGTAAATTGGCAACTGAGCAATGCACAGTGAAGAAAAACGCGGTATGCTTTCCGGGATAGTTATTACGTTGTGCATGAAGAGAAAGTAACGATCGTAGAAATTGTAGTAAAAGTTGGTGTGTAGGCTAATGCAACCTTCTTTGGATTCAATGCAGATACTTAAAAAATGATGTGTCATTTGGAGAAAGTCCAAATTATCCAGTTCGCTAATAATGAAATGAATGATGCATTTGCTCTTGAGGCTTTTAAAAAGGCTTGAATATTTTTGGTATGGATTTGAAGTCATGGCGTAGTCTATAAACGAGGAAATGCTAGATGGACCAATAGCAACCGCTGCAGTAGTAAGGACAATGCAAATAGAAAGTAGTAAAAATTTCGCCATGAGGATTTCTTTGGAATTCAATATTAAGCCAAAAACCATTACAAACCAATAATGCTTAGGAACGTGGTTGTGCTTCTTCAATGATTTCAGCACTGAAAAAAGTTGAAACAAAATCCACATCAGCAAAGTTTATTTAAAACAAGTAGAAGTTGTGAACCACTTAACGTCAGCTTCCTGACGTTAAGTGGTTCACATTTGAAGTAAAATTAAAAAATCCTCAAGTTTCATTAGAGACCTGCCAATACAAATCGTATTCCAAATACCAAAAACAGTCCAAATGAATTTGATAAATTGATAGTGACAGAGATTACCTTTTGATTTGGTTTTAAAGACTTCAACAGGAATGCTAGTCCAATTAATTCTAATTGGCAGTTTTTCATTTTATTCTTGTAATAGAAATTTGAATTTAATGAGCTATAAATATTTAAAAGCCTTATATTATTAATTAACAAATTATTGCTAGTTTATAGCTTTGTCCAGTCTGTCCGTCGTTCCGTGTGGGGGCACGATAACTCGAGAACGCTTTGACTTTTTTTAATTCTGTTTGCACCAATCGATAGCTTAGGAAAAATGAGGGATCAAGTTCAATTTTGGGCCAAATCGAGGTTACCCCTGTGGGGAAAAGTCACCGCCCTTAATTTTTTCAAGCATAAGGTATATCGTGTAGCATATCATCGACAGCTAATCACGAGAGAAGATCAACGGTACTATGCACGGTTATCTTCGACGTTATCTTAAGTTTCAAATGTCATCGGTTTTCTTTTATAACCCTTAAATTGCTAGTTCGTTACACTCCTGTGTTGTCAGGTGTATTAAAGATGAAATAATTCTAAACAATCTAACAACTTTTAATGTTTGTCGTGGAAGTGTATGAACATAGCATCCAGTAATTTCATTTCATTCCTTGATCAAACGAATTGAGTAAACTAAAAATTTAAAAAATCCCTATGCTTCGTTTCAAACTTTGTTTAATAATTACTAAAACTGAATGGGTTGAAGGCATCTTTAGCACTGCGTAATGAAATGGCCAAGTTGCTAAGAAAAGATTATAAATACGGATGCCTTATCCATCTGCTTCTGGTTGTAACCAAGGTTACCATGAAACTCATGTAAAACCTATATAAAATACTTTTGAATTGACAAAGTGCCACAAATTACCGAGATATTTGCTGGGATTTGCAGACCATGACCGTTTAAATTTCTTAAAAAATAGCTGCAAGGTCTTTTGATGTATTTAACATTTATATTCACTTAATTATTTATTTATAATACCAAGAACTTCAATTGGGTTTTGTAAAACGAGCATCATTTCTGGCACTCTAAATTTCATTTTGTTTTTTTACAGAAAAAATCGTTTTGATAAGCGCGGACACTGAAACACTATAATCGTCCTCAAAAATTGAAGAAAAAAAATCATTAAAAAATCACTACCTCAATACAGTTAATAATCCCTAATGAAGTTGAAAAATGGCATTTCAATCTACGGCAAATATTAAAGTAAGTGTATAAGCCGCTGATTTCAAAACATGCAACAATTTTACATATAACAGGAAATTCCATTCGTGCAAATATCAATCCAATCCATCAATCCAAGGACATTAAGCAGGAGCATTTTCTTATATGTTGTGGCTTCTTGAAGGAAATCTTCCAAAATGTTTCGTTTAAACTATGAAGTTTGGCAGAGTTTCCATTTATTTTCTCTGACTTAAAATCAATAGTTACCACGTTGGCTGACGATATCCGAGAATGATTACACATATTTAATTTGTTTCTTATTCTTTTTATTAGAATGAACATATCTTGCGATGCTCCCGGGAAGCGAGACAGTTGCTGGGGACGATCGAGATCCGTGATAGTAGTAATCCAACGAAAAAGGTGGTTTTTGGTTTACTCCTGATAGTTCTTATGGTACGAGTGTTCCAATATGAGAATATTGATTGGTCGTGCAGAAGGACTTATTGGCAAATCATAAATGCCCAGAGAATAGACAGAGGATTGGGGAAAGCCAAAAAAATTGCCTTTTGTCTGATGAGTATAAAAATCTATCTGAATTGAGAAGGAAATCTGGTGGGTATATGGCCATGTTGACTTGGCATGAATTTGGCTTACGAGGGAAGGACCAGATAAGATTTTTTTAGAATAAATCGAAACATGGTCGTATCTATAGATTTAGATAGTAAATGTTGACACGTACAAGGATTTCACTCCATGGAGACTTTCCTTGGAGAAATTGAAAAAAATCGATTTTACACTTCCATTTTTAATTTTTCCTTATGGGGATTAACATGGAGAAAACTCGGGTTGTACAGGTTGTAATACCTGTTGCAATAATTAGAAAATCGAACCACTTGAAATGGTTGGTTTTGCATGCAAAACTAGAAAATTTAAGTTTTTGAACTGTAACCTAGTATGAAAACGTTGGAGTAACTTTGCAGGACATTTTTAAGGAAATTTTGGAGGAAAATATTACTCACGCTAGAGTCACTTGTGCATTGACCATCAAGGGCTGCATTTTAAAATTAAACGCGCGTACAATCAAAACCTAAAAATCAAAAGCATTGATAATAAAGAGTCAAGTGTTTTCACAAAAAGCACTTTTGTCCAGATTTCACTTCCAGTGACAGAGATCCAAGTGTAATTTACATAATTTGAAGAACTACAAGTGACAATTGTCAGTTTTCCGATATGGATTTAAATCCAGTTGCGATAGCTTCTGCGTTTTTGAAAATAGCGGAACATGAATTTTCCGAGCATCGTTTGGCGGTGGCGTCCCAAAATGAGAATTTGGTTGCTGAAGAACTTCTTAAAGCATACAAGCATATGCTGACAACGGTTGGTTTTGAAGAGGACGATGAGATGAATGGTAAGTCAAGTTTTTTCATAAATATGATTCTTAACATGTCTTCTATTTGAAATGACATAAAAATGAACAACATTTTAATTCAAAGAGTGTCAATGTGACCCCGGACGCCAATGCAGCCAGCCGGGTGTTTTTGATGACAACGGGATAGACATTGAAGCAGAAACGACAACCAGGGAAACATGTAGTATTGAAAGAAAAACTGAAATTTTAAAACTTATTGAAGATCACCCAGGATGGACCATTTCGACAATTAAATCACACGGAGGAAAGGAATTTAAGCATGGCTACTATAAACAGCGATGGATTGAACAAATACAATCTGGAGGAACCATTTTAGAAAAATACAATTTCATTTGCAAGTATACGTATGACCGGTTTTTGGAAGCACGAAAGGAATTTAAAACTGTATGTGGCAGTGATCTGCAAATTTGGGGACTCCAGGCTTCGCAGCACTTTCGTGATCCAGAGTTTACCTTCACGGCATCGAAAAGTTGGATCACAAGATTCAAGCAGAAGTTCCATATTTCGAGCCGCAAAATAACAAAACTTGTTAGTAAGAAACCAGTCACATCCATCGAAGATATCCAAAAATCGGCCAAAAAATTTAAAAATGAAGTGAGAGAACTTACTCCAAACTTCAACCCCAAATTTATATTAAATACGGACCAGTGTGGATTTGAATACGAAATGACTCGTAATCGCACGCTGTCACACACAGGGGAAAAATCAACTTTTGCGTTTGCAGATTCCCCAACTAATTCTGAAAAACACTCGTACACCGTGCAGTATCTAATTTCGATGTCAGGATCCATAATAGGTGACGTTTTCCTTTGTTTAAGAGAAACGACAGGACGCCTTGGCAAAGGAGTTACCGAAAGGCTGTTTCCTGCACCCAATGTTAAGGTAGCATGTTGCAAACCAGGAAAAGTGACTACTTCATTATTCAACTATTTTTTGGACGAAGTAGTTGTTAAAAATGTCCATGAAGATTTTGTTTTCATCGTTGACTCATATGCTGGACAAACTAACATTTCATCATACGAAGGAAGATTCGGTGGAGACAAACAACCTGTTTACCATCGTAAAATCATCCCACCAAATTGCACTGACCTATGCCAACCACTCGACACGACGTTTCACAGACAGCTAAAATATTTGGCAAGAGCAATGTATATGGAAGGGAAATTGTATTACAGTTCCCATCTTCACAAATCAGACCGACTCTCTACCAGAAACAACGTGATTCGGGTTCAATCTCTGTGTCACAACCAGCTAAAGTCTCCTTTATTTAATGATATTATCCCCTATTCTTGGTTTTCTGCTGGCTTGACAGAACATAAGCCGCTGTTTAGAAGTGTTAAAGAAGTATGTTTCTCATTTTCTAAAGAAGATTCAACGGTTTGCGAGAATAATAGCGAAGAATGCCCAAATAATAAGAGATTTATAAAATGCGCAGTGTGTCAGAAAATTTGTTGCTTCCCTTGTTTTTTTATGACTATCATTACCATTTTTAAACCGCTAAAAAAGTTACAGAAGTTTTTCCTTGGTTTTGCGTGTGACATTTTAAAGTTTTTGGTTACTGTTTATTTAATTTTTATGGTAATTAGGTGTGTTGAGAAGTTATTATAAGTCCAATTTTCTAGTTTTTAGTTCAATGTATAGTTCTGTAACACAACATGCTCAAAAAAATCTTTGAAATAAATCCTCCAAAATTTCATTAAAAATGTCCTGCAAAGTTACTCCAACGTTTTCGTACTAGGTTACAGTTCAAAAACTTAAATTTTCTAGTTTTGCAAGCAAAACCAACCATTTTAAGTGGTTAGATTTTCTAATTATTGCAACCTGTACAACCCGAGTTTTCTCCATGTTAACCCCCATAAGGAAAAATTAAAAATGGAAGTGTAAAATCGATTTTTTTCAATTTCTCCAAGGAAAGTCTCCATGGAGTGAAATCCTTGTACGTGTCAACATTTACTATCTAAAGCTAAAGATACGACCATGTTTCGATTTATTCTAAAAAAATCTTATCTGGTCCTTCCCTCGTTAGTAATATTAGTAAACTGCCCTAATTGTATCCTGATACAGTAATCATCCATAAGACTATCCTTATGAAATAAATGCGAAGGTGTGCACGAGGTTTCAGAAATATTGGTTGAATTTTGCTAGCATGTACTCCTTTTGGTGCCCAAATCAATTTGTAGGACTTATATGGTCCATGTTTTTTATCAACAGTACCAACTGAGGCTCTTTCAGTGTTCTTGGAACGTTAGTTGGCAGTAGGTTTATTTCTTGGAAGTTGGTTAATGTAACGAGACAAGTTTGAAACGGAGAAAGTATCTTGTTTATGTTACTAATATGGGTGGGCATCACAATTTTTGTTGAACTGAACAAACGGGGATCTGCGTCAAATCCTTCAATTTTTATCGCCTTCAATAGTTTCTCAATTGGGCCTACAACTAAATCATCTTCCACAGTGCTTTGAGAATGGAAAACGATAAATAAAATAACCATATTTATTGCATTAGAAAACATTGTGAAATCGATTGAAATCGATGCTTAAGTCAGTTTAGGACTACCTACTTTGAAATTTACTATTTGAAAATTAATTTGTAGTATTTTATTGTCAGTACGTTGAAAATTTAATGGTTTTTCACAGAAAGCTTTACTTGAAAATAGTTTGAAATAAAGCTGAACTTTCGGATTCTACTCTTGTGACTAATGCAAAGAAAAGCCAACTTTGCAGAACGTCCACGTAGCTTGGCCCTGAAAACCAGTTTGGGTAGAAATTGTCTTTTTTTACCTGGGTGTGGCTTCGTTTCTGTTATATGTAAGTCCACACATAAGAAAACTAGCTCCCTTTGAAATCTAGAGCAGAATTGAGCCATGGCATGAAATATTGTTTGAACATTAGACTTTGGGTTACGATAGTGAAAAGAAAAGAGAAAAGGTATTTTCTTTAAATACAAAAGTTTAGCCAACTATGTAGAACAACTATGTAGCGTTAACGAAAGGCAATTCTGGTTAAATATGACGTTTGCTGGATTTTTTCGCATCGATCTAGGCGTGGTTTTCTTCTCGTCGTGTAAGAAAATCAATTATCTCTGAAATGTTGAGCGCAAATAATCCAAAGCGTTCATAACAAGAAAATGTTTTTTAAACACGTCAATCCATTTAATCAAATATTATTTTAAAATGAAAAAAGATTAAGGTATGAGCACACCATATATTTACTTAAGGCTATAAGTGACTAACTTCTAACTTTTGAATAAGTGAATATCAAACTTGTAGAAGCTATCATTATGAAGGTATAAACAGGCTTGTAGCACCCAGGTCCTGGCCTGTGCATCTCCAGCCACCCTGGTTGATTTAATGAAAAATTAAATGCTTAGCTTGAAGCTAAAAAAATATAGTGGAATAACTGAATAAATCTACAACTTTACAAGCTTGAGGAAGCTAAAATTCATAAACTGAAGAAATATATATGTCAATATTCACTTTTAAATATTGTTGCATAGCTCTATTCTGTAAGATCATATATTTTTACTGGCACCTGACAAACGCATTCTAGTTTTACATGCTATCGCATACATTAAATTGCCTTTCCGCCAACTAAGCTGGTTTTAATAAAGAGCTTTTAAATGAAATAAGTTTTTCGTTTTCACATTATTTTATGATATTTATCTTAATTTTAACTTTTTGACACGTACATGTAATTAAGTATTATATTTGGATTATAAGTTATTCAAACATTTGTTTTTAAAGACTGCGGCTGTGAGTGTGAGTGGCGGCACACAAACACAAACTAAATCAACATTTTCTGCTTAAAATCATTTGACTTGGTTCAAATCCAAGGTTGCTTTTTAGTTCTAATCTAACACGACAAATATTAGTTGTTTAGGTAAGTTTTGTCTCATAACTTTTAATTTAGTTTAATTTAAAGCTTATAATTACATATTAACATATCATGCATACTTTTAAAGCAACAACAGAGTGACAATGTGATCAACACTAACATTAATAAATTCCAAAAATGTGGCGTGGTTAACAGTGAAAAATGGATACGTTGAGTGTAGCAAATGCGGTCGAAAAGATCTTGCAGTTTTGTACACCAATCCATTTCTGTTACTAAGTTTCAGTAACATTTTCTTCACATTCTCTGACATATCTACCACTTTTCCAATGAAAGTACATTCAAAATATACTACGATTATGGATAAAACCATGCCACCAAATACAACCAAAGCAACAAGAAAATCACCAGAAACCAGAAATGAATTAAAATGCCTAATAAACATGAATGAGAAAACAACCAGAAGAAGATGCACCACAGCAAAATGCAAAGATAGTCTCAGCTTTCCAAAGAAGCCATTAAAATCAGTAGACAGGATTTGGTGGCATCGGTATACTGAAATTATTTCATCGCCAGATAGTTGTTCTAGTTGCTCCGTTTGAAATTTATCAGCAGTATGCTTTGATCTACTTTTATGAGCTACAGAAACTGGCATCACGGCAGCAATCCAAAGATTACAAGAAGAAGCAGTGAGTAGGAAGGCGATCAACACAATGAAATCTATGTTTGCACAGGCAAAAGCTACTACACCATAGGCAAAGCTTATTATAACAATATCAAATGAATACTGGACTTTTATCTCAAACACATCTTCTAGGATGCGATGAACTGGATCAACAGGTTGAAACATTGCTAATGGAAATACAATAGTGGGGGCCAATGAGACAAAGCAACAAAATGCAATTAATAATTCAAATATCCGTATCCCTTTTTGGAAATCATGACGATCTCTGATGTTACCGCGAAACGTTTCTAATAATTGATGACATTTTAAAAATTAACTTTGGGTTTTATCTCCATAAAATTTTAAATTAAAAACAATCAGCTTACCAGTTAACCGTTCATCCAATTTCCACACGGCCTCATAAAAGATTTTTATTTGATCCCTGTATTCGTGAATTATTGAGACGATTAAACTGCATAAAATGCTGAGCGCTACTGTAATGGATGCAGTTACAATGACTGGTCGTCGATCCAGGTTGTCATCATCGATTCCACCCTCGTAATCAGTGTTTATGTAAAATAAAAGGAGCGCAATTGGAATTACACAAATTAGAAGCAAGTGTTGCAGTAAATGTGACGTGAAAAAAAGGTACGGACCGCTTAGGACAAGGCTGCTTTTAGTGTAATCGAAATGGATTGAAGAACATCCACAAAATTTTATGAGGAACAGACGAAATGTTAAGACGTTTCTTATCCATTGGGAGAACATTGCCATTTCGGAGTTGACGACGGATTCTACTGTGAAGTTGAAATGAGAGAAATGCTACCATAAAATAAAAATAATAATCAATGGCGTCTGAGATTTTATTGGTCTGAGACTTCTTATAAAAGAGAAAGATTGGAAATCGAAAAGCTTTAAAATATTCATAAACTTAGAAATGGGACGGTGAAAATCAACTATCTTTCACCAGGGGTAATGAAATAAGGTTTTATCCATTATTCGTTCATAAATTATGGTGTACTACTTGCACAAAAAATGGATTAAATCTGGCTCCCAAGTTGGGAAAAAATCTTGATTCTGAATAGAGATAGTCATTTCTTAGTTTTTTTAATTTAAAATATGGTATTTAATTAACAAAAAATATCTTACCAGTCAATCGTTCATCCAGAGCCCCCAAAAGAGAACTTGATTGCGCCCTGTATTTGTGAATTAATATGATAGTTCCGGAAGCAAATGATATGTTTGTGGTAAATGACACATGATATTACGAAAAGCTGCTTACTTTGTTGCTTGTAATTATTATAACTCACCATTTACTTGCTAATGATGCTTGATCAAAATAAGTTGTTAGCGCTATTGCATCCTTTTCTTACTGTCTTACTTAACGTTTTTGGTTAACAAAACCATTCAGTTCTCTGATATCAAAACCTTAATTAATGTTATACATCACCTTAATTTTAGTGGATGGGTTTTAGCTACCTCGACCTACTCCACTTAGTTCCATGTGGAGTTTTTTGGGTTTCTGTAGGTCATTGTATATTCCGATGCACTTTGTTATCAATGTGTCTCAATGGGCACAGATGGAATACAATTTTCATAATAATAATTTTCACATTATTGGTATAGGTATCAATGATAACCCGAATATAGGAATAAAGTGGGTTGATTGCATTCAATAATTGTTGAAGGTTTGTTAATGAATAGTATGATAATAAAACATATGTGAAAATTTCATTCTATCTAAATTACAATTACAATATTTGCAACACGGCCTTAGAGAAATTCATTGGAACGCCGTGGTACAATGTTTTGTTGAATGGCGAGGTGGTAAAGTTATCTATGAAGTTACGAGCTATCATCTAACTGAGGTAGTAAATTGATAATGATGATGATGCTTGCTTAATGGGCAAGAGTACAAGTTATGTATGTGGAATAAAAGGAAGGCAAGGTACAAGCAGATTAGAGACTTGAAAAGAAGTGAATTTATTTTTAGTCAAATGGGGGAAAGTGAAACTTCAAAAGGAAATTGGCCAGAATGCATGGCAGCAACTGAAATGGAACTGAGAGCGTGGATTGGCCGATCTTGCTGCTATTTATTGTGAAACATTGTACATACATACGCCAAGTTATATGACTTCGAACGAAGAATAAGGCATATAGCGAATATGAACATAGAACAGAATGTAAATCATTAAGCAGCCAAAGGGATTACCAATTATTATAAGAAGATCCATCAAACTTGAATACTTACTCAAATTAATCTTTCTCAATATTCTGAGACATTAACGGAATAAAAGAAAAATATTAACATAGTTGTCCGTAGGAAACATTCATTTATGTGGACATAATTTAATGAAAATCCCTGATAAAGATTTGAAATTGCTATGATTAAAGCCTATATAAATTCTCAAAAATATATTACAATACAAATCACAACCGCTGAAAATGTTGCTTCGACGTTGAGATCCAATTTGAATTCGAATTAAATTGAGTTTAAGAGACGCTGTGCAATTCATGGAAAATATAATCCACTACTATAACATTGCTCATGTCCCATGGCGATAAGCCAATAAAAATGTGAACTGTTTTTTTCCAGAAAATAATGAAAACCCCCGATAAAAATTTCAAATTGCTATGATTAAAGCCTATATAAATTCTCAAAAATATATTACAATACAAATCACAACCGCTGAAAATGTTGCTTCGACGTTGAGATCCAATTTGAATTCGAATTAAATTGAGTTTAAGAGACGCTGTGCAGTTCATAGAAAATATAATCCACCACTCTAACTTTGCTCATGTCCCATGGCCATAAGCCAATAAAAAATGTGAACCGTTTTTTGCTGAAAATAATGAAAATCCCTGATAAAAATTCGAAATTGCTATGATTAAAGCCTATATAAATTCAATATATTACAATACAAATCACAACCGATAAAAATGTTGCTTTGACGTTGAGATCCAATTTGAATTCGAATTAAATTGAGTTTAAGAGACACTGTGCAGTTCATAGAAAATATAATCCCCTACTCTAACTTTGCTCATGTCCCATGGTGAAAACGCTTAGTTTGCCCAATAATTTCACTTTGCCTTGAATATCACGAGCTGGGTCTTTTCGCAAAGCGGGCATGTTTTCGGAGAGAACAAAACTTGCAAATAATTTGTTTGTGAGCCTCCAAATTTTTGTTGAACGCTTACGATTAGTTTTCCCCATGATTTTCGTCCGGACAGTCAGAAAAGGTGATCGTTCCAGTGTGCACTGTAAAAATATATAGATGAAATCACATTTTAACTTAAAAACTCTTTGGTTTTCACAACCGGACACCTCAACATAATACAAGAATAGTAAGATTGGGCTAAAATGCTGATTCAAGAAAATTTGTTGGTCTTAATTAGGTTTAACATTAGGATGAGAGAGTTTCTCAGCAATTGTCCTTTCTGGTTTAACACAAACCAAACATTAGCTGTAAAAAGCACAAGTGAGCTAGCAAGGGAATATGTTAAAGTCACTCTATATGGTTTATACACCATCGTCATATGCGCCCAGTTTCTTCTTGAAATCAAAAGCGACACTGTTCCATTAGTAATCTCTCTAAAAAGTTTTATTTTTTCCAGTTGTAAAATTGCTTATTGTTTCACAGAAAGTGTTGTATTGCATCGAAGAAAAGCTTTGGTTGAGCTATTTAACCTTTTTGTTAAGCTGGAGAATCATTTTCTAAAAAGTATGGAACTACATTTGATTTTGTACCAAATTTATGAAATTATTGAATATGACAAACATGTTTCTATAATTTTCTTTAATGGGTTGAATTTTTCAGAACTACTCCATATCCGGGTTTCAAAATCAAACGAGGTTCGAGTCATCAAGTTTATACTTTTATGTGCAGCTTTATTCCCATTCCTTGTCGGTATTCCGTACATTATTTTACAAACTATGAATTGTAATTCCATAAACTTTGCTTACTTTATTACGTAGCTGAATCAGCGTAGTTATAACTTTACTAAGTTTGTCTGTCTGTCTGTCCGTCCGTCCGTCTGTCCGCACTCTCCTGTCGACATACGTTGACCGATTTCCACCAAATTTGGTACACAGGTAGTACACCTCAAAAGCTTACCTGGGATTGCTTTTCAGCCAAATCGATCCAAGCGTTTAAAAGTTATGGCGCGAAAATTCAAAAATTCATTGATTTGGCTGAAGCTCTGTATTTAGAGGTAATTTGATATGCCGAATCGATTCCTTATGGTAGTAATGCTCCATGAAGAGTATTTTATGCAGTTTTGAATTATTTTGAGCGCGAAAATTCAAAATATTCATATTCATCGCCCAGATTTCCCATTCATCACCTTGAATTCCTATTCATCACCCAGTGTTCTTATTCTCCTGTTTGCGCCATTCAGCTACGTATCTAGGTCTGCTTACCAGCAGTTTATTATTCCTGAATGCGTGAATCCTAAATCACTTGTTTGGAATGGGGGATGGTCAACGTTTTCTATAACCAAGTTGGTTGTAATATACACCACAACCTGTTGGTTCACTATAGATTATGCTGCTTGATTCGCAATTTTTTTCCTTGATTTTTCCCTGGTCCAAGCATATTATTATTACCCGTTCTTGTCTTGCCTTCCTCCGATGATATTCAAAACTCTGCTAAATGTACTCCTCCACTTTTTGTCAGTTATGGATACTGCCTGCCTTATTAGCTATGCTTTACGCACGACACAAACTAACTTTTTGACAAAATAATTGTCGCTAACACCGATAGTTTTAATAACTATAAGATCTACGATTTAATAGGAGACAATAGCTTTAAAATGACAAGTTAAGGTATAATAAGAATATTAATTAAAAGGTAAAAAGATCACTTCGTCACTGCAATAAAATGCGGACGACAAATTATATATTATATTCTGCTCAGCTCTTCCACTTCAACTGGTGAGGTTGACACTGACTTTTTCTTGATGATGATATCAATTCTCCTCAACCATCCAGTTCTACTTGCGTTTCTTCTCCAAAATGATCAGCAAAATGGTGGTCACCCTCCTTCCTATTGGTGGTGATGGTGAACACAGGTTGATAGGTGGAGGAGATTGGCTCAACTCTTCTGCTGCAACCTGCTGTCATCCCACCGACACGCTCTTGCTCCTTAGCGCTACATTCTTGCTCAATGGGCAACGGTCTTCTGCTTGGCGTGTCAACACATATTGTTTGCGAAGGTATGTCCAGGTTATAAATGGAATGTTGGTTACAAAACCTGAGAAAGCAATGAGGAATCTGAGTTACATATTCATATTCAGGTCCTAAGTCGTTGCTACAATACGTTGCAGCAAGATGGGCTTGTTCTGGTTGGAATTCTTGTGTCTATGTTAACTATAATCATTAGTTTCTTCACAATTATATCCGTCGGTTTACAACTTACAGTTCCAGAAATGTTTTTGTTTATAACTGGTGCCCATGATGGAACAATAGTTCTTGTAGTATATACCACAATCATGGGTCAACTATACGCTGACTCAAAAGGATATATTTGCGATTTAAAATGGCGTTTGCCATTCATCGCAACAGGGAAGAACCGGCGATGGAGCAGACGTTACGTAAGCTCATTTTATCCAATTAAATGTTACTTTGGGCAAATAAACTATGTCGACGAACTTAGTCCATTAAATTGGCTCGATTTTTGCATCAATGAAACTGTAACAGTGTTGATGTTGTAGTAATGTGTAGCTTTTAAGAGAATGCACTCCCAGTTTAAGCCCAACATTTATTTAGTCTTTTTGAAGACAGTTTTCTATTAGTTTTTTTCTTCTCCAGGTAGATATAATTGTTGCACTTGCAAAAATAACACTGAATGACAAGTTACAAGTATGTATGTAGGTCCCTTAAGCAATATGCTATAGTGAAATAAAAAACAAAATAGTCAATAGTAGAAAAGATTCGCCGCAGTTATAAAAATCATATAAAATGGAAATTTCTTACTTGCCAAAATGTATACTTATGTTAAAGAGCTCCGAAAGTTACGTATGACTATTGGGTTCCTAGGTGGGGGAATTCGAGACTTTTTCAGTAGGGTTTGTAAATAGATTTAGCTTAATTTTTTTTGCAAACCATTCAAATTCCGCCTAGGTTATCACTCAGAGAACATGTATGCAAATTTTCAGCCAAATCCGTTCATAAACCTGCAAGAAACAGCCTTTGAATGGTGACTGATTGCCAAGTTGTAAACGTCTCAAGTTTTCCCCCACCTAAGAACCCAATTTTCTTAAATAACTTTCAGCGCTCTCTAGCATGAGCATAATTTTTCATAAAAAAATATGCTCGTTATATTGTTTTCATATTTGCAGCGAATCTTCTCGTTTATGTTACATTTCTAGGGATAAATAATGAAGAAATGTATACCTAAATATAACCTGTCGTATAACCCAAATACATTATGAGTGTCAAACAATCAAGAGGATGAAGTAAAAAGCTTATTAATACCAGTTTTAATTTTCTAAGCCCCTAACTAAAAGCCTAATGGCACAAGAAGAGATTATATGGCACATAATGGCACAAAGAACCCAACCAATTATATTAGTACCAAACTCTTTTGAAGGAAGCCTTCTTGGCTTTCCTTTGCCATCTTCTTCCCCAAATAGCTTTGGTCAGTTGGAGTATTTGATAGTAGGCTACCATCTCCACTCTTCCTCTCTTGTTGTTTTTAAAATAAACCTGGTAACACAGGAGTGTAACGACAAGCAATTTAGGGTTTATAAAAGAAAACTGATGACATTTAACCTCTAAGATAACATCCAAGATAAGTACGCTTATCATGGCTGTTGGTCTTCTCTAATATTGTGCTGAGAGATGCTCTACTTGAAATGCATAGCAACCTACTTGAAGTGCATACGGAATATACCTGATCTGATGCTTGAAAACGGAAAGGCTATCAAGACATTTGACCCTGAAGATAACATCGGAGATAAGCGTGCATAGCACAGTTGATCTTCTATTGTGATTTCCTATCGAATGATATGCTACTCGGTACACCTTGCGCTTGAAAATGTGAGGGGGCATAACCTTTCCCCCCAGGGGTAATTCCGATTTGGCCCAAAATTTAACTTGATTCCTCATTTTTCATAAGCTATCGATTGGTGCAAACAGAATTCAAAAATGTCAAAGCGTTCTCAAGTTATCGTGCCCCCGCACGGACAGACGGACAGAAATTACAAGCAATAAATTGCTTGTAATAAATATAATAAACTGCTAGTAAGCAGGCCAGAGACGAAGCTGAAGAGGGCGTTGAGTGATCTCCTCCAAACCACAATCTCCTCCTCCACCTCTCTCTCTATACCCACCTCTGCGATCTTCTCTCAACTTAGTAAACGCATAATACCATTCTGGATTCTGCATTTATGCACAAACACATGATTCCGGATGTATGCGCAAGGTCATCCACACCGTGCTATGCAATTCTTACGTATACGTATACATTTCAGCCAAATCGATGAGTTTCTGAACTCATCCACCTATAACTTTCGAACCGTTTGACCGATTTGTCTGAAAAGTATTCCCAGAGGTCCTCTTGAGTAGTGCTACCTGTGCACCAAATTTCGTCCAAATCGGTCAATGTATGTGACCAGGAGAGTGCGCACGGACAGACAGACAGACAGACAGACGAACTTAGTAAAACCATTACTTCGCTGAATGCTCCGCTTCAGCTACGTAATAATGTTTTTTCATGTCTGTTTCTATTTGCATTTCGTCAACAAAGAATTTGAAGGCATAGACGTTTATTAACAACGCAAAGAACCAGTTTGACCTTGTAACTGAATTCTTGATTTCAACCCAACTTGCAAAAGTGGTTGTAGTAAAGAAAGCAAAAACTTTAAATTGCCGTTTAATCGTGTGTGATGACGAAATATTTGAAAAATTGTTTAACGTTTTTAATAATGGTCAAAATGCATAGTTTTTTTCTTAAAATTCATGGATTTAGTACCTGGTGCGATGGAGTTTGGCCACGAGGACGGGGATAGCAATCAAATTCAAGGGTATTGTGGCTACTGCTGGAGAAATTCAAACCGAAAATAAAATGATTTTTACTCCCGATTTTGATACTACAACTATTAATCTTCTACAACAACAAGAACAATGAAGGAGCAACGTGGTTTTGGAAACTTTGGAAAATACAAAATCCTCATTAACTCTAGCATATCTGATGGTATTTTTACGATACGATGATTGGCATTATACGTCATTTTATGGCACCAACACCAGCCTGAATTACGGATTGCTTAATTTATGGTAGCAAGAAACTCAAAGCCGTTCAATTTTAGTTGCAAAATTTAGAAATAAAAAGTAAATATATATATAAAAAAATGAGCAAAACAAGGACAGCATCTACTATTAAGTTGGCAATTATTATGCCCATTAAATTTGATTTACAAATGGTTATGTTGTATACGTATAATTTAGGCATGAGACAATAGTAGAAAGAAAAAATATTCGAACCGACGACATTCATTCATTTTAACGTCCTCAAAAGCAATGTTAATAAAATAAAAGAGACAAATAAAAGATTGATCACCAATGACGTTAAAGGGATAAAACATCAACGACGACGACGACCCCAGCCTGATGGAGTTGTAAACTTGTCAAAGTCAGGAAATGGACCAAAAGTGGAACGCGGACGATTGAACGATTCTTCAAAACGTGCGTCTGCCTTGTTCCACACAAAAAATACTAGTATTGGTGGGACCACAAAAATCAAGAGGCAGCAGCAGATCCCACAGATTACTAGAGCCACAATCCCTCCTGTCACAGCTTGTCGGTCAATATTATTGGCAAATGTCCGAACCGGAGGGGCTGCGAATCCTGGTGCAAACTGTGAGCCAGGAGTGGGGCTAAAAGGGCCATAAGCTTCAGGAACCCTTACGTTTGGAGAATGAACTCCGGGTTGATATGACTGGGTTGGATATACAACCTGTTGTGGGCAATCACTCATGATGATGATGGGACCAAAACCTGGAATGAAACAATGAATTGATATAAATTAGTAGCTAATAAATACATAGTTGTGACTTTTGGTTGGAATTGTTTGATAAATTCATGGAATAATTGATTAACGTAATCATAGAGGTAACTTACGTAACGTGTTCACTATGTGGTTTGCTTTTGGCTGTTACTGGACTGGATAAACTTCCTGATTTTGGTTTTGGTGAAAAACGTCCTTGGTTTTTGGTTGTCGTTTAATCAAGTGTGATATTAGCAAGAATCAATAGAAGAATACAGAAAGATGAGAAAGTATTTGAAAAATTGTTTACCTTTTTTGAAATTGGTCAAAAAAGTGATTTTTTCACAAATTGATGTATTTTGTATACATATATTATGTTGTTGTTATGGAGTTTATCTTGATGACTTGATGTGTTGGAGGAGAATATCTGGTCAATGTAGGTCAATTTTCTGAAAGTTAGTATACGTGTACTATACACATGGAAATATACATTTTTTAATTTGAAACTCATAACACCCCACTATGTTCGGAATGCCGTCAATTGTGCTCAAAAGTACTTTTTGTAGACATTCTTTGTATGAACGAAATTCCAGGTTTTTAAAGTTGGAGATTGTAAAGCATGTCAAACTGTGTTAGAAAAAAAATACTGGAAAATTTTAAAGTGGAAATTGTTGTAGATATTAATTCAAAACTGTCAAAAATGCATGTTTTTCTTACATTTTTGTAATTTACTAATACTTGCGGGCCCGATAACTTTTTCTCATCATATACATAAGAAAGTGCAAGTTTTCTTCTCTAGGATAGCGTTGGAACCAAAAAATGATCGGACCCGCAAGTGCATGTAATTAATCCATGAAGATGACAATTTCCCTATCACAGGCAAGCAGGGATGGCCAAACTAAGACATGTAATATACCAAATAAAAAAATCATTGGTTTTGACCGTTTTAAACAATGTTTAGTGTTGTGATTTTTATGAAATGACGTTTACCAACATAAGTGTTCGTCGTTTTACGCTCAAAAGCAATGATTTTTTTAATTTTGTATATTATGTGTCGTAATTTACCCATCCCTGATTGGCGTTGATCAAGAACTTGTCATCTTCATTAATTAATTACATGCACTTGTGGGTCCGATAACTTTTTGGCTCCAACGCTATCCGATAGAAGAAGACTTGCTCTTTCTTATGTATATGGTGCGAAAAACTTATCGGACCCGCAAGTATTATTAAATTACAAAATGTAAGAAAAACATGCATTTTTGACAGTTTTTAATTTATATCTACAAAGATTTTCACTTTAAAATTCTCCAGTATTTTTTTTCTAACACACTTAAACATGCTTTACAATCTCCAACTTAAAAACTATAAAATTCTGGAAAGCTTTGAAGTCAGCGATTGAAACTTTCCACTTTCTTACTTTTGTGTAAACCTTACTACTTGCTGTAGATTGAAATGCCATTTTCAAATTAATTAATGGTTATTAACTATATTGAGGTCGTTTTTTAAATTTGTAAAAACGATTGTGATGTTTCCGTGTCCGCGTTTATCAAAGCAATTTTTTCTGTAAAAAATATTTTTTTTGCAAAACGCCACGATGAAATTTAGAATGTCAGAAATAATTGCCTGTTTTATAAAATTGATGTATTTGGAATTCGAAATAAACAAAACAGAGAATAAGTATGTCATATGGATCAACAGATCTTATAGCTATTTGTTAAGAAAATGAAATGGCCATGGTGTGCAAAGCTCAGTAAATGACTCGGTAATTTGTGGCACTTTCTCAATTCAAAAATATTTTATATGGTGAAGAGGTGGCTGTAGGTGTAAAACTAGCTGACTGTGACTAATACCAAGGAGGCATTTCAATTGCGACTGACTAATACACATGAATATTTGGTGGTCAATTTTATTTTACATACGCTTCCCTCTACAAAAATCAATATTAAATATCCGGTGAAGACCACAAAAAGTAGAAAGCCATCGGTATTAGACTGCAGGCTAATTCTTATTTGCATATTGTTATTGCTGGGATTCGGAAAATGTCTTCATGCATGTACCAACCGTTGTTTTGTATTGGTGGGGTGGAAAATTTGACAAGAAATTTTCGAAGAAATAATAATATTAAACAACATTCCTTTTATGATTTATAACAGTGTAACTTTTCTCGCTGTACAAGTTTTCTGTAATTTATTTGCTCTTTAAAAGCTTTATGACATTAACGATAAAGGCATGTCATGCATGTCAATCTTACTCATATTTTAACATATTAGACTAGACAAGAAATTTATAATAAACTTATTGAAGTTAATTAACATTATTTATGCAAAAACAGATTCTGTGACTCCATATATTTAACGTTTGATCAAAAATCATTTGATTATCACTAGCTGACATAATGTGGTATTACAAGCAATAAAACATTGAGGTAAACCTAAATGAATTTCATCTTTTATCATGTTCATCATCATCATCTTTCGTCATGATAACGAAATGATGAAATTTAATTTTACGGCGTACGTTATCTATTTTTTTAGCTTGAGGATGAAAAACCAAACTAATATTTTGTCATAATTTATGCATGTCATTTCAAACAAATCAAGAAACGTACGAGAAAGGATAAACCTTCGTTCGGGGAGTTCGCAACATTTGAAAACGTTGGTAGATTCTTAACGCAAAGCTGCGTAACAAGTTATAAACAATTTGATGGTATTCCAAACAAAAAGCCAAGCCAGAAATGACATAACCTCCAAGCAAAATGACAAATATTATGAAAATATTTCCATCCAATGCTGCCCTGCTTGGAGCCGTTCTCGGCACGACTGGATTGAAGTTTGAAGTAAACAACATCAAATCATTAAAATGATTAATCAATCCCGAGAACTGTAAGGCCTGCATGCCACGCATTACAAACGGGGGAACAAGACCCACAAAGTTAATTGCATATACCTTCTGAAAATAACTTTCCTTTCCTACGTATGTATATCCCTCATAGTTAGTTTGCCATGATTTGGCGATATCATGTGCTACTTGATGAGGAACTACGAATGCTGTTTTATTGCATTCCTTCAACATATCCGAAACTTTTACTTTTTGTTGTTTGCTAACGTATTTGCTAGCTTCGGATCCGAAAATTCTTTCCCTGTCTTGTTCAGTAGTTCCTTTCAAATGTGTTAGTTTTAGCAGTAATTCCATGTACATGGCTTCCCAAACCAGTTCTAATGGAACTATTCTTGTGTGATTTTTTAATTGATTATGTACATTTGGGACACCAAATCTATCAAATACTGACATAATATCATTAGTGACAAAAAACTGCGTTCGTGTTTCTGAAATCATTGTGACGTAATCACAAGGACCTCTTACAATTCGACGGGCGTTTATTATGGCCGATGCATTACTGCATACTTGTATAAATATATCTTGCATAGTAAGATCAGCTGTGTTCGCGTAAAGAGGCTGTCTCCAATCAAAATATTTTACTCTGGAAAAGATGTTGAAGTCGTCAGCTATAAGTTGAGACAAGTTTTCATAAGGGATTGGCTTCAGTGGGGATATCATGTTGTAGACATTTGTATTTTTGTATGCGTTGCTTAGCACAACCCCAGCAAGTAGGAAACCTCCGATACATATTCTAATATGAGCATTATCTGCTATAGCTGAGGAGAATGGGTCACCTTGTTCTAATAACGGCTTCAATGTAGAAACTAAATTAAAGTGTTTCCACAACACTTTAATGCTAGCTTTGCCTTGCTTTAACTTCATGGAAACGTAAAAAAATAGATGAATAAACCCGGTGAGAAGCAGCAGAAATATGCCGATAAACTTCCATATGTATGCATCGAAAACACTTATAAGCTCGAGAAACTCAAATTCTGAAAATCGAGGTCTCCCGCAGGACACAAATACCTGGGTGTTTACTAAATCAACCAATTCCATGCCGTCAAATGTCCATGTATCTACCGGATTTTCGAAGATTTTCACCTCAATTCTAACACGGTGGTTTACTCCTTGAATTGGGACTCCATTCTTGCAGCTCATGCTTGACATCATTCTAGCAATTCGTGAGTAATTTTGAAACAACAGCTGCAGCACAGTGCCAACAATTGGAAAAAATCTATTTTCTTCTTCCCCTTGCCCCAAGTACTTCTGCCGACTGTCTAAAGTCCTTGGACAGGATTGCAGGTAGTCAGTTAATTCTGTATTGGTCACGAATAATTGGAATGTAACCAATTCGTTTCGCTTCGGATACAACCAGGTCGTAAGTTTAGAAAACTGGTCGCTGAGACTAAGAAATGCCATAGGGATTTGATTCACGACAATAGTAGTGGTATCAGTGCAACTAAAGCAGGGCTTCAGACCTATTATGTTTGTGATTTGCAGCAAGAATTTTTTCATTCCATATTTTTGCGGATTCTCATAACCAGTAACCAGTGCAAGATAAACGTTATTTGTCGCTGTCGCCTCTGAATGTCGTTCATAATCACGAAATCGGGGTGATACCCGTTGCCAAATCCATTTTCCATGCACCCTTAATTTAAGCCACTGTTGATGCTGTTGTTTCGTAAGAACGTTGGCGTATATAGCCGGGATAGATGAAGGTTGAAGTTGTTTGAAACCTTCAGGGTCATAGTTAACGTAAGCTGCGTCTTTGGAGCGAAACCAAATATTCGCTGGACTACATTCAACTAAAACATGAGTGTTTGCATGTTTATGTTCTGGGCAGTCTCCACTGTGCACGGGTGGAAAAAGCGAGAGATTTATTTCACAATTCCATGGCTTTGATTCCATGACGAATCTTGTTCGGTTAATTGCCATACAAAAACCTTCGTGTATTGGAGTAAAGAAGGGCCACGATCGATACCAGAAATCTTCATCGACTGCCTTTCCTTCAACAAAAAGGTTGCTAGTGCAAACAGAACTCCTGTTTCTCCCCGTGGCAATAACATTTTGGATTATACGATTTTGTATTCCTTTTTGAGCGGTTCGAATGTAGTAGGCTTTTCTGCCACCATCATAATCATGTCGTTCCATTACAGGCTCTGGCTGCGATAAGGTGATAGGAACATTTGGTGGGTTTATATCTATATTTCGAAAGTTGATTATGTTGACAAAACATTTTTCAAAATGTTGAAGATACTCGTTCAGATTATCCACCGGGTTAAAGTCGTCATTAGGAACTGGGTCGTTGATGTAGTTCATGAATCCTATTTGTTGTAATCTTTGTTCTTTTCCAGTCAAACGAAGCAATTCATTTACCGTTCCGAAATAAGTGTCTTTGTCATTATACGGCAACAGGCCATGTATCTGGCACAAACACTTCAAAATAATTGCAATAAGTAGCAACATTTTGCTACTCTGACATTTCACCTTGGCTTATTAGGGTTTTCTGCAATGGGAAGAGACATTTTGTTGGAATACACAAAAAAAGTTGATGAAATTACAAAATAAGAAGTAAGTTCGAAACACAGTTAATGGGTAATGGTTGGCAACAATTCTTTTTACGTACCGTTTTTCCTAGAGTTGTAAAGGTGGGGTTTCTTTGATGATTTCAGTTACAATTTAGCTCACTAGCGAGTGTTGGTAGTACGATCTGGACCTCTTTGTGTGTGTCTAGGAAAATGGGAAAAACATTTTACTTAAAGTTCATCTACATCTAAATCAATTTAGTGTAATTTTTGTGTTAAAAAATTTTTTGGTTTCGTTGTGTTGGCTGATACTTACCATGCAAGTATGTTTGAGAAATTGGTGGCGGTGGATATTACTTTGTCGGTTTGCTTGCTCTAAAAATCGATTGTCCATTTCCGGTATCGATTTTACAAAGCCACATAAGAACATCCAGGCATTTTTTGAGCAATTCAATTGAACAGCACCGAATAGGCGACGCGGGTATATGTATATAATTCTTGGTAGTGCTATTCATACGCGTGGATGTTTATGAAGAATTTTTGTAAATGTTGGGAGTGCTGTACTGTGGGAGCCATCCTCTCTGTTTACACTAAATGGGTTAGAATAATCATAATCAGTTAAAAAATAGTTTGGCAGATACGAAAAAGCAATTGATACTTTGTTGTGTCTCATTATGAACTGTTGTAACTCTAACTAACGGGTACTCATACTTTACGCAAGTCTTAAAAATATGCAATGAGAAAATCAATTGAACGCAACGAAACACTAGTTTAAAAAAAATACAGATAAATAAAAAGGCTGCTGGTTGAAGAAATCGAAATGCATAAAAAGCAATAAAATATAATTTGTTGGAGTATGCTTACGTACCATTTTCCCCGCTTTCTCCCATAGAGCCTTTGATGGCTTCAAGTATTTAGTAATTATTTCTGGTACGATCGGTAAGGTTAACAATTGAATCAATAAGAAAGTTTGATATTAAATCTTGCTTAAAGTAAATCTACATCTAACTGTTCGTTATAGTGTTTAAAACTTCTGTAGGGCAACTGTGTTTTCTGCACTTCCATGGTTTGTGGAAAAATAATGGCATTTACAATGGCTGGTTGAACAATTGATTTGAGTTCAAACATCCCTTTTCGACTAAGTCGTTGCACGACCATTTTAAAAACAAATTTTTATGTGCTATATCGAAAGATTTTGCTAAAATATTAGATGTGAGTTTTTTCTAGTCGGGGTATGTTGAGACAACTGAGCTGGGGCTATCTGAAGTTCGAACACCATAAATCGAACAGTTAAGGTTTTGAAATTTCGCGCCAACTGTTTTTTAAATATATTTTCAAAATTGCTTCACACAATTAGTTAATTTGGATCATAAGACCCACCCATTAAAACAAACATTATCCAAATCGATTGAGCAGTTTACGAGAAAATGGAGTTTGAAATTTCGGACAAAACAAAATTCTGATGTTAAATCGAAAAATTCAAATTCCATTTTATCGTATATTACTCAATCGATTTGGATGATTTTTCTTTTAATGGGTGTCTTATGATCCAAATTAACTAATTGTGTGAAGAAAGTTTGAAAATATATTTAAAAAACAGTTGGCGCGAAATTTCCAAATCTTAACGGTCAGTTTCAGTATTTGAAATTTATTGGTAAAATTCTTTTAAAATGTATGGATTACGATCCGTAGGTAATGGGGAATTGAAAAAATATTTCAGATTTTGAAATTTGAAATCTCTCACTCAAAATTCGAATTTTAAAAAAGCGAGAAAATGCCCTATACCAAATTTCAAGTCAATCGGCCAATGTACGTAGGAGAAAATCGATTTATGGTGTTCGAACTTCAGATAGCCCCAGCTCAGTTGTCTCAACATACCCCGACTAGAAAAAAAACACGCATCTAATATTTTTGCGAGACCTTTCGATATAGCACATAAAAATTTATTTTTAAAATGGTCGTGCAACGACTTAGTCGAAAAGGGATGTTTGAACTACTTTTTATTTCCAGTGTCGATTGAACAATAAACCCGACAATTCGAGATGTAATGATGTACCTTTAAAAGACATATATACGTCGCATTTAAACACTTTGATACACCTCCTGAGTGATCTCTCCCTACCCCCTAAGTGTGACCTATATTTGACCTTATCATGGCCATAGGTTACGTTGGGGTTATCAAAAACTTTCAAAAATAGTATCACTGCTCTAGTATCACCAGTACCTTTATTTTGATGTATCACAACCTGTACCTTACTATTCAAAAACATTGACCTGACCTTTGACCTAGTAGTTCCCCAGAACCAATTTGACCCATCTTCGAACTTGACCTTACTTTTGACCTAATATAGTGATTAGTGAAAACAGAATTTAAAAAAGTCAAACCGTTTGTTGGTTATCGTGTGGATAGACAGACAGACGACATCCTGAGTCTTTTCAATATATACCTTAATAACATCTAACGATAAGTGGGATTCTTTTACAAATTTGTTGAATTTGTGACGCATAACATAAAGCCATATTGATTTGTATTTTGTATTACAACTTACCTTTTGGTAGCGTGTGGATACCCGGATGTTTTCACGGTTGGTCAGAAACCATTCCTCTGATCTCCGTTTGCAGCTAAACGGGTTAGAATAATGATAATCAGTAAAAGAAAAATAATTTTTAGCAGATATTAAGCAGTGAAATGGAAATTCCTTATGCTTCAGTATTGCAAAGCCAGTATTCCTACTCCAAGCTACAGATACTGATGCCCTAGTTAAAGCGTGATTCTCATTACACTTTTACACGAGTTATCAGAAAAAAATCTGCAACGGGAAAATCAATTTTTAGGATCCGTAATGAAAACATATAGAGGCTATAATAATACGTAGTCTTCGGTAGTGCTATTCATACGCGTATGTAGAATTTACACATACACTTGACAATGCTATGGATTGTTGGTTTGGTTTATCCAAAAAAAATCGATTTTAGGTTTCCGGTGTGGATAGATGGTATGTGAAATAAACCAGGAATTGAGTTTCACTATACTCATTAGTTTGTTTTTACTAATGTGTCAAGGAACAAGCATAAAGGAAGCCATAACATTTAAAAAAATACTACTTCTTAATGTCCCTATTTGTATTGAAATTTTCAGTACAATATAAAATTGTTGCAAGTTTTGAAGTCAGTGAGTTAGACACTTACTTCTGTGTAAACGTTTTTTACTACTTGATGTAGATTGTAATATCATTTTCAACTGAACTAAAGGTTATTAACTATAATGAGGTCGTGATTTTCTAATTTTTTTTACCAATTTGTAAAAATTATTGTGATGTTTCTGTGTCCGCTTTTATCAACGCAATATTTTTTTGTAAAAAATAATGTTCAAGCAGAACACCACAATGCAATTTAGATGCCATAAATAATTGCCTGTTTTATAAAATTGAACTGTTTGGTATTATAATTATTAATAAACAACCAAGTGAACCAGAATTTTAAATGGATCAAAAGATATTGTACCTATTTTTTAAGAAAATTAAATGGCCATGGTCTGTAAAACCCAGTAAACGACTCGGTAATTTGTGGCACTTTGGCAATTCAAAAATATTTTATATGGTGAAGAGGTACCTGTAGGAGTAAAACTGAACCGACTAATAGCAACGAGGCATTTTCCATGCGACTGGCTAATGCATATGAATTTTTTGGTGGTGAAATCTTTGTTTTGCTTATACGCTTCTCTCTACAGAAATCAATATTAAATATCCGATGACGACCACAAAAAATAGAAAGCCAATAGTATTAGACCGCAGAGTGATTATCACATACAGAAATATCATATTTAATATCCAAAGAAAGAGATTCTCTACTTGAAATGCATAGAAAGGATCCATACGGTCTACCTGGCGCTTGATAACCGTGATAAAAACTTGACAAGCTTTCAGCAAAATTTTAAAACTAATCACGATTCTTCCTGCATCTAAATACTCACCCAGATCCACCGCATATTTCTTGTACAAATACATAAGAATGTATATTGATATGTACCTATTGGTTTGTCCCTAAATACAAACCTACCTTGATTACACTTTTACACAAGTTTTCAACAAAAAAATTATGGAATGGGAAAGTATATTGAACGCAATAAAAACTTATTTTTTTAAAAAAAATAAAAAGGCTGTTGGTTGAAGAAATCGAAATGCATCAACAGCAATATAATTGGTTAAAAAAATACGTACCGTATTCCCCGTTTTCTCCCTTGATGGCTTCAAGTATGATTTAGTAATTATTTTTAATATGAACTTAACCATTGAATCAGTAAGAAAATTCGAAACTAAATCTTGCTTCAAGATGATCTACATCTGATTTTTTTTGTATTGTTAAAAACTACTGCAGTGTAACTGTGTGGCCACGCTTGCATGGCTTGAGCGAAAATGATGGCATTTGAAAGGGTTGCTTGCGAGCTCCTTCTGAAAAATCGATTTTTGATTTCCGGTGTGGATTTTACAACAAATCGCAAAGGAAAAAACAGGGTCAAGTTAAGCTTGTTTTTAACGCTAAACCGAATGATGACGAACCGAATTGTCCACATAAACGCTATGGGAATACTTACTCTTCGGTATTGCTATTCATAAGTGGTTTTATGTAGGATTTTAACCTGCAAAATAGTTGATATTGATAGATAGTGTCACGCGTTGCCTGTTTGATTTTTCTAAAAAGCCGATTGTCCCTTTCCGGTGTCGATTTTTAAAAAGACACAAAGCGGATTGCACGGTCAACTAGGCTTAACTTTTTTGGGTAAAAATTGTGTCAAGCGACAAACCGAATTCCAGGCGAGCGGCTAAGTAAACACATAATGATTGGTAATGAGATTTACACACCTTTGTATTTACGTATGTATGAGTCCTACAAGAACTTCTTCGTATTGCTATCGGGTTATCTGTTTCGTTTTTCTAAAAGTTTATTTTCGGTTTCCGGTGGAGATGGCTTGTTAAATAAACCACCAATGGAATAAAGCGGTCTCACTAAATATGTATATTATTCTGTTTGGGACCCTCGTGTCTAGGAACAAGCATGAACAAAGCAATAATGTAAAAGAAATAATTCATATTAATTTCCCCATTCTCAGTGAAAACTATAAACTTTGCAAGTTTCAAAGTATGCAATTTAAAACTACCTCAAACTATTGCGCTAATACTTTCTGCAGAATTCTTGAAAATCTAAAGTGTATATGAATAACATCTAACGATAAGTGGGATTCTTTTACAAATTTGTTGAATTTGTGACGCATAACATAAAGCCATATTGGTTTGTATTTTATATTACAACTTACCTTTTGGTGTCGTATAGATACCCGGATATGTTTCCACAGTAGGTCAGAAACCAGTCATCGGATCTCTGTTTGCAGCTAAACGGGTTAGAATAATGATAATCAGTAAAAGAAAAATAATTTTTAGCAGATGTTATGCAGTGAAGAGGAAATTCGATACTCGTCTCCATCCGAAACTGTTCTACTATAACAAATTATTACAGACACTCATGCTCTAGTTAAAGCGTGAATGTGATTGCTTTTTTTACAAAATTTTTCTGAAAAAAAATGAAAAGATGTCGTCAGGATAGGCAACGAAAACGAAACTGGTGTTGAAGTAATGTTAAAGCGCATAAACAACCTTTTTACGTACCATTTTGTCTTGGAGTTATTAGGTTATTTCACTTGATGGCGTCATGTGGGATTCAGCTCACAGTGATTATGTGTATTATAATCTGAACTTAACCTATCAATCCGTAAAGAATTTTGATGTTATATTTTGCTTAAAGTTGATCTACATTTAAATGTTCGTTGTGGTGTTTAAAACTATTGAAGTGCAACTCAGTTGGATGCGACAGCATAGCTTGTGGGAAAATGGCTGCCTGCTGGCTTCTTCTGAACAACCGATTTCCGGTGTCGATGGTTCATATCAAACCACAAAAGCAACAGCACGGTTAAACTAAGCTTGTATTTTTATCCTGCACCGAATGATGACGAACCGAATTTTCTATAGAGGCTTCGGTAGTGCTATTCAAACGCGTATGTAGAAGTTTTACAAACACACTTGACAATGCTATGGATTGTTAGGTTGGTTTATACAAAAAATCGATTTTGGGTTTCCGGTGTGGATGATATGTGATATAGACCACCATTTGAGAAGCAGGGTTTCACTATACTCATTAGTTTGTTTTGGACCTATTTGTCAAGAAACGAGCATAAATGAAGCCATAACATATAAGAAAATACAGCTTATTAATGTTCCTATTCGTAATGAAATTTTCAGTACAATGTAAAATTGTTGCAAGTTTTGAAGTGGGTAATTTAAGCACTTACTTCTGTCACAGAAGTTCTGTGTAAACTTACTTTACTACTTGCTGTAGATTGAAATGCCATTTTCAACTTAATTAATGGTTATTAACTATATTGAGGTCGTGATTCTTTAACTTTTTTTTACCAATTTGTGAAAACGATTGTGATGTTTACCTGTCCACTTTTATCACAGCAATTTTTCTCTGCATAAATTCATGTTCTTGTAAAACGTCACTTGCCGCAATGAAATTTAGAATGCCAGAAAGAAGTGCCTGCTTTACAAAATTGAAGTGCTTGGTATTATAAATAAATAACCAAGTGAATAAGTAAATCAAGCGGATTAAAGATCTTGTGGCTATTTGTTAAGAAATTGAAATGACCATGGTCTGCAAAACCCATTAAATGACTGGATAATTTGTCGCACTTTGTCAGTTCAAAAATATTTTTTATGGTTAAGAGATTCCTGTAGCTGTAAGACTGAACTGACTCCGACTACTACCAACCGAGGCATTTTCCCTTGCGACTGGCTAGTACATATTAATATGTGGTGGAGAAATTTTGTTTTACATACGCTTCCCTCTACAAAAATCAATATTAAATATCCGGTGAAGACCACAAAAAAGAGAAAGCCAATAGTATTAGACCGCAGAGTGATTATCACAGAGAAGTATGCCGTATTTAAAATCCACAGAAAGAGATTCTCTACTTGATATGCATAGAAAGGATCCATACGGTATACCTGGCGTTTGATAACCGTGATAAAAACTTGACAAGCTTTCAACAAAATGTTAAAACTAATCACGATTCTTCCTACATCTAAATACTCATCCAGATCCACCGCATATTTCTTGCACAAATACATAAGAATGTATATTGATATGTACCTATTGGTTTGTCCCTAAATACAAACCTACCTTGATTACACTTTTACACAAGTTTTTAAAAAAATTATGAAATGGGAAAGTATATTGAACGCAATAAAAACTTATTTTTTTTAAAAAATAAAAAGGCTGTTGGTTGAAGAAATCGAAATGCATCAACAGCAATATAATTGGTTAAAAAATACGTACCGTATTCCCCGTTTTCTCCCTTGTTACTCTTGATGGCTTCAAGTATGATTTAGTAATTATTTTTAATATGAACTTAACCATTGAATCAGTAAGAAAATTTGAAACTAAATCTTGCTTCAAGATGATCTACATCTGAATTTTTGTTGTATTGTTAAAAACTACTGCAGGGTAACTGTGTGGCCACGCTTGCATGGCTTGAGCGAAAATGATGGCATTTGAAATAGTTGCTTGCGAGCTCCTTCTGAAAAATCGATTTTCGATTTCCGGTGTGGATTTTACAACAAATCGCAAAGGAAAAAACAGGGTTAAACTAAGCTTGATTCTAACGCTAATCGTGTCTGGGGACAAGCATGAACAAAGCAAATACCCTACCGGCAAAGATCGCTTTGATCGAAGTGAAATCGCTTTAATATATCGAAGTGAAATTCGAAGTGATTACCATGATTTCGTATCGACCTCGAAACCGAAATAGGGCTAAATGTCCGCGAGATCATCGTGACTTTGAAGCGATTGCGAGTAGACTCGTTGAAAAGAAAGCGAAATGAAATCGTACAGATATTGCAGCCCTGTTTGTGTACTAGTGAATGCTCACGCTACTATTTCAAAGCTATATTGATGCGAATTCGTACCGAAAAATTACATTCAATACAAAAATATATATTTTGAACATTTATTGTTTACAAATAAAATATCATTACTCAACAAGCATTGTTAATGATAAAATTAAAAATGATACTTAAAATAAGATTAAAATTAAACATAATTAAAATAGGAAAGCCTGCAGGAGAATCTGGAGAGGTGGATGTGCTGTAGTTTGAAGGATTCCAGATTCCATCTTCTTTCTTACTAGAATATACAAAGAGAATGCAAAAATATCCATTAGAACAAGCATCGCATTCATAATTATTCATTTATATAGTTTTTCTAAAAAAATTAAATCCAAAAAACTTACATTTTATGATGAACTTCTTGCACATTGAGCGCGTTTGCTGTCCACCGTGGGCTGACAGAGCATCTATAAAGAAATACAAGATAAATAGCATCATAAACCAATTCAAACCCCGTTTGCAAACTTCTAAAATAACAAAATTTAACTTACCATGTTGCAATAGTTTGCTAACGTGATGAATAACAGCTTTCCTCCCTTTTAATGTAACGCGACATCAGGTCAGGTGTGAGTCATCTGTCGTCATCCGGTTGATGCAGCCAAACTTTTAACTGAGTGAGGTTTAATTACTTTGATCTTAATTATTTGAGATCCAAGTAAAGAGAATGCCCTTTATTTTATGTTTTTACTTTATAATTATATACTATATACTATACAATTTATCACACAAAAACACTTGCCTTCCATAACACATGCCTGGGTGTCAGGATGGAATGAAGTGAGTGATATGATACTAGAGTAGAATACTAGAGTCATCTGCTTAAACTCGGACTTTCGAAGTCGTATCGATTTCAAAGCTAACTCGCCCTCATAATAACACATAAATATAAGAAAACAACAATCGTAACGATCTCTGCCCGAATGGGAAACGAAAAACATAATAGATTATCAACCTGAAATAATCGTATCGATTTCATAGCTGTTTATTTGTGACTAATCCATAGCGAATGTGTAGTATCTTAATCTATACGATTTCGTTACTGCAATCGTGGCGACTTCTCTACGAAGGTCGACTTGCTACAAAATCGCTTTGATCGCTACGAACTCACTATTCGATTTTAAAGCGAATTGCCGGTAGGGAATGTAAAAGAAATAATTCTTATTAATTTCCCCATTCTCAGTGAAAACTATAAACTTTGCAAGTTTCAGAGTATGCAATTTAAAACTTCCTCAAACTATTGCGCTAATACTTTCTGCAGAATTCTTGAAAATCTAAAGTGTATATGAATAACATCTAACGATAAGTGGGATTCTTTTACAAATTTGTTGAATTTGTGACGCGTAACATAAAGCCATATTGGTTTGTATTTTGTATTACAACTTGCCTTTTGTAGCGTGTGGATCCCCGGATATGTTTCCACGGTAGGTCAGAAACCAGTCATTGGATCTCTGTTTGCAGCTAAACGGAATAGAATAATGACGATCAGTTAAAGAAGAATAGTTTTAGCAGATACTAAGCAGTGAAATGGAAATTAATTTTGCTTCTCCATTGCAAACTGTTTTACTCTAAGCTACTGATACTCATGCTCTAGTTAAAGTGTAATTGTGATTACGCTTTTACACAAGTTTCCAGAAAAATTCCGCACTGGGAAAATCAATTCTCATAATACTTGATGAAACCCTAAATTTTTTTTAGAAAAAAAGATTGTTGTTAATTGAAGAAATCAAAATGCATTGTAAAGCAATACAAATGAATAAAATTATTTTTACGTACCGTTTTTTGCTGGAGTTATGACCCTTGACGGCTTCAAGTATAATTCAGTCAGTATTTTTATTATGACCGGGACTTAACCATTGAATGAATAAGAAAGTTTAATATTATGTTTTGCTTCAGGTTATTCCACGTCTAAATGTTCGTTGTAGTGGATAAAACGATTGTAGGGCAACTGTGTTGGTTGAACTTTCAAGGCTTAATGAGGAAAAGGAAAGAAAAAATGATGACATTTACAATGGCTGCCTGCTGGCTCCTTCTGAAAAATAGATTTTCAATTTCCGGTGTCGATTATATAAAACGAACCACAAAGGGCACACCACGGTCAAGCTAACCTTGTTTCTAAGGCTAAACCGAACGATGTCGAACTGAATTTTAGCTATGGTGGCTATGAGAATACGTAGTTTTTGGTATTGCTATTCATACGCGCATGAAGAATTTTTACAATGACAGTAAATAATGATATGGTTTGTTGGTTTGGTTAATAAAAAATCGATTTTAGGCTTCCGATGTGGATGGTATGTGAAATAAACCACCAATTGAGAAGAATCTTCGGTATTGCTATTCATACGTGTTTTTATGTAGGATTTTTACCAAACAAATAGTTCATATTGGTATGCGTTGTCGTTTGGTTTTCTAAAAAAATCGATTTTCAATTTCCGGTGTTAATTGTATGAAACAAACTACAGCACGTGCAAGGCTGCTCCGAAGGATTACGAACACGATTTTAGCTATAGAGGATTCGAGAATGCTTAGTCTTCGGTAATGCTTTTCATACGCGTATCTAGAATTTCTACAAATACGGTTGATAATGCTATGGATTGTTTGGTTTATCGAAAAAAATCGGTTTCCCGTGTGGATGGTGTGAGAAGTAACCACCAAAATTTATTAGCAAAGTTTCACTATACTCCCATTATTTGTTGTTTGACTAATACGTCAAGGAACGAGCATATCCGAAGCCACAACATATAAGAAAATGCTCCTGCTTAATGTCCTTGGATTGATTGATTGGATTGATATTTGCACGAATGGAATTTCCTGTTATATGTAAAATTGTTGCATGTTTTGAAATCAGCGGCTTATACACTTACTTTAATATTTGCAGTAGATTGAAATGCCATTTTTCAACTTCATTAGGGATTATTAAGTGTATTGAGGTAGTGATTTTTTTTCTTCAATTTTTGAGGACGATTATAGTGTTTCAGTGTCCGCGCTTATCAAAACGATTTTTTCTGTAAAAAAAACAAAATGAAATTTAGAGTGCTAGAAATGATGCTTGTTTTACAAAACCCAATTGAAGTTCTTGGTATTATAAATAAATAATTAAGAGAATATAAATGTTAAATACATCAAAAGACATTGCAGCTATTTTTCAAGAAATTTAAACGGCCATGGTCTGCAAATCCCAGTAAATGTCTCGGTAATTTGTGGCACTTTGTCAATTTAAATGTATTTTTAGATAGGTTTTACATAAGTTTCATGGTAATCTTGGTTACAACCAGAAGCAGATGGATAAGGCATCCGTATTTATAATCTTTTCTTAGCAATTTGGCCATTTCATTACGCAGTGTTTAAGATGCTTTTAACCCATTCAGTTTTAGTAATTATTAAACAAAGTTTGAAACGAAACATAGGGATTTTTTTTAATTTTTAGTTTACTCAATTCGTTTGATCAAGGAATGAAATGAAATTACTGGATGCTATGTTCATACACTTCCACGACAAACATTAAAAGTTGTTAGATTGTTTAGAATTATTTCATCTTTAATACACCTGGCAACACAGGAGTGTAACGAACTAGCAATTTAAGGGTTATAAAAGAAAACCGATGACATTTGAAACTTAAGATAACGTCGAAGATAAGCGTGCATAGTACCGTTGATCTTCTCTCGTCATTAGCTGTCGATGATATACTACACGGTATATCTTATGCTTGAAAAAATTAAGGGCGGTGACTTTTCCCCACAGGGGTAACCTCGATTTGGCCCAAAATTGAACTTGATCCCTCATTTTTCCTACGCTATCAATTGGTGAAAACAGAAATAAAAAAAGTCAAAGCGTTCTCGAGTTATCGTGCCCCCACACGGAACGACGGACAGACTGGACAAAGCTATAAACTAGCAATCATTTGTTGGTTAATAATATAAGGCTTTTAAATATTTATAGCTCATTAAATTCAAATTTCTATTACACGAATAAAATGAAAAACTGACAATTAAAATTAATTGGACTAGCATTCCTGCTGAAGTCTTTAAAACCAAATCAAAAGGTAATCTCTGTCACTACCAATTTATCAAATTCATTTGGACTTTTTTTGTTATTTGGAATATGATTTGTATTAGCAGGTTTTTAATGAAACTTTAGGATTTTTTAATTTTACTTCAAATGTGAACCACTTAACGTCAGGAAGTTGACGTTAAGTGATTCACAACTTCTACTTGTTTAAATAAACTTTGCTGATGTAGATTTTGTTTCAACTTTTTTCAGTGCTGAAATTATTGAAGAAGCACAACCACGTTCCTAAACATTATTGGTTTGTAATGGTTTTTGGCTTAATATTGAATTCCAAAGAAATCCTCATGGCGAAATTTTTACTACTTTCCATTTGCATTGTCCTTACTACTGCAGCTGTTGCTATTGGTCCATCTAGCATTTCCTCGTTTATAGACTACGCCATGACTTCAAATCCATACCAAAAATATTCAAGCCTTTTTAAAAGCCTCAAGAGCAAATGCATCATTCATTTCATTATTAGCAAACTGGATAATTTGGACTTTCTCCAAATGACACATCATTTTTTAAGTATCTGCATTGAATCCAAAGAAGGTTGCATTAGCCTACACACCAACTTTTACCACAATTCCTACGATCGTTACTTTCTCTTCATGCACAACGTAATAAATATCCCGGAAAGCATTCCCCGTTTTTCTTCAATGTGCATTGCTCAGTTGCCAATTTACCGTGGATTAAAATTCCCATTAGATAATGAAAACTCCCAAGAAGATTCGTTAATTTATACGGAGCCCCATTTAGTAGGCCTGCACAGTCTACCAGACTACATTCTCATTCCTTTTAGGGGCTCAGAAATTTATCATTTTCTATTGCCACCAAGTTTCCCATCAAAAGTTGTATTCCTTCGGGAGCACACGGGTGAAATATTCATGGCGTGTATGACTTGCTACCAACTAGTTCAACGGTATGTTTCATATTTAATTAATAATATTATGTATCATGCACAAAACGGGAAAATTGTAGTACACGTTAAAGTAGTGTACGTTCCCGTTATTTCAATTGGCATAAGCTCGACCCTTACGATTGATAATGTTGACTTAATTTGGAATCAACTTCATTTCAATCTAGATAACGGTATTCTTCAAAGTCAAACTAAATCAGAATCATCAAAAAGCATACTTTTTTATAGCAGCAGCTTGCCCCGAGAGTCTTCAATTAGAATTATTCAGCAAAAACATAACTGTACAGATAGAAATCCATGCGACATATTCATGAAAAACATGTTCTACCAATTTTCATTTGAGTCATCAAATTGGTTTTTCCCCTTCTCTTATGGAGCTGGCTTTGAAATTTATGAGTACTCGATTTTCCTAGATAAAGAGGAAATATCTAGAGGCAGCCTTAGTTTTGAATCTCTTGTGCAGCCTCTTACACCAATTGGTTGCTTACTTGTCATCTTAATGGTTTTATTGATGTCCTTCACATTAAAACTTTCGGGACATGGGCCAGGCTCTTTAATGTGGACCATTGTGGTTCTCATTGAACAGGGGGAAAGCGACATTGGTAAAATAAATAAGAAGCTAGCTTTATTGGTATCCTTGTGGATTTTCGGAACTATTATGATACGAAATGTTTACACGTCTAGCATGTACTCTTACATGACGGGACTTTCCGAGCCCAAAAACCTGCCTTTTTCATTTGACGACCTATTGTATAACAATAATCATAAGCAGGTTGTTGGCATAACAGATGTAAGTTTTTTGACCGATGTTTTAACACAACAGAATGAATTAATAGAACAGGATCAAAATAAAATTGAAAATCAACATGTTACAAGACGTCTTAACCGTATAACCGAGAAATTTGAAGGCTTAGGAGACACACATCTGCTAGATGTAGACCATTCGGAAGCCGAAGAGCAATTCGAAGGAGATAAGCCATCCTTTCCTGCACATGCTCAGGAATATTCAGATATCATAAGCGTTTGGAATTTTGCTAAGAGATTAAAGAAAAATCAGAACAATTTTAAGTGTGACAAATACACTTGGATTCCTAGCAGAATTATAATGCCCCTTAGAACTGAAAACTTCAGACTTAAACAGCGGGATTGCATTCTAAAAAGATTTGCAATTCTAAAACGCCGTAATGATGTTCATAAAGTGTACATGCGTGACGGAAGATCTGTAAGTGTGCTGGAATTTGTCACGGCTTTATTTGGAGGGCGAAAGTTTATTCAAAATGGTGAGCCACCAATTTTTGTAAAGCTTTCAAGCATGTGGACCACTGTCACGAAGCATTTCTTTTCCTCCCATTTTCAAAAATCATTGAGTGCTATTGTGGAATCAGGAATTTATAAAAGGAATGAAGAATATTCTGAAAACTACAGAGTGTTTACAATACTTAAGGCCATAAGTAAGAAATTGAGTGGGCCACACAAATATTGGAACTACTTTAGTGTAGCATTTAATAGCAAGAGGGGAAGCATTGGAAATAATTTCGATAGAAATTACAGTGAAGCTTTTAGTACTCGCGTTGACGAACTAGATCTTGCATGGTTCCTTTTCATGTGTTTTTGTTTGGTTTCCACTTTTGTATTTAGCACTGAAATGTTTTGGCCTTGGGTGAATGAATCAGAGTTTGCTTTTGCAGCATTGTAATTTTAAGAACCCCAAGATTCAAGATGCACTTAAACCTTAAAAAATCCATGGAACACAAAAGTTTTTGTGAAAAGTGAAAAATTTCACTCTCGTGAAAAATAGGTTTCCATTCCACACTCAACATTAAAGGAAATGGCGAAATCTCCGTGGAAATTTCGACATTGTGGAAATTCCCCAGAAATCATCATGAACTGAATACCGAATGGGGGGGAAATTCCACGATGGCATTTTCCCCGTGGATATGGTAACTGTATCCCCAGCTTTACATGATAAAATGTCAAAATTGTAAATAAATTTATATTATAAGCAATTATCAATCAACTATCCATTTATTGTTTGTTAAAAAATACAAATTATTAGTAAAAATATTGTAAGTATTATCAATATCAACTATTAAGAATTGAAAAAAATAAACGATAGAATACCTATCCGAATCCGTTTATTTTACTTTCAAGTGCCCTAAATCTGTGATAATATTTTTATTTGCATGTTGTCAAATACATAATTTTGAGCCTTAAATATAAGGTGACCCAAGTTTACTCTCTTACTACAATTTACTTCAGAACCGTTTTGTTGTATCCTTAGAGCGGTTTTTTACACCATGGCACATAATTGCTGTCATTCATTGCAAGTAAAAAATCGGGTGTTGCTTCTGTGTATTGATGGTGAGTCATGTGGACTTGGGCGATTTGTATGTACAAGAACGGACAGACGCGTGAATGCATTCAACATTTGTCAACTCCCCGAAATGTTGGAAAGTGGATTGATATGTTTTGAATCAAACTTTTGTGTTAACGGTGGATGTGGGGTTGGATTTCATGCAGGTGCCCCGTTTAAACATTAACTGCATGCCGAAATAATTTTGTTTTTTGGGCAGTCGAGTTTAGATTTTCGACTGAAATGTACCCAGTTAGGAAGCTAAATGTGTGGTGAGTTTTTGAGATACCTAGGGCATACTGGTGTTTCAGTAATTCAAAGTTGTATACCTTAAATGGCTGTACAAGCTAAAATTAATGCTTCAAGGAAATAACGGGCCGTCACTACCACCCACTTCGAGATAAGCTCTCGTCATAGTAGTAAAAATAAGTAGTGGTTCATTTGTTACTAGATCAAATCTTTTGTTAATATCTGCGGAGTTATTATTAGAAAACTATAATGTAAGAAATTGAACCTATAGTTGTTATACAGTCGAAATTTGACTTGTTTTGTTCATATGCCCATATCTCCGTAAGCCGGGTGTCAGTAAATTAGAAAATTTGCGGATGTCTAGAACACACATCGATACTCATTTTCATGTATCATTTGTGTCTCAATATCTTACTGATCCGTCACAAAATTAAAATTACAAAACAAAAACGCCTGAACATATCGTTGGTATACACACCTTACGTCAAGATAGTACGATCACACGTCCCGTTTTGTGTCACGTGCAAAATTTATAAGAGCCATATACGGAATTCGAGCACACAAAGCAAAATTCTACTCGTATAAAATATTCTATAACCTGTAATTACTACGATTTAATTTTCTCCCCTTTTTGGAAAGTTCCATCATTCGCATTCTCTGGCAATCATAATTAATTTGTTTCCTAACATTCGGAAAACCATTTGAAATCACATTAAATATTCCCGGAATAAAAATTATTCAGGAGACTTGTGGAATCGTAGCTGAGGATCAATCGTTTGTTTGTATTTTAACAGCCTGTTACGTTGTTCGTAATTTAACGAAATATCTGGTTTCTCCTGAAAATAAATTTTTGATACTACTTTTTGACGATACACAACTTTCGCGTGCATAATTTATGGGTAACCTTTTGGGGCAACTCTTGTCTTGCGATTGTAAAGCAATTGATTGATTGATCCTCGGCCACGATTCCAATAAGCTGATAATTTTTTATTCCACGGATGAAGACTATTTATACTATCGGTTTAGGGCTTCGTGGTTTTCCCTAAAAACACGCTATTTCCTACTGCTCGTAAACATTAATTATTTGCAACAGAGAATGAGAATGGCAGGATTTATAGAATGGAGAATTTTTAATTGTGTTTTGCTTGGATCACATGCATGTGTAATGACTAGATTATTGCTATATATGCTCGCAATCCGTAGTTCATACGAATTTTTTATTAGACTTCAAACGGGCTTTCTCATTCGCCTTTAGTCGTGAATAATGGATAACATTCCTGTGTGAAAAACAACACGTCACATATTCTACAATGTCTACTTTACAAACAGCCATTCTTTGAACCGCAAAACACTCTAAAAGTTCATCTAAAAACCCGCAGATTAGTCAGGGGTTAAACTCTGCAAACTTGTTGAAAAGTAACGGGAAATCGTGTAAAGATAAAAATGTTTGTGCACGAGAATTTACTTGAGGGGTTCATGATTCACCTGAAATTCCAGCAATACATTGGAACCACACCTTTACTTTTTTACTTGAAAACAAATGGAAAAGAGCAACAACTTTTCATATTCTCCAAACACCAAGTAACTTGGCAGTGGATTAAGCTCCTAATTAATTTTCTAATCTCATTCCTTCTCTGGATTCAAATGCTTCATGGTTTGGGCAACGAACAACTGATAACCAGCATTGAAAGCATGTTTTATTCCACCTCTCAACTTTTCACTGTTTATTTCAAATATATGTTTCTACAACATCGTCACAGGGTAGCCCAACTGATCCACTTTATTTTAAATTTCGAAAAGGAGCAAAAATATCCCACAGAAAAATCAAACAAGATTTTTATTCAGTTCTTACAACTCTGTGGAATTTTCGGAGCTCCTCTTTGTACCCCATGCTTTGGCATTCAGCGATGGATGGATCCCTGCACTTCAGCTCTCATTGGATACAATTTTCTACCAGAATGTTTGAATACAAATCAATCTCTTTCCGATAACAAATGGAGTTCTTCGTCTTTGGTTCAGCTCTCCTTTCATGTCCTAATTCCTTGCTGGTTTTTCATTGACTTGTTTGGATCATTCTTTTTTCAAGCGGTGGAGTTGATGTACCTTCCAAGCTGTTGCTTTCGTCAATACGTAGTGTGCTTACGGGAATGTTTTCAAAATGAAAAATTTCTGGTTTCGGATATCCTTCGATACAGACAACTCCAACTTTTGTTGAGACACTACAACTGGATAACAAAACAATTGATGATGATTTTCCTTCTCTTTTTAAATTTTGTTTTTATCCTATGTTTGTATACGCTGATCTATTTAGGTTTGGGAGACGAGGGTATCTCAATCCCACAGCTTTTGTTCTTTTTATGTGGCTCTGTTGATGCTTTTTTGGGGATCTTGGTGATTCTTGGAGCTTATGCTGGAGTTCATATCGAGTCACTGAGTACACTCGAGTCGATGAGAGGCAACTTTCAAACAAATAACCGGAAATGGAGTCGATACTATGGAAATCGTATTCAGAGATATGTGAGGTCTTTCAGTCCACTCAAAATTAACATTGGGGATTGTGAATATGTAGAAAAATCTACTCCTATTGTCATGCTTGACTTTTGTATTGGTCAAATTGTGAATTTGCTTTTAATTTGAAAGCGTAAAGAGGAATATGTTTCATAAAAATTGTGTTTGCTTAAATAAGATAAAAATAAATCATTTTTATGTTAAATTAATTATGAAAAGTTTAATGTCATTTTTATAATCCAATCATGGTGTCATTTATTGTTTTACGCTATTATCATACACTTTGATTGCCTAATACGTGCCAAATAAATACTGTACTATTTGTAATAGAAATGATAATGATGATTTGTTTCATGTATTTTATGTGTGTAAACATTTACAAGAATTTCGTTCAACCATTACCAATCCTACCAAATATAATATACATAGTAGACTTGCTTTCCACAAGACATTTAAAGATTATAATTGTGAGGATGTGCATAAAATCTGTTTGTTTTCAAGAATTGCTCTACGCGCACGCAGTACCTACCTTAGTGAATAATTTGTCATTTTGTAAAATAATACATATTTTTCTTCGTGAATGCTTGTCTCCCTTCCCATTCTTTGTTTGGGTTGCCCGTTATGGGCACCCTTCGTTTAGGTTAAGTTTGTATTTAGTTTATGCGTACCCATTTAATGTGGAAATATTTACAATATTTATAAAATTGTGTGTGGGCTGTTGGCCCGTATATAACGCAATAAAACCTCTATCTATCTATTTATCTATCATACACTTTTATTAAGTGATTACTGATCTACTTTATATACAATCGTTCACGAATATGTTAAAAAAATTACAAAGTATAAATATTTAACATTTACCTAAATTAAATTTGTTTTATTGATTATTATATTTTTAATTGGTTATCTACTCATTCGGACATTGAATATATTTTATGGTGAGTTTATAAAGCGCAGTATGGAGAAGTACAAAAAACACTTGACCATGACCATGTATTGTGCATAGTGTTGCTGTGAGTGTAAACCTTCTATTTTTCTTGAACTATGCAGACATTAGAGCAATAAAAAATATTACAATTCGTATTGTGTTTGTTATGAAACTTCTATTGAATCAGGTTTCTAAGGAAAATAAATTCAAACTAACTAACTAATTCGTAAGTGGACTTTTGAACAAACAATGTGGTACATTGCTAGCTCCTCTAAAACTCAAACTTTCACATTAATTCTAAATTTAAAAGCACAATTTTGTCAAACATAAGTAAAAGATTATTAATATTCTGAATCAAAATATTGAAAATGTATAAAGTTGTTATATGCTTGTATACCAGTCCATCAAACATGTGAATTTCCATAGTCCTACTAGCCAACCACTCCCTGTGTGAAATTCTGCACAAGTAACTCATTCTCATTTTAGCATAAAATCTTTTCCTTGATTTCCAGATCAGTTTCCTGCTCTTTTCGTACACCATGGCAGAAAACTGTGTATGCAAATACGCAACAACACTTACCCAGAAGACAACACAGACAAACAATGCTGACACTAAACCTTGCTGAGTGTTCCATCCACGAATTTTCAACCATGTTGCAACTGGAATGCACACAAGATATACTGATACTGCTGCACCGTTACAATATTGCAGAGGAATTGTAACACTTGTAAATGCGACCAACATTTGATGATAGAACGTTTTAGTATTCACATAAGCATCTTCTGTTAAAAGGCCCTTCAAAAACGTTAAATTCATAAAAATTGCAGCGAGTGCAACTATACTAAGAAGTGTTATAGATCTGACGATTTCCACAAAAGCAACCAAAGTCAGTAAAAACAAAAACCACACTCCAATTTTTCTCAACATTAAAAGAAAGCTATACTACAGAAAAATTTGATGAAAAGGACCCAGTTTTACTGCAACAACCCCAACAGCAATAAAAATTGATGGGAGGAGAAGTCCAAAAATAGCTAGCATAGAATATATTCCAATAAAATCTAAACGCTTCTTGTCTCCGTCCTTTGCAATTTTTTGAAAACTCTGAAGAAAAATTAAAATCATTTGGTTGGCTCCAGCAATGCATTCAGGAAATGTCAGTATCATTATATGAAAGAAAACAAGAGCAGTACCAACTACAGCAAGGTACAGGTAAACCAAAGCTAAAAAACGTCGCAGTCCGTGGTCACCCATTTCCGAATATTTATTACCATTAAATGATAGCCAAATACAAGAAATTGTGAACGTTGCAATAGCGGCAATAGTTGGGATGGCATGACGGGGTGACAATTTAACTTCAATTGATTGTTTCTTTCCACTATAAACTTCCACACTGTTTTTAAACCAATATTTAAACACGGATCGATATGCTTTCAAACTTACAGCTAGTAAAGGTCCCACTGGTTGTGTTTGTGAGATGTAAAGAAAGCTCAGAATATATTCAAAATTAATTAAAGATTTTAACTTCCCAGAAACAAATGCCATCTTTCTAAGAAAAAAAGTGGCCATTTTCTCCGTTAAAATAAAGGGAGAGAAATACAAAATGGATACTGTGTCAAGCATCAATCCAAGTTATACAGACGAAGACATTCATAAAGTTGGCACTATTGATTTGTTTTCTCTGAATCTAGAATGTCAGTTGAGCATTTTGTAAAGCAATTAAAGTAGAAAATTGTCAATCAAAAATTTGTTTTGTTTTTCGCTGTTTGAATGCTATGTTGTTGCTGTAGTTTAGCTGATATTAGGGGTTTCAGATGGGCCCAAATAAGAAACAAAGTTGTTTGTAGTTCTCATGGGAGTTTAGTGAGACCCTGACATTTTTTTATAGTATGAAATGGAGTTTTTTCTTCAAAACATTAAATACAAGCATCCCTTGCCAATGACATATTTTGAGACCCATGAGAGTTATGAGTCCAAAATGTTCAAAGACAACTGGTTTCTCATTGTATACTCTTGCGTTTTTATTTTACATTCTGTATTTGGTATGACCTTTGGTGGGTTAAATTATAGAATTCCATTATATTTGGACATTCCTCCCTATACTTTGCAAGCTGAATAATTAATTTTTTTATTGATTTCTTAAGCAATACATTTAAAGTTTGAAAACAAAATGCCCAAACCATAGAAAAATAATAGTAAATGCGAACCTTAAGTGATTTTTTGAGTATGTAGAAGATACGTGAACTATTTCAACTATCATCATCAGGAAACCTAATCTATAAAATATTTATCTAAATCAAAAACTCCATTAAACTGCAGTGTAATTAACAATTTACATTCACATGTCAAAATTTTGCTATTCAAATTGAATCTCTTTGATTGAGTTTGATATGTGTATGGTATTAAATAGCAATAAGTTTATTTAATTTGATCTTTATCTTTAAAGTCGTACTAATTTAAGCTCATAAATTTGTACAATTATAGACTAACCCTTTTTACTTTCAAAATATTTTTTTCAACTTGGGAGCCAGATTTGATCCATTTTTTCTGAGCAAGTAGTACGTCATAAATTATGTACAATTACGGGGTAGAACCGAACTCCATTACCCCAGGGGGGAACTATCGTGCTTTCACCCTCCCTAATTTATGCTTCAGTATGTGGTTCATACCGGCTACAGTTCTCTATGAAATTGGATGAAACTTTTTTGAATGGATTTCACACAAAATTTTGGTATTGAGTCAAGGATTAGTTTGTGAAAAATACGCCCACTAGTGACGGAAAAAAATCAGGTTTAAATTGCACTTAAGACTAAAAAATTTTTGATAAAAATTACGGAATTTTTTACTACCTACATCCAGGCATTTTTAGTTGATCCTTGCAATATATCAATTTGCTGTATACTTTTTTTGGTAAATCCCTTGTTTTAACGTCTTATTTTTCAATTTCTGTCACCGGACCATTTTAAACCTGATGTTTTTCTGCCGCTAGGTGGCGTATTTTTCAGAAAGTAATCCTTGATCCAAGACCGAAATTTTATGAGGAACCCATTAAAAAAAGTTTCATCCAATGTCATTAAGAATTGTAGTCGCTATGGACCACATAATAAAGCAAAAATTGAGATGGTGAAAGTGCAATATTTCCCCCCTGGGGTAATGAAGTGGAGGTTTTACCCCGTATTTGTACATACATTATGACGTATTACTTGCTCAGAATAAATGGAGGGAATCTGGCTCCCAAGTTGGAAAAAATATTTTACAAGTAAAAAGAATAGCTCTATATAGTTTCACTTAAATCCGATCTATGATATTGAAACACGTTGAAATTTGTTAAGCTAAAATTTTCCTAATTTTAACTTTTGCCAATCTTCCATTTTTTCCAGTTTTTTTTCTCAGAAAAATGTGTGTTTTTTAAATGTATCTTTTCCTACTTGTAATTAATTACCTTAAGTTATTTCTGAGTGAAACAGGGCAAAAATAATTCAATTTAACAAAGTGTTAGTTGGACATCAGGAAAACCTCTATAGCATTTATTCGTTGACGGGCATTCAATCTAGATCGGTATTGTTTCGATTTGAGCCAGTACTAATATTGTGATCGCACAACGGTTCATTCTCGGTCACTATTCTAGAAGCTACTGAATAATTAAAACTTATTCCGCGAATACTAAATACGATTTCAGACGCTGTGATATTCAAGGCTAACAAATTTCCCACAAAGCCCCGTGTTGCATAATGTAAGCAAGCATATTAAATACTGACGGAGAATGGGAATGGTAGAACATTCAAATAGTATCGGAATATTGAATTGTAGTAAGCGATTGATTTACTTACGAAAAATGTGAAGCGACTAGATTTTCACTCAATTTGATTGGATTTTGTTCATGGTTCTTATAAATTTTACATTGCACCTAAAATGGCTATTCCCCATTGAGCTTTGGTCGTGATAGTATAAAATATTCATATGTGAAGAAAAGTGGGTCATATATTTTACGAACTCACATTCGCAACCATTCTTTGTACGCCAAGAATATCCATATTTGCATAGCGAGAGTCTCAGTCTTGTTCGTCATTCAAAACTGTCAATTCATTGTCAGGAAAGGGGGATTTGAGTCTAGAAAAAAATGTTTTTGCACGAGAATTTGCTTGAAGGCTTTAAGCTACACCTGAAACTCCAACAATACATTGGTACTACGCCTTTGCTTTTTTACTTGAAATCAAATAATAAGAAGAGGCTACAACTCGTCATATATTCTAAAAACGAAGTAACATGGCAGTGGATCAAGCTTTTCATTACCTTCCTATTCACTTGCGCTCTCTACATTCAAATGTTCAACAATTTGGGCAAGGAACAACTGATAACAAGCATTGAAAGCTTGTTTTACTCCACCGCTGAAATGCTCAGTGTTTACTTTAAATACATGCTTCTTCAACACCGCCACAGGGTATCCCAACTGCTCCATTTTATTTTGAATTTCGAAAAGCGGCAAAATTATTCTGCACCAAAATCCGTCAAAACATTGATTCAATTCATCCAGTTTTGTGGAATATTCGGAGCCCCTCTTTGTGTTCCATGCTATGCAATCCAGCGATGGATGGATCCTTGCACTTCAGCTCTCCCTGGATATAATTTCTTACCAGAATGTTTGAATAAACATCGAACGTCACCCGAAAGCCAATGGAGTGTGTCGTCTCTAGTCCAGCTCTCATTGCAGGTTATTATACCTTGCTGGTTTTGCCTCGACTTGTTTGTATCACTTCTTTTCCAAGCGATAGAGTTGATGTACCTTCCTAGTTGCTGCTTTCGTCAATACATAATAAGCTTGCGGGCAAGTTTTCAAATGGAAAAATTTTCAATTTCCGAAATCCTTCGGTATAGACAACTTCAATTTTTGTTGAGGCACTACAACTGGATAACACAAGAAATAATGATTGTTTACTTACTCTTGCTAGATTTTGTTTTTATTTTATGTCTGTATACCCTTATCTATCTAATTTCTGGGGAAGAGGGTATTTCTATCCCAAAACTCTTGTTCTTTTTTTGTATGTCCGTAAATTCTTTCTTGGGTATCGTGGTAGTTAATGGAGCATTTGCTGGAGTTCATATCGAGTCCCTTAGCACACTGGAGTCGATGAGAAGCAATAATTTGAGCCAGAACCGGTACAGTGGAAATCTTATTAAGAGGTATGTGAGGTCGTTCAGTCCACTTAAAGTTAACATTGGGAATGTTAATTATGTGGAAAAGTCAACTGCTATTGTCATGCTTGATTTCTGTATTGCTCAAATTGTGAATTTGCTCTTAATTTAAAAATCAAAATGTAAAAGATATCTAAGATCGCTTTTCAAATTAAATTTCGTATCACTTTTTAAGAAATCATTAACTTAATTATTCCGTTGAGTTTGACTATCAAAATAAAGTGTAGGGTGTCCAACTGACAAGTCACAATCCCAAAATACAAAAAAACAAAAAATAATTCAAGCATCCAAATTTTTGCAAACATCCCAAATTTCCAACAGATGAAATGCTCATGATTCCGGTTTAAAATTTTTATTATAAAGTGTCAATCTTGAAGCAAGCGAAATAGCTCAACATTTTCTGTCCCTCAAATAATATAGAAGGTTGCGGTTGGCAGCAATACCAATTGTCAAATCATATATATATTTTAATTCATGTCGATTTCTTATCGACTCTGTAGATACAAACGGAGATACACTACACGCAGATTTTTTAGTCAAAAAAATATTGTTGAACAGTCAATGATTTTACGTAACCCGTTGACAACGATAAATCAACGTGAATTTGCCACAAGTTTGACGACGCTAACTGTGTTCGTAATCAATTCTACTTTCGTATGGATATCAGGTCGACATATATGTTACCATAAGTTGCTATTTTTGGCTTCGAATTTAGTGCAATATGCCAATAGGGAAGAGTTGAAACATTGGGGCGACGACAGCAGAACGTAGCAACATTGATTAATTATCTTTGATTGATTAATTATCAAGTAATTGATCTGGCTTTCCAGAATAATAAGTTCATTCAAATCTCACACTAGGTTAAATTGTTATTATTTGTTATTTATTCTGCATAAAAATTATTTAAATCACAATATGAACAACGTAGAGTGGTATGATATCAATTAGCAAAGTGTTGTAGAATACACATATAAGATATTTGGGTAATACCATATCTTTATGACTATTAAGGTAATGGGTGATTTGTTTAAAATAAACCATTCCTGCTTAATAATAATACATGTATACATCATTAAGGGCTTGTCCTCATCAGTCCATAGAGGACATGATTAATAAAAATATTACAAACTCCTAACCACTACAATTTTGTTATGGTTGCTAGACACACCAACATGCAAATATTGGACTGCATACTTAAACCTACCCAAAACCATCGTAGCAGACCTTGGCAAGGCTTCGGCAAACATTACAAAGTATCGATGAAAATTGATCTAAATAAGGAAAGCTCCAATGCCAAACACGAACAAAATAGTAACCCCAACAGCAGACTTACGCCTTAAAGGTTTTGGAACCACAAACTCTCCAGCTGGTTGAATATGTAGTTCACGAGCCCCTCTTTGACTTCCGTATAGCCTCAGTTTATCAAACCTAGCTTGTATTCCAACCTCCTTGAATTTAGTGAGCAGATAAAACAATCTATGCGACAAATAACCAGAAATGCGGTTGAAAAGCATAACCCTTAAATCATTTATTTTGAAGAAATGGCAGATTTCTTCATCACCAGTAGCAATCAATCCATCCGGTCCCACAAATGGTTTCAGAAGTCGAGTAACCAAGGCGCTATTTATTATCAATTTGGCTTTACAAAGCCTATGTATCAGGTCACTCATGTTTTTTTGACTGCTGAATTCAATAGTTCCAGTTTCGCCTCCATCAGGAAACAAATCCTTATCTTTTTCAAATCTTGAGTTGTAGTCCCCTCCTCCAAGTAGTTCACTGTCATCCAGAAATTCTTCCGCCAAATTGACAACAAGTTTTTTAAAAGCATTATCACCAGGGTTTTTGGCGACCTGATGTTTTGTTAGTCCAATCCTGTAACCTTCTCTAAATAGTTTACTTATGGTAGGAAATCCAGCGAGTTGGATACTATCTGAAGATATGTTACTTTGATAAATATTAGTGACCAGAACCATGCAAATCATGTAAATGCCTGTAACATTTTTTGGATGATTATAACAAAATGATAGAGAAAAAGGTAGCCAAATTATGGCCAGTCCTTGAAAAACGCTTTTGTATATAAATGCATATGCAACTACAATAAACAAGAAGCAGAGCCACGCATTTCCATGAATCACTGAGAGGATCACATAATCCAAGGTTTCTGAGAGGGACTGAGTGGTTATACAAGTGAAAACTGAGGATTTTGTGTCCTCAATTATATTAATAGAGCCACGAAGGGTAGTGAAATCGAGTGAAATCTGCTCTAAAAGGGTATTTCCATATCGAATTTGAATGAACTAATCAAAATCCTCCAGTTCTTTATCCGGAACATTTTTCCAATTAAAAACGAAAGTACCGTTCAAAGCCATTTGAGTGACTGCAACCAGGATAACATTGGGGGCGTGACAATGTGTTTTTAAATTTTGGTACAATAAATTTCTGTTCTTAGCTGGAACACCGTGGTCAACATTAAGACAGTTTTGTGCACCAGAATGACCCGCTACCCCTGTCCTAACTAGCATGTGCCTGTGGTACGCATTTCCATTTAGCTTTTGAGAATATTTCTTTAATTTCAAGTAGGAAGGAACTTCTATCTCTCTGGGGAGAGAAAGTTTGAATCCCCTTGGTTGGCAGAAGTAGCAGTGTATCCCAATACTTTTCGGAGTATTCGAGGAAACGAAAATGATGTTGGCGTGAAAAATATGTGGACTGAATTGATGAAGAGCAGCAAACTTTTGGATTTGATCATTTTCAATTGATAAGTTTGTCCGTGACTCAAAAAAGATAGTGTCGTCACTAGTTCCATATTCAAAATCTGAAATATTTTTGTCAATTATCCATTACCCTTGGAACGTAATTTACACATTTTAAAAGCATTTCACCAATAAATTTAAAAAAAACAAAATTGACCGTTAAGATTTTAAAATTTGGCGCTAACTGTTTGTGAAATATATTTTCTATATTTCTTCATATAGTTAGTTAATTGGGATCATAAAACATACATTGAAAGATAAATCATCCAAATTGGTTAAGCAGTTTTTGAGAAAATGTAGTTTGAATTTTCAAATTTTACATCACAATTTATTTTTGCCTGAACAACTCCATTTTCAAAGGGTCGTGTTTTTTCAATTCCTATAGCTCCAGTTGTTACTCTTATTGTTTATTAGCGGACATTTTATCAGTATTGAATACTTTAAAAATAGTTACTTGTTTTACAATCAAAAACACAACCAACTTTTTTACCGCTCAAGTCTTGATGATATTTGGGCATTGGTTTTTACATTCCCCGAGGTTGGAGACCTCATTGCATTTCGTTATCTGGCCGACTTTCAGCAACAAATACGAAATTGTCCCTATAGTAGACAAACATTAAATTAAGTCTGCAGCTGCTTGGTTTTTACGTATTGAGCCATAAAAGTGGGACAATCTGAAAATTGTTGGTGGTGTAAAATCTCTTTTTCCCATGTAATTTAAAAAACATCAGGTTTACAAATAAAAACAAAAAAATCAACGCTTTCTGTCTCTACTTGTAACTATTGATCAGCTTTATTGTATCATGCTGTCACTACCCTTTATTTTACGTATAGTTGAAAGCTTTCTTAATTCCAGTTTACAAAAAAACTATTACCCGGAACCAATTGATCGACGATTTTCCTATAGCTTTCAGCCTTTAATGATGGAAAAGTAAATTTTGTAGAAAAGTACACCATGAGTTGTGAAACTCAACTTGTGCTTTGAGGCGTGTGTTACTTTGCCAATAATTTAACAATATATCCGGTTTCTTTGGTTGGTAAACAAACGGTTTATACAGCCTTGAAATCTCGATAAGGATATTTCATTGGCGTACATAATACATGCGATCGTGAAACGATTGACCGATCCTCGCCCACGATTCCATAATGCTTATGAATTTTGTATTCTACGTAAAGGCGATTTTAGGCAAAATCAACTTGCGGGGTTGTTAATTGTTACGGACGGAGAGAGAGAATGTGTGGACATAAAGACCACTGACTGGGAGAATATTAAATTCCAGCAAATTTTGATTCGCATGGAATTGGAATACGAGTATAATAATATTTTCACCACGGTCTGTATTTCATAGAGCTCCGTGGCTCTTATCAAGTTTTCATTGAACCTAACACGGGCTTTGCGATTCAGTTTTATTCGTAAACAAAATGTAATATTCCTCCCTGAAAAACAAATCATACACTCTAAAACCTTTTGAACGCCAAGAAAACCCAAGTTCAAAACAACAGCCTACGCAGTCGGTCTACTCCTTCTCTTAACTCATTATCAAGAAAACAAGTTTGAGGTCAGATAATAATGTTGTTGCACGAGAATTTGCTCCAGGGGTTCAAAATTCACCTGAAACTCAATCAATTTACCGGAACTACGCCTTTGCAATTTTCCTTAAAACCAAAAGGAAAGAGGCAGGAACTGGTAGTATCCTCCAAAGACCAAATAACATGGCAATCGATCAAGCTTTTCATTACTTTCCTTATCGCCTTTACTCTCTGGATTCAAATGTTCTACAAGTGGGGTAAGGAGCCACTAATAACAAGCATGGAAAGCATGTTTTACTCCACCTGTGAACTTCTCAGCGTTTTCTTCAAATACATGATTCTACATCCCCGCCACAGGATAGCCCAATTGTTTAACTTTATTATTAATTTCGAAAAGCGGCAAAATTACTTTGCAAAAAAATCAGACAAAATATTGATTCAGTTCATCCAAATTTTTGGAATGGTTGGAGCTTTACTTTGTGTGCCATGCTATGGAATCCAACGTTGGATGGATCCCTGCAATTCAGCTCTCATTGGATATAATTTTCTACTAGAATGTTTCAAAGAAAATCAAATGTTATCACAGAAGTATTGGAGTTTTTTGTCTTTGGTTCAGCTCTCATTCCAGATCATTCTACCTTGCTGGTTTTTCCTGGACTTGTTTGTATCATTTCTTTTCCAGGCTGTGGAGTTGATGTATCTTCCCAGTTGTTGCTTTCGTTTGTATATAATAAGCTTGAGGGAATGTTTTAAAAATGAAAAACGTCTGATTTCGGGAGTCCTTCGGTATAGACAAATTCAGCTTTTGTTGAGACAATACAATTGGATAACACAAGATTTGATGACGTTTGTCCTATTCTATTCAGATTTTTGCTTTATCTTATGTTTGTATACCCTGATTTATCTAGGTTCTGGGGAAGAGGGTATCTCTATCCCACAATTTTTGTTCTTTACTTGTCTGACCGTGGATGCTTTCTTGGGTATCGTGGTAATTAGTGGAGCCTTTGCAAGAGTTCATATCGAGTCCCTCAGCACACTGAAGTCGATGAGAAGCAATAATTTGAGCCAGAACCGATACAATGGAAATCTTATTAAGAAATATGTGAGGTCCTTTAGTCTACTCAAAATTAACATCGGGGATGTTAATTATGTAGAAAAGTCTACTCCTATTGTCATGCTTGACTTCTGCGTTGCTCATATTGTGAATTTGCTTTTAGTTTAAAAAATAAAATCGTTTTTAAAACACAATGAGTTATCAAATAAACTTTTAAACACTAATTTTTGCCCAGTCGTGGGCAACAAATCTAATTTATTGATTTATTTCATCAACATTTATTTATTTGCACTTAAATTAATTTGATATTTTATTTTATAGCATATAATCAAGGATATAAATTGATGTTGATCTTGATTTGCTCGGAAGGTGCATACAATCATTTGACATTTTGTCTGCTGGAAATTGCCAACATTCAGTGAGAAAAAAATGGGTTAAGGGATTTTTTTGCATAGCTTAGTTTATTTATGACTCAATTATTACGTGACGTAAGGATTCCATTCAAAACTGCACCAATAAAATATAAAGCACCACATGAAAATGAGATATCAGCACCATGCGCATAATTGAAATGAGCATAAAATAAAAGTATTACCTTTTATAACAAAGTACTACTAAACTGTTTTACAATATTTCAACCGTTTCTCAATTGTAAAAAGTATACTACATGTTCTTAGAATAGGAAATAAAAATGTAATTAAATATTTTGATTTCATATGGGTTGCAGAATTCATAGATTAAGTTCCAAATTTTCTAATAAAAAGTATAGAAGTCGCATACGTACTGATGTCTAACTATACCTGTGTGGTAGTAAGTGTTTTCTAGGTCACCTTTAAACCTAGAATGAATACCATTTAAAACAGTATCACACTTCTCAACAATAGTAGGTTACCATATTGTTCGTTCCTCTACATCCATTTTGCAATCGTCCTAATTGGCGTACCAATAAACTAAAAATACAAACTACTCGTAACTTACGATTCGTAAGTAATCATATTAACAGCAAATTTACAATTTGGGCAATACAAAAATCGATCATGACAATTGGTGTAGAATTTTCCACGTAATTAACATTCCCAATGTTAATTTTGAGTGGAGTAAAAGACATCACATACCTTTTAGTAAGATTTCGATTGTATCGATTTTGTTTCAGGGTGTTTATTTGAAACTTGGTTTTCATCGCCTCTAGTGTGTTAAGTGACTCAATATGAACTCCAGCAAAAGATCCAAGAATAACAACTATGCCCAAGAAAGATTCCATAGCAACGCATAAAAAGAAAAAAAAATTGTGGGATAGAGATACCCTCGTATCCCAAACCTAAATAGATCAGCGTATACAAACTAAGAATGAAGCTTAATTCTAAAACGAGTAGGAAAACCATCATTATTTTTTGGGTTATCCAGTTGTAGTGCCTCAACAAAAGCTGAAGTTGTCTATATCGAAGGACTCCTGAAATTAGACGTTTTTCATTTCTAAAACATTCCCTCAAGCTTATTACATACTGACGAAAGCAACAACTTGGTAGGTACATCAATTCCACCGTTTGGAAAAAGAATGATCCAAACAAATCCAAGAAAAACGAGCAAGGAATTATGACCACAAAAGAGAGCTGTACCAAAGACGAAAGACTCCATTTGTTGTCGTGAAAAGATTGATTTTTATTCAAACATTCTGGTAGGAAATTATATCTAAGGAGAGCTGAATTGCAGGGATCCATCCAACGCTGGATTCCATAGAAGGAAACAGAAAGTGGAGCTCCCAATATTCCACACAATTGAATAAACTGAGTCAAAAAAAATTTTGATTTTTTTGTACAGTAATTTTTCCGCTTTTCGAAATTCAAAGTAAAGTTGAGCAGTTGTGCTACCTTGTGTCGGTGTTTCAGAAGAATATATTTGAGCAAAATAGTGAGAAGACTAGCGGTGGAATAATATAAGCTTTGAATGCTAGTGATCAGTTTTTCCTTTCCCAAATAGTGGATCATTTGAATCCAGAGGACGGACGAGATGAGGAAAGTAATCAGGAGCTTGGCCCACTGGCTCAGTATTCGCTTTTTGGAGGATATGACCTGTTGCTTCCTCTTTCCATTTGCTTTCAAATAAAAAACAAAAGGCGTAGTTCCGATGAATTGTTGCAGCTTCAGATGAATTTTGAACCCCTGAAGTAAATTCTCGTGAACCAACATTTTGCTGCAACCATGAACTCCCTTTTGGACGATTGGATTCCTGGAGTGAACTTGTAGATGTTCTTGTGAGCGTCACTCCACGTAGCTCCGTAGAATATGGTGTGCCCTTTTTCGAGGATAAATAATTGATTTTACTCACGACTAACGAAGAACGCAAAATTCTGGTTTGTGTCACGTGGAAAATTTATAAAAACCATGGACGGAATTCGAGTGTAAATCTTCTCGAAACATAAATAGCCTATGTTTACTAGAATTTAATATTATCCCGTTGATTGGAAAGTTCCACCATTCTCGTTCCCGATAAATATTAATATGTTTGCTATCATTCGGAATCGATAGGACTTCCAGTGAAAATTGCTAGGCTGGGAATCAATTGCGATTGAAATATCATTGAATATTCCTGAAATAGAATTGTTCAGCAGCTTTGTGAAATCGTCCCCTGTACGCTCGCAAAATCACTGACTCGAATGGAAACAATGGCGATACGTATGGCACGTCATTGAAGCATGTTATAGCTGTTCCCCAGATGATTGACACGCTTTATTCAATATTAAAACAGAATATTTCCCGAACCCAAATAGAAGCATAGAAACTGACGATCAAGAGAAATACATCTATGATAATCACCATGATGACCATCAAATCCTGCCATATGTAGTTTTAATGCTATTGAGTAAAAAAAGGTTGCCTATGGAATACAACATGGGGAAAACCAAGTTTGATAAGAATATGCATTTTGACAAAAACACGACAATATATATATATATATATATATATTGTCGTGTTTTTGTTAAAATACATTTAAATTCAAACTGTTCTGGAGAACAACTATTCGACAATACGCGTGAAAAGAAGCCATAAGATGAGATAAGATGCCACAAGTAAGAAAAAAATGAGTTATTCATAAAAATCACACCTTTTATAGCAAATATAAACTATTTTAATACCATTTTAAAGTGCTTGTAAACCATAAATAATCGTTATTGGATTAAAGAGAATAACAGTAGATGCTTGTAGTTTAAAAAATAATCAGTCGTCAAAATCAGAGCTAACACACAATGAGAAAGATTTAATTTCGCACGATAGCTTCAATAACGAATGAAATTCTAAAGGTCAAATTTAAATTAAAAAATAAAATTATTGAGGTTGTGCTTCTATTGATGATGGGATTAATTACATTTGTTAATTTCAAAAACTTAATTAACATCAAAACTTAAATATTATTACCTAAACCTAATTGCAGCGATTCGAAACTAATTACTATTGATACCATTTTTAAGCCTAAATTATACATATCTTAAGCTAATTTGAATTTACTTGTAACAACATTATACTATCTTTACATTTTGGTTATCGAAAAGACTTTGATAACGGAAGATAACTTCTGGAAAATAAATAAATAAAAATACTCATTACTATCTCAAGCAATAAAAATGTTCAATTTTATGTTCAAATTAAGAGCAAATTCACAATTTGAGCAATACAGAAATCAAGCATGACAATTGGAGTAATCTTCTCCACATAATTAACATCCCCAATGTTAATTTTGAGTAGGCTAAACGACCTTATATACCTCTTAACAAGATTTCTAAAGTATCGACCTTGGATTGGGAACTTGCTTTTCATCGATTCCAGTGTGCTCAACGACTCGGTGTGAACACTAGCAAAGGCTCCAACACACACCACAATCCCCAAGAAAGCCAAAACAGATCCACTTAAAAAGAACAAAAATTGCGGAACAAGGATATCTTCCTGGCCAAAACTTAAATAGATCAGCGAATACAAACAGATAATAAAGTAAAAGATTAAATAAAGTAAGAAAATCATCATTGATCCCTGTGTTATCCAGTTGTAGTGCCTCAACAAAAGTTGGAGTTGTCTATATCGAAGAATTTCCAAAACCAGAATTTTTTCATTTTGAAAACAGTCCCTTAAGCAAACTACGTATTGACGAAAGCAACAACTTGGAAGGTACATCAATTCTACCGCTTGAAAAAAGAATGATCCAAACAAATCCAAGAAAAACCAGCAAGGAATTATGACCAGAAATGAGAGCTGTACCAAAGACGAAAGACTCCATTTGTTGTCGTGAAAAGATTGATTTTTATTCAAACATTCTGGTAGGAAATTATATCCAAGGAGAGCTGAAGTGCAGGGATCCATCCAACGCTGAATTCCATAGCAAGTATCACAAAATGGAGCCCCCAGCATTCCACACAGTTGAAGAAACCGAATCAAAATTTTGTACGAGTTATTCGCAGAATAATTTTTCCGCTTTTCGAAATTCAGAATAAAGTAGAGCAGTTGGGCTACCCTGTGACGGTGTTGGAGAAGCATGTATTTGAACAAAATGCAGATAAGTTGAGCGATGGAGTAAAACATGCTTTCAATGGTGGTTATCAGTTGTTCCTTGCCCAAACCATGAAGCATTTGAACCCAGAGAATGAATGAGATGAGAAAATTAATTAGGAGTTTGATCCACTGCCAAGTTACTTGGTATTCGGAGGATATGACCAGTTTTTGGCTTTTTCCATTTGGTTTCAATTGCAAAACTAAAGGCGCAGTTCCAATGTGTTGCTGGAGTTTCAGGTGAAATTTGAAGCCCTCGAACAAATTCTCGTGCACGAACATTATTTTTTAGCGTACAATTCGCATTCCCTTCTCTTTTCGTTTAGTTGGCAGAGTTGAAAGGCTAACCATTTACTGCTGATTTGAACCTTTGATTTTTCTGCCGTTTAAACAATCATTGTGAAGGATATTTTGCGCAATATATGACATGTTCAATGTTGTTTTTCACAGAGGAATATTATCAATAATTCAGGAATAAAGCTGAGTGAGAAAGCCCGTTTGAAGTCTAATGAAAACGTTATATGAAATGCGGAGTGCGAGTAAATATAGCGAAAATATATTCCCACGTTGAGTAAATCTAGTGCTTTCTATAATTAAAAATTCTTGCAGTGTTCTTTTTGTCCGGTTATTCTCATTCTCAAACCATTAATAATTAACACGACTGTGAATTAATTCGGTCTAAAATATAAGGTTTGTTCCCAGCATAAAAAATTCAACAGCTTTACGAAAGCGTAGTACGATCATAAATCAAGAGCTGCCAGGCCAGGTATCCACTACTTTGAATCGATCCGATCCGCAAAAACGATCCGAATTTAAAATGTACGTTAACGTCAAACCAATATGCTTGGCTACATTAGCCGTTTGTTTACAGAAGAAACCGTATATTTTCTTGAATTGAGGACAAAATAACAACAACTTAGTTGGGACAATTTTGCTTTTGTAAACTGGAGTTTCAAAAGCTTGCCACCACCTACTTTGCAGGAATGGTCAATCACTAATTACATGATTTTTCGAAGTTTTAAGTTTTAAAATCAAATAATTGTTTTTTTCACAATTTTCTATTCTCTTTTATTTTGAATTAAGGACATGTGTACCAAAAAGGTATGGGTACATGTGTACCAAAAATTAGCTTTTGAAATACTGTTTTGTGGTAGTTTCATCCCTTTAAAGATGAGTGATCTAGGATCTTTAAAGGGATGAAACTACCATAAAACAGTATTTCAAAAGCTAATTTTTGATAATATAAATAGAAAAAGCGATTTTAAAAGTTATTACAGATATAATTTTTCTCAAAATTCAGTTTATAATTCAAACTATCACTGTTTTACTGAAAGTAAATATCACTACGAAAATTGCTGTATAAATCAAGTTACACAATCTTGGATTTTGGTTTTGGCTCTAATGCACTGCCGGGTTGTAGTACACAATGACAGCGTGAATGTAATGCATTGCTCCCTTTATGAGTTCCCTATACCTTTTTGGTACAGTAGGTCTTAATCGAACAGGCCTGTTATGCCTATAAAAATTCAAAGATTACTTAATTGAAAAAAATTAAAGATTAATTTAAATTCAGGCCACCTTATTTAAATTTGTTGTGACAGCCATAAAAAATCCTTTGTAACATACAATTAGCCTCAATTTGACAAGTCAACACTTTAAATTTCGATACCGGCAACCCAACAGAAGTCCCTATAATCTCCGCACCATGCGGGTTGAATCCTTCAGCACCACGAACCCAGATTTTTCCTACAGTCCGCTGGCTTTCTCCATCGGGGCCTTTGAAATCTGAATACGCTACGTGAGTGGTCCAGCCCCAAAATATGGTTGTAAATGCATCCCCAACGCTTACCAACTTGGTTACCATAACATTCTCATAATCCTCCAGCTTATACGCCGTGCAATCATCATCCAATAAACCTCCAGGGATAGTGAGAACCTCCACATTTACATTCGTATTTACAAGATAGTATCCCCAAGAAACTTTGCAAGATTTGGCGGAATGATTATACATTCCTGGGACGACTTCAGCTTTGAATTTAGCTCGACAAACATGGATTGGTTTGCCATTCTTGGTTTTGTATCCAAACGTAGGCATGTTTGCATAATCCCGAAAAGATATGGAAGATGCTGCAACCCAGCGATGACGCATACATCCTAAAATATATTAAATGTTTTTAGTGCGTAATTATCACCTATAATATATATTTTTTTTATTTTTATACCTTGGCAATTGTACAAAAAGTTTATGTTATCAACATCAAAGACACTCAATCCAGGGATAGAATCAGCGCTGCATATATCCACATGTTCAGCAGTCGGCCATCCCCCATCGCAAGAATTACAACGGGAATGCATGATGCTGCGAAAGTCGTATATTTTTGTAGGTCGACGAAGTGACTCGAGTTTTCATGGACTTGTGTTACAACTTGAAGAAATTAAATACAAATCCCGATCCATTCGCTGATGCTCGTGACCCAAACAAAGTGTGTGTCCAAGTTGATGTGTCATTGTGGCTTTGTTCCGGCAGGCACCTCCGAACTTTGCTACTTGGGACCCTCCTATTCGACAAACATTTGCAAAGCCCCAGATAGTGTCATCCACCTCAATACTAACAAAGTCAACGTCTCCTTGCTGCCAAGGAACAAAATTTACACAGGTCTTTTCGTGATACTCTTCGAAAGCCTCTTTAATCTCGATTGTGTCATCCAACGTGAGATTCGGGTGAAGTTTGTATTTTACCACACCATTTGGCCAAAGTAAAACATGGGGACGACCAGGGTTTAGAAACGTGGAGTCTAGATCACCTCTGGCCGAATGTTGAATTGCGATGTCTCCAGCGAGCCAATCATCTGGAGTTTGACAACTATTGCAAAATCCAAATAAAGTAAAAAGTTGGGCTAAAATGTTGAGCAGCCACTTTGTTTTCCTTCGGCTTGCTAACATTGTTTTCGTGTTTGATAATTAAAATTTCAAAAAACAAAGGTTTCAAAATATATATGGCTATGAAATCTGTCCGAAAGGATGGACAACCCAATGCTTTCCTTTCAAATTCACAACTAAAACATGAATCACTTAACCAAATGATTTTTTTACTTTGTGATTTCTGTAAACTTATGCACTCAATTTGTGAAACCAAACTGAGCAAATTATTTGCTTCTTTTTATTTAGTTATCTGTACTCCAGTTTTTGACTCGATTGCAGACTTGTATTGAGAATGCCGACTGGAGGTTAAAGTCGAAAAAAGTTGTTTTCATAAAAAGCATAAATCCGCCGATAGAAAAGAAGCGTTATTTTTTACTTATGCATTTAACGAAAACTCAAGAAGTGGGTTGAACTTTACCAGCTGAATAGCTTGTGGTAATTTCGTAAGATTGTGTAAATAAAGCTTCCATGAACTTCCATCTCCTCGACGTCCAACGTCGGCTTTTGGTTACTCAAAGGACCTCGGTTGACCTATTGACCATATTTTAATTGGATAATATGATTTTCTTCAAAAATAAATTAGATAATCAACCCACCCTCGCATTTATACAAGTCTTTGTACAGTTATGACGCAAAATGCCACACTCATTTCACATGATCAGTATAATTTGAAGTTCTGGTTGAATGAGTGGTGGTAGTGTGCTGAACATAATAAGGATATGTGATATAAAATATTATTTGAAATAAATTTGTACACATGTTATCAAACAAAATAAACTCAAGCCACTAATGATATCAAAAATTCTGCACAAATTCCGAATCAACCTCCAAAGTTATTTTTAGCTGGTTCAACTGAACTTAGGAACATTGAACTTAACCCTCAAAAAGTTCCAATTACAAAGGCGATCCCCCTTTTTGGTTATCATGTTATCATTATATTCATTCCTTTCCTTGAAACTTGTCGAATGATGGGAACAGTCGTATTATTATTCGTACCTGAAGGTCATTTGGTACTCTTGTTTTAGATGAAAAGTTATAGGGATACGAAAGGTAAATTTTTGCAGGAATTTTATAGGGAATATGAAGGAAGGCTTGATGACAATTCAGTGAAGCGTTTTTATGAATTAAGAACGCATACGCTATTCCTGAGTTACCCCAGTACTTTTTTCCGCCGTCGAAAACGGCACTTGATGTGGAGTTTGTTTTTTTTATTTTGGGGTTGCGGTGGTTACCCGCCAGCCCTGTTACCAAGTATCCCCTTTGACTTATGACAAACCCCAGCGTTAACCAATTGTCTTATTACTTGGTACGTAGATAGTTCATGACTCACATAATTAAGATAACATATGGTTATCGAGACCCCCTTAGCCCTTACGAGTAATCCGCAAGGATGGGCAAAATAAACATTTTGAAAGTAATAGATAAAATTTAAAATAACTCCCATCGTTCAAAATAAATGTTTAATTAAAATACTTTTTTTTCCTCAAGCCTCAAAATATAAAATTAAATTAAATAAAAAATAAATAAAAAATGAATAAGATATAATTTAAAAATAAATAAAAAATAATTTTTTTTAAAATAAACTGCCAAAATACAAAATATTCTTGTGAAATTTTGGCTCAAATTTAATACAGTGTTATTCAATTATTTCATTTATGTCGAATATAAGTTTGAAATATCGATATTTAATTTTCAAAGCATAGGTTTAGTAATAACTTTATGCTTCTAAGTTAATTAATTAATTTCAACGAAGCAAAAATAATTGAAACTGTAGCTGTTGCAGTCCGAAGTTTATTTTTAATGTTATCTAAATGTGTGAAAAATACGACGGATTATAGAAACCGTCTGCTCAAAATGCATTTATGTTAACAAAAACTCAGATTTTCAACAACAAAAATATTTTGTATTTTAAATACAAATACCATTGGTCCCCAAAATAAATATTTAGTTTAATTAAAATAAAGTGACCAAAATAAAATAAAAAAACGCATTTTAACTAAATATTTTAATTAAACGTATTTTAAATACTTCTATTTTGCCCATCGTTGGAACCCGACACCTACATGCCAAGTTTTAAGAAAATTGGTAAAGGGGTATCGGAGTTATTGCGTGTCGGATTACTCGTATTGTAAGAGCTAAGGGGGATCGTGGTAACCATGTGTTATCTTAAGTATGTGAGTCATGAACTATCTACGTACCAAGTAATAAGACAATTGGTTAACGCTGGGATTTGTCATAAGTCAAAGGGGATACTTGGTAACAGGGCTGGCGGGTAACCACCGCAACCCCAAAATAAAAAAAACATACTCCACATCAAGTGCCGTTTTCGACGGCGGAAAAAAGTACTGGGGTAACGCAGGAATAGCGTATGCGTTCTTAATTCATAAAAACGCTTCACTGTGACAATTGTGTTAGTGATTGAAGATGTATTAAGTTGATTGTTAGGAACCGCTGATTTATTCACTTAAATAGACCATTTTACATGGGATGTGACTAGATCCAAGGTGCTAGCTCAAGTTAATTAATTATCGTCCTAACGTGTCTTATATATAACATAGAACTTATATTATAGAAAATGTCCCGTGGTATTTCTGTACTTTTTAAAACAAAATATGAACATGTACAATGTTTTATAAAATGTCGTCAATGCATTTTGTGGTATAATGTTGAATATTGTTTAGTTTTCAAGCCAAATAAGCAAATTATTATTAATGAAAAATAACAATAAACCCGACAGATCGAGATGTAATGATGTACCTAAAAATTCCCCAATTCTCCCTCCACTTCTGAGTGATGCCCACCTCTAGAATTTCTTTTATTTTAATAAGGTCAAAGGTCACACTGGGGTTACCTAAGAATTTGGGAGCCCCATTAATGAAATGTTCTCTCCAGTAGCTTCATTTTGATGTATTACAACCCATACCTTGCTATGTAAAAAATATTTGACCTTATCATGGTCATAGGTCATGCTGGGGTTATCAAAATATTTCGAAACTAGTATCACTGATCTAGTCTCACCAGTACCTTCATTTTGATGTATCACAACCTGAACCTCATTATTCAAAAAATTGACCTGACCTTTGACCCAGTAGTTCCCATGAACCGATTTGACCCATCTTCGAATTCGACCTCAGTTTTGACCTAAGATATCGATTAGTGAAAACAGAATTCAAAAAAGTCAAACTGTTTTTGAGTTATCGTGCCCCCAGACAGACATCCTGAGTGTTTTCAATGTATACCTAAAGGTACATAATAATGAGGCTTCCTCCAGTCCGTTTATTGCCTTTGTCGTCTTCGTCTTGACTGACTAATATTGAAAACAGGCTAAAAAATGCTCGAAAAGTATTTTTCGGTCGATTAAAACGAACCAAATTAAGCTGACGAATATAGCAGTCAGAATAAACAGCCAAACTTTTAATGTAAATGGTGTTAAAAATGTTGTAAAATTTGCATCAAACATTTGAACTTTTGGGAAAGCTATTTGCAGTAAGTAGTAAACCTGTTCCATTCCATTTGGTTTAATTTCCGTTTTAAAATCCGTTTCTTCTTATTAACATCCCGTTGGTGTAAAACCTAGCGCATTCAATGAGATTTGTACAGTTTGTGTAAACAAAATAGCTTTCATACATTTCACACGTTTCCTGTTTAAATTCATCTCCAAATGCCATTTGAGAAAGGGAACTACATTTTGAAGTCCGTTTATTTGCATTCATATCAAATTGAGAATGAAGCGCATTCCAAAATCCTGTTACCAACTCAAATAACTCTACTCGATCAGCCGGCATTTCTTTAAAAACTACAGGAAATTTCAATGGCATGTTAATCAATATTAATCACCTATCAACTACATGTGAGAAACAAACAACTGTACCATTATCAAAACAATCAGTACAAGGGGATTTTCTCCAGAATTGCTTTATTGATTGATGGGGAAAAATTACCAAATGAATTATTTGTTGACTGGCTGGCTGGTATTTGTTAGTTTTAAGATTTCATATAACTTAAGCATCGGATAAAGCATTGGATAAAGCATTGGGTTAGCAAGTGATAAAGCATCGGATGAAGCATTGGGTTTGCATGTTAAAGGTGGCAATTGAGCATACTGGTAATCGAAAAACTGGCAATTGTGAACTGGCAATCGTAAATTGGCAATCAGCATGGAACCATGGCTGACTACAAATAATTTGACCTTTCCATGAACATTCTTATGATCTACCGACGAACAACAAATTGACTTGACTACTAATTTTCTCTGTGCTTTCCTTCATTCTGACATGCTTTCGCCACACGAAAATGCAGATCAGGGTTTTCCTGAACAAAAATCCAATATTTCCCTAAATTCAAGCAAAGTAACAAACTGTTCAAATCAAAAGTAGATTGTGACACCTGTGATAACTTTTCTATGTAATCAAATCAAATGGATAGCTCTTAAGCAGCATTATTTTTGGCTGTTGAGTATGACTTGCAAACTTTTATCACGTTTCATTTATGTCATGGTGTTTTCTCAAACGAATGTTTTACTGACGCCACCAAGTGCCAAAAATCCAGCCAGCATATTCTGATATACAACAAAATTTCAAAACCAGATAAAATCACAAACTGTTGGACGTGCACCTTTTGCATCATATAAAACACAATTTTCCAAATAAAAGTTGTATTTTCTTGTCAATGTATTTTTTTGTATTTTGAATGTGTTTATTTGAAATTTGTTATTTGGTACCTAAAGGAACATAATAATTGAAAATATCGTATATTAAATGGAATCAGGGTTGCAAACGGGAAGTAACCAACAACTTGTATGTAGTTGTATGATGTGAGAATGCTTTTCATAGCAAAGCTATTTAGATTTGTTCCGAAAATCATGAAATATCTTTTGTAACATACAACTAGTATCAATTTGACAAGTCAGCACTTGATATTTTGATACATGCACTCCAGTAGAGGTATCTATAATCTCTGCTGTGTCAAACCCTTTGGTAGCTCCAGTACCACGAGCCCAGGCCTTTCCAATCCCTTGGTGACTTTTCCCATCCGTGCCATTCAAATCTGAATACACAAGATGCGCGGTATAACTCAAATACCTTGTGACAAAAATTTCACCAACGGTGACTAAATTCGTCATCATAGCGTTTCTATAATTCTCTAGCTTGTACGCCGTGCAGTCCTCATCCAATAAACCTCCAGGAATAGTGAGAACCTCTACATTTTCCGTTATTTCGAAAAGTGAGGTTCCCCAGGGAACTTTGCAAGATTTGGACAAATGATTATACATTCCTGGGTTGACCTCGTATCTGTTATAGGCACGACAAGCATGGATTGGTTTACCATCCGCGGTCTTGTATCCAAAAGTAGGCATGTTCGCATAATCTTGGTAAGATAAGGAAGAGGCCGACACCCAGCGATGACGCTTGCATCCTAAAAAGTAATTACAATTAGAAATAATAACGAATACTAGGAAATACACGTTAATTGGGTGATTTGTATCTGCATCATATTTTTCTACCTTGGCAGTTGTACAAAAAGTTAATGTTATCAACATCAAGGACACTCAATCCTGTGGCAAAGTTGGCTCTGCATATGTCCACAGTATACCAGAACGACATTCCATTATCAGTTGGCCATCCCCCATCGCAAGAATTACAACGGGAATGCATGATGCTGCGATAGTCGTATATTTTTGTAGGTCGACGAAGTGACTCGATTTTTCTTGGACTTGTGTTACAACTTGAAAAATTTAAATGCAAATCCCGATCCATTCGCTGATGCTCGTGACCCAAACAAAGTGTGTGTCCAAGTTGATGTGTCATTGTGGCTTTGTTCCGGCAGGCACCTCCGAACTTGGCTACTTGGGACCCTCCTATTCGACAAACATTTGCAAAGCCACAAATAGTGTTATCCACTTCAATGCTAACAAAGTCGTCGTCTCCTTGCTGCCAAGGAACAAACCTGATGCAGGTGTTTTGGTGATACTCTTCAAAAGCCTCCTTAACCTCGGCTGTGTCATCCAACGTGAGACTCGGATGGAGTTTGTATTTTACCACACCATTTCGCCAAAGAAAACCTTGGTGACCAGGGCTTGCACACGTGGAGCTAAGTTGACCTTGGGCAGCGTGTTGAATTGTCATGTCACCTGAGAGCCAATCATCTGGAGTTTGGCAAGTGTTACAAAATGCAAAACCAAATAAAGTGAAAAGTTGGGGTAAAATTGTGAGCAGCCCCTCTGTTTTTCTTCGGCTTGCTAACATTTTTTCTCGTTCTTATAATTAAAATGCAACAACGGTTTCAAAATATATGTGGTTATGGAATCGTCAAACGTTTTTCAAATCAGTAGAAAAGGATAGACTTAATGCTTGCCTTGCCAAGTCACAACTGAAACATGAAGCACTTTTATACTTTGTCATTTCATGCAAAATTATGCACTCCACTTGTTAAAACAGAATAAGCAAATTATTTCCTCGTTTCATTTAGTTATCTTACCTGCAGTTTTTTACTCAGTCGCAGATTTTATTGAGAGTGCCGACTGGAGGTTAAAGTTGAAAAAAGTTGCTTTAATAAAAAGCATGATACCACCGATAGAAAAGAAGCATTAATATGTACTCAATTGCGCATTGAACGAAAACTCAAGACGTAGGTTAAACATTACCAACTGGAAAGCTTGCGGTAATTTCGTAAGATTACTTAAATAAAGCGTCCATGAAAGAGTTTGCATCTTCTTGACGTCCAACGTCGGCTTTTGGTTACTCAAAGGACCTCGTGTGACCTATTGACCATATTTTAATTAGTTAATATGACTTTCTTCAAAAATCAATTAGATCATCAAACCATCCTCACATTTATACAAGTTTTTATACAGAAACGACGCAAAATGCCACACTCGTTTCACATGATAAGTATAATTTTAAGTACTGGTTGAATTAGTTTCGGCGGTGTACAATAAAGTCATAAGGAAATATTATATAAAATACTATTTGGAATACATTAATAAACATGTTATCAAACAAACTAAACTCAAGCCACCGATGATATCAAAAATTCTGCACACATTTCGAATCAACCTCCAAAGTAATTTTTGGACTGGTTCAACTGAACTTGGGAAAAATTAACTTCGGCCTTAAAAAAGGCAAGCTAATCGCAATGGAGATCCCTCTTTTTGGTTGTCATGCTATCATTATATGCACTCATTTCCTTGAAACTTGTTGAATGATGTGTCTAGTCGTATTATTATTGGTACTTGAAGGTCATTTCATACTTTTGTTTTATATGAAAAGTTATAGGTATCACTATTAAGGTTTAAAATTAAAGTTAACTGCTATTGTGAATCAAAACCAACTTTGTTTGTTCCAACTGTTTGAAGTTTTTCCAAGAACGTTTCTTTGAAAATAATTGGGACAAGGGCAGCTCACAAGTATCCCACCATTAAAGTTAGCTGGTTATATAATCTACTTTGTCATTCAAGCTTTAGTTTTCTATGCGATTGCGATGAGGTAGTTGGTATTACAGTGGCAAGTAGTCAACAAGCTTAGATAAATATTCATGATGTTGTCAAACACGAAGCTGAAAGCGTTAAATACCGCCAAGTATTTTTACTGGTTTTGGTACGAAGTTCCAATCCGTTGTGACATGGAAGGGTTAAAGATCTACATGCTCTCTGACAAAAAGTGGTTCCCCTGGTACTTCGGTATGATGAACACTACCTTACTTTTGATGAGTAACTTATACTGTCTACTCACGATCTTTTTGTTGAAATGGAAACGGGATGGACTTGGCGCATTTCAAATTCTCGTATTTGTATCGGGAGTATATGTACACACCTCCGCTATTCTTACGGGACATTTTTTATGGACATCAAGGCGAACCAAAAAGTTGAACATCTTGAACGAATACTTCAGACTTGAGAATGAAGTTCTATCAAGTAAAGCTTTCAATTTATATGCCTAACGTAATGTGATAATTAATTAATTATTATTTTTCGTGATTTCAGAATATGACCGAGCTGCCCTGGAGCCAAACAGAAAAGATTATTTGGACATTTTGTTTTGGGCGTTTCAACCAATGCACGCATTCGTATTGCCGATGACAGCTGTCTTCTACTTGTCCCATTCTGACGCAACTTACTGGATGTTTGAAGACGTTTTTGGACCGGCTCATCCTCAAACGGCCCCATTGCCAGTGGTTATTCTTGTCTTAACTTGTCGTGCAATAACTTTGACCACGGCTTTACTTGAAAATTGTCGAATGATGATACCAATCGCCTTGTGCATACTTGAAGGTCTTAGCCGGGTGAGGAAACTTGTGTCCTTACTTTCCTATCGAGTTCATAACTCAAGTCACTTTTTTAAATTTTATGGTCAGCTAAGATTGATTTGTAACTCTGCACAACGTACAACCACACAAATTTGCTTTATCTCTGTAATTTTTGGATACTGTATATTTATCCAGTGCGCTTGTATGTGCATTCGGGGATATGGCCGACTTAATTCTTTTCTCTATGCAATGTTCTCCTTTTTTCTAATTATTATCTGTATCGCTATTTTGATTGCTCTTCCACTATTCGTTGCGTTAGGAGAGGCGTTGATATCCTTACCGAAGATAAAGCGGTATGAAATGAATAGAAAATATTTGGAAATGAAATCGTTTGGAAGAAAGGTTGAGAAGCGGCAGGCAATAGCAGTGGCCCCGTTTGCGTTCTCTTTCGGAAGCTTTTATCCAATGGGGGCAAATTTTTGTAGGAATCTTATCGGAAATATGACGGAAGACTTAATATCAATTATGTTAGTGATTGAAGATGTATTAGGTTGATTGTTACAAAATGCTTCTTAACCGGTACCCTTTGCAAAAGGGGTAGGTTCCTGATTTCACTGATGGCGTCTGTCTGTCTGTCCGTGAGCACGTTAGCTGTGACACGGTTGACGAATTTCACAAATTTATTTTGGCAAACGAAATCTTAAGTCGATGTCAAATATTTTTAAATACAGAGTTTATAGTGTGATGCATCAAAATGACATCATTTGCAGAGAGAAATTCAGTCATGATGTTTTAAAAGTTCTACGGTGACCCCAAAGTGACCTACGAACGTTTAAATGTAAAAATTTCTTAATTTTCGAGATAGGAGCCAAACCATTCAATATTTTCGAATCCTTTTTCACAAGTCAATAATGTGAGGACAGCTTCAAATAGTTTGAGAAATATATGAAATTGGTTATTGGCAACCTGGTTAAAGGTCAAGGTGAAATATTGTTAAATAGTAAGGTACAGAGTGTAACACATCAAAATGACGCTGTTTGTTGAGAGTAATTCAGCAATGCTAAAGTTCGAAATGTCTTAATTACTCCTTCAACATTTTCAAACTTAAGTTTAATTTGTATAAGGGGCCGGTTCTTTACGCCTGTTATCGGGTTTATTTATTCATTCAAATAGAAAATTTTGCATGGGATGTAACTAGATCCAAGGCACTAGCTCAAGTTAAATAATTTTAGTCCTAACTTTTCTTATATATCACGTAGCACTCATATTTTAGAAAATATCCCATGGTATATCTGTACTTTTTAAAAGAAGGTATATAGAATATTATAAGAATAAACTGTTTTATAAAATGTCGTCAATGCATTTTGTGGTATAATGTTGAATATTATTTAGTTCGCAAGCCAAATAAACAAATTATTAAAAATGAAAAATAGTACTTACCATTAGTATTAATACACATTTTTTTAAAACATAAAATTAAGGAATAACAAAAACTAACTAATGTAGTGGTCAAAAGCGCAGGTGGAACATTATACAAAATTTGAACTAAAGCATTCTCTATAGCCCCATTTGTCAATTTTAAATTATGAAATAGCCAGTGATGGGTTGTGATCACAGAGTTATGAAATACTTCTTGATGTAAAAGCAAGCAATAACGTGGATCAGAGTGCACCGTTTCATGCTCCTCAACTTGATATTTTTATTCAAAACAAAAGCAACTCAGGAATCACTAATAGGCATAGTTGGGCAGGCCACGTGGGCCGTAGCAACTGGCCCACTGGATAATCAAAATCATTGGCCCACTTGGCTATTGGCCCACTGGCTACTTGAAATCATCATCCTACTTGGCTACTGGGCACTCAAAGTTTTTCTATTCGTTACGTATTTCGAAAGGTATACAATTTAAGGGTTATGATGAGACACATGAGCTGGGGATACCCGAAATTCGAAACACAAACTGCAAGTTACTCTTACATAGTTTTACTGATTGGCCTGAAATATTGCATGGCGCCTATTCACTTTATTCCCCATGCGTATTTTAATGATTTTAAGACATTCGATTTTTGAACGGGAGATTTCAAAATCGGAAATATTTTTTATTACCCGAGGATCGTAATCTACACATTTTAAAAACATTCTACAAATAAATTTCAATAAAATAGATAGACAGTTAAAGCTACGAAATTTCGAGCCAACTGTTTTTAAAAACAAAATTCGCAATATCTTCACACATGCAGTTAATATTGAGGATAAGGCATACATTTAAAAAATCCTCCAAATTAGTTTAGTAGTTTTCGCGAAAATAGAGTTTAAAATTTCCCTGTTCACGCAAAAACATATAAAACTGACAAATTCCAGCATTTAAATTCATTTACATGTTTCCAGCTAAAGCCACAAGTACCAATTACAAAATACAGTATTAAGTTACATATTACATACTAAACATATTTGATTATTGACTAGCAACTTATTGCTAGTTTATACAAAGGTCTAGTCTGCATGTCGTTCCGTCGGTTCGTTCGGAGCCGTGTTGACTCGAGAACGCGTTGACTTTTTTGAATTCTGTTTTCACCAATCGATAGCTTATGAAAAATAAGGAGTGAAGTTCAATTATGGGCCAAATCGGAGTTACCCCTGGGGGGAAAGGTCCTACCCCGTAATTTTATGAAGCGTAAAGTACATCGTGTAACATATCATTCGAAAGCTAATCGTAAGAGACGAGCAATGGTACTATGTACGCTTATCTCCGATGTTATCTATAGGTTTAAATGTCATGTTAACCTTTCCCTTT